>JAZHRO010000036.1:122610000-124097500 GCA_037157565.1 Thalassia testudinum | reverse complement strand
CCTTTCTTTCTCTCTAAAATTGAGGAAGAAACCTCCAGTCCCTTCCAAGTTGGGAGACCATGACAAAAATAAAAGGGGCTCAACAGCACCCTCGACCATCATCTTCTTCCTCTACAAGGGAGAACCTTCTCTCCAATAGCAACCTCTCCTCCATCCACGTCCTCGCCAATTCCATCACTGTGAACTACCATCACGGTCGATGGTGATAGCACTGGCATACACAACCGTGATGACTCGTCATCAACTGTGTTCGCCTTGACAACTCGACCATGCCATCGCGAACTCCACTCAACTGCAACCAGTGTGTCATTCTCCTCAATAGAACTACGTATGTGCCACCTTCTCCTCCTCACCGCCGTTAGAGTCCACCGGTGTTGACCCTCAACAGCAGCAAGCCAACTGATTAGCCCATATTTGGAGGCTATTTAAGTATCTAATTGTCTAGACATTAAGTTAATTTTAACATTTAGATAGCATACATTAGGATGTAAATAAATTAATTCATATTTTTAGCTTAAGTACATAATTCATGCATTTAGAATTAACCTAGGGCTGCATACATTTAATTAGTTAATTAATTAGGTGCATTATTTTAATTAACATAGAAGTTAAGGAGTTATGTATAAATAACCCTAATTATTTTATTCTTTTATTCTTCTTCTCCCTTGCACAGGTAACTCCTCCGACTTCGCCTCCTCCTCCTGCACATCACATTCATTCTACGGTGTTTTGAATTTCAAATCAGTGTGGTCGTGGCTACAAAAGGAGAAGGAAGAGCTGCTGTTGAGGAGGAGGCCACCACCCTTTGTTCCTCACTGTGCTCAAAGGATCTTACTCCTCGTCCATTCCATACCATCGGCCTCCCACCGCAGTAGTACGACTCCACCACCGTGGGCGTGTGGGGTGACAACCCACACCGCCAAAGAGTCTCTGCAACTCCTCCTCACCTTAGCCAGCAACTCACGCCAACCTCTGTGCATCCCACCTCCAGCGCACACACCTACCCCTGTGCACCTTCATCTCCAATCCGCCCATGCACCAACACCTGCACCACCGTACGCCCTCACTTCATCACCAGCAGCACCAGCGCCCTCACCAGCCACCTGCGCACAACACGCGTTCCTCAGCACCTCCACTTGCGCACAACGCACGTTCCTCAACACCCCCCGCCGCATGCAACACGCACAGCAGCGCGACCTCCAGCACCTCCCGCGCCCGCTATTGCTGCATGCGCACGCTGCCCGTAGCAACTGTCGCGTACTCTCCGCAACCCAAGCTGCGCACATAGCGTGCTCTACTCCAGCTGGTGTAGCCGCCTGTGCACACGCCCGACTCCTCCTCCTCCTCCTTCTTCTTCTTCTTCTTTGCCGACGAAGGTATCCAAAGTCACCACAAACGCAGCCACCAAATCCGACCTCGAAACTTCGCATCGGGAACTCCATCGGACTCGCCCCAACTCCCCGAGCACAACCACGCTTCTAGCTGCACCAATCGACCACCTGGTGGCCAACTGGAGAGCCTCTCCGCCGGCGAACTCTTCCACTCTGGCCGGCGACCATCGACAGCCGTTTGGAGCACCACCACCACCATCGGAAAGCTCTTGTCGTGCTTATCCTTCTCCGAGCTTCCCGTGAGCCGCCATCGCCTCCTCTTCGCGCACGCACAAAGGAACCAAATGCTCTATTTTTGGGTTAATTAATATTTACATTTGAATGCCATTGCCAAACTTTCATTTTTTTTAATATTTGAAATATTGAGTGAAATTGCAACTTCATGCTCATCTTTTATGATAATTGCTTGGCTTTTGTTATTTACATCTTTTGACATTGGTTTTGGGTTAAGATGTGCACAAATTCTCTCTAATGCTTGTCAGTTGGAAATTATAGAGATTCATTACATATTTATTGAATATTTCAGTGAGGAAAAATTATGCATCTACCCTTACATTTTCGAGTTATTGTGCATCTTCTTTTCGTCGCATTTCATGTCAGATTTGACTATGGATTTCGCACTTGATTCAACTAATACGAGAAAAAAAATATTCATGATTTTATTGCATCATTGCCTCCCTGTGGACATGACCCGCTCTTCTGTGAGTGGTTAATTTTTATTGTAATTATTTTGTTAAGAGGTTTTCCACCACTTTGTTACTAAAATGACAAATCATCATAATATATTATTCGAAAGCGAAAACCAACTTATCAAATGGTGCCATTGCCGGGGAGGCAACAGACGTAATAATTTCACCTGATTTCATTTCTAATTATTTCTCATTGTACAGTGATCTAACCTTTTTTTTTTCAGTGCGAGGACTTTGTGCGAGGAATTTGAGTGGGGTGACAGGCACACGAGGAGAAGACATCGACCTTGAGCGACGCTTACACGCGAGGAAGATGAAGGAGACCTGGATTCCTCCTCTATAGGAGATTCTCTGTTTCATAAGTTTTATTTCTGTTTTCTCGCCCTTGTAGTAATTGAGGCTGATTTTTGGGAGCCTATTCCCTTTTCTTTAGATTTAGGTTTTTAATTTATTTTGTGGATTGTTTACCCTTAATTTGCTTGTGCATAAGTAGCTAAAAAAAAAAAATCAGCTACATGCTAGAAGCTGCCTGCCCTTAGGTCGAATCATTTAGGACTGACTGAGCAGCATCTAGATCTAATTCTTGTCTTGCATATTGCATGAAGAATGCTGGAATCAGGTATGCATTTCTAACTTCACATTTCTACCTATCATGCAAATGCATTTGAATTAATTTTTAGACCACATAATATGCCTTGAAGCGATCTAATAAGTGGTCACACATATTCTTGAAAAAGGACTAATTAAAGGAGGGACATTTTAAAAAAAACTAAGAACTTGATTTTCAAACGTGGCGTGTGATTCAAAATTCAAAATCTTTTTGCGGTGTATGCACACTTATATCTTTCGCACCATGACACGCATTTAGACACTTCTAAGTCTTGGAACGACTAGGACAAGACCCCTCCTACCGTTGGATTCTGAAGTGTTCGGAACTTAAGATCAAAGGTTTGTAAATCCAAAGAGGGGGATACCCTGTCACGGATTTTTGGGTGTAGTTGAGAAGCACCGCTAAAGCACAGCTTCAAAGGAAGGCTTAGGCCTACTTGCACCCTCGATCTTCCGTCTTTGGATTTGCTCTACCATTTGAGATTTTGGGAAGAACACCTAAGCTCCAAGTAGGCCTTTTTAGGCATTTCGAAGGTTGACAATAGGCGCGTAATTGATTGGGCAACTTATTTTGTCACCTACAATTTGAACTAAAGTCAAAATCCTAAATTTGTAAAGACCGAACAAGTCCTTTTGAATTGTGTTTGTAGTGCATGCTTGGTAGGTGTTCTCTTAGGAGACAACTTGTGTTTGATCCTGAACCTGAAAGAATCTTAAGAAGAAATCTTCTAAGGATAGAAATGGCCAGTCAAAGGAGCCTTAAGGAATATTTCATTCCAACCAATCAAGCTGGCCCTGCACTACGTAGACCTGGAGGGGATAATCCTTATGAGATCAAAAGAAGTACCATATCCTTGCTACCCTCCTTTTATGGTACTGCTAGGGAAGACCCTTATAGGCATATAGAGGAATTCACCGAGGTCTGTTCCACGGTGAAGCTGCAGGGCGTTACTGATGACGCTCAAATGCGGACCCTCTTTCCCTTCACCCTTAAGGACAAAGCCAAGTATTAGTATCACACCCTTGATGATATTAACACTTGGGATGCCCTGAAGGAGTTTTTGAAGAAGTGCTTCCCCATGAGCAAAACCAATCACTTTAGGAGGGAAATTATGAGTTTTGTTCAAAAGGATGGGGAAGCTTTCCATGGTGCGTGGGAGCACTTTAATGACTTGCTGAGACTTTGCCCACATCACCAAGTGCCTAAATTTCAACTGGTTGAAAGGTTCTACACCGGACTTAATGATTCGCATAGGCAAACTATGGATGGTGCCTGTGCAGGAACCTTTCTATCTAAGACTAAGGATGAAGCTTGGAACCTTTTTGATACTTTGAGTGAGAATTCTATTCACTTGAATTCTGCTACATGGATAGAAAGCCCACTCTCATGCGAAGAAAGTTGGAGGCGAATGAGGCAAGGGACACCCAGAATTTAGCCTATCAGATTCAATTATTGAATCAAAACATGGAAAGGCTTATGTTGAACCCGAGTCCATTCGTATCTAACACCTCCATATCCCAAGCTTCCGAATGCTCAATTTGCCAAGGCAATACACACGCCACTGTGGATTACCACTTGGCCTCCCAATTCCCTGAGCTTGTACAAGCGGATCTGAATGCCGCTCAAGGGTTTCGTCCTAGACCTCGTAATGACCCTTTTTCCAACACTTATAATGAGGGATGGAGGAACCACCTAAACTTTTCATGGAGACAAGGAAATGTCTCAAATTCAGGGAATTATAAACCACAATCCTTTCAAAACCATCAAATGAACCAACCTCAGACCTTTGTCCAACCTAAGACCTCTGAGATGGATAAATTGAAGGCAATGTTGAAAACTATGCAAGAAAGTCAAAGTGCCATCATCCAATCTCATGACAAGGCTATACATGAGATGAAATCACAAATAGGACACCTTGTTGAGGCCGTTAGACAAAGGGAAATTGGGAAGCTCCGCAGTGCTGCTGAGGAGAATCCTAATGGAAAAGGGATTGTCTTTAGGGAGCATGCTCAGGTAGTGACTATTTTGAGGAGTGGGAAATAAATTTCCAAACCTGATGCTCCTATAGTCTCACCCCCTAAAAAACCATCCACCCCGACTTTCACCCCCACCGGAGAAGACTTGCCCAAATCTTCTCCGCTTGAAATCACCTCACCGGAAGAAGTTGCCCCCGTTCCACCCCTTACTCGACATGACAACCCTTCCACCCAGAGATCGAGAGTGCCCTTTCCAGAGTGCTTATCCACCTCTGGGCAGACTTCTGCTGGCTCATTTGGAGCTAAAGATAAGACGGATGAGATCATGGAAACTTTCAAGCAAGTGCAGATTAACCTGCCTTTGCTTGAAGCTATTAGGCAGATTCTGTCTTATGCCTGCTTCTTAAAGGACCTGTGCATGAAAAAGCGGCAATCTAGGAAACAGGTTCAATCAAAAGTTATCCTGCCTGATTCTGTTAGCTCAATTTTCAACATGGCACACCCACGAAACTTAAGGACCCAGGAGCCCCATACATCTCAGTGGTTATTGGTGACTTACAGATTGATGAGGCTCTACTTGATCTGGGTGCGGGGGTGAACATCCTTCCGAGCTACATGTATGAACAACTTGGGGGAGGCAATCTGAAGCCTAGCCCTGTAATCCTTCAAGTTGCAGATCAATCACTTAAGACACCATAGGAAATTTTGGAAGATGTCCTCATAAGAGTGGAGGATTTCTTCTTTCCCGTTGACTTCTTAGTTTTGGACACTGACCCTACCAACAAGCCAACCAAACCCTCCATCATTTTGGGTCGCCCCTTCCTTGCAACTTCACTTGCTTCAATCAATTGCAATACCGGGGCATTGAAAATGGGCTTTGGGAACAAGAAAATCCGGCTTAATGTGTTTGATGCTTACAAACAAGCCAGACTTGAGGATTGTTCTCAAGTTTAGGTGATAGATGACCTAATTTAAGAGGCAACCCCTGCAATGTTATGTGGTGACCCCCTTCAGCATGTCATGCTAAATGAGCATTCCCATCTCTTGGAGGAATGTGAAGGGGATATACTAGAACTTGAGGAATTGTTGGGTGTTTCTGCTGAGTCTCTTCCCCCATCATCTCTGCCTAAAGTAGATCTGCTATCTGAGATGGGGACATCTATTATGAAACCCTCACCTATACAAGCTCCCGACCTTGAGTTGAAACCCCTCCCTGACACTCTCAAGTACATCTTCCTAGGTGCCAATGATACACTCCCCGTTATCATTTCAGCTGTGCTATCTGAGGTACAGGAGTGAGCCCTGATTGAATGCTTGTCTAGGCACAAGAAAGCTATTGCTTGGAGCATTGCTGACATTAAGGGTATAGACTCTACACTCTACATGCACCACATTTATACTGATGATTCCATCAAGCCATTTAGGGACATGCAGAGACATTTGAACCCTAATATGAGGGAGGTGGTTAAAAAGGAAATCCTGAAGTGGTGGACGTTGGGATCATATATCCCATTGCAGATAGTAAATGGGTAAGTCCTATTCATGCGGTGCCAAAGAAGGCAGACTTTACTGTGGAATTCAACGACCAAGGTGAACAAGTTGTCACTAGACCCTCAACTGGATGGAGGGTCTATATTGATTACCGCAAGCTGAACACCGCTACCCAGAAGGATCACTTTCCCTTGCCTTTTATTGATCATTCTTGAGAAATTGGTAGGGAATAAGTACTATTGCTTTCTCGATGGATATTCTGGGTACAACCAGGTTGCAGTCTTCCCTGATGACGAGGAGAAGACGAAATTCACAAGTCCTTACGGTACTTTTGCATTCAGGCATATGCCGTTTGGATTATGTAATGCCCCTGCAACCTTCCAGCGGTGTATGATGTCTATTTTTTCAGACATGATTGACGAGTGTGTTGAAGTGTTTATGGATGACTTCTCCATTTATGGCTCGTCTTTCGACTAGTGTCTCCTGCACCTGGAGAATGTGTTGAAGCGATGTAAGGAGACTGGTTTAGTCCTCACCTGGGAGAAAAGTCATTTCATGGTACAGAAAGGAATAGTACTTGGGCATGTTGTGTCTGAGCGAGGTTTAGAAGTAGATTAATCCAAGATTGATTTTGTCTCCAAACTTTCATTGCCCATGAATGCCAAACAGATTAGATCCTTTCTGGGCCATGTCGGCTTTTATTGGCGCTTTATTAAAAATTTTAGTAAAATTTCTAGGCCACTTTGTGACTTGTTGGCGAAGGAATCTTCCTTCAATTTTGATTCAAAGTGTGTCGAGGCCTTTCAAACTCTGAAGGAGGCCTTGATCTTTGTGCCTATTCTCCGAGCTCCTGATTGGACACTCCCATTTGAGCTAATGTGTGATGCTTCGGATTATGCAGTGGGAGCAGTCCTTGGACAAAGGGTTGAGGGAAGACCTCATGTGCTGCATTACGCCCAGCAAGACTTTAACCGAACCTCAGCAAAACTATACCATCACTGAAAAAGAATTACTTGCTATAGTTTTTGGTTTGGAGAAGTTTAGGTCATATCTGCTTAGGTCTAAGGTGGTTATTTTCACTGATCATGCGGCAGTGAAACATCTCATTGCTAAGAAAGATTCTAAGCTACGTCTGATTAGGTGGATCCTACTCCTTCAAGAATTTGACTTGGAGATACGGGAAAAGAAAGGAGTAGAAAATGTTGTGGCTGACCACCTGTCTTGCCTTCCACTTAATGACTCTCTTTCCAGAGACATCCGCAAGACATTTCCCGATGAAACCTTGATGGCGATAACACCAACTTTACCTTGGTATGCTGATACTGTAAATTACTTGGTCACTGGAGAAACTCCTGGCTCTTGGGATGAGTAGAAAAGAAAGAGATTCATTTCCCAAGCAAGATATTTTCATTGGGAAGAGCCTGAATTATTTAGACTTGGACAAGACCAAGTATTGAGACGTTGTGTACCTGAAGAGGAACAACAAAGTGTGCTGAGTTTTTGGCATGAACTTCATTGTGGAGGACAATTTGGTGCTAAGAAAATTGCTTTTAAGGTTCTCCAATCCGATTTTTGGTGGCCTTCGTTATTTAAGAATTCTTATAATTTTGTTAAGGCCTGTATTAGATGTCAACGGACTGGAACGATTGGGAAGAGGAATGAAATGCCTCAACACCCTATTCAATCTCTTGAAATTTTTGATGTGTGGGGAATTGACTTTATGAGCCCCTTCCCATCGTCCCATGGTTATGAATATATCTTGGTGGCAGTTGATTATGTCTTGAAATGGATAGAGGTCATTCCTACGCGCACAAATGACCACTCTGTGGTTTTGAAATTTGTGAAGGCCAATATCATATCTCGTTTCGGCTGCTCCAAGACCATTATAAGTGATGGGGGACCTCATTTCCGAAACCACCACTTCATTCGGCTAATCAAGAGTCTGGGAGTGACTAACAAGGTCGCTACCCCTTACCATCCTCAAAAGAGTGGCCAGGTTGAAGTGTCGAATAGGGAGATAAAAAATATTTTAGAAAAGACCGTTAGACCTGATAGGAAAGACTGGCCCCAAAAGCTCAATGATGCTTTGTGGGCATATCGAACGGCCTATAAGACCCCTTTAGGTACTTCTCCCTTTCGGATTGTGTATAGGAAAGCGTGCCATTTACCTGATAGGGCACTTTGGGCTATTCGAAGTGTTAACATTGATTTAGAGAAGCCGAGTAAGGCACGACTTCTGGAATTAAGTGAGCTTGAGGAGCTGAGGAATGATGCTTATGACACCTTTCAAGCTTATAAAGAAAGAACTAAGGTCTTGCATGATAAGTATATACTTCGAAAGACCTTTGAGCCCAACCAACAAGTCTGGCTTTTCAATTCCAGACTTAAGTTTTTTCCTGGGAAGTTAAAATCTCATTGGGATGGGCCTTACATAATCACTAAAGTGTTTCCACATGGAGCTGTAGAGATTAAAAGCCCTTCCTCTTCAGCAACTCCCTTTATCGTCAATGGTCAACGGTTAAAACCATACATTACTTTGGATGGCCATCTAGTTGACGAGGTCACTCTTGAGGAGCCTTAGCTCCTACCATTCTCTGCCTCAGGTAATATCTTCCTTTAACAGTTTTTGTTTCCAATGAGGACATTGTTTGAACCAGGCATGGGGGAAAGGAGCTGAGGCATTTTGTTTATAGCATGTTTACATTTTGCATTCATTCATGCATATTGCATTTTAAAAATAAAAATAAATAAATAAATAAATAAAGTTTTGAGCTTAACTAGCTAGACCCTGCATTCTTAAGCAAATCAGAACTCTAGGTTAGACTAAGTTGATTCTAGGGTCGAACTTTAGAAGCTAAGTGAGCAACTAGCTTTAGGCCTTTAGGGTCCTTTGTGGACTTAAAAACTTAAGTAGGAGTTAAGTTACGGACCATTCCTCAAGAGGTTGAGGAAGGAAAGCTAGGGATTGAGTTAAAAGGTGGGGTAGTACCTGGAGTCTTATTCTATCTTTTGGTTTACGGGACCTTGTAACCCAAGCATCCAAATTTCACAAACTTGGTCGTGTGTAAGTAAGTAATCACCTTAATTCATTTCTTAAAAGAAATTTAGTTCTCTTAGTTTTGACTTAGGAGAGGCTTGAAAATACAATTTGATTGGAAGAGTTCCTCCGTAGGAGAGGTGGAATATATACTCACCTTGAGAATGCGATGATAATATATTACCTCCTCAGCACTTGTCTCTTAGGATATCCATCCTACTGGGGGCATGTAAGCTCATTGTGCAGTTTAGGTACCATGGGCAGCCCTATCTCGAAGTGCCGATTGCCACAGGTCTGATTTCGCTTAAGAAATCCATGGGCGATACTATCTCGAAGTGTTGATTTCCAGGAGTTCTTGGGGTTGCTATGGGTGGTGCTATCTCGAAGCATCGAAAGCCAGGCACCCTTTGAGGTACGGTGATGGGGACAATGAATCCGACACAGACTGTGTTGATAGCTGATCCGAGGTTAGACTTAGAGGAATCAAACAAATATATATATATATATATATATCCTTTTTCCTTTCTAGGTTGGTAGTCATACCAACTTCAAATAACTCAGACCAATGCACATGCACGGATGCTTTAATCTCAGGGATCAATAAACCTTAGGGTAGAGTCAGAAATCAGGGAAACTTGTGCCTACAACTCGTCTTTAGCCGACCTAGCCTATAACTTAGCAACTACTTGAGAACCTTAGGTCTCAAGTCTGAAATTAATATGTTTCTAGAGAAAGACCGATTGGGTTGGCTAGTTTACTTGGAGTGCTAGGTTTTGCTTGGATTTGCTAGGGACTAGTAAAAACTAGGCATGGGGGTATTTGATTAGCCCATATTTGTGGGCTATTTAAGTATCTAAATGCCTAGACATTAAGTTAATTTTAACATTTAGATAGCATACATTAGGATGTAAATAGATTAGTTCATATTTTTAGCTTAAGTACATAATTCATGCATTTAGAATTAACCTAGGGTTGCATACATTTAATTAGTTATTTAATTAGGTGCACTATTTTAATTAACATAGAAATTAAGGAGTTATGTATAAGTAACCCTAATTATTTTATTCTTTTATTCTTCTTCTCCTTTGCACAGGTAACTCCTCCGGCTACGCCTCCTCCTGCGCATCACATTCATTCTACGGTGTTTTGAATTTCAAATCAGTGTGGCCGTGGCTACAAAAGGAGAAGGAAGAGCTGCCGTTGAGGAGGAGGCCACCACCCTTTGTTCCTCACTGTGCTCAAAGGACCTTACTCCTCTTCCATTCCATACCACCAGCCTCCCACCTTGGCAGTACAACTCCACCACCGTAGGCATGTGGGGTGACAGCCCACATCGCCAAAGAGTCTCTGCAACTCCTCCTCACCTCAGCCAGCAACTCATGCCAGCCTCTGCGCATCCCACCTCTAACGCACCCACCTCCAGCGCACGTGCCTACCCCTGTGCACCTTCATCTCCAATCCACCCACGGACCAGCACCTACACCACCGCACGCCCTTACTTCATCACCAGCAGCACCAGCGCCCTCACTAGCCACCTACGCACAACACGCATTCCTCAGCACCTCCGCTCGCACACAGCGCACGTTCCTCAGTGCCCCCCGCCACATGCAGCTCGCACAGTAGCGCGCCCTCCAGCACCTCCCGTGCCCGCTGCTGCTGCGTGCACACGCTACCTGCAGCAACTGTCGCGCACTCTCCGCAGCCCAAGTCGCGAGCATAGCGTGCTCTACTCCAGCTGGTGTCACCGCCTGTGCACACGCCCGACTCCTCCTCCTCTTCCTTCTTCTTTGCCGACGAAGGTACCCAAAGTCACCACAAACGCAGCCATCAAATCCGACCTCGAAACTTCACGTCGGGAACTCCATCGGACTCGCCCTGACTCCCAGAGCACAACCATGCTTCCAGTCACACCAATCAACCACCTGGTGGTCGGTTGGAGAGCCTCACCGCTGGCAGCCTCTTCCACTCCGGCCAGTGACCACCGATAGCCGTTCTGAGCACCACCACCATCGGAAAGCTCTCGTCGTGCTTATCCTTCTCCGAGCTTCCCACGAGCCGCCATTGCCTCCTCTTCGCGCACGCACAAAGGAACCAAATGCTCTATTTTTGGGTTAATTAATATTCACATTTGAATGCCATTGCCAAACTTTCATTTTTTTAAATATTTGAAATATTGAGTGAAATTGCAACTTCATGCTCATCTTTTCTCATAATTGCTTGGCTTTTGTTATTCACATCTTTTGACATTGGTTTTGGGTTAAGATGTGCACAAATTCTCTCTAATGCTTGTCAATTGGAAATTATAGAGATTCATCACATATTTATTGAATATTTCAGTGAGGAAAAATTGCACATCTACCCTTACATTTTTGAGTTATTATGCATCTTCTTTTCGTCACATTTCATGTTAGATTTGACTATGGATTTCGCACTTGATTGAACTAATACGAGAAAAAAAATATTCGTGATTTTATTGCATCATTGCCTCCCTGTGGACACGACTCACTCTTCTGTAAGTGGTTAATTTTTATTGTAATTGTATTGTTAAGAGGTTTTCCACCACTTTGTTACTAAAATGACAAATCATCTTAATACATTATTCGAACGCGAAAACTGACTTATCACCAACCTCGTCCTCAATAGAACCACCCCCAGTGCCACCTGCCCCCGGCACTTACAGCCTCACGTGCAGTCAGCATCCTCCAGCAGCCACACCCTCGCGTGCTGCTAGCCAACCACCGTGCATGCCCAAGTGGCGCCTCCAGAGCACATGCCACCAGCACCTCCACAGCACATGCCACCGGCACCCACAGTAGCACACACCCTTGCGTACAACAGGCTGCTCATCACCACCCACGCGCACTTGGGCGTAACTGCAGTAGCCCTATCGCGACCACCGGCCATCGCCACCACGTGCACCATCTTCTCATGCACAACTAGCTCCACACACTGTTCATCTTCCCCGAAGAGAACCCAAAGCCACTAGCCAACACCTCCACATTGCCATCGCCTCTGGTCATCCCTCACTACACTGTCAACTCCAATGGATCCACCTCATCCTTACGAGGATGACCATGTCTTCGAATGCACCAAACGGCCACCATCTCATCGGCCGGAAGACACCCCACCACCGACAATCCTCTCCTCCGACCAGCGACCGCCGATCACCATTCAACACACCGCCACCGTCATCAAAAAGCCCTTGTTGCAATCAAGGTCCTCTGAGCTTCCTGTGCCCCGCGATCGCTTCTCCTCCACGCATGCACAAGGGAAACATTTACTCTATTTTGGGTTGAATTACCATGTACATTTCATGCCATTGCCACCTCCTCAATTTTTTTGATTATTATTATTTTATTGAGGTGAAATTACATCATCACACTTACGCTTTCTTGTAATTATTCAACTCATGTTTATCACTTTGATTACATTATATTACGACTCAGATTTACGCTCTAATACACATGAAGTAAAAATTACATGGGATGCCACGGCACATGCACTATTCACATATTTGGAGCATTGATTTCTTACATGAAATTTGTGTAAACAGCCCTTGACTTCTTTATAAATTTGGGATTCACATTCAGAGCAGCATATACAATGATTGATTTGATGAATGTTTCTGTGAACATGGTTGTTACATATCTGTGATCTTATTGGCCTATTCCGCCCTGTGGATACGACCTAATCCACCGTGGTTAGTTTTCACTTATATATATTTTTGATCTAGGATTTTTCCACCACGATTTACATTACTGCAATGACGTATTTTTCTGACACACCATCTTCCAAGCGAAATCTCCTGTTCAAATGGCGTTGTTGCCGGGGATCATGTTATCTATAGTGTGCTAGGTAGGAGGATCAATTCCTCCCCAAAGTGACCTGGCAATTCATGTTATTGTCACTACCTCCCTATGTTAGGATTGGGTCACTACCTCCCCATGTAGGGATTGGGTAATTAGCACTGCTACCTTCCTTGGATGTGTGTGGTAGCCCTTTCTCAGGCTCCTCTCTCCGACCCATCACTCGTGACCACCCTGGTAGGCCACCATCGAAAGTGGATAGGGCAAAAATAGGAATGATGCATCTTTGGCCGTGCAATCCAGTTATCATGCTCCGGGAGGTTGGCTAAGAAATGCATCCCAAAGTCGAGCTGCACGTATTAGCTTTGGAATGAGGTTATCCAAGTGAGTAGCCAGTGTACCATCAAACATACTATAGTAGATTTCATGAGCCACTCACAATCAGCAGCAAAATTGGTTCATACTTGCACATGCATGGCTTAGGCTTCATCTTTGAGACAAGCATATAACTACTATGTAGGTTCTGATGGAGGGCGGTGAGATTTGTGTGATAAATAAATAATGAGGAAATAAATACAATCAATCTCACAAAAATGCAATCATAAGTACACAAGGAATTTTTAGGTGGAAACCCAAATCTGGGTAAAAACCACCACCTAAACCTCTCGGTCTAGGATTTTCCGATCGACCTAGTCGATCAAATCCACTATCCAAGTCACTTAAACAAGGGTGACTTAACCTCTTACAACTGACGCTACTTAAACGAGGGTAGCATGCCTCAAACCCCTCATCTTCACGAGTATTTTGTCTCCTGAGGGAGACAGGAATTTGCAAAGCAAATACCTAAACAAAGACAATTACAATATCTTATAGAGCCACAAAGTATGTAGGTAAAACTAGCTACTATAGGCAAAGAAAACTTCCCTTTGATGGAAGTGTGTTGGCTTAACAACACAGGTGTGTGATCCACGCAAGGCATGTCGACACTCTCGTATGTAACAGGGAGAGCGGGTGCACAGCGAATATTGTGCTCTCTTTTATGGGCTAGAAGATCTTGAAGAGTAACAACACTTCTAGGTGATTTCCTTCTTTTGAACAAAATATGAGTGGAAGTAGTGTTTCTTGGTGTATGCGACAAAGCAAGAGTGCCCCTCTATTTATAGAGGCCCTAAGAAGGGTTTAGAAGGCCTTGGAAGGCTTCTATGGCCGTTGGGAAAAGATCCAAAGCAAAACAGGCCGAAATCAGGGTCATTAATGATTCTGGCAGGGTTATCAAACATTTAGATCTATTATCAGATGTCTAGGTCAATGTCTGATCTAGAATGGTAGAAGATCTAGACTAAGTTGGATAAAGATGGATGTCTAAGATTCAATTATAAGAGGTCTGGAAGAATAATCAAATGTCTAATCCTAAGATGGTTTCCTTACTATTTTCATCAGATCGAAATAGGGTTCTAGTGTTAAGTTACACAGACGATAGATCGAACGTCTAGCAATAGGTTTGGACGTCTGTAAACACAAATCACTGCGGGAATGGATTTCCCAAGGCTCAAATGGCTATTAGGTTTGACAAGAAGTAATTAGGGTCAGGTCTTAGCCTAACATCTTTTTATCAGACGTCTAAGATGCTCTATGGGCGTCTAAAAATAGATGTAAATTATATCAAGGGTTAATCATCTAAGATATGCCAACAGTCCTCTAGTTGGACATTTGGCAAGGTCCTTAGATGTCTTCTAAGATGTTTGGACTAAGGGATGGACATCTAAACTGGCAAACAGAGAGTGGGTTTCCAGCCTAAGTGTTTTGGACGTCTGAGCAAATAGTTAGACGTCTTAAAGTCTAAGATCTGACCTCTGATGTCCAGATTGGACGTCTGATCAGGCTGTTTGATGCCTACTTTGGTTTTCTAAGTTCTTTAAGAGTTTATCTAAGTATTCTAGAGTTGAGTATGTAATCCTAGGACTACTGTTGTTACTTTGGGGCTCTTTAACAAATGATTTAAGGAAATAAAAAGCAAAGAACAAAAAGATAAATACATAGAAAAAATGGAAAGAACTTCTATCATATTCTTCATCTTCTTCAAGTTCTCGCTCCAAGCGAAGCTCCTCCTCCATCAAGATCCTCCAATCTGCCATGGATGCAAGCTTGAGCTCCTCCACACTTGTATCCATTTGCAATTATTCTGAAAACTTAAACTCAATGCAAATGTTAAATAATAAGTGTTTTGTTATCATCAAAATTAACAATCATGATGTCCTTGCACCAACATACTGGCCAGATAATGTAGCCATTCCTGACTCCTCTCCCGTCTTTCAGTCCATCCGCGTACATTGTAGCCCTTTCTAGCTTGTTACAAGTGAGTTTATTGGCCTGGGAATGAAGATTATTGGAATGGTCACTTTCCCTCACTTGTGCTTTCCTGGAAGGATCGTGAGTCTAGTTTGGTGGGCCTCTATCAATATCTCCTTCTTTAGAAAATCATGGGGTACACATAGCCTTCCTTAAAACATGATAGTCCCATCATTCTGAATGCTGAAGCCCTTGATCCCCCTTTCCTTTGTCTTTCTTGCCAGCTTTTGTCACTTGGGGTCCTCTCATTGGGCTTGGATCGAGCGTTCCTGATGTAAACACATTTGTTGAGGGTAACATGCCTATTCATGCATGTTCCTAGGCTTAGATTTGCATTTCATATTATAAATATTGCATAACATGCATCATTCTACATTTAGAGTAGTATAAAATTTAGGTTAACTGCATCCTTTCTGTGGTTAGGAGAGAATAATATTTATTTCGGAGCCTTGGATTGACGATCCAATCAAATGGATCTGAACAAGACGACGATCGGAGTCCAACGCCTCTGAAATCTCCTTGATCGGAGTCCCATAGCACCATATGTAGTTCGAGGAAGATCAATGGCCAAGGGATTATGAGACATAATTCGGAGCTTCAAAAGACAAATCCAACCGTGTGGAAGGATTCAGGTCGACGATCGTAGCCTAACGGCATGAATATCGACTCAATCCGACCTCTGTAGCAGCTCCTACAACAAGAAGAAGACGGACGGCCTAGACTGCGCCACGTGGCACAGCCCAGGTTGCCAGCGCACGCACGCAGCACCGCACGTGCACAGCAGCACGGGTGCACGCAGGTGCGCGCAGGGGCGCATGCGCACAGCGCAGTGCAGCACCAGCGCATGGGCGTGCATGGCAAGGTAGGAGCGCAACGCAGCGACGCATGAGATGGATCTACAGCGATGCATGAGCTGGACTTACAGCGATGCTTACAGCTGTCGGTAATTCATCGCATGCTAGCAAAGCCAGCTGTGGGCGCTAGCGAGCATGAGCTACCTACAGCGACATTTCCAGTGACGGCTTGGATGCCACTAATGGTCCCATACCTATTTTTGCATCTTCTCCTCCACTATAAAAGGACCTACACCCCCTCCCTTCCAAGACATCTCTACATACTCTACTCCCACATACTCCCAAGCTCTAGCAAGCCTACCAACGCTCCATTAGAGCTTATTCTCAAGCTCCCAAGGCACCTATTAGTGTAGCGAACCTCTGCCCCACTAAATATTCCTCCAACTTCCCATCTCTCTTCATAGGTCGCCTTGGAGCTGTCCTCCCACCTCCATTCCAGTAGCAGATCAACTCCGTCTTCTCACCTCCATTCCGGAGCTATGCCGAAGCTTTCCTCAACCCGACGTCCTCCAACATCTCACCTCTGTCGTCTCGCTCCTCACCTCCTTCGTCCGAGCTTCCGCCAGGCGCCGTCGTCTCACCGAACAGCCGATTCGGGAGATTTCCTCTCACCTCCCTCTCTTTATATGCTTTCATAATTTCTTGTAATTGACATTGGAAGTAATATATATCAGATTTGTTCCACATCTCTATCTTGTGATACGTTTGCTTGTTTTCTTTTATTTCAAAAATACAAGAAAATAACAAAATCCCAAAATACCAAAAAGAAACGAATCGAAGCATGATTTTCAATAAAGTAAACGTCGCCTCCCTATGTTCGACCCAAGACTCCCTTGGAGTTTCGATATAAATTTCATCTGATCGACGTATTTTACAACTACGATGACGGGTTATTTGTAACCACGATTTCTAACACGTGAAACACACCCACCATTTTGGCATCGTTGCTCGGGAGCCAACGGAATTTACTTTATTGTTTATTGCATTTCTTTGCATTTACATAGCACTAACCCTACTTGTCTTTGATCTACTGTCTTGTAGGTACCCTAGTATAGAGATCCAAATGCAGTAGACCGGAGTAAAGTACAAGTAGAGTGTTTTGTAAGTGTCCCCCACACCACCCCCACCTTAGTTTTCATTCCATAACTGAATGACTCAAACCCAAATCAACTTAGGTGCCTTTTATAAACCCTATGATAGATTCGGTTGTTTGTTTGCCACCTCCACTCACCTCGCCATCCACATAAAAAAAGGTGTTATCTGATTGTGGGATTTTCTGAAAGCTACATACTTAACACCCACAACTTCTTATGCTAAGGCGTACAATCACTTTGATTCTACCACTTAACCAGGATCTGACCTGTGGACCCGGTACACTTCAACTAAATACACATAAGTGAGTAGAAATCTAAATAGGTTAAGCATTCGTGTGTGCCTTAACTAACTGGTGTAATAGGCCAATTGATTGAGTTATTTGGGCCACACTACTCAATATAAAACTGATCCATCAAGTAGCTTGCCACTTAGGATTGATTCTTAGGACTGAACCAGGCACTCCACATTATTTTTTATTTTTAAAGGAACATATCATCACTCGTGCATTCAAAACTTGGGGTGTTCTACTAAACCTTGATCGAACCAACCTAAGAATTAAACCATAAAAGCTATTAAACAAGGTTAAATCTTAAAAGACACATCATTAAATAACCTTGTTTGAGAACCCCGGTTGTGCACGCACACAGATTTTAACGATCATTAAGGGCACAACCCATCTAAAGGGCCCATCACATTCCTGAAGCACCATTGTCCCAAGCCTAACTAAAATTTATTAGACGTTGGCCCTAAGGACTGGTTTGCTCGTCGGGATCCAGATTGAGATTGTTCATGATTAACCTGCTTATACTAGTCAATCTGATGTTTAGATAGGGGAGTAGCGTCAAACGATTGTGGCTGGGGGGTACACTAGGAACCGAAGGCGCAAGCCAAAGGAAGAACCTTCTTCCCAGTCCCTCCTAACTGGTTGGATTGCCTGGACATAAGTAGAGCAAATCGTCTATAATCTTAGGACGGATTCTGAGAGTTTGTAGACCTTTAGGCTACCCATACGAAGGACAGGCTTATATTTTTGTATTGCAGGGCTCCTTTCTCTTCTGATTTCCCTCCTTACTTCACCATGTACCCTTCCACATCCTACACACATTTCACATCCTATCCTCCTACCACCACTTATCCCCAAGATGATTACTATCCCGACTTGACTTGTAATTACCCATCCACTAGCCAGGATGACTTTGATTGGAGATATGAATCTGGACCTCAGTGTCCAGGGCCTAATCCTAGACAACAAGACTATGATTATTATCCTTCCCAGAGCTATAATGATTATGGATCTCCATCCTTTGATGACCAAACCAACCTGATCTACAATCAGGAAGGATATCATGATTATAACACCTACCCTCCCCAGTATTCCACTAAATATAGGTCGCCACCATCCTTTGAACAACCTAGAATGACCTACTTTCAGGGAGGGACCCGAGAACCTCGACATCTTGACTCCCCTAAATTCAACCCAAACCTAAATCGAACCAGTCCGTTCAGGTGAACCAGATCCAAGATAGAGTGTTGGCTAATTTGAGGAACACCATACAATCTTTAGAAGGCCAGCCAACACCATGCACTGAAGCACTAGAACATATGATCAAAATGATTGATGAACTTAATAATTCTCTATTGGATTTTCTCCAAAGTGTTAAGGATAGGGACCTAGATGAGTTTCTACTTGGGAAGTTGTCGAGGTTAAGGTTGAAATTTGTGGTTGCCCTAGTTAAATTTTGGGATGATTCTCAAGATGAACCCCCTTCAGGAGAGCCAATGTCTGAACTCGCTCAGGCGCCTATTGGGGGGATACATTTTCTGAGACCGGGGATGACCAGGTTGGGCTAGAGCAACCATTTAAGGATGAACCGATTAATTCACCCGAGATACTCAAGTCAGAAAACGAAGAAAATTATGTCTCCTTGGATCATGAAATGATTTATGATTTTGAGACATATATAAATGAGGGTCATCAATTCTTTGACTCTGAGGGTGAAGAATCTTTAGGTGAAGTCTCACTTGAACATAAGGAAAATGATTTTAATGAGACAAACAGGCATGAGGAATTTGATGAACCATTTGATAGCCCGTTCATTGAAGATTTGGATTCGGTTGGGGTTAACTTGGAGGATCTGAATCATGATGATTCAATTAGTGACCCCAGTCCTCATCTGCACCCCAAAGAACTAACTTCTAAGATCTTTGTGCCCAAGTCAATATTGATTTAGCCACGATTTCTGGACTTGGGAGAATCATATGGGGTGAATAATATGCTAGAGGTCCCGAAGCCTGAGCCCTTGACGTTGGAGAATAGAATTGTTGAAATAAAAATTTGGGTGGCTAATTCTGAGGGAAGTTTGATTTTGGATCTAAGGGTACCTATTGACCTAAAACCACATACTTTCTACCAGGACCCTTACGATATCTTTCACGTGCAACCCAAGCTCGAAATAACTGATTATTTTTCTGAGCTAGATGTTAAGTGGACAACCGCACCTATTGAACCATCTTTACCCATTGTCCGACACTTTGGTCTTGGGTTGCACACCACTAAACCGCAGGCCTGGCCCCGCAAACACAACAACCTTCGATTCTGGGTGATTTTCATCCAAAACCTGAGAACCACTCGACCCTGGGGCATGGGTCTACATCATAATCTGGCCCACGTCTGTGGACATATTCTATTGACAGGTTTCAGGATCAATATTTTTTATTTTGATTCTGACCTGCACTTGTGAATTCTCAATTTCTTCTTTGTATGTATGTTATGCCTAACTAAAGGCATTAAACTTAGCACGTGTGTATACACTCTTCTCTCTGCGGAGCTGACCGGATTTTCATGACACTCAGGTGATATTCTATTTACTCCGCCCTTTTCATGTCTTTATTTTTACAATGAGGACATTGCATCATTTAGGCATGGGGGGGTGGATAATCGATTCCTGAAATCATTACGTTAACTCCGTAGAATTTCTTTTAGTTTCTTATAAAATTAAAAAAAATTGAAAATTTGAAAAAAGATAAAAAAAAGAAAGAAATTAGGAAAAGAGAACTTAGGCATTTGGAAGTTATTAACTTTAGGAAATGATACAAGAGGACCTAAACACTTAGACTCTTCAGGTCTTCGAGCTTAATTAGCCCGAGTGTCCACTCAAATGTGGACGTAGTCTCGAGTCCTCGCCAATTAAAATTCATTTTAATTTGGTAAATAATTTGGGATGATAAGTATGCGACTTATCAACCCGCCCTCTGATTTGGGGGTACTTTAAGCCTAAGCATCTGCACATATTTTTTTGCACTGACTCACTTTCCGACGATTTTTACGGAAATTGGGTAGCTAATGGACCGACTTGGGTGGTATGGCTGGTAAGTTGTTGGTGGTAACAGCTCATCGGCCGGTTGTCCAGAGCCCAGCCATAAGACCATTTTCGTTGTACTGCCTTTAGGTAAATCTTAGATCAGGAAAGCCACCTACTTAGAAAAAAAAAAAACAAACACTCAAAAAGAAAAGAAAAAAAAAGAAAAGGGAGAAAATAAAAAAATAAATAAAACCACACTTCACTACATGAGTATGGTTGGCAAGTTGTTGGTGGTAATAGCTCATCGGCCGGTTGTCCAGAATCCAGCTCACAAAAAAAAATGCACAATAATTCCCAAAACACTTAGGGAAGAAGCAGGGAAATAGAATAAACCGGGGAGATATACACTGGGTTCGCCCTTGTGTTGACCCCATAAATAAAAGTAGGGAGAAAGCTACCGATCGTAAAGATAAACCTTTAGGCAAGGTCACCTAGGGTCGTAGAAACCTGAAGTCCGTCTTAATGGCCATTTTGTGAGTCTATCACTTTTTAACAAAGATGTCTAGTACTTAGAGTCCTTTTCGAGTCTTAGGCAGGTCAGGTAGCCGTAAAAAGTTATCCCGGAACTCTCAAACTCTAAAAGTACAAAAAAATTAGAAAAAAAGAAAAATAAAAAAATATATCTTTCCTTCTCAAATAAGGCGAGAACTTGGGCGGTCTACATTCTGGCAGACACCCGGGTACTGTCGAATTTTCATAATTTAGGATCTTAGTTGAAATTTTCTATTGTTAATAAACAACTTAGGCCTAAGTGATCTAATCTTAATTCAACTTTTATACAAAGCATATAGTTTAATTTTGCTAGAGACTAGCAAAATATAGGCATTGGGGCATGATGTAAGCACATTTGTTGAGGGTAAAATGCCTATTCATGCATGTTCCTAGGCTTAGATTTGCATTTCATGTTATAAATATTGCATAGCATGCATCATTCTGCATTTTGAGTAGTATAAAATTTAGGTTAATTGCGTCCTTTTTGTGGTTAGGAGAGAAGAATATTTATTTCAGAACCTCGGATTGATGATCCAACCATACGGATCTGATCAAGACGATGATCGGAGTCCAACGCCTCTGAAATCGCCTTAATCGGAGTCCCGTAGCACCATATGCAGTCCGAGGAAGATCAACGGCCAAGGGACTAGGAAACATAATTCGGAGCTTCGAATGACAAATCCGACCTGCAAATGGATTCGGGTCGACAATCGCAGCCTAACGGTGCGAATATCGACTCAATTCGACCTCTGTAGTAGCCCTTGCAATAAGAAGAAGATGGACGGCCCAGACTACGCCACGTGGCGTAGCCCAGGCCGCCAGCCCATGCACGCAGCACCGCACGCGTGCGCACATAGGCACACATGCACATAGTGCAGCGCCAGCGTGTGGGCGCACGGTAAGGTAGGAGCAAAGCGCCAGCTATGCATGAGCTGGATCTACAGCGACGCTTACAGCCGTTAGTAATTCATTGCATGCCAGCAAAGCCAGTTGTGGGCGCCAGTGGGCATGAGCTGCCTACAGCAACGTTTCCAGCGATGGCCTGGATGTCACTAATGGTCCCATACCTATTTTTGCCTCTTCTCCTCCACTATAAAAGGACCTACACCCCCTCCCTTCCAAGCCATCTCTACCTACTCTACTACCACCTACTTCCAAGCTCTAGCAAGCCTACCAATGCTCCATTAGAGCTTGTTCTCATGCTCCAAAGGCACCTATTAGTGTAGGGAACCTCTGCCCCACCAAATATTCCTCCAACTTCCCATCTCCCTTCATAGGTCGCCTTGGAGCCATCCTCCCACCTCCATTCCAGTAGTAGATCAACTCCGTCTTCTCACCTCCATTCCGGAGCTATGCCGAAGCTTTCCTCAACTCAACGTCCTCCAGCATCTCACCTCCGTCGTCCTGCTCCTCACCTCCTTCGTTCGAGCTTCCGCCAGGCACCGTCGTCTCACCGAACAGCCGATTCGGGAGATTTCCTCTCACCTCCCTCTCTTTATATGCTTTCATAGTTTCTTGTAATTGACATTGGAAGTAATATATATCAAATTTGTTCCACATCTCTATCTTGTGATACATTTGCTTGTTTTCTTTTATTTCAAAAATACAAGAAAATAACAAAACCTCAAAATACCAAAAAGAAACGAATCGAAGTGCGGTTTTCAATAAAGTAAACTTGGCCTCCCTGTGTTCGACCTAAGACTCCCTTGGAGTTTCGGTATAAATTTTATCTGATCGACATGTATTGTAACTACGACGACGGGTTATTTGTAACCACGATTTCTAACACGCGAAACACTCCTGACCAGTTTCCTTAAGTCTGTGCCCCTTTGCCTTGACACCATATAATTTCACTGGATGGGGATCTGTCTCAGTTTCCAGTCCCTTATTTCCTTCATCATCTTCCACTCTACATGTAGCTTAGCTAAGGTGAGTGGCTTCCTACTCAGAGCATCTACCACTACGTTCGCCTTCCTAGGGATTTTGGTGGTCCTTGGTATACTAACCAAATGGTCCTTATAAAGATTACTTGGGTAGAAACATTCTAATATTGTGGGTTGAAAATTGGATCATGAAAATTTATTTTAAGAACCTCCTTCCTCTTCCTTTTTGTGGTACAAGGGATCGAGGTAACTAAAGGGGTTTAATAAAATGGGGTTAAGGAACCCTGGGTGATTTAAGGATGTCCTTAGGTTTAGGGACATTATGGAAGTTAACTCCTTGAGGTAGAGAGTAAAGGAATAATTTACCCTTAAGTGGTGTTGCATGCTATGTGAGTCGAGATCTGGGGATGCTTAGTGTTACTACTAAGTGCAAATACCTGTATTGACGACCAACTTAGGTTACGTTGGAAGTTAAGCTAGGTATTTAGGGGTGCCTCGGTTCAATACTAAGCGTTGGTATCAATATTGGAATCTTGGACCCTCCTGATGGAAACCTAAACCTGGCCTTAGACTATGGGGGAAAAACTTAATCTAATTAGGGTACTAACAACATGGAGCTTTAAATTCCACTTGTGTCAAGGATGGCTACCTGTGTTATGTGAATTGAAAGCCCCTAAAGGTATGAATCAAAAGCTGAAGTGTAATTGTTTAAGCTTAAAGTGAAAT
The DNA here is from genome assembly GCA_037157565.1 of Thalassia testudinum. Classification (NCBI taxonomy): domain Eukaryota; kingdom Viridiplantae; phylum Streptophyta; class Magnoliopsida; order Alismatales; family Hydrocharitaceae; genus Thalassia; species Thalassia testudinum. The sequence continues at coordinate 124,073,739 of JAZHRO010000036.1, read as the reverse complement.
TTGGAGTATTGAATCCCAATGACTCTGCTATGAGTCTAAAATTGGAAGTTTGGATCCAAAGGTTTGAAGTTAGACCCCAGATGATCCAGTAAGTCCCTAGGATTTTGTTCCTGGCATCGAAGCCAAAATAGATTAAAAGATGAGTGAATCTATTAGGTAAGCTCGTAGGGATACACCATTGACTCGTGAACCGAGGGTTCACTGTTGTGGGTTGGAGACTCAAAGAGCTGATGTAGCTAGTGGCTACTTACGATTGACCTTGGAATCTAGAGGATTCGCGATTACAATGACATGTGAGAGGGCTTTCATCGAGTTTTGGTAGTAGGGGGAACCTGAACTTACTTGATGTTTCATGACATGTGCAGGGTTCTGGTCACAGCCTCAATACCGATGTCAGATTGAGTAGGCACACCCAGAAGATTGTGTTCCACGAAGGAACAATGAAATGACCTGTTGCCTTTTTAGTCGGATAAGACGTCTGGATTGTCAGTCAGACATCTGGACATATGTTTGGATGTCTGAAAGTAGGAGAATATCGTATATTCTTTTTGCTCTGCGCGCGGGCGGCGTGCAAAGTCTCGCTCTCTCTCCTCCACCGCCTCACCCGAACCCTAAAACCACCTTATATAAACCCCCCCTTCTCTTCTTCTCACCCCCTCACACCACTTAAGCCACAGCCACCTCCACCTTCTCCTTGCGATGGTTGCGCCCTCCAGCCTCCCATCTCTGCTGATGTAGCAGCAACGAGGAAGAGAGGAGCCGGCGAGGGAGAATGGGGAAGTGCGAGAGTGAGGGAGTATAAGGGAGTTAGAGTGGGGGAGGAAGGCGATGGCCACGGGACCTCGGTGGAGATCGAGGAGTTCATGGGAGAGAGGTGGATGCCAGCGAGGAGCTTCTCAAGCTCCTTCAGCACCTGCAGCTACCGTTGTAGGCTAAGAGCGAGCGGCGCAGAAGAGTTTTGATACTGAAAGATTCCAATATCAGATGTCTGGAGTGACATCCAGACGACTGGCGAGGCACCATGACATCCAGAGCTGAAGCCAGACATCTAGAAACACATATCGTGCGAGGTACGTATCTTCCTACACTACTTTTCCGCAATGCAGATCATAGCGTAGGGGATGTCAACTAATTTTTGCGCCTGCGTTGTTCGTAGGCAGGTGAAGGGTTTGGGAAGGTGAGCGGTGCACTTTCCCAAGTACTTTTGGATGTCTGATCATGTCGCCAGACGTCCAGAGGTACTTCCAGACAAACGGAGTCCTTGCTCGAAGTCTGTAGCTGCCCCCAGATAGTCGCAAAGAGAGTCTAGACGTCTGAAGCAGCCACAGGAAGAGTAAGGTGAGTTCTGACGTCTTTTAAGATGTCTGGGATTAGTCCCAGACGTCTGATATTGGTCAGTAAACATGTGTTTGGCCCGTTTGGGGTTCAAACAGAATCGGATTTTCGCAAACAAAGTACTGCTATTTTCGACTCAAGTTCCTCTATGTATTCGTGTTGAGTATCTATTGTTTTGACCTCATCTAATGTAAATTAGTCGCTAGTACAGGTTACCAGCCAGTGGTGTGTTCGGGGCCTACGGAGACGACGTGGTCTACGACACAGGCCCCCATTCCTCCCGTGATACCCGGAAGAGTGGTTTAATGCATTTATTAAGACATGAATAAAGAATATGCCTGCTTAGATTAAATTGATTGAAACTCTAGGATGTGGAATGAACCCTTGGGTAGAAATGTATGAGCATGATGTTGAACTACTCTAGTTTACTTGAGATGCATGTTGAAACACAAGCTGCCTATATGTAAATGAGAAATTGAACTGTGAAACCATAAGCTGCATGCATATGATTGAGAATTTGATTGTGAAAACATGAGCTACCTGTATATGGATGAGGAACAAGTTATGAAACATGAGATCTGAATGTGGATAAATGAGATGAGTAATGAACATGAACCCTACAGGGAATTAGGAGTAGAACTCTTATGCATGAAAGGAATCTAGAATGCAAACAGGAAGTGAGTTGGCCCTTGTGTACGTAGTAGTAAGGAGCACAGTGGTTCTTTTAGTGTAGAGCGGAGCTAGCCTACCTTGGGTTGAGACTCGGGGTTATGATTGACCACTCTACACTGACTCTTATAGGCCCTCATGTATGTGGTACCAAGGCGTGCTACTAGTGTAAGGAGGGAGCTAGCCACCCCATGGGGCCAGGGGTTAAGCTAGCCACCCTACACCGACTTTGTTAGGCCCATTGGGCAAACCAGAGTAGTCAAACGAGGGTATCTGAGGGGCGAGACCCCTGTTCTGAGAAGGCAAGGCCCTATATGATAACACCACGCAAGGGGGTAGTAATTAGGTTGAATATGGCCCATCTTTAGAATAAAAGGCACAACATAAAGTAGAATAGGAGCATTGCATGCATCAAGTACCAAGATTGCTTATAAACTGTATTAATGGCCATTTGTGTAAAGCATTTGTCAAAGCAGGCCTCAGATGAGCAATCGGACCGCACGGATGGATTCAGGACGACGAACGGAGTCTAACGGACTCAAAATCGGCCAAATCCGACATCCGGAGCTCCCACAATGGGCCCAAGAAATCCTGACCGTTGATCTGGAGATCAACGGCCTAGAACGCGCCACGTCGCCCCGCCCCCGCCGCCCGCACGCCCCCAAGCCAGCCAAGGACGCATCTCGGCCGTTGATCTTCGATCGAACGGCCGAGATCCGCGCGCTCGCCCGCGGTCGCCACGACAAAGCGCGGGCGTGGCGCAACGGTTAGCGCGCACGCCCGCGTTGCGGCGACGCGCGTTCGATTCGCGCGGAGCGAAAATCATTTGCGGGCGAAGGGCGCGGCAAAATTGAGCCGCGCGATCAGAAGCGAGCGGCCAGGATTGCGCCACGCGGCGCGACGACAGCGCCGCACCTCCCACGCGCGCGCGCACGCCGGGCGGAAACGCGCGCGCGCACGCGCGCCCGAAGCGCGATCCTAGCGCAGGCGCGGGAGGATCTCAGCCGTCCGATCATCAATCGGACGGCTCTCGTTCGACAGCCACGGATCGCGCCTGAAGAGAGAGAGGGGCGGGCGGCTGACCGGCGGCAGAAGGCCTTCACCGACGTATATGGAAGCGGTTTTAGCGACGTTCTGGATGTCGCTAAAGCACATTCTTCTTTTAGGAAGCCCTTAACTCTATTTAAACCCCCTTCTACCACCATTCAAGGCATCCTCTCCCACTTGCAACTACTCCACTCCTCTCCTAGCTAGTCTTAGGCACTCTTGTAATCGCCGGAGACGACGAGCCGCCGACGGAGCCTCCTCCACCGCCGTGGCTGCCTCGTCGCTCTCCACTCTCTCTCTACCTCTCTCTCTCTCTTTTAAGCTTTCATTTACTTTTGTTGAAGCATGTATTTAATATTGTAAACCATGAACTATGAATGCATGTTTAATGAAATTATTTTTCATTTAGTTGCCTTTTTAATTTCTGTTTAAAGTGCATGATCAAAACCAAGAGCTTTCTAACCCTAAACTCTCTCTATCTCTCGCTTTTCAAAACCGTTTCTTTCGCAAGCAAAACTCCACCTTTTTCGTGACAACAAGTGGTAAACAAAATCCGATTTCCACGCCTCCCTGAGATCGACACTCGGACTCACCTCCGTTTACTTCTTTTAAAACCGACGTATCAAGTGCAACTATAACGACACCTCTTAACACACACGCACGAAGGCACGTCAGTTTTTGGCGCCGTTGCCGGGGAGGCAACGGATTTGTTTTATCACCTCCATTCCACCTTCATTCTCATATCGTCTAATGCCCTACTTTCCTTTTTACTTGACGGATGCAGGAATTCGGCGCATGGACGGCGAAGCGACGCATTCCACTATGGTAGCAAGGAAGTAGACGCCTCGAGGACCGATAGTGAGTACTCTCTCTCTCTCATTGTTTGCTTGCGTGAAAAAGCTAAAAAAAATCATAAAAACTGAAAAAAACTGGCGTGGCGAATGATTGCTTGACCCACATTCTTAACACACCACCCTACAAAAAATGTACACTCTAATATACTGGACAAATTCTTGGAGTGTTCTTTTCTTTCTCTCTTGAGTGGTGTTTCCGAAGCCACCGTGAGTTGACCTGGGCCGCACCACTCAACCCTAAAACTGACTCATCTAATAGAAGCTGCATGATTATCAGGATGAGTATACTAGGGTTTTAGAGCCTCTACAAAATAAAAGGAAATCTACTTTCACTAAGTTGTGTGTAGAACTTGACGTGCCCACTGAAACTTGTTTGAAAAAATTAAGACACGTCAACCCTAAAAAGTACTTAAGTAAGGATGAAACACTAAAAAGACACTATATCTTAACAAATCCTTGCTTGAAAATCATGTTTTGCTAGAAGCACACACTTTGAAAGTAGAACATTAAGAGGCACCACCCCAATCAACGCCTCATCACATCACCCTAAGCACAAGCACTGTCCTAGCCCTTTAAAACTGAGTAGACGTGCCCTAGGCAGGACTGAGTTAAGTCTCAAAAGGTGAGGTTTTGTCTGCTAGGCACTTGGCTTTCATTCCCTTGGTAGAATCTGGTGACTAGGCTGCGGGGCAGTGTCAAACGACCGTGGTTGTGGGGTCTATGGAACCGGAGGCGTAAGCCAAAGGAAGAACCTTCCCTGCAATCCCCTCGTAATCAACCTGGCCAGATTAGCCTTGAGAAGGGAAGTCCAGTGCTTACGGACTTAATCACCCTTTGTGAGATTTCTAGGTCTCCTAAGGAATACACCATAAGGATTAGGCTTGCGTGCTTGATTGAAACACATTTCTCGCATCTGTCGCCCTCCGCATCCCCTCCAGTTCTTCTCTAGTGTATGCACGGGAGGCGCTCACTGCATCCCGAATTGTGTGTTTTGGGGCAGGAATCTAGGCGACGTAATTCTGTTGAAAACATGGCTGAACCTAGGGTAGATGAGGCTGAAGATCAACCCCCACCAGATGCTATGGCTGTCGTCCAGGCTCAAATCAATGCTAACCATCGGCTTCAGCAACGACAAATCCACACCATCATGCAAGCCATACAACGGTTACAGAACCCGCAAGAACAACCACCACCTTTCAATGACATACCAGGACAACCACCACTTGATTTACCACCATTTCAGAACCAGCCAAGACCCCTCCGTGATTTCTATAACCCTTCTGCCATTAGAGTCGAGCCACACCTTAGGATCCCCGAAGGGGGAGACGATTTTGAGCTAAAACCTAATGTATTAAGTCTAATCCAGAGCCACTTTCATGGAAGCTCAAATGAAGACCCCTTTCAGCACCTAGAAGATCTCGACCGCATAGCAAGAACAGTAAAACCTAGGAACATTAGCCTTGATATTGTTCTAATCAAGATGTTCCCTTTCTCATTAAGAGACAAGGCTTCTCATTGGCTTAGAACCCTAGGTAGACCCATCACCACCTGGGAGGAACTGAGGCATGCATTTTTAAAGAAATTCTTCCCCATAGGAAAGACCAATGCCCTCAGAAGAGCTATCACTACCTTCACACTCCAGGGTGGGGAACAATTTCATGAGGCGTGGGAAAGATTCAATGAACTTTTGAGGAAATGCCCACACCACGAAGTTCCAAGGTGGCAATTGGCCCAGATCTTCTACCACGGTCTGGATAGCAACCTACGGAACTTCGTCGATGCCTCATGCGGGGGAAACTTCCTAAACAAAGATGAGGAGAGCGCGTTTGAGCTCTTTGAGTCTATGAGCGAGAATTCGCTCAACAATGCCTCCATGAACCAGTTTAACAGATCCAGTCAACCCCATGGTGGGATTTATGAGGTGCAAGCAAATTCTGGAATGGTTGACATGGACATTATTGCCAAAAAGTTGGATCGAGTGGAATTGGTGGACAAGAAGATTGATGAGCTTCTAAACCAGACCAGGAACCCCTTGCAGACTTTCACCCTAGCAAAAGGAGCACATAATGTTGACCTGGGCCAACCCTTCACCCAACTAAACCTGGAACAACCCCCAACCATGTTCCAAGGAGGGACCTTTGCTCCCTCGACCCTTGATTACTCCCTTCCTTCTTCATCAACATCGGCTATTCTAGAAGATGTGCAAGCCGTCCAAGGATATGCAAAACCTGACCCTTTCTCCAACACTTACAACACCGGCTGGCGTAATCACCCCAACTTTGGTTGGACAAACCAGAAACTACCGCAATTCCAAAACCAGCCCAGGCCAAACCAACAGCCACACTTGCCCCCCTATCAGCAAGGACCACCAGTTAGACCCCAATATAACCAAAATAGGGCGGCCCCTCCCCCACAAAACCAAATGGACACCCTAATAAAGATGATGGCTGACATGAACCAAAAACATCAGGAGGAAATGGCCTTGGTAAAGGGACAGTTAAGCCAACTCTTGGACTGTAAACAGCAAGGATCTCTACCTTCCCAACCACAACCAAACCCGCGAAACATAATTAACAGAGGCCCCAATTCGCAAGGGTTCCAAGGCAACCCCGGGCAGGCTCATATGGTCCAACCGGCTCCACAAACACCTCCTGGGTTTGGCGCCTCTTCATCCTCATCTTCTCAAGGATCACCCCATGGCCCCAATGCCTCTGCGAATGCGGTGACCTTGAGAAGCGGCACCAAAACCCAGGATCCCAAATGGCCGACTCTCCCCGAGACTTTACCCGACTTAGAAGAAGCACCAACCAAGGACCCAAACATGGAACCAATCCAGACACCCTATCCTGAGGCCTTGGAAACAATCAAGAGAAAAAAGAATACTGTGGAAACTGAGGAGCTGATGGAAATTTTTAAACAAGTACAGATTAATATTCCGCTTCTAGAAGCTGTCAAACACATCCCCGCTTACGCCAAGTTCTTAAAGGATGCCTGTACACCCAAGCGTAAGCCGAGACCTCAAGCACCTAGGAAGGTTGTACTCTCTGAGCAAGCCAGTTCCGTGATATCAAGCAACCTTCCACTCAAACGAACTGACCCAGGAGCACCCCTGATTTCCTGTAACATCGGGGACATGACATTTGATAGAGCGCTCCTGGACCTAGGTGCTTCTATCAACCTAATTCCCACAACCTTGTACCACCAATTTGGTTTTGGGGAGCTGGCACCAACCCCTGTCACCATCCAGCTGGCGGATAGATCAGTGAAAACCCCGAAGGGGGTTGTCGAGGACGTGATTGTACGGGTCAAGGACTTCTATTTCCCAGTCGACTTTTTGGTGCTCGACATGGAAGTCCCTGAAAAATTACAGAACGCACCCATAATCTTAGGCAGACCTTTCTTAGCCACGGCTAAAGCAAACATCGATTGCGACACGGGATGTATGGAAATCGCCTTCGGAGACAGGAAAATGCAATTAGATATCTTCCGGGCAACAAAGTCTTTTGATTGTGACTACATTGAGGAACATGATCCCGTGGAAACTTTAATCGAGGAATGCCTTACCCTCAATTCTGTCTCAGACCACCAAACCCGTAGTTCTGACTCGCCACCATCATTACCTGTGGACCTCTGTAAGGCTGAGTATCATCACATGACACCATTTGAAGAAATCAATGTTGATCAACTACCGCCCTTTCCATTCCCATCGACTGTGGTCCCACCCGCACCTGAACTTAAACCATTGCCCGAGAATCTCAAGTACGTCTTCTTGGGACCTGGCCAGACCTTCCCAGTGATTATTAATTCCCATCTAACCAAGGATCAGGAAATAAGGTTGACTGCAACTCTTTCAGAACATCGGGCCGCCATTGGTTGGACCATCTCAGATCTAAGAGGAATTAGCCCCACCTATTGCACCCACAAGATTTACCTGGAAGACGGGGCCCGACCTTCCCGCCAGATGCAGAGACGGTTAAACCCTAACATGCGGGAGGTCGTTAAAAAAGAAATTATCAAGTGGCTCGACGCCGACATCATCTACCCTATCTCTGATAGCCCCTGGGTGAGCCCCACTCAAGTGGTTCCAAAGAAGGCTGGGCTCACCGTTGTCACTAATGATCATGGTGAATCCATTCCCACCCGCACCACCACCGCATGGCGGGTGTGTATTGATTATAGGAAGCTTAACGAAGCCACTAAGAAGGACCACTTCCCCTTGCCATTCATTGACCAAATCCTTGAAAGATTGGCAGGGCAGAAGTATTTTTGCTTCCTGGATGGATATTCAGGATATAACCAAGTCGCAATTGCTCCGGAAGATCAGGAAAAGACCACATTCACTTGCCCGTATGGCACATTTGCATTCCGTCGAATGCCGTTCGGGTTATGAAACGCACCCGCAACCTTCCAGCGTTGCATGCTAGCCATTTTTTCAGAAATGGTGGGTGAATACTTGGAGGTCTTTATGGATGATTTCTCTGTATTCGGGAACTCATTCGACCATTGTTTGAGCAACTTGGAGAAAATCCTGAAACGATGTATCGAGGTTAACTTGGTGTTAAGTTGGGAAAAGAGCCATTTTATGGTTCAAGAAGGAATTGTCCTCGGACACATCGTTTCGCATAAGGGCATCGAGGTAGATCGAGCTAAGGTTGATTTAATTTCCAAACTTCCTCCACCTAGTTCGGTCCGACAGATTCGTTCTTTCCTAGGACATGTTGGCTTCTACCGAAGGTTCATCAAAGACTTTTCCAAACTTTCCAAACCCTTGACCGACCTTCTAGCCAACGACGCAACTTTCCACATGTCTCCTGATTGCACCCAGGCTTATCAGACCCTCCGGGACTTAGTCTCCACCGCACCTGTACTTCAACCCCCAGACTGGTCCCAGGATTTTGAGATTATGTGTGACGCATCAGATTTTGCCATAGGCGCTGTCCTGGGACAAAGGCAAGACAAGAAGCCCGTGGTGATCTACTACGCGAGCAAAACGTTGGACGAGGCCCAGCGTAATTATACGGTCACAGAAAAAGAGTTGCTTGCTGTAGTCTTTGGACTGGAAAAATTCTGATCATACTTGCTGGGATCCCACGTGACTATCTACACCGACCATTCAGCCATCCGGCACCTGTTGGCCAAAAAGGACGCAAAACCCAGGCTCATCAGATGGATCCTGCTTTTGCAGGAATTTGACCTGGAAATCCAAGACAAGGCCGGATCGAAAAATGTGGTGGCTGACCACCTGTCAAGACTTCATCCAGACCACATTGGACCCTCCCTACCTCTATCTGATACCTTCCCTGATGAACACATCCTAGCCGTGCAAGACAAGAAAATGCCATGGTATGCTGACTATGTCAACTACCTGGTTATAGGACAAACCCCGCACAGCTGGTCCAGACAGCAACGGGACAGGTTCTTGGCTGAGGCCAAGCACTATTTCTGGGATGATCCCATGCTGTTTCGCCTCTGTGCTGATCAGATCATCAGGAGGTGCCTCCCCGAAGACGAGGTTCAGAGTGTGCTTTCCTTTTGTCATGACCAAGCATGTGGCGGCCATTTCTCTGGCAAGAAAACAGCTGCAAAAGTTTTGCAGTCTGGATTTTATTGGCCGTCCCTATTCAAGGATGCACACATCTTTGCCAAGACTTGCTCACGATGCCAAACACTAGGGACAATGACCAAAAAAGATATGATGCCCCTTCAGCCCATTTTGATTGTCGAAATTTTCGACGTTTGGGGTATCGATTTTATGGGCCCCTTTCCACCATCCAACGGCTTCGAGTATATCTTGGTCTCGGTAGACTATGTTTCCAAATGGATTGAAGCCGTCGCCACCCGACGATGCGATCACAAGACGGTCATGGACTTTGTAAAGAAGAACATCTTTTCCCATTTTGGAATACCCAAGGCCATGATCAGTGATGGTGGAAGCCATTTTATCCATTCCCAGTTCCGTGCCCTACTTAGAAAATACGGGGTAAACCACCGCATTGCCACCCCGTATCATCCACAAACAAATGGGCAGACTGAGGTCTCAAACAGACAAATCAAGAACATTTTACAGAAGACTGTGAGACCTGACAGGAAAGACTGGTCCACACGACTTGATGATGCCCTGTGGGCATACAGGACCGCTTTTAAGACCCCGATAGGCATGTCACCTTACCGCTTGGTCTTTGGCAAAGCTTGCCATCTCCCTGTCGAATTGGAACACCGGGCTTACTGGGCTGTTAAGCAATGTAACATGGATCCCCAGTTAGCTGGTGCGCAAAGGACTCTTCAATTATCTGAGCTTGAAGAAATTCGTCGGGACGCCTTTGACAATAGTCGGCTATATAAGGAGAAAATGAAAGCCGTCCACGACCGACTCATTCATAGGAAAACCTTTGAGCCAAACCAACAAGTCTGGCTATTTGATGCACGCCTGAAACTCTTTCCAGGGAAACTTAGGTCCAAATGGACAGGACCATTTCGGGTGGTCAAGCCCTTTTCCAATGGGGCAGTCGAAATCGGCGATCTTAATACCGGGCACACCTTTACAGTCAATGGTCAAAGATTGAAGCATTTCCTGGCCCAGGTACCCCCCAAGGAAAGTGTCACCCTTGTTGAGGGCTGACACCAGGCACCGCCCAGCTGGAGGCGTTAAACTCAGCGCTTCCTGGGAGGCAACCCAGCGGATTCAGACTGATCTGGTAGTTTACGTCACTCAGGTACTATCTTTTTGAACCCTTTTGCATCCATGCATCTGCCAATGAGGACATTGTTCAACTTAAGCATGGGGGGGATGGTAAACTGCATAATCCTGAGCTTAATTAATCTGTCTGAATGAATAAATTAATTGATTAAAAAAAAAAAAAAAAAAGAATTTAGGAAGAAAAACTTAGGCATTAGAAACTTGTCAATAGTGGGAAATAATACAAAAAGAACTTAAACACTTAGACTTTTCAGGCCTTCAGGCTTAATTAGCCCTGGTGTCCATTAAAATATGGATTTAGCGGCGAACCCTTGCAACTTTAAGCTATTCTAATCCACCTAATAAATAAGGTAATAAGTATACGACTTATCAACTCACCCTCTAACTCAGGAAAACTTTGAGTCTAAGCATCTACACACATTTTTGCACAGACTCACTTCTCGGAGATTTTGACAGAAATTGGGTAGCTAATGAACTCTCTAGGGTGGTATGGCTGGCAAGTTGTCGTGGGTAACAGCCCATTGGCAGGTTGTCCAGAACCCAGCCACAGGCCATTTCTTTTTCACTGCCTCTAGGTACATTTGAGATTAGGGAAGCCACCTACGTAAAAAAAAATAATAATTGAAAAAAAAAAAAAAAAAGGGAAAAGAAGAAAAGAAAATAAACCACACTTCACCGCACAAGTATGGCTGGCAAGTGATCGTGGGTAACAGCCCATTGGTCGGTTGTCCAGAGCCCAGCTCAATAATTGCACAAAAAAAAAGAAGACCAAAAACACCTAAGGAAGAAGCGGGGAAGTAGTACAAGCCGGGGAGATATACACTGGAAAATCCTTGTGTTGACCCCAAGTAAAATGAACGCAGGGAGAAAGCTACCAATCGAACAAATACACCTTCAGGCAAAAATTTATTTTCTTTTCCGGTCACCTAGAGGCGTAGAAACTCGAAGTCTGTCTCAATTACCGTTAAGTAAGTCTATCACAACATTCACACCAAGATGCTTAGCACTTAGGGTTTTGACCGAGTTTTGGGTGGGTTGGGTAGCCGTAAAAAGTTACCAACCCACACTGAATTCTAAAAATTCTAAAAAGACATATATAGATATATACGTATACATAAGTATAGTTATATATACAAAGCAAGGATTCGGGCGATTCGTATTTTGGCAGACACCCGGGCGCTGCTTAGTCTTTGTAGATTAAGATCTTCGTATAGTTCCTCTTATTGACAAGTAACGAAGTGCCTAAGCAATTACTTCTTGAATTCGCCAAAGAAATAAAGGCTAGAATAAACCTTGCTAGGGACTAGCAAGGAGTAAGCATGGGGGTATGATAACACCACGCAAGGGGGTAGTAATTAGGTTGAATATGACCCATCTTTAGAATAAAAGGCACAACATAAAGTAGAATAGGAGCATTGCATGCATCAAGTACCAAGATTGCTTATAAACTGTATTAATGGCCATTTGTGTAAAGCATTTGTCAAAGCAGGCCTCAGATGAGCAATCGGACCGCACGGATGGATTCAGGACGACGAACGGAGTCTAACGGACTCAAAATCGGCCAAATCCGACATCCGGAGCTCCCACAATGGGCCCAAGAAATCCTGACCGTTGATCTGGAGATCAACGGCCTAGAACGCGCCACGTCGCCCCGCCACCGCCGCCCGCACGCCCCCAAGCCAGCCAAGGACGCATCTCAGCCGTTGATCTTCGATCGAACGGCCGAGATCCGCGCGCTCGCCCGCGGTCGCCGCGACAAAGCGCGGGCGTGGCGCAACGGTTAGCGCGCACGCCCGCGTTGCGGCGACGCGCGTTCGATTCGCGCGGAGCGAAAATCATTTGCGGGCGAAGGGCACGGCAAAATTGAGCCGCGCGATCAGAAGCGAGCGGCCAGGATTGCGCCACGCGGCGCGACGACAGCGCCCCACCTCCCACGCGCGCGCGCACGCCGGGCGGAAACGCGCGCGCGCACGCCGGGCGGAAACGCGCGCGCGCACGCGCGCCCGAAGCGCGATCCTAGCGCAGGCGCGGGAGGATCTCAGCCGTCCGATCATCAATCGGACGGCTCTCGTTCGACAGCCACGGATCGCGCCTGAAGAGAGAGAGGGGCGGGCGGCTGACCGGCGGCAGAAGGCCTTCACCGACGTATATGGAAGCGGTTTTAGCGACGTTCTGGATGTCGCTAAAGCACATTCTTCTTTTAGGAAGCCCTTAACTCTATTTAAACCCCCTTCTACCACCATTCAAGGCATCCTCTCCCACTTGCAACTACTCCACTCCTCTCCTAGCTAGTCTTAGGCACTCTTGTAATCGTCGGAGACGACGAGCCGCCGACGGAGCCTCCTCCACCGCCGTGGCTGCCTCGTCGCTCTCCACTCTCTCTCTACCTCTCTCTCTCTCTTTTAAGCTTTCATTTACTTTTGTTGAAGCATGTATTTAATATTGTAAACCATGAACTATGAATGCATGTTTAATGAAATTATTTTTCATTTAGTTGCCTTTTTAATTTCTGTTTAAAGTGCATGATCAAAACCAAGAGCTTTCTAACCCTAAACTCTCTCTATCTCTCGCTTTTCAAAACCGTTTCTTTCGCAAGCAAAACTCTGCCTTTTTCGTGACAACAAGTGGTAAACAAAATCCGATTTCCACGCCTCCCTGAGATCGACACTCGGACTCACCTCCGTTTACTTCTTTTAAAACCGACGTATCAAGTGCAACTATAACGACACCTCTTAACACACACGCACGAAGGCACGTCACTATACTGTTCTGTGTTATACTTTGGGTGCACCCACTTGCGGAAATGATTGACCGCGTGTCAGTGCGGGGTAGCTACTCATGCGCTCATCGCGTGTGCCGTAGTCACCGCTATGTCTCGACAGTGACCTCAGGGTGGTTGACTAGGTGTGGGACTACCACGAGGGACTCTCCCAGCCAGGAGAGCACCAGTGTACCTTTTACTCCATGGAAAAGACTGCAATCAAGATTGTTCCCATGAGGAACATGCAAGATGAAGAAATACTTGGATACTTTGAGAAATAGATCAACCAGAAATACATAAATGAAATAAATAGAAATGAGAATAAAACCATCTTGTTGTTTTACTTGCACATAAATAATGTAAACACCACTCTACTCAGCGTTCGCTGACTCTGTCTTTTCATAACCCTGTTCAGGACCAAGAGTTGAACAGCCCGAGTTTCCACCTACAGAGGGAGCGAGACCCAGTTGAGCCCAGCCGTAGTTGTTTTCTTTCCAGCTCTTTAGTTCTTACTGTAGTTGTGAGCACTAGACCCTTAAGCTACTATTTCTGTTACCTTCTGTTTGCTTTCCGCTGTTGTTGTTGTGGTGGCATGTACTATTTTGAGACAGTTGTTCTACTTTTGTTTACTACTTTGTTCTTTCCTTCTGCTTAGTTATATTGCATGTGTGAATGTGATTTATTTTCCTACTTTTGGTTATTTCTCGTTGGACGATAGGTCTTGGGATTAGTCGAGGCGAGCCGGTCTCAGGTCCTGTAGGGATCTGGGAACTGGGTCGCAACAAGATGGTATCACAGTACGGTCATCCCGAGAAATGAACCAATTGGTCCAAGAATAACCACTCACGTGAATATGACTAGGATAGCCACCACAATGTATCGCTTTGATATTCGTTTCCGAGTCTATTTCTAGATGTAATCCGGTATCATTGACAACTGTTATTCTATCTCTTGTGTCTCCTTGTAGGAGATGCCTCGTCGGGGAGTTCCCGAGGCAGGCCGTGGTTGTGGCCGTGGACGAGGTCGGAGGGGCAGACGTGCCGGACCTGAGGCCCCAGTTGACCCACCTCTCCTCCTGGGCGTTCATGCCTAGGATCTCACCTAGCTGATTAGAGACATTGTGAGGGAGGAGCTCCCCCAGCCTCCACAGGCACCTCTCCCTGAGGACGTGGAGGGGGAGTCCTTAGTGGGACAGAGAGACCGTCGCAGCGTCGGACGAGCAAGAGGGGGAGGGGGTGGTCCTCCACCACCCCCACCACACTTTGACACTTCCGAGCACGAGCCCTCCTTGCCTGGAGGCGTGCCAGTTCCCCCACTGCAACTACACCACGAGCTTTTCGAATAGTTCCGGAAGCTGAAGCCCCCCTCCTTCAAGGGGGATGAGGACCCATATGAGGCAGAGGACTGGCTGAAGTAGATAGAGAAGGTGTTCGACACCCTTCACCCTCCTGCAGAGTGCCACGTGGCCTTTACCACGTACCAGCTAGAGAGTGTAGCACACAGGTGGTGGAGGGCAGTCAGAGGCTAAGAGGGGAGAGAGCCGACGTGGGACCAATTCGTGGCTCTCTTCTGTGAGCAGTACTTTCCGCAGACCTGGCAGGACTAGAGGAGGCCTGAGTTCCACACTCTCTGCTAGGGGACGATGATAGTTAGCGCTTCGCCCCGACAGCTGTGTCTACTGTGGAGGAGCGCCTGTGGAGGTTTACTGAGGGGTTCCGACCTGCTATTCGGGGGTATGTCAAACCCCTAAAGCTACCCACTTTCTCTCGTGTGGTCGAGGCAGCCGTGACTTACGAGGAGACCAACTCGGCCGCGTGAGACACTGATAGCGGACGAAAGAGGCCCTACCAGCCAGAGTTTTCTCAAGGCCGTCCGGAGAGAAGGCACACGACACTCGCAGGAGAGCCATCTCATTCTACGGGGCCACCAATGGCCTTTGGGGGCCCCAGACAGAGGCCAGTTGCCAGCACCGGACCCCTGCCCAGCCGCCAATAGGGACTTACGGAGGGAGGAGGTCGTGTACCCCTCTGCTACTAGTGTGGCCAGCCAGGCCACATCAGGAGGGACTGCCCATCTAGGGTCAGAGCACAGCAGATGCTCCCCGCACCAAGTGCTGGAGGTCGTGTCGGCGGTCGTGGTCACCAGGCACGTGGGGGAGGACAGCAGTCACAAGGAGGTTACCGGCCAGCTACTGCTCGCTTGACCCAGAGTGTAGCTACTTCGTCTGCACCGAGAGCTGAGGGGCGTATCAACACCTTGACACACAGAGACGCCAGTGCTTTGAGTTTTGTGGTGGCAAATATGGTTACTATTTCTGGCAGATTAGTGTACGCACTTTTTTTATTCCGACGCCACCAACTCCTCGTTGCTACGAGTTTTGCTGTCAGTTTGAGGCAGGGCAGTGTACTGTTAGAGGATCCATTTGTGATCAGAGGCCCAGGTGGCCAGTTGTTTGTAGCCGAGGAGATCTACACGGACTGCAAGGTTAGTATAGGGGGACACAACCTCCCCACTGACCTGATTGTGATCCAGATGGAGGACTTTGGCATGATCCTAGGGATGGACTGAATGTCCTCCTATCACGCCCTGGTGTACTATTTCAGGAGGAAGATCATCTTCTCCATACCTGAGTTGCCCTCCTTTGAGTTTCACGGCTAGCCAGTGGACGGAGGTTTCAGATGCATCTCTGCGCTTCGGGCAGCGAGGCTTTTGAGCCAGGGGTGTAAGGGCTTCTTAGCCTGTGTAGTGGTAGAGCCTAGCCCTGTGGTTGACTTTCAGAGTATCCTGGTGGTTTGCGAGTACCCTGACATTTTCCCAAAGGAGCTATCAGGACTACCGCCTGAGCGTGAGATCAAGTTCGAGATCTCATTAGTACCGGGGATGAGCCCCATTTCTACAACACCGTACTGGATGGCACCACTTGAGCTGTGAGAGCTCAAGTCATAGCTGCAGAACCTGTTGGAAAAGGGCTTTGCGAGGCCCAGTGCATCCCCGTGGGGAGCCCTTGTGCTGTTTGTGAAGAAGGATGGTACCCTGCAACTTTGTGTCGACTGCCGACAGCTGAATAGGGTCATTGTCAAGAACAAGTATCCACTGCTAAGGATTGACGACCACTTTGACTAGTTACGAGATGCCACAGTGTTCTCCAAGATAGATCTGAGGTCAAGTTATCAACAGTTGAGGATAAGGGAGACCGACGTCTCCAAGACAGCTTTCTGTACCCGGTACGGGCACTACGAGTTCTTGGTCATGCCGTTTGGGCTGACCAATGCCCCCTCTGCCTTTATGGATTTGATGAACCATGTTTTAAGGCCGTACTTAGACCAGTTTGTGGTGGTGTTCATCGACGACGTACTCGTTTACTTGCGGGATCAGGCGCAGCATGGACAGCATTTGCGCATGATCCTGGATACCTTGAGGTGACGCAGGCTGTATGCCAAGTACAACAAGTGCAAGTTTTCGTTGAGATAGGTGACTTTCTTGGGCCACGTGATTTCAAGAGATGAGTTGGCTATGGATCCAACCAAGGTAGAGGTCGTACTCAAGTGGGAGAGGCCATGCACAGTGATAGAGATACGCAGCTTTTTGGGACTGGCAGGTTACTACTGGTGGTTTATCAGAGGATTCTCTCAGATCGCACGTCCTATGACCCAGCTGACCCGGAAGGACGTGCCCTTTGCCTGGACAAATGAATGCGAGGCGTGTTTTCAGGAGTTGAAGGAGTGACTGACTTTAACTCCTGTGCTTACCATTCCAGATAGCAGTGGCGATTTCATGGTTTACACCGACGCTTCGTTGTAGGGGCTAGGGGGTGTGCTCATGCAGCGGGGTCACGTTGTAGCTTACGCTTCGTGGCAACTGAAGCCCCATGAGCATACTACCCTACCCATGACTTAGAGCCAACAGCAATTGTCTTCGCGCTAAAGACATGAAGGCACTACCTTTACGGTGAGACTTTCGAGATCTTTACAGATCAGAAGAGCCTCAGGTACTTGTTTGACCATAAGGAGCTTAACATGAGACAGGAAGGTTGGTTTGAGCTCCTGAAGGACTACGACTGCAGCATCTCCTACCACCCAAGGAAGGACAATGTGGTGGCCGACGCCTTAAGCCCGAAGGCGCCCGCTCACTTGGTCAGTTTATAGGCACAAAGTTGGAGACTCATGGAGGAGTTGGGCAGTTGGCGACCCCGGGAGTCACGAGGGTACTGTGGGGGCAGTGACAGTGATGCGGCAGACACAACCAGAGCTGATATACCGCATCTTCGCAGGGCAGATGGCCAACCCATACTTACAAACGTTGCGAGACATGGTGTTGACAGGGGACCCAGGAGACTTTTCCTTCTCAGACGAGATCCTGCATGTGAGGGGACGTCTGTATGTTCCTAGGGATGAGTTGTTGAGAGAGCTTCTGATGGAGGCGCACGAGTCCAAGTTCACCATACATCCCAGGAACACAAAGATGTATCATGATTTGCGACGCGACTTCTGGTGGAGAGGGATGAAGCGGGATGTTGGTGAGTTTGTTCAGTAGTGTTTAGTATGCCAGCAGGTGAAGGCCAAGCACCAGAGGCCTGCAGGGCCATTGCAACCACTTCCTATGCCATCACCATGGACTTGGTGGTGGGTCTACCAGTTACCTAGAGAGGACATGATACAGTCCTGGTGATAGTAGATAGGTTGATGAAGACGGCGCATTTCCTGTCGATCCAAGTCACCTTTGGACTAGCGCAGTTAGCAGAGCGATATATCAGAGATGTGGTGCGCCTGCACGGAGTCCTACGTGAGATCGTATCTGATAGGGATACTCATTTTACTTCCCAGTTCTGGGTTGAGTTTCAGCAGGCTTTGGGGACACGTTTGAGGTTCAGTACCACTTACCACCTCCAGACGGACAGACAGTCAGAGCGCACCATACAGACACTTAAGGACCTTCTGCGCACCTGTGTACTAGACAGGAGAGGCTCTTGGGAGGAGCATTTACCCCTAGCAGAGTTTGCATACAATAACAGTTACCACTCGAGCATCGGCATGGCACCTTACGAGGTTCTATATGGACAGAGGTGTACTGCACCCTTGAGTTGGGTCGAGGTGGGAACCAAGTGGGAGGTTGGTCCCAGGTTGATCCGGCAGAGTCAAGAGGTGATAGAGCAAATTTACAGACAACTTCGCACTGTCAGGAGCAGGCAGAAGAGCTACGCTAGTCAGAAACACAAAGAGATGCAGTTCGAGGTTGGGGATCACGTCTTTCTCCGCATTTCGCCCATGAAGGGCCTGCAGCATTGTGGGGTGAAAGGGAAGCTTTTGCCAAGGTTTGTGGGGCCCTTTGAGGTCTTGGAGTGGGTGGGACCCATTGCTTACCGGCTTGCCCTTCCTCCCCAGCTTTCTGGAGTGCACGACGTGTTCCACGTGTCCAACCTCAGGAAGTACGTCGCTGATCCCAGTCACGTTCTAAGCCACGAGAGCATCGAGGTGGGTGACAACCTGACCTATCCTGAGAGGCCAGTATAGCTACTAGACAAAGTCGTCCAGAGTTTGAGACGGAAGCAGGTACCACTGGTGAAGGTCCTATGGAGAAGCCAATGGTACGAGGAGGCAACTTAGGAGCCTAAGGCGGCAATGCGAGAGAGGTACCCGAAGCTTTTTGAGGGTACGTCTCTTTGGACCTACTTCGGTCCTCTTTAAGTTTGTTATGCGTTTCTACGTTCCTTTTCCGCTGCACCCTAGCTAGCTCAAGTTTCAAGGCCGAAACTTCCTTTAAGTTTGTTATGATGAAATGACCCGTTGCCTTTCTAATCGGATAAGACGTCTGGACTATCAGTCAGATGTCTGTCCAGACGTTTGGACATATGTTCGAACGTCCAAAAGTAGGAGAGTATCGTATATTCTTTTCGCTCTGTGCATGGGCGATACGCAAAGTCTCGCTCTTTCTCCTCCACCCCCTCACCTGAACCCTAAAACCACCCTATATAAGCCCCCCGCTTTCTCTTCTTCTCACCCCCTCACACCACTCAAGCCACCGCCACCTCCACCTTCTCCTTGCGATGGCCGCGCCCTCCAGCCTCCCACCTCTGCTGCTGCAGCCGCGGCGAGGAAGAGAGGAGCTGGTGAGGGAGAACGGGGAAGTGCGAGAGCGAGGGAGTGCGAGGGAGTGAGAGCGAGGGAGGAAGGTGATGGCCGCGGGAGCTCGGTGGAGCTCAAGGAGGAGTTCGTGGGAGAGAGGAGGATGCCGGCGAGAAGCTTCTCAAGCTCCTTCAGTTGCTGAAGCTGCCGCTGCAGGTGGAGGGCGAGCAGAGCGAGCGGCACAGAAGAGTTTTGATATTGGAAGTTTCCAGCATCAAACGTCTGGAGTGACGTCCAAATGGCTGGCGAGGCACCAGGACGTCCGGAGATGAAGCCGGACGTCTGAAAATACATATCGTGCGAGGTATGTATCTTCCTCCGCTACTTTTCCGCCATGCAGATCCTAGCATAGGGGATGTCGGCTAACTTTTGTGCCTACGTTGTTCATACGCAAGTGAAGGCTTTGGGAAGGTGCGCGATGCACTTTCCCAAGTACTTTTGGACGTCTGATCACATCGCCAGATGTCCGGAGGTACTTCCAGACAACTTGAGGCCTTGTCCGACATTTGGAGCTAGCCCCAGATGGTCGCAGAGAGAGTCTGGACATCTGAAGCAGCCACAAGAAGAGTAAGATGAGTTCTAACATCTTTTAAGATGCCTGGGATTAGTCCCAGACGTCTGATATTGGTCAGTAAACGCGTTTTTGTCTCGTTTAAGGCTCAAACGGAATCGGATTTCCGCAAACGAAGTATCGTTATTTTCTACTCAAGTTCCTCTATGTATTTGTGTTGTGTATCTACTGTTTTGACCTTGTCTAATGTAAATTAATTGCTAGTACAGGTTACTAGCCAGTGGTGAGTTCCGGGCCCGCAGAGATGACAAGATTTGCGACACAAGCCCCCATTTCTCCCGTGATACCCGGTAGAGTGGTTTAATGCATTTATTAAGACATGAATATAGAATATGTCTGCTTAGATTAAATTGATTGAAACTCTAGGATGTGGAATGAACCCTAGGGTAGAAATGTATGATCATGATGTTGAACTACTCTAGTTTACTTGAGACGCATGTTAAAACACGAGCTGCCTGTACGGAAATGAGAAATTGAACTGTGAAACCACAAGCTGCATGTATATGATTGAGAATTTAATTGTGAAAACACGAGCTGCCTGTATATGGATGAGAAACGAGTTATGAAACATGAGATTTGAATCTGGATAAATGAGATGAATAATGAGCATGAACCCCACAGGGAATTAGGACTCGAACTCCTGTGTATGAAAGGAATCTGGAATGCAGACAGGAAGTGAGTTGGCTCTTGCGTACGTAGTACCAAGGAGCACAGTGGTTTTTTTAGTGTAAAGCGGAGCTAGCCTACCTTAGGTTGAGACCCATGGTTAGGATTGGCCACTCTACACCGACTCTTGTAGGCTCTCGCGTACTTGGTATCGAGGCATGCTACTAGTGTAGGGAGGGAGCTAGCCACCCCACGGGGCCCGGGGTTAAGCTAGCCACCCTACATCTACTTTGTTAGGCCCGCTGGGCAAACCGGGGTAGTTAGATGAGCGTACGCGGACTGTGGAGGGGCGAGACCCCTGTTTGGTTCTGAGGGGCGAGACCCTTGTTCTGAGAGGGCAAGGCCTTATACTATTCCGTGTTGTACTTTGTGTGTACCCGCTAGTGGAAACGACTGACCGCGTGTTAGTGCGGGGTAGTTACCCGTGTGCTTATCACACATGCCGTAGACACCACTACGTCTCGACAGTGACCTTGGGGTGGTTGACTGGGTGTAGGACTACCACGGGGGACTCTCCCGACCAGGAGAGCACCGCGTGTACCTTCTACTCCATGGAAAAGACTGCAATCAAGATCGTTCCCATGAGGAACATGCAAGATCAAAAAATACTTGGATACTTTGAGAAATAGATGAACCAGAAATACATAAATGAAATAAATAGAAATGAGAATAAAACATGCTTGTTGTTTTATTTACTTACACAAATAATGTAAACACCACTCTACTCAATGTTCACTGACTCTATCTTTTCGTAACCCTGTTTAGGACCAAGAGTTGAGCGGCCCAAGTTTCCGGCTGCAGAGGGAGCTGGGCCCAACCGAGCCCAGCCGTAGTTTTCTTTCTAGCTCTTTAGTTCTTGCTGTAGTTGTGAGTACTGGACCCTTAAGTTACTGTTTCTGTTACCTTATGTTTGCTTTTCGCTGTTGTTGTGGTGGCATGTACTTTTTTGTGACCATTGTTCTACTTTTGTTTACCGCTTCGTTCTTTCCTTCTGCTTAGTTATATTGCATGTGTGAATGTGGTTTATTTTCTTACTTTTGGTTATTTCTCGTTGGACGACTAGGTCTTGGAATTAGTCGAGGCGAGCCGGTCTCGGGTCTTGTAGGGATCCGGGAACTGGGTCGTAACAAATAATGGTGTGGTCCGTTAAACATCTGGCCAACCTTGCTTGTGATGGGTAAGAGTTGTAGCCTCAATCAGATGACTGGCTGAGAGGACACACCCGGAGTATGTGATCCTAGAGAGAGACACTGGTGTGGCCCGTTAAACATCCAACCTACCCCACCACAATTAAATACGAATGATCATGACCATACATCAATGGATTCGGGCCAAGCTGCTCATTATAATCATAAGGATTTGACCTGGGTAGCTCCCAAGAGACCCGACTCTTCTGACTGAGGTCAGCAATGTTCTCAATACATCTAGAACGAGCATATCTTTTTCAAGGATTAACATACTTGCTAGTCTCTCCCCTTACCAGGGTGAGACTATTAGGTTGGAAATCTAAGGAAAGGATGTATCTCAATCTCCTCTGGCAGAGAGGGATGATTCCCAAAATCTTATCACTAAGGCAAGTGAGAGAATAAATTTCGTAATACTAAAATAATAAGAAAAAGAGGCAACTTGATTGATGGGTATTGGACCACGGTGGTTGGTCAAGTTCAATCGGGTTTGGGAGTTAGAACCTAGGGTTTTGGGTTTGAGCTAGGGATCTAGTCGGTTTGTGAGGCTGTACTCTACCCTATGTTTTGTTGTGATACAGTAGTTGTTTGTTTGCTACTAAGCCAATTGGTTTATCCAGATGTGTTTGACCCATTTTCAGGTACCATGGCTATGGTGCAGGCAACACATCACATCGAATAGTAGGGTGAATAGTAGGGTACTTGCTCTACTTCTTTTTGGGCAAGCTTCGGTAGGAATTGTGTTTTGCATGAAAGGAGCTTTTGTTAGAATCATAGAAAGATTTCGTTGCATAAAAGTTTGAGTTTAAATGTGATACTTTGAATATGATATGTTGTTAGTCAATAGACTCTTGTAAACAAACTTGTAAATGATGATAGATAATGTGTGGCATGGTAATAACGCAAGCTTGTATTTTGTAAATGTTGTAATAGTGTGTGATGATGTTTAACTTTATTTTCTCACCATTTTCTTTTCGTGTTTTATCGATTTTGGATACAGGGTCTCTTGTCGTTGTACCCTTACGGTAGTGGTGGGGTGTGCTCACCTCTTTAATTTCTGATATGCATGCACATTACAGGTTGCAGGTATAGTATTTTAAAAAACTATTGATTAAGTAGGAGAAATTTTGCTAATTTTTCGATAGATTTCGATATTACGATTATTTTAAAATCAAATTTTTGAAGATATATCTAATTAAAAACACTACAAATTATAATCGAAATCATGGGATAATGAAAATTTTGGCATGCACGCCTGATAATTTACACCTGACCTTTCGAGTAGATTATCGGAACGTGACACTACACGTCGCTGTAAGTAATTATCTTCTGTGTTCCCCAGTACTACTTGGGTAACCATTTCAATTTCCCTCCCCCGAATAATTAAGACAAAATAACAAAGAAGATATAAAATATATCAACTATGCACCAAAGCATGCATACATTACCGTATCCCCCCAATAACAGATTCTGAATTTGATACGTACTTCTATCTAATTAAAAAAATTTAACTTCTTCGGAGGCGACAACTCAGAATTGCGTAAACAACTGCACATCATGAAAATGTCAATGAGCTATCAAGCATTTACGGAAACCAAGATCTTAATTATAATATAGAACACCCTTCAATATGAAGGGTAACAGTCACGGTGGGGGTGGGGGTGGGGGTGGGTGTTGTGTGTGTTGGGGAGAGCAGTTTAATTTATTCCGAGAAAAAAAAGGAAGAAGGAAATGAAGTTATAAATATAATTAATGGAAGTCAGTCCTGCTAATGTCGGGATTATACAAACCCTGACATTACTGCCCGTAACCATCCTTGACCTGGCTGGTTAATTAAATCCTTCAACTAATACAATCAAGTTCATGTTTGGATTCGCACTGTTTCAGATAGATGATTTTAAATGATTGATTTACATTAGATCGCTCGTTAACTGGTTCATTGAGGACGATGTTGGTATTATTTTGTCGTATTCAATGCATTATTTACATCGAAAATAGTATATCGAGCAGTTATTTTCTTTTTTTTTTTTAATTTTGATTCGTGCCGTCTAATTTTACAGTTGTCCCTCTGAAGAGGGCACCATCTACTTCTGTGAGAGGCATTGAAGTTGTACTCCTGCCTTGCTTTATGGGATTACGTCCTTTCTATTATTTTTATTTTAATAATAAAATATTTTGATTCAACAAAAAAAAAAATCCGGCCAAGAGCCATTTATCTTTCCTTATCCAGTCTCAAAGAATGGCAGTATTTTGAATTAATTTCGATTCAAGGCAAGACCTGTCCAGATTTACAAACAAATTAGCGTGTCCATTGCATGCGTCCATGCAGCTAAGAGCTGCAAGTGCAATAGCCATATAGCTCACACAACATAACAAAATTAAACTTTGATTCACAGGAGGGCATACTTATGGAAAATTCTGTAGGTTGTAATGTAATTTGTAATGTATAAAGTAAGAATGATAATTTTAATTAATATATTTTAATTTTTTATCAGTAAAATTTACTTTACATAAATAAAAATTATTTTTTAAATAAAAATTATATTTTAAGTAAAAATTATTTGCCATCAATTAAAAAAATAAATTGATATATTTTTATCTTTAATCGATGTATTTTAATTTTTATTAATTAAAATTTATTTTTAATTGATATATTTTTATTTTTAATTAATCAACTATATTTTCAACTAATAAATTTTTAATTACAGTCGATTAATTCCGACATCACATTATACAATATATTGCAACACGATTCCATACTCATCATTACAACGTCGACTTATATGAATTTTTCGTATGCTGCACCTGCGGTACAACTTAACAGTCAATGTGACCGCTACGTCGACCACGCCCTCCCGTAAGCAAAACCATATTATAACTCGACACATTCCTTTCAAGCTAAGCCACAGGTGAAAGAAGCTCCCTTCATCTTCTTCTTCTTCAAGACTTCAACTCCCCCCTCTCCAGTATTCCCCTCTCAGGCGGTTGAAACACCTCGCGTCCACCATCAATATATATATATATATATATATATATGGCTGCAACGGCTCTCCGGCTCCTCTTCTGGGTGCTCCGCTCTGCCGCCAACTACGTCTCCTTCTTCCTCCTCAGAGCCGCCGCCTTCGTCCTCGTCGCCGCCTGCAAGGTCATCGTAGTCCCACGCTCCACCGTGAATGGCGCAATCGACCAACTCAGGGACCTCATCAGGGACTGCATCAAGTGGTTCGTGGGTCTCGCGTTCGACGCCGCCACGTCCCTTGCCTCGGTGGCAGTCAAGGCTGCCGCCGAGGTGGCTATGTGGACAGTCAAGCAGGCATTGGCGGTAATGAAGGGGATGGCGGAGAGGATGGAGGAGGTGGCAGAGCTGTGGTCGGAGATTGTGGAGGAAGTGAGGGGTTTGGTGGGGAGCGTGATGGGGGACCTGTTGGAGAATTGTATGGATGCGGTTGGGTATGTTTTGCAAAATGTCTGAGAATTGGTTTGATATTCTCAATTTCACGATATAATTGAAAGAAGAACTTGAATTTTTTTTTCCTAGATTTTCTGTATTAGAATTTTCTCTAAAAAGGAAGAAACTTGTAACCCGGGGAAAGTTGAGATAAGAGTGATAGATTAGAATATGTCCTGCATGGGACTCTATTTTGGGTTTTCTGGACTATTTTTAGATAATTGTTTTGAGCCGTAGATTTCTGATTAGATGTCATCATATCTAGATTAGTACCACTCGCTAAATTTTATAAAAGCTGGGATGAGAGAGTTGTCATGGGTTCATTGGGTGGGGTTAGGCTTTTTCAATTAAACTTGAGTGTCACGTTGATGTGAACATTGTGGAATAATATACCTTCGTGAGTGGAATTTAGAAAAAATTTTAAGACACATACATTACAATGTATTTTATAATCTATGAATCTCCACTCACGCCTTCGCTTGAAAAATCTTACTTCGAAAAAAGAGTTAATGTGCGATTCACCATCATTAAAAAAAAAAATCTCCACATTATTGGTAAAAAAATTAAAATATATCGATTGAAAATATAAAATAAATTGATATATTTTATATTTTTATTAATAAAAAATAATTTTTCATCTAAAAAGTAAATTTTATTTATAAGATATAATTTATACAGTAAAAAATTAAAACAATCTTACGCATTCTCCCACAGCTTATGTTGCAAAATGAGTAGCAACGTATGCTTTTTACTTGTTCGCAAAACTGTAATCCCATAAGTTGTTCCGAAGTAAAAATTGGAAAGTTTAGGGAACTGGACTTCGGCATCTTCTTTTCTATAGATGGTCATATACGGGCTATCAATAATCGAGAGGGAGTGACGAAACTCCGCAAACGAAGTTGGATTCAGGTTAAAAGATATAAAAGTTTGACGTAAAAATTTAATGATATATATATTTTTTATATAAAAAGGATATTGACATATGATGGGATATATTATTGTTAAAATTAATAATAAATTATTTTTTTATAAGTGTAAATCACTTAAATCATCTTTAAAATTACTTTACACCGGTATAATCTTACTTTACATCTTCAAAATAATTTTACACTATTGTAAAGTAAGATTGCAATAGTATAATCTTACTTTTAACTATTTTATATCCATACAAATAACTTTTCACCTTCAAAATAACTTTACACTATTGGAAAGTAAGATTGCAATGGTGTAATCTTACTTTTAACTATTTTATATCGATACAATCTTATTTTACATTGGTGTAATCTTACTTTGAATTACTTTGTACAGTGTAAAATTAAATTTAAGTGTTTCCTTACCTATGACAAGTGATTTTACACTTGAAATGTGATTTTTCCACCTTAAGGTTTAGGATTTAATTTTTAGTGATTAAGGTTTAGCTAAACCCTAAACCCTAAACTATAAGGTAAAAAATGACATTTCAAGTGAAAAATCACTTCTCATACGTGAAAACACTTTCCATAAATATAAATCATAAATCCTAAACTCTAAACCAATAAGTCAAAATAACTTTCCATGAGTGTAAAATCATTTTGCACAGGTGAAACTACCCCTAGAATAATTTTGTACCGATGCAAAATGACTAAAATAATTTATCACTAATGTAAAATCACCTAAAATAATTTATCACTGATGCAAAGTTATTTATTACCTGTACATTTTATGTTAAAATAGTGTGGTAATTTTTTTTAATATGATGAGAATCACCACATAACAAACTTTATGATTTTTATTTCTTTATATTAAATATCAATTATTAACTGAATCCACATTCATAACACAGTGAATGTCAAGAATAGCACCTACAAATTCTTCTGCATCACTTTTTACTCCAATATCTACATTTCCCTACTTTTTACTTATGTCCCCATCTTTTCCTCTCTCCTCCACCGAATCCACCCTCTCACCATCTCTCTCCCCCTCCTATCGTCCTCCTCTCTCTCTTAAATGATTAAATTGAAACACCTAAAAATAAAATCATCCCAATCATAAATTTCCACTCACTCTCAACTCTCTCTATATTTCACTCAAATTAAATCTCACCTGCCTAATAAATAAAATATGATAAGTCTCTCCCTTGCTTAGAAAAAAATAAAAATATCATCTCCATTTTATTGAGTATAGGTGTCATTCTCCTCTTAAATCCCACCAACTAAATACTCACATTATCCCCTTCCCATTGCTTAAAAAAAAATTAAAAATAAAAAATACAAAAAATATCTCTTCCCTCGTCACCAATTCTCAAGTACTATATTTGCTCAAGAAACATGACACATTTTAAACATTATATCCTCCTCCTCCCCTCTATATCTCATTCAAATTAAATCCTACTTACTCATCCCTCAGATTAAGTATCATCTATCCAACAAATAAAATATGATAAATCCATCTACCTTAAGAAAAAATAAAAAAAATAAAAACGTCTCTTCCTTACATCTCCATTTAAGTGGACATAGATATCATTTTTCCATTAAATTTCACTCACACAACTACTAACCAAAATCTCTCTCCCTTACTTAAAAATAACTAAAATATAAAAATATATCTTTCCTCCATCTCAACACATGATTTTAAAATCTTTTTGCTCAAAAAATGACATATTTGATATATTACGTATATAATTATCATAATTTTTTATAATATAATATTTCACCAACAGTAATATTATTTCCATTGCGAAGGGTGAGCCTGCCCCCAAATCTATCCTATATAACTAAGGTCTAGTTTATGGAAGGGGTTAACCCTTCTTTTTGGGAGTTAACCCCTGTTTATGGAGGGGATAACCCAACCTCCTTTTGGGTTCTTAACCCGGGTTATCCCAACCTGGGGTTGCACATGGGTTGTCTTGCATCCCTCGTTTTCTCTCTCTAATGCGAGTCCTTGAGTTTTAAAATTGCCAAAGTTACCCCTCCTCTCCCAACCCCCTTTTGGAATCTCCTCTCCTCTCCCTCCCTCGAACGATGGTGCGGAACTTGGAGCTCCCCACATCAAATCCATGGATGATTGTCGGTAGAGCGGGAACAGGGTTTTCACGCCTTGGTACTCCTTTGGCACCAATTGATGCTGGTTTTAGGTGGTGTTCTTGGTCCGATTGGTGAGTAGTACTCGCCTATGCTGTTCTTCCTGCAAGGGAAGGTTAGTAGGTGGCCATTACTCCGATGTCTTTACCCAAGTTCTTCCTCCATTTTATGAGATGTCCGGTTCTGAGGTCATGTTGCTCTGTTAACCCGCGAATCCGACCAGTGTATCTCATGAATACACAATCTGATTTCGCCTTTATTGATTCCCATGGTTGACCATATGGGCGTTGGATGCATTCTTGGACTTGGTTGATGCTTGAAACCTCTATAAAAGAGCCCCTATTGTTGTTCCTCCTCTCTACGCGAACCTGAAACCTTAATCAGGCGGGTTTTCCCTTTCTTTCAATAGTCATGTTGTGATTTAGACTGTGTTTTTAACTATGGGCTATTCTTGTTGAAGGACACCTTGCAAAACTGATATTGGGTTTGGTTTGCTAGAGAAGGGGTTCGGTGGCAAGTTCATTTGAGATAAGGATTTCTATACACCAACCATTGCTTCATGTGGGTGTTGGCATATACGTTTGTTGGTTGTTTAACTTGTACTTGGTAAATTTTGACTCTTTAATTTCCTCTCTTCTACCCATTGGCCACTGGCTGTAAGACCACTGCAAGCTTGTCTAGAGACTTCATATGTTGCCTATAAATATCCAGTAATTGCTAATGCCTGGCCTTTTGAAAAATCAGCATAAACTTCTGGACTATTGCAAGCTTGTGCTTATATGTAATAATCTTAGTAAAAAGATTTGGTTTAGTTCTTATAAAATCCATAAGAACCCTAAATTTCTGTTGTGAACATTGGAGCTGTCTATATGATCCAAAGGGTTCTAACTTTGCCTCATCAAGATCAGTACAGATAGGGAAAGCCAATCCCATTTATGTTTCGAGATGTGAACCACACTCAGTCAATTGAAAAATGTCATTTTTCTGGCATGTGGCTGTTACATTGCGGGCAGACAAGATACTGAAATAAGATGTTATAAATTAGGTGGGGAAATTATAGACTAAGCATCATGAATTTCCAGATTAAGAAACAGACAATAAATGCATTTCTTATCTTATTTGCATATTGAGAGAATATTCAAGAATCAAGTGAACTATTCTTAACTTCTTCAAAGGTTTATTCTCAGTGGTTTGCATACTCAGGTTAATTAACTATAGAAATATGATAGTAAGATTATATATTGGGAATCCTGTAAAAATTATCTCTTGGTATGTAAAGAATTAATATTAAAGACAAATATGAACTCAAGGGCTTGCATCCGTTGACATTGATAATGATCAGTGGCAACAATGCCAGAGCAACCAAGCTTTTGTATGCATGATCTGTGTCATATGCTTTCCTTATTACAAATCTTTCAAGTCAGAATCCTGTATATGCAAATTATGTGCTCTCTGAAATTTGAAATGAACTAGTAAATGAGCACCAGCTAAAAGAGAGAGATCTTGGTTTCTAATTTTTTAAAGGGAATTTTACACACATTCCTTTGATACTTTGTACTCAAAAGTTGTCTGTTATACAGAGCTCTTCATTAGGTGATGTTTTGTTATGATTCCAGTCATTAGGTGATGTTCTAGTATGATTCATTAGGTGATGTTCTATTATGCAAACCTCTTCCTTTGATACTTTGTACTCTAGTCATCATTGCGAGTGGTTTAATGATCCTTGCAACAGAGATGCAAGATCACCACAACAATGATGTTGACAAACAAAATTCCCAAAGAAGGTATAAAGTTAACATTTCTTTGAGGATTAGCTTACGACTTCTTGACTACATTGGGTAACTTCCGCATGTAGGATGAATGGAGATGGCTTCAATCGTGGAAAGGGTGTGCAACAAGTTCGCAGAGGGGGAGGTCCCCGAATTGGTAACTGGACGCCTGAGAAGGATAGGTTACTGATGGGAACACCATCATGAGCCATAACTAGCTTAATTTGATCAGATTAAGTCTCTAAATGCTCCTACATAAACAACTAAAAGTCATATTTCATTGCATAAGCATTCTGAGGGAAAGACAAGAAATTAGGGTTAAAATTATAATTTTACCATCAAATCATGAATGTAGTATAATCAAAGGTTTTTCCTGGGGTTAATTAAGGGTCAAATAGTCATAGAAGGTCAACAAGTGGGTTAGAACAGTCAAAAATGGGTTTACATATGTTTTGCGAATTAAATGACTTCTGAAATCCTAAAAATCGACTCGCTTAATTAACTGAGGTTTTGGTCAAGAAAAATTTCATCTAAACCCTCTAAAATTCATAGAAAAATATTCTCTAGGGTTTGGAACCTTCAATTTAACCATCAAAACCCGTTTTGACCCAAAACAAAATCAGACAGATATTTGCCTTAATTTGGGTTTTTACATAAATTATCTAGTAAAATATGGTCAAAACCAAAATCCAACATACCGTTGGATTCCTTAGGCCCAAATTAGGTTTTTACCAAAATTTGGACTCAAAATAAGTTTGTCTTCACCTAGTTTGCAAATTGGTCCTGTCAAATTTCATTTCTACCCTTAACTTTCAAAATCCTTTCAAACAGGACCCTAACTTTGTCGTCGTCTTCACAATTAGGTCCCTCCACCATTATCGCAGAGAAATCCTTCTCTAACGACCTTTGATTGAAGAGAACTCTTCTGTTCAATCAATCCCTTGCAAAATTGGAAAGAAAATTATTTGAGGAATCATCTTCCTTCTGAATCCGTCCATGAGTTCCATAACTTTCCCAATCTCTCATGTGAATGCATGAGAGATTCGAGTATCTTTCAAAATCCTACTCCGACGAGCATTCCTAGCTTGGAAGCTTGGCTTTCAAGCTCAAAACTCTCTCTAGAGCCCTTTATAAGGACCCTCAGAGCTCGCCGATCTCCTCAGACTTGATTTCGGGCCGTGCAACCCTCCTTTCCTCCCTCCTTGATCGACCAAAAAGCTCCTCAAGCTTCGGCGACTTCCTCCGACTTCTCTCGTCGTCTGACCACAAAACCAGTGGCAGATTTGCCTTCCTCTCTCTTGTCCGCTCTTAGCCATACCAGTAGGAGCCCTTCTACCTCCGTCATCGTCGCCGTCCCCATCCCCGGAGTACCTTCTTCCCCAGCGCCGGCCTACCAATGCTGGTGCTGATCTCCCTCTTTTCATCCACTTAGAATAGCTAGATTAGTTCCGTAGCTCTTTTAGTTTAGTTTTATACTCAAAAACCCCAAAAACAACCCCTCGACACCGACGTACACCTTCGTCTTCTCCACCTCCGTCAACATCTCTGGCGAGGCTCTTCGTCCGCTACACCACACCACAAACCTCGCCACCTACCTCAAAAGCTCCGCTGTCCTTCCACCAACCAAATCCCTCTCTTATTTCACTCCATCACTCACCCAATCCATCTCCCGAACAAACCCACCGTGCACCAATAGTTCGAGGTCGTCAGACCTCCTCACACCACCAATCGCCTCGACACCATCATGGTTGCACTCGTCGTCTAGTGATGCCTCCTGAGCATTTTAACACGGCCGAAAGGCCTTATTTCTGATTCACAAGTGGCAGGTTATCATCGCCATTGGTGAAGCTTCGACGCAAGCTCGAAGCCTTGCTCCAGGTACTGTGAGCCCCAAGTGAAGTCCCAGGCACTGTGGACTTGCATCAGGATCAACCCTTGGCTTCTGATTGGAACCATTAACTGCTCCTTGGATGGTAGTTGAACGAAGCAGTCGCTGCGACCTGCTATGCGAAATGCCAAGGACGGATAGTCCCACATCGTGGACTATGGAGCAACTATAGTGATATAAGATGCAAAAGTGTTGAGGGCTTATCACCTCAACACTTAAGGGGTGAGGTCCCTCACACCCCTCATGCTCCTCGTCCGTGACATCTACCCCGCGGACCTGGTGCACCCGACCCGATAACCCGCCTAGACCTGCACCCCTCGCTCACCACCGCACACCGGTGAACCTAGACCCAGGTGCATTCGATCTGATAACCCTATTACCCATGGCTTTGGGAGAGCGGATCCTAAGAGAGAAAGAAAGGAAGAGAGCTACGTGGGAGCAGGGGGGTTTTGCTCTTGGCAAGAACTGGCTAACACTTAGCCAAATTCAAGAAGCCTCCCCCCTCTGCATGTAAAGAAGGAGAACATAAGAGGGAAAGAAGGGCAGTAGCTGAAGAAGAGAGACAAGAGAAAGAAGAGAAGGGAAGAAGAAGAGAAGAGACAGAAGCCAAAAAAGAAGAAGAAGAAGAAGGGCTGAAGAAGAAGAGGAGGTACAAAGAAAGGGTCAGAGAAAGAAAGAAGAAGAGGCTAAGCAGAAGAGAAGCAGAGAAAGAAGAAGAAATCGGAAGGGAAGGGCATTGTAGCATTAGACATTTAAGTCGTCTGATTTAGAAATTAGACGTTCGATTTACGTTTATTTCATATATATATTTTGAGTTCCTTAGCTAATTCTGTATGGGGTACTTGATGATTTAAATCACCATTTTACTCCCATCTTTTTGGCACATTGATACTTGGCATTCTTATTGCAATACTTTACAAGTTAAATTGTAATCTTGATTTCTAAATTCCATATTGCTCCTTGTGTTCGACCTCGAAACCTTTTAAAGTAATAAAACCTATTTGTTTTCAATGTGATTTCGACTATACTACAATGCTTCATTTTAAACTTGATTTTGCCACGTAAACAGTTACTGATCAGGCTACTATGTACCACTACAATGACGATTTCGTTAACGGGTCATTCATTAAGATCGGGTGGGGTGAGATAGTGAATGAGTTTAACTCAGAAAGTGGGTTGTCTTACATAAAGGATTAATTACATAACCGGTTCAAGAATCTTAAGGAGTACAACGCATTTGTAGCATTGACCAACAAGAGTGGCTGGGGTTGGGACGATCATAGGAGATGTCCCGTCCCATACGAAGAGAGTTTATGGGATGAGGTTTGTCACAATGCCATCAAATTTGTACTATTTGACGTAATATTTCCACGATTTATAATTATTCCCATTTACATGCAGCTTCTAGAGCATCTGAGAAGATTACGTGGTAAGACTTTTCCTTACTACAAGGAATTCGAAATCATTGTTGGTAAAGAGACTTCTAGGGGAGTCGATACAACTTCCAGATAGATGGAGGCTGGTAGAACTTCGGTTGACAGCGATGAGTTAGGAGATGCGATCGTAAATGTTATGTTGGAGGAAACTATGTATTACGTTGCGGATGAAATCCAACATACCACCTGTCTTCCACGCATACCAAAACACACTGGAGATTTAAAGGGATTGGTCTAGGTAAATAAAGTCCTAGAAGGACATTATGAGCGGTCATTGGATATATTTCGAATGAATAGTTCCCAACTCATAAAGTTACAGGATATGTTACTTGATAAAAATTATTTAAAACCAACAAAGGAGATGCATCCAAGCAAGGCCCTTGCAATCTTCTTATATGACGCTGGCCAAGGAGCTACGAATCGTAACATGCAAGGACGATTCGAAAGATCTTCACGAACTATCAGTAATTACTATAAGGAGGTGGCCCAAGCTATCAAGAAGCTTCAATTTGACTTTATTGCCTTTCCTAATGATTCAGCACCAATTCCGAACAAGATAAGGAGGAATAGGGACCTCTATCCATACTTCAAGGTAAGGTGCTCTACATCAAAAAATATAAGTTTTTTCATTTTAACGAACTTGAATTGTACGAGGCAATCTTTGCAGGATGTGATTGGAGCTATAGATGGAACACATATTGAGTTGTGTGTAAATCCTGCCAAAACTGGGAGGTATCGAAATAGACATGGTTGGTGTTCACTAAACATAATGTGTGTTGCATCATTGGATCTATCCATTCAGTATGTGGCGAGTGGATGGGAAGGATCTGCTACTGATATGACGGTACTTCGATGGGCAGTGCAAGAAGATAATATTCCAATACCGTCAAGTAGAGTATACCTTATGGATTGTGGGTATGCTAATACCCATCAATTCCTCTCTCCATACAGGAATGTAAGTTACCATATCACGGAGTACAACTCTAGGTCAACACGCAACAAGTATTGCAATAAGGAGCTATTCAACCACCGTCATGCAAAAATTCGAAATTGCGTTGAAAGGTGTTTTGGTGTTTTAAAGAAGAGATTCCTTCGCTTGAACTACGCCTCCTTTTACTCCATTCAAGTCCAACGAGATGTCGTTGTTGCTTGCTGCGTGATTCATAACTTCTTACTGAGAAATGAGGGACGAGATCAATTTTACAACAAAAACTTTCAAGTGTCAATGGGCATAGATGAAATCGGAGAGCTACGATCACCTCCGAGGAGAGATAACCCTGGAGACACCATACCTGAGCCATCAGTGTCATTAAGTCAAGTTGATATTCGGAGGGGCAAGCTGATTAGGGAAACAATCGCAGATTCCATGTGGGAGGAGTGGCAAATTAGAAATGCACCATAATGTTTGCGCTTTAGTGATTTTTTCCCTTGTAATTCGTACTACTTATTTCATGTATTCCTGTACCACTTTTCAACATATGAAGCTCTCTATGTAATCATCGGAAATTTGTTTGACTTCATTTAACTCTTTCTTATATTTCAAGTCTTGCCTTTGATCATTTTATTTTCGAAGAAAGCATTGGAATTTGTGAATCCCAATATCCTATGTGTAAGCATACATTTTTAGGGATGGAGGAAGCCCCTTACTATGTTGGAGGGGACTGGTATCATGGACATGAATGCTTATGTTTCAAACCATGTAAGCTTGTGTTCTAGTTGGACAACACCTGAAGTACAGATCCCCTAGATCGTTTATTTTATGTGTGCCCTTGGGGGGACTTAGTAAGTCACTTGATCAATTCGTTTTTCATTATTAAGAGGGTTGAAATTACCTGAAAGCATTGTAATTCAATTGAATGTAGGGTTGCAAGTACAAACAACCTATGCGAGCCAACTTCCCTACCTTTCGATCACTTAAGGAAGAGCGTAACTTCATGGCCATATTGTATGCAAAATTGGAGGCATCTACTAAGTTGACCCAGCGACCAGA
This sequence comes from Thalassia testudinum, assembly GCA_037157565.1. Taxonomy (NCBI): domain Eukaryota; kingdom Viridiplantae; phylum Streptophyta; class Magnoliopsida; order Alismatales; family Hydrocharitaceae; genus Thalassia; species Thalassia testudinum. The sequence continues at coordinate 124,038,243 of JAZHRO010000036.1, read as the reverse complement.
GGAAAATAGTGCATATGCAGAGGTGGAACTTCTGAAGTCTAAGTTGGATGAGTTGAGGGCAAAGACTGACATCGTAATGGATGAATTATTGTCTTCCATGAAACGAATTGACTTCCATTAGTTTAGAACTTCTTTGCATGTAATCTATTTTATCATTGTCTTTGATAGAGTAATGTTCTATCAAAGTTGATTTCAAGTTGACTTTTCTGTATGATGAACACCTAACTTGGAGACTTTTCGAAATCCATTATGGAAGTTTACCTTTATTTAGCTCTCCTTGATTCAAATCTTCAAATAACTCCAAATCTTAGCTCACAGGGATGTCTACGCCACGTGGATCAACAACACTTCAAAGGAGATGCACTTGTGGACACATGGCTGAACTTGTCATTGAGGAAGAAAGCACAAGTGTATCTACTATCTTAAATAGACTATATTACAAGTGTCTCTATGAGAATAGTGTAAGCCAAACTTTCCATATTAATATCGTTTGATTAAATTAATCGCTGAAAGGCGGTAATGACATTTTCATTTTAAGGTTGTGGTTTTCGAAAATCCCCTCTCGAGTTCAACCCAACATTGAAATCACAGAAGATGAAGTTGACATTCATGGCTTCCATGTATTATGATGTTTGCTGCGAGTACCGAAAGAAGAAAAGGAAGAGGTTTGAATTATAGCAACAGTTACTTGTTTGCCAACATAAATTACAAGCAGTAAATAATAATAATAATTGTCGAGAGAGGCTTTCAACGATCATCGATAGTACAAAGATTTGATTATCATGTTCCATATAGTAAAAATAACTCATGTCAAATTACCTGTTAATGTGGGGTAATGTATGGTGAAGTTCTTCTAATTTTACTTGTCATTTTTTGATTGCGTTGACATTTTTAACAATTCTTCAAACAATTGATTATGATATTACTAAAAATCTCACTACAGAATCCGGAAGTACTACCATTCATATTACATATGAAATTTTTTCCTTACATTAAGTACTTTGTAAGTCATATGTCATTTTCAAAATTTCTCGCCATAGGAATGGCATCTTTTCAGGGTTGGACTTTTCAAAAGGACACATGCCTCATCACAACCTTACGAAATTTGAAACAGGATGGAGACTACGTTAACGGTACTTTGTCAAGAAGTGGTTGGCACCTTTTGAGAGATCACATGGAATATCATTTCAATAATGATATCCCACTTATTAAAATTATAAACCATTGGAAGTTCTTAAAGAAGTGCTCTCAGTTGGTAATGGAATTATTGGCTAATGAGGTATGGACATGGGATATCGAAGAACATGTGATCATCCCACAGGATCCGACTCAGTGGGAACATGTAAGATTCCTTTCGCGAAGTATTGTTATCTTTATTTACCTTTCATGCAAAACTAGGTTTTCAAATTTTTTTCTTGCTATGTAGGTTAACGTCAAATATAGAAGGTTACGAGGACTTAAATTTCCATTCTTGAAAATTATGGATGACCTTGTCGATTAAGTTCCATGACCGTAGGATGGTTGGTGAAATGTATGGATCTATCTGAGGATCGATGACAATAATTTTTCTTCATATATTGGATTTTCTGTAATAAGCGTGGTGGTTAAAACATTCAAATCACTAAGTATGGATATTGTTATCTTTATTTTTATTTTGCTTTGTGATTGGTTTTGAATATCTTCATGTTTTCTTTTAATATCCTGCAAGTTATGTGTTTTCTTGTTTTTTCCCCCTTCACATAGATTAAAGTTTTAATATTCTTCCAAGATTTCTAATATGTCTACAGGATGCATTGCAAATAAATTTACGATGATTATATAGGTAATGATGAAAGCTTCCAACACATGAGAGGAAACCTATTAAACAATGATATGTTGCTGGTTTGGCCAGGAAATGTGTTTGCGTAGTAAGGACAGCTGCATCACAGCAACCCTATGCAACACAATAATTGAGTGGTAAATATGTTTATATGGCATGGATGGCTGCAATACAGCAACCCTATGCAGCATAATGTACAAGGTTCAAATAATGTAAACATACATTGTTTATAGAGTTCTCCCAATGACATACGTAAAATTTTTTTATAATGAAGCAATCTAAGCCTCCTACATAAATATAACTCTATTTTATCTTGGTTACCTTAAAGTCCAATTATAAGGTTAGAATTTTTTTTACTTACAATTCTTATCTACTTATCCATCAATTAACGTAATGACTTTAAATAATTTATTCTGTTGCATTTCCTTTTTATTCATCTGTATACAACATGGGGGGAGAACTTTCAAGAGCATCCTCAAAGGAGCCCAACAAAGGGGAAGAGATCCAACTTAGTGCATAGTATGAAGCCATTTTCCAAGGAGATTTATTAAGAATGCAAGAAGAGAATAATAAGGTGTCAGAGGAGCTATTGGAATGGTTAAATTGTGTGAAGCATTGCAAAAGCAATACAGTGATATAGCAGCTGAAATTCCTCCTCCAAAATAATTGTACTAATATAATATGAACAACTCCCTTAGGCAGGGATAATATGTTGACATTTTTTATGGAATACCTTAATAATTTCAATGCATTACCTATATATTAAAGAGAATAGTTATGAATCACAAGGGGCCAAATCAATTCTATATATTAAAGAGAATGACTATGCCTGTCTCGGTGAATTTGCTTTTTTATAAGTAAATGTCCAACATCGAAGCCCCTTACCCACGTTACCAAATTTCCATATTCAAAAATTAATCGTATAGTTTCAACAAAATTTTCTCAATTAACTTACCAACCATTCCCATTTATAAAAATAACAACTCAACTAACTTACCTACCAAATTAAGGGTAAAGATATCTTTTTCCACCGTAACCCTCATTTTAACCCTCATTCCCAAGTAAACATATTTCTATCACATCAAAGGATAACTCCTACCTCAGTAAACAGAAATAGAGGTTAACATCTATTTGCAAGTAAATAGAAATAAGAATTAACCTCTATTGCATATCTGCTAGCCCAGGTTAGCTATCCCATGCCGTAAACCAACCCTAAAGGTGAGTTTAACCTCTGCCACGTGTCACTCTCCACTGACCCCCACTCTCCCCCCTTCCCCGCCCCTCCCAGTCCCACTCCCCCATTTAACATTTTCTAGATATTTATTTATTTTATTGATTTTTTTAGATGTTTCCAGGGAGACCATGAGCTCGAGTTATTTTCCTGTCATGGAAAGAAATATTCAGACGGAGAAGTTTTCCCTAATTATGCTTCAAAAGATCTTCCACTCCGAATTATACTCAGAGTAAATCACACTTGGGATCCGGTGGCTATGTCAAATGCCAATTGGTTCCTTAATAATAACGAAACAAGGGTCTATTCCATGTCATAGCGGTGATTTCTATAATTCCATGTGATTTCGTGGATGATGCAAATGAGTCGTCGTTGCATATATGACAATGACTCAAATATCTAATATTTCCTTTTATGAGTCCACGCTAATGGCAGTCAATTTTTACGTTTACCATTTTGCCACTTTACTATCCCCGCTCCTCCCACGTCCCTTCCCTCACTCCCCTTTCATTTTGTGTTTTTTTCTCTCGTCACAATAAAGGTAAAGAATAAAAAAATCAGAGACATACATCACCTAATTTTCATAATTATTTTTTATTTAATTATAATCCTAAAATATAAATTATGTATTTTTTGACTTTTTTTTACAAATAATTTTAATATATCTAAAAGATAAATTTAACTACGTAACTACATATACGTGACGTTTTTCTTTTTCTCTATATTTTTCCTTCATGGATCTCACAGAGAAATACAGAAAAAAATACACCAGTATAAACTAAAGTAAGGTTTGGGTGGGGGGGCACCTACGGACGCCCCCGACTCCCTCCACCGAAGAACAACCCCCTCCCTCCCTACCTTTCTCTGCTAATACTCTTGCACATACGTAACCAATTCCCCTTCTGCACCGCCCTCTCCTCTCTCTCCCCTTGAAACACACGCACTACCTATTATATAAAATATAATCTTGTATATAATTATGCAATTCTTTCGTGATGACAGTGTTTGTGAGGTACAAAAAGATGCTTATGCTATTATACGCTGCCGTATTACTTTGTTTAATTATTTTATAAATAGATGTATGATTTTTTGGATTTGAGTTTATTTATCTCATGTATTATTTTACAGCGATGCATCTTTCATTTACGTTTTTTTGTTGGAAAAAATCCTAATCACCATTATGTTTTAAGATTTTCCTTGCTTAAAAAGATCAAAAATAAAAAAAATAAAAAATACCTTTTCCTTGCTCCTAAGTTTGGGTCGATACAAGTGTTATTCCTTCGTTAAATCTTAAAATACAATAACATAACTTCCTTTCTTCTCAAAATCTCGAATGCATAGATGTCGATCTTGCAGGTGGAGTACTTTAAACAATTACCACTCCCCTTCCCTATGTCACTCGATATATTCATCATAATAATATTACCTATTAATATATATGAAAGTTATCGATCAGCGGTTATTATTGGGCGTGAATGCAAACCTCTGAGCCATTTAATTTGAGTGAGACAAAGAGTGTGTGTAAGGGGGTGTGGATTTATTTGTTGGGTGGGTGAGATAATTTTATTTTTGAGTATTTTAATTTCATCATTTTAGAGAGAGAGAAGAGATATGATATGCTTGAGTGAGCAAGAGTAGAGATATGAATGTCAATCTGGTACTCCCAATGGAGAATCAATCTGATCTGATTTAGTTTGGATGGGTAAAATTTGCACCATTAAATATTTAGGTGAGTTTAGATTTTTGAATGCAAATTCGATCGTGTTTGGGTTTGTATATAGGGAAAGATATCTCCGAACCCATATACCTGATATATTGATATATATATATATATATATATATATATATATATATATATAAGGCTCTAAAAACTCCAAATGTTATAAGACTCCCATGATTCCCAACTCTAAAATTTCCAACATCTAAAGACTCCCAAATACCTACATTGGGCAACTCATGTGACCATGCGCCTGAAAGTGGTTATGAAATCATGTCTCTCAAACTTCTAATTTTTTAAATTCCATCTCAAGTAGTGTGGCGATGTGTTGTTTCCTATCCTCTCTTCTCTCCTCTGTAATATCCAAATTTCATCTTAAATCTCAATGTCAAGACTTGCACTCCTCTCTCGTATGATTGTCTTCACCACCAGATTGTTGCGTGACTCCAATTCCATCTCAACGTCTCCTCTACTCTCTCATATGATTACTTTTTATTATAAATCATAAAATATATTTAGAATATTGCTATTTTCTTTTTTGTTTATAGTATTTTTGTTTGTTTCACATGTCCTCAGAAAGATAATTGTGTTTAGAAAATTTTTATATTGGAATATATATATTTTTTATAATATATTTTAAAATAATAATGTAATATATTGACCAACATATTAGTGAATATTCACTAATTTAACGGATATGAGATGAATTTTCTCTGATTATATTTGAGATAGATATAAAAAAATAAATTTATAAATAAAATTAAATTTAATAATAATAAAATTTAACCTAAACTTGACCCATTGAGAGGGAGCGAGAGATGTTGGATGGTAGATTCGTTTATAATCTAAAAAAGGGTGCGGGGCTCGTCACGCCTTGTCGCCCCCGGTCCAACCACTTTATTTCCCCCATACTGTTGCAGATGTCGTCTGGCTTAAAGATTAAATTGGGTACAATTTATATGCCCTTCAGTGTCTCTTTTCCATCTTTCATTATGGTGAAAGTGAAGCTTCTTTGGACTCTTTTACTATTGCTTCAGCCACGTTGAAGTCCATCCACATGAGAGCACTATCAAGTTGCTAGCTTTATGTGTATCAAATTTTATATTTTTGAAATGTAAGTTTCGAAATTATATATTTCTAAAATATAATTCTTTACTAGATAAGAACATGTGGATCAGATTTTTCTTTCATCCCAAAGAAAATAATGCAGCAAAATATGTGGCGATTTTTTAAGGAACTTCATGGTGTTTAGGGAATGAAATTCATTCTCAAATACAGTTGGAAAAAAAAAACTTATATTCTTATAATAATATATTTAAATTATACATCAAGTCTAGAGTATTTAGGTACTTGATTGAATTTTTGATCACTTATTCATATATATTTTATATATTTGCATCATTTCATTACAAAATTAATTAATAAAATCTAAATATTTTTTGTTAATTTATTTTCTATGTAGATGTTTATCTCTAAATCACGTGATATTGTATAAAGTAATTTTAAGTTAATTTTTCAAATGAAAAGTATCTTGTCAAAATAAATTTATTAGATATTTAATCAAATTACATGCTATAATTAGATATCTAAAAATTTTGTAAACTCCCACAATAGGTATTGTCATTAAGTCTAATTAAGAGGAAAGTACCAAAAAGAACGCTCTACCATTGTTCTTATGTGGTTGGCGAATGGAAATTGGGAGTCCCACCTTTTCGGAAGTGATACCCAATCAGATGACAGCGTTTGTGATGTCGAACGTCCACAAACCTTCATTCTAATAAAAAGGATAGACGTTAAAGTCGTTTCATCTTAATTTTCTACAAGCTTTGCCTTGCCTTTATCTATGGTCAATCTGAAACCATAGGCTACAAAATCATCCATCAATCACAGAAATCCATGGGATAATTGTGGATCCTACAAGAAATAGTAAAATTGATATGCTCTTTAGTCTTAGATCTTATCCTGTATTTTTGTACAATTCCATTCTACCATGAGTAAGGTTCCAAGGAAGTCTATGCATCTTGTACAAAATCTGTTATGAAGTCAAGTCTTTATTTTGTACAAAATCTATTCTACTTTGCTCAAGTTCTAGGTCAAGTCCCTGCATTTTATATAGTATCTCTTTAGATTTAGGTCAAACCCATTTAGATCATACCTAGATGTAGAACAAAACTTAAACATTATGAGAAGACCCTAAATCAAATAAATCACTAGCATTCCCCAAAGACCTATAAGGGGCCAAATTAATAAATCCATATGCCATTAACCAACCCCTAATCATAGATATTAGTAGGATTTAAATGCCTACAAACCATAACTCAATTTCTTTGTTCAATTATTTTTCATTACCATAGAGAATATATATGAGAAACTACAAAATAATTAAAGCTTGCATTTATCACTATAGCAAGTAAATGATGAAGTTAAAAACGCAAGCATATACATAAGGAATAGAACTACAAGAATGAAAAACAAAACATAAAACATTTTGGTCACTTTCTCTCTCGAATCATGTTTATAAATTCTTTCCATCATGCCTCAACATAGTACTTGGTCCCTCCACTATTACTGGGATGTGTGCTCTCTATTATCACTTGGATGAACAACACATGAAAGTTAAAAGTAAAGAAACATACATTACAACACGTGGTGGTTTTAACTAGTGTGTTTTAGTTTTCTACCAATTGAAAATAAAAATACATCAGTGTATTTTAGTTTTCTACCAGTGAAAAATGAGTTTTCACTTAGAAAGTGGAAAGCATTTTTTCACCTATTGGTTTTGAGTTTACGATTTAAGATTTATGAAAAGTAATTTTTTACTTTTAAGTTTAAAGTTTAGGATTTAGGGTTTGGGAACCGAAACCCTAAATACTAAACCCTAAACTAAAAGGCAAAAAAGCACTTTCGAAGTGAAAAATTACTTTTTATAAGTGAAAAATCACTTTGTATAGGTAAAAAATCAATTGAAAATTAAAATACACTAGTGTATTTTAATTTTCAATTGATTTTTTCTGTATTTTCATTTATAACCAACGTATTTTCATTTTCAACAGATGGAAAATCAAAAAGACACTGGTTGAAAATAAAAATACACCAATATATTTTGTTAAGCGGTGGATGCGCATTGTAAAATGCATTGCAACATGCGTTTCTATACTCTTTGTAGGTTCTGGCGACTGGGGTGACATGTGCGACATACAACAATAATGTAGAAATATAATATAAACAATCTCACAAAAAATATTCACCATAAATAACACAAGTATTTTTAGGTAGAAAGCAAAACCTGGGTAAAAATCACCTCCTATGCCTCTCGACTTAGGATTTTCCGATCGATCAAGTCGATCAAATCCACTGATGTACTACTTCAATGAGGGTAATACAACCTCTTACAACCACGCTACTTAACCCGAGGGTAATATATCTCACAACCACTCTTTTCCACAAACAGTATTTTGTCTCATGAAGGAAACGGAAATTCACCACGCAAATACCCAACCATAAGATAAAGAGAAAAACAAAACCTACAGAGCCCAAATAATAAAGGATCTAACAATGCTACTATAAGCAAGAAATCTTCCCTTAATCGAAAGTGCGTAGGTGTGATTGCGCAGAATAATGATGCTCTCGGATGTATGCTAAAAGACTTGGAGAGTAGGGTCACTTTCCTTCATGATGATTTCTTCTTTTTGACACAAATGGTATGGAGGTAGTATATCTTTGGTGTATTTGACTTAGGAATGGTACTCCTCTATTTATAAAGGTCTTAAGAAGGGTTTAGAAGGCCTTGGAAGGCTTGAGTAGCCGTTGGGAACAAATCCTAGAAAATCAGGTCAAAATCTGAATGAAATCAAGGTCATTAGAACTATAACATAGTTATCAGATATCTAATATTTTGGTCAAATGTCTGATTAGACGTCTGATGACAATTTTGAGCATTTGCTCTAAAGGGTCAGAGTCCTTTCTATTGGATCTAAATAGGGATCTAAGTGGGCGTTTGAAGTGCTACTATAAGACATTTGGACATCAAATTGGATGTCTAATAATAGGCAGCTTTGTTCCTATTTTGAACCAGATCTAAACAAGGATCTAGTGTCTATGGGTCATACAATAGATTGGACGTCTGAGACTAAAGGGCTCTGCAAGAATTGATTTCCTGAGAAGCCAATGGTCATATGAGTCTGACAAATCAAGATTTGGGTCAGATTATGTCTAACGTCTCTTTATCAGGTGTTTGGGAGTCTTTATGGACATCTGAAAGTGATATTAAAATTATCGTATGGTGATCTTCGAAGATTCTGTTTTGATAGTCCGACGGTCTTATTGTTGGATGTCTACAAAATACCTCAAACATCTTCTAAGACGTTTGGACTATGAGCAAGATGTCTAAATGGAAAGGAACAGAATATGAATTTCTATCTTAGATACTTAAACGTCAGGAAATACAATCAGACGACTTAAAAGTCAGTATCAAACGTCTGATAGTAATATTAGACGTCTGATCAGTCTGTCTGATTTCAAATTTGACTTTCTAAGTTAACCTAAGTGTCCTAGTGATGGATTAGTGTTCCTAGGACTTACGGTGTTGTACTTTTGGGCTCTTTGCATTATATCTAAGGAAAAAATAAAGAGAAAAAATAAAGAGTACAAATACAAGAAAGAAATCATCTATCCTATTCTTCATGTCTTCAAGCTCTCACTCCAAGCATAGTTCCATCAAGCTCCTTTGGATTCCTCCATGCTCCTTGATGCTTTTGTCCAAGAGCAAGACCCTCAAGCTTGCCTCCATTTGCATTAATCCTAAAACTTAATCACTCAAATGCAAATGTCAAAATATGCGTGTTTTGTTATCATCAAAATTAATCGATCGAGGTGCCTTTGCACCAATACTCTTGTCCTACATGAAAACCAAGAGAAGTCAAATAGCTTAGTAAGGAAAAGAAAGTAAGATAATTAGTGAAAGCTTCAACTAACTCAATTCTACATACTCAATTCCCTTTACCTATTCAATTCCATTTGTCATGATCACATTTGATTTTTAGAGTTTCATCGTCCCAATCTAGCAAGAGACGTATAAGGTCTGCAAGTGATAGGAACCCGAAGTGATTAGGTTGAGCATTACACACTGATGAGGGGCAAAAAATGCCCTCGGATCCAAAACTCCGTACATGACCCGATAGAAGATTCGGCTACCCGAATACAGGGTATACAGGTGGAACCAGCACCTTGTCCTACCTAAGACCAATCGGATCCCAATCGGCACCAACCCAACCTGCTAAAGATTTAACACAGCAAAGGGAAAAGATACGATAAGATGACCGCCCCCTCCTATTTTCACCTCACAAGGAAAGCCGATCAAAGGCAAGGCATTCATAGCAACCACCCTTAGCCTAACTGCTTATGGGGAATAAGCGTTGTACACCAAGTAGCCTCAACGCGACCTCTCGCCTAAAGAGAGCGTGCCACTCCCGCCTACTGAGGAGACTACACCTGCCCGCCCTATCATACGAATAAGCTCTGGCCAAAACACTGATTCCGCCTGCGACTGGCACGGTTACCCCGTGTAACAGGAAAAGTTGGGTGTACAAGGCCCCAGACAAATAGCCAGACCACGAGAACCCTAAGAGGTTCCCCGAGGATCATCCGCCTATGCTATCACAAGCGCACGCCATGAGCACCCACCTAATACCTCAAATAGCCCTCTCCACAAGCATCTCATTCGGCCTCGTCAGTAATCATTCTGGAGGGGGTAACAGGACAAGTCTCTGTGCCAAGTCATTCGAGCGAACAAAGCCTACCAAGCTAAGGCTCGTGAAACACGATTCACGTGACCCGTGCAAGTAAAAAACCCTAGGCAATAAAGCAGTTCCTCAAACTTGGCATACGAGAATAGTTCTTCATACAAGGAACAAAAATGTTTCTTCCTTTACAACAAACATCGACTGTTACATCCCCTAGATTATTGTCTCCGACTAAATTACAGCTGGCAAAAGGCAAATTAGTACGAGGAAAAGAATTGCCCCAGTTATCACGACTCAGTATCTCGCCCCAAGTCTTCGACCCTACCCACCTTCAGTAACACAGGTGATAGTGCGGCGTTAAGACTGGCAGATCCTACAGCTTGAGAAGGCCCCTTGATGAAGATCCATCTTTTCCTGGCTAGCACTGCCTACCCAGGCGAGGTGAACTCCCCCTCAGTCCCATCTACAAAGGAAAGATGGCTGACTAAGGATCCCCTCAAGCGGAGCGGCAAGTCTAGACAGGCCAAAACGGTAGCGCGAGGCAGGCGCAATGACTCAGCTGTGTGGGCTACCCTCCTATATATTAATGAGGTACCCTATGTAGTCAAAGCCGTAAGGCCTCCAGCAGGCCATTCATGGGGGAATATCCAGTTGATTTCAATTGCCTAGGAGGATGCTGCACCCGTCCCTAGCAGCGAGCTGATGAGAACCTCATCATGAGCCATAACTAGTTCATTTTGACCTAATACAAAGGATAAAAGCTCCTACATAACTCAAGGAAAGGCTTAACTTGGAGAGATTCTGAGTTCGCAAAGAAAACAGAAACTAAGGGGTAAAAATGCAATTTCACCAATCCAATCTGAAAATAGGGTAACTCAGGGTCCAAACATAGGTCAAAGTAACCTAATAAGAAGAAAAGTGGGATGAGATGATTCAATAAGGGCTACAGCAACTCCAAGGAATTAAATGACATCCTGTAATCCTAAAAATAAACCCATTTAAAAACACGAGGTTCGAGGAAGAGAAAAAAATCAACTAAACCCTCTAAAATTCATAGAAAAATAATCTCTAGGGTTTAGAACCTTCAATTTGGCCTTAGGAACCCATTTTGACCTACATTGAGAACCATGCCCAATTAACAACTTAATTTGGGTTTTTGCATAAATTGACCGGTCAAACAAGGTTTAATCTGGAAATAAAATTCACCATCATAATCCTTAGGTCCCAATTAGTCATGTATAAAAACTTGAGCCTAAGAGGAAACCTTCTTGACCAACTTTACACTTTGGTCCTCATATATTTACTTTTTGGCCCTCGACTTTTGAACCCTCGCATTTTGGCCCCTAACTCTTCTTCATTCTTTGCGTTCAGGTCCCTCCTGCAAAACCTGACCAGCACCATGCTCCGGCGACCTTGCGCGGAGCATGGCACCGCGCAGGGTAAGGGGGAGGGTCTGGCAAGTCAACCGGGGGTGCCCTGCATCGTCAGCCGTCGCAGGAACACCCCCTGGTCGCTGCAACCCACCATACCGGCGGTGCGAATGCACGGACGGTATGGGTCTCCATCTCCGGCGTCCTCCGACGAGGGAGACACGTCGTCTCCCTCCGCCCTCCTCTCTGATTCAGCCTCTATAAATACCCCCGTCGCTCCGCCGTTCTCAGTAGCTCGGTCCTGACGGAGAAACACCCTCTTTTCACTCTCTTCCCACTCCAACAGGAAGCCCTCCAGCTCCGGCGGTTTTTCCCTCCTCCTCGTCGCCCTACCGCACTACCAGCAGCAGGGTTGCCTTCCCTCGTTCTTCCCGCGCCGTGCCGCACCCAGCGCGCGCTTCTCCAGCCCTCTCCTCGCCGTCGCTCCTTCCCCTGGGCAGCTTCTTCTCCGGCGACAGTCGATACGACTGTCGCCTACTCCGGCTCCTCCTCGTCCTGTTAAGTAGGTATAACTTCTCACCTCTCTCCCCTCTTCCTTTTCCTTACTTTGAACCCTTACTGTCGCCCTCGATTCCGACTAATCGCCCTCACCTTCTCCACCTCCAGCCACACTCCGGCGACCCGCCCCCGTCACTCCAGCACCCCACACGGCTCGCCGACCCTCACAGAACCTCCGCCTCCTCACCCTGATCAACCTCCGCCCTTCCATTCCCCGCCATTCGCCCCCTGCAGACCCACCGACCAAACCCATTTCTCGTGCTGCATTTCGACCTAGGGCAGCCCTTAGGCTCTGCCTCGTCGCCTGCCTGACCCCCCCACCACCTTCGCCGTGACACGGCGAAGGTTCTTCGCGTATTTGATTAGGCCGAGAGGCCATTTCTCTGTGGGCAGGTACTTCGCTCGCCGCCGCCATTGCTGAACAGCGAAGCTTCTTCAACCTGCTGCTCCAGGCAAGCCACGCCCAGGTCTAACTCCCAGGCTGCGCGAAGCGTCTTCGCGAAGTGTCCCAGGTGCGCGGCTGGAGCGAGTGCCTCGCGCGAAGCCTCGACCGTCGCTGTTTCCTCCGCACAGGCGCCAAATTGGGGTGGGACATTTAGTCCCACCTCAGAAGACTCCGAAGCGGCGCACTGATACAAATTGAAAAAGTGCTGGAGGCTTATCGCCTCAGCACACGGGGTGAGGTCCCCTTCACCCGCCCGATTAGCCGGCCTCGTCCGCGCTCACGCCCCGCGGACCTGGCTCCGACCCGATTAGCCCGACCTGCACTCCTCGCCCACCACCGCACGCCGGTGGGCCTGGACCCAGGCGCGACCCGCGTACCCGATTACCCGGTTGCTCTGGGAGAGCTTTCCTAAGAGCGAATTCTGAGAGAGAGTGACGCGGGGGGGGGGGGGGGGAGGGTAGAGTAGGTTTTGCCTACTGACGTAAACTTTGAAGTGTGCAGGCACAGGTGAACAAAGAAGAAGAACCGTGGAAGAAGAGAAGAAGAAGAAGGTCGACGAAGACCGAAGGAAGGAGGAGCACCGAGCTGCACTGTAGCAGCGGCGACTTAAGTCGTCTGAGTGAAAAATCAGACGGCACTCTGAAGGAAGAGAAGAAAGAAAGAAGAAGAAGAAGAACATCACCACTGTTGCAAATAAAAAAGAAGAAGGAAGGAGAGACGACGTCCTGAAAGCAGAAGAAGAAGACCACAAGGAGATAAACAAAGAAGAAGCAGCTGAGACAGAGCTGAAGAAGGAAGACGAGAAGCGCAAGGAAAGAAGAAACAGGACCCGCAGCGAAGATATGAAGAAAAAGACAGAAGAAGAAGAGCACGAGAGGAAGATCTGAAGAATAGAAGAAGAGAGAAGACAAGAAGAACAGGAAGAGAAGAAGAAGCCAAATTTCCTCCTCTCCCTATTTCTCTCTCTCTTTACCTTTATTTTTTTTGTAATAGAAACTGTATACCTCTAGAATACGACTTGCTCCCTGAGTTCGACCTCGGGAGAACTGTATTTTCCGAGTAACAAATATTAGCAAATGATGGCAATAACTATCTGTACTACAACGACTTAAGAAAAGCTAGTTGCTGCCACCGTTTCGCCAGTTGGCGCCGTTGCCGGGGAGCAACGGCTATTCTAGAGGTAAACATTCCTGTTTCTTTTAGTTTCTGATAATCTCCTCTCTTTTGTGCAGCTACAGGAAATCAAGAAGACAAGCAACCGCACGACAACCACTCCGAGGACAGGTAATTTTTTCCTCTCGCTATTAACCCCTAAACTCTAAAGAGGAGGAAAAGAAAAGAACAAGCAATATAGGGCTAACCTGTCTTCCATACTTAGTAACCATAAAAAGTTGCATGTTTTCAACCCATTATTACTGCACACTATTAAGGGTATTTAAGGGCTAACACATTCTTGCTTGAGCCCTAATTACCCAACAAAGAGCTAACTGGACCAAGTAGAGCCAACCTAGGATCCAACACTAGGGATTTAGAGACACTCCTTAAGCAAGAATTGAGAAAACCAAATGAAGTGTGCCCAAGCCCTTGTCTGAAAATACCTATTCAAAGAAAACCTAAAACAATTGGCTCTCTAAACACTTGAACCCTAAAAGACAAGACCCAAAAACTCTCAAAGGAAACAAGAGGTAAAGTTGCCCCCTTGGGTCAACCAACCTTAAATTAGGTCACTCTTTGCACTCAAAGAACTAAAAGTTCAAGTGAAACCTTAAGCACCCTGATCTTAAAGTAAAAATTGGTAGACTTAAGAGGTCAAGATCCCCATTCTGGTCTACCTGGAACCGCAGTGACAAGAGAGGTCGGGTGGGGGAAACCCTGTAACCTGTGGGGACGCTCTACCGTGTAGGGGTCTTTGCGGACTCTCCCTCTCTGGCTACCCAGGAAATTCTCAGGTGGACGATCTTTCTGATCAAGGGGTCCATCTGCCCCGCACCTCTATAGTCACCCAACACATTTTTAGGTGTCTTGATTGGGTCCAGCACCTTCTAAACTCATCTCTTCCAACAGTGCATGTATGGTAGGAGGTCCTTAAGACCACCCTTAAGACCTCCTTTAGAAATTCACTCTCGTCAAGGCCAAGCCTCGACGCCCGTGTTTGTGCAGCAACCCCCTCACATTATTCTCTCTTCTGATTCAGAACCAAGTTCTTCTTCTTCCCCCATCATGGCTCAGCCAGTTGAGGAAGAAAACAATCTGGAGCACCAGCTCCAGCGACTCAATGACCTCTTCCAAAACTTCGTGCACCCACCACAGCGTCCTATGATGCGGGACCACTACAATCCTGCTGCGGTGGCTATTGAGCCTCGAGTCAGAATCCCGACTGGAGGACCTGATTCCGAATTGAAGCCCAACATGATTCATGCTATACCTAAATTCCATGGGCTTAATTCCGAAGATCCCTTCCAGCACATCAAACAGCTAAAGCATCTGGCCCAAACTTTTGGGTCAGATGCGCAAAATCGGGATATTCTTCTCATGAAGATGTTCTCCTTTTCTCTTATGGACAAGGCCGCCCATTGGTATCAAACTCAGACCCGGCCGATCAACACTTGGGAAGAACTTCAATCCGAGTTTTTGAAAAAGTTTTTTCCCGGTGGTCGGACCAATGCCTTGCGCCATCAGATTACGCACTTCACTCAACAATCAGGAGAACCTCTCCACGAGGCATGGGATCGTTTTCAGGATCTCATGAGAAAGTGCCCCCATCACGGAGTTCCTAAATGGGAACAGGTCCAATCTTTTTATCAGGGACTCCGTGAGGACATCCGCCTTTTCGTCAATGCAACTTGCAGAGGAAATATCATGGGTCAACATGAAGACACCGTGTGGGAGATTCTCGAAAACATGTGCGAGAACTCCATCAACAATGACTCCATGGGATTATTTGACAGGACGAATACCCGCGCAGCGACGAATCTTAGGGGAGCACATGAGACGCAGGGCCTGTCCGCATCAGTCGAGTTGGAATTAATGGCCAATCGATTGGACAAGGTTTCAATCATTGAGAAGAAGGTGGATGAGCTGACTCAGCACTTGCAGCGAGCCACCTCTGCGCGTAACTCCTTTGCACAACCTCCTTCCACACAGGAGACTGTGCAAAACATTCTCCATCGATCTTCCCCTAGGATGGATCCATATCCATCCCCATCTGATTCTCGGATCGGAGGATCATCCGATCCTATCTATACCAGCCTGGGGAATTCCATTCCCCCTTTCCCTGATTCTCTAGAGGTTCCTTAGACCTGCGAGGACCTCAACGCCATCCAGAACGACCCATTCTCCAACACCTACAACCCTGGATGGTGAAACCATCCCAATTTTCTATGGGCGGGAAATTCCCAAATCCAAAGACCACCTTTTCAGTCCCGCCCACAGCCCTCTCGTCATTACCAGCCGCCTCAGCCTCGGCCCAACCCTACTTATCCATCAGGGCCAAATCAGGATCAAATGTCCCTAATCCTTCAGACTCTGGTTGACATTCAAAGAATGAATGCGGCTAATCAAAAACAACACAAGGATGAACTTACAGAGGTTAGGACTCAATTGGCCCAGTTGGCAAATTCTCGCCAGCCAGGCACACTCCCTTCCCAACCTCTTCCTAACCCGAATAACGTGCCGACCCAGAAGCGCGTTATGAATCCAAATTTAGGCCACGCACAATGGATTTATCAGGCCCCTACTACTCCATCTCCAGATGAGATGGATGCTTCAACTTCTTATGCGGGATTTCAGCAGCAGCCCACCCCTCTTACCAAACCCAAACCAAAATCAGGCCGGATTAAATTCTGTAACAACACGTAGTGGTAAAACAACTCAAGACCCCGCATTATCCGAACCACTCCAAGCCTGATAACCATGACCCTAGGATAGTTATCCAAGATACCACTGTCCCAGATCAAGAACCCGGACCTATCCTAGAAGAACCAACCAAGGTCCCATTCCCTGAAGCTTAACCAAAGGGAAGAGACGAACCAAGCCCGTGGCACCTAAGGAGGACCTGGTCAAGCTCTTTGAGCAGGTCCACATAAACATCCCCTTGATGGATGCAATCCACCACGTACCGGCTTATGCACGATTTTTAAAGAATGTGTGTACACCCCAGCGTAAGCCGCGAACCAAGAGTGGGAGTCCAATTGTTCTGTCAGAGCAAGCCAGCTCTGTAATCCTAAGCAGACTCCCACCCAAGGCTAAAGATCCTGGTACTCCCCTGATTTCCTGCAAGATAGGTGATACACAATTTGATAGAGCATTGCTAGACTTGGGTGCTTCCATAAATCTGATACCCACATCCTTACTTAACCATCTAGAAGAATCTGAGCTTGAACCAACTGAGGTAACATTACAATTAGCAGATCGATCTATAAAGTCACCAAAAGGGATTCTCGAGGATGTTATTGTGAGAGTGCGGGATTTCTACTTTCCTGTAGACTTCATAGTCTTAGATATGGATGCACCTGAGAACCCTAGGGATACACCAATCATTTTAGGGAGACCTTTCTTGGCTACTGCTAGAGCCAACATTAGCTGTGAGGAGGGCCAAATAGAGCTCAAATTTGGGAATCAAACACTGAAAATTGATATATTTAAGGCCCAACAAGGAATCAATTGCGGTGTCTGATGATGATGTTGGTTGATGATGGTGTAATGTGTGTAATGTGTGAATGACCATGATAACAATGACACCGATGATCTACAATGTGTATATAACACAATGGTTGTATGATGATGAATGATTATTGTTATGATCATGTCGTTGTAGTATAGGGTGTATAATATAACCTTAAGGATGTCGTATAGTGGTGAGTATGGGTGAGTACCAGTCATTACAACCATTATTATCATTTGCTTAATTATCTAATTTTTACTGGTTTTGTTCCAGGTCGTTCTCTGGGAGGCAATTTATTGAATTTAATTCGGTCACTCTTTGATTATCTCCGAAATTGTCTTCTTATTCAAAAAGAAACTTTACATTTAAAGAATGAATGAATGTTTTATTTACCTAGTTACTAAGAAGTGCTTGCAAAAAATACTAACTATGAACAAGCATCAAACAATCTATTATTATACTCTAAACTATGTATTTACAAGTTATACTATTAACACTAATATGTTAGTTCATACTACATTAGGATACCATAGTGTAAAAACTTAACTTACTAGTCATTTATTTATAGTGACATATATATCAGTTTTAGTGACAGATATAAACGTCGCTAAATCTCAGAAAACACTATATACAACCTAAAGAAGCAAACTGAGGTCTTTAGCGACATTTATAGTGTTGTTTTATTCTGTTAGTAATTATGTGGGTTTACTTATACGTATGTGTATATTTCTTATTCTACTGCTGTATTTTCTGTCCTTGTTATCTCGTGTGTTCCTTCTCTTAAGTTGTCTGTCCTTTCAATTTCTTCTGTGTGGTATTTCAGAGGCTGCGGTGGAGACGGGGTTAGGATAACGTCCTTAGTGTGAAATGTGTTTAATTAGCGGGCGCGCTTTTCGAGGGATACACAGCACCCTACAGGTGGGACCAGACCTCTACTAAGCGCGCCCTAATCTCAGATTAGGTGGCTTAGTTACGTTTTCAACCTCAGCGTCAGGCCTCAGCCCAACGGCCTTACAGCTCGCACACGCTCGGGCCCCCGGCCCCGCACACATATCGAAGTTCAGCACGTCTCGGGTAATCGGATCGGACATAATAGGCAGTATTTTGGGCGCCTCGCGCCTTGACGACTGGTTAACCTATGGCATAAATTATATTTATATGGCTGCGTTTGGTTTGCAGCACACGATGTGGCGCTATTCTAGCGCCACATCGTGCGCTGGAAATCAGACGCAGCTGCGTCTGTGCGCGTTTTTGGCCCTCGATTTGGGGGCCATAAATTATTAAAAAAAATAAAATAAAATATGGTAAATAAAATATTTACGTAATACTACATAATTGATTAATTAATTTTGAATTTTAAATATTTTTACTATACAAATAAATTCACTAAACTAGGCTGATTATACAGGTTGATTTAGGTGATTAAATAGTTAATTACTTATAAAATAATTAGTAAATGGTCTAATTGACCTTAAACAGTTTTAACTTACATACGTAAGTATTTAATACATATTTTTATTGTATTTTTACGAATTTATTTATGTTTTATTTAGGCTAAAATAGCAGTTCTGGGTGTTTAAAATTAAAACTAAGTTACAGTAAGTTATACTAGGTATAATTATACTTTGACTAACTTAAATTACTTAATATATATATATATTCCCAAGTTTATAGATTTATTTACTTGATTATTACTCTAACTTATTAACTTAGCTACTAAATAAGTAAATATAAATCTGTACATACATATATACATAAATCAGTAAATACATGCATAATAGACTAGTATATATACATATTTTTACATAGATTACATATGTATATGAATTTCTGTACAGGTTTTATACATATTTACAGTATAACTATGTATCTAACTGATATGCTATAGTTATAATACTATGAATAGGTATATTTATAGTTTTAAAATAAGTCTATGTCATTAGGCTTTTGTATAAAGTTGGGGAATTAGAGTTGATTGAGTGTTAGTGTTCAATTAAGACAGCAGCCACAGCTACTGTCAGAAGAGATGGAGAGAAGAAGAATGTATTTAGTATGTGTAGTTTACAGTGGCAGTGGCTTAAGCCACTGTCAAGTGGCTAACTGCTGCTGCAGTTAGTCCACTTGAAGAGGGGGGAAGTATTCTACAGAGAAGAGGGAAATTTAGAGAAGAAGGGAGTTTAGAGAAGAGGGGAATGTAGCTGCTAGATGCAGCATATTGCTGTGTAACTGGGAGTAAGATAAAATTCAAAACAAACTACAATTTACAGAGTTGAAATCCAAATCTGAAAGGGGTTTAAATCTCACGAAAATCTCATGTAAATTCAGCTCAAACACTCATTAGGAAAAACCCTATCAGAAGCATCCTTTCAGATCAAAACTCAAATGGCATTGAGTTAGTCTTCCTAATGCCATAGACAGCATGAAGGAAGACTTAGCTCAATCAATTAAAACCAAAGAAACACAATCCCAGTTTCTTGCAACCTTAAGGAGTATGGAAAACTCCTTAGGTTAGAGAATCACCATACAGAAATGATTATCAACACAAATAGTGTATGGCAGTTCTGAAATAGCAAAAAGAGACTAAGAATGCATTAAGGAAATTTAATGGGAGTTGGCGAATGCATTCAAAACAAAGTATACTCAGAATCATGAGAGGCTCTTCTGATTGGCTCTCTGTCATCAGAGAGCTTCTCAGAATCCTTGCCAAATATGAAAACCAAAAATCCCTTCAATTTGTCAGATCTGTCAAAACATTTCAGAGAGTAAAAATCCTTTAAAATCCAAATCAAAAGTGCTCTGACAAACTGAGGCAATCCATTTAAAACAGAGGGGCTTTTGTGAAACAAATGGAGTGAGTGAGAAGCCCCAAATGGTGCTTGTGACGCCACTTTCAGATCTGAGGCAGTGTGCCATCAGATCTGAAATTGGGTCAGGATGTGTGGGTGATTGATGAAAAATTCGTTGTTAAAAAGGAAAAACAAGAATCAGAATTTGGATGATGGAAAAACAAAACATGAAGAGGGAGATAAATTGAACAATGAACAGATGATTCTTCCCCTCTGATCTGGACTGATCAGAGGAGGTGAGGGAGGGGATCTAATACTAATTCTACTCCTAAGACTAATCTAACTACAGCTAACATTAAACACTAACAATTAAAACTAAATCCATTCTAAACTACTGCAAACTAAATCTAACACTACTTGTGCAGAATTAAAAACCTAAACTAAAAGGAAGAATGGGACCTATGGGTCCTTAGCCGGCGGCTAAGGAGGAAGAAAGGAGGAGGGTGACTCCAGCGGAGGGAAGAGTCTGCTAGTGAGACTCTAGGGTCGTCCTCAGGTGCTACGAGGTCCTTAGCGACGAGGAGGGTCGAGAGCAGGCGATAATTCCACAGCCGGTGGCTGTGAAATCAGGGTCTAGATGAGGAGGAGAGACTGGAGTGGACGAACTGATCGCTAAGAGATGTAGGAGGGAGCGATCCCTTGCGCGCGACACCACTGAGGTGCTTAAGTAGCAGCTTAGTGATTGAGATCACCGCAAGGGTGAGGTTAATCAAAATTAGGCCGGCGGTGAGGATGAGATGGGTAGAGCGCGCGGCGAGTCAAGAGAGAGATCTGACCGTCAGATGAGATCTGGGAAGAGAGGTGAACGCACGCACCGAATCGCGCGAAGGTTCCATTTGATTCCAGCCGCAGATCGAGATCAAAAGTGAGATGGACGGTAGAGAATGGCTGTGTTCTTCGCGTGCTACAGTGCGCGTGAAGAACACAGGCTTCTCTCTAAAATGAGGGAAAACTTGCAGGAAGACCCTTGAACGAAGGGGTAGAAGAATAGCGTGCAGGTTTAAAAGTGAGAAGAACTATAACTGGAAGGGCCTTGCAGTCATACAGAAGGGTCCCTGCGGCTTGCAAAAAGGTCCAAGGAGTTTTGAAGGGTAGAAATGTAATGCATGAAGGACCTAATTGTAATCTATTTATTTCTAAGCCTAAATGATGTCCAATTGCTTTCAAGTTTTTACATGTGCTTAATTGAACATTTAAGACATTGATTTTACTTCTGATTTATCTTTTCAAACTTGTTTATGTGTTCAATTGATGCATGGATCATCATTTGTTCTTTAGTTTTCAAAGTATCTCACTTTTGTGACCTAATTATGAAGTTTTAACACACATTAAAAGTTTTAGGTCTTTTCTTTAATTCCCACACTTAACCCTTTTTATATGTTAATTTGATATTGTTTTGCTTAGTGTCTAGCTTAATTTCGGCCTTTTAGCTATGATGAGTAGCCACTCATCAGTGTCATCGAACAGATTTGTGACATTAGGACTTTGGTTGATGAAACACACTTCCAGAATGATCTAATTATACCTCATCAACCGCAGAAAGATCTTGATCCGCAAACTGAGGAGTCGAATCCAGATATGAACAACCCAGTAACTCCCACCCTTGAACATCACATCTATACTGAACCACCCGCTGCTGCTGATAACCCTATCCTCGAGTTAAAGCCTCTTCCTGCTCACTTGAAATACATCTTTTTGGGTTCTAATCAGACCCTTCCTGTGATTATCAATTCCAACCTCAGTCCTGAACAGGAATCCCGTCTGATTGTTGTCCTCCAGCAACATCGCAGAGCCATCGGATGGACTCTCGATGATTTGACTGGAATAAGTCCCTCTTATTGTACTCATCATATCTATGCAGAAGAGGGCACACGACCTTCTCGTGAAATGCAGAGACGCTTAAACCCCAATCTGCAGGAGGTCGTGAAAAAGGAGATCATCAAGTGGTTAGATGCCGGAATTATCTACCCGATCTCCGATAGTCGTTGGGTGAGCCCAATTCAGGTCGTGCCCAAGAAGGCAGGACTCACCACTATAACGACTGAGACCGGAGAAATCATTCCTACCCGACTAGCCAACTCGTGGAGAGTCTGTATAGATTACCGCCGACTCAGTTCCTCCACGAAGAAGGATCATTTCCCACTACCCTTCATTGATCAAATTCTCGAAAAACTTGCGGGAAATAGGTTCTTCTACTTTCTTGACGGGTACTCCGGTTATAACCAGGTGGCAATCCATCTTGAGGACCAAGAAAAGACCACGTTCACCTGCCCCTTCGGAACATACGCTTTCCGAAGGATGCCTTTCGGTCTTTGCAATGCACCCGCTACTTTTCAGCGATGCATGCTTGCCATATTCTCAGATATGGTAGGTGATTATCTGGAAGTCTTCATGGATGACTTTTCAATTTTTGGAGCATCATTCGACGATTGCCTCCAACACTTGGTCCAGATACTCAGGCGGTGCATCGATGTGAATTTGGTTCTTTCCTGGGAAAAGAGCCATTTCATGGTGCCTGAGGGAATTGTCCTGGGGCACTTAATTTCGGAAAAAGGCATCCAAGTGGATCGAGCTAAGGTTGATCTGATTTCTCACCTTCCTATGCCTAGCTCGATCAAGGACATCCGATCTTTTTTGGGGCATGTCGATTTTTATCGACGATTTATCCCTAATTTTTCAAAAATCGTGCGCCCCCTGACCACTCTTCTCTCCAAGGATGTACCTTTCGAAATTTCCCAGGAATGCACTCAAGCATTTGAGATCCTGCGTGACCGAGTAACCCAAGCCCCGATCCTACAGTCCCCTGATTGGTCTCAACCCTTTGAGATCATGTGTGATGCATCCGACTTCGCTGTAGGAGCGGTTTTGGGGCAGAAAATCGACAGGAAACCTGTGGTCATTTACTACGCCAGCAAAACACTCGATGAGGCTCAGCCTAACTATACGGTTACTGAGAAAGAGCTGCTAGCTGTAGTATTTGCCCTAGAAAAATTCAGATCGTACCTTCTGGGTTCCCGTGTCATCATATACTCGGATCACACAGCTGTGAGGCATCTCCTTGCAAAGAAGGACGCGAAACCTCGATTAATCCGATGGATCTTGCTGTTGCAAGAATTCGATCTTGAGATTCGTGACAAGGCGGGAAGGCAGAATGTGGTAGCCGACCATCTGTCCCGTCTTCCTTCTGAGATCATTAACCCTTCCGGACCCATCACTGAGCATTTTCCCGATGAGCACCTGCTGACTATCGGTACTAGCCTTCCATGGTTTGCTAATGTAGTAAATTACTTGGCATCTCATCAGATCCCGTCCAATTGGCCGAAGGCCAAGAAGGACAAATTACGCTCCGATGCCAAGTATTACATTTGGGAAGACCCGTACCTCTTCCGCATAGGTGCTGATCAGATCATCCAGAGATGTGTCCCGGAAGAGGAAATCAGCAATATCCTATCCTCCTGCCATGACCAAGCATGCGGTGGCCATTTCTCAGGGCATAAAATCGCATCCAAAGTCCTCCAGTGTGGCTTCTACTGGCCTACACTATTCAAGGACGCATACAGCCACTGTAAGGCATGCAGTCGTTGCCAGACTTTGGGCAACATGAACCGTCGCGACATGATGCCTTTACAGCCGATTCTCGTATGCGAAATCTTCGATGTCTGGGGGATTGATTTTATGGGCCCCTTTCCTATTTCGGATGGTTTCGAGTACATTCTGCTTGCGGTGGACTACGTGTCCAAATGGATCGAAGCCATACCAACCCGAACCTGTGATCACAAGATTGTTCTTAAGTTCATACATCAAAACATTTTCTCAAGGTTTGGGATTCCCCGTGCTATTATCTCTGATGGGGGGACCCATTTTACAAATGCTCAGCTTAGGTCACTGATGGCCAAATTTGGGGTGTCTCACCGAATCTCTACTCCTTACCACCCCCAAACAAATGGTCTAGTTGAGCTATCAAATCGGGAGATCAAGAAAATCCTGCAAGTCACTGTTCGCCCTGACAAGAAGGACTGGTCGTCCCGACTTCCGGAAGCATTGTGGGCCTATAGGACCGCCCACAAGACCCAATTAGGCATGTCTCCCTTTAGATTGGTGTACGGAAAGGCGTGTCACCTTCCAGTTGAACTAGAGCATAAAGCCTATTGGGCAGTACGGAACTGTAATCTAGATCTTTCCAAGGCTGGAACCCACAGAAAACTCCAAATCAGCGAGATCGATGAATTACGCTTAGACGCGTATGAGAACTCGCGAATCTACAAGGAGCGGGTTAAAGCCTTCCATGACAAGCATATCTCAAGAAAGATCTTTCATCCTGGTCAAAAGGTCCTAATCTTTGATGCCCGACTCAAACTTTTCCCGGGAAAACTGTGATCCAAGTGGGTCGGACCATATTTAGTCCGACAAGTTTTTAGAAATGGAGCTATCGAAATCAGTCCACTCAGCCACAATTCCGAACCTTTCATCGTGAACGGTCAGAGACTCAAGCCGTTCATTGATGTGACTTCTACTGATTTGGCTGAAGCATCTTATATCCTCCATTCCCCTTGAGCTTATTGCGCCCAGCCGATGGCGTAAAACTCAGTGCTTAACGGGAGGCAACCCGTCATTGGCAATAACAAAAAAAAAAAAAAATCCAAAACTTTTTCTGACACCTTTTTGCACTTAAGGTTCACCCTTGTAGACAGCCAACCCCACCTCAGATGCTTGCATCTGGGATTAGAAATCGTACGCAAAATTCAACCCGGCCCATTCACTCATCCAAATTTCTGTCTTAAGGAATGAACTAAGTTGAATAAAAACCCCCTAGGTTACAATGAGGACATTGCAAATCTTAGGCATGGGGGGGTATGAAAGTGCAAAACTTGTAAGAAAAGGTTTCAAACAAAAAATTCACATATGCTAAAAACACCATAAAAATTAAAAAATTTTTTCGAAAAAGAATAAGAGGAAAAGAGGAGAAGGAAATTTTGTGAAGGAGAGGAGAAAAGAAACAAAATGAAAAAGGAGCACAAAAAAAGATTAAAGAAAAAAGTAATAGTCATTAGTAAGAAGCTAAGGAATTGACCTAAGCTCTAGACCATTTTTTTCAAGAAAAGAAATGAAAAGTGCATGGTAAGATTAGTAAGAACGCAAACCTTAGGCATTCTTGATAGACTCTTAGTACCCATTAAGATCCAGACAATCCTCAAGAGGTTGAGGAAAATGAAAAGCTTAAGTACTAGGTCCAAGGCTTAGGGAGTATTTGACCTCGCTAACTAACTTCTGGTTTACGGGACTCAGTAACCTAAGCACCCCAACCCCACACACAGCCTGGTTCAGTAAGCATAAAAATTCAAAATCACGCAGAAGCGTCGCAAAAATTCTGAAAATACACCTAGAATAGGAGCGGCCGATCAACACAAGTTGATTTGGACGAGTTCCCAGCGCAGAGAGGCGGGACATCCCCTCAAAGATGCGTAACAAAATATCATCTCCTCGGTGCTTGTCTCTTAGGATATTCACATATCCTACTGGGGGCATGAAAGCACCCTGCTGGTTTAGATTCCATGGATGGCATTATCACGAAGTGTCAACTGCCAGGGTCTGGATTCGGCCACGGAACACCATGGATGGGATTATCTCGAAATCTCAATAGCCAGGGTTCCGGGGGTTGCCATGGGCGGTGCTATCTCGAAGCATTGATTACCAGGAACCCTTGAGGATTGATGATGGGAGCAAGGAATCTGATACAGACCGTGTTGAAAAGCCAATCCTAGGCTAGAACTAAAAAGAAAAAGAGAGAGAAAACTCTCCAAACAGAAAAATTTTCTATCTCTCTCTCTTACAAAACGCACTGCGAACTGAGCCAGGGCTAAAATCATTTCAAGCACGGGTGCTTTAACCACAAAGTCCAATAAACCTTAGGTTAGTTCTTGTGGGCCTTAAAAACCTTTGCTAAGGACTAAGGCTGAGGCTAGACAGATTTGGATCTTGATTGGTACTAGAGTACCTTTTAGGCCTATGGTCAGCATTCTAACCTAATCTAAGCTCAAATGAAAAAGCACTTATCTGAAGCTATTAAGAACTTCATGGTCTAGAACAAGGGTTGAAACCTTAAGTTTTTACTAAGGGACTAGCAAAAGCTAGGCATGGGGGTATGATGAGAACCTCATCATGAGCCATAACTAACTCATTTTGACCTAATACAAAGGATAAAAGCTCCTACATAACTCAAGGAAAGGCTTAACTCAGAGAGATTCTGAGTTCGCAAAGAAAATAGAAACTAAGGGGTAAAAATGCAATTTCACCAATCCAATCTGAAAACAGGGTAACTCAGGATCCAAACATAGGTCAAAGCAACCTAATAAGAAGAAAAGTGGGATGAGATGATTCAATAAGAGCTACAGCAACTCCAAGGAATTAAATAACATCCTGTAACCCTAAAAACAAACCCACTTAAAAACACGAGGTTCGAGGAAGAGAAAAAAATCAAATAAACCCTCTAAAATTCATATAAAAATAATCTCTAGGGTTTAGAACCTTCAATTTGGCCTTAGGAACCCATTTTGACCTACATTGAGAACCATGCCCAATTAACAACTTAATTTGGGTTTTTACGTAAATTGATCGGTCAAACAAGGTTTAATCTGGAAATAAAATTCACCATCATAATCCTTAGGTCCCAATTAGTCATGTATAAAAGCTTGAGCCTAGGAGGAAACCTTCTTGACCAACTTTATACTTTGGTCCTCATATATTTACTTTTTGGCCCTCAACTTTTAAACCCTCGCATTTTGGCCCCTAACTCTTCTTCGTTCTTTGCATTCAGGTCCCTCCTGCAAAACCTGACCATCACCATGCTCCGGCGACCTTGCGCGGAGCATGGCGCCGCGCAGGGTAAGGGGGAGGGTCTGGCAAGTCAACCGGGGGTGCCCTGCGTCGTCAGCCGTCGCAGGAACACCCCCCTGGTCGCTGCAACCCACCATACCGGCCGTGCGAATGCACGGACGATATGGGTCTCCATCTCCGGCGTCCTCCGGCGAGGGAGACACGTCGTCTCCCTCCGCCCTCCTCTCTGATTCCGCCTCTATAAATACCCCCGTCGCTCCGCCGTTCTCAGTAGCTCGGTCCTGACGGAGAAACACCCTCTTTTCACTCTCTTCCCACTCCGACAGGAAGCCCTCCAGCTCCGACGGTTTTTCCCTCCTCCTCCTTGTCGCCCTACCGCACTACCAGCAGCAGGGTTGCCTTCCCTCGTTCTTCCCGCGCCGCGCCGCACCCAGCGTGCGCTTCTCCAGCCCTCTCCTCGCCATCGCTCCTTCCCCTGGGCAGCTTCTTCTCCGGCGACAGTCGATACGACTGTCGCCTACTCCGGCTCCTCCTCGTCCTTTTAAGTAGGTATAACTTCTCACCTTTCTCCCCTCTTCCTTTTCCTCACTTTGAACCCTTACTGTCACCCTCGATTCTGACCAATCGCCCTCACCTTCTCCACCTCCGGCCACACTCCGGCGACCCTCCCCCGTCACTCCAGCACCCTACACGGCTCGCCGACCCTCACAGAACCTCCGCCTCCTCACCCTGATCAACCTCCGCCCTTCCATTCCCCGCCATTCGCCCCCTGCAGACCCATCGACCAAACCCATTTCTCGTGCTGCATTTTGACCTAGGGCAGCCCTTAGGCTCCGCCTCGTCGCCTGCCTGACCTCTCCACCACCTTCGCCGTGCCACGGCGAAGGTTCTTCGCGTATTTGATTAGGCCGAGAGGCCGTTTCTCTGTGGGCAGGTACTTCGCTCGCCGCCGCCATTGCTGAACAGCGAAGCTTCTTCAACCTGCTGCTCCAGGCGAGCCACGCCTAGGTCTGACTCCCAGGCTGCGCGAAGCGTCTTCGCGAAGTGTCCCAGGTGCACGGCTGGAGCGAGTGCCTCACGCGAAGCCTCGACCGCCGCTGTTTCCTCCGCACAGGCGCCAAATTGGGGTGGGACATTTAGTCCCACCTCGGAAGACTCCGAAGCGGCGCACTGATACAAATTGAAAACGTGCTGGAGGCTTATCGCCTCAGCACACGGGGTGAGGTCCCCTTCACCCTCCCGATTACCCGGCCTCGTCTGCGCTCACGCCCCGCGGACCTGGCTCTGACCCGATTAGCCCGACCTGCACTCCTCGCCCACCACCGCACGCCGGTGGGCCTGGACCCGGGCGCGACCCGCGTACCCGATTACCCGGTTGCTCTGGGAGAGCTTTCCTAAGAGCGAATTCTGAGAGAGAGTGACGCGGGGGGGGAGGGTAGAGTAGGTTTTGCCCACTGACGTAAACTTTGAAGTGTGCAGGCACAGGTGAACAAAGAAGAAGAACCGTGGAAGAAGAGAAGAAGGCCGACGAAGACTGAAGGAAGGAGGAGCACCGAGCTGCACTGTAGCAGCAGCGACTTAAGTCGTCTGAGTGAAAAATCAGACGGCACTCTGAAGGAAGAGAAGAAAGAAAGAAGAAGAAGAAGAACATCACCACTGCTGCAAATAAAAAAGAAGAAGGAAGGAGAGACGACTTCCTGAAAGCAGAAGAAGAAGACCACAAGGAGATAAACAAAGAAGAAGCAGCTGAGACAGAGCTGAAGAAGGAAGTCGAGAAGCGCAAGGAAAGAAGAAACAGGACCCGCAGCGAAGATCTGAAGAAAAAGACAGAAGAAGAAGACCACGAGAG
Source organism: Thalassia testudinum (assembly GCA_037157565.1). Taxonomy (NCBI): domain Eukaryota; kingdom Viridiplantae; phylum Streptophyta; class Magnoliopsida; order Alismatales; family Hydrocharitaceae; genus Thalassia; species Thalassia testudinum. Next base: position 124,009,170 of record JAZHRO010000036.1, on the reverse strand, counting down.
GAAGATCCGAAGAACAGAAGAAGAGAGAAAACAAGAAGAACAGGAAGAGAAGAAGAAGAAGCCAAATTTCCTCCTCTCTCTATTTCTCTCTCTCTTTACCTTTATTTTTTTTGTAATAGAAACTGTATACCTCTAGAATACGACTTGCTCCCTGAGTTCGACCTCGGGAGAATTGTATTTTCCGAGTAACAAATATTAGCAAATGACGGCAATAACTATCTGTACTACAACGACTTAAGAAAAGCTAGTTGCTGCCACCGTTTCGCCACGAGCCCTGCCCTACTTCTGCTTGGGTAGATGCACTCCCATGAGAGGAGCTCGTGGCACCAGCAGCCCCTACTCTACCTTAGCGGAGTTGTAGAGGGAATAAAGCAGCACAGGAGAAGCACCAATCCTTAATGGAGAAAAGCTTCCCCCAGGCTCCGAGCGGCACCCCCGCGACCCAGTGTATGGCTGGTTCTCCACACTAGCCCAGAAGGAGAGGCGCAGCCACATCGGATTCACCTTGCTGGCGACTTAGGAGAGCCTGCCCCACCCCTTCTCGTATTCCCCCTTGCTTCCTCTTGAACTCCTCAAGAGTAGGAGGACCGCTTCTTCTCGCCTCGCTACATAGGCCTCCCCCACATAAGATGGGCACCTAGCAAAGAGAGGCTGCCGCGGCACCCCATATCGCCCGACGAGGAAAACTCCCAGAAGCTTGCGCTAGTAAACATGGAAAAATGTGCGCGCGCCAGCGCCCTCAGCAGACCCTCCGCGCGCCCACGCACAGCCATCTGCAAACCGCCAGCAACCGACCTCTGCAGCTTCCACCGCACACGCCAGCGCCCGCCTGCAGACCACCGCAGCCACGCCTCCGCGCGCCAGCGCCCTCCGCAGACCCTCCGCGCGCCCACGCACAACCGCCTGCAGCACCTCCGCCGGAGCTCGTCCGGCCACCTCCGACCGCCGCGCGACTCGCCGCCACCACCGATTCGAAGCCCTTGATCCAAGGGACCTCCTCCGAGCTTCCCGCGCCCGACCATCGGCTCCTCGTCGCGCAAGACAACGGGGAACAATTCCCCTGTTTTGCTACAGTAAAACGTTGATTAAAATTTACATTTTCTGCCATTGCCAGATTTTATTCATATTCTATTCACTCTGCATTGCGGAAAATATCCTGTAGTTTCTCATAATTGCCATTTCAGCATTATTTCTTGCTTAAACCTTAATCTAAAGGCAATCTTGGCTTGGTTCTTGTCCAAATTGACTCCGAACAAACATTTTTAAGTGGCACGAATTTTAATACGTTATTGTCTCCCTGTGGAAACGACCCGCTCCTCTGCGAGTGGTTATTTCTTATTAAAAATTGATTAGTCGATTTTTCCACCACATTAAACTACAAACGACTTAAAAGCGAAAGATCGACCCGACCAAATGGCGCCGTTGCCGGGGAGGCAATAGACGCAATAATTTCGCCTAATTTTATTTTGATTATTTGTCAATTGCACAGAGATTTGATCATTCATTATTTTCTTTTCTGTGCGAGAAATTTTGTGCAAGAATCAGCCACTGTGAGAGGCGACCCTTGACGTCGCCAGACGAGAAGTGGACAAGCAATTTTGAAAGGAGGAGAAGGAAGAGGACGCGACGGACACCACTGTATTTAATCGCTAATTTAATTAGAATAGAATTAAGACTGAAGACTTAATTTTTCATTACAGTTAGTTTGAAACCCTTGTTCTGGGGCATATTTTGAGGGTTTGTTCCCTGATTTTATTTTGGACCCGTGTTGGGTAATTTTTGGGAGCCTGTTCCCTTTTCTTTAGATTTAGGTTTATTTTTTTTTATTATTTCTTTTATTTTCTTGTGCATAAGTAGTTCTAAAAAAAAAACAGAAAAAGAAAAAAAACGAGCTGCCTGCTAGAAGCTGCCTGCCCTAGGACGAACCATTTAGGTCTGTATGAGCAGCTTCTAGATTTGCTTTTCTGCATTGCGTGCATTTTTGCATCGAAGATCGCTGGAGGCAAGGTACGCATTCTCTTACTTTGCATCCTATTTTTGATCACGCATCGCATTTGGGATTTAATGCGAAGACCACCTAATCTGTACTGAATAAATCTAACAAGTGGTCACATATTTTCTTTAGAAAAAGGACTAATTAAAGGAAGGACATTTTAAAAACCAAGGATTTGATTTTCAAACTTGGCGTGCGATTCAAAGTTCAAAATCTTTGACGGTGTATGCACACTTATTTCACTTGCACCACGGCATGTTTCTAGACACTCCTTAGGTTTGGAAATACTAGGACAAGAGCCCTCCTTTCGTTGGATTTTGAAGTGTTCGGAACTTGAGATCAAAGGTTTTGTAAATCCAAAGAGGGGGATACCCTGTCACGGATTTTTGGGGGTAGTTGAGGAGCACCGTGAAAGCACAGCTTCAAAGGAAGGCTTAGGCCTACTTGCATCCCTCGATCTTCCGTCTTTGGATTTACTTGACCATTTGAGATTTAGGGAAGAACACCTAAGCTCCAACTAGGTCTTTTTAGGCGAGCCGTAGGTCGACAATAGGCGCGTAAATTGATTGAACAAATTGTATTGTCACCTGCAATCTGACTTAAAATCAAAAGCCTAAATTGGGAAAGACCTAAAAGGTCCTTTTTGAATTGTGTCTTGCTTGGGGAATTCTGATTGAAGTGTGAGTTAGAATGGACCACATTGATTTTCATCCTTTCACATCTTGCCCACACCCTCACCCCCACTCTGCATCCTTTGATCCCAGACGCCGAGATGGTCCATTCCTTGATGGACATAATGACAATCATTGGGATCCGTTTTACTCCTATTATAGGAGTATTGGCCTAGTTAAGCCCCAAATTAGTGAGCAGAACTCAGGAGCGGGATTTGCTTTGCCCAATATCCCACATACCAAAGAAATACCCAACCCACCCTCCCTGAAAACTTATAATGGTTGGACAAACACTCCTGGGTACTATAAGCCTGAGCCTGACTTCTCTTATGATGAAAATGACCTCTCCTCTTTGAAGATGGAAATACAGAAAATGGAAAATGAAATGAGTGAATTGTTAGGAGAATCTTTGAGAGCAGGCCAACAAGAAAGAGATGAAATTAGCCACCCAATCTGCCCCATTGACAATGACGTACACCCCTCTACAATAGATGCATCTCCTGTGGGAAAGCTACACTTTAAGTTGAAGGGAAATTCTGGGGAGAATAGCTACTTTTCGAGGATCGATTTTGAAACCTCCCCATTAGATGACACTTCCTTGAGAGATCTACACTTTAGGTGGGAGGAAAATACACATGAAAGTAGCTATGAATTGGATGAAGAAAGGTGGCAACCCGAGGAAGATGATGATAAGGTTGAGTATCCACCTGAATTATATTGGAGTCAAAAGAAGGGAATGATGGTGCCATTGGAAGACCTCGACCCAGATGATAGTATTTTCGTGACATTTGATGAAGTGGGTCAAAGTCAAGTTGTTAATCCTACCCTCCCTTCTGATCATGATATGGAACTCAAACCCACCCTTAGGGAACCTAACCCTAAAGAAATTGACCTATCTGAGGAGTCTGATGTAACCAATGTAAATAATTTACCTCAGATAGAGCACCCTAGGGTATCTGCTGATATATTAAATGATTCTAGACCTCGGGTACATGATGAATTGTGTGATGAGGAGGAAGATGAATTATATGAGGAACCTACATTCAAGATTTGGAGTGACACTAAGGGTGATTATGTATTATTTGAAGAGTTAACCCCTGAGGATGTCACAAATTTGACCAAATTAGGTTTCCTTGGCACACCCATTGATGATATTTCTCCTCATGATAAAATGATGGAAAATTTGGAAGCAATTTCTAAGATTTATGTGGATTCACATATAGACTCCGGGGAAGATGTGAGTAAAGAACAAAAACCCGGGGATGACATTAATAGGATAATCCCTAGATCTGTTGCTTCCAACCTGCCTTCATTCACTTCGAAGTCACCCTCTGATTCTCTTATATCTGAAAGCGAAATTGTGACTCCTGATGAAGAGCAGGAAGATCCACGTGATGGTGCAAGGAATGCTAGGGATGAAATTGAGGATTTAGAAAGAGTGTTTGGGATGGACACCAAGCTGATTAAACCCAACCTAGATCTTATGGCCATCCCACAACCTCGTAACTTGGACACCCTAGACGATCCTTGCCTTAGAGAATTGCTCAGTTTTGTTCTGACTAGGGGGCTTAACAGACCAATATTTTCTGTAATGGAGTATCGGGTATGGATTGATGATTTCTTTAGTCAGTCCATTACCCTGGGGGTTTATCTCTATACCATTCCTTCCCCATTCTTTTTGGAGGATCCTTGTCATCCTACCCCTACCCCTTTGGAGGTTATTTTAACTGTTTATCCTTTAGAACCTCTTCTGGTGACCTGGGAAGATTTCATTCCCATTTTAGTTGGGCGAGCATTTGCTATCGGGATTCATCATCAGCTCGCCAACATCCTAGGTTACCTATTTTCTAGGCCAACTTTGCTTTGCTCATTTTTAGGGCCTATTTCTGCAATTCTTGAACCTGATTTGCAGGTTCTTCGGCTATTCAGCCTAGCTTTGACCCAGGTAATATCCTTCTATGCAATGTGGACATTGCAGATTTTAGGCATGGGGGGGTGTACTTGGGGATATACATAGCATAATTGCATACATTTGTACATATAAAAAAAAAAAAAAAAAAGTTTTGAGCTTAACTGGCTAAGTCCTACATTCTTAAGCAAATCAGAACTCTAGCGTAGACTAAATTAATTCTAGGGTCAAACTTTAGAAGCTAAATAAGCTACTAGCTTTAGACCTTTAGGGTCCTTTGTGGACTTAAAAACTTAAGTAGGAGTTAAGTTGCGGACCATTCTTCTAGAGGTTGAGGAAGGGAAGCTAGGGTTTGAGTTAAAAGGTGGGGTAGTACCTGGAGTCTTATTCTACCTTTTGGTTTACAGGTCCTTGTAACCCAAGCATCCAAATTGTTCACACTTGGTCTGGTAATTAACTTAATTTCTGAAAAGAGATTTGGTTCTCTTAGTTTTGACTTAAGAAAGGCTTGAAAACATATTTTGATTGGAAGAGTTCCCGCCGCAGGAGAGGTCGAGTATATACTCACCTTGAGGATGCGATGGTAACATATTACCTCCTCGGCGCTTGTCTCTTAGGATATCCATCCTACTGGGGGCATGTAAGCGCATTGCGCGGTTCAGGTACCATGGGCGGCCCTATCTCGAAGTGCCGATTGCCATAGGCCTGAATTCGCTTAAGAAATCCATGGGCGATACTATCTCGAAGTGTCGATTGCCAGGAGTTCTTGGGGTCGTTATGGGCGGTGCTATCTCGAAGCATCGAAAGCCAGGCACCCTTCGAGGTATGGCAATGGGGACAATGAATCCGACACAGACTGTGTTGATAGCTGATCTGAGGTTAGACTTAGAAGAATCAAACAAAAAAAAAAAAAAAGGTATATATATATAAAAAAAAAAATTTTCCTTTAACTCAAATAACTCGGACCAATGCACAAGCACGGATGCTTTAATCTCAGGGATCAATAAACTTTAGGGTAGAGTCAGAAATCAAGGAAACTTGTGCTTGCAACTCGTCTTTAGCCGACCTAGTCTGTAACTTAGCAACTACTTAGGAACCTTGGGTTTAGAACCTGAACTTAATATGCTTCTGAAGGAAGACTAAGTGAGTTGACTAGTCTACTTAGAGTGCTAGGTTTCGCTTAATTTTGCTAGGGACTAGCAAAAACTAGGCATGGGGGTATTTGATTAGCCCATAGTTGTGGGCTATTTAAGTATTTAAGTGCCTACACATTAGGTTAATTCTAACATTTATTTAGTATAAATTAGGATGTAAATAGATTAATTCATAGTTTTAATCTAATTACATAATCCATACATTGCATTCATATCTTAAGTGCATTTAGAATTAGCTTAGAATAGCATTCATCTAATTAGATAACCAATTAGGTATATTATTTTTATTAACATAGAAGTTGAGGGTCTATACATAAATAACCCTAATATTTTAATAATATTTTCTTTATTCGTCTTCTTTCAGAATGGCTGGCTGCCGCTCCAACGCCCGGCTGCTGCAGTGATGAAGCCATTCAAGGGGGAGCGGATGTGGTGGATCTGGTCGACGGCTGATTTCAAAATTGTTCAAGACACTACAAAAGGAGCACGGAGGCAGCCGAGCTCAGGAGGCCTCCGCCACCGACCCACCACTGTGCAGAGAGATCCTCTCTCTTCCACTCCACACTGCCGGCCTCTACCGTGGCGGCGAGTCTCCACCACCGTGGGCGTGTGGTGTGACAGGCCACACCGCCATCCGGAGCTCGCCCGCATTACCGTGAGCACCTTAGCGTGCAACTCCCTCGCCGTCATCGCCGACCACCGTCACCAACCTACTGATCAGCCACCCTCTCAGTAACTTAAGACGTCTGGGAAATTTCCCAGACGTCTGAAGTTACTCGCTCACTTCACCGCACACGCCTGAAGTCGCCTGCAGACCCCTTCCCGCACCTGCAGAACCTTCAGAGCACCCACGTCCGTCAACCTTCAGCTCAAACACGCACAACCGCCTGCAGTCCACGCCGTTCACCACTGCGTCTGCAGAACCGCCAGCAACCGACCTCTGCAAACCACCGCAGCCACGCACAACCTCCTGCAGAACCGCCAGCAACCGACCTCTGCAGCTTCCACCGCAGCCACGCCTCCGCGCGCCAGCGCCCTCAGCAGACCCTCCGCGTGCCCACGCACAGCCATCTGCAAACCGCCAGCAACCGACCTCTGCAGCTTCCACCGCACACGCCAGCGCCCGCCTGCAGACCACCGCAGCCACGCCTCCGCGCGCCAGCGCCCTCAGCAGACCCTCCGCGCGCCCACGCACAGCCATCTGCAAACCGCCAGCAACCGACCTCTGCAGCTTCCACCGCACACGCCAGCGCCCGCCTGCAGACCACCGCAGCCACGCCTCCGCGCGCCAGCGCCCTCCGCAGACCCTCCGCGCGCCCACGCACAACCGCCTGCAGCACCTCCGCCGGAGCTCGTCCGGCCACCTCCGACCGCCGCGCGACTCGCCGCCACCACCGATTCGAAGCCCTTGATCCAAGGGACCTCCTCCGAGCTTCCCGCGCCCGACCATCGGCTCCTCGTCGCGCAAGACAACAGGGAACAATTCCCCTGTTTTGCTACAGTAAAACGTTGATTAAAATTTACATTTTCTGCCATTGCCAGATTTTATTCATATTCTATTCACTCTGCATTGCGGAAAATATCCTGTAGTTTCTCATAATTGCCATTTCAGCATTATTTCTTGCTTAAACCTTAATCTAAAGGCAATCTTGGCTTGGTTCTTGTCCAAATTGACTCCGAACAAACATTTTTAAGTGGCGCGAATTTTAATACGTTATTGTCTCCCTGTGGAAACGACCCGCTCCTCTGCGAGTGGTTATTTCTTATTAAAAATTGATTAGTCGATTTTTCCACCACATTAAACTACAAACGACTTAAAAGCGAAAGATCGACCCGGTCACCTAACGACACAAAAATCGAGTCAATCCGACACCCGTGACACCATCTACATCATCCAGAAGATAGACGGCCAAGATGGCGCCACGTGGTGCCATCTCGGCCGCCCAATCGCTCGCACGCACCTGCTGAAGCTCCCGCATCCGCCCTTCCCCACCGTTGGATCAAGATCCAACGAATTGCATCCGCACGACCATTTGGACTGTGTAGCGCAGTGGTTTAATGCCTTATCTCGAGGCACTGGCACGGGATCGAGTCGCAGCGAGCGGAATTTGGAGCAGGGGCGCGCCTTCAATCGACCGTCAGATCGCAATCCAACGGCTGCGCGTGCCCGATAGCGCCCACGCGCTATCGCACGCTGGTGCCTCACGTAGGATCGTACGCGGGCGGGCGTGCGTTGTGGAGCGGGGAAGGCGCAACTTAAGCCGTCCGATCTCGCGATCGGACAACTGAGATTCAGTGAACGTGAGCGTGCGTTGAGCATGCGAGAAAGCAAGCAGCTGCGTGGGTAGCACCCACTACGCCCACGATGGGGCTTTAGCGACAATTTTATCCGTCACAAAAGACCCCTTATTTAATGTTTTGAGATTTAAATGACCAAATTTCCCTCACTCCTTGCAACTATAAAAGGAGACCCCCGCCACACAAAATTCTTATCCCTTCCTTCTCTTCTCTACCTCTCCAAAGCTCAAGAGAAGCTTGTCCCACACCCGGGATGCTCCTTGAGAGATAAAGTCAAAATTTTCGTCCCCATTCGGAAGTTGTAACGAACGCGTGCCCCAGACGTCTTTTAAGACGTCTGGGAGGTGGCCCAGACGTCGTACCAGACGTCTGGGATCACATCCTGACGTCTTACCAGACGTCTGGGATCATTTCCAGACGTCTGTAAAACAGTTATTTTTTTGCACGAGAGATTCGTCTGCGCGCCTGTGCGCGCAGACCCGCGATTCCTCTCTCTCTCTTTTTCCCTCTCTCTCTGCGGCTGCAGACCTGCCACGTTCTCTCTCCCTCCTCCTCGCGCGGCCTTAAAAGGCCACGCCTCCCCTCCTGTCGTCTCCATCGTCCCCTTCCACTTCTCCTTCCTGTGCGTGAGAGCGAGCGAGCGTGAGGGCGGCAGCGGCGGTTGCAGTGAGCGCGGAGGAGGTGCGGCGTGCGAGGGCGGAGCTCTGCCGTGAGGGCGAGCTCGCCGGAGCGGCTTGGCCGGCCGGCGGAGGGCGCAGGGGGCGAGGTGCGACGCGGGCGACGTCGCAAGCGGAGGCCGAGCGGTGCCCTGTTCTGGAAAAATTTCTAGAATCAGACGTCTGGGTTTATAGCCAGACGGCGAGGGAGACGTCTGGAAGATCATACAGACGTCTGAAAGGTGAGTACTCCTCTTTCTTCTTCCTTCCTGTCGACTGACCGTACTGAGGGAGGGAGTTGGCTGTGCGCAGGCTCGCTGATTCGCCATCCTTTGTGAATCAGACGTCTGGAAGTTGTACCAGACGGCGGGAGTGACCTCCAGACGTCCGGGGTGACCATCGGATGTCTGTGAGCTAGGCCAGACGTCCCCGCAGACTTCTGGACATCTGGGAAACCACGCTGAGCAGGTAATTCTCTGATCCACTTTTTAAGACGTCTGGAAGAAGTTCCAGACGTCTGATTTTACACAGTGTCGTCGTTTTCGACCCGTTTAGGGCCCGTTCGGGCTTCGTTTTCTGCGATTCGAGTTGCGTTCTTTTCAGAATTAATTCCTGTACCCGTCTACAGTAGCTATACACTGTTTTGAGACTTTCCTTGTGTTTGATCCTTGTGATAGGAACTCGTTCAGTTGCAGTCTTGGGAGTCGCGGAGGCACGCGGGATTCCCGATCACGCCCCCATTACTCCCGTTGTACCTGGTAGAGTGGCTTTAAGTTATTAAAATCTGTTAAATTATGAAACCATAAATAGAACCTAGGACATTGCATGAACCCTAGGAATGAGAAATAGATGGAATGATAGCTCCTAGGTGTTGCATGAATCCTAGGACTGGAAAACTAGATTGTATGATAGATCCTAGGATATGGCATGAATCCTAGGATGGGAAAACTAGTGGAATGTATAATACTGCAGTCTTGGAAAATGGAAAGAGATATAAAGCTGCCTGTAATTTGAATTAACAGCTGCCTGTTGTTAATAGATAACGTGGTTGAGAACATGGATTGTAAGAATGTGAAACTGGAAAGTGAAACCTGGATGTTTGAGTAAAAAGGATGGAACCCTACAGGGAAGTAGGAGTAGAACTCCTGGAAAGTGAATGGAATAGTTTTGGGGAAGTGACCTGGCCCTTGAGTACGGAGTACCAAGGAGAGCGGCTGTCCCCCTGTTTAGTGCAGGGCGGAGCCAGCCGCCCCAGGGACCCGGGGTTAGGACTGGCCACTCTGTACCGACTTGCTGGCCCTCGCGTACGTAGTACCAAGGAGAGCTACTAGTGTAGGGAGGTACTAGCTACCCCACGGGCCCCGGGGTTCTGCTAGCCTCCCACACCGACTTGTTAGGCCCGCTAGGGCAAACCAGGGTAGTCAGGCGAGGGTGCGCGGACTGTGGAGGGGCAAGGCCCCGGTTTGGTTACTGTGGAGGGGTTGGACCCCTGTTACTGAGAGGGCTCTGCCCTGGACTGGTTCCGTGCTGTGCTTTGGGCGCACCCGTTAACGGAAACGACTGACCGCGTGCCAGTACGGGTTAGCTACCTGTGCGTTTATCGCGCGTGCCGTAGTCACCGTTACGTCTGTCAGTGACCTTGGGGTGGTTGACTGAGGGTAGGATCACCACGGGGGACTCTCCCGGCCAGGAGAGCACCACGTGCTACTTCTACTTTTTGGAAAAGACTGCAATCAAGATCGTTCCCACGAGGAACATTCGAGATCAAGTAAAAGATCTGAGAAATAAATGAAATAGTGAGACAATTGAAAGATGTAAATAAAGAAAGTAATAGAACATAACAGCTACTGTACACTCTACTGTTGTCTTTAGTTTTAGTTGCCACTCTACTCAGCGTTTTGCTGACGTGTTACACTCGTTACCTTTTTCAGGACCTGGTGTTGAGCAGCCAGGGTCAGCGGCTGCAGAGGATGCTGGGCTGAGTAGGGTCCAGTAGAGTTACTACTGTCTTTTGTACCTCTTTGTTTCCGTTATAGTGAGTAGTTCTTGTTTCCGCTGTACTTTTCTTTACCTGCAGTTCATGTTATATGATAAATGTTTTTCTACTGTTGTGGTGGTATCTACTGTAGTAGTTTCTTTCCTTACTATTGTACTTTCTTACTGTTAGTTATATTCATGCTGAATGGGGTTTATTTTACTGCTCTTTTGGTTACTTCCTCGTTGGACGACTAGGTCTTAGGATTAGTCGAGTCGGTCCGGTTCTCGTGTCTCGTAGGGACTCGGGAACCGGGTCGTTACAGAAGTGGATCCCGCGACGACGACGACGTGCTGCCTCGTTCCCGTTCTTCTGCTTCGTCCTCCTTTGTCTTACTCCGTCCTCCTTCGTCCAAGCGTCGTCCCGTCCGGCTCGTCCTCCAAGCGATCGTCGAGGAGGATAACTTCTCTCTCCCATTCTTCTTTACAGCTTTCTAGTGTAGAATTTTTCTGCTTTCTAATGTAGCTGATTTCCTGCTTTCTAGTGTAATTCTTATTTGGTTTTATTGTATAAACATTTTGAAATATTGAATGCATGTTTTCTCTCTCTCTCTCTTCCTTTTAGTCTGATTGTTGTAATAGCTTCATTGTAATTACATCGCCTCGCTTTTCAAGAAAAATTCTATAAAAAAAATATAATTGCGAATATAGATCGACATAGCCTCCCTATGTTTGACCTGGAATTTCAATTTCGGTATAAATTTTATTTTTTGAACACGAGTTCTTCGCTTTCAAGCTACAATGACAAGGTTTTAAAATGAAATATGTTAGTGTAGCAACACGTACGTTCAACATTTTGGCACTGTTGCTGGGGAGGCAACGATTTTCGATCTTTTTTTCGCATTTCTTGCACTTTATTATTTTCTAACTTGCTTTCTCTTGTGTCTATTATTTTGCAGAGACCTCCATCAGGGAATCATCAAGCGGTAGACTAGAGTATAGTGCAGTTGAAGATAACTGTAAGTGCTCCCCATTCTTCCCCCCTCCATAGATTTCATTCGTCACATTAAATCCAAATTCCAATTAACCTGGGTTTTGCATAAATCTTAGGAATAGTTTGGTTGTTTGATTCTCAATCACATTCATTCCACCCTCATTTATAAAAAAAAAATAACAAAAAGATAATTTTGTGGGGTAATTTTCAACAAACACACAACATACACCACATTCAAGACACTTAATCAAATTGATTTGTTTCTACTCAATCATGTTCTGATCTGTGGAACCGATACACACAAAGCAACACATAAAAGAGTAGAAATCATTCCAGGTTAACCATCTTTGAGTGCCTAACTTAGTGGTGCATTTGTGGCCAATTGTTTGAGTTGTTTGGGCTGCACCACTCTACTTAAAATCAACTCATCAAGTAGCTCCTCCTTAGGGTTTTCAATCTAGGTCTATTCCAGGCACTCCACTTTCTTTCTGGTTTTAAAGGAAAACAGTCTTCACCTGTGTTTGACAACTTGGTTTGCCTAGAAACTTGATTGCAATCCACCTAATTTGAAACCCTAAAAGCTACTTACGCAAGATTTGAACATTAAAATTCTTGCATCACAAATAATCTTACTTGAAAACCCTGGTTGTGCACGCACTTACACAAATCTCAATCATTCATTAAGGGCACAACCCATTTTAAGGGCCCATCACATTCCATCAGCACCACAATCCCAGGCCTTAATAAAATTGAGTAGACGTTGGCCTTAAGGTCTGATTCGCTCTTCAGGGCCTAGTTTGAGATTGTTTTTGATTAACCTGCTTGTATTGATTAATCTGATGTCTAGCTAGGGGAGTAGCGTCAAACGACCACGGCTGGGGGGTACACTAGGAACCGGAGGAGAAAGCCGAAGGAAGAACCTTCTCCCCAGTCCCTCCTTCTAACTGGTTGGATTAAACAGACACAAGTAGAGTAAATCATTTACAGTCTTAAGGCAGGTTTTGGGAGTTAGTAGATCCTTAGGCTACCCCACTTAAGGACATCCTTGTTTTGTTGTGCTGCAGGGTCCCTATCCCTAGTCCTTCCGACCTTCTCCTAGTTATGCTGGGAAGACGGTCATTGAATCTCCGATTAGAAGGACCATTAGAACATTCTAGGAGGCGCAAGTTGGATTTTGGTCAAATTGATCCCATGGCCGACCAACAGCCTCCTCTGCTTGGAAATCCATAGGAAGAATTTCGAAGGCAGCTGGAACAAATGCAGAGAATGCAGGAATGGTTCCAGAGAATGTAGGGCGCTCAGCCCTTGAAGGATTTTTATGATCCTTCAAATTACAGGGAACGTCCCGGTGTTCATATTCCAGCCGGTGATGTAGAAATCAAGCCCCAGGTGTTAAGCCTGATTAAACATTATCATGGGCTTGGCTTCGAAGATCCGTTTCAGCACTTGGAAGACTTGACCACTTTGGTCCAGACCACCAAGGCTCGAAACGTAAATGAGGAGAAAATGATCATGAGGCTCTTCCCCCACTCTCTTAGGGATAAGGCCGCACATTGGTATAGGACAATAGGAAGACCAATTACAACTTGGAATGAGTTGAAATCGACCTTTCTGAAGAAATTCTTCCCAGTCAGACGTACCAATGCTTTGAGACGGGCAATTACTACCTTTACCCAGCGGCCGGGGGAGCAGTTTCATGTGGCCTGGGAGCTATTCCAGGACTTATTGCGGAGGTGTCCACACCACGAGGTGCCAAAATGGCAACTCGTGCAGATCTTCTATCATGAGTTGACTGAGCAACTCAGAAATCATGTGGATGCTTCTTGCGGAGGCAATTTCCTCAATAAAGATGTAGATAGTGCACATGATTTATTTGAGGAAATGAGTGAGAATTCAATCAATCATGCCTCCATGGATACATTTAACTAGTCCCAGCAGCCTAGATCAAATGTCAATGAAGTCCATAACTCTCATTCATTTGATATGGAATTGATTTGTAACAAACTTGATAAGGTGGACTTGGTTGCAAAAAGAATGGAAGAGTGGATGCCTGGCAATTCTATGAACAACTCTCGATCCACTCAATCCCAAAATTCGACATTCCATTCCTCACGAGCTCCTTCTGGACGGGAGTTCGTGAATCAACTCGATGTGGCTCAACCTGTGAGTCAGCATTTTTCGAAACCCCACGGGTTCCAAACTGGGGCCTTTGATCTCAGTTTTTCTGATCCTTCCCTTTCTTTCTCTCCATCCTCACCCTGTGAGGATGTCTGTGCTGTACAAGAGAATGTTAGATCCAACCCATACACTAATGCCTATAATCCAGGTTGGAGAAACCACCCTAACTTCTCTTGGAAAAATCCGGGGCAACAAACCCAATTCTGACCCAGCAACTATGCTCCACAACAACCAATGGGTCAGGGTCAAGTATATACCCAGTTGCCTCTAAATCAAGTCAATCAGCCAGCTTGGAATGCCCGTCAACCCGCAGGGCAGGCTGATTTGAACCGTTAAATGGTAGAGATGCAAGGATCCATGCTCCAGCTCATGCAGCAAATGAAAACCTCGTTGGACAACTTGCAGTCCGAGCTCATCGCTAACTCTCGTCAACCCGGATCTCTACCATCCCAACCCGTACCCAACCCATGAAATATTATGAATTCGGGCAACCAAGCCCATGGGTACGGAAATCAGAGGGACCCACATGCACATGCTCAGGTGGTTGACTAGGGTTCCTCATCCTCTTCTTCTGCAAATCAACAATTCATGGTTAATCAAGCCCCTCCAATCTTTCCTAACCCTCCCCAAGACCCAAATTCTTATGCATCTGCAAATTCTGTCACTTTGAGGAGTGGTAAGAAGACTCAACATCCACAACCACACTATTCTGATCTTTTGAATCCTGAAGAACCTGAGGAGAGAGAGGAGAATCCTGAAGGAGAAATCAAGGCTCAGGAACCTGATTCCAAAAATCTGACTCATTTTCCTTTTCCTGAAGCCTTAACCAAATCAAAGAAGAAGAAGTCTGTTGATAGCAATGAGGAGCTTCTGAATCTATTTAAGAATGTTGAGATCAATATCCCGCTCCTTGATGCTATCAAGCACATACCGGCTTACGCAAGATTTTTAAAGGAATTATGTACACAAAAGCATAAGTCGAGAGAATTTGTTCCGAGGAAGGTGGTACTCTCTGAGCATGCTAGTTCTGTTATCCTACACTACCTCCCTCAGAAAAAGAGAGATCCTGGTGCTCTATTGATTTCTTGCATCATCAGAGATTACACATTTGATAGAGCACTTTTGGATCTGGGTGCATCCATCAACCTAATTTCGACTTCTCTTTACGAGAAGTTTATGTTAGGTGAACTTCGGCCAACTTTAGTAACGCCATAGTTAGCGGACCGCTCGGTCAAAAACCTGCGAGGCGTTATTGAAGATGTTATAGTTAAGGTCAAGGATTTCTATTTTCTTGTAGATTTCCTTGTCCTTGACATGGATGTACCTGATAATCTGAGGAACATGCCCATCATTCTGAGGAGTCTGTTCCTGGCTACCGCAAAGGCCAACATTAATTGTGAAAGCGGTAGCATGGAAATCGCCTTTGGGGACCAACGAATGAAATTGGATATTTTTAGGCGATTAAAAAATTTGAGGATTGTAGATTTATTGAGGAACTTGATGAGGATAATGATAACATTGAAAATTGTTTGATGGTTTTTTCAATCGAAAGTTCCTCCTTGGATGACGAATTTGACCCGCAACCCTCTATGGCTGACCTGCCATCTTCTAAAGAGGTTATTGATTTTGTTCACTCACAACCTCTTCCTCTTGTTGAATCTTCAGCATCTACCCTACCATCAATCATCAACCCGCCCCAGCTTGAACTAAAACCATTGCCTGAGAATTTGAAATATCAATTTTTAGGACCTCAAAAGACGCTCCCTGTGATTATCAGTGCTAAATTGACAAAGGAGCAAGAGATTAAATTGATCAAGGTCCTGAAGGAACATAAAGAGGCAATTGGTTGGACCATTCATGACCTCAGGGGGATCGAGCCATCTTATTGTAATCATAGAATATTTTTGGAAGATGGATCCCGCCCTTCTCGCTAGATGCAGAGGAGATTGAATCCAAATATACGAGAAGTGGTCAAAAAGGAAATTATCAAGTGGCTCGATGCAGGAATTATTTATCCAATCTTTGATAGTCCCTGGGTAAGTCCCGTATAGATTGTTCCAAAGAAAGTCGGGATTACCGTTGTGACTAACGAGAGAGGAGAATCTGTCACAACTCGATCAGCTTCCTCGTGGAGGGTTTGTAATGATTATAGGAAGCTGAACACAGCCACTAAAAATGATCATTTTCCCCTGCCCTTCATCGATCAAATCTTGGAAAAATTAGCTGGGCAGAAGTACTTCTGTTTTCTTGATGGCTATTCGGGATACAACCAAGTTCCTATCCATCCCGAGGATCAGGAAAAAACTACTTTCACCTGTCCCTACGGAACCTTTGCTTTTCGTAGGATGCCTTTCGGGTTATGCAATGCACCTGCGACTTTTCAAAGGTGTATGCTAGCCATATTTTCCGACATGGTGGGAGAGTTTATGGAAGTATTCATGGATGATTTCTCTATTTTCAGAGAATCATTTGACTCTTGTTTGGCTAATCTGGAAAAGATTCTTATGCGATGTATCAAAACACGATTGGTCCTTAGCTGGGAAAAGAGTCATTTCATGACCCAAGAAGGCATCGTTTTGGGTCATGTAATCTCTGAACGGGGAATTGAAGTGGATAAAGCTAAGGTTGATGCTATCGCTAAACTTCCTCCTCCCACATCTGTTAAACAAATCCGATCATTTCTTGGCCATGTGGGATTTTATCAAAGATTCATCAAGGATTTCTTAAAGGTTGCTCGTCCTTTGAGCAATCTTCTTGCCAAAGAAACGCCATTTGTTTTTGACGAATCATGCAGAAAGGCATTTGATTTCCTGAAAATGGCAGTCACATGTGCTCCAGTTTTACAACCACCAATTTGGACAGCTCCTTTTGAGATCATGATCGACGCTTCTAATTACGCGGTGGGGGCAGTCCTGGGTCAGAAAATTGATAGAAAGCCCTCTGTCATCTACTACGCTAGTAAAACTCTAGATGAAGCCCAAAGGAATTACACAGTTACTTAAAAGGAATTACTAGTTGTAGTGTTCACTTTGGAAAAATTCAGGACTTATCTCTTAGGGTCTCATGTTATTATCTATACCAACCACTCAGCCTTGAGACATCTCTTGGCTAAAAGGGATGCTAAACCCCAGCTTATTCGTTGGATTCTTCTACTTCAAGAATTTGATCTTGAAATCAAGGATAAAATCAGGGTACAAAATGTGGTAGCGGATCATTTGTCGAGGCTCCTAAGTGATTCCTCTCGTCTGGACATTCCGATTGCTGACACTTCTCCGGACGAAACTATTCTTATAGTTTTAGGTGTCCACGCCCCATGGTTTGCTGACATTGTTAATTATTTGGCCGTTGGTCAAATCCCCCAGGATTGGACCAAGCAACAATGGGATAGACTCAAATCTGAGGCCAAATACTACTTCTGGGAGGACCCTGAACTGTATCGCATCGACTCTGATCAAATTATTCGTCGATGTATACCAGAGAATTGATTCAACAGTATACTCGAGTTCTGCCATGCATCTGGGTGTGGTGGACATTTCTCTGGGAAAAAGACGGTTGCAAAAATCTTGCAATCTGGCCTCTATTGGCCGTCTTTATTCAAGGATGCCCAGGATTTCTCAAGGTCATGTTCTTGATGTCAGGCACTCGGGAGCATAACTAAGAGAGACATGATGCCCCTAAACCCTATTCTTCCTGTCGAAATTTTCGATGTTTGGGGCATCGATTTCATGGGACCCTTTATCCCTTCATTTGGACATCAGTACATTCTTGTTGTTGTTGATTATGTGTCCAAATGGATTGAGGCGATTTCCACCCGAACCAATGACCACAAGGTGGTCATTGATTTTGTCAAGAAAAATATCTTCAGTAGGTTCGGGATTTCGAGGGCTATCATCAGTGATGGTGGCACTCATTTTACTAATGCCCAATTCCAGAATTTATTGGCCAAATACGGGGTTAATCACTGAATTTCTACACCTTACCATCCCAGATGAATGGACAAGCCGAGATCTCCAATCGGGAGATCAAGAACATTATGCAGAAAACGGTTAGGCCTGATCGCAAGGATTGGACTCAAAAGCTTGAGGACGCTCTTTGGGCCTACCGTACGGTGTATAAAAAGCCCATCGGCATGTCTCCATTCCGTTTGGTGTATGGAAAGGCATGCCATCTACCCGTAGAGATTGAACATAGGGCATTCTGGGCGATCAAACAATGCAATTTAGATCTGAATTTAGTTGGGAAGACTAGGAAACTCCAACTATCTGAGTTGGAGGAGCTTAGAAATGATGCTTATGAGAATGCCAAGATCTACAAGGCTCAGACCAAAGCTCTACATGGTCAACTGATTTCCCGCAAGAGCTTTGAGCCAAACCAGAAGGTCTGGTTATTTGATTCTAAACTTAAACTCTTTCTTGGTAAACTTAGATCTAAATGGAATGGCCCATTCATAATTGACCAGATTTTTCCAAATGGAGCCATTCAAATTTCTAACCCAAAGACGGGTAACACATTTAAAGTCAACAGTCAACGTCTGAAGCCTGTTATTGACCGTATTCTTCCAGAACCCGTCTCAGACACAGTTGCTCTAGCCATTCTGTGACTTCTTTGGCTGGACTTTGCCTAGCTGACGGCATTAAACTCAACAGTTGTACATATGACACAAGGCTGATACGAGCTTCATATTCAGGTGACATCTTTCATATTCTACCCTTTCATGTCTCTTTTTCAATGAGGACATTGCATCGGCTAGGCATAGGGGGTGGATTCATTTTTGAATCATTTGGTCAGCTTTGTGAAATTCATGTAAATTATTTTTCTCTTCTTATTTATACATAAAAAAAAATCAAAATTAGGAAGGATTAGTTGGACATTAGGACTTTTCAATCTTAGAAAATTTTACATTAGGATCTGAACACAAAGACCCTTCAGGTCTTTGGACTTAATTAGCCCGTGTATCCACTAAAATGTGGATTTGTCTTTCGAGTCCTCGCCATCTTAATTCTATCGTAATTGGAATAAATAAGTTTGAGTGATAAGTACACCACTTATCAACCCACCCTCTGATTTGAGGGAATTTTTGAGTTTTAAGCATCTACACACTTTCTTTGTATTGACTCGTTGTTCGACGATTCTAATGGAAATTGGGTAGCTAATGAACCTTCTAGGGTGATATGGCTGGCAAGTTATCGTAGGTAACAACCCATAGGTAGGTTATCCAAAGCCCAGTCACTAGGCCTTTCTCTTTTTGCTGCATTTAGGTAAATCTTAGACCAGGGAGCCACCTACTTAAAAAGAAAAAAAAAGAAAAAAAAAATAAAAAAGAAAAGGAGAAAAAAAAAAATAAACCACACTTCCCGCACGAGTATGGCTGGCAAGTTGTCGGTGGTAACAGCTCATCGACCGGTTGTCCAGAACCCAGCTCAATAAATGCACTGAAAATTCCCAAAACACTTAGGAAGAAGCAGAGAAGTAGAATAAACCAGGGAGATATACACTGGATTCACCCTTATGTTGACCCCGTAAAAAAATAAAAGTAGGGAGAAAGCTACTGGTTGTAAAGATACACCTTTAGGCAGAATTCTTTTTAGGTTACCTAGAGGCGTAGAAATCCGAAGTCCATTTTAATTGTCGGTCAACGAGTCTACCACATTCACAATAAGATGCTTAAAACTTAGGGTTCTCATCAAATCTTGGGTGAGTTGAATGATCGTAGAAAATCACTTTTTAACCCTAAAACTTGAAAATCCAAAAAAAATTAGAAAAGAGGAAAAAGAGAAAAAAGAAGAAGAAATTTTTATTTGAATAAGGTGAGGGCTTGAGGCGGTCTGCATTTTAGAAGATACTCGGGCACTGTTGTGTCTTTGAAAGTTCAGTTCCTAAGTAGACAGTTTCTTAATGATTGAAAATAACTCATGCCCAAATAATCCAACCTAATTCTTTTATAAATAGCATATAGTTTTTGCTAGGGACTAGCAAAAGATAGGTATGGGGTTATGATGTAAACACGTTTACACTACTTAAGATATCTATTTATCCATGTTCTTAAGCATAGGATTGCATTGCATGCTATAAATACTGCATAACATGCATCATCATGCATTTAGAGTAGTTTGAATAAAATTGAGGTTAATTGTCTCCTTTTATGTGCTTGGACAGGGCAAACTTTTTATTGGGGCATCGAATCGAAGATCCAATTGTACAAATGTGATCAGGGAGACGATTGGAGTTCAACGACTCCAAGATCGTCCTAATCAGGCATCTGTAGCATCAGATAGTGACTAGGGAACCCTAGAAGATCAAGGGATAAGATGGTGTAAATCCGCACCTCAAACGGCAAATCCGACCGCAGGGATAGATTCGGATCGACGATCGCAGCCTAACGACACAAAAATCGAGTCAATCCGACACCCATGTCACCATCTACATCATACAGAAGATGGACGGCCAAGATGGCTCCACGTGGCGCCATCTCGGCCTCCCAATCGCCGGCACGCACCCGCTGAAGCTCCTGAATCCGCCCTTCCCCACCGTTGGATCAAGATCCAACAGCTGTGGATGCGTGAGCTTGATTGCATCCGCGCGACCTTTTGGACGGCCTAGCGCAGCGGTTCAGCGCCTTATCGCGAGGCGCTGGCATGGGATCGAGTCGCAGCGAGCGAAATTTTGGAGCGGGGGTGCGCCTTCAATCGACTGTCAGATTGCGATCCAACGGCTGCGCGCGCCCGATAGCACCCATGCGCTATCGCACACCTACGCCTCACGCAGGATCGTACGCGGGCGGGCGTGCGTTGAGGAGCGGGGAAGGCACAACTTAAGCCATCCGATCTCGCATCAGACAGCTGAGATTCAGCGAACGTGAGCGTGCATTGAGCGCGTGAGAAAGCAAGCAGCCACGCAGGCAACACCCACGATGGGGCTTTAGCGACGGTTTTATCCGTCACTAAAGACCCCTTATTTAATGTTTTGAGATTTAAATGACCAAATTGCCCTCACTCCTTGCAATTGTAAAAGGAGACCCCCTCCACACAAAATTCTCATCCCTTCCTTCTCTTCTCTACCTCTCCAAAGCTCAAGAGAAGCTTGTCCCACACCCGGGATGCTCCTCGCGAGATAAAGTCAAAATTTTCGTCCCCATTCGGAAGTGGATCCCGCGACGACGACGATGTGCTACCTCGTTCCCGTTCTTCTGCTTCGTCCTCCTTCGTCCTGCTCCATCCTCCTTCGTCTAGGCGTCATCCCGTCTGGCTCGTCCTCCAAGTGATCGTCGAGGAGGATAATTTCTCTCTCCCATTCTTCTTTACAACTTTCTAGTGTAGAATTTTCCTGCTTTCTAGTGTAGCTGATTTCCTGCTTTCTAGTGTAATTCTTATTTGGTTTTATTGTATAAACATTTTGAAATATTGAATGCATGTTTTCTCTCTCTCTCTTCCTTTTAGTCTGATTGTTGTAATAGCTTCATTGTAATTACATCGCCTCGTTTTTCAAGAAAAATTCTAAAAAAAAAATAATTGCGAATATAGATCGACGTAGCCTCCTTGTGTTCAACCCGAAATTTCAATTTGGGTATAAATTTTATTTGTTGAACATGAGTTCTTCGCTTTCAAGCTACAACGACAAGGTTTTAAAATCAAACATGTTAGTGTAGCAACACGTATGTTCAACAGGAGCCTAGGAGTTAGCCACAACACCTGGAAGTGGATTCTGGAGGGATCATGGTCGGAGGACTATAGTTGACGTCAGAGAAGTCGAGGGTGGTGGCGGAGGTCTGGCGTGTTCCTGAAATCAAGAAAACAGCCTCGTGGCCATGTCAAAGAAGATCAGAAGCTTCTCCTAAGAGAGGCGAATATGTTGGTGGGTGTGGCATGCTGTGAGGAGGCGTGGAGTGGTCTAGCGAGGTCGAGAAGGTGGAACGAAGGTGTGCGTGTCAGGTGGAGCTTCTAAGAAGCCAACCCCCTCAATTACTTGAGGGGTTTTGGTCGTGAGGACATGGCAAAACTTTTGAGACTGATGGAGAGTGGTTTGGTACAGTGTGGCGGATTCGCGAGGTCGCTGAAGGTAGAGGAGATGAGGGAATTTTGGGCCTAGAACTCGCTAAGGAGTTCAGCTCTATGTTGGGGATACTTTTATAGGGCTTCAGGCCAGCTTCCAAGCTTGGAAACAAGCTTAAGAAGCTTGGATTTTCAGGGAAAAGGATCCTTGAAATCCATGAACTCGCATGAGCTTCATGAGGAGATTTGCATTCATAATCTTGTTTAGGTGATCGGGGATTTTCTTAGGATCATCCCTTCCAAAATTGGAAGGGATTGGACGAGAAATCAGGGAGGAATCTTTGATTGAAGCTCGGATCTCATGGATTCACACCTGCCATGGTGGTAGGGACCCATTTCAAGAAAATGAAGAGAAGTTAGGGGGCTAAATGCAAAGATTTTGAAATCTAGAAGCTTAAGTGTGAGAAATAGAGTTTAAAGGGACTAAAATGCAAACTAGGTCAAGATGAACTTTGGTTGGGCCCAAATTTTGGTACGAACCTAATTTGAACCTAAGGGATATGATGGTGAAGTCAGATTTTAGTTTTGACCAAGTTAGACTAGGCAATTTGTGCAAAAACCCAAATTAGGTCAGAATTGTGTTTGTGACTCTATTTAAGGTCAAAATGGGTTCTAAAGGTTAAATCAAGGATACCAAACATTATGGAATATTTTTCTATGAATTTTAGAAAGTTTAGATGAAATTTGTCCTGACCAGAACCTCTGTTATTTATGTGGATCTGAAATTAGGATTTTAGGTTATGAATTAGTTCTCGAAGTATGTGGAAACCCATTTCTGCCTGTGTGGACCTTCTTATTAGACTTTAATGCTCATTTGACATTTATTTTATCTCTAGAAAACCCCTTAGTTATTCTGTGTTCATGATAGGCTGTTAAAAGTACAGAATTACCCCTAGTGTCTTATTCCTTTCTCCTTATATGAATATGCAGGAGCTTTTATCTTTTATTCCATACTAAAATGGGCTAGTTAAGGCTCATGATGGTGTTCCCATTATACCCCCATGCCTATCTTTTTCTAGTCCCTTAGTAAAAATCCTATGGATCAAACCAAGTCTCTAAGTTGGATGTAACTGTCAAGATGCCTTACTAAGCTGCATCTCCAGGAATCAAATCTGAAATACCAATAGTAGGCCTAGAGGTATTCAAGTACCAACCAAAATCCAGACCAGACCAACTTTAGCCTGAATTTGCCACGAAGGTTTCTAAGGCCCACAAAAACTTCCTAGAGGTTCGTTAACCCTAGCGGTTAAAGCACCTGTGCATAAACGTAACATGTCTAAGTTCAAGTTGCCAGTGCATTTTTGTCAGAAAGAGATAGACAAGGATTTTTCATTTGGAGATTTTTCTCTCTTTTCTTTTTATTTTTCTCTAAATCTAGCCTCGAATTGGCCCTAAACATGATCTATATTGGATTCCTTATCCCCACCATCGATCCTCGAAGGGTTCTTGACTTTCGATGCTTCGGGATAGCACTTCCCATAGAAACCCCTAGAACCCTGGCTTCCAAAACACTTTGAGGTAGTGCCACCCATGGCATTCTGTAGCTAAATTGAGGCCCTAGCAATCAACATTTTGGGATAATCCTGCCCATGGCACCTGAACCAGCGCCAGGTAGGATATTTAGATATCTTAGGAGACAAGCACTAAGGAGACGATATGTTATTACGCATCTTCGAGGGAAATTTCCCACCTCTTTACGCTAGGAACTCGTCCAATCAACTTGTGTTGTCGAGCCACTCCTATGCGAGATCTTCGAGATGGCTTTTTAGAATAGAACACTTTTGGTAGATTTTTCTTTATTAAATGCATTGAACCAGACTAAGTGTGTGATTTTTGGGTGCTTAGGTTACCAAGTCTCGCAAACCAAAGGGCAGGCAACGGGGCTGAATAATCCCTAAGCCTTAGACCTACTACATCAGCCTCACACTTTCCTCAACCTCTTGAGGATTAATCCGGATCTTAACAAATACTTGAGTGTTTAAACCTTAAAATAGGTCTACGAGGCCTAAGGTTGGTATCCGTCACTAATTCCCTAAGTTTTAGTCTTCCAGGTCTTAATTCATCATCTGATCCAACCAAGAAGTTAGGTAGGTTCCATGTTAAATTTCAAGGGACTAATTCATTTTTTTCTTTTTGTTTGCTCCTTTTTTTCTTTCTTTTCTCTTTCTCTTTTCCTCTTTTCATTTAGTTCAAAGTGACCACTCCTTTCCTCTTTTCTCCTCTTTCTCTTTTTTTTTTAAATGAAATCCTTCCTTGCATTGATTTTCACGGCATTTTGCACTTTAATACCCACCCATGCCTAAGTTTTGCAATGTCCTTATTATCAACTAGGTGGGTTCTAGTTCAATTCAGATCGTACATTAGAATAGGTGGGTGGTGAACAGGTCAGAATGACTGTTGCAAATGATTCTAGCTCTGATACAAGTATCAAAGGTGGAGTCTACTATTCTAATGGACGAACCCTAAAGTGCAATATGAATTCAGCAAAATGATATGTCAGGAAGGTTTCGGGTTCAAAAGATGACGGGTTGCCTCCCGTTAAGCGCTAAGTTTAACGCCATCATCTGGGTGTAATGAAGCTCAGGGAGAATAGAGATCAAAAGATACTATAACCAAATTTGTGTCGGTGAGTTCAAAGAATGGTTTGAGTCTCTGACCATTCACGACAAAAGGTTCAAATTCGTGGCTGAGTTCACTGATTTCGACTGCTCCATTTCCAAATACTTGTCTCACAAGGAATGATCCAATCCATTTTAATCTAAGTTTTCCTGGGAAGAGCTTGAGTTTGGCATTGAAGAGTAACACTTTCTGACTAGGATGGAAGGATTTTCGCGAAATGTGCTTTTCATGGAAGGCTTTTACCCGCTCTTTGTAGATCCGTGAGTTCTTGTACGTGTCATTGCGTAGTTCCTCGACCTCGCTTAATTGCAACTGACAGTGGATTCCAGCCCTCAAAAGATCTAGATTGTACTTCCGTACTGCCTAGTAGGCTTTATGCTCCATTTCTACAGGGAGGTGACATGCCTTCCCATACACGAGTCTAAAGGGAGACATGCCTAACTGGGTCTTATAGGCAGTCCTATAGGCCCACAAGGCTTCTGGAAGGCAAGCAGACTAATCCTTGCTGTCAGGTTGAATAGTGACCTGAAGGATCTTCTTGATCTCCCTATTTGACAATTCATCCAATTCATTAGTCTTGGGGTGATAAGGAGTCAAGATACAATACGACACCGCATACTTTTTCATCAGAGACTAGAAGTGCACATTTGTGAAGTGGGCCCCTCCATCAAAGATGATAGCTCGTGGAATACCGAATTAAGAAAAAATGTGTTGATGAATGAATTTAATCACAACTTTATGATCGTTGGTTCGGGTGGGGATGAATTCAATCCACTTGGACACATAGTCCACGACAAGGAGAATGTATTCAAAATCATTAGATTTTGGGAAGGGGCCCATAAAGTCAATCCCCCAGATGTTGAAGATTTAGCACACGAGAATCGGCTGTAAAGGCATCATGTGACGTTGGCTCATGTTGCCTAAGGTCTGGTAACAACTGCATGCCTTATAGTAGTCGTGCACATCATTAAAAATTATGGTCCAATAGAATTCACACTGGAGGATTTTTGGTGCGGTCTTGTGTCCAGAAATATGACCACCATAGGCCTAGTCGTGGCAGAAGGATAAGGTTCCATTGAACTCAGATTCCAGAACACATCTCCTGATGATTTGATCAACAGCAATGCGGAATAGATACGGATCTTCCTAAACAAAGTATTTGGCATCTGAAGTAATTTGTCTTTTTTGGCTTTTGGCCAATCAGACGAAATATGATGTGATGCCAAATAATTCACCATATCAGCATACCACGGAAGTTCCGTTTCGATTGTCAGGAGGTGCTCATCTGGAAAGTGCTCTGTGATAGGTCCAAAAAGGCCAATGAGTGAAGAAGGAAGTCGGGATAAGTGGTCAGCTACCACATTCTGCTTTCTCGCCTTGTAGGGAATTTCAAGATCGAATTCTTGCAACAGCAAGATCCAGTGGATTAATCTAGACTTTGCATCCTTCTTCGTGAGTAAGTGCCTAATGGCGATGTGATTTGAGTAAATGATGACAAGGGACCCTAAGAGGTATGACCTGAATTTCTCCAAGACAAATACTACAGCCAGTAGCTCTTTCTCCGTAACAGTGTAATTACACTGAGCCTCGTCCAATGTCTTGCTGGCGTAATATATGACCACTGGTTTCCCGTTAACCTTCGACCCAACACAGCTTCTATTGCGTAGTCAGACTCATCGCACATAATTTCGAAGGGTTGAGACCAGTCAGGAGATTGTAGGATTGGTGCTTGGGTGACTCAGTCATGCAGGATATCAAATGCATGAATGCACTCACTCGACACCTCAAAAGGTGTGTCCTCTGAGAGGAGATTCATCAAGGGGCATGCAATCTTAGAGAAATTAGGTATGAACCGATGATAAAATCTGACGTGCCCAAGAAATGATCTGATGTATTTGACCGAGTTAGGTGCAGGTAGCTTGGAAATCAAAGTTACCTTAGCCTGGTCAACCTGGATACCCCTCTCAGAGACAAGATGTCCAAGAGTGTTGCCTTCAGGAACCATGAAGTGGCTCTTTTCTCAGGAGAGAACCTAGTTCACTTCAATGCATCTTTTAAGGATTTGAACCAAATGTAGGAGGCATTCATCAAAAGATTCACCAAATACTGAGAAGTCATCCATGAAGACCTCAAGGTAATTACCCACCATATCTGAGAATATGGCTAGCATGCACCACTGAAGGGTAGCAGGTGCATTGCATAGCCCAAATGGCATCTTACGGAATGCATACGTACAGTAGGGGCAGGTAAAGGTGGTCTTTTCTTGATCCTCTGGATGAATTGCCACCTGATTATATTTGGAGTAACCATCCAAGAAATAGAAAAATCTATTTCCTGCTAGTTTCTCAAGAATCTGGTCAATTAACGGAAGTGGGAAATGATCTTTCTTCGTGGAGGCATTCAATTTCTAATAGTCTATGAAGACTCTCCATGAATTTGCAATGCGGGTTGGAATGGTTTCTCCAGATTCAGTCATGATGATAGTGAGCCTTGCCTTCTTAGGCACAATCTAGATCGGGCTCACCCAGCGGGTATCAGAGATTGGGTAGATAACACCAACATCTAGCCACTTGATGATCTCTTTCTTCACGACCTGTAGATTCGGATTGAGTCATCTTTGCACTTTTTAGGATGGTCGTGAGCCCTCTTCTGCGTAGATACAGTGTGTGCAATAGGAGGGACTGATACCAATCAGATCATCGAGAGTCCATCCAATGGCTCTCCGATGCTGCTAGAGAATAGAAATCAGCTTTGTTTTCTGATCAGATGTGAGTCAGGAATTGATAATCACAGGAAACGTTTGATTGGAACTCAAGAATACATAATTCAGATGATCTGGGAGGGGTTTCAGCTCCATAACTGGGTTATTAGCAGTAGGTGGGGGTTCGGGATAGGCCTTAGAAGATAAAGTGGGAGCTAAGGGTGAATCTAGATCAGTTCTGGGCTCCTCTAACTATGGATCAAAATTTTCTTGTGGTTGAGGCTCAGGAATAATTAGATCTTCCTCAGCAAGTGGGTCCTCAACCATAGAACTAATGTCACATACTTCTCAATTACCTCACAGTTTATTCCTTTCTGGGCCTTAAAGATATCAATCTTTAATGTCTGGTTCCTAAATTTTAACTCGATCTAGCCCTCTTCACAAATAATATTTGCCCTAGTTGTGACTAGGAATGGTTTCCCTAAGATGATTGGTGTGTTCCTTAGATTTTTAGGATTCTTCACATCTAACACAATGAAGTCCACTGGAAAATAGAAATCACAGATCCATACAAGAACATTCTTGAGAATTCCTCTAGGTAACTTGATTGATCTATCTGCTAAATGCAAAGTCACCTCAGTCGGTTTGAGCTCAGTTTCCTCGAAATGGTCTAGAAGGGATGTAGGTATCAAATTTATGGAGGCTCCTAAATCCAACAATGCTCAATCAAACTCTAGATCACCAATTTTGCAGGAGATCAAAGGGGTACCGAGATCTTTTGCTTTTTGTAGGAGCTTGCTCAAAATGATCAAGCTGACTTGCTTAGACAATATGATCGGACTCCCGTCTTTGGTTCTCATCTTACGTTTAGATGTACACAAATTCTTTAGAAATCTTACATATGCCGATACGTGGCGGATCGCATCCATCAAGGGGATGTTTATCTAAACTTTCTCAAAGAGCTTGACCAGAGCTTCCTCAAGTGCCACGAGTTTGGGTTTCCTCTTTCTTTTGGTTAAGGCCTCAAGAAATGGAGCCTCTATAGGTTTCTCTAGAATTGGTTCAGGTTTTGGATCTGGGACAGGAGTATCCTAGATAACCATCCTAGGGTTAGGCTCTGAACTTCCAGGCTGGGAGTGGCTTGGATAAGGTGGATCCTGAGTCGTCTTACCACTACGGGTGGTAACAAAATTGAGTCTCGCCTGGCTCTGATTTGGATTTGGTAAAAGTGGTGATTGTTGCTGATATCCCAAGTATGAAGTTGAAGCTTCCATCCCTTCGGGTGATGGAGCAGAAGGGGCCTAGTAAACATAGTGAGATTGGCCCTGATTTGGGTTCATAACACACCTCTGATTCAGCATGTTATTCGAATTTGGTAGAGGTTGAGATGGAAGTGCACCTGGCTAGCAAGAATTCGTCATCTATGTGAGTTGATTTTGAACCTCTGTGATCTCTTCTTTATACTGTTTCTGCATAGTCGCATTAGATTTTTGAATGTCAACTAGGGTTTATAGGATGAGAGTCATTTGATTGTCCTTTGATGGCCCAGATTGATAATTTGGATTGGGCTTAGGCTGAGCAGGCTAGTAAGGGCGTGGAGCTTATGGTCGAGGCTGGAATTGAGGTCTCGTATTTTGATTATTCCCTGACCATGCAAAGTTAGGATGATTACGCCATCCAGGGTTATATGTGTTTGAGAATGGATCATTCTGGATGGCATGGAGATCCCCGTAGGTCTGAGGAACTCCAGAGAATTCATAATACGAGGGTTCAGAGTTCCCCCAACTAGAGTAGGTAGTTTCGGAGTTTCCTTCGAAACCAAGATTAGACGGGGGTGGACATGAGTCCATTCCCTGATGAGAATAGTGATAAATGTTATGCACAACCTCCTTACCAGAGGGCGATTGCGCATACATGCTTTGCTATGCTGAGGTGGTTCTCTATAGATGTAAGCCAATTCATCCACCTTCTTCTCAATAATGGAGACCTTGTCCAGGCGATTGGCCATCAATTTCAGATCAACAGATGCGGATAGGCCCTGAGTCTTGTGTGCCCCCACGTGTTTGTCAATGCACGAGTAGTCGTCCAGTCGAACATACCCATAGATTCATTATTTATGGAGTTCTCGCACATATTCTCAAGAATCTCCCAAACGGTATCTTCATGCTGACCCATGATGCTTCCACCACAGGTTGCATTGACAAATAGCTTGATCTCATCACAGAGCCCATGGTAAAAGGACTGGACTTGTTCCCACTTTGGAACTCCGTGATGGGGGCATCTTCGCATGAGATCGAGAAATTGATCCCATGCCTCATGAAGTGGTTCTCCTGGATTTTGTGTGAAGTGTGTGATCATGTGCCTTAAAGCATTTGTCCGACCAACGGGGAAAAAT
This sequence comes from Thalassia testudinum, assembly GCA_037157565.1. Lineage (NCBI taxonomy): Eukaryota > Viridiplantae > Streptophyta > Magnoliopsida > Alismatales > Hydrocharitaceae > Thalassia > Thalassia testudinum. The sequence goes on along the minus strand of JAZHRO010000036.1, from coordinate 123,979,580 downwards.
TTCTGTAAGAATTCATTTTGTAGTATCCCCCAGGTGTTGATTGGACGGTTCAGAGTTTGGAACCAATCGACAGCTTTACCCATGAGTGAGAAGGAGAATATCTTCATGAGTAGGATGTCTAGATTTTGTATAGCAAGCCCGAAGGTCTGGGTTAGATGTTTTAGTTGCTTGATGTGCTGGAAGGGATCTTTGGAGTTTGAGCCATCGAATTTAGGAATAGCATGGATCATGCTTTGCTTGAGTTCAACATCAGGCCATCCAGCAGAGATTTGTACTCTAGGTTCGATCTCCACCACAGTGGGATTGTAGTGATCTCGCATCTGAGGACGTGGCGATGGATTGGTGTGTGCATGGAATAGATCATTGAGATGCTGTAGCTGATCCTAGAAATTGGGTTCTTCTCCTTGATTGTCCATGGATGAAGATGAGGGAGATCTGGGCTCAGAAGCAGAAGAGTTGGAAGAGATATCAATATGATCGGAAGGTAGCACAAACAAGGGATTCGAAGCTTGACCTCGACGAGAGTGAACTGCTAATGGAGGTCTCAAGGGTGGTCTTAAGGACCTCCTTCTGGACATGCACTAGTGAGCTAGATGAGGGACAGAAGGTGTAATAGACCCAATTGAGGCACCCAAAGATTTTTGGATGACTAAGGAGGTTCGAGGCGAATCATACCTCTTGATCAGAAAATCACTCACCCAAGAAATACTTGGGCAGCCAGGAAGGGAGAGTCCCAAAATGACCCCTACATGGTGAGCATCCCCATGGGTTACAGGGCTTCCCCCACCTGACCTTCCTTGTCACTCAGAATCCAAGTAGATCGGAATGAGCAACTTGACCCCTTAAGTTTACCAAATTTTAAACCTGAATTAAGGTGCTTAGAATTTCACTTGAACTTTAGATTTGATTTGTGCTTGGTGACCTAATTTGATGGTTGGTTGACCCATAGGGTGGATCAACTTCACCTAACCTACCATAAGGTTGAGGATGAGTTGGGTAATGAGCCCAAAATCTCCCTAAATGATTTGCAAACAGGTTATTAAGTCCCAAGTTTTAGGATTCAAGTGAATGATTAGAGCTTAATTTTAGGGTTTTCTTGATTAGGTCAATTCAAGCAAGGGTTTAGGTGACACACAATGTGGGAAAATCAATTCTCGTTATTTCAGGCAGGTGTGTTTTCTCAACCCTAAGACGGAAACCCTAATTTGGCTCTTTTGGTCCAATCAATTCTTTCCAAATTGGGTACCTAGGGCTCAATCAAGAAGGTGAATAGCCCTAGATATCTTGAGTCCCTTAGTAGGTGTAGAAATCTGGATGGGGATATCTAAAATCAATCAAATCAAGCAACTCAAGTGATTAAGTCTAATAAGGAATGCGAGTTGATCCTAATTGATTTTGCTTTTCAATTCTTTCTAGAAATAGGTGCTTAAGAAGAAGGAAATGAGATTACCTGCCCTTGGAGTGGTTGTCGTGTGGCTGATCTTCTCCGTGTATCTCACAAAAACACAACAAAACAGATAAGACAAGTTAGTATCAAATCATAAATTGTAATCAGTGAAATCAAACTATGCATTGCTCCCTGGCAACAGCGCCAAAATGTTAATGGGCTATCGAGGAGCTTTAAGGAGTAATCATCGTAGCAAAGCCTCAATCGCTCGAAACAATTAAATTTATAACTCAGAATCGCAAAAGAATTCGAGGTCGATCACAGGGAGCAATTTAAGAGCAATTCAATCTCACTAATCATAATTTAATAAGAAATATGAGAAATTATGACCAATGCTTCATTTAGAACCACTCAAAATGATATATATATGAAATCAAGTAGCATAGTGCAAAAAGAACGGGTTAAAATGGTGATTTGAATCACCAAATTAACCCTAATATTGAGCTCAAATAAATGCACAGTATCTCTCAATCAAATATGCCACGTCAACCAATTAAATATCCTAATAGTATATAGCATTGAAGCACCAGTAGAGATTAGATGAAGGCACAAGGCATTAAACGCCTTAAGTTACTCAGAGCACAGCTCCAACAGAAGAGGCAAAGGCCTCCTTCTCTTTCTCCTTCGTGCCTCAAGAGAGAGGCAAGCACAGCATAGCACAGAGGCAAAGGCCTCCTACGAATAGGCTAAGTGTAGAAAGCAGAGGTGAGAAGGGCAAGAACCCCCCTCTCTCTCTTCTTCTTCTCTCAGTGGCCCAAGCTTAATCAGGTAATCGACCGGGTATTCGGGCGTGAACAGGTACCAGGCCTACGGGCATGTATCGCAGGCAAGGAGTGTGCAGAGGTGGGTAAGTAGGTGAGGGTGAATGGGGACCCGACCCCCATGTCTTGGGTGAAGAACAGGGATTGGGAATTCCTTTTATGAGAAGTCGGAGCTTCTGTCGTCTATGATGTGGGACTATCTTGTCTCCTCCTTTCGTGTCTAGCTGCAGGATGAAGCGTCTTCAATTGAGGATGAAGGGGGCGATTTCTATGTCAATTGAGGACTTGGAGGAGAGCCCGGGAGTCAGCCGCAACACCTGGAAGTGGATTCCAAGGGATCATGGCCGGAGGACTACTGTTACATTGTAGAAGTCGAGGGCGGTGGTGGAGGTTCGACGTGTTCTTGAAATCAAGAAAATGGCCTCACAACCATGTCAAAGAAGCTCAAAAGCCTCGCCTGCTAGAGGCGTATATGTTGTTGGGTGTGGTGTACTGTGAGGAGGCATGAGGTGGTTTGGCGAGGTTGAGAAGGTGGAGCAAAGGTGCGTGTCGGGTGGAGCTTGTGAGAAGCCAATCCCCTCAATTACTTGAGGGGTTTTGGTCATGAGGACACGGTGGAATTTTTGAGGCCGGTGGGGAGCAGTTTGGTATAGTGTGGCAGATTCACGAGGTTGCTGGAGGTAGAGGAGATGAGGCAATTTTGGACCTAGAACTCGCTAAGGAGTTCGGCTATGTGTTGGGGATGCTTTTATAGGGCTTCAGGCTAGCTTCCAAGCTTGGAAACAAGCTTAAGAAGCTTGGATTTTCAAGGAAAAAGATCCTTGAAATCCATGAACTTGCACGAGCTTCATGAGGAGATTTGGAGTCATAATCTAGGTTTAGGTGATCGAGGATTTCCTTAGGCTCATTCCTTCCAATTTTGGAAGGGATTGGATGAGAAATTAGGGAGGAATCCTTGATTAAAGCTTGGATCTCATGGGCTCACACCTGCCATGGTGGTAGGGATCCATTTGAAGAAAAGGAAGAGAAATTAGGGGGCTAAATGCATAGATTTCGAAAGCTAGGGGCTTAAGTGTGAGAAATAGAATTTAAAGGGATTAAAATGCAAACTAAGTCAAGATGAACTTTGGTTGGGCCCAAATTTTGGTACAAACCTAATTCGGACCTAAGAGATATGATGGTGAAGTCAAATTTTAGTTTTGACCAAGTTTGACTAGGTAATTTGCACAAAAACCAAAATTAGGGCAGAACTGTGTTTGCGACTCTATTTAAGGTCAAATATGTTCCAAAGGTCAAATCAAGGATACAAAACCTCATGGAATATTTTTCTATGAATTTTAGAAGGTTTAGATGAATTTTATCCTGATTGAAACCTCTGTTATTTAAGCAAGTCTGAAATTAGGATTTTAGGTTATGAATCAGTTCTCGAAGTGCATGAAAACTCGTTTCTATCTATGTGGACCCTCGTATTAGAATTTAATGCTCATTTGACCTTTATTTTACCCCGATCAAACCCCTTAGTTATTCTATGTTCATGATAGGCTGTTAAAATTACAGAATTATCCCTGGTTTCTTGTTCTCTTCTCAAAACATAAAATGGTAGAGATATAACTCTCAGATGAATATGTAGGAGCTTTTATCTTTTATTCCAGACTAAAATGGGCTAGTTAAGGTTCATGATGGTGTTCCCATCAGTTAAGTTAACCAATTAAACTTGAACTAACCTACTTAGGAGGAAAAAAAGCCTTTAAGAAGCAAAATATCTAAGTTTATTTAAATTTGCATTGATTTATTCCTAAATTAACCAATTAGGAAATCATTAATCACTTAGATTGGTTGCTACACTTGGTTTTGATGATAACAAAGTCCACACATATATTTGCATTTTAATGTACTAAAGTTTTAAGAAGGAAGTATTAAATAAGAAATCAAGATTAAGATTACAAGAATAAAAGTGTGAAAAGTCATCTTTGACTCAAACATGACACGTTGCAAACAAGAATGATAACATCTTGGGTAAAGAAGAACTAATACTTGAAGATAGTCAAAGTGAAAGCCTAAGAGTCATTGTAATCATGTTGTCAATTGTAAGTATATAAAATGTTGTAATTTTCATTTTATAGATTGTAAATCAACCTCAAAGTCTTTTAAACTCCATATGATTAAGTTCTTTACCTTAGTAGAAGCTGTATCTAATTTTGATCTTTAATCTATATATCCCTTATCTGTGATTAATCTTTGATATGTTGTTGATTCGTTCTTTATCTGACACTGATCAACTAAAAGAACCCAACTTTGTAACTCACAACATTTGATTGATCAATGTAGCTTTATGATTGATCAACCATAATTTTTTATCAACCAATGTGCATGGATTTTTTGGCATACCAAATTGATCGATTAATTCTTAGCTTTGATCAACAAAGAGAGTGTAAGGTTGAAATTTCAACCCCATATATACTTGATCGACCAAGACACATTCTTGATCAATCAAAACTCCTATTTCATCAACCAACAACATATCTTAATTGACCAAGTTGTGTAAGATTTAAAAACTATTTTCTATGACTTTTTGATCAGTCATTAATCGATCAACTAGAAATTTCATTAATTAATCTACTTCAAATTTTAATGCCTCTTAGGTTTTATGATCATTGTTTTCACTAATTACCTTCCAATTTTGATTAGCACTGATCTTTCTATAAATAAGGAACCATTCCATTCGAAATATAACACACTTCTCCATTCTCCAACACAAAAAAATTCAACATGCTTTCTTGAAGAACATTCTTGGTCTTCACACCTACAATGTTCTACAATGTTCATCATCTTATGGCCTTCCACTCTTATGCTCTACAACCTCAATCATCCTCATTCTCCATAAGCACTCCCAAAGTAGCTTGGTTAATCTAATTGCTTTTTCATATTGAAGTTCAATAGGATTATTTGTGTACTTTTATTTCTCTATCATTTTATATTATTTGTAAAGGTACTCGATTTGTCAAGTTTCCTTTCTCCAGCTCTCAAGAGGAGATAAAAGTACCCTAATTTAGGGATTTAGAGTTGTTGAATTTAACGTAACCTGAAGGATCAAAGCTACACTAGAGAAGGGGTGATTAATGTAGCACCTATATATTTTTAAAATTTTAAAAAAGAATTGCTACAAAATAATTAACTACAAAGAACACCATGATTTATAGTGGAAAGCCTTGTAGGTGAAAGCCACTACTTAAGCTGTCAAGCTTAGGATTTAATCCATTGATCACAACTAAACAATCCACTAGATATTTAGCTACTTAAATCGCAGGTAACTAAAAATCGCTTGATACAATTACTTTGGATCTGTCAAAATCAAAGTAATTTTTTCTCTAGAAACTGAAGAAAGGACCTTAACACTCTAGGCACCCAAAGTACAACAAAAGAATATAAAGAAGAAGATTACAATTAGATAATCCTATGGAACCTCAAATAATATATTTAAAAAAAGAATTTCAAACCAATTCCAAGAGCTCGCAGAGAATTGAAGCCTTTTTCAAGGTTGGACCACAAAGAGAATTAGTTGAGAGAGTAGGGAATGAGCACGTGAGCTAATCTCTTTTTTGCACAAAAGATTAGATCTTTTAGTGCTTATGGACATTGATTTTTTCATTTTTTCAATGGTTAAAAGGTGGTTTATTTATAGAGAATAATTTATGGGTAAATTAGGATAGAGATTAATGAGTGACAATGATTAAAAAACAATTATAAAGCATGATTACTATGAGATTTGTTTGATCAAAAATTATTTTGGTCAATCAAAAAGGATTCTTCATTGGTTGGTCAAAAAGTTTAAAGATTCAATCACTTTGCGACGAATTTGATCCAAGAATCTATTTACTAAAATGATCGATTGGGAATTTATTTTAGTCTATTAGGATAGTTCCTTGATCAATCAAATAAATGAATGGTCAATCAATATGTGTGGAAATACCTAAGGCTAATCTTATGCAAATTGGTACAAAAATTTTGATCGATCAAGAAAAAAAATTTGGTCAGCCAAAAATTTAATTTGGTCGATTAAGAGATGGATATTTTATGCAAAATGGTTGATCAAAATGAACTTTTGGTTGATCATAGAAAGCACCATTTAAGGAAAAGTAAGAGCTTCTCCACATTAGTCCATCACTGTGACATTTTAGTCTATCAATCAATGTTTTGATCAATCTATCTATGATTTTAGTCAATCAATTTGTATAAAAAAATATGAGCTTTTATACTTGCATAAATTAGTCTTGTTTGGTCAATCATTTATATATTTACTCCTTGGTTATCCAACTACCTAAAAATGAAATATTCAAACTATAATTTGTTCGGTTGAAGCTTTTAGAGGTTTCTTACACATTCTAAAGTAAGACTTACCCATAAAAATGGATCAACAATGTACACTTTAGAGGTCCTCTTCGTCAATCTTCATTTCCTCATAGTATTGATTTTTAATAATGCATCCTTCCTACGGTGCTTTATCCTTACTTTTGGTTGTATAAACTCTTAGCTATAAGATTTACACACATTTATAATGATTTTTTATCGTATCATAATTTCTACTATTTTTTAATACTTTTTGGATATTCTTTATCTTTTTATTTTATATTTGTAAATAATCTAATTTATTTACTTTTAATGTAGGGGAAGAAAATATGAGCAAAATATACCTAATATTAGTCTCATATGAATGAGCACGAGATGAAGAAGTCAGTTACAAAGATTGATTTCAAAAATGATGATCGAATAAGCCACAATGGAGAAATAAAGATAAATAAAAAAAGTAAAGGAATTGATGATGTCATTGCTGATATTAGCAAGGAACTCCTCTCCTCCCACCTCCCCTACCTACGCGCCCTCACTGACCTCTCTTCAATTAGCAATAGTGGCCCAACAAGGAAATGGGCCTTTAGGAATGGAAAAATTGGAAAAAGGAAAGAAAAGAAAAGAAAAGAAAAATCTAATATAGGATTCCTATGTCAAAAATCATGAGAAAATCTCATTTTTGATGTGATTACGAGTTTCCTTAGCCACCAAAAATAATAGGGAATTTTGTACAAATCCCAATATTTTTGGGATTCCAAGGTTTATAAATACTCACCCTAGGTTCCTACATCTCATTTTATTCTCTCTTCCTCCTCCCTCCCTCTACCACTCTCTTGAGCACAACAAACTTTTGCTAAATTTTTGTATTTCCACCACCGTAGTCAACATTTGTGCCACCACCTGCTTACACCACCACATCGAGACTGTCTCCTTGCTCATTCTCTCTCTCTTTCTCTCTCTCTCTATATATATATGAAATGACCCGTCACCCCTTTGGTCATTTAAGACGTCTGGGAAATTCACCAGTCGTCTGTCCAGACGTTTGAAAAGATCAACGAACGTCTAAAAATACTTTTTCTCTTCAGTGCATACCGTACGTACGCTATGCTTTCTCCCTCACCTGTGCCTCACCGTACCTTCCCCTTCGATGTCGCCCTGTGCCACACCTCGCCCATACCCTTCCCCTCTCCTCCTCTCCCTTTATAACCCTTCTCCTCTTCTTCGTCTCACGTCCACAGCCGAGCGAGAGAGAGAGCAAGGAGCTAAGCAAGAGAGAGAGCAGGGAGCCAGAGTGAGAGCGAGCGGAGAATGGAGAGCTAATCGTGAGTCTGAGTGCGAGAGCGAAGAGTGCTGCGCTGTTCTGCTGCAGCGCCTGTAGCGAGAGAAGCCAGAGCGGTTCTGTAGAAGTCATTTTTCTGCGGAATCAGACGTCCGGAGAGACATCCAGACGTCTTACCGGACGTCCGAAGGTAGAGTGAAACGTCTGGTAGAGATATACTTTCTGTATTTCTTCCCTGCTAGAGTCCTGACAGTGTACGTATATGTGTCAGAAGTTGGAAGGCGGACTAAGGCAGTTTCAGACGTCCGGGAACACCTCCAGACGTCTGACGGAACCCTTGGACGTCAGCACTGAGTTCCAGACGTCTAATATAGGAACACCGAAAGAGGTATCCCTAAGAACTGTTTTAAGATGTTTGGGACCTTTCCCAGACGTCTAATTTCTGTCTGACCGCATGTTTTGGGCCCGTACAAGGCCCTAGTGTTGTCGGTTTTCCGCAAACAAAATGTCTCTGTTTTCCATACGAGTTTCTCTATGTAATGACACCTTGTCTGTATCATTCTAAACCTTTTTGGCCTATTGATCCATGTTTTAGGTCTCCAGTCTGTCGGGTGTACGGGACCTGTAGAGACGTTGGGAGCTACTGTACGAGCCCCCATTTCACACGGTTACCCTGGTAGAGTGGTTCTGACTACAAATCTTTAGTTTTAATAAAATGCATGCAACTAGTTAAACCTAGGATGTAAGATGAACCCTAGGAAGAGATGAAAACATATCCTCTAGAATACATCTACTCAATTGAACCCTAGGTTATGGCATGAACACTAGGGCTAGAAAAAAAATACATGTGAATGATTGAGTAATAAAAAGCTGCCTGTATTATCTGGTATGGAGTACATATTGTGATAAGAAAAATGGAAATTGAACTACTTGTTCCGTATATTCCAACTCGGATGTGGAAAAATTCATGTACGAACCCTATAGGGAATGTAGACAAGAATACCGTAATACGGAGAGCCAGATGGTTCTGAAAATTGCCACCCACGAGCAGCTGTTAAGGGAAGTAAACTGACCTTCGTGTACATGGTACCTGTAACGACCCGATTCCCGAGTCCCTACGAGATACGAGAACCGGACCAACTCGACTAATCCCAAGACCCAGTCGTCCAACGAGGAAGTAACCAAAAGACAGTAAAATAAACCACATTCAGCATGAATATAACTAACAGTAAGAAAGTACAGCAGTAAGGAAAGAAACTACTACAGTAGGCACCACCACAACAGTAAAACAACATTTATCATATAACAAAAACTGCAGGTAAAGAAGGTACAGCGGAAACAGAAACTACTCACTAGAACAGAAACAAAAAGGGGTACAAAGCTGTGGTAACTCTACTGGACCCTACTCGGCCCAGCGTCCTCTGCAGCCGCCGACCCTGGCTGCTCAACACCTGCTCCTGAAAAAGGTAACGAGTGTAACACGTCAGCAAAACGCTGAGTAGAGTGGCAAACTAACTAAAGGCAACAGTAGAGTGTACAGTAGCTGTTATGTTCTATTACTTCCTTTATTTACATCTTTCAATTTTTCTCACTATTTCATTTACTTCTCAGATCCTTTACTTGATCTCGGATGTCCTCGTGGGACGATCTTGATTGCAGTCTTTTCCAAAAGTAGAAGTAGCACGTGGTGCTCTCCTGGCCGGGAGAGTCCCCCGTGGTGATCCTACCCTCAGTCAACCACCCCAAGGTCACTGACAGACGTAACGGTGACTACGGCACGCGCGATAAACGCACAGGTAGCTAGCTCGTACTGGCACGCGGTCAGTCGTTTCCGTTAACGGGTGCGCCCAAAGCACAGCACGGAACCAGGGCAGAGCCCTCTCAGTAACAGGGGTCCAACCCCTCCACAGTAACCAAACCGGGGCCTTGCCCCTCCACAGTCCGCGCACCCTCGCCTGACTACCCTGGTTTGCCCTAGTGGGCCTAACAAGTCAGTGAAGGAGGCTAGCAGAACCCCGGGGCCCGTGGGGTAGCTAGTACTCTCCTAACACTACTAGCTCTCCTCGGTACTACGTACACAAGGGCCAACAAGTCGGTACAGAGCGGCCAATCCTAACCCCGGGTCCCTGGGGCGGCTGGCCCCACTCTGCACTAAACAGGTATAGGTACTTCCCTTGGTACTACGTACCCAAGAGACAGTACAAACTGCATCTCAGTTCCATTCCTTTTCTTTCCAGGAGTTCCACTCCTAATTCCCCGTAGGGTTCCAGCTCTTTATCTCAGAACATCATATGTTTCACTTTCCAGATTCACGTTCTCAAATTCCATGATCTCAAACATGTTTCTTTATTCATAACAGTCAGCTGTTAATTAAATTTACAGGCAGCTTTATATATTCCTTTCCATTTTTCCAAGACTGCAGTAATATACATTCCACTAGTTTTTCCATCCTAGGATTCATGCCATATCCTAGGATCTATCATACAATCTAGTTTTCCGGCCCTAGGATTCATGCAACACCTAGGAGCTATCATTCCATATATTTCTCATTCCTAGGATTCATGCAATGCCATAGGTTCTAGTTATGGTTCCATACTTTAACAGATTTTATTAATACTTAAAACCACTCTACCAGGTACAACGGGAGTAATGGGGGCGTGATCGGGAATCCCGCGCGCCTCCGCGACTCTCAAGACTGCAACCGAACGAGGTCCTATCACAAGGATCAAACACAAGGAGAGTCTCAAAACAGGGTATAGCTACTGTAGGCGGGTAGAGGAATAAATTCTGAAACGAACGCAACTCGAATCGTGGAAAACGGAGCCCAAACGGGCCCTAAACGTGTCGAGAAAGACAATACTGTGCAAAATCAGACGTTTGGAACTCCTTCCAGACGTCTTAAACGGTGGATCAGAGAATTACCTGTTCGGCTTGGTTCCCCGGACGTCCAGAAGTCTGTGGGGACGTCTGCCTAGATCCCAGACGTCCGATGGTCCCTCCGGACGTCTGGGGGTCACTCCCGCCGTCTGGTACAACTTCCAGACGTCTGATTCGCAAGGGATGGCGAATCAGCGAACCTGCGCACAGCCAACCCCCTCCCTCAGTACGGTCAGTCGACAAGAAGGAAGGAGAAAGCGGAAACTCACCTTTCAGACGTCTGTATGATCTCACAGACGTCGACCTTGCCGTCTGGATATCAATCCAGACGTCTGATTCTGGAAATTTTTCCAGAATCAGAACCTTGCTCGGCCTCCGCTCGCGACGCCGCCCGCGTCGCACCTCGCGCGTCCGCTGCTCCGCCCATAGCAGGTCCCTCTCCGCGACGCTCTGCGCCCCCTGCGCCCTCCGCCGGCCGGCCAAGCCGCTCCCGGCGAGCTCGCCCTCACGGCAGAGCCCCGCCCTCGCACGCCGCAGCTCCTCCGCGCTTACTGCGGCTGCCGCTGCCGCTGCGCCCTCGCGTCCGCTCACTCTCGCGCACAGGCAGGAGAAGAAGGAGGAAGATGGTGGAGACGGGAGGGGAGGCGCGCCCCCCTTTTAACGCCGCACGGAGAGGAGAGAGAAGGCGGTCGCAGCCGCCTGCAGCCGCAGAGAAAAAGGGCAGAATCGCAGGTCTGCGCGCACAGGCGCGCAGACGAATATCCCGTGCGAGCATAACTGTTCGCCAGACGTCTGTAAACTATCCCGGACGTCTGGTCAGACGTCTGGATGTGATCCCAGACGTCTTGACAGACGTCTGGGCCACCTCCCAGATATCTTAAAAGGCGTCTGGGGCACGCGCTCGTTACAGTACCGAAGAGAGCATCTATCCCTTGTAGTGTAGAGGGGAGCTTGCCACCCTTGGGTTGAGACTCGGGGTGGGTTTGGCCACTCTACGTCGACTCTTGTTGGCCCTCGTGTACGTGGTACCAAGGTGAGCTACTTAGTATAGGGGGAGCTAGCCGCCCCAGGGGACCCAGGGCTAGGTATGGCCACCCTACACCGACTCTTGTTAGCCCGTTGAGCAAATCGGGATAGTTGGACGAGGGTATGCGGACTGAGGAGGGGCGAGACCCCTATTCTGTTCAGTTCTGTTCTGAGGGGGCAAGGCCCTATACTGTTCCGCGCTATACATTGAAGCATACCTGCTAGGAGAAATAACTAACCTCGTGCCTGTGTGGGGTAGCTACCTGCGTGCTTATCACATGTGCCGTAATCACCGCTACGTCACGACCGTGACCTCGAGGTGATAGACCAAGTGTAGGACTACCACAGAGGGACTCTCCCGGCTAAGACAGTGCCACGTGGGCATCCTGCATCACGGGAAGCTGCAAGCAAAATCATTCCTGTAGGGAACAAGAAGATTAATTAATGTGATGAATCCTGATTAGAGACCTCTATGCACCAACATGTATAAGATTGTTGGAAACGAAAAATTATATGTTAAACTACTTAAATGCATCTTACTTCTTAGCCACCACTCTACTCAGCGTTAGCTGACTCCAAATGTATATCTTTGTACAGGTCAGGAATTTGAGTAGCCCGAGCTACCAGCTGCTGAGGACGCTAGGCCTAGTCGAGCCTAGCTTTAGTTCTACTGTTTGGTGTAGTGACTTTCTATAGCGTTGTTTCTGTTATATGTACTCATTTTTGTTGTGATGGTTGTATTATGACATGTAATATTACTTTCCTTTTTCCCCTGTTGCTTTCAATTTCTTGTTTAGTTACTGTACTTGTGTGATTGTGGTTTAATGAATGTTATTTGGTTATTTCTTGTTGGACGACTGGGTCTTGGGATTAGCTGAGGCGAGTCAGTCTCAGGTCCTTTAGGGATCTGGGATCGGGTTGTGACAAGATGGTATCAGAGCAAGGTTGTCCTGAGAAATGAACCAAGTAGTTCAAAAATCACCACACTTGTGCATGTAACTGAGATAGCCATCACAACGTTCTCTCTTGATTATTGTTTCCGAGTCTTACGTCTTCTCTTTAGTCAAACAGTCACTGATAATCTTGTTCCTCCTCAATCTCTGTGTAGGGGATGCCTTGCCAGGGAGCTCTTGAGGCGAGCTACTGATGTGGTCGTGGCCGAGGGCATGGTCGCAGGGGAGGGCAAGCGATGGCCGAGGATGGAGCCGCTCGACCTCTCCTTCCAGGCATTCAGGCCCCGAACCTCGCCCAGCTGATCCGAGATCTCATATGGGAGGAGCTCCATCAGCCTCCCCTTCCTAGGGATGCGGAGGGGGAATCCTCCTTGGGGCAGGCGAGCTGCCATGGCGCTAGACGAGCTGGAGGGGGAGGGGGTGATCTTTTACCACCCCCACCTCCTTCAGACACTTCGGGGCATGAGTCCTCCTTGCCTGGAGGTGCACCCCTTCCTCCGTTGCGGCTACACCATGAGGTCTTTAGTCAGTTCAAGAAGCTGAAGCCCCCCCCTCTTTCAAGGAGGAGGAAAGCCCGTCTGAGGTAGAAGATTGGCTGGAACAGATGGAGAAGATCTTTGACACCCTCTGTCCTCCTGTAGAATGTCACGTGGCTTTTGCCACATATCAGCTAGAGAGTGTAGCTCACAGGTGGTGGAGGGTAATCAGAGGACAGGAGGGAGAGCTGACGTGTGATCGATTTGTGGTACTCTTCTGTGAGCAGTACTTCTCATAGACTTGGTAGGATCAGAGGAGGCGGGAGTTCCACACTCTCCGCCAGGGGCAATGACAGTTAGCGCGTACTGTATGTGTTTCCTGGAGCTGTCACGCTTTGCCCCGACAGCCGCATCCACCGAGGAGGAGTGCGTGTGGAGATTCATCGAGGGTCTCCGACCTACCATCAAGGGGTATGTAAAGCCCCTGAAGCTGCCTACCTTCTCTCGCGTAGTCGAGGCTGCCATGACCTACGAGGAGACCAACCCATCCATGTGAGACATTGATGGAGGAGGATGGAAGAGGCCCTACCCGCAGGAGCACTCACAGGGTCATCGGGAGAGGAGGCACCAGTCACCAGCAGGGGAGCTTTCCCATTTTGTGGGTCCACCAGGGACCTTTGGGGGTCCCCGATAGGGATCAACCGACTATAGCAGACCCCCGCCCAGTCACCAGCGGGGACAGCAGACAGAGGGAGGTTGCATACCCCTCTGCTATCAATGTGGCCAGCCGGGCCACATACGGAGGAATTGTCCATCAAGGACCAGAGAACAGCCAACGATCCTAGCACCAAGCACTGGAGGCTGATCTGGCGGCCACGGTTCCCAAGCCTGAGGAGGAGGACAGCAGTCGCGAGGAGGGTACCAGTCCGTTGCCTCCCGTTTGACCTAGAGCATGGCTGCTTCTTCTATACCGAGGGCTAAAGGGCGTGTTAACGCCCCGACTCACGAAGATGCTAGAGCTTCGGGCTCCGTAGTGGTAGGTATGGTCACTATTTTCGGCAGGCTCATTTACACTCTTTTCGATTCCGAAGCCACACATTCGTTTATTTCTATGGGTTTTGCTGTCTGCACGGGGTTGAGCAGTGTGCTTCTAGAGGAGCCCTTCCTGATTAGAGGAACAGGTGGGCAGGTGTTTGTTGCCAAGGAGGTTTTCACTGACTATGAGATCACGATAGGGGGGGACACAGTCTTCCGATAGACCTGATCATAATCCCGATGGAGGACTTCGGTGTGATCTTGGGGATGGACTAGTTGGCCGCATACCATGCCCTTGTAGACTATTTTGGGAGGAAGATTGTTTTCTCCATACCACGGCTGCCTCCCTTCAAGTTCTACGGCCAGCCAGTAGACAGAGGATTCAGGTGCATCTCCACACTTCGGGCAGCAAAGCTACTGAGCCAGGAGTTCGAGGGCTTCCTTGCTTTCATCCTAGCAGAGCCCGACCCCGTGGATAGTATACAGAGTATTCTGGTGGTCTGTGAGTACCTCGACGTTTTTCCAGAGGAGCTGCCAGGACTACCGCCTGAGTGTGAGATTGAGTTCTAGATCTCACTGATATCGAAGACCGGCCCCATTTCTATAGCACCGTACTGGATGGCCCTACTTGAGTTGTGAGAGCCAAAGTCACAGCTACAAAACCTGCTAGAGAAGGGCTTCGTAAGGCCCAGTGCCTCCTCATGGGGAGCCCTCGTCCTATTTGTGAAAAAGGACAGGGCTATTCGGTTGTGCATCAACTATAGACAGCTGAACCGGGTCACCATCAAGAACAAGTACCCATTACCACGCATAGATGACCTCTTCGACCAGCTGAGGGATGCCACGGTATTCTCCAAGATAGATCTAAGGTCAGGCTACCATCAGCTGAGGGTTAGGGAGACCGATGTCTCCAAGACAGCCTTTCGCATGCGGTACGGCCACTATGAGTTCTTGGTCATACCATTGGGGCTGACCAACACCCCTGCTGCTTTCATGGACCTAATGAACCACATCTTCCGGCTGCATCTGGATCAGTTCGTAGTTGTATTCATTGATGACATACTTATTTACTCTCGAGACCAGACACAGCATGAGCAGCACCTTCACATGGTCTTAGATACTTTGAGATAGCGCAGACTGTATGCCAAATACAGCAAGTGCTAATTCTAGTTGAGACGGGTCACCATCTTGGGCCATGTGATCTCAGAGGATGGTTTAGGTATGGATTCGGCCAGGGTAGAGGCAATACTCAGGTGGGAGAGGCCGCGTTCGGTGACAGAGATTCACAGTTTCCTGGGGCTGGCTGGTTACTACAGACAATTTATCCGAGGATTCTTACAGATTGCACATCCTCTAACTCAGTTGACTCGGAAGGATGAACCCTTCGCTTGGACAGACGAATGTTAGTCTTGCTTTCAAGAACTAAAGGAGAGGTTTACCTCAGCTCCTGTACTCACCATCCCTGATAGTGGCGGCGAATTCATCTACACAGATGCCTCATTACAGGGATTGGGGGGTGTGCTAATGCAGCGGGGTCACGTTGTCGCATACACTTCGCGACAACTGAAGCCCCACGAGCATAACTACCCCACCCACGACCTAGAGCTTGCAGCGGTCATGCTCACATTGAAGACCTGGAGGCACTACTTATACGGAGAGACGTTCGACATTTTCACTGACCATAAGAGCCTTAGATATCTGTTTGACCAGAAGGAGCTCAACATGAGGCAGAGACATTAGTTGGAGCTCCTGAAGGACTACAATTGCAGCATCTCCTACCACCCAGGAAAGGCCAATGTAGTGGCTGACGCCTTGAGCTGAAAGGCACCCGCCCACTTGGCTTGCTTACAAGCATAGAGTTGGAGACTCATGGAGGAGTTGAGCAACTGGCGACCCTAGGAGTCACAGGGGTACTGTGGGTCAGTGACAGTGGCGAGGTAGACACGACCAGAGCTGATGGATCGCATCATGATTGGATAGATGATGGACCCATACCTATGGGCACAGCGAGATCGAGTATTGGCAGGGAACCCAGGAGAGTTCTCATTCACTGACGGAGTCCGGCGTATGAGGGGACGCTTGTGCGTTCCTAGAGATGAGGAGCTATTGAGGGAGCTCCTAATTGAGGCACACAGATCCAGATTTACCATACATCTCGGGAACACAAAAATGTATCACGACCTATGATGTGATTTCTGGTGGAGAGCCATGAAGCGGGATGTTGGCCTTTTCGTTCAGTAGTGTCTAATATGCCAACAGGTGAAGGCCGAGCACCAGAGGCCTACAGGGCCATTGCAGCCACTTCCCGTTCCAAAATGGAAGTGGGAGAGTGTCACTATGGACCTCGTAGTGGGGTTACCTATGACACAGAGAGGATATGATGCAATCTGGGTGATTGTAGATAGATTATCAAAGACGACACAGTTTCTTCCAATCCGAGTCACTTTTGGACCAACAAAGTTGGCAGAGAGATACATCAGAGACATGGTGCACCTTCACGAGGTCCCCCGCGAGATAATTTTAGACAGGGACACTCGTTTCACTTCCCAGTTCTGGGCAGAGTTTCAGCAAGCTTTAAGGACTCATCTGAAGTTCAGTACAGGCTATCAACCCCAAACAGACGGACAGTCGGAGCGCACCATCTAGACCCTTGAGGAACTTCTGCACGCTTGCGTACTGGACTGGAGAGGCTCCTGGGAGGAGCATTTTCCCCTGGGAGAGTTCGCATACAATAACAATTACCACTCGAGCATCGGCATGGCACCATATGAGGCTCTGTACGGGAGGAAGTGTATGGCTCCTTTGAGTTGGGTTGAGGTGGGGACCAAGTGGGAGGTTGGTCCCCGGCTGATACGCCAGAGTCAAGAGGTGATCGAGCAGATCCATCAATGACTGCGTACTGTCCAGAGCAGACAAAAGAAATACGCTGATCTGAAGCGTAGGGCAATACAATTTGAGGTTGGAGATCACGTTTTCCTCTATGTTTCGCCGATGAAAGGCTTGCAGCAATTTGGGGTGAGAGGGAAGCTTGCACTGAGATTTATGGGACCCTTTAAGGTCTTAGAACGGGTAGGACCCATCGCTTACCGGCTTCCCCTTCCTCCCCAGCTCTCTGGAGTACACAATGTATTTCACGTTTCCAACCTCAGGAGATATATTGCCGATCCCAGCCATGTCCTTAGCCATGACCTATCCTGAGAAGCCGGTGCAGATACTAGACAAAGTCGTCCGGAGTCTGAGACGGAAGGAGGTACCTCTAGTGAAAGTCCTGTGGAGAAGCCAGCAGTACGAGGAGGCAACTTGGGAGGCTGAGGCGATAATGCGAGAACAATACCCGGAGCTTTTCGAGGGTATGTCTTTCCAGACCTACTTCAGTCCTTTTTAAGTTTGTTATACGCTACTATGTTATTTTCCGTGCCCTAGTTGGTTCAAGTTTTGAGGATAAAACTTCCTTTAAGTTTGTTATATTGAAACGACCCGTCACCCCTTTGGTCATTTAAGATGTCTGGGAAGTTCACCAGACGTCTATCCAGACATCTGAAAAGATCAACAGACGTCTGAAAATACTTTTTCTCTTCAGCGCGTACCGTACGTACGCCATGCTTTCTCCCTCACCCACACCTCGCCGCACCTTCCCATGTGACGTCGCCCCACGCCACACCTCACCCATACCCTTCCCCTCTCCTCCTCTCCCTTTATAAACCCTTCTCCTCTTCTTCGTCTCACGTCCACAGTCAAGCGAGAGAGAGCAGGGACCCAGAGCAAGAGCAAGCGAAGAATGGAGAGCTGATCGTGAGTCTGAGCGCGAGAGAGGAGAGTGTTGTGCTGTTCTACTGCAGCTCTTGCAGCGAGGGAAGCAAGAGCAGTTCCGCAGAAGTCATTTTTCTGTGGAATCAGACGTCCGGAGAGACATCCAGACGTCTTATTGGACGTCCGAAGGTAGAGCAAGACGTCTGGTAGAGATCTACTTTCTGTATTTCTTCCCTGCTAGAGTCCTGACAGTGTACGTATATGTGTCAGAAGTTGGAAGGCAAACCGAGGCAGTTTTAGACGTCAGGGTGTACCTCCAGACGTCTGACGGAACCCTTGGACGTCGGCACTGAGTTCTAGACATATGATAAAGGAACACCGAAAGAGGTATCCCTGAGAACTATTTTAAGACGTCTGGGACTTTTCCCAGACATCTAATTTCTATCTGACCACATGTTTTGGGCCCGTACAAGGCCCTAGTGTTGTCGATTTTAGGTAAACAAAACGTCTCTGTTTTCCGTACGAGCTTCTCTATGTAATGACACCTTGTCTGTATCATTCTGAACCTTTTTGGCCTATTGATCCATGTTTTAGGTCTCCAGTCCATCTGGTGTACGGGACCTGCGGAAACGTCGGGAGCTACTGTACGAGCCCCCATTCCACACGGTTACCCTGGTATTGTGGTTCTGACTACAAATCTTCAGTTTTAATAAAATGCATGCAACTAGTTAAACCTAGGATGTAAGATGAACCCTAGGAAGAGATGAAAACATATCCTTTAGAATACATCTACTCAATTGAACCCTAGGTTATGGCATGAACACTAGGGCTAGAAAAAAAAAACATGTGAATGATTGAGTAATAAAAAGCTGCCTGTATTTTCTGGTATGGAGTACATATTGTGATAAGAAAAATGGAAATTGAACTGCTTGTTTCGTATATTCCAACCCGGATATGGAAAAATTCATGTACGAACCCTATGGGGAATGTAGACAAGAATATCGTAATACAAAAAATCGAATGGTATTGGAAATTGCCCCACACGAGCAGCTATTAAGGGAAGTAAGCTGACCTTCGTGTACATGGTACCGAAGAGAGCAACTATCCCTTGTAGTGTAGAGGGGAGCTTGCCGCCCTTGGGTTGAGACCCGGGGTGGGTTTGGCTACTCTACATCGACTCTTGCTGGCCCTCGTGTACGTGGTACTAAGGTGAGCTACTTAGTGTAGGAGGGAGCTAGCCACCCCAGGGGGCCCGGGGCTAGATATGGCCACCCTACACCGACTCTTGTTAGCCTATTGGGAAAATTGGGATAGTCGAACGAGGGTATGCAGACTGAGGAGGGGCGAGACCCCTGTTCTGTTCTGTTATGTTCTGAGAGGGAAAGGCCCTATACTGTTCCGTTGAGGTGTACCTGTTAACGAAAACGACTGACCGCATGCCAGTGCGGGGTAACTACCTGTGAGCTTATCATGTGTGCCGTAGTCACCGCTACGTCATGACCGTGACCTCGAGGTGGTAGACCAAGTGTAGGACTACCACGGAGGGACTCTCCCGGCCAGGAGAGTGCCACGTGGGCATCCTACATCACGGGAAGCTGCAAGCAAAATCGTTCCTGTAGGGAACAAGAAGATTAATTAATGTGATGAATCCTGATTAGAGATCTCTACGCACCAACATGTATAAGATTGTTGGAAACGGAAAATTATATGTTAAACTACTTAAATGCATGTTACTTCTTAGCCACCACTCTACTCACCATTAGCTGACTCCAGATGTATATCTTTGTACAGGTCAGGAATTTGAGCAGCCCGAGATACTGGCTGCTGAGGACGCTAGGCCTAGTCGATCTTAGCTTTAGTTCTACTATTTGGTGTAGTGAGTTTCTATAGCCTTGTTTCTGTTATATGTACTCGTTTTATTGTGATCTCTGTATTATGACATGTAATATTACTGCCCTTTTCCCCCTGTTACTATCAATTTCTTTCTGTTTAGTTACTGTACTTGTGTGATTGTAGTTTAATAAACGTTATTTGGTTATTTTTTGTTGGACGACTGGATCTTAGGATTAGTCGAGGCGAGCTGATCTCGGGTCTTGTAGGGATCTGGGATCGGGTCGTGACAATATACACACACACTTGTAATTTGACATTATTTAGTATTAATAAAATTATGTTTTGGTAATTTATTTATTTACACTAATTTCATAGTTTCTAATTTGTAGTTAGTTTGTTTCTCGCTTTTCATGTATTTTTACTATGTTAATTTAGGATTAGTCTCTAAAATTAGGTCTCATCTCTTACTATAAAATTCATAAAAATCTAATTTTTAAAAATCCAAACAAATTAGTTTAGATGAGTAGAAAGTAAATTGGATGACTTTCTTCTTGAGGATGACTCAAACTCCCTTTATAGTTATTTGTATTTCTTTTCGAGAGTTCAATAATTTTTGACAAACAATCATATTTTCAAGCACAATGACACTTTTTAGTACCTTGTGAGTCGCACGATCAATTTCGTTATGATCAAAACTAAGGATATCAGTAATCTCTCCCGTTTTGATTATGACAAAAACTTATAGAAAAAACTATGCAAATAATAATTATGTAAGCTCCCCCTACCAAATGTAATTTAGCATAAATTTTTCCATTGTATAATTTTTCTCCCCCTTTGTCATTAGCAAAAGAAAAATGCATGAAATAAGCTAAATCATCAAAACCAAGATAAATTTAGAATAAAGTGCACAAAGTTCATAATAGGACTGCAACATAAAAGGACAAACTGAAGTTTCAACTAGGAGAGTAAAATAAATAGATGTGAGCCTGTTAGGTAGCTTAGTTGGTGAGCAGGCTCATACCACTTAAGTGGGAACGGCAGGTCCCCAGTTTGAGTCCTGGCTAACCTAGAGGGATATGTTTGCAGGCTATTTACCCCCCCCCCCCCACATCTTAAAATAAATAGATGAAGTCCATAGAGCATAATAATTCCTCGCTACATGTCATCAAAAAAGGAACATCCAAGACATGATCCAGGTGATCTTCAACTACATCAAGGTCAAAGTCAAACAGTTCATCATCCTCATTGTATGAGGGAAGATGAAGCGTGTGTCTTGGTCTACTAGATGATGTAATTTGTAAGGTGGTCAGAGGCTGCATGGATGGAGAGATGACAATCATGGAGGAAGACGATGCTTCTAGCTGAGATGATGATGATGGCATGCTACTAACAAGAGGAAGAGGAACAGTAGTGTGCCTAACCGACCTCTAAGGACGAACAAGAGGCTAAACAAAGAAGGCATGAAAGCTTTGTGCAAGAACATTCAATGCCTTTACCTACTCATTTTGGAATTTTGCTTGTTTATTGAGATAATTGGAGAAGTGCACATGATAGTCCAATTGATCAATGACAATTTTCGACTAGCGATAAAAAAGAAGAGAAACAACATTGATTGGCCTAATGAGGGAGGACTTCTCTACATCGAAGAGAATAGCGGTAATAGGGCCAGTCATGGTCAAAGGCAATAAGAGTGGGTCACACAAGGACAGGCATGTACTTGTGGAACTGAGAAGGAGGTAGCTGAGAGAAAGGAGAATCAGAAGACATAAATGGAGGAGGTGCAAGTGGATCATCGTGGGGTTGAAATTCAGTGGTCTCTTGTTTTCCTTACACTCATTCTCCATCTTGGCATCCGTGAGCTTATTAAAGATTGAGGCATTACAAATGAATTGTTTGTTATGGATTTTCATGGGAACTCAAAAATGGCAAAATGGAAAACAACTCTAAGGTTGTTTATACATTAAGTGACGAATTAAGTGATTCCAGTTAAAGTTCTGATTAGTTAAGAATGTGAACAATACAATTTGCATTATGGCAGGACAATCTTCAAAAGAGGTGGATTTAGACAACAAATTCCAAAGAAATGCTCTATTGATAAATCATGCAATGGTGGTGAAGTGAGGAGACTTGATAGGGAGACCAAGATCAAAGTTCTCCTTGGTAAGGAGAATCTCCCTAAGCACCTCCAATGTTGCATCGTTTAACAATTGAATGAAGGCATGTCCTTTAGATCAATGGCCAAGGACAACATGAGAAGCACATCACCATTAATTAAGACTTCTGCATCGTAGACTGATTGCGCAGCAATCATAGGTCTTAATTGACCTAAATTAGACTAGGACTTAGCATATGTTAGGGCAATTCATGCTGTACAAGCATTATTTGCATCTTTATTGCTTTCTTTTAGCTATGTATAAAATAATGCTATAATATGCTGATTAGGTGCATTATGCCAATTACATGTAATAAGCTGATCAGAAGGTAGATCTGAAGCTAGATCTAAAGCTGGATCAGAAGAATGAAGGATAACTGGTGTTGCAGCAAAGTTGGAACAGAAGACCAAGAATAAGATGTAGTAGACAATAATGTAAGGGGTTGAGGTATGCTATTCTATTTAAGTAGGAATAAAGCAGTAAAATATAAAGAACTTAAGACCATCCTAGTCCTAGGATATCCTAGAAGCTTCCCCAAGCCTTAGCCACCCTTAGATTAGGTCACCACACCCTAGGAAACCTTAAAACCCTAATTCTAGCCTCTATCTGGACGTCCAGATAAGTTATAAGACATCCAGAACCCTTAGCCAACTCCCACACACCTTAAACCCACTTCTGCAGTGTTATTGAATGTCCAGACACTTGGTCAGACGTCCAATTTCTGTAGAATACCCAAGAAAAAACCTAAAATCCTTCTTGACTCTGATTAGACGTCCAGAATTGAAGTCTGGACTTCTGATTTTTGAGTATAAGTCGTCTGATACTATTATTGGACGTCTGGAACTGCTTTCTAGTTCCTGTTTTGAGATTCAAGTCTTGATCTTTGATCTCTAGCTCCCTAAACCCAATTCTAACCCCTTAGGAACCTAAATTAAGGTACCCTAACCCTAGTACATCACCTCTAGACCTCCTTAAGGACCTAATTAGGTCCTTACTAAACCTAATTGACTTAGATCATAGTCAGTTACCATTGCCTAGTCAATTGGACTCATAGGATCCAATTGAGCTCAGATCTCAACCCATACAAGTCTAATTGGACTCAATGAAAGTCCAATTGACCTAAGCCCAACCTAATTGAGTTATTTCACTCTCAATTAGGTTCACACTTATTCAATTAAACTTGTGTTAAGTTTAATTGCATTTCCCCCTTAGCAATTAGGGTTTGCAACCCTAATTTAAGACCTACACCAACCTAAACCCCCTTAGGACCTAACCTAGATCACTTAGACACATAGGGCATGGCCACACACACACACACACACACACACATTCACGCACTCCCACACCACCTAGAGTGTTCTAGGTTCTTCCAAAGGTGGCGCCACCCTTGGTTGCCAAAATTAGCAACCAAGAACCATTCAAATTGGAGATCCACAAATGGTGGATCTAAAAACCACCTCTCTCTCTCTCTTTGGTTGGCCACTCTTGGAGCTCTCTCTAGAGAGTTCCACACTTCTCTAGAGAGTCTCCCTTAGGTTTATAAAAAGACCTAAGGGATGGCCATTTGCACCCATTCACTTTTGGCTCCATTTTAGTTTAGCTACATCCACCTCCACTCCATCTCCACGAGTAGCATCACCATGGCCACCAACATCTCCACGCCAAGATGTTGGATCACCTCCTCAACCTCTCTCCAAGGGTCGGCCTAAGCACCATTGGCCGCCCCTCCTTCTCCTCTCAACCAACTCAAAGGCCATCGGAGTCCACCTCCAAATGCCCTTATTTCTACTAGATTAGTAGCTTAGTTCTTCATAGTTTACATGCTTTATTTACTTCTTAGTAGTGTAGTTCCTTGCTTCTCCCCCAATGATGCATGCATAATCCCTCTTTAGATTCATGTATGCAATTGTTTTCTGTTAGCTAGATTTATATTTTCAAACTTTCCACCAGTTCCATGTTGTAAACACCCAGATGAATCAATAAAAGATTTGTTTTTCTATATATATATATATATATATATCTGTGTTGAGAATCACCATGAGCTTACTGCAATATATTTTGTGTGATTAAAGTTTCCTGCTTTTAATTATTATCTGTTGCAACTAGCATGTCGGTACCTGAAGATATTGAGGATCTAACTAATAATGCATTTTCTGTAAACAGCCACCACATAACTGGAATCATGCGTACTAAAACTCACACTTTCACATTTGTCATCTATCTAACACATGCACATGTAATTAGGGTTCATAATGAAAGTGGCCAAACATTGATCCAACGATTAGAAACCGACATGCAATTTTAAGCAAGTAGAGCGAAAGAGATCGATTTCAAATTTACATAAAACGCCTCCCAGAGATGAACGACTGGGACTCAAGTCTTGTTATCTTTACAAATCATTTTTGACGAGCATTTTCACGCAGTATACTACGATGAGATTTCTGTTTTCAAAACACGCGCGAGAATCGCCCTCTGTCATAGACAATGGAGGCAAGTTGGATGTTGAAGCTCTTACACAAATTTCTCAAGTGGGCATAAATAAATGACATATTGATCATAGTGAAATCATAGTCATAAAAATACATTTGTTGTAGTTTAAATCATGAAGATATTTTTGAATTTGTAATACCGAACTCGAAAAATCGAATAAGTTGAAATCGGACTCTGAGTTTTCTTAGGGAGGTAACATAGTATTTTCACTTTATAAGACTACTTTTTTGTCTTTTTCTATTTTCCTTTTTTTGTATTTTTTTTATGAAGCACAAGATAGAATTGATCTAAGTCTAACAACTAAGCAAGCAAATATAAGAGACATCAAAAGATTTCAAGGAAAGCTTCATTAATGATTGTGAAGAATTTTAATACATCAAAACAAACCTAAAAGAATTAGAAATATAACAAGAACTAAAGTAAAATGGAGAAGATAATCTAAAGTTGAAGATGATGCGAAGGTGGCCATAAAGACGTAGCTTGAAGAGTAGCAAAGCGGTCGCAAAGGCACACCTGGAAGAGTCCTGACCAAGGGAAGTCCCACAACCAAGTTGAAGAGAGATTAGAGGGGCTGGGACAACTAGGTGGTAGGGAGTGGAGGTGGAAGATTAGGGTTTTGAAGTGGAGGTTGGAGGTAGAAGATGATGAGAAAGAAGATGCTCTTACAATGAAGGCCTAGAGTTTTTATAGAGGGGGTGGCTAGGGTTTTTTAGAGGAAACTTGGAGGCCAAGGAAAGTGGTATTGAAAAGTAAGAAACAAGGATTAGGTTTAGCTAATTAGGTAGCTAGGGATCCTAATTGAGATTTGGTTGATTGTGTTTCTAGAAGGTGGGATGGCTTGCGTTGGAATGGTGGTGGTTTGGGTGGTGGTTATGTGACCAAGGGATGGGTCTCATAGGTTTTGTAGGTTCTCTTTAGGTAGAAGGGTTAGGTTGGGTTTATAAGGTAGGGAATAAAGGAGTTAGGAATCGAAAATTGTTTGGAATTGATTGCATATAATTTTTTATTGGGATATTCAATGGATTCTTGATTGGACGTGCTTGGAATTTTTGGTACTTTAATCTACATGGATGTAGGATGGATCCTTGATGGTTTTTGCACAAGCCAAAGGTGGAGGAGGAGGCTTGGACGTAGGCTTCTGTGGGCATCTAGAAGGTGGTGTGTTCTCACTAGGATTATGTCCACATTAGGCTTGGTTTAGGTAGATATTCAAGGGAATTGATTGGATGCTAATTGGATGTAATTGGGTGGTACTATTGAACTTGATTTCTACACTAAAAGTTTTGAGTTTGAAAATCCGCCGTTGTAGTTGGGTAAAAATTCGTCAATTAGATAATTTTACCAAAATTCAAAGTAAGTCCCAGGTCAAACACAGGGAGGTGAACGTTTGATCAAAAATCGCATTGGAATTATTGTCACGAAAGCAAATTAGCTGGTTGAAATTAATCTACTAACTATTCTACTTAAAGAATAATTAATAGAAGAGAGAGAAAGAATAATACAAATAAAGAAAAAATAGGGAGAGAATAAACAAATGTTTCATAATGATATTATCATGTTCATTACATCTACTTGATACACTAGAAAGTAATAAAAAGAGAAGAGGGTGAGAAGTTATCCTCCTCGATGGCTACTTGGAGGACGAGTCGCGTTGACGGAGTGCCCGAATGATGGGGATGAGATGCTGGACGAGAGAGAACGAAGCTGGAGGATGGAGGACAAAGTAGGGTGACGTTGTGGTGGGATCCGCTTCCCGAACGGCGGTGAGAGGACAACTGCAGGATGCTCCACAAAGGGGGTGGGAAGATGAAAAATTATTTTACTCTAGCTCTAATGGAGCATCCCGGGTATGGAACTAGCTCGTAGAGCTTTGGAGGGGATAAGAGAAGAAAAGAAGGCATGAGAAAATGTGTAGGAGGGGCAGGCTATCTAAGTGTAGTCATGGAGACAAAAGGGTCTTTTTTTGGCTTAGAAATTAATATCAAGGTTTCTAGTGACGTTTATAAGCGTCATTGAAGACCCACATCACTGAAGCCATGCTCTCCATCTCCATCGTACACCTCTGACGTGAGCGTCCATGTCGTGCCATGTCCACGAACCCTTAGCCTTCAACCGTTGCACACGAAAAAGCCCCATGTCTCTTCGTCTTACAATGCGCGCAGCACCCGCATGAGATTGCGCGTCAGATATCGCATCATTGCGTGCTGATGTGCATACATCTAAATAGCCAAAAATGTTTATTAATGCATGTTCTTAGTGTCATATTAACATCATGCATTGTAAATATGGCATAACATGCATAATCATACATTTAGGTCAAATTATACAAATTTTATAGTAATTGTCTCCTTTTATGGCCAAGGACACGGCGACTTTTAATCGGGGCTTCGGACTGAGGATCTAACCGTACGAATCTGATCAGGGCGACAACGGGAGTTCAACAACTCCAAGATCGCCCTGATCAGACATCCGTAGCACCAGATATGTTCCAAGGAAGCTGAGAGATCAAGGGCCAAGATGGTGTCAATCTACACTTTAGACAACAAATCCAACTGCACGGATGGGTTCGGATTGACGATCGTAGCCTAATAGCGTGAAAATCGACCCAATTTGACATCCGTGGCACCTTCTAGAAGTCACAGAAGATGGACAGCCAAGATGGCGCCACGTGGTGCCATCTCGACCGCCCAAATCGGCCCAGTCGAAGGCTGAAGACCCGCCACGCTCTCACTCTCTCCTCAACGCAAGATCAAATCTGGGCCGCCACAAGCACGTGCCGTGGTTAAAAACTTGACAAAGAAGAAGGCACAGCGCAGCGGTTAAGGCGTTGCAGGAGCTAAGAGCGCGTGTTCGGGTCGTGCGCAACACATCTCCTCTTCCTGCGCAGGCACAAAATCCAGACCTTCGAACCAGGTGGACACATGATTGAATGCTCACCGCGTACGCGTGATCAAATGCACGATGTAAAGGATGGGCTAGCGCAGGATGATGACCCTTCGATCTGGATCCAACAGCTTGGAATGGGGCTACGTCGCGCCGTAAAGGGTGAAGACGAAGCGGTAGCAGCACGATCATGGTCGTCTGATCTTGATCGGACGGTTGAGATCTATTCTTAGCAGCATAACATCCGAAGTCAGGGGGCTTGAGTGCATTTAAGCTGTCCGATCTTTAGATCGGATGGATGAGAATGCACGGTCAGTGAGTGTTGAGGTGCAAAGAGGAGGAGGCATGCGTGATGCATGCACACATCGCCCACGACAGGTCTTTAGTGATGAATAAATCTATCACTAAAGACCTAGTTTTAATGTTTTTGAATATGGAATGACCAATTGCCCCCAATCCTTGCAACTATAAAAGGAGACTCCTACCCTACAAAATTCTCATCCCTTCCTTCACCTCTCTCCCACTCCAAAGCTCTAGAGAAGCTTGTCCCACATCGAGGATGCTCCTTTAGAGCCAAATCCAAAGTTTTCTCGCCCCCGTTCCGGAAGTGGATCCCGCGACGACGGTGACATGCTGCCTCCCACTTCCTCCTGCTTCATCCTCCTTCCCGCTCCGTCCTCCGTCTTCCAGGCGTCGCTCCGTTCGGCTTGTCCTCCAAGCATTCGTAGAGGAGGATAATATCTCTCTCCCTTCTTTTTATCACTTTCTAGAATAGAATTTCCCGCTTTCTAGCTGTAATCATTTCCCTCTTTCTAGTTGTAAAAATAGTATTATTATCAAGTGATTGTTTTCTCTCTCTCTCAGTGTTATATCAATTCCATTGTAATTATCTCGCTTTCAAACAAAAATACCAAAAAAATATAATTGCAGATTTTAGATCGATGTATCCTCCCTGTGTTCAACCTAGAATTTCTTTACAAATTTCTGTAAAATTTTATCTGTTGACGGATTACTTTGCAAATTGAACTACGACGGATTTTTAAAATCCAATTCCAATCGCGTAGTTTTCCGCTTCCAACATTTTGGTGCCGTTGCTGGGGAGGCAACGGTTCTCAATTTCTTTCCACATTTCACGCACTTTATTGTTTTCTAACTCACTTTATTTCTCGTCTTTTGTTTTATAGGTACCTCAATAGGGAATCTTCAAGTGGTAGATCAGAGTAAAGTGCAGTTGAAGATGACTGTAAGTGCTCCCCATTCTTCCCCTCCATAGATTTCGTTTCACAACATTAATTCGAATCACAATTAACCTAGGTGTTTGCAAAAATCCTAGGGTTAGTTTGGTTGCTTGGATTTCCACCCACATTCATCTCACCCTCATATAAAAAAAAATCAACAAAATGATACTTCTTGTGGGATAAATCAAACATACACACTACATATACCCACATTCAAGGCACATAACCTAATTGATTTTTATCTACTCAACCGAATTCTGATCTGTGGAACCGGTACACGTAAATCAACATATAAAAGAGTAGAAATCAGTCTAGGTCAATCATTTTGTGTGCCTAACTTAGTGGTGCAATTTTAGCCAATTGTTTAAGTTATTTAGGTCGCACCACTTAATCTAACATAAAGTCACTAAGTAGCTTCCCTTTATGGTTTTCAATTTAGGTCAATAACAGGCACTCCACTTTACTTTTTGATTTTAAAAGGAAAAAGATCTTCACCCATGCTTGAAAATTTGGTTTACCTCGAAAATTGATTGAATTAACCTAATTCCAAACCCTAAAAGCTACTTAAGGAAGATTTGAGCCTTAAAATCCACTCATCAAAAATAATCTTGCTTGAAAATCCTTGTTGTGCATGCACTCACACATACTCAATTGATCATTAAGGGCACAACCCATCTTAAGGGCCCACCACATTCCATAAGCACTACAATCCCAGGCCTAAATAAAATCAAGTAGACGTTGGCTTTAAGGACTAATTCACTCTTCAAGGCCTAGTCTAAGATTGTTTATGATTAACCTGCTCGTACCAATCAATCCGATGTCTAACTAGGGGAGTAGAGTCAAACGACCATGGATGGGGGGTACACTAGGAACCGAAGGCGCAAATTGAAGGAAGAACCTTCTCCCCAGTCCCTCCTTCTAACTGGTTGGATTGATTGGACGCAAGTATAGTAAATCATCTATATTCTTAAGATGGATTCTGAGAATCTGTAGATCCTTAGGCTACCCCACTTAAGGACAGGCTTGTTTTGTTGTGCTGTAGGGTTCTTATCCCTAGTCCTTCCGAACTCTTCCTAGTTTATGTTGGGAAGGAGGTCATTGAATCCCTGATTGGAAGGACCACTAGAGTATTCTAGGAGGCGTAGATTAGATTTTCGCCAAATTGATCTCATGGCTGATCAACAACCACCTCTGCCTCAGAATCCACATGAGATGTTTCAAAGGCAGCTGGAACAAATGTAGAGAATGCAAGAATGGTTCCAGAGAATGTAGGGTGCTCAGCCCTTAAAGGATTTTTATGATCCTTCAAATTATGGGGAACATCTCGGTGTCCAAATTCCTACTGGAGACGTAGAAATCAAGCCCTAGGTGTTAAGCCTGATCAAATACTTTCATGGGCTTGGCTTTGAAGACCCGTTTCAGCACTTGGAGGACTTGACCACTTTGGTCCAGACCACCAAGGCACGAAACGTGAACGAAGAGCAGATGATCATGAGACTTTCCCCACTCTCTTAGGGATAAAGCTGCTCATTGGTACATGACCATAGGAAGGCCGATCGCAACATGGAATGAGCTGAAATAAACTTTCTTGAAGAAATTCTTCCCTGTCGGACGTACCAATGCTCTGAGACGGGTGATTACTACCTTCACCCAGCGGCCAGGGGAGCAGTTTCATGTTGCCTGGGAGCGATTCCACGACCTATTATGGAAGTGTCCATGCCACGAGGTGCCGAAATGGCAGCTCATGCAGATCTTCTACCACGATTTGACTGAGCAACTCAGAAATCACGTGGACGCTTCTTGCAGAGGCAATTTCCTCAACAAAGACGCAGATAGTGCGCACGATTTATTTGAGGAGATGAGTGAAAATTCAATCAATCATGCCTCCATGGATACTTTCAACCAGTCCCAACAACCCAGATCGAATGTTAATGAAGTCCACAACTCTCATTCATTCGATATGGAACTGATTTGCAATAAACTAAATAAGGTGGACTTGGTTACTAAAAGGATGGAGGGGCGGATGCCTGGAAACACAATGAACAATTCTCGATCCACTCAATCCCAGAATTAGGGATTCCATTCGGCGCGAGCTCCTTCTGGACGGGAGTTCGTGAATCAACTTGATGCAGCTTAACCTGTGAGCTGGCATTATTCAGAACCCCATAGGTTCCAAATTGGGGCCTTTGATCGCAGTTTCTCTGATCCCTCCCTTTCTTTCTCTCCATCCTCACCCTGTAAGGATGTCTATGCTGTACAGGAGAACGTTAGGTCCAACCCTTACTCCAATGCTTATAATCCGGGTTGGAGGAACCACCCTAACTTCTCTTGGAAAAACCCGAGGTAGCAGACCCAATTTCGACCCAGCAACTATGCTCCACAATGACCAATGGGTCAGGGTCATGTTTACACTCAGCTGCCCCAAAATCAGGTCAATCAGCCAGCTTGGAATGCCCGTCAACCTGTAGGGCAGGATGATTTGAATCGACAAATGGTAGAAATGCAAGGATCTATGCTCCAGCTTATGCAGCAAATGAAAACTTTGCTGGACAACTTGCAAACCGGGTTCATTACTAATTCTCGTCAACCCAGATCTCTGCCATCTCAACCCGTACCCAACCCGCGTAATATCCAGAATCCGGCCAATCAAGCCCAAGGGTACGGGAATCAGAGGGACCCACACGCACATGCTCAGGTGGTTGAGCAGGGTCCTTCCTCTTCTACTTCTTCAAATCAAAGGTTTCTGGCTAATGAAGCCCCTCCAATCTTTCCTAACCCTCCCCAAAACCCAAGCCCGTATGCATCTGCTAATTTAGTTACCTTGAGGAGTGGAAAACAAACTCAGGATCCACAACCACACTGTTCTAATCTACCAAATCATAGAGAGCTTGAAGAGAGAAAGGAGAACTCTGAAGAAGAAATCAAGGCTCAGGAACCTGATTCTAATGATCTAACTCATGTTCCTTTTCCTGAGGCCTTGATTAAGCCTAGGAAGAAGAAGCTTGTTGATAGTAACGAGGAGCACTTGAATATATTCAAGAATGTCAAGCTCAATATCCCTCTCCTCGACGTTATCAAACACATATCGGCTTACGCGAAATTTTTAAGGCGATTAACAAATTCGAGGATTGTGGATTTATAGAGAAACTTGAGGAAGACAACTTGAACATTAAATCATGTGTGGCGGTTTCTGTAATTGAAAGTTCCTTCTGTTGTGATGGATCTGACCCGCAACCTTCTATGGCAAACCTGCCACATTTTGAAGAGGTTATTGATTTTATTCACTTTCAACCTCTTCCTCTTGATGAATCTTCATCAGCATCATCTTTACCTCCAATCCAAAACTCGCCCCAGCTCGAATTGAAACCATTGCCTGAAAATTTGAAATATCAATTTTTGGGACCTCAAAAGATGCTTCGTATGATTATCAGTGCCAGATTAACTAAGGAATAGGAGATTAAACTGATCAAGGTCCTAAAGGAATACAAGAAGGCAATTGGTTGGACCATTCATGACCTTAGGGGGATCGAGCCATCTTACTGCAATCACAGAATATTCTTGGAAGATGGATCCCGCCCTTCTAGCCAAATGCAGAGGAGATTAAACCCTAATATGCAAGAAGTGATCAAGAAGGAAATTGTCAAGTGGCTCAACGTAGGAATCATTTATCCGATCTTTGATAGTCCCTGGGTAAGTCCCGTACAAATTGTTCCCAAGAAAATCAGGATTACCGTTATGACTAACGAGAAAGGAGAATCTATCACAACTCATTCAGCTTCCTCTAGGAAGGTTTGTATCGATTACAGAAAGCTGAACATAGCCACGAAAAAGGATCATTTCCCTTTGCCCTTTATCGATCAAATCCTAGAAAGACTAGCTGGGCAGAAGTACTTCTGTTTCCTAGACGATTACTGGGGATACAATCAAGTCCCTATCCATCCTAAGGATCAAGAAAAAATGACTTTCACCTGTCCCTACGGAACCTTTGCTTTCCATAGGATGCCATTCGGCTTATGCAATGCACCCATGACTTTTCAAAGGTGTATGCTAGCCATATTCTCTGACATGGTGGGAGAGTTTATGGAAGTCTTCATGGACAATTTCTCTATTTTCAGAGAATCATTTGATTCTTACTTGGCTAATCTTGAAACGATCCTTAAAAGATGCATCAAAACAAGAGAGGTCCTTAGCTGGGAAAAGAGTCATTTCATGACACAAGAAGGCATCGTCTTGGGTCATGTAATCTCTGAACAAGAAATCGAAGTTGATAAAGATAAGGTTGATGCTATCTCTAAACTTCCTCCTCCCACATCTATTAAACAAATTCGATCATTTCTTGGTCATGTGAGATTCTATAGGAGTTTCATCAAGGACTTCTCTAAGGTTGCTGACCCTCTGAGCAACCTTCTCGCTAAAGATACGTAGTTTGATTTCAACGAATCATGCCATAGGGCATTTGATTTTCTTAAAACAGCAGTCACTTGATGTTGTAACCACCAGTTTGGGTAGCCCCATTCGAGATAATGACCGACGCTTCTGATTATGCGATCGGGGTTATTTTGGGTCAGAAGATTGACAGGAAGTCCTCTGTCATCTACTACGCTAGTAAAACTCTGGACGAGGCCCAGAGGAATTACACTATTACTAAGAAGGAATTATTAGCTGTAGTATTTACTTTAGAGAAATTCAGGGCTCATCTCTTAGGATCTCATGCCATAATTTACACCGACCACTCAACCTTAAGACATCTCTTGGCCAAATAGGATGCCAAACCCCGACTTATTTGATGGATTCTTCTACTTCAAGAATTCAATCTTGAAATCAAAGATAAATCCAGGGCACAGAATGTGGTGCTGGATCATCTTTCGAGACTTCTGAGTGATTCTTCTCATCCGAATATTCCAATTGCTGATACTTTTCCAGATGAGACTATCCTTGCAGTACCAGGTGTCCAAACCACATGGTTTGTTGACATTGTAAATTATTTGGCCGTTGGTCAAACCCCTCAGGATTGAACCAAGCAACAATGAGATAGACTCAAATTTGAGGCCAAATATTACTTCTGAGAGGACCCTGAACTATATAGCATCGGCTCTGATCAGATTATTTGCCGATGTGTTTTGGAGAATGAATTCAAAAGTATATTCGAGTTCTGCCATGCATTTGCGTGTGGTGGACATTTCTCTGGGAAAAAGACGACTGCAAAGATTTTGTAATCTGGATTTTATTGGCCGTCTTTATTCAAGGATGC
This sequence comes from Thalassia testudinum, assembly GCA_037157565.1. Lineage (NCBI taxonomy): Eukaryota > Viridiplantae > Streptophyta > Magnoliopsida > Alismatales > Hydrocharitaceae > Thalassia > Thalassia testudinum. The sequence continues at coordinate 123,945,781 of JAZHRO010000036.1, read as the reverse complement.
CTAAGAATTCTCGAGGTCATGTTCTCGATGCCAGGCACTTGGGAGAATAACCAAGAGAGATATGATGCCTCTAAACCCAATTCTTCCTGTCGAAATCTTCGATGTTTGGGGCATCGATTTCATGGGACCCTTCCTCCCTTCATTTAGACACCAGTACATTCTCGTCGCTGTTGATTACATGTCCAAGTGGATCGAGGCTATTCTCACCAAAACCAATTACCACAAGGTGGTCATCGATTTTGTCAAGAAGAACATCTTCAGTCAGTTTGGGATTTTGAGGGCCATCATTAGCGATGGTGGTACTCACTTCACTAATGCCCAGTTTCGTAATTTGCTGGCAAAATACAGGTAAATCACAGAATCTCCACACCTTACCACCCCCAAACGAATAGACAGGTCGAGATCTCCAATCGGAAGATCAAGAATATTCTTCAGAAAATGGTTAGGCTTGATTGTAAAGATGTAGGATTGATGGAATATGTATATGCGCACAAAAATACTTAAGCACAATGTTAGTAATAACAAAAAAATTTTGCACAAATAATCAAACCACAAAAGACACAAAATGTATAGTGGTTCCCCTCCCTTGGGTACTCCACTACCTAAGCATCCCAGCTTAGGGTTTTTAACCCGATTCTCTCAACCCTGGGAGAATCAATTTACTAACCGAGGTAATTAACGGGTTACCTCAACCCAAGTACAAAAATGGGTTTGTTACAACCCAACGAGCAAATGCTCAAATACAAAAGAAGTACAGGTGTAAGAAAGACTAATCATACAACTAAGTTCCTAAGCCTCTCAATAATATATAGAATAATATTACCAATTTAAGAGCCTAGAAAGAACATGGTTCGCTTCGTAGATGCGTAAAAAAAATGCATCATTGAGCTTGCAAGAATACTATGAGAGTGGATGGCAAGCTTCTTTCTCTTTTGTGAATATGGTGGGAATTTGAAATTCTAGCTCTAGGATTTTCTCTTCTCTTTTCTTGTGTCTCTTGTATGCAAACAAAGAGTCCTAGGGTCATTTTATAGAGTTTAGGACCTAGGATACTCGTCCACTAGACGTTGGGAATTAATTCCCAATGTTCACATAGTTGGAATTAATTTTCTAGCCGTTCAGAAATGAGCCAACGGCTACCTGGTATCAGTACTAAAGTACCTGTACCGATACTCGTTGCTTCCAGATTTGGGTTTAAAACTCTTAACACAAATCTATAACCCATTTGTATCGGTACTCATGATCAGTACTGGTACTCATTACCTCCAATACCGGTACTGATCATGAGTACCGGTACTTGCAGGGTACAGGTTTATTTCTTGACAAAACCCAAACCTGTAACTCACATGTACCGGTACTAAACTTTAGTACCAGTACTTGTGGGTTATCAAGTACCTTTTTTAAGTAATTTAATCCATTATGTACTTTGAAAACGAATGCCATATAAATCCTAACTTATCTCTAACTGATTTTTATGATCTAAGTTAAATTCTTTGTTAAGAGGCATATACAATCTATAAATATAAAATCTAAACTAAAAAACTAAAGATGGAAGATGATCTTCTTGTCGATCCATCCTTGTCATCTTGCCTCCTCCTTGTCATCATTTTCTCTTTCTCATCATCATGCCTTCATCACTTCCTGTTTACCTTAATCTTCACCTAAATCTAAAAAGAACTCAATTGCAAACATTAATTCATAATAATTTTGTTAACACCAAAACAAAATGTGGAACAAGGTTCCAACAAAAGACTAGACTCAAAAGCTTGAGGACACTCTTTGGGCCTACCGTACAGTGTACAAAACGCCTATTGGCATGTCACCGTTTTGTCTAGTGTATGGAAAGGCGTGCCATTTACCCATAGAAATTGAACTTAGGGCATTCTGGGCAATCAAGCAGTGTAATCTGGATTTGAGTTTAGCCGGAAAGATCAGGAAACTCTAACTATCTAAGTTGGAGGAGCTTAGAAACGATGCATATGAGAATGTCAAGATCTATAAGGCTCGGACCAAAGCTCTTCATGACCAATTGATATCCTGCAAGAGCTTTGAGTCAAACCAAAAGGTCTGGCTTTTTGATTCTCGACTTAAGTTCTTTCCTAGCAAACTTAGGTCAAAATGGAACAACCTGTTCATCATCGATCAGATATTTCCAAACAAGGCCATTCAGATCTCTGACCTAAAGACGGGTAATTCATTTAAAGTTAATGGTCAACGTCTGAAGCCTTTTATTGACCGTATTATTCCAGAACCCATCTCAGACATGGTTGCTCTAATCACATTGTGATTTCTTTGGCTAGACTTCGCCTAGCTGATGGCATTAAACTCAGCAATTGTACAATCTGACTTAGAGTTGACCCAAGCATCTTATTCAGGTGATATCTTCTACATTCTACTCTTCCTTTCATGTCTTTTATTCTCATTGCGGACATTGCATCAACTAGGCATGGGGGGTGGATTCAATTATTAATCATTTTGTCAGCTCTATGGAATTCTTTTAATTCTACTTGTTTTCTCTCAAAAAAAAAAAAAGAAAATTGAATTACAAAAGAATACTTGGGCATTAATACTTTTCAATCTTAGGAAATATTACAGTAGGATCTGAACACTAAGACCCTTCAGGTCTTTAGGCTTACTCAGCCCGGGTATCCACTAAAATATGAATTTGTTTATCAAGTCCTCGCCATCTTGAATTCTATTTCAATTTGGTTAAATAAGTTAGGGTGATAAGTACACAACTTATCAACCTGCCCTCTGATTTGAGGGAACTTTAAGTCTAAGCATCTACACACTATTTGCACTGACTCATTGTTTGGTGGTTTTAACGAAAATTAGGTAGCTAATGAACCTTCTAGGGTGGTATGGCTAGCAAGTTACGTGGGTAACTACCCATAGGTAGGTTGTCCAGAGCCCAGTCACTGGACCATTCTTTTCCTACTGCCTTTAGGTAAATCTTAGACCAGGGAAGCCATCTACTTAAAAAAAAAGAGTTCAAAAAGAAAAGAAAAAGAAAAGAAAAGGAGACAAGAAAAAAATAATAAGCCACACTTCACCGCAGAAGTATGGCTAGCAAGTTATTGTGAGTAACAGCCCATTGGTAGGTTGTCCAGATCCCAGCTTAAGAAATGCATGTTTAATTCCTAAAACACTTAGGAAGAAGCGGAGAAGTAGAATAAGCCGGGGAGATATACACTGGATTCATCCTTGTGTTGACTCCATAAAAATAAAAGTAGGGAGAAAGCTACCGGTCATATAGATACACCTTTAGGAAGAATTCTTTTTAAGGTCACCTAGGGGTGTAGAAACCCAAAGTCCATTCTGATTGTCGATCAACGAGTCTATCACATTCACAAAAAGATGATTAGATCTTAGGGTTCTTATCAAGTCTTGGGTGGGTTGAGTGGCTGTAGAAAGCCACTCTATAACCCTAAACTGAAAAATTTTAAAAAAAATTAGAAAAGAAGAAAAAGGAAAAAAAAAGAGATCCTTCTTTGAATATGGCGAGGGCTTGAGGTGCTCTGCATTTTGGTAGATACCCAGGCGTTGTTGTATCTTTGAAAGTTCAGGTCCTAAGTAAAAATTTCTTAATGTTAAAAATGACTTTTGCCCAAATAATCCAATCCTAATTCTTTTATAAATAACATGTAGTTTTTGCTAGGGACTACCAAAAGATAGGCATGGGGTGTGATGTGCATACATATAAATAGCCAAAAATGTCTATTAATGCATGTTCTTAGTGTCATATTAGCATCATGCATTGTAAATAGTGCATAACATGCATAATCATACATTTAGGTCAAATTGTATAGTAATTGTCTCCTTTTATGGTCAGGGACAGCGTGACTTTTAGTCAAGGCTTCGGACCAAGGATCCAACCATACAGATCTGATCAGGGCGACGACGGGAGTTCAACGACTCCAAGATCGCCCTGATCGGACATCTATAGCACCAGATATATTTCAAGGAAGTTGAGAGATCAAGGGCCAAGGTGGTGTCAATCTGCATTCAGACGACAAATTCAACCACACAGATGGGTTCAGATCAATGATCACAGCCTAACAACGCAAAAATCGGCCCAATCCGACATGCGTGGCACCTTCTAGAAGTCACAGAAGATGGATGGCCAAGATGGCGCCATCTCGATCGCCCAAACAAGCCTAGCCAAAGGATGAAGACCCACCGCGCTCTCACTCTCTCCTCAACGCAAGATCAAATATGGGTCGTTGGATCTTGATCCAACAAAGAAGAAGGCACAACGCAGCGGTTTTGGCATTGCGAGAGCTGAGAGCGTGTGTTCGAGTCACGCGCAACGCATCTCCTCTTCCCACGCAGGCGCAAAATCCAGTTGCTTGATCTGACGCCAATAGCTCAGATCTTTGGATCAGGCAGTCACGCGATTGAACGCTTGCCGCGTATGCGTGATTAGACGTGCGATGTAAAGGGCGGGCTGGTACGCGATGATGACCCTTTGATCTGGATCCAGCGGCTTGGAATGGGGCTACGTCGTGCCATAACATGTGAAGACGAAGCGGTAGCAGTGCAATCGTGGTCGTCTAATCTTGATCGGATGGCTGAGATCTATGCTTAGCCGCTCAACGTCCGAAGTCAAAGGGTCTCAAGTGCATTTAAGCTATTCGATCTTTAGATTGGATGGCTGAGAATGCACGGTCAGTAAGCGTTGAGGCACGAATAGGATTAGGCACGTGCGATGCATGCACACGTCGCCCATGACAGGTCTTTAGTGATGAATAAATTTGTCACTAAAGACCTGCTTTTAATGTTTTTGAATATGGAATGACCAAATTTCCCCCAATCTTTGCAACTATAAAAGGAGACCCCTACCCTAAGAAATTCTCATCCCTTCACCTCTCTCCCTCTCCAAAGCTCTAGAGAAGCTTGTCCCACACTCGGGATGCTCCTTTAGAGCCAAATCCAAAGTTTTCTCGCCCCCATTCTGGAAGTGGATCCCGCAACGACGGTGACATGCTACCTCATTCTCTCTTCCTCCTGCTTCGTCATCCTTCTTCCTGCTCCATCCTCCATCTTCCAAGCGTCGCTCCGTCCAGCTCATCCTCCAAGCATTCGTCGAGGAGGATAACATCTCTCTCCCTTCTTTTTATCGCTTTCTATAATAGAATTTCCCACTTTCTAGATGTAATCATTTCCCGCTTTCTAGTTGTAAAAATAGTATTATTATCAAGTGATTGTTTTCTCTCTCTCTCTTAGTGTTAATAATAATTCCATTGTAATTATCTCGCTTTCAAACAAAAATACCAAAAAAATATAATTGTAGATTTTAGATTGACGTAGCCTCCCTGTGTTCAACCTGGAATTTCTTTACGAATTTTGGTAAAATTTTATCTATTGACGGATTGCTTCGCAAATCAAACTACAATGATTGATTTTTAAAATCCAATTCCGATCGCATAGTTTTCCGCTTCCAACATGCGTGAGTGCATCCAACGCTCCTTGTAGCGCCACGTCACTACTCCGCAGCCTCTTGATTACGATCGCACAGGTGAATTTCGCCACACCAATCACTGCCACTCAATTTGAGGAGATCGGGGGTCGAACTCGCGCCTCGTCTTCACAAAAGGAGGCACGACCGCTATGCCACACCTCAAATAGTGTCACGTTTCTAATTTAAGGGTCGGGCGTTCACAACCGTTAGATGGCGATCCAACAATCGAGAATGCTCGCATCCTTTTCTTTGGTGGACTGATGCTCAGCCTGAGAGTGAATCTTAGCTATTGGATCGATGATCTAACTGTTGAGATGTGTTGATTATTGTGTGAAGAGGTGCTGCGGGAGGCTTGGGCCATTTTGGGTGGCTGGGATGGCACCATCCAAGCTGTCCATCTTCTCTGTCTTGTAGATGGTGTCATGGATGTCGGATTGGGTCTATTTTCATGCCATTGGGCTACGATCATCAATATGAACCCATTCACGCGATTAGATTTGTCATCTAAGGTATGGATTTATACCACCTTGCCCCTTGGCCTCTGATCTTTCTTGAACTGCATCTGATACTACGGAAGCTTGATCGAGGCAATCTCAAAGTCGTTGAACTCCGATTGTTGCCCTGATCAGATTCGTATGGTTGGATCTTCAATTCGAGGCCTTAATAAATATTACCTTGTCCTTGGCCACAAAAAGGGCAAATTAACCTAAAATTTGTATAAAGTAATTTAAATGTAGAATGATGCCTGCTATGCAATATTTATAATGATGAATGAAATTATACACCTAAGAACACGCAAAAATAGATAGTTTATATAAAATAGATGTGACTACATCAGCTACATTTAATGAGATGATTTCCAAGGATAATTATTGGATTTTTAGATTTAGAAAATGTGGCAATTGAATAATTGTGGAGGATTCTAGAAGTTAATCCTAAGATTAGGATTTTTGGATAAGAACACTAGGAGTGTGAGCTAGGGCTTGTTAGGATTAGGTTTAGGTGATGGGTTAGTAGTAGGACAAGGATTGGGAAGTCTAAATAAGGTTAGGTTTCTAGGTGAGGGTTTAGGACTAGGTTTTAGGAGTTTATATATGGTTGGTTAGGGTTTTGGGTGTCGGCAAATGAGGTAGGTTGGGAGCAGGATACGGGTTAGGGTTTTAGGTCACAAATGTACTCTTCTCTTCAAATGAGCTCAACTAGACTTGAATTCTTCTTCTCTTCCTCCTAAGCCTGATTGAAGTGTTCCTGTATAGAGCAGAATCCCAAGTTAGCATAAGTCAAGCTTAATTTTACAATCTCAGTTCTAAAATGCAAATATGCAATTATTTACATAATGACCTAATTCATGCATCTAATGCACCAAAACTAACAAAACTAAGCATGTTATCTAAATTACCTTACTCATTACATACCACCAGGTCGACACTTAGAAAATGACTTGCAAGAGCACAGGCAAAGAAATTTCATTCAAAAAGATGTAGTAAATGATGGTGTGTAAAACAGTCTTGAAGACCTGGAAATTTTGTATTAAAGTATTAGAAGTCTATTTGCCACCCAACACATAGAGTCAATTTAGAAAAGAGCGAAAAGTGGAATACAGGGGTTTCATCAATAAAAAAGACGTTTGTTGGGAGCCATGTGGTAGATTGGTCGATCAAAGGATGGTTACAAGTGTTGGTACCTGATGCAAATTGATCAATCAATTTGAGTGGGTAAGAAAAACAAAAAATAAAAATCACAGAGTTTGATCGATCAAAATGGATTTGAATTGATCAAAATGAGAAGAACTTGAAGATCAAAGCTTACAAATGCAAGGAAAGTGAATGAGAATGATCTCAAAAAGCACGCAAAGGGAAAAAGTAGAGTGGAAAGAGGATTTATCTGCAAGAAAAACATAAAAAACATAAGATATGCTTACCCAAATGGATCTACAAGAGGTTCTTGAGAGAAGATTTCATAATAGTTACCTCACAAGAAGGTCCACCAAAGAACTTTTGGTCAATCAATGGTCAACCAAAGGACCTTCCCATCGCGACAGTGACCTTTGATTGACTAACGGGTTTGGTCGATCAACCTTTAGATGGGCAGCATTGAGAGAGATGGTGGAGAGATGGTAAGACGTAAATCCTCTCTTTGTGTTTACGTGGGAGGTGAATTTCGGGTGGTAGGAGGGTTAAAAGGTGATGTGGTAAAAAAAAAGGAAGTATTAGGAATTGTGGGAATAGAAGAAGGGTGGAGAAAATTGAGAGATTTTTGTAAATGAGATTTTCATTCTAAATTTACTCAATCCCCTACTTAGGTATTTACTAAATTTCATCAAAACCCAAGAGAATAAATGTAGGGGACTTATGAATTTTTTATTTAATCCATGTTGTTTTAGTGCAAACATGGTAAATTTTTCCAACAAATATTTAATTTATTTAGAAAACCTTTTAGTTTCAATAGAAAATTACATATTTCAACCCAAACTTATTTCTTTAATGCTGTAGAGTCCCAACTTTCTTATTACTAAAATCTTTCAGTAGAAAGAGGTTTCGTGAACATGTCTACCAATTAGTTTTCAGTATCAATAAATTCTAGTGTAATGGGACCTTTTAATGCATTTTTTATATGGATTTTATGCATTTTATAAATTGTGGGTTTTAGATGTCGTTGCAACGTGTAAAATCGATCAACTCTTAAATTTATAATACTTAGATGGTGAAGTATCTAGGGTCATCCAAGGAGACTAAATTGTTAATCACAGGAATTGATTCTCATGCCTCTCAAATCCGCACTTGTCTTTTTGTGAATTTGATTTTTGTTATTTTTATAATTTTTCAAACAATCAAAAATTTCATGTGAATATTAACTACCTATCAGTAACCCTAAGTGACAATAAGAAAACGTCTTTTTCTAAACTCACCCTAGGTAAGTGCGCCTAGGATAATTAGAAGAAGGTGTGGTGCACTAAGCTACTACTACAAGAAGAACACACTAATTAGAAAGAATGAAAGTTGGAAGGAAAACTGAATGATTTGTATTACTAACAAAGTAAGGGACAAGTAGCTAAATGTTTCTTACAACAAAAAGGAGAAACTAAACTAGCTAATACAAAGAAAGTAAAGATGAAGAAAAGTCTTCCAAAGATGGTGAAGAAGGAGTAGTCCTTGCTCCAAGCACAACAACTCCTATGCTTGAAAAGAATTCCTCCTTACTTCCAATATGATGACTCCTCCAAGGTGGGCGTCAACCACCTTGATGAACATCTCCTCCTTGCCTGGTCATCCTTCTAGAGGTGACCTCCTCCTTAGCAGGGCACAAGGGAGAAGAAGGAGAGGAAGAAGGCACCAAGGGGGAAGGTAGGTTGCCCCCTTGATCTTCTTCTCTTCTTCCTTGGTGTGAATGGAAGGGGACATAGGGTGGTTTGGGTGGAACCTAAACTAATGGAGAAGATGATTTTTGGGTGGTGGTTAGGTGGGGTATATATAAGAATGGAGAGGGGAGTTGGTGTGGCTTTTGGATGTAAGGTTAGGATTGATTTTAGTGGGTGCTTGGTGATCCTATGGCCTAGGATAGTTGACACCAATCCTAAGGGTGCTTTTGGTGGTAATAGTTGGTGGTTACCACCCTTGGTGGCCTTTGGTTTTGGCACCAAAATGGATCTTCTAGAAGGGGTCCTAGGTGGCGCCAAGATTGGATGGGTAGGATAGGTTTAGGTGTTGGATGGAGGGTTAGGATGAGAGGAGAGTTGGCGCCAAAAACCAAGGTGGTTATGGGATGGTTTTGGCGCCAACTAGCGATGCCTTTTGATAGTGGTTGTGGGTTGAAGAGATGGCTTGTTGTTGGCACCAAGTTGGATTGGGAGTAGGAAGCTTAGGTGGACTAGGTTTAGGATTATTTAGTGGAGCTTAGGTAGGTGTGTTTTAGGGTTATGTAGGGATGACAAGGAGGTGACTAGCTAAGCTAAGCTAGCTTAGCTAGCAAGTGAGTAGTGGAGAGAGGTAGAGGGAGCTAGGGTTTTGGAGGTTACGAGCTGGAGGGAGCTATCTTGAGCAGCACTAGAGTTGTCGGCTACTAAAGAGAATTGCAAGGAGAAACATTAGTTGGCTTAGATTTCTAGTTCTTTGCTAGTTGCTAAGCCAAGCTAAGATGAGCTGGCTTCTGCTGATATGAGTTGAGGTGAGCTGGGTCTGGTCTTCCTGGAGATTACCTAGTTAGCTTAGGTCAAGTAGCTCAGCTCAACCAAGTTGAACTAAGTTAAGTCTCTGAGAGCTGGACTTGAGCTAGCCTGAGCTGGTTGAGGTTATCTTCAACTGACTAGGTCTAGCTAGTTGATGGTTGTAGCTAGTCCTAGTCAGGTTGAGCTTCCAGTGAACTGTTCTAAGCTGGAGGAGCTGGAATGGAGCTGGGATCAACTGACTTGAGCTAGTTTGAGCTACCATCCAGCTGAGGTAAGTTGAATGGAGCTGGGGTGAACTAGCTTGAGTTACCATTCAGCTGAGATGAGCTGAATGGAACTAAACATGAGTTGATCAAGCTAGAATGAGCTGAGATATAGCTGGGATGAGCAAAATCTAGCTAGGATCCAACTAATAGGAGCTTCTTCTTGATATTCTGCCTTCCTGAGTGCCAAGGTATGCGGGATCTAACTTTCTATCTATCATTGATACTCAAGTAAATGTATAAAAAAGATAATAAAATGCAATGCATGCCTATCCTAAGTAAATGCCTAAATGTAGCCCGACAATACGCTTGCTGAATTAAAACCCTAAGAGCTAGATCTATTTTAGGGCATAAGAATGATGATAAACTGGTATTTATCAATTTTCTCTAAGAAAATAATGTTTGACATCTATGTGTTTGGTGTGTGAGTGTTGTGCTGGATTTTTAGAAAGATTGGTTGCACTTCTGTTGTCATAATGAATTTTGCTATAATCAAATCTTAACCCAAAGTTAGACAATGTCTACCTCAACCACACAACTTGAGAGCATGTGAGAGTAACAACTATATATTCCACCTCATTCATAGATAATGACACACATGTTGGTTTCTTGGAAAAACAAGAATCGAGTGATTCACCAATGAAATGACATGTTCCACCAGTTCTTGTTCGTTCAGTCCAACTCCTCGCATAGTCAATGTCACTATAGGATAATAGATCTAGGTACTCCTAGTGTTATTTAGATATCTAAATATTCTTTTTACCACATTAAGATGAGATTCTTTAGGTTTAGACTGAAATCTCGTACATAGACATTTAGCAAAAAGAATATCAGTTTAGAGGTTGTTATATATAGAAGTGAACCTATCATTCCTTGGTATTTTTTTCATCTACTTTCTTACCGGAAGAATAATCACCAAGAGAAGTAGATGTAACAATTGGAGTTTCGTTTCCTTTTGCATTTTCAAAACCAAACATCTTGAGTATCTCAAAAATGTACTTTATTTACATGATTGATTGATTTGGAGACCCAAGAAGAATTTAAGCTCACCCATCATGCTCATTTCAAACTTAGTCTTCATGATCTCATTGAATTGTTGATACAGTAACTCCTTAGTTGATCCAAATATAATGTCACAACTTAAATTTGAACCAACAAGATGTTGTTTCTAATTTGTTAACAAATAGAGTGGAATCAACAACCCCAATATGAAAATCATGGTTAAGAAGGAAGGACCTAAGTCTCCCATATTAGGCTCAAGGAGCTTGTTTAAGTTTGTATAACACCTTGTTGAGCTTATATATGTGCTCCAAGCATTCTGGGTCTTCAAACCCGGGAGGCTGATGGACATAAACCTATTCCTTAATATAGCCATTAAGAAAAGTGCTTTTGACATCCATTTGGTATAACTTTAAGTCTATAGCACTTGCAAAGGCAAGCAACATTCAGATGGATTCTAAGCAGGCTATAAGAGTGAATACCTCATTAAAGTTTATTCCCTCATATTGGTTGCAGCCTTGAGCTATAGCTGTGGCCTTATTCCTAATAAAAGCACTAAATTCATCAAATTTATATTGCAACACCTACTGAGTTCCAATGATTGAGTGGCCTTCAAGTGCATGCACCAAGTCCCATGTAGGATCTAAAGGGCACAAGCACACTAGAAGGTGGGATGAATAGTGTGGTAAACAAAATATTGCAAATAAAAACAAACCACAAAAATAGTATACCAAATATATAGTGGTTCCCCTCACTTGGGTACTCCACTACCTATGTCTCTCAACTTAGGATTTTTAACCCAATTCCCTCATCCCGAAGGGAATCAATTTACTATAAATCGAGGTAATTAATGAGTTACCTCAACCCAATTACAAGATCAGGTAAAAAGAGAAGATTACAGGTGTAAGCAAGAAACAAATTAGCTTACAACTAAGTTCCTAAGTCTTCAATAAGAATTAGCTTAATAGATAGTTGATATATCAATCTAGCGAAAAACACTAAAGCGCAAAAAATGATTTTACGAGGAAGAACAGATTTGCCAGAAAATCTTGTTGCAAGTTGCGAATCTTCTTGAACAAAAAATGCAACAAGCCATTAACCCTTGCAACTAGACTTGAGAAATATAGAAATTTGAGCAAGGAGAATTTTTATGCTTTTTGTTGTGTGCAAATGACACACAAAGTTTATATAGGCCACTAAACACCTCTCCTACGATTACTAGCCTTTAGGGGCAAAATGAGAAAATTAGAGATAGGATTGCTAAATAGCCGTTTAGATTAGGCACAATGGTTAGTTGGTGTCAGTACTAAAGTTGTGGTACTGGTATTGACTAGTCACAGTAAACCAGCAGCCAGCCCAACAAAGCCTAGGTACCAATACTCATTATAGGTACCGGTACTCAATGGTTACAGTTAAGTACCAACTAAGTTACCAAGTACTGATACTCATGATAAGTACCGATACTTGTGACTCATAGATTTGAGTCAACTTAAACTGTGACCTACATGTACCGGTACTGGTTATTAGCACCGGTACTTGTAAGGTCCAGGCACTACCCATGTCTACAAACTGTAAGCACCTAATACCGATACTCATGATGAGTATCGATACTTGTTGTTCATAGTTTTGGACTAGGACCCAAACCTGTGCCTAGCATGTACCAGTACTGGTGAACAATACCCGTACTTGCAACAAGTACCTTGAATAAATTTTATTAATCAATCTTAGTGCTATTTGAATGCAAAAAAGATTAATATGTCAAAGAAATAATTTTAATTTTTCAAACGAATGATTGAACGTAAGTATGATACCTAATTATCTCTATTTTGATTTTAACTCCTAAATCAATTTTTCTTGTTAGGTGACATACAAATATCTAAATTACAACATATAAAATCAATCTTCATTCTTCATGCCATCCACACTTCTTCCGTACTTCCTAAATCCTGTGATTTCCTATAAATGACACTTCACAAACTCATTAGTATTAAAACAGTTTTGTTAACACCAAAACATAAAAGAGAAGTGGAACTAGGTTCCAACATCCCATACATTGTTCTGGGTAAATTAGAGTAGCTCTTTCTGCATGGCTACTACCCACGACTTGTCCATTAATGGCTCTTCAAACTTTTTAGCTTCGAGCTGAAACTAAAAAGCATTAAGGACAAGATCAGCCTCAAGACAAAATCGTGTTTGCGCATCTTGTTCAATGGCCCCAATAACTTGGTCTAGTGAATAATCTATTAGGTGTACCCAATCTCAAGGAAGATTACGCACATTCTTCGAATCTTCCACTTTTGACACATCAATGAGGGGGATTCTTCATCATCCATTTCTGAAAGTGAAGATGGTGATCTCCCAATACTGTCTTATCCATTAAGACATGCAAGGTTTCTTCTATTATGAGTATTCTTTTGATGAAAACTCAATAACTTTTACTACGTGTAGAGTATCCAATAAAGATGCCTTCATCACCCTTTGCATCAAGCTTATTGAGATTATCTGAGGTGTTTAACAGATAAAGCCTACTACTGAACACCCTGAAATATGATACCTTAGGAGACTTCTCATAGTAGAGCTCGTAAGGAGTCTTTTTGAAAATTGGCCTTAAAAGGGTACGGTTTAAGACATAGAAGGTCGTATTCACAACTTTAGCCAAGAAATATTTCTTAAGTCCTAACTTCAAAAGCATAGTTTGGGCACATTCTTGTAGAGTGCGGTTCTTGTGCTCTACAACTCCGTTTTGAGATGGTGCCCAAGGGAAGGAGAACTCATGGGTTAACCATACTTGGTACAGAAGGTTGAAAATTCTTATTTTCAAACTCTCCCCTATGATTAGTCCTAATTCTAAGAACTTGATAGCTTTTCTCCTTTTGTAGTCTCTAAGTAAAACTACACAAGGAATCAAATGAGTCATCATTATACTTCAAGAAGGTGACCTAAGTGAACCTTAAGAAGTCATCAACTATAACAAGGTAGGATTTTGATCCACTTAGGCTTTCAAATAGAGTTATAGCCAAAATAGATCAAGGTGCAAAAGTTTTAAAGGTCATGGAGTAGAGACTATGTTTTTGGTTTTAAAGGAAGTTCTATGCATCTTTCCGAGTTCACATGATTTGCATAGAGAATCCTTTTTAAAGGTTAGTTTGGGTAGGTCGTGAAGTAATTCCTCGTGGGATAGCTTATTTAAGTGCTAAACTTCATGAATTTCATAGAATTTTGAAGATGTGATTGTATGTGATCTCTAATGATAACTAATGCCCAATGAAGGTCTTCCTAAGTTATTAGAACATGATTAAATGCTAATTACTCATTAATGATCTAATTAGTGGGTGATTAAGCTAAGTGAGCTACTTAAGTGAAGTTTAAAGTGAAGTGTCTTAATCAAGTCTAAATGAGTTATGCAATTGGGCTTATCCTTACAATCATCTATCACATAGATAAATATACAATCAAAGGTCCTAGATTACAATAAACCTAAACACAAACTCTAAGGGCCCTTCTCAAAGGTCTTGGAGATCTTATCCTCGTCTTTGGTTGTCTTCTTCAATGCAAGTGGCCCTTCTTGAATGGTCAACTTATTTAGTCCTAAGCCTTTCCTGCATGTTGGTCTCAACAAAACACACACATATATATGAATGAAGAAAGAGATAAATAAATGAAGAACTATCTCAACAATTGGTTAATATTTCAATCTAAATCCATTTAAACCTAGTGTTTGTTATCTTTAAAACCACTTAGTTAAGTATATAATAACTTATGCACTAACAAGTCCTAGACACAGTTCATCAGCTCGCAATGCATGATTTATCAAATTATGTGTTGTTTTATTTTGTTTTGTTTGTATTTCTTATAAGTTGAGGTTCTGCCAAATTTTTAAGTGGAAATATGATTTGAATAAGAGAAAAACTTTGCTAAAACTTTAGTTGGAGAATGTCTATATATAAGGGGAAACTCTATTTTTTTCTAGAAATTTGAACCTAAAATGGGAAATTAAGCCAAAATGCTACCAAAATTTAATATATCATGTCTATTCCTCTTATTAGTAAATTATTCCTTTTTTGCTTTGCATGAAAAAGATATGTTATGTAAGGGTTTGAAATTTTACTCTACTTAATTAGGCTAATCAAACCTTATTTTGAATGCCAAATGATGGATTAAGGGGTGCATGAGGTTCAATTATGCTAAGTATGGTTAGATGGGTAATGATTACTCAAGAATAGCTTAAGATTTACATAGCCAAATTGGGAACTAATTGACTATATTACCTAATGTTGGGATGAGTGGTCATGTGAAAAGAAAAATGATTAGAGGACTCACCTTAATTTAACCATAACTATTGGGTAGAGGATCACCCTTGTAAAAAGCCCAATCACAATAAAAGGCTTGAAATGAGCATGGGATGCTCATTTGTTGTTTTTCCCCTGCGTGAACTCATCCTTTCTCCCCATCCACATGAACCTTCTTCCTCTTCATCCATCCTCATCAATTCTAACAATCCTGAGAAGAAGAAAAGCCCTACAACTAAAGGTTTGCCCTAATCTCTATGATTCTATCTCCCTTCAACTTATCTGTTACGAACGCGACTTCAAGACGTCTTTTAAGACGTCTGGGAGGTGGCCCAGACGTCTGACCAGACGTCTGGAACCCCTTCCAGACGTCTGGGATTTAATTTCTGCAGCACGGTGGATTTCATCTACGTGCCTGCACGCGCAGACCTGCAGATGCCCCTCTTTTTCCCTCTCCTCCTGTGGGCGCAGGCTGCGCCCCTCTCTCTCGCTCTCTCTCCCCGCACGGCTTTAAAAGGGCCCTCGCCCTCTCCCTCACTCTCATCTCCTCCGCTCCCTTCTTCTTCTTCCAGCCAGTGCGAGAGTGAGCGAGCGGTGGCAGCAGCAGCCGCGGCAGATGTGCGGGAGGAGGCGTTGCGCGAGGGAGGAGACGCTCGGCCGTGAGGGCTCGAGTTTGCCGAGGCAGCTGGAGCCAACCGGCGGGGGAGCAGCGGGCGCGGAGTGACGCGGGAGGGCTGCTGCAGCTCGAGCAGTAGGTGGACGAGGCATGGCGCGGACGTGAGTCGTGGGCGGAGAGCGCGTCGAGCTTTGATTCTGGAAATTTTTCCAGAATCAGACGTCTGGGCTTCCAACCAGACGACGGTGAAGACGTCTGGAGAACTGTCCAGACGTCTGGAGAACTGTCCAGACGTCTGGCAAGTAAGTTATTTTCGTCCTTCTTCCTTTTCTGCGACCGTTCGTATTGAGAGCGAGGAGTGGTACGTGCAGGCTCCGAGATTCGCATCCAACGCGAATCAGACGTCTGGCCGCAGTGCCAAACGACTGGAAGGACTTCCAGACGTCCGGGGTGACCATCGGACGTCTGGAAACTAGGCCAGACGCCCCCGCTGGCTTTTGGATGTCTGAGAGACTATGCAGAACAAAGGTACCATCTGACCCACATTTTAAGACGTCTAGAAGAGGTTCCAGACGTCTGATTTTGGACTGTTTCATCATTTTCGACCCGTTTAGGGCCCGTTCGGAGTCCGTTTTCCGCGTTTCGAGTTGCGTTCTTTTCGAAATAAGATCCTCTACCCGTTTACAGTAATTATATACTGTTCTGAGAAACTCCTTGTGTTTGATCCTTGTGTTAGGACCCCGTTCCATTGCAGTCTCGGGGGTTGCGGAGGCGAGCGGGATTTTCGACCACGCCCCCAGTACTTCCGTTATAGCTGGTAGAGTGGCTTTAGAAATTATTAACATAATTTGTTACAATTATGGAACAATTAATAGAACCTAGGGTATTGCATGAATCTTAGGAATGAGAAACCAGATTGAATGATAGATCCTAAGGTATTGCATGAATCGTAGGGCTGGAAAACTAGATTGAATGATAGATCCCCGGGTACGGTATGAATCCTAGGATTGGAAAACTAGTGAAATGAATATAGATATTGCGATCTTGGAAACTGTGGGAAGTAAATAATAACTGCATGTAAATTGATTTTAACAACTGCCTGTTATGAATAAATGAACATGTTTGAGAATATGGGTTGTATGAATGTGAAACTGAAAGGGTGAAACCTGAATGTGCTGAGTTAAAAGAGCTGGAACCCTACAGGGAGTTAGGAGTAGAACTCCTGGAAAGAGAATGAAATGGAACTGAGAAGGAAAGATGTGGAGTAGTGCCAGGGGAAGCACCTGTTACCTGCTTAGTACAAAGCGGAGCCAGACGCCCCAGGGACCCGGGGTTAGGTCTGGCCACTTTGTACCGACTTGTTGGCCCTCGTGTACACAGTACCGAGGAGAGCTACTAGTGTAGGGCGAGTACTAGCTACCCCACGGGTCCCGGGGTTCTGCTAGCTCACCTACACCAACTTATTAGGCCCACTGGGCAAACCAGGGTAGTCAAGCGAGGGTGCGCGGACTGTGGAGGGGCAAGACCCCTGTTTGGTTACTGTGGAGGGGTTGGACCCCTATTACTGAGAGGGCTCTGCCCTATACTGGTTCCGTGTTGTGCTTTGGGCGCATCCGTTAACGGAAACGACTGACCGTGTGCCAGTGCGAATTAGCTTCCCGTGCGTTTACCGCGCATGCCGTAGTCACCGTTACGTCTGTCAGTGACCTTGGGGTGGTTGACTGAGAGTAGGATCACCACGGGGGACTCTCCCGGCCAGGAGAGCACCACGTGTTACTTCTACTGTTCAGAAAAGACTGCAATCAAGATCATTCCCATGAGGAACATTCGAGATCAAGTGAAGGATCTGAGAAATAGATAGATTGTGAAACAATAGAAAGACGTAAATAAAGGAAGAAAGAAAATAAAATAGCTTCTGTACACTTTACTGCTTCTTTAGCTTAGCTGCCACTCTACTCAGCGTTTCGCTGACGTGTTACACTCGTTACTTTTCAGGACGAGGTGTTGAGCAGCTAGGGTCAGCGGCTGCAGAGGACGCTGGGTCGAGTAGGGTCCAGTAGAGTTACCACTATTCTTTTGTGCCCTTTTTGTTCCACTGTAGTGAGTAGTTCTTGTTACTCTCTGTACTTTTCTTTACTTGTAGTTCATGTTATGTTAAATGTTGTTCT
Organism: Thalassia testudinum; assembly: GCA_037157565.1. Lineage (NCBI taxonomy): Eukaryota > Viridiplantae > Streptophyta > Magnoliopsida > Alismatales > Hydrocharitaceae > Thalassia > Thalassia testudinum. Next base: position 123,927,820 of record JAZHRO010000036.1, on the reverse strand, counting down.
ACTGTTGTGGTGGTACATGCTGTAGTAGTTCTTTTTCTTACTGCTGTATTTTGTTACTGCTAGTTATATTTCATGTTGAATGTGGTTTATTTTACTACTCTTTTGGTTACTTCCTCGTTAGACGACTAGGTCTTGGGATTAGTTGAGTCGGTCCGGTTCTCGTGTCTCGTAGGGACTCGGGAATCGAGTCGTTACATTATCTCTTGCTAATCCTCAATTTACTTAGGGTTTCTAAGGTGAAATTGGGGAAGAGGAGAGAAGGCATTGTAGTGGTTTTTGAATCTTTGTTGAAGGTGGAGCACGCCCATTTGGAGCTTGGAGGAAGAGGAGAAGGGCCAAGGAAGGAGTTGGATGTTGTTCAAGGGGATTCTTCAAGAACAAGCTTATCAAGAGATCATCTTGGAGTTTCAAGGCCAAATCTAAGGTAGGGACATCTTTCCCCTTCTTTGAATGTTCTCCTCTTGATCCATTAGCTCTTGCATTCATGTTTAGAGGATGGAGGAAGCTAAGCTATTGCTGCATGTATGATTTTCCTTTAAAACATGCAAGATATGGACACTCATGAAGGATTGTATGGATTATTGTTGTGAATGGGTTAAGATGTGGTTTTATTAGGTTACCCATGATCTAAGTGGTTTGAGATCCTCTGTTTATCCCTCTTTTCATTGACATAGATTTGATGAAATGAGTTTTGAGCGTCAATACATCAAGTGCAAGCTAATAGATTAGCTATAGCACATATAGCAGTAGCCAATACTAATCGTAAGCCTTAGTACTAGTACTAGGGAACCCCAAAGAGGGACAATTGAGACCTTGTACCGGTACTAAAGCTTAGTACTAGCATAGTCACCCTAGTCAGAACATATGAAATGGTGGTTTGGTGCCCTATTGAAAACTATTCGAAGAGAACCCTAAGGAGAGTTTTCATGGGATTTTTCTTAAAATTTTATGGAATGGCTTACCCTTTGATATTGAAACCCTTATCTTTCATGCTCATATTTGAGTAGGAGTTTGGGGCTTTATGTAAGAATGATTAATGCTATAACTCCCAACTAAATTGTGGGTAATTTGAGACCTAATACACCTTAGTCTATGTTCACTGTTGAGTACTTGAGTCTGCAAATGGGTGGATGGTTGGTTAAGCTAAATGTTAGCTAAAGGTGATGGAATGGGCCATGAAAATAGTAAGGGATTAATACAAGAATCAAGCCTCAATCTTTGAGGTGCTCATGGGAAAATGAATCAAATGAAGATGTGGTGAAAATAATAACCCCATAACCTGATGGAATCACTTGTTACTAAAAATGGAATTGGGTTAAAGTGTTAGGATTAATCAATGGGATTGACCAGTAACCTAAACCAATAGGAATTGGTGGGGTAAATGAGTATGGGGCTTGAAAGTTAGTATTAAACCATGGGGACTTGGTTGACCTAAATCAAGTTTTAGGAAATAAAACCTTAGGTTGGGAATAGTGCTAAAGAATTATCCAACTAGATAAATAATACACTACCTTATTTCTTGTTATAACAATAGTTTATTTGCCCCTATTGAGCTAATTGGCTCATCACTATAGCTGAGTCAAACAACGAGTCGCAAAACCTATCGCCAACTCTGGTACCTTAGGGTGACACTAATGGTAACACCATCATGAGTCCTAACTAGCCAAAATTAGTTAGATTCAAATGATAAATGCTCATAAATGATTGTCTAAGGATTACAATTCCATACTAAATTGTTCTGAGGAGAAAATAGAAAAATGAGGTTAATTCTACTATTTTACCATTCCATCATTAATGCAGATTAATTGAGTGAATTTAAGGTCAAATGAACTCAAAAGACTAAAAAATAGGTACACATTGAGTGAATCAAGGTTTCACGCATTTCGGGGATTAAAACAGTACTGAAAACCCTAATTATCAATCATACTTAAATTGAAAGGGTTCTCGTCGAGATAAATTCAACCTAAACTAATCATTGAAAAATATTCTAAGAGATTTGGTACCTTTGGTTTGACCATCTAAATCCATTTAAACCAAGAAAAAAGATTCAGATGGGAATTTATCTTGATTTGGGCTCCTACGCAATTTACCTAGTCAAACATGGTCAAAACTCAAATTTAAGTTTACTATTAGATTTCTTAGGTTCAAATTACCAAAATTTGGACCCAATCAGAGTCCATCTTGACCTAGTTTGCAATTCAATCCCCAGATCTCTAATATTTTCAATCAGACCCTCAACTTCCACATTATTCTTACTAATACCCCCTAGCTTTGTCATCTTCTTCATGAAAATGCCCTTGCTGCTTGAAAGCCCTTGTTTCCTAAATGGCAGAAGTCAACCCATCAAGAACACCTTTGACCAAAGATTTCTCCTTCATTTGTCAATCAAATCCCTCTAAATTTGAAGGGATTGACAAACAAAATATCCTCTTCCATTCTAGACAAATCCCAGATCCTAACTCAAAAAGGAAAGCTCTAGCAAACTCAAGGTTTTCCAAATCAAGAGCTCCCAGAAATCCTAATTCTAGGCACCAAATTTCCTAGATTAAGCTTGCAATTGAGCTCTATATAAGCTCCGCATTATTGGACGATCAAATTAGCCTGATTTAGACCAAGAAACCATCTTCCACTCTTCCTCCGGTCACCTCCTGTTGATGCGAAAATCATCGTAATTTATAAAAAAATGCATCATAGTATAGCTACGAAAATCGAATAGACATTTAAATTTGTACTTGCTCGAAAAATCGTAAGTTCTGAAGTCGTTTGTAGGGAGTAAATATGGCAATTCAATCTACTAATCAAAATGATAAGCAATGAGCACAATAATTAATCACAAATATAATATGCAATGAATCAATCAACTAAAAAGACATTCAATCATAATTTAAATTATATCTCAAGAATCAAAGGCAAAAATATAAAGTAAAGCCTAAAAATGGTGGTTGAAACCACCAATTAAGCCCCGCTAATTCTCAACACAATTCCCAATCAATTTTCAATTTCTCAACAGTACCAGAGTTAATTTCCCTTACAAATCATACATCAAGAACAGCCTCCAAACAACTTAACTATCAAGCCCAAGTCTTTAAATTTTGCCTAAGTATAGGCACGGATCCCAATGATGCACAATGCAAAACTCCCCTCCTTCCCTCAGAACTTCCCCTCCTTTCTCTCTCCTCAAAACCAGGTTTAGGGTAATCGGGTAAACAGATCTGGGTCCAGGCCCGCCGACGTGTGTGGCGGGCGAAGAGTGAGAGGCTCGTATGAAAGGGGACCCTAGCCCGTGTTTAGAGGTGGTAAGCCTACACACCAAATGCATTATAAACACATTTCAAAACAACATTTTACGATGTGGCACTAAAGTGTGCCTTCTGCTTCACATGTGCAGCAATTAGGAAGCTCTCATCCAATCGATGCTGTGGCTAACACTTCCTCAATTGGAAGCCTGAAGAGGGTTCCTGAGGTGATTCTGCAACTTCTTGTTTGGCGCATAAATCACATTTTAAAAGATTATTTAGTTGTAGTATAGCGTGAAAACACATCGACAAATAAATTTATAAAAACTAGTGAGTACCGGGTCATTCGCAGCGAGGCAATCACAACTTATGCAAAAGCTTTTCAATAGAACTTGCTCTCAACAAATATTTATATATGTATATATGTATGGGAATCAGATATATAATCAGAATTGTATTGGATTCAGAAACAAATTTTCAACGTAGAAAGTGCTATGCTAAATAGAAAGAGAGATAGCAAATAGATAGAGAGAAAGAGAGAGAGAGAGAGATAGAAACTGGCAGAGAGACGACACTGCTTGTGGGATGCTTGTGCAAGGTGCGGCAGCACCTCAGATCCAGAGCGCCGAGACAAAGGTCAGAGCAGAGTTGCAGAGGGACAGAAAATCCCAGAGAAGGAAGAAGAAGAGATTTGGAAGATGCTAATTAGTTCATGATCCAAGGGGGGGCTTTGGCCTTCTTTTATAGTTTTTATGGAGGGAAAAAAGGACATTTTGGCCCTCTATCTTGTGTATCAACCCCTAGTTCATCAGATCCGTTGATCAGGAGATCAACGGACCAAATCGTGCCTCAAAACACCTTCATTTGTGCCTAAAACGCTCGGGTTCAACCGTTCCTTAAATCCCGCATGCTTAAATCCTGCACCTTAACTTCAACCGTTCGATCAAGAGATCGGACAGCTTAACTCGTGCTCGCATCTCCTTCGCAATGAAGGAAACACATGAGTTCGTGTGTGGATGTGCACGTGCAACTACCGAGCACTTAGATTGTGCCACACTTTCGCTCCTCCAACCTATGATGCTGATCCAACGGCCAATCACACGCTTGCTCAATGCTTTCCTGATTTTGTGCTCAAGCGGTTTCGAACCCACGCCGTTCGCTTAAGAGTGAAGGTGCTAACTGTTGCACCAGGCCCTCTCATGTGTTGTGTTTCCAAATCACACACAACTGTTATCAGTCGTTGGATGAAGATCCAACAATTGATCTTCTTCCTTCCTTGATGGTGTAGGGGCGGTCGACGATGTGGCCGCTTCGTGGCTATTGGATGACGATCCAACAGCCCACAACGCACGATGGAAGAGCCTTCACAGATGGGGCGGTGATGAGGGGGTGGCTGTGATGGCACCACGTGGTGCCATCATGGCCATCCATCTTCCTTTCTTTGTATCTGGTGATGTAGACCTCTGATTGAGACGATTTTTGCACCGTTGGACTGAGATCGTTGATTCGGATCCATCCGTGCGGTCTAATCTTTCATCTGAGGCTTGGATCTTTGCCCTTTGGCTTTATGATCTCTATTCTTTTATGGACTGCACAAGATGCCTTGGTTGTTTGATCAAGAAGATTTTGGAAGCGTTGGACTCCTGTCATTGTTCTAATCAAATCTGTGGCTTCAAATCATCTGCGATTAAAATCATCTCTCTTTTAGGTCATAAAATGATGATATTATCTATATGACTAATAAACTAGCTATTATGCAAATTATGATGCATATGAATGCATTATTCCTAAGTTATGCTAGAATCTAGCTTAATTCATGTGATTTAGGTTGTCATTCGATCTTCTTCCTTCCTTGATGGCGTGGGGGTGGTCGACGACGTAGCCACTTCGTGGTTGTTGGATGACGATCCAATGGCCCACAGTGTGTGGTGGAAGAGCCTTCACAAATGGGGCGGTGATGAGGGGGCAGCTGTGATGGCGCTACGTGGTGCCATCGTAGCTGTCCATCTTCCTTTCTTTATATCTGGTGATGTAGACCTCTGATTGAGATGATTTTTGCGCTGTTGGACTGAGATCGTTGATCCGGATCCATCCGTAAGGTTGGATCTTTCATCTAAGGCTTGGATCTTTGCCCTTTGATTTTATGATCTCCGTTCTTTTATGGACTGCACAAGATGCCCTAGTTGTCTGATCAAGACGATTTCGGAAGCGTTAGACTCTCGTCATCGTTCTAATCAGATCTATCCGATCTGATCTAACATCTACGGCTTCGAATTATCTACAATTAAAATCATCTCTCTTTTAAGTCATAAAATGACGATATTATCTATATGACTAATAAACTAGCTATTGTACAAATTACGATGCCTATGAATACATTATTACTAAGTTATGCTAGAATCTAGCTTAATTCAGGTGATTTAGGTTGCATGATTGTTGTGCAATCACTTCTCTATCTGGTAGCAAGGCCGTTGATGATCGGACGACTGTAGGCGAAGGTGGCACATGGCGGAGCTTCAATGAAACCCCTGAAATAAGAAAACAGGCTAATTACCCCAATTAATATGTTCAGAAGCTTCGCCTAGGTTTAAGGAAGATGATGATGGTGGTGATTTGTTGTTTTGTGAGGTATGACAGGATGTCCAAGGTTGGAGACAACGGTAGCGAGGTAGGTCGTTCGACTGGCGATTCCAGAGGCCAAAAGTTCCAATAACCTAGGGGCCTTTGATCTCTAGGACGAGAGGAAGGTTTGGGTGGTGGTGGTGTGGTGTGTTGGTGCGAGCTCACCAGAGATTACACTGGAGGCGGAGAAGGCGAGGGTAGAGAGAGTGGTTCGGTGCGTGAAACCTAAGTCTAAAGGTGTAGCAAGAGTCTAGAGAGAGAGAGGGAAAGGTAGAGTTTAGGGTGCTTAAGGAGGAGAGAGAGAGCAAGACCATGTCCAACATTGGATGGCCAGACCTAGGGAAGACGATGTCAATGGCGTGGGAAACGGCGAGGAAGAAGAGGTCAGCAGTGCCCTTTCTTTGGCTGGCAAGGTGCGTGAAGAAGAGGGGAAGAATGTGGGCCTTCCAATTTGAGAGTTGGTTGGCCGGAAGAGGGAAGCGGGGGAGGTCACCACAACCGAAGAAGGTGATCGCCAGAGGAGGAAGAGGAGGGTTATTTCCTGCCAATCTTGGTTGAGGAAGACGTGGGAACATCCTAGGACTTATATAGGCAATGATTTGGACCACAAATTCAAGGAATTCACGAGATTGCTCTACAATTTTGGCAACTTGAGATCCCTAAAATCTCGAGCTTGCTGTCGTCCTCTGGTCCAACTAGGATCCATGGCCAGGTTCATTTGATTAGGAAGCTTCTTAAAATCAATCCCTCCAAATTTGGAGGAACTTGACTTAAAATTGAAGGAGAAATCCTCAATCAAAGTCTGGCAATTTCGGTCTTGATCTTGTTCAGACTATTCAGGCGACAAGGACCTTTCTTTGAAGAAGACGACAAGGTTAGCAGCCTATATGCAATAACTTTAAACCTAGGGTTCTGAATGTGAAGGATAGAGATTTTAAAGACCAAAGTGCACACTAGGTCAAGATAGACTTTGATTGGACCTAAATTTTGGTGTTAACCTAATTTAGACCCAAGTAATGTAATGGTGAACCTGGATTTGAGTTTTGGCCATGTTTAACTGGGTAAATTGCATAGGAGCCTAAATCAAGGCAAATTCTCGTCTGAATCTCTATTCTTCATCAAAATGGGTTCAAATGGTCAAAGTGAAGGTGCCAAACTCTTATAATATTTTTCAATGATTTTGAAGAAGTTTAGATTGATTTTATCTTGAAACGAACCCTTTTAATTTAAGTAAGCCTGATAATTAAGGTTTTCAATACCGTTTTCACCCTCGAAATGTGTGAAACCCTGATTCCATCAATGTAAGCCCACTTTTTAGTCTTTTATGTTCATTTGACCTTGAATTAACCCCTGATCAACCCCTTAGTTAATATTCATTTGTGGCTGGATGTTAAAATAGCATAATTAACCCCATTCTTCTATCTCTTCCTCAAAACAGTTTAGTACGAAATTGTGACCCTCAAATGATCATTTAGAATCATTTATCATTTGAATCTGACTAATTTTGGCTAGTTAAGACCCATGATGGTGTTACCATCAACTCCGACCATGGCTCCAGTGACCTTCTCATCCGTCCTCTTTCAGCCTCCCAACCATCAAATTGGGAGTGCCATTATGTTCCTCAAGCTCATCCGTGCCTGGTAGGCCAAAGCCAAGGTGATGTAAACATGTTTATATTACATAAAATGTCTATTTATACATGTTCTTAAGCATAGAATTGCATTACATACTATAGATATTGCATAGCATGCATCATCTTGCATTTAGATTAGTCTGAATAAAATGGAGGTTAATTGTCTCCTTTTATGTTCAGGGACAGGGCGACTTTTTATCGGGCCCTCGAATCGAAAATCCAACCGTGCGGATCTGATCAAGGTGACGATTGGAGTTCAACGACTCCAAGATCGCCCTAATAGGATATCTGTAGCATGAGACAAAAATTGAGGAACCCTAGAAGATCAAGGGACAAGATGGTATGAATCCACACTTCAGAAGACAAATCCAACCGCACGGATGGATTCGGATCGACGATCGCAGCCTAATAGCGCGAAAATCGACTCAATCCGATACCGGTGGCACCATCTACATCATCCAGAAGATGGACGACCAAGATGGAGCCACGTGGCGCTATCTTGGCCGCCCAACCGGCCGTACACAGCAGCTGAAGCCTCTAGCTCCCATGCCTCTCTGCCATTGGATCAAGATCCAACGGCTGAGAGTGGATCCCAACCGGCACCTTCATTCTCTGAAGCCCAACTGAAGATGCAGCCTCAACCGTTGGATCTCAATCCAATGGTCCAGATCGCACGCACCTAACGCACACCACCCACCCATCCACGCGCGCAGCACAGTGGATAAGGTGTTCAGCCGCAATTAGGCACGGGTTTGAGCCACGAGAAGTGAGCGGGCACGCAGGCTCGATCAACCACCCGATGAAGATCCAATGGCTGTGAGTGCCCGATAGCGTTTGATTGCACAGCAAAAATATACCAATAAATATGCCATCTTGTGTTATTTCCTAGCACTGCTATTGCATATTAGGTAGCCACAGTTGCATTTGTAAAAAAGGATACTTGCATGCATTTATTTGAGAGGGGAGGAGAATGAATAATTGGCCTTGTAATTAACGTCTTCATCAAGGGTTGCATCACAAATTTCACCATCTTCATTTTTCATTTTGCTTTGAACTTCTTCTCCAAGCGGTTGTAGGGCATGGCTTGCTCTTCTTCGTGACATTCTCTGCCAACACATGCCCTGCCAGCTGCATGGCTGGGCATGCACACCCTGGGCATGGCCGAGCATGCCACCGTCTCCTTTAAAAAATCACTGCCCGCTTCCTTGCAAAGAGAGCCTAGTCCAACACACACCCACAGACACCTACTCCAGGCCATCTTCTCCCCTCCATACACAGCACCTCTTCCACTGAAGAGATACGCTGCGAGTAGGAGCAAGCTCACAGTGGTCCCACGACCACCACCGTGAGCTCCACCACCGCCCAGCTCATCCAAGAGCAGGTGGGCATGGTGGGTTCATTCTCTGTTTTCGTTGTTCAAGCCCTTCACGCCATTGCTGCAGCTCCAAGCTTCAGAGCTCAGCAGCAGTAGCACGGCACCAGCAGCCTCCAGCCCGCGCGCAAGCCCCCGCATGCAAGCCAGCAGCCGACGCAAGCTCCTTCCGCGCACGCAGCCTCGCTCCAGCGTGCCCGCGCACGCAAAACGCAACCGATTGTCCGAGCTGCACGAGCACTGTAGCTACTGCTCACACGTTTCTGCGCGGCACTGTAGCTACAGTGCGGTGACCGAAAAGTTTCTCACTTATCCGGTCACCGCACACTTTCTCTCCGCGCCGCAACAGCCTCCAGCCCGTCCACATGTCAGCGCCCGCGCCTGCTCCAGTGCCCGCACCCGCATCTGCAACCGCTTCCTCTCTAGCACCCGCACTTGCCCGCGCTCGCTTCCACATCTTCGTCCACATCCACTCCAGCCCGCACCGCGGTGCACTGCGCTACGCAGCATGCTGCGTTGCGCTCCCTCACGCCTGCTCCCTCCAGCGTACGCAAGCACCCTTGCACGCCTACACCTGCGTGTGCACCCGCGCATCAGACGAAGCCAACAACCCCATCAGACGCCTTAACCTGCCCGTCCCTCACTCTCCAGTAGACACACACATACACACACCCCACTTGTACACACTCACGTGTATACACACACACTCACTTGTACACGCCTATATATATACTTATATATATATATACACATATTAGTACCTATACAACTATATATAAGTATATATACATACATACATAAATATATATATATATATATCTACATATATCTATATATATATATATATAGATACTTACACTAATATATATCTATATACATATATGCATATATATATCTATATACATATATTATTATATATATATACATATATATATACCTATATATATATTTACATATCTATATACATATATATACATAACTACCTATACATCTATATAATTATAACCCTATCTATACATATATATAAATATATATTTTTACATACACACACACACACACATATATATATATTTACATTCATATCCCCTACCACACGTTATATCGCGAGAATATCTGCACCAGTTGCTGATATTCCCTAATACCCGCGTAGAGAAAGCGCCTCCACACACACTTCCACACATCCATCTCCACGCTGCACTTCGTCCTGTTGGTTGCATCTTCCTAGATGTCGATCAACTCGATACCGTGCTACACACCATTTCCACCTCCACCCCCACCCCTACATAAAATATATCTATATGTAGACTATATTTATCTTGTTTCTATTTCTCTTTTGTTTCCTGCTATTAAAAAGCTAAAAAAAATAATAAAAGAGAAAAGATAATCCTTGTCTTGCAGGTACTCGGTCTTGCGAATAGCAAGACCCATTTTTGGAACCCTAATTTGGCTCAAAGCCAAGAACAATTTGACTCTAAGCCAAGGACCTGATTTTGAGGGTGTACCTGAAGGACAAAATTATCAGAAAAAAATCTTAAATAGAAAAAAAACACCAAAAACATAATAAACGCATGGAAGAGATTCGTTGTAGGAAAGGCGTAGAAACTTATTCACCTCTAATTCCCGCCTCCCTGAGTTCGACCCTGAGCCTAAAAGTGACCAAGATAAAATTAAGTAGGCCAAGTTAAAAATTTTGTAAAAAGATGGTTAGGCTCGATTTAGGTTAACCACTATACTCATCTCAACGCTAATTTCACCATATTAATACAACCTATCCGAGTCTCCACCAACGTCCACGCGCCATCGGATGCCCCCTCATGACGCGGGATCTCACGCGTATGCACGCACAGAGGAGGCGCGGCGAGGAGCGCTCTCAGCAGTTCGATCTTACGATCGAACGATCGAGATTTAGAGAACATGGAAAGGCGTTGAGCGCGGGGAGGTGAGCGGGCACACGCGCGCCGCCCCACTACAGCCACGTTCAGGCCTCTAGTGACAAATTTATCCATCACCAAAAGTCATGAATTAATGATTTTCAACTTGTAATGACCAAATTACCCTCACTCCTTGCAACTATAAAAGGAGACCCCCTCCATACGAAATTCTCATCCCTTCCTTCTCTTCTCTCCCTCTCCAAAGCTCAAGAGAAGCTTGTCCCACACCTGGGATGCTCCTCGAGAGATAAAGTCAAATTTTCGCCCCCATTTCGGAAGCGGATCTCGCGACGATGACGACGTGCTGCCCCATTCTCGTTCCTCCTGCCTCGACCTCCTTCTTCCTGCTCCGTCCTTCGTCTTCAAGGCATCGTCCCGTCCAGCTCGTCCTCCAAGCGATCGTCAAGGAGGGTAACTTCTCTCTCCCATTCCTCTTTCCAACTTTCTAAAGTAGAATTTTCTTGCTTTCTAGTGTAATAGTTTTCTTTCTTTCTAATGTAATTTCCCACTGGTTTAGTTGTATAAATATTCTGAAATATTAAGTGTATGTTTTCCCTCTCTCTCTCTATTATTCTGATTGTTTACATTGCTTCATTGTAACTATTCCGCTTTTCAACAAAAACCCTAAAAAGATATAATTAAGAACTTAGATCGACGTAGCCTCCCTGAGCTCGACCCAGGGTTTGTATTCCGGTATAAATTTTATTTGTTGAACACGAGTTCATCGCTTTCAAACTACAACGATAGGTTTTCAAAACCAAATACGATAGCGTAGTGATGAGAACCTCGTCACAAACCCTAAAATAGCACCATTTAACCCTAATATGCAAGAAAAAGCTCCTACATAACTCTAGAAAGGCTTGGCTCAGAGAGATTCTGAGTTTACAAAGAAAATAGAAACTAAGGGGTAAAAATGCAATTTCACCAATCCGATCTGAAAATAGGGTAACTCAGGGTCCAAACATAGGTCAAAACAACCTAATAAGAAGAAAAGTGGGATGAGATGACTCAATAAGGGCTACAGCAACTCCAAGGAATTAAATGACATCCTGTAACCCTAAAATCCACTTCAATTCACGTGGTTCGAGGCAAGGTAAAAATCAACTAAACCCTCTAAAATTCATATAAAAATAATCTCTAGGGTTTAGGACTTTCAATTTGACCTTAGGAACCCATTTTGACCTACATTGAGAACCATGCCCAATTAACAACTTAATTTCAGTTTTTACGTAAATTGACCAGTCAAACAAGGTTTAATCTAGAAATAAAATTCACCATCAGAATTCTTAGGTCCTAATTAGTCATGTATAAAAACTTGGGCCTAAGAAGAAACCTTCTTGACCAACTTTACAATTTGGTCCTCATATATTTACTTTTTGGCCCTCAACTTTTGAACCCTCACATTTTGACCCCTAACTCTCCTTCGTTCTTTGCATTTAGGTCCCTCCTGCAAAACCTGAGCAGCGCCATGCTCCGGCCACCTTGCGCAGAGCATGGCGCCGCGCAGGGTGAGGGAGGGGCCCTAGAAAGTCAATGGGGGGTACCCTACGTCGTCAGCCACCGCAGGGACACCCCCCTGAGTGCTGCGACCGCCCATACCGCCCGTGCGAACGCACGGACGGTATGGGTCTCCACTTCCGGCGTCCTCCGGCGAGGGAGACACGTCGTCTCCCTCCGCCCTCCTCTCTTATTCTGCCCCTATAAATACCCCCGTCGCTCCGCCGTTCTTCGGGAGCTCGGATCTGACGGAGACACCCCCTCAATTCCTCCCTTCCCACTCCAACAGATGCCCCCTTGCTCCGGCGGCCTCTCCTCCTCCTCCTCGTCGCCCTGCCGCACTACCAGTAGCAGGGTTACCTTCCCTCAATCTTTCCGCGCCACGCCGCACCCAGCTGGCGCCTCTCCGGCCCTCTCCTCGCCGCCGCCCCTTTCTCTGGGCAATTTCTTCTCCGGCGATAGTCGATACGACTGTCGCCTGCGCCAACCCCTCTTCGTCCAGCTTAGTAGGTAAACTTCTCTTCCTCCCCTCTTTATTTTCCATACTGAAAGCCCTTACTGTCGCCACCGATTTCCCACCGATCACACTCACCTTCTCCACCTCCGGCCAAACTCCGGCGAACCGCTCCCATCGCACCAGCACCCCACACGGCTCGCCGACCTGTGCATAATCTCCGCCTCCTCACCCTGATCCTCTTCCGCCCCTCCACTTCCCACCAAACGCCCTCAGCAGATCCACCAAACACACCCACTTCTCCGCCCGCAGTTTGACCTAGGGCGACCCTTTTGCTCCACCACACCCACTGCAGACCCTCCGACCACCTTCGCTGTGCCACGACGAAGGTTCTCAGCATATCTGATTAGGCCGAGAGGCCGTGCTTCTGTGAACAGGTGTTGCGCCCGCCATCGCCATTGCTGAGCAGCGAAGCTCCTTCGACCTGCTACTCCAGGCAACACCACGCCCAGGTCAGACTCCCAGGCTTCGCGAGGTAGCTTCGCGAAGTGTCGGGCTGCAGTTCGGGCGAAGCCCTCGCGCGAAGTTCGGCTGCCGCTGCTTCCTCTGCGCAGGCCTTCACATTGGGGTGGGACATTTAGTCCCACCTTGGAAGGCTTCGAAGAGGAGCGCCGATATAAGTTGAAAAAGTGCTGTAGGCTTATCGCCTCAGCACACGGGGTGAGGTCCCTCTCACACCGCTTCACCCGGCCCGTCTGCGAGCTCATCACGCAGATCCGGCAGACCCGACCCGACTTGACTGGCACTCCTCGCCCACCACCGCACGCCGGTGGGCCTGGACCCGGGCGTGACTCGTACCCGATTACCCGGTTGCTCTAGGAGAGCTGTCCTAAGAGCGAATTCAGAGAGAGAGAGACGTGGGGAGAGGGTAGAGTAGATTTTGCCCTCTGATGCTGAACTCTTGAGCGTGCAGGCACAGGTGAAGAAGAAGAAGGGCTGCGGAAGAAGAAGAACTGAAGCGGCACTGTAGCATCTGCGGGTTAAGTCGTCTGATTGGAAAATCAGACGACGTCCTGAAGATAGGTGAAGACAAAGAAGAAAAGAAGAGAGAAGGAGCAGTCAAGTGAAGAAACAGAAAGCAGAAGAAGAAGAGAAGCAAGAAGCAAGAAAAGAAGATCTGAAGAAAAAGAAAGAAAACAAGGAAGAACAGAAGACAGAAGAAGAAGAAGATCTGAAGAAAGCAGAAGAAGAAGAAGAAGAAGAAGAAGAAGAAGAACAGGAAGAACAAAAGTCAAAGAGGAAGAAAGAAGAGAAGAAGAAGAAGCCAAACTTTCATCTCTCTCTCGCTCTCTCTCTTTATTTTTGTAATAGAACTTGTATATCTCTAGAATACGACTTGCTCCCTGAGTTCGACCTCGGGAACTCTTTTATTTTCCGAGTAAAAAAAAATATATCTGTACTAATGGCAATAACTAGCTGTACTACAACGCTATTTCTATAACAAAAGCTAGTCACAACGCCGTTATCACTTTTGGCGCCATTGCCGGGGAGCAACGGCTATTCTAGAGGTAGACATTTCTGTTTCTTCTTAGTTCTAATAATCTCCTCTCTTTTGTGCAGCTACAGGAAACCAAGAAGACAAGCAACCGCACAACAACCACTACGAGGACAGGTAATTTTTTCCTCTCGCTATTAACCCCTAAAAATTCTAAAGAGGAAGAAAAAAAAAAGAAAAAAAAAACAAGCAATATAGGGCTAACCTGTCTTCTATACTTAGTAAACCATAAGAAGTTGCATGTTTTCAACGCATTATTCCTGCACACTATTAAGGGTATTTAGGGGCTAACATATTCTTGCTTGAGCCCTAATTACCCACCAAAGAACTAACTGGACCAAGTAGAGCCAACATAAGATTCAACATTAGGGTTTTAGAGACACACTACTTAAATCAAGAATGGAGAAAACCCAAAAGAAGTGTGCCTAAACCATTGATTGAAAATACCTATCCAAAGAAACCCTAAAATAAGATTGGCTCTTTAAACACTTGAACCCTAAAAGACAAAGACCTAATAAACAAAACTAGCAGGTAAAGTTGACCATTTGGGTCAACTAACCTTCAAATTAGGTCACTCTTTGCACTTAAAAGACTAAAGTTCAAGTGGAACCCTAAGCACCTTGCTCTTGAACTAAAATTGGTAGACTTAAGAGGTCAAGATCCCCATTCTGGTCTACCTGGAACCGCAGTGACAAGAGAGGTCGGGTAGGGGAAACCCTGTAACCCGTGGGGACGCTCTACCGTGTAGGGGTCTTCGCGGACTCACCCTCTCTGGCTGCCCAGGTAATTCTCAGGTGGTCGATCTTTCTGATCAAGGGGTCCATCTGCCCCGCACATCTATAGTCACCCAACACATTTTTGGGTGTCTTGATTGGGTCTAGCACCTTCTAAACTCATCTCTTCCAACAGTGCATGTACGGTAGGAGGTCCTTAAGACCACCCTTAAGACCTCCTTTAGAAATTCACTCTCATCAAGGCCAAGCCTCGACGCCCGTGTTTGTGCAGCAACCCCCTCACATTATTCTCTCTTCTGATTCAGAACCAAGTTCTTCTTCTTCCCCTATCATGGCTCAGCCAGTTGAGGAAGAAAACAATCTGGAGCACCAGCTCCAGCGACTCAACGACCTCTTCCAAAACTTTGTGCACCCACCGCAGCGTCCCATGATGCGGGACTATTATAATCCTGCTGCGGTGGCCATCGAGCCTCGAGTCAGAATCCCGACTGGGGGACCTGACTCTGAATTAAAGCCCAATATGATTCATGCTATACCTAAATTCCATGGGCTTAATTCTGAAGATCCCTTCCAGCACATCAAACAGCTAAAGCATCTGGCCCAAACTTTCGGGTCAGACGCACAAAATCGAGATATTCTTCTCATGAAGATGTTCTCCTTTTCTCTTATGGACAAGGCCGCCCATTGGTATCAAACTCAGACCCGGCCGATCAACAATTGGGAAGAACTTCAGTCCGAGTTCCTGAAAAAGTTCTTCCCTGTTGGACGGACCAACGCCTTGCGCCATCAGATTACACATTTCACCCAACAAACAGGGGAACCTCTCCATGAGGCATGGGATCGTTTTTAGGATCTCATGAGAAAGTGCCCCCATCACGGAGTTCCTTAATGGGAACAGGTCCAATCTTTTTACCAGGGACTCCGTGAGGACATCCGTCTTTTCGTCAATGCAACCTGCGGAGGAAATATCATGGGTCAACATGAAGACACCGTGTGGGAGATTCTCGAAAACATGTGCGAGAACTCCATCAACAATGACTCCATGGGATTATTCGACAGGACAAATACCCGCGCAGCGACGAATCTCAGGGGAGCACACGAGACGCAGGGCCTATCCGCATCAGTCGACTTGGAGTTAATGGCCAGTCGATTGGACAAGGTCTCGATTATCGAAAAGAAGGTGGATGAGCTGACTCAGCATCTGCAGCGAGCCACCTCTGCGCATAACCCTTTAGCACAGCCTCCTTCCACAAGGAAAACTGTGCAAAACATTCTCCATCGATCTTCTCCTAGGATGGACCCATCATCCGAATCTTTGCCCGGAGGTCCTTCCGATTCCTTCTACACCTGCCAAGGGAATTCCATTCCCTCTTTCTCTAACCCTCTGGAGGTTCCTCAGACCTGCGAGGACCTCAACGCCATCCAGAACGACCCGTTCTCCAACACCTATAATCATGGATGGCGAAACCATCCTAACTTTCAGTGGGCAGGAAATTCCCAAACCCAAAGACCATCCTTCCAACCCCGCCCACAACCTCTTCGTCCTTACCAGCCGCCTCAACCTCGGCCCAACCATACTTACCCATCTGGGCCGAATCAAGATCAAATGTCCCTTATCCTTCAGACCCTGGCTGACATTCAAAGAACGAATGCGGCTATCCAAAAACAACATAAGGACGAACTTACAGAGGTCCGAAACCAATTGACCCAGTTGGCAAACTCTCGCCAGCCAGGTACTCTTCCTTCCCAACCTCTGCCTAATCCTAATAACATGCCAACCCAACGGCACGTTATGAACCCAAACCCGGGCCATGCCCATATGATTTATCAGGCCCCCTCTATTCCTTCACCCGACGGGATAGAGGCCTCCACTTCCTTTGCAGGTTACCAACAGCAAGCTATCTTACCCAATCCCAACCAAAACCAGGCAGGACTTAATTCCGTAACAACTCATAGTGGCAAGGAAACCCAAGACCCACCTCATCCAAACCACTCCAAGCCTGGTAGTGATCCCAAGCCTAGGACAGTAATCCAGGATGTCCCCACCCCTATCCCAGATCTACAACCTGGACCTATCCTAGAAGAACCACCCAAGATCCCGTTTCCCGAGGCCTTGACTAAGGGAAAGAAGACTACCAAACCCGTGGCTCCTGAGGAGGACCTGGTCAAGCTCTTTGAGCAGGTCCACATAAACATCCCTTTGATGGATGTAATCCGCCACGTACCAGCTTACGCACGATTTTTAAAGAATGTGTGTACACCCCAGCGTAAGCCGCGAACCAAGGGTGGGAGCCCAATTGTTCTGTCAGAGCAAGCCAGCTCCGTAATCCTCAGTAAACTCCGACCCAAGGCAAAAGATCCTGGTACTCCCCTGATTTCCTGCAAGATAGGTGACACCCAATTTGACAGAGCTTTGCTAGACTTAGGTGCATCCATAAACCTGATACCCACATCCTTACTTGACCATCTCGAAGAATCTGAGCTAAAACCAACCGAGGTGACATTACAATTAGCAGATTGATCTATAAAGTCACCAAAAGGGATCCTCGAGGATGTTATCATAAGAGTGCGGGATTTCTATTTCCCAGTGGACTTTATAGTCTTAGATATGGATGCGCCTAAAAACCCTAGGGATACACCAATCATTCTAGGAAGACCTTTCTTGGCTACTGCTAGAGCCAACATCAGCTGTGAGGAGGGCCAAATAGAGCTTAAATTTGGAGATCAAACCTTAAAAATTGATATATTTAAGGCCCAACAAGGAATTAATTGCGGTGTCATCGAACAGATTTGTGACGTTAGGATTTTGGTTGATGAATCACACCTCCAGAATGACTCGATTATGCCTCATCAACCACAGAAGGATCTTGACCCGCAAACGGAGGAGTTGAATCCAGATAGAAACAACCCAGTAACTCCTACCCTTGAACCTCACATCTACACTGAACCACCAGCTGCAGCTGATAATCCTATCCTCGAGTTAAAGCCTCTTCCTATTCACTTGAAATACATCTTTTTGGGTTCCAATCAGACCCTCCCTATGATTATCAATTCCAACCTCAATCCCGAACAGGAATCCCGTCTGATTGCTATCCTCCAGCAACATTGCAGAGCCATCGGGTGGACTCTCGATGATTTGACTGAAATAAGCCCCTCTTATTGTACTCATCATATCTATTAAGAAGAGGGCGCACGACCTTCTCGTGAAATGCAGAGACGTTTAAACCCTAATCTGCACGAGGTCGTGAAAAAGGAGATCATCAAGTGGTTAGATGCCGGGATCATCTACCCGATCTCCGATAGTCGTTGGGTGAGCCCAATTTAGGTTGTGCCTAAGAAGGCAGGACTCACCACCATAACGACTGAAATCGGAGAAGTCATTCCTACCCGATTAGCCAATGCGTGGAGAGTCTATATAGATTACCGCCGACTCAATTCCTCCACGAAGAAGGATCATTTCCCACTACCCTTCATTAATCAAATTCTCGAGAAACTAGCAGGAAATAGGTTCTTCTGCTTTCTTGACGGGTACTCCGGTTATAACCAGGTGGCAATCCATCCTGAGGACCAAGAAAAGACCACGTTCACCTGCCCCTTCGGAACGTACGCTTTCCGAAGGATGCCTTTCGGTTTTTGCAATGCACCTGCTACCTTTCAGCGGTGCATGCTTGCCATATTCTCAGATATGGTAGGTGATTTCCTGGAGGTCTTCATGGATGACTTTTCAGTCTTTGGAGAATCTTTTGATGATTGCCTCCAACACTTGGTCCAGATACTCAGGCGATGCAGTGAGGTGAACTTGGTTCTTTCCTGGGAAAAGAGCCATTTCATGGTGCCTGAGGGAATTGTCCTGGGACACTCAATTTCAGAAAAAGGCATCCAGGTGGATCGAGCTAAGGTTGATCTGATTTCTCGCCTTCCTGTACCTAGCTCGATCAGGGACGTCCGTTCCTTTTTAGGGCACGTCGATTTTTACCGCCGTTTCATTCCATATTTCTCGAAAATCGTGCGCCCCTTGACTTCTCTTCTCTCTAAGGATGTACCCTTTGAAATCTCCAAGGAATGCACACTAGCCTTTGAGAACCTACGTGACCGAGTCACCCAGGCACCTATCCTACAATCCCCTGATTGGTCTCAACCCTTTGAGATCATGTGCAATGCATCTGATTTCGTTGTAGGAGCAGTCCTGGGGCAGAAAGCTGACGGGAAACCCGTGGTTATATACTACGCTAGCAAGACACTTGACGAGGCTCAGCGTAACTATACGGTTACGGAGAAAGAGCTGCTAGCCGTAGTATTTGCCCTTGAAAAATTCCGATCGTATCTTCTGGGTTCCCATGTCATCATTTACTCGGATCACACGGCTGTAAGGCATCTCCTTGCCAAGAAAGACGCGAAGCCCCGACTAATCCATTGGATCTTGCTATTGCAAGAATTCGATCTTGAAATTCGCGACAAGGCGGGAAGGCAGAATGTGGTAGCCGACCATCTGTCCCGTCTTCCTTCTAAGATCATCGACCCTTCCGGACCCATCACAGAACATTTTCCTGATGAGCACCTGCTTTCTGTTGGTACTAAACTTCCATGGTATGCTGATATAGTAAACTACTTGGCATCTCATCAGACACCGTCTGATTGGCCGAAGGCCAAGAAAGACAAATTGCGTTCTGATTCCAAGTATTACATTTGGGAAGACCGGTACCTTTTCCGCACAGGTGCTGATCAAATTATTCGGAGATGCATCCCGGAAGAGGAAATCAGCAATATCCTATCTTTCTGCCATGACCAGGCATGCGGTGGCCATTTCTCAGGGCATAAAACCGCATCCAAAATCCTCCAGTGTGGCTTCTACTGGCCTACACTTTTCAAAGACGCATACAGTCACTGCAAGGCATGCAGTCGTTGTCAGACTTTGGGCAACATGAACCATCGCGACATGATGCCTTTGCAGTCGATTCTCGTATGCGAAATCTTCGATGTATGGAGGATTGATTTTATGGGCCCCTTTCCTACTTCGGATGATTTCGAGTACATTCTGCTTGCGGTGGACTACGTGTCCAAATGGATCGAAGCCATACCGACCCGAACCTGCAATCACAAGATTGTTCTTAAGTTCATACATCAAAACATTTTCTCAAGGTTCGGGATTCCCCGTGCTATAATCTCTGATGGGGGGACCCATTTTACAAATGCTCAGTTTAGGTCACTGATGGCCAAATTTGGGGTGTCTCACCGAATCTCTACTCCTTACCACCCCCAAATAAATGGCCTAGCTGAGCTGTCAAATCGGGAGATCAAGAAAATCCTGCAAGTCACTGTTCGGCCTGATAGGAAGGACTGGTCGTCCTGACTTCCGGAAGCATTGTGGGCCTATAGGACCGCCCACAAGACCCAATTGGGCATGTCTCCCTTTAGACTGGTGTACGGAAAGGCGTGTCACCTTCCCGTAGAACTGGAGCATAAAGCCTATTGGGCAATACGGAACTGTAATCTAGATCTTTCCAAGGCTGGAACCCACAGAAAACTCCAAATCAGCGAGATCGATGAATTACGGCTAGACGCGTACGAGAACTCGCGAATCTACAAGGAGCGGGTTAAAGCCTTCCATGACAAGCATATCTCGAGAAAGATCTTTCATCCTGGTCAAAAGGTCCTACTCTTTGATGCCCGACTTAAACTTTTCTCGGGGAAACTGAGGTCCAAGTGGGTCGGACCATATTTAGTCCGACAGGTTTTTGGAAATGGAGCAATTGAAATCAGTCCACTCAGCCATGATTCCGAACCTTTCATCGTGAACGGTCAGAGACTCAAACCGTTCATTGATGTGACTTCTACTGATTCGGCTGAATCATCCCTCATCCTCCATTCCCCTTGAGCTTACTACGCCCAGCCGATGGCGTAAAACTCAGCGCTTAATGGGAGGCAGCCCGTCATTCCTTGAAAATCTAAAACCTTTTTCTGACACCATTGTGCACTTAAGGTTCACCCTTCAAGACAGCCGACTCCACCTTAGATGCTTGCATCTGAGATTAGAAATCGTCCGCAAAATTCATCCCGACCCATTCACTCACAAAAACAACTGTCTTAAGGAATGAACTAAGTAAATAAAAACCCCTAAAATCACAATGAGGACATTGCAAACCTTAGGCATGGGGGGGTATGAAAGTGCAAAACATGTAAGAAAAGGTTTCAAACAAAAAATTCACATGTGCCAAAAACACCATAAAAATTAAAAAATTTTTCGAAAAAATAAGAGAATAAGAGGAGAAAGGAAATTTTGGGATGTGGGAGGAGAAAAGAAACAAAAGGATAAAAGGAGCACAAATATGAAAAAAAAAAAAAGGTGATAGTCATTAGTAAGGAACTAAGGAATTGACCTAAGTTCTAGACCTCATTCATAGAAAAAAATTTTTGAAAAGTGCACAATAAGATTAGTAAGAACGCAAACCTTAGGCATTCTTGATAGACTCTTAGTACCCATTAAGATCTAGGCAATCCTCAAGAAGTTGAGGAAAATGAAAAGCTTAAGTACTAGGTCCAAGGCTTAGGGAGTATTTGACCTGGCTAACTAACTTCTGGTTTACGGGACTCAGTAACCTAAGCACCCCAACCCCACACACTGCCTGGTTCAGTAAGCATAAAAAAATCAAAATCACGCAAAAGCGTCATTCTGAAAAGTACACCTAGAATAGGAGCGGCCGATCAACACAAGTTGATTTGGACGAGTTCCCAGTGCAGAGAGGCGGGAAATCCCCTCAAAGATGCGTAACAAAATATCATCTCCTCAGTGCTTGTCTCTTAGGATATTCACATATCCTACTGGGGGCATGTAAGCACCCTGCTGGTTCAGATTCCATGGATGGCATTATCACGAAGTGTCAACTGCCAGGGTCTGAACGCGGCCACGGAACACCATGGATGGGATTATCTCGAAATCTCAATAGCCAGGGTTCTGGGGGTTGCCATGGGCGGTGCTATCTCGAAGCATCGATCGCCAGGAGCCCTTAAGGATTGATGATGGGAGCAATGAATCTGATACAGACCGTGTTGAAAAGCCAATCCTAGGCTAGAACTAAAAAGAAAAAGAGAGAGAAAACTCTCCGAACAGAAAAACTTTCTATCTCTCTCTTATAAAACGCACTGCGAACTGAACCAGGGCTAAAATCATTTCAAGCACGGGTGCTTTAACTACAAAGTCCAATAAACCTTAGGTTAGTTCTTATGAGTCTTAAAAACCTTTGCTAAGGACTGAGGCTGAGGCTACACAGATTTGGATCTTGATTGGTACTAGAGTACCTTTTAAGCCTATGGTCAGCATTCTAACCTAATCTAGGTTCAAGAGAAAAGGCACTTACCTGAAGTTGTTAAGAATAGCATGGTCTAGAACAAAGGTTAAAACCTTAAGTTTTTGCTAAGGGACTAACAAAAGCTAGGCATGAGGGTGTGATGAGAACCTCGTCACAAACCCTAAACTAGCACCATTTAACCCTAATATGCAAGAAAAAGCTCCTACATAACTCTAGAAAGGCTTGACTCAGAGAGATTCTGAGTTTACAAAGAAAATAGAAACTAAGGGGTAAAAATGCAATTTCACCAATCCGATCTGAAAATAGGGTAACTCAGGGTCCAAACATAGGTCAAAACAACCTAATAAGAAGAAAAGTGGGATGAGATGACTCAATAAGGGCTACAGCAACTCCAAGGAATTAAATGACATCCTGTAATCCTAAAATCCACTTCAATTCACGTGGTTCGAGGCAAGGTAAAAATCAACTAAACCCTCTAAAATTCATATAAAAATAATCTCTAGGGTTTAGGACTTTCAATTTGGCCTTAGGAACTCATTTTGACCTACATTGAGAACCATGCCCAATTAACAACTTAATTTGAGTTTTTGCGTAAATTGACTGGTCAAACAAGGTTTAATCTAGAAATAAAATTCACCATCAGAATCCTTAGGTCCTAATTAGTCATGTATAAAAACTTGGGCCTAAGAAGAAACCTTCTTGACCAACTTTACACTTTGGTCCTCATATATTTACTTTTTGGCCCTTAACTTTTGAACCCTCACATTTTGGCCCCTAACTCTCCTTCGTTCTTTGCATTTAGGTCCCTCCTGCAAAACCTGAGCAGCGCCATGCTCCGGCGACCTTGCGCGGAGCATGGTGCCGCGCAGGGTGAGGGAGAGGCCCTAGCAAGTCAATGGGGGGTATCCTGCGTCGCCAGCCACCGCAGGGACACCCCCCTGAGTGCTGCGACCGCCCATACCGCCCATGCGAACGCACGGACGGTATGGGTCTCCACTTCCGGCGTCCTCCGGCGAGGGAGACACGTCGTCTCCCTCCACCCTCCTCTCTGATTCTGCCCCTATAAATACCCCCGTCGCTCCGTCGTTCTTCGGGAGCTCAGATCTGACGGAGACACCCCCTCAATTCCTCCCTTCCCACTCCAACAGACGCCCCCTTGCTCCGGCGGCCTCTCCTCCTCCTCCTCGTCGCCCTGCCGCACTACCAGCAGCAGGGTTACTTTCCCTCAATCTTTCCGCGCCACGCCGCACCCAGCTGGCGCCTCTCCGGCCCTCTCCTCGCCGCCGCCCCTTTCTCTGGGCAATTTCTTCTCCGGCGACAATCGATACGACTGTCGCCTGCGCCAACCCCTCTTCGTCCAGCTTAGTAGGTAAACTTCTCCTCTTCCTCCCCTCTTTCTTTTCCATACTGAAAGCCCTTACTGTCGCCACCGATTTCCCACCGATCACCCTCACCTTCTCCACCTCCGGCCAAACTCCGGCGAACCGCTCCCATCACTCCAGCACCCCACACGGCTCGCCAACCTGTGCATAACCTCCGCCTCCTCACCCTGATCCTCTTCCGCCCCTCCACTTCCCACCAAACGCCCTCAGCAGATCCACCAAACACACCCACTTCTCCGCCCACAGTTTGACCTAGGGCGACCCTTTTGCTCCACCACGCCCACTGCAGACCCACCGACCACCTTCGCCGTGCCACGGCGAAGGTTCTCCGCATATCTGATTAGGCCGAGAGGCCGTGCTTCTGTGAACAGGTGTTGCGCCCGCCAACCCCATTGCTGAGCAGCGAAGCTCCTTCGACCTGCTGCTCCAGGCAACACCACGCCCAGGTCAGACTCCCAGGCTTCGCGGGGTAGCTTCGCGAAGTGTCAGGCTGCAGTTCGGGCGAAGCCCTCGCCCGAAACCCTCGCGCGAAGTTCGGCTGCCGCTGCTTCCTCTGCGCAGGCGCTCACATTGGGGTGGGACATTTAGTCCCACCTCGGAAGGCTTCGAAGAGGAGCGCCGATATAAGTTGAAAAAGTGTTGTAGGCTTATCGCCTCAGCACACGGGGTGAGGTCCCTCTCACACCGCTTCACCCAGCCCGTCCGCGAGCTCATCACGCGGATCTGGCTGACCCGATCCGACTTGACTGGCACTCCTCGCCCACCACCGCACGCCGGTGGGCCTGGACCCAGGCGTGACTCGTACCCGATTACCCGGTTGCTCTGGGAGAGCTGTCCTAAGAGAGAATTCAGAGAGAGAGAGAGACGTGGGGAGAGGGTAGAGTAGGTTTTGCCCTCTGATGCTGAACTCTTGAGCGTGCAGGCACAGGTGAAGTAGAAGAAGGGCTGCGGAAGAAGAAGAACTGAAGCGGCACTGTAGCATCCGCGGGTTAAGTCGTCTGATTGGAAAATCAGACGACGTCCTGAAGACATGTGAAGACAAAGAAGAAAAGAAGAGAGAAGGAGCAGCCAAGTGAAGAAACAGAAAGCAGAAGAAGAAGAGAAGCAAGAAGCAAGAAGCAAGAAAAGAAGAAGAAGAAGATCTGAAGAAAAAGAAAGAAAACAAGGAAGAACAGAAGACAGAAGAAGAAGATCTGAAGAAAGCAGAAGAAGAAGAAGAAGAAGAAGAACAGGAAGAACAAAAGTCAAAGAGGAAGAAAGAAGAGAAGAAGAAGAAGCCAAACTTTCATCTCTCTCTCGCTCTCTCTCTTTATTTTTGTAATAGAACTTGTATATCTCTAGAATCCGACTTGCTTCCTGAGTTCGACCTCGGGAACTCTTTTATTTTCCGAGTAAAAAAAAATATATCTGTAATAATGGCAATAACTAGCTGTACTACAACGCTATTTCTATAACAAAAGCTAGTCACAACGCCGTTATCACGTAGTAACCCGTAACTTCAACACAAGGCTTCCTCCCCCCTCGTCGTCACTATTCTGCCGTACTGGAGGACTTCATCCCTTCCGTGTCTGGCAAGCCATGCCAGTACAGATTCTGTCCCCTTTTGTCCAATACACTAAACCTATCTCGCCCCCTCGTCCTCTAGACTAGGATTAAGTATTTAGGACTTAGTCTTGGCTGCTCTATCACTCGCTCCCTCTCCGTCTTCTTTGTGACCGGTGAAGCTCCGGCGAGCTTCGTCCATCGCTACACAAATCGCTACACCACCCACACCAAAGCCTTGCCCGTACTTCAAAGATCAAAAGCCCTGAATTTATTGAAAGCTTTGATCTCTGGAAACCTCAACCGGATGAACCCATTCACTGCCACCTCCACCGTCACCGTCCGACCAACCTACCCTCCCATGCACCATATCAACACCACTGCCACCTTCGTCACCTCACCGCGATACTGATGAGCTCTATAATTGGGGTCTAGAGCTCGTGCTACGTGTTTCAGGTCATCTCACCGTCGACGCCATAACTACTGATTCTCCGCCAGTCTTTACCGCTGTCCATGCATCACAACACCTGCTTCCACTTCCAGCAGCTATGGACTGAAGCCACATGAACTTCAGGCTTTCAATTGAGTGAAACAACAGCAACATCAGCTTCAATTAAGTCAAAGCTCCAAGCAACTATGCATGATTGAAGCACGCAGAGAAAAGGGGATGTTTAGTGCCACATCGTGGCTTTTTACTTTTGAGAAGCCTTCACAAGGTTTGGCCTCCCTCATCTTATCGCCTCAACACACATGGGGTGAGGTCCCCATCACCTGCCCGTGCATGTCTCGCCCATGTCCATGCACGGCGGCCTGGTCCCCGGTCTGGATCTGATTACCCGATTACCTATGACCTGGTTCTAAGGAGAGAGAAAGGAGGAAATTCTAAGGAAAGGAAGGGGGTTTTGCACTGTGCTACCTTGGAATTTGTGCCTACACTTAGCAAATTTTAGAGGGTGTTGGGTTTGACACTTAAGGCATCTGAGGCCTTCTCAAGATGTCTGATTGTGGTTTAGGGGTTCTAAAGAGAGAGAAAGGAGGAAATTCTAAGGGAAGGAAGGGGGTTTTGCACTGTGCTACCTTGGGATTTGTGCCTACACTTAGCAAATTTCAGAAGGTGTTGGGTTTGACACTTAAGGCATCTGAGGCCTTCTCAAGATGTCTGATTGTGGCTTTATTTACGATTACTGTTGGCTGAGATTTGAATGAGATTTGAGCTAAATGTTGGGCTTAATTGGTAGTCTCAACCACCACTTTTTTTGGCTCTATTATCTTTTTGTCATTTGACTCTGGAAATACATTTTGGATTCTTATTGAATACATTTTATGTGGATTAATTATTCATTGCATATCATCATTTGTGATTGATTATTGTGCTCATATTTCTATTATTTTGATTAGTAGATTGAGTTTCAAATTTGTTCCCTACGAACGACCTCGGAACTCACGATTTTTCAAGCAATTACAAATTTAAGTGTCCTTACGCTTTTATCACCTATACTACAACGTATCTATTTTCTAAAACATGATAGAAGCTTTTAACAGACGCATAACAAATATGTCTACATCCAAGAAGCAATTATAGCAAGGAGGACTACATTCAGCTATTCGGGCCATTGCTCCCTTCAAGCATCGTCGACTACATGATCGACGAGGTGATGATGACAAGTTTGCTACATCTCCTCCAAGCAATGGAGTATGATGTTGGACATGTCAAATTTGTAATGGAAGTTGGTGACTGGGGATCATTGTATTTTTGGTTGGGCATTCACTTGTGTAATGACAATTTGACTACAAATGTTGTACTTTTGTAGATTGAAGACCATTGTAAATGTTGGTAAATCGTGATCCACCCATTTTTTGTTTGACTATGATAATTACAATATGTAAATATATACTAAATAGCCTTTTGTAATGGTCTGAAATTTTTTCCTTCTGCAATAACTAATAATAATGATAATAATGATGTGTCGTCATAGTATAAATAGTGATGGAAAAATCCTAAATCAAAATATGACTAGTGAAATCAAATAAATATCATTCTCATTCATTAAATCCTATAATCAATCAAATTGAACCACTAAAATAATGTCGTCTCTACAGGGAGGCAAGTACGTGCAAATAGGTTCAATATTCGAATGTAAGGATGCTACTGATAATCAGAGATTCTAAGAAAAAAAATGAAATACAAAAATCAAAGCATAAGCATAGAAGTCCCAACCAAAATGTAGTTGCGATGAGCACACGACTATGAACGTAGTGCAAGGCATGCACGCTGTCATCGTGCACGCTAAAGAAGGTGATGACTGTGACGACCCGAGTCTCGCCAACCGACAAAACTCAAGTCACCGTGTGCTAACAACTAGCACAACTCGTCTACAAGATCGCAGTCATCCAACATATAATCATAAAATATAAACAAAGCCAACAAACAATTTATATTGCAAAAATTAAAGGAACATAAATTGAATACTAACCAGAAGATTTATTGTAGTATATAATTCCAAGGAGATGTACATTGAAAATCCCCTTGCAAACTGTCAAGTATACCTGTAACGACCCGGTTCCCGAGTCCCTACGAGACACGAGAACCGGACCGACTCGACTAATCCCAAGACCCAGTCGTCCAACGAGGAAGTAACCAAAAGACAGTAAAATAAACCACATTCAGCATGAATATAACTAACAGTAAGAAAGTACAGCAGTAAGGAAAGAAACTACTACAGTAGGTACCACCACAACAGTAAAGCAACATTTATCATATAACAAAACTGCAGGTAAAGAAGGTACAGCGGAAACAAAACTACTCACTAGAACAGAAACAAAAAGAAGGTACAAAGCTGTGGTAACTCTACTGGACCCTACTCGGCCCAGCGTCCTCTGCAGCCGCCGACCCTGGCTGCTCAACACCTGGTCCTGAAAAAGGTAACGAGTGTAACACGTCAGCAAAACGCTGAGTAGAGTGGCAAACTAACTAAAGGCAACAGTAGAGTGTACAGTAGCTGTTATGTTCTATTACTTCCTTTATTTACATCTTTCAATTTTTCTCACTATTTCATTTACTTCTCAGATCCTTTACTTGATCTCGAATGTCCTCGTGGGACGATCTTGATTGCAGTCTTTTCCAACAGTAGAAGTAGCACGTGGTGCTCTCCTGGCCGGGAGAGTCCCCCGTGGTGATCCTACCCTCAGTCAACCACCCCAAGGTCACTGACAGACGTAACGGTGACTACGGCACGCGCGATAAACGCACAGGTAGCTAGCCCGTACTGGCACGCGGTCAGTCGTTTCCGTTAACGGGTGCGCCCAAAGCACAGCACGGAACCAGGGCAGAGCCCTCTCAGTAACAGGGGTCCAACCCCTCCACAGTAACCCAACCGGGGCCTTGCCCCTCCACAGTCCGCGCACCCTCGCCTGACTACCCTGGTTTGCCCTAGTGGGCCTAACAAGTCGGTGAAGGAGGCTAGCAGAACCCCGGGGCCCGTGGGGTAGCTAGTACTCTCCTAACACTACTAGCTCTCCTCGGTACTACGTACACGAGGGCCAACAAGTCGGTACAGAGCGGCCAATCCTAACCCCGGGTCCCTGGGGCGGCTGGCCCCACTCTGCACTAAAACAGGTACAGGTACTTCCCTTGGTACTGCGTACCCAAGAGACAGTACAAACTACATCTCAGTTCCATTCCTTTTCTTTCCAGGAGTTCCACTCCTAATTCCCCGTAGGGTTCCAGCTCTTTATCTCAGAACATCATATGTTTCACTTTCCAGATTCTCGTTCTCACATTCCATGATCTCAACATGATTCTTTATGCATAACAGGCAGCTGTTAATTAAATTTACAGGCAGCTTTATATATTCCTTTCCATTTTTCCAAGACTGCAGTAATGTACATTCCACTAGTTTTTCCATCCTAGGATTCATGCCATATCCTAGGATCTATCATACAATCTAGTTTTCCGGCCCTAGGATTCATGCAACACCTAGGAGCTATCATTCCATATATTTCTCATTCCTAGGATTCATGCAATGCCCTAGGTTCTAGTTATGGTTCCATACTTTAACAGATTTTATTAATACTTAAAGCCACTCTACCAGGTACAACGGGAGTAATGGGGGCGTGATCGGGAATCCCGCGTGCCTCCGTGACTCTCAAGACTGCAACCGAACGAGGTCCTATCACAAGGATCAAACACAAGGAGTATCTCAGAACAGTGTATAGCTACTGTAGGTGGGTAGAGGAATTTATTCTGAAACGAACGCAACTCGAATCGCGGAAAACGGAGCCCAAACGGGCCCTAAACGGGTCGAGAAAGACAATACTGTGCAAAATCAGACGTCTGGAACTCCTTCCAGACGTCTTAAACGGTGGATCAGAGAATTACCTGTTCGGCTTGGTTCCCCGGACGTCCAGAAGTCTGTGGGGACGTCTCTCCTAGATCCCAGACGTCCGATGGTCTCTCCAGACGTCTGGAGGTCACTCCCGCCGTCTGGTACAACTTCCAGACGTCTGATTCGCAAAGGATGACGAATCCGAACACCTGCGCACAGCCAACCCTCCTCCCTCAGTACGGTCAGTCGACAAAAGGAAGGAGAAAGCGGAACTCACCTTTCAGACGTCTGTATGATCTCACAGACGTCGACCTTGCCGTCTGGATATCAGTCCAGACGTCTGATTCTGGAGATTTTTCCAGAATCAGAACCTTGCTCGGCCTCCGCTCGCGACGCCGCCCACGTCGCACCTCGCGCGTCCGCTACTCCGCCCGCAGCAGGTCCCTCTCCGCGACGCTCTGCGCCCCCTGCGCCCTCCGCCGGCCGGCCAAGCCGCTCCCGGCGAGCTCGCCCTCACGGCAGAGCCCCGCCCTCGCACGCCGCAGCTCCTCCGCGCCTACTGCGGCCGCCGCTGCCGCTGCGCCCTCGCGTCCGCTCGCTCTCGCGCACAGGAAGGAGAGAAGGAGGAAGATGGTGGAGACGGGAGGGGAGGCGCGCCCCCTCCCCCTTTTAACGCCGCGCGGAGAGGAGGGAGAGACGGTCGCAGTCGCCTGCAGCTGCAGAGAAGATGCAGGATCGCAGGTCTGCGCGCACAGGCGCGCAGACGAATATCCCGTGCGAGCATAACTGTTCGCCAGACGTCTATAAACTATCCCGGACGTCTGGTCAGACGTCTGGGCCACCTCCCAGACGTCTTAAAAGACGTCTGGGGCACGCGCTCGTTACAATATAACAAACTCAAAGGAAGTTTCGTCCCCGAAACTTGCGCCAACTAGGGTGCGGAAAAAGGATGTCCAAATAACCATAACAAACTCAAAGAGGACCGAAGCCGGTCCGAAAAGACGTACCCGCGAAAAGCTCTGGGTACCGCTCCCGCATTGCCGCCTCAGGCTCCCAGGTAGCCTCCTCGTACCGCTGGCTCCTCCACAAAACCTTTACCAGGGGTACTTGCTTTCGTCTCAACCTGCGGACGGCTCGGTCTAGGATCTGCACTGGCCGCTCGGGGTAGGTCAGGTCGTCGCTCACCTTGACGCTCTCGTGACTCAGTACGTGGCTGGGATCGGCTACGTACTTCCTGAGGTTGGACACGTGGAACACGTCGTGCACACCAGAAAGCTGCGGGGGAAGGGCAAGTCTGTAAGCAACGGGTCCAACCCGCTCCAGGACCTCGAAGGGCCCCACGAACCTCGGCGCGAGCTTCCCTCTAACCCCAAACCGCTGTAAGCCCTTCATGGGCGAAACACAAAGAAAGACGTGGTCCCCGACCTCGAACTGCACCTCTCTGCGTCTGCGATCTGCGTAGCTCTTCTGTCTGCTCCTGACAGTGCGGAGTCGTCTGTGGATCTGCTCAACTACCTCCTGACTCTGCCGGATCAACCTGGGGCCAACCTCCCACTTGGTCCCCACCTCAACCCAACTCAAGGGTGCCGTGCATTTCCGTCCGTACAGAGCCTCGTAGGGAGCCATGCCGATGCTCGAGTGATAACTGTTGTTGTATGCAAACTCTGCCAGGGGCAGGTGCTCCTCCCAAGAGCCCCTCCAGTCTAGTACACAGGCACGCAAAAGATCCTCAAGTGTCTGTATCGTGCGTTCCGACTGTCCGTCCGTCTGGGGGTGGTAAGCCGTGCTAAACCTCAACCTCGTCCCCAAAGCCTGCTGAAACTCAGCCCAAAACTGGGACGTAAAGCGGGTATCCCGGTCGGATACGATCTCCCGCGGAACTCCGTGTAGTCGCACCACATCACGGATATACCTCTCTGCCAACTGTGCTGGTCCCAAAGTGACTCGGATCGGCAAGAATCGGGCCGTCTTCGTCAACCTATCCACTATTACCCAGACCGCGTCGTGTCCTCGCTGGGTAACAGGTAAACCCACCACCAAGTCCATGGTGATGCTCTCCCACTTCCACTCTGGCACTGGAAGCGGCTGAAGCGGCCCTGCAGGCCTCTGATGCTCGGCTTTCACCTGCTGGCACACTAAGCACTGCTGCACGAACTCACCCACATCCCGCTTCATCCCTCTCCACCAGAACTCGCGTCTCAAGTCATGGTACATTTTCGTGTTTCCGGGATGTATGGTGAATCTGGAACCGTGTGCCTCAGTCAGGAGCTCTCTCAACAGCTCCACGTCTCTGGGGACGCACAGCCGTCCCCTCAAGCGTAACACCTGGTCTGTGAAAGAGAAGTCCCCTGGGTCCCCTGACAGTACTCTGTCGCGCAAAGACTGCAAGTACGGATCGGCCATCTGTCCCGTGATGATGCGGTCTATCAACTCTGGTCTGGTCTGCCGTGTCACCGTCACTGCCCCACAGTACCCTCGTAACTCTAGAGGTCGCCAACTGCCCACCTCCTCCAAAAGGCTCCAACTCTGTAACTGTAGACTGGCCAAGCGTGCGGGCGCCTTACGGCTCAAGGCGTCAGCCACCACATTGGCCTTTCCCGGGTGGTAGGAGATGCTGCAGTCGTAGTCCTTCAGGAGCTCCAACCAACGTCTCTGTCTCATGTTGAGCTCCTTCTGGTCAAAAAGATATCTGAGGCTCTTGTGATCTGTAAAAATCTCGAAGGTCTCACCGTACAAGTAGTGCCTCCATGTCTTCAGCGCGAAGACAACAGCTGCCAACTCTAGGTCGTGGGTAGGGTAGGTATGCTCATGGGGCTTCAGTTGCCGCGAAGCGTAAGCGACCACGTGACCCCTCTGCATGAGCACACCTCCTAACCCCTGCAAGGAAGCGTCCGTGTACACGACGAACCCGCCACTACTGTCAGGAATGGTGAGCACGGGAGCCGAGGTCAACCTCTCCTTCAGCTCCAGAAAACACGCCTCACAGGCGTCTGTCCAAGTGAAA
Source organism: Thalassia testudinum (assembly GCA_037157565.1). Lineage (NCBI taxonomy): Eukaryota > Viridiplantae > Streptophyta > Magnoliopsida > Alismatales > Hydrocharitaceae > Thalassia > Thalassia testudinum. Next base: position 123,895,226 of record JAZHRO010000036.1, on the reverse strand, counting down.
GGCACATCCTTCCGAGTCAACTGTGTCATAGGACGTGCAATCTGCGAAAACCCTCTGATGAACCGTCTGTAGTAACCTGCCAGTCCCAGGAAACTGCGAATCTCAGTGACTGAACGCGGTCTCTCCCACCTGAGCACTGCCTCGACCTTGGCGGGATCCACCGCCAGGCCGTCTCCAGAGATCACATGACCCAAAAAGGTCACCTCCCTCAACCAGAACTCGCACTTGCTGTATTTGGCGTACAGCCTGCGTCGTCTCAGAGTGTCCAGAACCATCCGCAAGTGCTGTCCGTGCTGCGTCCGATCTCTAGAATAGATGAGTACATCATCTATGAAAACCACCACAAACTGGTCCAAGTACGGTCTGAACACCCGGTTCATCAGGTCCATGAAAGCAGCGGGGGCATTGGTCAGCCCAAACGGCATGACCAAAAACTCGTAGTGTCCGTACCGGGTGCGGAAAGCTGTCTTGGAGACGTCGGTCTCCCTGATCCTCAACTGGTGGTATCCAGACCTCAAGTCGATCTTGGAAAACACCGTGGCACCCCGCAACTGGTCAAACAAATCGTCAATCCTCGGCAGCGGATATCTGTTCTTGATGGTGACCCTATTCAGCTGTCGGTAGTCCACACAAAGGCGTAGGGTCCCATCCTTCTTCTTCAAAAACAGTACCGGGGCTCCCCAGGGAGACGCACTGGGCCTCACGAAACCCTTCTCCAAAAGGTCCTGCAACTGAGACTTGAGCTCTCGCAGCTCAAGCGGTGCCATCCTGTATGGCGCGGTGGAGATGGGGCTGGTCCCTGGTACTAGTGAGATCTCAAACTCGATCTCACGCTCGGGCGGTAGTCCTGGTAACTCGTCTGGAAACACGTCGGGGTACTCTCTGACCACCGGGATGCTCTGGAAGTCTGCCACGGGGCTGTGCTCTGCCACCACACAAGCTAAGAAGCCCTCACACCCCTGGCTCAAAAGTCTCGCCGCCCGAAGTGTCGAAATGCACCTGAAACCTCCGTCCACTGGTTGCCCGTGAAACTCGAAGGAAGGCAACTCCGGAATGGAGAAGACAATCTTCCTCTCAAAGCAGTCTACCAAGGCGTGGTAAGCGGACAGCCAATCCATCCCCAGAATCACTCCAAAGTCCTCCATCTGTATCATAATCAGGTCAGCTGGCAGGCTGTGTCCCCCGATGCTGACCCCGCAACCCGTGTACACCTCCTCAGCTACAAACAGCTGACCACTCGGACCTCTGATTACGAACGGGTTCTCTAACAATGTATAATCCTGGTCCAAACTAACTGCGAAACTGTCTGCGACAAACGAGTGCGTAGTGCCGGAATCGAAAAGCGTGTAAACGAGTCTGCCAGAAACTGAAACCATACCTGCTACCACGGATCCCGAAGCTCTGGCGTCCCTGTGTGTTAGGGCGTTGATACGCCCCTCAGCTCTAGGTGCGGACGAAGCAGCCACACTCTGCGTCGGACGGGTAGGTGCTGGCCGGTACCCTCCTCGCGACTGCGGTCCTCCTCCTCGCGCCTGGAAACCGCGGCCTCCTGCGCGCCCTCCAGTGCTCTGCGCGGGAAGTATCTGCTGACCTCCTGCCCTAGATGGGCAGTCCCTCCTGACGTGGCCCGGCTGGCCACACTGGTAGCAGAGGGGAACCCGACTCCCGCCCTCAGTGAGTCCCTGCTGTCGGCTAGGCGGGGGTCCGGTGCTGGCGACTGGCCCCTGTCGAGGGCCCCCAAAGGCCACTGATGGCCCTGCACAACGTGACGGCTCTCCTGCGGACGCCACGTGTCTCCGCTCTCGCCGGCCCTGTGAGAAGTCTGGCTGAAAGGGCCTCTTCCGCCCGCCGTCGGTCTCTCGCGCGGACGGGTTGGTCTCCTCGTAAGTCATGGCTGCCTCTACCACCCTCGAAAACGTCGGCAGCTTCAGGGGTTTGACATACCCCCGGATCGCAGGCCGGAGCCCCTCGGTGAACCTCCAAAGGCGCTCCTCCTCAGTGGCTACCGCTGTCGCTGCAAAGCGGGACAGCTCCAAGAAACGCGTGCGGTACGCGCTCACGGTCATCGTCCCTTGGCGGAGAGTGTGGAACTCCCGCCTCCTCTGGTCCTGCCACGTCTGGGGAAAGTACTGCTCGCAGAAGAGGGTGACGAACTGGTCCCACGTCGGCTCGTCCCTCTACTGTCCCCGGACCGCCCTCCACCACCGGTGTGCCGCACTCTCCAGCTGGTACGTGGCAAAGGCCACGCGGCACTCCACCGGGGGGCGAAGGGTGTCGAAGATCTTCTCCAGCTGCTCAAGCCAGTCCTCTGCCTCGGTCGGGTCCTCATCCCCCTTGAAGGAGGGGGGCTTCAGCTTCCGGAACTGTCCGAAAAGCTCGAAGTGGTGCTGTAGGGGAGGTGCTGGTGCACCTCCAGGCGAAGGTGTCTCGTGTACAGAAGTGTCGGAGGAAGGTGGGGGCGGCAGGGGCCCATCCCCTCCCTCGTGTCCAGCGCCGCGTCCGTCGCGTGGCCCCACAGAGGACTCCCCCTCTGCAACCCCAGGAGGAGGTGCTCGGGGCGGTGGGTGGAGCTCCTCTCGTACAATATCCCGTATCAGTCTGGCGAGGTCCTGGGCCTGGATGCCAGGGAGTGGTGGCTGGTCCACCGAGACGTCAACGACAGCACATCCACCTCACCGACCTCGCCCTCGGCCGCGCCCGCGGCCAGTCTCGCCAGTCCCACGACGAGGCATCTCCTGCAAGGAGACGCGAAACAAAACGGAAACGTCAAAACAGACGGTACCTAACAACACTTCTAAGAGCTCAAGTCAAGAGATATGTTGTGGTGGCTACTCTAGCTATAAACATGTGAATTGGTTATTTTCCAGTCAGTTGATTCACTTCTCGGGACGACCTTGCTCTGATACCATCTTGTAACGACCCGGTTCCCGAGTCCCTACGAGACACGAGAACCGGACCGACTCGACTAATCCCAAGACCCAGTCGTCCAACGAGGAAGTAACCAAAAGACAGTAAAATAAACCACATTCAGCATGAATATAACTAACAGTAAGAAAGTACAGCAGTAAGGAAAGAAACTACTACAGTAGGTACCACCACAACAGTAAAGCAACATTTATCATATAACAAAACTGCAGGTAAAGAAGGTACAGCGGAAACAAAACTACTCACTAGAACAGAAACAAAAAGAAGGTACAAAGCTGTGGTAACTCTACTGGACCCTACTCGGCCCAGCGTCCTCTGCAGCCGCCGACCCTGGCTGCTCAACACCTGGTCCTGAAAAAGGTAACGAGTGTAACACGTCAGCAAAACGCTGAGTAGAGTGGCAAACTAACTAAAGGCAACAGTAGAGTGTACAGTAGCTGTTATGTTCTATTACTTCCTTTATTTACATCTTTCAATTTTTCTCACTATTTCATTTACTTCTCAGATCCTTTACTTGATCTCGAATGTCCTCGTGGGACGATCTTGATTGCAGTCTTTTCCAACAGTAGAAGTAGCACGTGGTGCTCTCCTGGCCGGGAGAGTCCCCCGTGGTGATCCTACCCTCAGTCAACCACCCCAAGGTCACTGACAGACGTAACGATGACTACGGCACGCGCGATAAACGCACAGGTAGCTAGCCCGTACTGGCACGCGGTCAGTCGTTTCCGTTAACGGGTGCGCCCAAAGCACAGCACGGAACCAGGGCAGAGCCCTCTCAGTAACAGGGGTCCAACCCCTCCACAGTAACCCAACCGGGGCCTTGCCCCTCCACAGTCCGCGCACCCTCGCCTGACTACCCTGGTTTGCCCTAGTGGGCCTAACAAGTCGGTGAAGGAGGCTAGCAGAACCCCGGGGCCCGTGGGGTAGCTAGTACTCTCCTAACACTACTAGCTCTCCTCGGTACTACGTACACGAGGGCCAACAAGTCGGTACAGAGCGGTCAATCCTAACCCCGGGTCCCTGGGGCGGCTGGCCCCACTCTGCACTAAAACAGGTACAGGTACTTCCCTTGGTACTGCGTACCCAAGAGACAGTACAAACTACATCTCAGTTCCATTCCTTTTCTTTCCAGGAGTTCCACTCCTAATTCCCCGTAGGGTTCCAGCTCTTTATCTCAGAACATCATATGTTTCACTTTCCAGATTCTCGTTCTCACATTCCATGATCTCAACATGATTCTTTATGCATAACAGGCAGCTGTTAATTAAATTTACAGGCAGCTTTATATATTCCTTTCCATTTTTCCAAGACTGCAGTAATGTACATTCCACTAGTTTTTCCATCCTAGGATTCATGCCATATCCTAGGATCTATCATACAATCTATTTTTCCGGCCCTAGGATTCATGCAACACCTAGGAGCTATCATTCCATATATTTCTCATTCCTAGGATTCATGCAATGCCCTAGGTTCTAGTTATGGTTCCATACTTTAACAGATTTTATTAATACTTAAAACCACTCTACCAGGTACAACGGGAGTAATGGGGGCGTGGTCGGGAATCCCGCGCGCCTCCGCGACTCTCAAGACGGCAACCGAACGAGGTCCTATCACAAGGATCAAACACAAGGAGTGTCTCAAAACAGTGTATAGCTACTGTAGGCGGGTAGAGGAATAAATTCTGAAACGAACGCAACTCGAATCGCGGAAAACGGAGCCCAAACGGGCCCTAAACGGGTCGAGAAAGATAATACTGTGCAAAATCAGACGTCTGGAACTCCTTCCAGACGTCTTAAACGGTGGATCAGAGAATTACCTGTTCGGCTTGGTTCCCCGGACGTCCAGAAGTCTGTGGGGACGTCTCTCCTAGATCCCAGACGTCCGATGGTCTCTCCAGACGTCTGGAGGTCACTCCCGCCGTCTGGTACAACTTCCAGACGTCTGATTCGCAAAGGATGACGAATCCGAACACCTGCGCACAGCCAACCCTCCTCCCTCAGTACGGTCAGTCGACAAAAGGAAGGAGAAAGCGGAACTCACCTTTCAGACGTCTGTATGATCTCACAGACGTCGACCTTGCCGTCTAGATATCAGTCCAGACGTCTGATTCTGGAGATTTTTCCAGAATCAGAACCTTGCTCGGCCTCCGCTCGCGACGCCGCCCGCGTCGCACCTCGCGCGTCCGCTGCTCCACCCGCAGCAGGTCCCTCTCCGCGACGCTCTGCGCCCCCTGCGCCCTCCGCCGGCCGGCCAAGCCGCTCCCGGCGAGCTCGCCCTCACGGCAGAGCCCCGCCCTCGCACGCCGCAGCTCCTCCGCGCCTACTGCGGCCGCCGCTGCCGCTGCGCCCTCGCGTCCGCTCGCTCTCGCGCACAGGCAGGAGAGAAGGAGGAAGATGGTGGAGACGGGAGGGGAGGCGCGCCCCCTCCCCCTTTTAACGCCACGCGGAGAGGAGGGAGAGACGGTCGCAGTCGCCTGCAGCCGCAGAGAAGATGCAGGATCGCAGGTCTGCGCGCACAGGCGCGCAGACGAATATCCCGTGCGAGCATAACTGTTCGCCAGACGTCTGTAAACTATCCCGGACGTCTGGTCAGACGTCTGGATGTGATCCCAGACGTCTTTACAGACGTCTGGGCCACCTCCCAGACGTCTTAAAAGACGTCTGGGGCACGCGCTCGTTACAATACCTGAGTACGAAACCCAACAACACATCAGTAAAAATTGAGTAGAGTTGAAACAACAACAGCAGAATGTAATAGTAACTAAGCACAAGAGAAAATGAGTATTATAGTTTTAATCGATCTTGTTATCCTATTATGTTTCGAATATAGGAAGCCCAATTTATTATAGTCCATAATTTATCAATCGACTTCTTAGGGCACGAGATAATTTTCGTATAACTTCCTACAGTGCAAGACCGTTATAAGCCACCCTCCTAGCCGAGAAGATCGCTTATACCTATTAAGTTGCTGCTCTTCATCACCCTAGGGTCATTGTGAAAAGGAGTGGCAGCTACATCGTATGACGTGAACACGTGCTAGCTACACACACTGAACCATAAACAGCCAATGACCCACCTACCAACCGAGTAAAGAAAGCCAACTCCAAACCCTCAAGCCCTGCAATCTGCTATCCCAGTTAGCTACTAAGCATAACCAAAGAGTCGTAGGAAGGCCAACAACTCCCTAAACCAACCCCTGAAACCGATCTGAAAGACTAAAGTTACAGCCAAAATCTATCGAGTAGCGAGGCCAAAAAAAATCAATTATTTGATTCCTTTAATTCCCGACAAATCTGTCATATTGATTATTTAATCCATTTCAGATAACTATATCTTTCATTTTCATCCATTCAAACCATTTTTAACAATTTCACATTATAAATTCCAGAATTAACAAATATTCACATTATCATCCAACTTATCGATTTCCAAGAAATTTCCAATTTCTGATCGGGGTTCTAATCAATTTATTATTTAACCATCCTGATGATGCCAGTTTTATTCAAAATAGAATTCATTTCGTACATACGATGTTAAGACCACATCTCATATTCTAAGTGTATTATAATTTAGTTAATTCATGGACATGGTCTAATAATTTGTTATTAACCCCTTTTTAATCTAACAGGTAACTATATCGATTTGATTATTCACATTCTATGTCAACGACCAGATTTACATCATCCATATCTAATATTCTAGTACCTAGGATAGCCAAAAATATGTAAATGGGTTGAATCCTAGCAAGAGGCAAGAACGCACACTAAACAGTGCAATCGCGAAAAAAATTACCATGTAGACAAATTGTACGGAAAAGGAGAGAGACTACTTTACCTACCGTCGTCAGGGGGTCACGACGACTTCATGAAAACAAGTCTGAGATTCCCAACACCACACGTGTCTTCCAAATCTGCACCTCAAAAATCAGAGTGGAAACCACTCAATCCAACTATACGGATGTGTTCGACATGCTCGAGAACCCCAAGATCAACTCCTGGATCACCTGATTCCAATCTTGAAGGCCCTCAATTTAAGTAAAACAATTTCGGCCATTAATTATTGATAAAAAAATATAATATAATATAACCTCCACCAGGACCAAAATACAATATTTTATAATGTATAATTTTAACTCGAATTTTTTCATAGCCTCAACTACTCCTCTTCCTCCTCCGTTCTCGTTCAATCGTCTTCTTCGTGCAGCCGCCATGCACGACGCCAGCCACACGCAGTCACCTCCACAACCGATCGTCCTCATCGTCGGACCTCGGCCGGTGATCCGCTGGCCATGTCGACCACTGCTGGCTCCCCGTCGACACTCCGCGGGTTCTCCTCTCGGTCTCCTCTTCTCGCTTCTTTCTCTCTCTACGCATGTATGGAGGACCCTGCGTGCATGGCTCCGACTCCCTCTCTCTCTCCCTCGTCTCTCCTTCGCCACGGCAAGCGGAGGTGGAAACGCACCACTGGTCGCCGTCCTCGCGTCGACCACCGCACGACTTCGCCGGCCATCCGCCGCCCTCCACAGTCCGACCGCTACGTCTGACCTCACCAACAACCTCGTCGTCGTCGTTTCTCCGTTCTCTTCTCTTCTTCCCTGTCTCTCTCTCCCCTTCCGTTGCCCATGCACGTTTGAGATGAGAAAAGAAGAAGAATAAGGAAAGGATGGAGGAGAGAACCTTACACCGCCAGTCCTCCTCGCGGCCACGCACCGCTACGGGTGCTACGACAAACGCCGGCGGCCTCCCGTGATCCGTCGGACCTCCGCCGCAACGCCACTCCCTCCGGCGACCCCTTTCTCTCTTTCTCGTTCTTCCTTCCCTCTCTCTTCCCCTCTCGTGTGTGTGGGAAAACGGGAAGAGGGTTTGGTTTTACAGAGCAACAGAGAGGAGAGAGAGGCAGTGGGGTTTTGGTAAATAAAATTAAAATAATGATTAGAAAGGATGAGGATTAAGAAAGTATTTTTTTTCTATTTATAGCTAGGTGTATTTAAGTAATAGGGTCAAATGGATTCCGATTCCCACGGAACATAGACTGTCGGAGGCGTCACAAAACAAGGAATTCGATAAAATTTACAGATTTTAAAATGGAGGTTGTTTGTAAAATATGATCCCTAAAGCGAATCTCACGCAACTTTACCTATAGTTCACACACATTTTACGCATTCGAGATCCGATCGCCACACTGAACATACCGTAAAAATCCTCAACACTAAAAAGTTCAAAGTACTTTCGAATCGTCAATCTGAGGTCTAGGTTGAAAAAAATGAAAAACACAGGTTTTCAATCTAATTCCGCATTTTTAATACATGCAGGCTCCTATTTGTATACAAAAAGTGTCAACGGGTTTGTCTTAACACGCTTAATCTGAAATGACTCAGAAATCAAGGTTCGGGTCTTTACAATGACGATGGAGTCAAGGTGATGCGAAGTCACAGTGGCAAGGTCATTGAGTAGAGAAATGCGATGTGGAGCCATGCATGGTCACACGTGACCGGAACAGGTGCAGGTACACGATCGTCGCGATTGAGGAAGATATGCAGTCGCGATGATGACTGATGAGGTGTGGCTCATCATACCTAAAATGCCAAAGTTAACCTAGAAATTAGGTTAAACATTATTTTCATAACATAATAAATGGGTTAAGTGTGGGAATTAATGAAAATGACCTAAAACACTCAAATTGTGTTAAAAATGCATAATTAGGTCATATTTTGAGAATTTTTATTCAAAAACATATTTGAAGATCCAAATGTAAATTGAACAAATATTTGAGCTCAAAAGTATAAATCAAGGGTTGAATTAACTTCTAATATGTTCAATTAAGCATCAATAAAAATCTCGTGGCATTTGAATATCAATAAGACCTTGCATTCATTAGATTACATATAGGTTCTCAAGCATTAACATTTCTTTACACATAAAAGTCACAGGGGCTTATTTGAGAGGCTTTAAGGACTGCTCTACACTAATTCCTTCCACTTATGGGCCTTTTCACAAATATCATACCCCTTCACTATAAGGGCTTTCCTTGCAAATAGCCCAATAGACCAAAGTGCCTCTCTTCCTCTACTATTCATGCACAAAGAACAAACTAAGCAATCACTATTCATTCATTGATCCTTAGATCCAACGATGGATCCATCTCTATGTTGGTGCTAGAGCACCACGATTATTTGTTTTGATGATAACAAAACACGTGTTATTTAACATTTGCAATTTGAGTCCTAAATTTCAGGTCAATTGCAAATGTGGACGTGTTTAGACGGAGTTCAAGCTCGCATCCAGGACGGATTGGAGGAGCTTGACGGAAAACAGAGGAGGTTCGCGTGGAGCGAAAGATTGAAGATGGAAGGAAATGAAGAATAGGATAGATTTCCTTCTTTTGTACTTGTTGTATTTTTCGTCTCTTTTGTTGCTCTTTATTTCCTTAGATATTTCATGTTAAAGAGCCTCAAAGAACCCTAACAGTAGTCCTAGGAACACCGGCACAACCCTAGGATACTTAGGTTTTTTGTAGAATACTTAGAAAACCAATATAGGGTTCAAACAGACTTTCCAGACGTCTAATTACCAAATCAGACGTCTGATAATGTATTTTAAGATGTCTGACTGTTGTTTCAGACGTCTGATAACTGTTAGGCTGGACATAGTTAGTTCTGTCTGATGAAATCAGACGTCCAGACCTTAGACCAGACGTCTTAGAAGGCGTCTGATGGATTTGCCAGACGTCCAATTAGTGGACCGTTGCCTGGCTTAGCAGACACTCAAGAATATGACCGTTAGGGCCTTATCAGACGTCCTTAGGCCTTTCCAAACGTCTGATAATTGACCGTTTTGCCTCGGCTGACCCAAAATCTCTTCTCAGAGATTTTCTAGCCGTTGCAACGTTTGGAAATCAATTCCCACAGTAAAAGTAGGTTTCCAGACGTCCATACTTAGTGCCAAACGTCCTGTATGTCGTCTGATGGACTTGCACAAAAACCCTGTTTAGATCTGATTCAAGTCAGGGAGAAACCCGCATAGAATCAGACGTCTGACCTTTGAATCAGACGTCTTATAGTGAACTTACAGACGTCTGATGCTAGAATTAGACGTCTGATAAGCCTGTCAGAACAATGATTGTTCCTGATTTCGGCCTGATTCTCTTGGGCTTTTGCACCCAACGGCTATGGAAGCTTTTCCAAGCCTTCCAAAGCCTTCCTAAGGCCTCTATAAATAGAGGGGAGCCTTTGCAACACAAACATACACAAGATACACACCTAGAGAGACCAAGATACACAAGAAACAATTTGTATTACACTTTCCACTCTCTTGTGTCCTAGCTAGCTCTTGCTCTCCAAGCTCAAGCACCATTCTCTTGAGAGCATCAAGGTGTTGCGCACCCGCTCTCCCACCGTAGTTTACGAGAGCGAAGTTGCGCCGTCGCGTGGCTCACTCACCGCGTCATCGTCGACGCACTCCTTGCAAAGGGGAGTTTCCTAAATCCTATAGAAGCTTAGGTTTATTACTTTGTTGGCTCTATAGGTTTGTTGTTTATTTTACCTTTGTCTTTTGGTTGTGTATTCGCTTTGCGAATTCCCGTCTCCTTCGTGGGACAAAATCCTTCTCGTGGAGAGAAGGGGTTGAGGAACGCTACCCTCATACTTGTAGCGTGGTTGTACTGAGGTTGAATCACCCTCGTTTTAATGTGATTCGTTTAGTGGATTTGATCAACTAGGTTGATCGGAAAATCCTAACTCAAGAGGGTTAGGTGGTGGTTTTCACCCGGTTTGGGTTTCCACCTAAAAAATTTTTGTGTACATTGTGTGATTGTCTTTTTGAGATTGCTTTATATTTCATTTACGCATTTTTTACGTCACACTGATCTCACCCCTCCAAGTAGCGGAATTACACTCTATACTACAAAAAATGTGATGTATAGTGATAGGTGGACTATAATAACATTTTTAATACGTCACTGTTTATCTACGTTGAAATGTCACTAGTTTACCCTTTTTACCCTTTTTCTTTTTTTTCCCTCCTCCCTCTCTTGATTTTTCACTCCTAAAATCACAAGCTCTCCTACGTTAAAATCCCCTTCTTTTCCCCTTCCATTGATACACATTCCCACCCAAACCCTTGTCAGTCTCTCCTACGTTCACGAGCTCTCCCTAATCCCTCGATCGATACCGATTGCGAGCTCTTTCGATCACTTCCACCACTGACCTATGACCTCTCCCGCAATCACAAGCTCTCTGGCGATCCCGCTGCCACATCTCCCCCACTGTCGCCGATCCGTCGCCCTGTCTCCCCACTGCTGCCGCCTCATTCCCACAACCACCCGACTGTGCATCTCGAGCTCTAGTGTCGTGTTGATCGGCAAGCCCTTCCTCTTCCCCGATGATGCTAATCTGGATCTCTATGGCGATAAGGGAGAGGCGATCTCGAGCACCTCCGTTACCTCGGTTGCGGGTTGCAGTTGCCACATGCTTAGAGCTCCCAAGGAGGGCCACCGCACGAGGTTCCTCCATTACCCAAAGGCCCCGCTGTGACGTCTCCTCCTCTCATTCCCTACGGGAGGACAGTATCCTCGGCATCGAGATTTCAAAGAGATCCCGTGGCATAAGAAGTTGATGAATTTGTGTGACGGGGTGTGATGAGATCATGGAGGTCAATGGTGCTAGAGATCACAGTATGGATGTACATCCTTCCAAGGGGATGGGGTGAGGTTCCATACCTTCCAACTGTTTGGTGAAATGCTTCTAAATGTTTGTTCCCTTTGATATGTTTGATGTACTTCTAAATGCTTTTTCTCTTATCTCTTTTCATAAGCATAACATCTAGTAGGATCTTTCTTGCAAGGCACCCTATGAAGTAGGCAAATGTGGAAGCGAAGAATTTTCTTAAATAGGATAATTCATGATAAATATTCCTTAATTACCATTACCGGGATTAAAATTTATTAATAACTGTTACTTTACATCCTCTTATGTAACAATTCCTCAACAAGGACTACTTTACATCTTCTAGGTAACATTTGTTGCTTCCCTGATGCCAATCTTATCTCATATTCATCACAACGATGATAGAATATTCTCAGAAAGGAAGGACTATTTTTGTTTTTCTCACGTGGATCGATCACAATGAAGCATTAAATAGATTGGGATGAGTCCCTTGTTTTGCTAGAATCTGATCCCCATAGAAAATCCTTGCAATTCCAAAATCTGCGATCTTTGCATTTAAGTCTACATCTAGAAGTATATTGCATGCCTTCAAATCTCTATGACTTATCTTTAATCTAGAATCATGATGGAGATAAAGTATTCCCTGGACTACTCCTTCAATGATATGAAATCTTTATGACCAATATAAGAGGAGTGATCTCTGGGTCCTGATTGACTTGCCATGACAATAAAAAACATTAGCATTCCCAACAAAATACCATCCTTATCTAAACATTGTGGTAAAAAATTAATTAATAATATCTCTCTTATTTCTGTAAGGCTTCATACTTTTGCAGTGTAGCACTAAAGAAGTAGAACACCCTCCCCCCCGCCCTCCCCCCCCAACATTTTTGCAACATATTTTGGAAATGATTCTTTTTGTTCAAGTTGATCTACACGTTTCCTTTTTTAACTGTTCACTTATGTGGACTCAAAAGGAAGCTTTTTGCAAAGTTTTTGGAATACATTGTGAGCTAATTTCTTTGGTTCAACTGAAAGATGCAAGATTTTCTGCCATGTAATAGATTTCATACTAACATCCTAGCTAATTAATGAAGTTATGTGTTTTTCTTGAGTAACTGAAATAACCAAAACAGTGCTGAATTCCAAGAAGCCTACTGCTAGTGTCTTTTTTGTCTTCTCCGGAATCAGTAGTTGCAGAAATCCAGAGAGTGTGAGGAATAATGTTGGACAAGAATAATGTGTTTATCCAAGTCAAACTCAAACATTGACTGACAAGCTAATCGAAGTTATCTCTATTAGAATTTAAATTATTAATAAAAATTACTTTTCAGTAAGTACCGTCGTTTTGTTTAAAGTTATGTTTATTTCTTTAGTATTTCTTAATCCCTCTAATCTATTCTTAACAAAAGCTCATTCCTCTTGTCTCTATTTGTTTATCACTACAATGGTACTGGGGGTATTATATTACCATTCTTTGCGGAGGTAATTTTCTTCATGGTTCATATCATTTTGTGATTTTTTTACATATTTTATAGCTTCATGGCTTCTTCATTTCTATGAATCTTTTTATGTAAATATATGTTCTTCATGTCTATACATGGCAATAGATATTCAGTGACATGTCCATGAAATGAAAATGGTCTTTAGTTTTTATTAGTCACCTCACTTGACCTAATCAAGATTTAGTCCCTTCAGTAACGTAGAATAATTTAGCATGATTAGTAGCTCGACTAAAGTTCAGTAATATCACAACTAGTTGTACTAACCATTTGCATCAGGGTACATGTACCACAATAAAGCAGAAGCAACAAGGTACATGTATCACACAGCTAGCAGTATTAATCTTTGATAACCTCACAACCACATCCATCATTGGTAACTTCTATGAATCAACTAATATTGTTGCTCCAACTAATGTGCAGATGAAAATAATGGCACAACAACAAGCTTTGATGTTGCAACAGCAGCAAATGACGATGAGCAAGCAACAACCTTTCTAGCCACAAGTAAATCCATCATTACTTACATAGATTCCTACTATCTTAGCATTTAGCATGAGTTCTTTGCTCAATTAGATTCCTTGAAATTTTAGAAAATCGCATTTGTATAAGGGTACATGTACCACAATAGAAATGAAGCAACAAGGTACATGTATCACACAACTAGCATTATTAATGTTTGATAACCTCACAACCACATCCATCATTGGTAACTTCTATGAATCAACTAATATTGCTGCTCCAACTAATGTGCAGATGGAGATAATGGCATAGCAACTGCAAGCTTTGATGTTGCAACAGCAGCAAACAATGATGAGCAATCAGCAACCTTTCCAGCCGCAAGTAAATCCGTCATTACTTGCATAGATTCCTAATATCTTAGCATTAAGCGTGAGTTCTTTGCTTAATTAGATACCTTGAAAATTTAGAAAATTGCTTGGTTTGTTTCCAGTTCTCAACAATATAATTCATTGTTTGGATGTGGAGTGTCCTCTGTAAATTAGGAAAAATTCCTTACCAAAGATGTGATTCTACCACTTAAGGCCACAGAACCTAGCCATTCTAAGTGGTAGCATAGGTCAACAATTTTCTTTCACAAAATCCTTCCTATTCTTTGGGCCTTTTTTTTTGGTGGGCAAGGGGAACAACCAATTTTCCTTTAGTTTTTATATCAAGGATAATATATATAATATATAACCGAGTCATTTATGCAGGAACAACATTTCATCTCGATTTACTGAACATCACATGGCTTCAAGTGTCATGCACACCAGAAGGTCCTTGGAAGGAAGTAAGGTGGCTCTCCTCAACTTCAAAGATTGCTCTAGCCTGGCATGCAATTGCATTTCATCGTTGACCTCATCCACTTTTGTTACTTTTCTTTCTCAAATATACATGGCTTAATTAGACCCATTCACCACTTTTACAGGGTAATGACTTTGACTTTTTCTCATGCTCCTGAGGATGTAGTGATGGAATTTCCATCTCTTATTGAACAAGCAACTTAACTTCATAAAACATGTCATAAGTGTGCCTCTTTTATTCATGAAGTAAAACTTTGATGTAGTAGACTTTTTTATGTAGATCGTATCTACTGTGTGATACCTCTATTTTAACACAAGTGTTTATGTTTCTACAAGTGCTTTTTTTTCAAAGAACAATTGATGCTTTAATGATTATGCTTTAGCATTTCATTAACTTTTTGTTTATTTGTTTTTACACTTTCCATTGCCTTTAGTGGCTAGCCCGCAGACAAATACTTTTGCAGAGAGCGCAGCTGGGGATCCTTAGTATCCTTAGTATCTTTTGTGATATGCGAAGAAGACCAAGGCAATGGAGTCATCTAGCCCTGCAACTCTGCACCCAAACTATCAGGGCTCGTGGTTTCCACCTCCCTCATGCTTGAAACTCTCCCTCTCTGCCTTTCTCATAGTGTAAACAAGACCTTGCCTCCTCCATGGTCCCAAATCCATTGGGTATGGGTATGACTCCACCTCTTCCACAATTTTTCCACTTCCTTTACATCACATACAAATGAAGTGAAATAATTGCTCCTTGGCCTTCAAAACATCTACATGGCATGTTGGCAATCTGACAAAGTGTCAGCACAAGACTTAACTTTATAAATTTGTACTCCAAGCCAAGGCTGATTTACATTTACATTCCATTTTTCATGGTAGTTCTAGAACTCAGGGGTCCTTTATTTCTGTTATTTACTATTCTTGTTACCCTCTATTGACTTGTTGATAAAATTATATCACTCAAATTGAATCTTTTGCAAGCAGATTGAGTTCCATTTTTGTTTACGTATGCAAAAAGATTAGTGCAAAGTTGACATATAATTGTTTGGTATATAGAGAGGTTAGCTTGTGATTTGACATATTGCTTTTTGTTTGGCAAGTGGGTTAAGTAGTTGGATAAGAAAGAGGATCTCTTCATAGGTTGGGGTAACCTCCTTGGAAAACCCTGGTTAACTCAACCTGTCTACTAATGAGATAAGAAAACCAAGTTAACCCCATCTTTTTGGGTCATGTTGACCTTTTTGTACCATGTTAACCTGGTTATCAGAGTAGTCTTGAGTAGTCATCTAATCCTTTCTTTTCTTGTAACCGTATCATTTTTTCCATCAGATTTTTGGACAGTCATCACCGAAGCATATTTTGAAATAATCTTTGTCTTCTTTTGGGTATCACAAAAGTAAGTCGTATGGGGATGGGGGGTTTGTTTCTCATTTCAGTGATTGACTCTGTTGGAATTTTCAATCATTATGCCTATAAATGTTAGTCATTGTTCAATTTTCTTGGTATGATGGACTTCGACTGTTTATTTGCCTTTTTTGATGCTTGTGTCATTGTAGCTTCTATGTATCATCACATCTGGCATAGACCCTTGGTTCTCTTACGGGATGTGGGGAAGTGGACTTTATGAATATACACCCCTCAATGCTTATAGGCTTTTGCTGGGATTAAGCTCCTGATTGGAATGATACTTTCCGAAGGATTGTCGGTTCATTTGGGTAGTAGAAGCCCCACTGAAGCATTGCATTTTTCATGTGTCTTTGCTGAAAGTGGCTTACTTGTGACCAAAATTTACAAGTCTAGACAGTGGATATGGACATGAGCTGCTTTTCATGTTGGCAAGGGCAAGTTTCACATCTTCCTAACTATCCCTTTCCTTAGAGGCAAATGCTGGGATTGTCTAGCTTTGATGCATCTGGAGCTTTACGGAGGGAAGCAATGTTTTTGAAACCAGACCAAACCAGGCTATCCAACCAGTTGGACCAGTGAACCAGAAGGTGGCTGGTCTGGTTATTTGGTTCAATCAATACAATTTTTGGTCTGACCATTGGTCTTATGATTGGGGAATTATGAGTTCTAGGTTATTTTCTTCGTATGTACCTTCTTTTGGGGGAATTGCAATGTCTTGGAAGCCTCATCTACCATTATTAGCTTCACTTTTAACCTGTGCACGTTGTAACTAAAAACCCACCTGAGGTAGGATAGTCCCCTATTAAATCCAGCTTAGTTATGTATTCTTCAATGTAATTGATCCTATACTTTATTTGTCTTACGATCTTTTTTCATTTAGTGAAATAAGCTACCTATTCCTATTAGCAGCAAGTTACTCCTCTTTCTTATTCCCTAATCGAACAATGCTGAATGACCTAATTATGGTGCTTGCCTTCGCATGGGAACTTCGAACATTTTCCTACATCCTTATTCAAATATGACCGAATTAATCTAGTTCACATCATGTCTGAGATCACGAGATTGTAAGAGAAAATGATAGATTACATGTACATGGAACGCAAGCCATGGATTATGATTCCAAGGAAAAGGAATACGTGGAATCCAATCACATTACATCAATCTAGATGAGCTAGGTTGCAATTTTTTTGTCACAAGTGATTTGAAAATGATGGTGTTGTGAAAAATTCCAAGGTGTTAGAAGTGGCTGAAATGTTTCTACATAATTAGAACAAATTCATCAGAACACGTGTAGGGTAGTGTGACTGAATCAAACTTTTTTGGAAATCAATGAATGCTGCACAAGAAAAGAATGCTGGAATTTATTTACATGAGAAATGATTCTAAGTTCACACTAGATCACTACAGTTGGAATTGGTGCATTCTTCTTCATGTTCACTTCTTCTGTTCACATACAGAGTACTTGTTTGACAGGAGGAAGGTTTTGACTGATACCTACCACCACCACCACCATCATCATCACTGTCAATGTTTTTAGATAAAAATGCAAAATACCACCTGGTCATCTTGATTTAACCCATAAGCTTTGGATTTGTTGTAATGCCACACTATGCAGAATAAAATTAAGAAAAATTCTTGATGATGAGATCTAATAGGAGTTCCATGAATTTGCTCGTCTATATTAGGCAACACATGGTTCACAGAGAAAAATCAAGGCAATGATAATCTAACAGGACATGCGATTGCTCACTTGGGAGGAGAAAAGGATATGCATATTCATCATGTTGGCATCCATGATGGAAAGGGGCTTCATCATCTATCTACAAATGATAAGGTATATGATTCAAATTACATATTTGTTACGATCCGATCCTAGATCCCTACAGGACCCAAGACCAGCCCGCCACGACTAATCCCAAGACCTAGTCGTCCAAAGAGAAATAACCAAAAGCAGGAAATAAATCACAACCACACATGCAATGTAACTAAGCAGAAATAAATCAAAAGACAGTAAGAGAAACAGAGTGAAAAAGTCTATTAATATTACAAGCCATCACAACTACGACAGAAAAAAGTACAGCTGAAAATACTGAAACAGTATTACATAGAACAAAAATACTCACTACTACAATAGGAGCTAAGGAAAACAGCAAGAAACGCAGCTAAGGTTGGGTTCGACTGGGCCCAGCTCCCTCTATAGCCGATGGTGCTGGCTGCTTAACTCCCTAACCTGAACAAGGTTATAAAATTTTCGGAGTCAGCGAATGCTGAGTAGAGTGGTAATTTAACCATTTACATGTAATTAAGGCAAGCAACTAATTTATGCAATTAAACAACTATCCATTTTCATTTAATTCAATCAAGTGCTTCTAATTTGTTATTCCTTTATTCACTTAGATCATTTCTTGATCTGGCCTGTTCCTCGTGGGAACAATCTTGATTGCAATCTTTTCCATGATGTAGGAGCTACACGTGGTGCTCTCCTGGCCAAGAGAGTCCCCCGTGGTAGTCCTACACCCAGTCAACCACCCCGAGGCCACGATCGCGACGTAGCGGTGACTACGGCATGCGTGATAAACACGCGGGTAGCAATCCCGCACTGGCACACGATCAATCATTTCTACTAATGGGTACACCTAAAGGTACAGCAAGGAACAATATAGGGCCTTGCCCTCTCAGAACAGGGGTCTCGCCCCTCAGAACAAAACATGGGTCTTGCCCCTCTACAGTCCGCATACCCTCGTCTGACTATCCCGGTTTGCCCAGAGGGCCTAACAAGAGTTGGTGTAGGGTGGTTAGTCCTAACCTGGGGCCCCCAGGGGCGGCTAGCTCCCTCCCTACACTAAGTAGCTCACCTTGGTACCACGCACACGAGGGCTAAACAAAGTCGATGTAGAGTGTCTAGGCCTGACCCCGGGGCTCATCCCAACGGGCGAATAATACCCCTCTACACTAAAGGGACAGTGGCTCTCCTTGGTACCGCATACACAAGGGCCAACTCACTTACTGTCTACAGAAGTTTTCCTCCTAATTTCCCATAAGGTTCAAGCTTGTATTCATTTCCTTTCATATTCCAAACTTTCAGATCTCTCTATTTACATTTCCATTTCCATTCTTTAAAATAGGCAGCTCGTGACTTTCTAACTGACAAGGCATCATATTAAGCAACTAGTACATTTGCTAGCATTTAAAATTTTTACAGGCATCTCAAGTAAACAGTATAGCTCAAGCCACCTATTTCTGCCCTAGGGTTCATTCTCATCCTAGGGTTCTACACGTTTCTCAAGTATACAGTATAGCTCAACCATCTGTTTCTGCCCTAGGGTTCATTCTCATCCTAGGATTCATTCAAGTTATTCTAAACATATAGTTCATTTAAATCATAATATTAATTTAAACCACTCTACCAGCAGACACAGGAGGAATGGGGGCTCGAATCATAGATCCCATCGCCTCTGGGTTTCCCGCGTACTCGATTGGTTGGAGACCTATACAATTGACCATCCACATCAAATGAGTCCAAAATCATATTACAAGTGACACTAACTCGTAGAGAAACTCAAGCGAAAAATAACAGTACTTGATTTACGGAAATTCGATTCCATTTGGGTCCTAAACAGTTCAAAAACACTCACACTATCCAAAATCAAACATCTAGGTCTAGTCCCAGACGTCTTAAAAGACGTCAAAACTCACCCTGGGTTTCCTGCGGCTACCTCAAACGTCTGGACCCGTCCGCGATCGTTTGTGACGAGATCCAGACATCGGACCCTTCTTCTGGTCGTTTGGAGGTACGGTCAGAGGTCTGGCGACGTGTCCAGACATCCAAAAACACCTCGAAGGGCACACCCCGCGCCTTTCCAACGACCTGCCCCTACGTATGTACTCATAGAGCTAAATAAAGCTGGACAAGATCCCTACGGTGAGGCTTGCATGGCTGTAATCGCACAAAAGCACGTACCTTAGCACTGCGCCTACTTTCTGACATCTGGCTTCAACTTTGGATATCCTTCTACTACTCCAGACGTCTGGGAGATGCTCCAAATGTCTGATACTAGAAAATATCTAGTATGCAGAACTTCTCCCACGAGCTGTCTCCTTCACGAGCTCGCCCGCAGAAGCTGCAGCAGTTCCTCCAACGGCTGCAGGAGGCCAAGGCTTCTGCTCGCAAGCTCCTCCTCCTCGCCTGCGCCCTCGACTCCTCCCGCACGAGCTCCTCTGAGCTCCTCCTCTCGAGCTCCTCCCATGTTCTCGCTCCCCTCTCCTCCTCCTCAGCATCCCCTCTCTCTCTCTTCGTCCTCTCCTCTCGCCTCGCTAAAAGGAAAAAGGGAGGAAGGTGAAGGACAGAGGTGGTGGTTGGGGTGATGGATGGAGTGGCGTGGAGGAAGTGGGGGGCTTAAATAGATAGAACGTTAGGGTTTGGGGTGAGGAGAGAGAGGTGAGTGAGCGTGCAGTGCACTCACGGAAAAGAAGAAGGTACAATTCTTTTGCTTTCAGACATCCGACCCTTCATCCAGACGTCTGTACAGACGTTTGACGGCTCATCCAAACGTCTTAAACAACCCAAAAGGCAACGGGTCATTTCAACATAACAAACTTAAAGGAAGTTTCATCCCCGAAACTTGAGCCAAGTAGGGTGTGGAGAAAGTTGTGTAAGAACGTATAACAAACTTAAAGAGGATAGAAGTAGATTTGAAAAGACGTACCCTCAAAAAGCTCCGAGTACTATTCTCGCATTGCCGCCTCAGGCTCCCAAGTGGCCTCTTCGTATTGCTAGCTTCTCCATAGGACTTTCACCAGTGATACCTACTTCCGTCTCAGACTCTGGATGACCCTGTCTAATATCTATACTGGTCTCTCGAGATAGGTCAAGTCGTCTCCCACCTCGACGCTCTCGTGGCTCAGAATGTGGTTGGGATCAGCGACGTACTTCCTGAGGTTGGACACGTGGAACACGTCATGCACTCCAGAGAGCTGGGGAGGAAGGGCAAGCCAGTAAGCAACGAGTCCAATCCGCTCCAAAACCTAAAAGGGTCCCACAAACCTCGACGCAAGCTTCCCTTTCACCCCAAAACGCTGCAAGCCCTTCATGGGCAAAACACGGAGAAAGATGTGATCCCCAACCTCGAACAGTACCTCCCTGTGCTTTCTGTCAGCGTAGCTCTTCTGTCTGCTCCTAACAGTGTAGAGTTGCCTGTGAATCTGCTCTATTACCTCCTGACTCTACTAAATCAGCCTGGGGCCAACCTCCTACTTGGTCCCCACCTCGACCCAACTCAAGGGTATGTTACACCTCCGTCCGTATAGGACCTCGTAAGGTGCCATGCCGATGCTCGAATGATAGCTGTTATTGTATGCAAACTCTGCCAGGGGCAAATGCTCCTCCCAAGAGCCTCTCCAGTCTAGTACATAAGTGCATAGGAGGTCCTCGAGTGTCAGTATGGTGCACTCTGACCATCCGTCAATCTGGAGGTGATATGCGGTGTTGAACCTCAGACGGGTCCCTAATTCCTGTTGAAACTCTGCCCAGAACTGGGAAGTGAAACAAGTGTCCCTGTCGGATACGATCTCGCAAGGGACTCCGTGCAGACGCACCACATCTCTTATGTATCTCTCTGCAGCTGTGCTGGCCCAAAGGTGACTCGGATCAGCAAGAACCGTACTGTCTTCGTCAATCGGTCTACTATTACCCAAACTGCGTCGTGTCCCAGCTGGGTAACTGGTAGACCCACCACCAAGTCCATGGTGATGCTCTCCCACTTCCACTTTGGCACAGAAAGTGGCTGTAATGGCCTTGCAGGCCTCTGGTGCTCAGCCTTCACCTGCTGGCATACCGAGCACTACTGGACAAACTCACCAACATCCCGCTTCATCCTTCTCCACCAGAAGTCGCGTCGCAAGTCATGGTACATCTTTGTATTTCCGGGATGTATGGTGAATCGGGACCTTGCGCCTCGTTCAGGAGCTCTCTCAACTGCTCCTCGTCTCTAGGAACGCATAGGCATCCCCTCATGTGCAGTACCTCGTCTGAGAAGGAAAAGTCTCCTGGGTCCCCTGTCAACACCCTATCTCGCAATGTCTGTAAGTACAAATCAGCGATCTGCCCTGCAATGATGCAGTCTATCAGCTCTGGTCGTGCTTATCGTGTACTGTCACTGCCCTGCAATACCCCTGTGACTCCTGGGGTCGCCAGCTGCCCACCTCCTCCATGAGTCTCCAACTCTATGCCTACAAGCTGGCCAAGTGGGCGGGCACCTTCCAGCTCAAGGCGTCAGCCACCACATTGGCCTTCCCTGGGTGGTAGGAGATGTTGCAGTCGTAGTCCTTCAGGAGCTCTAACTAACACCTCTATCTCAAGTTGAGCTCCTTCTGGTCAAATAGATACCTAAGGCTCTTGTGATAAGTGAAGATCTCGAATGTCTCACCATACAGGTAGTGCCTCCATGTCTTCAGCGCAAAAACAACTGGTGCCAGCTCTAAGTTATGGATGGGATAATTATGCTCATGGGGCTTCAGTTGCCGCGAAGCATAAGTGATAACAAGACCCCTCTACATGAGCACACCACCCAACCCCTGCAAAGATGCGTCGGTGTAAACCACGAACCCGCCACTACTGTTTGGAATGGTAAGTACAGTAGCTGAAGTTAGTCTCTCCTTCAACTCCTGAAAACACGCCTCGCACTCGTCGGTCCAGGAAAAGGGCACATCCTTCCAAGTCAGCTGAGTCATAGGACACGCGATCTGAGAGAACCCTCCGATAAACTGCTGATAGTAGCCTACCAGTCCCAGAAAACTGTGTACCTCTATCACTATGCGTGGTCTCTCCCACCTGAGCATGGGCTCAACCTTGGCTGGATCCACAGCCAATCCGTCTCCTGATATCACGTGGCCCAAGAAAGTCACCTGTCTCAACCAAAACTCTCACTTACTGTACTTGGTATACAGCCTGCATCATCTCAAGGTATCTAGGACCATACGTAAATGCTATCCATGCTACGCTTGATCCCGTGAGTAGACTAGGACGTCGTCGATGAACACCACCACAAACTGGTCTAAATAAGGTTTGAAAACATGGTTCATCATATCCATGAAAGCAGCAGGGGTGTTGGTCAACCCAAACGGCATGACCAAGAACTCGTAGTGCCTGTACCGTGTACAAAAAGCTATCTTGGAGACATCGGTCTCCTTGATCCTCAACTAGTGGTAACCTAAGCTCAAATCTATCTTAGAGAACATTGTGGTGTCTCTCAACTGGTCAAAGAGGTCATCGATACGAGGCAGTGGGTACTTGTTCTTGACGGTGACCCGATTAAGCTGTTGGTAGTCGACACAAAGTCGCAGGGTACCGTCCTTCACAAACAACACGGGGGCTCCCCAAGGGGACGCACTGAGCCTCGCAAAGCCCTTCTCCAACAGGTCTTGTAACTGTGACTTGAGCTCTCGCAGCTCAAGCGGCGCCATCCTGTAAGGTGCAGTAGAAATGGGGCTGGTCCCCAGTGCTAAAGAGATCTCAAACTCAATCTCACGCTCAGGCAGTAGTCTTGGAAACTCTTCTGGGAAAACGTCGGGGTACTCATAGACCACCGGAATACTTTGAAAGTCAGCCACGGGGCTAGGCTCTGCTACGATACAAGCCAAGAAGCCCTCACACCCCTGGCCCAAAAGCTTCACTGCTCGAAGCACGGAGATCACCTAAAACCTCCGTCCACTGGCTGGCCGTGAAACTCAAAGGGAGGCAACTCTGGTATGGAGAAGACGATCTTCCTCCCAAAACAATCCACCAAGGCGTGATAGGCAGAAAACCAGTCCATCCCTAGAATCACGCCAAAGTCCTCCATCGGGATAACAATCAGGTCGGCGGGAAGGCTGTGTCCCCTTATAGCGACCTCGTAGTCTGTAAAGACCTCCTCTGCTACGAACAACTATCCACCTGGCCCTCTAATCAGGAACGGAACCTCTAATAGTACACTACTCGGTCCCAAACTGACGACAAAGCCGAGGAGACAAAGGAATGTATGGCACCAGAATAAAAAAGAATATAGACTAATTTGCCAGAAACAGTAACCATACTTGCCACCACAGAACCTGAAGCCCTAGCGTCTCTGTGTGTTAGGACATTGATGCACCCCTCAGTCTTAGGTGTAGACGAAGCAGCCACGCTCTGGGTAGGGTGGGCAGCAGCTGGCCGGTACCCTCCTCATGACTGTTGTCCTCCTCCATGTGCCTGGTGACCACGGCCGCCAACTCGGCCTCCAGCACTCGGTGCAGGGAGCATCTGCTGTGCTCTGACCCTAGATGGATAGTCCCTCCTAATGTGGCCCAACTGGCTACATTAGTAGTAAAGAGGAACACAGCCTCCTCCCTCAGTAGGTCTCTGCTGATGGCTGGGCGGGGGTCCGGTGCTAGTAGCTAGTCAATGTCTAGGGCTCCCAAAAGCCACTGGTGGCCCCATAGAACCAGAATACTCCCCTGCGACCACCATGTGCCTCCTCTCCCAACGACCCTGTGAGTACTCAGGCTAGTAGGGCCTCTTCCATCCGTCATCAATGTCTCGTGCAGCTGAGTTGGTCTCCTCATAAGTCATGGCCACCTCAACCACACGAGAGAAAGTGGGCAACTTCAAGGGTTTCACATACCCCTGAATCACCGGTCAAAGCCCCTCAGTAAACCTCCAAAGGCACTCCTCCTCAGTAGACACAACTGTCGAAGCAAAGTGTGATAGCTCCAGGAAATGCGTGTGGTACGCGCTAACTGTCATCACCCCCTGACGGAGAGTGTGAAGCTCCCACCTCCTCTGGTCCTGCCAGGTCTGCAGGAAGTACTGCTCGTAGAAGAGAGCCACGAACTGGTCCCACATCGTCTCTCTTCCCTCCTAGCCTCTAACTGCCCTCCACTACCTGTGGACTGCACTCTCCAGCTGGTATGTGGCAAAGGCCACACGGCATTTTGCAGGAGGGCGGAGGGTGTCGAACACCTTCTGTATCTGCTCCAGTCAGTCCTCTACCTCAAACGTGCTCTCATCCCCCTTGAAGGAGGGGGGCTTCAGCTTTCAGAACTGACCGAAAAGCTCGTGGTGGAGTTGCAACGGAGGAGCAGGTAGGCCTCTAGGTAAGGAGGACTCGTGCTCAGAAGTGTCTGAGGGTGGTGGGGGTGGTGGAGGATCACCCCCTCCCCCTCCAACTTGTATGGCGCTGCGGCGGTTACCCTGCCCCATGCAGGACTCTCCCTCCACGTCCTCAGGAAGGGGTGAACGAGGAGGCTACTGGAGCTCCTACCGTATGATATCTCGGATCATCTAGGTGAGATCCTAGGCCTGAATGCCTGGAAGGAGAGGTGGGTCGGCTGGTGCCTCAGGTCCGGCACATCCACCCCTTCGACCCTGCCCACGACCACGTCCGCGGCCTGCCTTGGGAACTCCCCGACGAGGCATATCCTACAAGGAGACACATGAAAAAGAGCAGGAACTGTCAATGATAACAGATTACATCAAGAGATAAGACTCAAAGCGAAGATCAAAGCGATACATTGTGATGGCTATCCTAGTTACATGTATGTGGGTGACCAGTTCTCAAACCATTTGGTTCATTTCTCGGGACAACCTTTCTCTGAAACCATCTTGTTATAACCCAATCCCAGATCCCTACAAAACCCGAGATTGGCCCACCTCAACTAATCCCAAGACCTAGTCGTCCAACGAGAAATAACCAAAAGTAGGAAATAAATCACAACCACACATGCAATGTAACTAAGCAGAAATAAATCAAAAGACAGTAAGAGAAATAGAGCGAAAAAGTCTATCAATATTATAGGCCATTACAACTACAACAGAGAAAAGTACAGTTGAAAGTACTAAAACAGTATCACATAGAACAAAAATACTCACTACTACAACATGAGCTACGAAAATAGTAAGAAACGCAGCTAAGGCTGGGCTCAACTAGGCGCAGCTCCCTCTGCAGCAGGTGGTGCTGGCTGCTCAACTCCCTGACCTGAACAAGGTTATAAAATTTTCAAAGTCAGCGAACGCTGAGTAGAGTGGTAATTTAGCCATTTACATGTAATTAAGACAAGCAATTAATTTATGCAATTAAACAACTATCCATTTTCATTTAGTTCAACCAAGTGCTTCTAATTTGTTATTCCTTTATACACTTAGATCATTTCTTGATCCATCCTATTCCTCGCGGGAACGATCTTGATTGCAATCTTTTCCATGATGTAGGAGGTACATGTGGTGCTCTCCAGGCTAGGAGAGTCCCTCGTGGTAGTCCTACACCCAGTCAACCACCCCGAGGTCACTGGCATGTGGTCAGTCATTTCCACTAATGGGTATGCCTAAACGTATAGCACGAAATAGTACAGGTCCTTGCCCTCTCAGAACAGAACAAGGGTCTCGCCCCTCCACAGTCCGCGTACCCTCGTCCGACTATCCCGGTTTGCCCAGAGGGCCTAACAAGAGTCAGTGTAGGGCGACTAGTCCTAACCCCAAGCCCCCTAGGGCGACTAGCTCCCTCCCTACACTAAGTAGCTCACCTCGGTACCACGTACACGAGGGCCAAATAGAGTCGGTGTAGAGTGTCTAGGCTTGACCCTGGGGCTCATCCCAACGGGCGGCTAGTACCCCTCTACACTAAAGAGACAGTGGCTCTCCTTAGTACCGCATACACAAGGGCCAGCTCACTTCTTGACTACAGGAGTTTTCCTCCTAATTCCCCATAGGGTTTATGCTGGTATTCCTTTCGTTTCATATTCCAAACTTTCCGATCTCTCTATTTTCATTTCCGTTTCCATTCTTTAAAACAGGCAGCTCGTGATTTTCTAACTGACAAAGCATCATATTAAGCAACCACTACATTTGGTAGCATTTAAAGTTTTTACAGACATCTCAAGTAAACAGTATAGCTCAAACCACCTATTTCTGCCCTAGGGTTCATTCTCATCCTAGGGTTCTACATGTTTCTCAAGTATACAGTATAGCTCAACCATCTGTTTCTACCCTAGGGTTCATTCTCATCCTAGGATTCATTCAAGTTATTCTAAAGATGCAATTCATTTATTTAAATCATAATATTAATGTAAACCACTCCACCGGAAAACATGAGGAATGGGGGCTCGGATCGCAAATCACATCGCCTCTACGGCTCCCGCGTACTCGACTGGCTGGAGACCTATACAATTGACTATCCACATCAAACGAGTCCAAAACCATATTACAAGTGACACTAACTCGTAGAAAACTCAAGCGAAAAATAATGATATTTCATTTGTGGAAATCCGATTCTGTTTGGGCCCTAAACTGGCCAAAAACACTCACACTGTCCAAAATCAGACGTCTGGGTCTAGTCCCAAACGTCTTAAAGACGTCAAAACTCACCCTAGGTTTCCTGCGGCTACCTCAAGCATCCGGACCCCTCCGCGATCATCTAAGGTGAGTTCCAGACATCGGACTCTTCTTCCGGTCATCTAGAGGTATGATCAGACATCTGGCGACGTGTCCAGACGTCCAAAAGCACCTCAAAGGGCACACCCTACGCCTTTCCAACGGCTTGCCCCCTACATACGTACGCATAGAGCTAAATAAGCTGGACAAGATCCCTGAGGTGAGGCCTGCATGGTCGTAACCACACAAAAGCACATACCTTAACACTGCACGTGCTTTCAGACGTCTGGCTTCAGCTCCGGACGTCCTTCTGCTACTCCAGACATCTAGGAGATGCTCCAGACATCTGATTCTGAAAAATATCTAACACATAGAACTTCTCCCGCAGGCTGTCTCCTTTGCGAGCTCACCCGCAGGAGCTGCAGTAGTTCCTCCAGCGGCTGCAGGAGGCCAAGGCCCCTGCTTGCAAGCTCCTCCTCCTCCCCCGCGCCCTCGACTCCTCCCGCACGAGCTCCTCCAAGCTCCCGCGGCTCCCTCGTGAGCTCCTCCTCTCAAGCTCCTCCCACATTCCCACTCCCCTCTCCTCCTCAACATCCCCTCTCTCTCTTCATCCTCTCCTCTCGCCTCGCTGAAAGGAAAAAGGGAGGAAGGCAAAGGACGAAGGTGGTAGCTGGGGTGATGGATGGAGTGGAGTGGGGGAAGTGGGGGTTTAAATAGATAGAAGGTTAGGGTTTGGGGTGAGGAGAGAGAGGTGAGTGCGCGTGCAACATGTGCACGGAAAAGAAGAAAGTACGATTCTTCTGCTTTCAGACGTTCAACCCTTCATCCAAACGTCTGTACAGACATCTGACGGCTCATCCAAATGTCTTAAACAACCCAAAAGGCAACAGGTCATTTCAATATTCTACCAACCATTTGATTGCTACAAGAATGAGAGGACTAATTTGGACTACACGAAGCTTTAGTGGCAGCCCAAGGTCTCCAAGATGCCAAGGTTCTGAAGATCATTTCTTTTTCTCGGTGTCTTATTCTAAACTACTATATTACCTTCAAATAAGCCTATTTCTTTAGAACCAAGAACTCAAATTTGTAAATTATCTGATTGATTTGGTGTTTGAATCTCCAGTGTGCCAGCTTTTAGAATGGGGTCCATTCTAATGAGCCCCTGGACTTCCAACTTAGCCAAATGGACCCACAGTTTATTTGGAGGCTTTAAATTTGTCCCATTTAGTCAAAATAATCTAAGAATTACCCAACCACATGCTTCTTGTTCAAGGAGAAAAGAGGCATTTGGCTATAATTGGCTATGGGTCATCTTATTATTGCCAATCCTACGTTTATTGTTGCCTTGCTTTCTATTGAAGGGCTTCATCTACTATTTGCTAGTAGAATAGGTTACTCATCTTTTTTTTATCTTAATGAATATGTTAATGATGATTTTATGTGTAAAGGTAAATTATAATATCATCTTTTCTTTTTAGGAGCTCTAACATCATGTTTAATGATTTGCAGTTGTGCATCACTTCAAGTTGATCAAGAACCATTGTGAGCTGCTTAAGATTTCATAGTTGAAGTACTTGACAACTAACAAACTATTAGAACAATTAGATACTTGTGTATAGAGAGATGGATTGATGGATAATTGTGGCTTATGCCACTTATAGTATTTATAGATTAACAATGTCCTTTTAGAATCATATGGAAAAATTGTTCCATTGGATGTACATGTATGGTTTTATGGATAATTTAATTTGTTATTTCAAAAGAGTTATATCTTGTATATTTTTCTTTAATCTTACTTAAATGAAGGTAAACATTATTGTTGATGATAAGATTAAATCTTAAATCTATTAAGATATTGCTTTGATATTTATATTAACAGATTTAGTGATGGATGGTTGTGTTGGTATTATGTTAAAAAGATAGTTAGAGTTATTACTTGTAGTTATGATTTTAGCAACATTTTTTACCCTACAGCAACGGATAAAAGCGTTATTGTTTCGGCTATCACAAAAAATGACTAGCTTCTAGGATGTGACCGTCACTGTAGGTCTAGGTACACACCGATGGTAAAAAATCATCGGTGTTGCCTACAGTGACACCTTTAAGAGAACACCTTCAATGACCATCGGAATAGCACTCTGGGCCTACAGCAACGATCATTTGGACCTATACCGACAGTTACTGACCATCGATGTAGGTGTAGAATGTTGTTGTGCCATCCTCTAATCCCTTGCACGCGAGCCATCATACCTCCTCTAGAACCCATCCTATAATGGGATTTCATCCAAAACTTTCCTACACTCACCTCACTCTCATCCCACCGTCCACCCCCAAATCGACTAACACCACTATACGGTGCCTAGATCTCCCCATCACCTATATAAGGAGCTTTATTAAGCTCCAACAACCCCTAATCAGCTCCCCTCCTACTTCCTCGAGCTGGTCATTCCTCCTCTCCAACTTCCTCTTTCCCAATTCACTCGACGCCATTGGTGACAACGATGGAGCTCTTCTTCCTTGATTCCTCCACACCGCTAGGGATGACATATCCTGGATTCATCCACATCCCTAAAGCTTCACTAGTAAGCTTTCTACTCATTGAAAATCTACCCCATTTCATCCTCTTCAACCGTCGGCTATTGATCCAGGAGAATCCCCTTCCTCTTATTAGATTAGGATCTACTTCTTTTTAGGTAGTTTTAAATGATTTCTAGATTAGTTAGGAGTATAATTAGATAGTTGATTCATCACTTGTTCGTTCAGATTAAGAGTAGATTAGTTAGATCTAATTCGCTCTCTCTGATCAATTCATATCAGAGAGGTGTTTTCTCACCTTCATGTCGATTCACTAATCTTCCTCTACACCTCACAATCCACATTTCACTATTTTCCTCACATTTTAAGCCATACTCCACCCCATCCACTCAAGCATATGTAGATCTGAAGTTTCCCAACTTCTAGATCTAAATAGCACTCAAATCCACATGGGGTCTCTCTCCATGCACTTCACATGTTCACAAGGACCCCCAATCTAGTTGTGATTGCATCGATTTGCTCTATTCATTTAGATTTGGATTTTACGCCCAATCGCAAGATTTGGAGTAAATTTGGTTTGAAATGGATTTAATCAAGAAATTCAAGTTTTTATTCACCTAATTGGGTGTAATGCAAGGATTCTGAGGTGTTTTGATTTGTTTTTTATTTTCAGATGAGCATAAGCCCACTTTGATTGTATTTTGGGTAGTTTTGGCCAAGGAGAATCAGTTACACCGATTCAAGGTCAAAGCAATGACCTAATGAATTTGAGAGCATCACTAGATCATCATGAACACCAATCAGTGGTGTGCAGGATGATCAAGTGATCAGATCACCTGAGAGGATCCAAAGTGACAACCCAATCAGGGCAACATTGTTTCTTGACTTAGAATGATTACAATCTGATGATTTAGGTATGTTTGATGTTTGAAAAGAGCTTAATGTAGATTTGGGAGTGATTCTAAGTAGATTCGGATGCCTAATTTAGTCTCTTAACTTTATGTTGTCTATAGCATAAGGTAGAGGTTAGATTAGACTTTTTAAGGTTGTATGATTATCAGTCAACTTTGATTGGGTTCCAAATGATTTCCAGATCTTGTTTGAATGGTTTGCACAACTGAGAATTGAATTTTCAATGTTTAAGTCTGATTTGATTTAGATCAGATCGGTAGCAGCAACCATTGTTCTACTGTTTGAACAAGTTGATTTGTGGATTTTACTCCCTGATTTTAAGTGATTTGATGAAGAATTAGATTTTTTGGGATTGATTGCCCTTAGATTTGATTTAACATATCTTAGGATGATTTTATGAACCTCAAATCAGGCCTATTAGGTCTCAAATTCTAGCTACAACAACAGCATTGGCTGCTGAGGTTAGCAGCAATAGCAGTTTTGCTGCACAGGCAGCAGCAGTAAGTCAGCTGGGAGTTTTGAGTGGATTTTGAGCTAGGACTTGACAGATGAATTGAGCTATATGTTGTATGAAATGTTAGAAGCATTCATGAACAAGTTTTGGGCTTCAAATTTAATTTGAAAAACTTGAATCCATGTTTTAATTTGTTGTTAGCAGCATGTAATTTGGCCTAACTGTCCAATACTAAGCTTGAGACAAAAATCATATTTTATGGTTCAAACATGTTGCTTGTAGTGTGCTGGACATGTTTAGATGTTTACCTCATATTTCCAGCCTTTAGATCTGAGTTTGATGGCTTGAGTTGCATTATTTCACACTCATGTTAGCCTAATTTGTATGAGATTGAAAATACATAAACAAATAAAAAATAGTAAATAAATAAAATAAAAGTGTCTTGAGTAAGATTAGATATTTTTCTAGGTGTGTGCAAAATATGAGGTATGCTGAACCCTCTAGCCAGTGAACATACCAGTAGACGATTCAGTCTACTCTAATATTAAATAAATGAACTCAATATGAGAAATAGAAAAGGAACCCTCTTACCTCTTATCTCACCTACTCTCTCTCTTCTCTTACTTCTATAAAACATAAAAATACCATAAAAACTTGAAAAAGCCAAAAATTTCACAAAAATACCTTGTATATAGTATTTAACTTGTAAATATAATTTAAAAATTAAGTTAAATGTAAATAATAAATTAAATAACTCTAAGGTACATAACTAATCTATATAATTATTATATTTATTTAAATAAGTATTTATGTCGGTTCAGACTATATATATCTTAATTATATAATTATATAATTATTTATTTATATTATATATATATAAACCTGAGTAATTATAAATAAATAAGTATACATGTACAAACATATTTATAACTATACATACTTATTAAAGTAATTATTATATATTGTACCATACATGTATATTTGTTTAATTAAGTATTTATTGTATATAACTAAGTTAATAAATTAACTAGCTAAGTTATTAAGTTACAATAAATTAAATTAGTAAATTAATTAATTATTGAAATAAATTATCTTGTACACTTGTATATAATAATTTAATTATTTTCAACCTATTTATAATATATTTGTACTATAAAATAGTATTTATAATATAATTATGTATATATCTATTAAAAATATGTAAATAAATGTATATAAATAAAAATAAATAACTAAAAATAAATTAAAAATATATATTAAATATTTTATAATGTATATTAATTAAATTATAATTCAATTGAGTGATTAAATTATCAATTTGTACATTAATTAGGTAATTAAGCATTAAATTAACATGTAAATTTCATCAAATTTAAGTAATTTTTTAATATAATTAAATAATTAATTATTGTAAATTAAGTATATAATTAGGTAGCCCTATGTATAGGCTTCACAATCATATAATTTATTTTGTAAATAAACCTTATTTGGATACAAAATTCGAGGGTTGAAATTGGCCTCATCACACGATTTTTAACATGAAATAGCACCATATTTCCGCGGGAATTAATCCCACATTGTGAGTTTGTGAAGAGGTGTCATGCTGTATTAACACCAGTGCTCACGACCTCACCGGTCGTCAGCGCTAAGCATAAAGAAATGGGCATATATTCCTCAAGATGCATGCATGCACATGTGCATGTACGTGTGTGGGGGCGTGTGAGCACATGAGTGTGGGCCTATTGGGCCTAAAAATGTAGAAAAATACAGCTAATAACAAACTAGCGCCCGATCTAGTGGTGGTCTAATCCAACCCAATAGAGCTGTTGATCCTACGAAAGTCTAGGTTTGCCAACCAATAATTTTGCATTAAGTTGTAAGTTAACTATGGTTAAGTTAAAAGTAAATCTAAGTGTTGAATGCCTCTGTTCAATCTGTGCGAGTGTATATAGTGTGTGCTAAGTACGTTATGTATATATATTAAGTGTGTGTGAGTGTTGTGTTGAGTTAAGTTGTGCATATGAGTTGAGTGATATATATTAGTATATATATTAGATAGATAGCAAAAGTATATATATATAAGTAATAGTATAATACAATATAGTTAAGTAGTATGTATGAATATTTAGTATAGAGTAGTTTACACGTACTTTTTGCCTTATATATTTTGTCTATATGTTTTGTAAGGTTTTTAGTGATATTTATATCTGTCACTATAGATATATTATATGTTACTATAGTTGTACTTTTTTTTAAAGAAATATATTCTTTTAGTTATATATATGTTAGTATATATTTATATTCCTTTTGTACCTATCTTTCGGTATTAAGTAACATAGTTGTAAATCATTAGCATAGAGTAGTTTAGATTTTTTATGCCTGTCTAATTGTAAATATATTTGAGGTATTTTAATTAACATTAATTGATTGTTTTTGTATATAATTAACCCGATTCATTTATTTTTTCATTCTTTGATTCAATGGTAAATACACTTAATGTTTTTGGAATAAAAGAGCATTTTTGGAACATAGGAAGTGATGTATATTAATAACTGCCTCCCAGTGAACAACCTAGAATAAATCAATAAAAATTATGTAATTAAATAAATGATCTAACATTTGTACTACAACATAACAACAACTAATTAACATGCGATCTAGATGAGCAATCAATGACATCACAGCCTGGTTGTCCTCACGAGGGAGAGGACAAAGAGAGTCAGAATGGTGGAACTTGCAGTTGAGGGGGGAGCATCGGCATCCATGATACTCACAAGGTGGAGGAGGGCGAGGGCGGAGGTAGAGCACGGTTGGAGAGAGCCAGAGTGCGCGAGGGTAGTTGTCGAGGGAGAGAATGAGCCGATAGATAGAAGACGTGGTCGTGGTGGTGTTGTTTGTCTCTATT
Source organism: Thalassia testudinum (assembly GCA_037157565.1). NCBI lineage: Eukaryota > Viridiplantae > Streptophyta > Magnoliopsida > Alismatales > Hydrocharitaceae > Thalassia > Thalassia testudinum. The sequence continues at coordinate 123,861,241 of JAZHRO010000036.1, read as the reverse complement.
GGGCAGTCGGTTGCAGTGGGCGTCGACTCGAGAGAGGAGGTGTTGTTGCTATCGATGGCAAGGCAGAGGTCGCAGTGGTGGCGCAATCAATGGCAGGAAGGCAACGTTTGGTCTATGCACGAGGGGGTGGAGTCAAGAACATGAAGAGAGGGTGTTGGTGGCGCTCCTATGTTCGTGGTGCAGTCAACAGCGAAAAGAGGAGGTGGAGGGTCATCAGTGACATCAACAGTGGCCTGCTATTGTCTACATAAGGAGAGGAGTTGAGGAGCACTGGGGGTTAGCGATGCATGCAAAGGTACGTGGGAAGGGCGATCGATGCTACGTGCAATGCATGTGAGGGGGAACGTGGAGGGGTGCGTCGGTGTAGGAGAGGAACAAAGAGGAGGGGGTGATGAGCGCAGAGAGAGAACGATCCTAGGGGTGGTGGTGGTTGCGTTTACGTAGAAGAGAGGGAGCAAGAGATGAAGGGCTCCAGGGTCTTTTGTGCTATGGGTGATAGGGAGAGAGAGAGAACCAATCAAATGTTGATCTCAGCCATGATTTTTGATGGGAAGAAAAAAGTAAGGGAGCCTGAATTGGAAAGGGTGCTCTTTGGTGATTTGAGAGAGAGAGAGGAAAAAATGAGGGGGTAGTGGTGGCTAATTGGAGAGAGTCCTCTCCTGCCAAAAAAGGCTAATGGATATTCCAGAAAATGATCTTAAGGGGAAAGAATTTGAGGCCAAAAAATTAGAGGATTTTTCCTTTCTTTCTTGGTGAAAAATCAAACCTCTCAAGATGGCATTCCAAATTGAGGTATGATATAAAACCATCAAGATTGTCCTTTCCATAATGACCTGTATCAAAAATAAGTAATTAGTCAAATTATGTGAAAATTAATAAAATGCATGGAATGATAATTCTAAAACTTAAATAATTTTATCAATGTAATTCTCATCTTTATAATCAATTACTTAGACTTTAATTTGGTCCACTAACATGCATGGACCTATCAGTCTTGTAATATTATGGAATATTTTAACTTGGTGTCATTATCATTGTTGAAATTTCCAATTAAATTGCAATGAAAACCATTTTATGGTAGCTCGACTATGTAATATTAAGCAATCTAATTAAAAAGAGACCAACACTATTAACCTTTCACACCTAGTAACCCATTTCTTGATTAGGTGAGGAATTTTTGGGCATGACACGTTATATTTGTTTTAAGCATTTGCATGTATAAGATCTTGAATGTTATGTTGATAATGTTGACTTTTGTGTGCCCTAGGCAAGCATTCCAAGTATCGTAATATGATTACTTTTTCATCTGAATAAAATAATTAAATTAATTTCCAATAAATAAATTGGGTCCCTTAGTATGAATAGGATGACGTACTTAACCAAATTGAAAAAATCGATGTATGTAATTCAAAGTTCTAAACAGTTTGGAGGATCTGATAGCACATCAAAAACCATCTATTTCAATCAAATATTTCCTGTCTGAGTTGGGATGACAACCCTCTCTAGAGGCTATCGCCTAATGAAACCATAGTCAACATCTATAATATGCATATTTTATGCTTAGTGACCTAACATGCGATATATTTATACATACATATATGTTGCATTTCATGCATTCAAGATTTTAGACCATGCATACATTTTAGAGTTAATAATGAGTAATCATTGTAACTCATGCGCACATCTAATTACAAGAGTTGAGCCCAACACTGAACCAGTTAAAGAGCCTAGTAGATGAATAAAGAATAAAAGCCAAGCCCAACACCAAGGAGGAAAGAAGCACTCACCACACTTGTACACCTAATCAAGCCTAATCCTACCCAAACTCACACCAAAATGCAGCATGAGACACCCCCCTATCTTCTCCTAAAATTCACCTAAAACCTCTACCATGTCATCATCCTAGTCACCTTACTATTCTACACGAGGATATGATAGCAAAAAATATGCTTTCGTCATAGTATAAGCACATAAAAAAAATTTATTTCAAGTTGAACTCATAAAAATATGGAAATTGAATTTCAAAACAAAGTCTAAATCATTTGCAGGGAGGCAGTCAAAAAAGTTCATTTTCCTAATCCTAAGAAATAGATAAGCAAATTTGAATGCAAGATTACTACTACTAGAATGCAACTAGAACTAATAACATGCAACTAATATAAATACTTGAAGAAAGCAAACAACTTGAAGGCAAGTTACAAAAGAACTACTAGAATTTTATTGTGAAATCAAATGTCAAGACATGATTACAACTAGAAGAATGCTTGAAATCAAATCTAATTACAATTAGAACTAGAAACTAAAGACTAAGAACTACAGTCTTCGAAGGTGAAGTCTGAAGTAGTGGCATAGAAGTAGATGCGAAGGCGCACCCACCATCTCCAAGGAGAAGTAGAAGAAGAAGAAATAGTTCTAGTTGGAGGCCCTTATTTCGAAGTAGAAAAGTAAGTAGGAAAAGTTGATCCTAAGAGGGGGTGGCTAGGGTGTTTATATAGCGGTTAAGAAGGTTTGTGATTGGTTGATCTAAGTTGCCTTGGATCACCAAAATAAAGGACTAAGATTAAGAGTTTAGGAATCAAGGGGTAGGACGAAGAAATAAGTGAATAGAATAGGTTAGGTGTTGTTAAAATTGATGGAGGGCCAGGATGGCTTTGAGAGGATGATGGAGAGCTATGATTCTCTCGAATTTTTGGCTCTTTTTATTTCGAATTTCAAGTTGCACATAACTTGAATCACACAATTTAGATTTAAAATGAAAATGTTATATCCAAAATACTAAAGATGTGACATGCTGTTACAAATTTTGAGATTAAGCTTAGGATTAGAAATAGGATTTGGTTTAGGGTTTTAAGATAGGGATTTTGTAACGACCCGGTTCCCGAGTCCCTACGAGACACGAGAACCGGACCGACTCGACTAATCCCAAGACCTAGTCGTCCAACGAGGAAGTAACCAAAAGACAGTAAAATAAACCACATTCAGCATGAATATAACTAACAGTAAGAAAGTACAGCAGTAAGGAAAGAAACTACTACAGTAGGTACCACCACAACAGTAAAACAGCATTTATCATATAACAAGAACTGCAGGTAAAGAAGGTACAGCGGAAACAAAAACTACTCACTAGAACAGAAACAAAAGGGGTACAAAAGGCTGTGGTAACTCTACTGGACCCTACTCGGCCCAGCGTCCTCTGCAGCCGCCGACCCTGGCTGCTCAACACCTGGTCCTGAAAAAGGTAACGAGTGTAACACGTCAGCAAAACGCTGAGTAGAGTGGCAAACTAACTAAAGGCAACAGTAGAGTGTACAGTAGCTGTTATGTTTTATTACTTCCTTTATTCACATCTTTCAATTTTTCTCACTATTTCATTTATTTCTCAGATCCTTTACTTGATCTCGAATGTCCTCGTGGGGACGATCTTGATTGCAGTCTTTTCCAAAAGTAGAAGTAGCACGTGGTGCTCTCCTGGCCGGGAGAGTCCCCCGTGGTGATCCTACCCTCAGTCAACCACCCCAAGGTCACTGACAGACGTAACGGTGACTACGGCACGCGCGATAAACTCACAGGTAGCTAGCCTGCACTGGTACGCGGTCAGTCGTTTCCGTTAACGGGTGCGCCCAAAGCACAGCACGGAACCAGGGCAGAGCCCTCTCAGTAACAGGGGTCCAACCCCTCCACAGTAACCAAACCGGGGCCTTGCCCCTCCACAGTCCGCGCACCCTCGCCTGACTACCCTGGTTTGCCCTAGTGGGCCTAACAAGTCGGTGAAGGAGGCTAGCAGAACCCCGGGGCCCGTGGGGTAGCTAGTACTCTCCTAACATTACTAGCTCTCCTCGGTACTACGTACACGAGGGCCAACAAGTCGGTACAGAGCGGCCAATCCTAACCCCGGGTCCCTGGGGCGGCTGGCCCCACTCTGCACTAAACAGGTACAGGTACTTCCCTTGGTACTGCGTACCCAAGAGACAGTACAAACTACATCTCAGTTCCATTCCTTTTTCTTTCCAGGAGTTCCACTCCTAATTCCCCGTAGGGTTCCAGCTCTTTATCTCAGAACATCATATCTTTCACTTTCCAGATTCACGTTCTCAAAATCCATGATCTCAAACATGTTTCTTTATTCATAACAGGCAGCTGTTAATTCAAATTACAGGCAGCTTTATATTCCTTTCCATTTTTCCAAGACTGCAGTATTATACATTCCACTAGTTTTTCCATCCTAAGATTCATGCCACATCCTAGGATCTAGCATACAACTAGTTTTCCAGCCCTAGGATTCATGCATCACCTAGGAGCTATCATTCCATACATTTCTCATTCCTAGGATTCATGCAATGTCCTAGATTCTAGTTATGGTTTCATACTTTAACAGATTTTATTAATAACTTAAGCCACTCTACCAGGTACAACGGGAGTAATGGGGGCGTGATCGGGAATCCCGCGCGCCTCCGCGACTCTCAAGACTGCAACCGAACGAGGTCCTATCACAAGGATCAAACACAAGGAGTGTCTCAAAACAGTGTATAGCTACTGTAGACGAGTAGAGGAATTAATTCTGAAAAGAACGCAACTCGAATCGCGGAAAACGGAGCCCAAACGGGCCCTAAACGGGTCGAAAAAGACGATACTGTGCAAAATCAGACGTCTGGAACTCCTTCCAGACGTCTTAAAAAGTGGATCAGAGAATTACCTGTTCAGCGTGGTTTCCCAGACGTCCAGAAGTCTGCGGGGACGTCTGCCCTAGATCCCAGACGTCCGATGGTCCCTCAGGACGTCTGGAGGTCACTCCCCCCGTCTGGTACAACTTCCAGACGTCTGATTCGCAAAGGGTGACGAATCAGCGAACCTGCGCACAGCCAACCCCCCTCCCTTAGTACGGTCAGTCGAGAAGAAGGAAGAAGAAAGCAGAAACTCACCTTTCAGACGTCTGTATGATCTTACAGACGTCGACCTTGCCGTCTGGCTATCAACCCAGACGTCTGATTCTGGAAATTTTTCCAAAATCAGAACCCTGCTCGGCCTCCGCTCGCGACGCCGCCCACGTCGCACCTCGCGCGTCTGCTGCTCAGCCCGCAGCAGGTCCCTCTCCGCGTCGCTCCACGCCCCCTGCGCCCTCCGTCGGCCGGCCAAGCCGCTCCGGCGAGCTCGCCCTCACGGCAGAGCTCCGCCCTCGCACGCCGCACCTCCGCGCTCACTGCGGCCGCCGCTGCCGCCCTCGCGTCCGCTCGCTCTCGCGCACAGGAAGGAGGAGAAGGAGGAGACGGTGGAGACGGGAGGGGAGGCGCGTCCCTTTTAACGCCGCGCGGAGAGGAGAGAGAGAAGGCGGCAGGCCGCCTGCAGCCGCAGAGAAAAGAGGGAATATGCGGTCTGCGTGCTCAGGCGCGCAGGCGACTCGCGGGTGTCGAAAATAACGGATTTCCAGACGTCTTGAAACTATCCCAGACGTCTTATCAGACGTCTGGTTGTGATCCCAGACGTCTTGTCCGACGTCTGAGCCACCTCCCAGACGTCTTAAAATACGTCTGGGGCACACATTCGTTACAATATAACAAACTCAAAGGAAGTTTCATCCCCGAAACTTGCGCCAACTAGGGTGCGGGAAAAAGATGTCCAAATAACCATAACAAACTCAAAGAGGACCGAAGCCGGTCCGAAAAGACGTACCCGCAAAAAGCTCTGGGTACCGCTCCCGCATTGCCGCCTCAGGCTCCCAGGTAGCCTCCTCGTACCGCTGACTCCTCCACAAAACCTTTACCAGGGGTACTTGCTTTCGTCTCAACCTGCGGACGGCTCGGTCTAGGATCTGCACTGGCCGCTCGGGGTAGGTCAGGTCGTCGCTCACCTCGACACTCTCGTGACTCAGTACGTGGCTGGGATCGGCTACGTACTTCCTGAGGTTGGACACGTGGAACACGTCGTGCACACCAGAAAGCTGCGGGGGAAGGGCAAGTCTATAAGCAACGGGTCCAACCCGCTCCAGGACCTCAAAGGGCCCCACGAACCTCGGCGCGAGCTTCCCTCTCACCCCAAACCGCTGTAAGCCCTTCATGGGCGAAACACGAAGGAAGACGTGGTCCCCAACCTCGAACTGCACCTCTCTACGTCTGCGATCTGCGTAGCTCTTCTGTCTGCTCCTGACAGTGCGGAGTCGTCTGTGGATCTGCTCGACTACCTCCTGACTCTGCCGGATCAACCTGGGGCCAACCTCCCACTTGGTCCCCACCTCAACCCAACTCAAGGGTGCCGTGCATTTCCGTCCGTACAGAGCCTCGTAGGGAGCCATGCCGATGCTCGAGTGATAACTGTTGTTGTATGCAAACTCCGCCAGGGGCAGGTGCTCCTCCCAAGAGCCCCTCCAGTCTAGTACACAGGCACGCAAAAGGTCCTCAAGTGTCTGTATCGTGCGTTCCGACTGTCCATCCGTCTGGGGGTGGTAAGCCGTGCTAAACCTCAACCTCGTCCCCAAAGCCTGCTGAAACTCAGCCCAAAACTGGGACGTAAAGCGGGTATCCCGGTCGGATACGATCTCCCGCGGAACTCCGTGTAGTCGCACCACATCACGGATATACCTCTCTGCCAACTGTGCTGGTCCCAAAGTGACTCGGATCGGCAAGAATCGTGCCGTCTTCGTCAATCTATCCACTATTACCCAGACTGTGTCGTGTCCTCGCTGGGTAACAGGTAAGCCCACCACCAAGTCCATGGTGATGCTCTCCCACTTCCACTCTGGCACTGGAAGTGGCTGAAGCGGCCCTGCAGGCCTCTGATGCTTGGCTTTCACCTGCTGGCACACTAAGCACTGCTGCACGAACTCACCCACATCCCGCTTCATCCCTCTCCACCAGAACTCGCGTCTCAAGTCATGGTACATTTTCGTGTTTCCGGGATGTATGGTGAATCTGGAACCGTGTGCCTCAGTCAGGAGCTCTCTCAACAGCTCCTCGTCTCTGGGGACGCACAACCGTCCCCTCAAGCGTAACACCTGGTCTGTGAAAGAGAAGTCCCCTGGGTCCCCTGATAGTACTCTGTCGCGCAAAGACTGCAAGTACGGATCGACCATCTGTCCCGTGATGATGCGGTCTATCAACTCTGGCCTGGTCTGCCGTGTCACCGTCACTACCCCACAGTACCCTCGTAACTCTAGAGGTCGCCAACTGCCCACCTCCTCCAAAAGGCTCCAACTCTGTAACTGTAGACTGGCCAAGCGTGCGGGCGCCTTACGGCTCAAGGCGTCAGCCACCACATTGGCCTTTCCCGGGTGGTAGGAGATGCTGTAGTCGTAGTCCTTCAGGAGCTCCAACCAACGTCTCTGTCTCATGTTGAGCTCCTTCTGGTCAAAAAGATATCTGAGGCTCTTGTGATCTGTAAAAATCTCGAAGGTCTCACCGTACAAGTAGTGCCTCCATGTCTTCAGCGTGAAGACAACAGCTGCCAACTCTAGATCCTGGGTAGGGTAGGTATGCTCATGGGGCTTCAGTTGCCGCGAAGCGTAAGAGACCACGTGACCCCTCTGCATGAGCACACCTCCTAACCCCTGTAAGGAAGCGTCCGTGTACACAACGAACCCGCCACTACTGTCAGGGATGGTGAGCACGGGAGCCGAGGTCAACCTCTCCTTCAGCTCCAGAAAACACGCCTCACAGGCGTCTGTCCAAGCGAAAGGCACATCCTTCCGGGTCAACTGTGTCATAGGACATGCAATCTGCGAAAACCCTCTGATGAACCGTCTGTAGTAACCTGCCAGTCCCAGGAAACTACGAATCTCAGTGACTGAACGCGGTCTCTCCCACCTGAGCACTGCCTCGACCTTGGCGGGGTCCACCGCCAGGCCGTCTCCAGAGATCACATGACCCAAAAAGGTCACCTCCCTCAACCAGAACTCGCACTTGCTGTATTTGGCGTACAGCCTGCGTCGTCTCAGAGTGTCCAGAACCATCCGCAAGTGCTGTCTGTGCTGCGTCCGATCTCTAGAATAGATGAGTACATCATCTATGAAAACCACCACAAACTGGTCCAAGTACGGTCTAAACACCCGGTTCATCAGGTCCATGAAAGCAGCGGGGGCATTGGTCAGTCCAAACGGCATGACCAAAAACTCGTAGTGTCCGTAGCGGGTGCGGAAAGCTGTCTTGGAGACGTCGGCCTCCCTGATCCTCAACTGGTGGTATCCAGACCTCAAGTCGATCTTGGAAAACACCGTGGCACCCCGCAACTGGTCAAACAAATCGTCGATCCTCGGCAGCGGATATCTGTTCTTGATGGTGACCCTATTCAGCTGTCGGTAGTCCACACAAAGGCGTAGGGTCCCATCCTTCTTCTTCACAAACAGTACCGGGGCTCCCCAGGGAGACGCACTGGGCCTCACGAAACCTTTCTCCAAAAGGTCCTGCAACTGGGACTTGAGCTCTCGCAGCTCAAGCGGTGCCATTCTGTATGGCGCGGTGGAGATGGGGCTGGTCCCTGGTACTAGTGAGATCTCAAACTCGATCTCACGCTCGGGCGGTAGTCCTGGTAACTCGTCTGGAAACACGTCGGGGTACTCTCTGACCACCGGGATGCTCTGGAAGTCTGCCACGGGGCTGTGCTCTGCCACCACACAAGCTAGGAAGCCCTCACACCCCTGGCTCAAAAGTCTCGCCGCCCGAAGTGCCGAAATGCACCTGAAACCTCCATCCACTGGCTGCCCGTAAAACTCGAAAGAAGGCAGCTCCGGAATGGAGAAGACAATCTTCCTCTCAAAATAGTCTACCAAGGCGTGGTAAGCGGACAGCCAATCCATCCCCAGAATCACTCCAAAGTCCTCCATCTGTATCATAATCAAGTCAGCTGGCAGGCTATGTCCCCCGATGCTGACCCCGCAACCCGTGTACACCTCCTCAGCTACAAACAGCTGACCACTTGGACCTCTGATTACGAACGGATTCTCTAACAGTGTATAATCCTGGTCCAAACTAACTGCGAAACTGGCTGCGACAAACGAGTGCGTAGCGCCGGAATCGAAAAGCGTGTAAACGAGTCTGCAAGAAACTGAAACCATACCTGCTACCACGGATCCCGATGCTCTGGCGTCCCTGTGTGTTAGGGCGTTGATACGCCCCTCAGCCCTAGGTGCGGACGAAGCAGCCACACTCTGCGTCGGACGGGTAGGTGCTGGCCGGTACCCTCCTCGCGACTGCTGTCCTCCTCCTCGTGCCTGGGGACCGCGGCCTCCTGCGCGCCCTCCAGTGCTCTGCGCGGGAAGTATCTGCTGACCTCCTGCCCTAGATGGGCAGTCCCTCCTGACGTGGCCCGGCTGGCCACACTGGTAGCAGAGGGGAACCCGACTCCCGCCCTCAGTGAGTCCCTGCTGTCGGCTAGGCGGGGGTCCGGTGCTGGCAACTAGCCCCTGTCGAGGGCCCCCAAAGGCCACTGATGGCCCTGCACAACGTGACGGCTCTCCTGCGGACGTCACGTGTCTCCGTTCTCGCCGGTCCTGTGAGAAGTCTGGCTGAAAGGGCCTCTTCCGCCCGCCGTCGGTCTCTCGCGCGGACGGGCTGGTCTCCTCGTAAGTCATAGCTGCCTCTACCACCCTCGAAAACGTCGGCAGCTTCAGGGGTTTGACATACCCCCGGATCGCAGGTCGGAGCCCCTCGGTGAACCTCCAAAGGCGCTCCTCCTCAGTGGCTACCGCTGTCGCTGCAAAGCGGGACAGCTCCAAGAAACGCGTGCGGTACGCGCTCACGGTCATCGTCCCTTGGCGGAGAGTGTGGAACTCCCGCCTCCTCTGGTCCTGCCACGACTGGGGAAAGTACTGCTCGCAGAAGAGGGTGACGAACTGGTCCCACGTCGGCTCGTCCCTCTCCTGTCCCCGGACCGCCCTCCACCACCGGTGTGCCGCACTCTCCAGCTGGTACGTGGCAAAGGCCACGCGGCACTCCACCGGGGGGCGAAGGGTGTCGAAGATCTTCTCCAGCTGCTCAAGCCAGTCCTCTGCCTCGGTCGGGTCCTCATCCCCCTTGAAGGAGGGGGGCTTCAGCTTCCAGAACTGTCCGAAAAGCTCGAAGTGGCGCTGTAGGGGAGGTGCTGGTGCACCTCCAGGCGAAGGTGCCTCGTGTACAGAAGTGTCGGAGGAAGGTGGGGGCGGCAGGGGCCCATCCCCTCCCTCGTGTCCAGCGCCGCGTCTGTCGCGTGGTCCCACAGAGGACTCCCCCTCTGCAACCCCAGGAGGAGGTGCTCGGGGCGGTGGGTGGAGCTCCTCTCGTACAATATCCCGTATCAGTCTGGCGAGGTCCTGGGCTTGGACGCCAGGCAGTGGTGGCTGGTCCACCGAGACGTCAACGACAGCACGTCCACCTCGCCGACCTCGCCCTCGGCCGCGCCCACGGCCAGTCTCGCCAGTCCCGCGACGAGGCATCTCCTGCAAGGAGACGCGAAACAAAACGGAAACGTCAAAACAAACGGTACCTAACAAAACTTCTAAGAGCTCATGTCAAGAGATATGTTGTGGTGGCTACTCTAGCTATAAACATGTGAATTGGTTATTTTCCAGTCAGTTGATTCACTTCTCGGGACGACCTTGCTCTGATACCATCTTGTAACGACCCGGTTCCCGAGTCCCTACGAGACACGAGAACCGGACCGACTCGACTAATCCCAAGACCTAGTCATCCAACGAGGAAGTAACCAAAAGACAGTAAAATAAACCACATTCAGCATGAATATAACTAACAGTAAGAAAGTACAGCAGTAAGGAAAGAAACTACTACAGTAGGTACCACCACAACAGTAAAACAGCATTTATCATATAACAAGAACTGCAGGTAAAGAAGGTACAGCGGAAACAAAAACTACTCACTAGAACAGAAACAAAAGGGGTACAAAAGGCTGTGGTAACTCTACTGGACCCTACTCGGCCCAGCGTCCTCTGCAGCCGCCGACCCTGGCTGCTCAACACCTGGTCCTGAAAAAGGTAACGAGTGTAACACGTCAGCAAAACGCTGAGTAGAGTGGCAAACTAACTAAAGGCAACAGTAGAGTGTACAGTAGCTGTTATGTTTTATTACTTCCTTTATTCACATCTTTCAATTTTTCTCACTATTTCATTTATTTCTCAGATCCTTTACTTGATCTCGAATGTCCTCGTGGGGACGATCTTGATTGCAGTCTTTTCCAAAAGTAGAAGTAGCACGTGGTGCTCTCCTGGCCGGGAGAGTCCCCCGTGGTGATCCTACCCTCAGTCAACCACCCCAAGGTCACTGACAGACGTAACGGTGACTACGGCACGCGCGATAAACTCACAGGTAGCTAGCCTGCACTGGTACACGGTCAGTCGTTTCCGTTAACGGGTGCGCCCAAAGCACAGCACGGAACCAGGGCAGAGCCCTCTCAGTAACAGGGGTCCAACCCCTCCACAGTAACCAAACCGGGGCCTTGCCCCTCCACAGTCCGCGCACCCTCGCCTGACTACCCTGGTTTGCCCTAGTGGGCCTAACAAGTCGGTGAAGGAGGCTAGCAGAACCCCGAGGCCCGTGGGGTAGCTAGTACTCTCCTAACATTACTAGCTCTCCTCGGTACTACGTACACGAGGGCCAACAAGTCGGTACAGAGCGGCCAATCCTAACCCCGGGTCCCTGGGGCGGCTGGCCCCACTCTGCACTAAACAGGTACAGGTACTTCCCTTGGTACTGCGTACCCAAGAGACAGTACAAACTACATCTCAGTTCCATTCCTTTTTCTTTCCAGGAGTTCCACTCCTAATTCCCCGTAGGGTTCCAGCTCTTTATCTCAGAACATCATATCTTTCACTTTCCAGATTCACGTTCTCAAAATCCATGATCTCAAACATGTTTCTTTATTCATAACAGGCAGCTGTTAATTCAAATTACAGGCAGCTTTATATTCCTTTCCATTTTTCCAAGACTGCAGTATTATACATTCCACTAGTTTTTCCATCCTAAGATTCATGCCACATCCTAGGATCTAGCATACAACTAGTTTTCCAGCCCTAGGATTCATGCATCACCTAGGAGCTATCATTCCATACATTTCTCATTCCTAGGATTCATGCAATGTCCTAGATTCTAGTTATGGTTTCATACTTTAACAGATTTTATTAATAACTTAAGCCACTCTACCAGGTACAACGGGAGTAATGGGGGCGTGATCGGGAATCCCGCGCGCCTCCGCGACTCTCAAGACTGCAACCGAACGAGGTCCTATCACAAGGATCAAACACAAGGAGTGTCTCAAAACAGTGTATAGCTACTGTAGACGAGTAGAGGAATTAATTCTGAAAAGAACGCAACTCGAATCGCGGAAAACGGAGCCCAAACGGGCCCTAAACGGGTCGAAAAAGACGATACTGTGCAAAATCAGACGTCTGGAACTCCTTCCAGACGTCTTAAAAAGTGGATCAGAGAATTACCTGTTCAGCGTGGTTTCCCAGACGTCCAGAAGTCTGCGGGGACGTCTGCCCTAGATCCCAGACGTCCGATGGTCCCTCAGGACGTCTGGAGGTCACTCCCGCCGTCTGGTACAACTTCCAGACGTCTGATTCGCAAAGGGTGACAAATCAGTGAACCTGCGCACAGCCAACCCCCCCTCCCTCAGTACGGTCAGTCGAGAAGAAGGAAGAAGAAAGCGGAAACTCACCTTTCAGACGTCTGTATGATCTTACAGATGTCGACCTTGCCGTCTGGCTATCAACCCAGACGTCTGATTCTGGAAATTTTTCCAGAATCAGAACCCTGCTCGGCCTCCGCTCGCGACGCCGCCCGCGTCGCACCTCGTGCGTCTGCTGCTCAGCCCGCAGCAGGTCCCTCTCCGCGTCGCTCTGCGCCCCCTGCGCCCTCCGTCGGCCGGCCAAGCCGCTCCGGCGAGCTCGCCCTCACGGCAGAGCTCCGCCCTCGCACGCCGCACCTCCGCGCTCACTGCGACCGCCACTGCCGCCCTCGCGTCCGCTCGCTCTCGCGCACAGGAAGGAGGAGAAGGAGGAGACGATGGAGACGAGAGGGGAGGCGCGCCCCTTTTAACGCCGCGCGGAGAGGAGAGAGAGAAGGCGGTAGGCCGCCTGCAGCCGCAGAGAAAAGAGGGAATATGCGGTCTGCGCGCTCAGGCGCGCAGGCGACTCGCGGGTGTCGAAAATAACGGATTTCCAGACGTCTTGAAACTATCCCAGACGTCTTATCAGACGTCTGGTTGTGATCCCAGACGTCTTGTCCGACGTCTGAGCCACCTCCCCGACGTCTTAATATACGTCTGGGGCACACATTCGTTACAGATTTAGGTAGGCAATTTTAGACCTTAGGATTTAAATCTAGTGGTGGATAAATTATGGTGTATTTTGACCATCTAAAATAGTATTTATTAGTGGATAAAATGGTTGGCCAAATAAGGTTTGTTAGGTTAGAATAAGGTCTAGGTTTTCTAAGTTTTGTTAGGATTTTAGGTGGATAGGATTAGGTGATCTAGAGGTCAACTACTATAGGTTTTAGGATAAGGTTTTAGCCTATCCTAAAGGGGTTTCTAGGCTAGGTAATTAGGTTTCGAAATCAGGTTAGGATCTAGGATAGTTGGGTCTCCAAATAGGTCCACCAACTAGGCTAGTCCTCTTTAAATGAGCTCAATTCAGAAAATCCAATCAACCTTGCTCTGATAAACCTAAAATTTTGTATCTGCACATATAAAAATAAACACATCAAGGTACCAGATACAATTGCCGGAAAAATTACACAAAAGAGCACAAGTATACATTATTTACAAAATGACCTAGAATAACTAATCTAACCTAATTGAATGCAATATAATCCAAATTACCCTTAGACTAACATTAGTTAGGCATTAATTAATATAAATAAATATGAAAATATCACTTACCCTTCCACCTCACCTCCTCCACCTAAAATATCTAAAACCCTACCCACTTGTTTGACCTCCAAGATACACCCCTAAACCCTAACCTCCCCCTCCCCTCATCTATAAAAGAGCTAAGTTTTGCAACAAGCCACCCCTCCCCCGCCATCCCACCCCATTCATCCAACGCATACGCACACACACCTCCCATGACCATCCCAACGACTCCACCTTCCCCTCCATTCCCACGCCTTCTACTCCACCTCATAGCCTCTCCCTCAATCTAGCTCTAGCTCTCCTCCTCCTCAAAGTTCAAGTGGCCATTGGTGATTGTGGCGGGACTCTACTTCCTCACCATAAGCTCACCAATCTTGGCCACACATCCTCTCATCTCTACTCTCGTTTTTGTTTGGTACTTTCTTTGTTTTGTTGTGGTAGATTAGTACTTTATTAGTGTAGTAGTTGTTCTTTGATGTAGTATTTTCATTTTGTTGTTTTGTTTCACTCTGTACTCTTTTTATAATAGATTTAGATTCATAATTTCAATATGTGTTTCCTCTTTACATGTTCTTGTGATTAATGTCATAGAGTAGTTGGTTTGTCTTATCTTGTTTCTTATCAAAAAGAAATTGAAAAAATATAAAAGGAACGAAAGAAAAAATAATAACAATAATAATCAAGAAAGTGCCTAAGTGATTGAGATGACATCATTTGCCTCCCTTGAACGACTCATACTCACCATTGTTTGATTTACAAATATAAAATGGGTTTGCGATTTCGTTATACTGCGACACGTTTTTATTCCACATCCGATTTCGCGAACATCGCCTAATTGATGTTCTTGAATGGAGATTCAAGAAATGTCATGTAGGTTGGGTTAAGGGGTTAACCTGATGAAACAGGAGATAACTGAAGTCCTTCAATACTGTATCCTTTAACCTAAGATAGATATGTGTCTTTGTTCACAAACATGTGCATTTAGTGGACCGATATTAGATGCACTCACCTTGATGCTAATACTTGAAAGCCAATGTATGTGCAAAGGGATAAGACCTACATAATCTCTCAAAGAGATCACACAAATCTATTGCATAGGTTAATGTAACAAATTGGAAGCATGAGCTCTCTCTGTATATATTGGGAACGACAATTCCACATGTGACTGCAGAGACCTGATCAAACTCAATTAATGTAAGAAGAGAAGAAGATAGACCTTTGAGAAAGGATCTAATCTTAATTCTCATCCCAATGATACAAGGAGATATCAAGAGCAATATTATCCAAAGAGGAATGATGGCAATCTAATTGGATTAAACCTCAAGATAAAAATGAGATTTGGCTGTGCTTGATTCCTGCAATGCATATACTTATTTATAATATCAGATTGCCTATGCCTCCAACCACAGTTCACCGATGCCTCCAACCACAGTTGCGATCACCTATGAGCACCTATGAGCCTCCTTGCCGATCGCAAGCACCTGCCAATGCCTCCACAGTTCGCCCGCAACCACCGCTCGCCGCCGACCTCTCCTCCTTCAACCGACCGCCAGAGGCCACCTCCAGTCGTGTCGCTACCACTGTAGCGAGCCTCTCCTCCCGCAAGTCTCCTCCGCCCAGACTCCCGGCCAGCGAGTCCTCCTCGTGCACGCACCAGCCTCCCAACCAAATCCTCTGTTTCTCCTTGAATTAGAAATTATGAAAAATGTCATTGTGAAACTTCCTATTCATTTATTTATCTTATTATTATATTCAGTTAGATTTGCATGAATATCCCTTCAATTTATCCAAATTACAGATGATTGCATTTGTTCATGATTAGGATATTGATTACAATGAAAAAGGTATCTTTTAGTGAATATTAATCTTTACATTGATTTCTATTGCCAAGATTACTAGTTAATAGAATATTAGGTTGTTGTGATTTTGCATTTAAAAACCTGCATTTTTTATCAATTGCTTGGAATGATGATTTATGTTGAAAAAGAATTATACGAATTAGCATGCACACCCACTAAGTTTCCCAAATAATTGAGGCACCACTCACTAGTATAATAGGCCGATTCCTCCCTGTGGAGATGACCTAACTCTTTGTGGTTAAATTTTGAGAATTAAAAGATTTTGAAAAGTGATTTTCTACCACGCGATTAAATACGACACGTCATTTTATGTTAAAGTTTTTATCGAAAACGAAGATCGCTCTTTCACCTGCCTTTAGCACTAGGGTTGTATTCCTTACAATCGATACTCTCCTAGCATTACTTGTGTTGCCTATCAGCAGCAATTGGGGGTGCTCCTAATGTTACTTATGTTGCTTGTAATTGTGGCCGCAAATCCCAACATTTTTTCTGGTGCTAAGTGAAGGATGGGGTAGTGGGAGGTGAGTTTCGTTACCCAAGTGGGTGGACATGGGCCTTGTTCAGGTCAAACTGGAGGGATTCAAGCCAAAACTACATCAAGATCTCCTTTTAATTACAAGAAATAATTACATGAGAATGATGGCCACTATTAACACTACATGATGTTTATTTAATTTCATTATTATCTTTTATCCATTTTATTTATTGCGTTCTTTGTTCACCCTTTTTGTTGGAGTTGCTTGACCAGGAAAAATGAAATATACAAACTTAATTATAAATAAAATAAAGAACATGGGAATTAAAGATAAAATGTTTAAATACTTACGGAAAATGTTCCTATGTGGTATACTTTGAGCCTCTATAACAATATAATTGACTTGTGGTAAGATTTTGTGTACTTGTGGTTGGAAAGGAATGATGATCTAATGTTTAACAACTTAGCAATTGTTGTATTATGAAAGTATGGACGGCCTAGGGTTTTGGTTCATCACATAGTGTGATAGTTATTTGGACGTTTAAGAGACAAATGTCAAGAAAGGTCTTTTTCTTATAGTGATTGATCTAGTCCCCCTCCCACAGCAATTGGTATCAAAGCATCGATTGGCATTATTATGGAACTAGCCATGACAAATCACATGACTTCTCTCAAAAAGATAATAGAAATGTGAGAAACTAGTTCTCTCTATGTGGTTCCAAGTAGAATAGATGGTTTTCTTGATCTTTTCCTCAATTTCTTGAGCATAGATTCAAGTAGATCAAAGTGTTCATCAATCCATTTTCATGCTTCTACAAGTGAGGCATCCATAGCAAATGAAAAATCAACTCCAAGTGATCACCAAACACATCTCTTCTTCAAATCCAAAGGTAGTATTTAGGTTGTAGATCAACTAAGAAAAATGAAATACTATACTCCACGATAAACGTAGGCATATAACATTTGGTGCTCAAAGTTGCACCTAATCAAGAGTTAGTCTATAGTGGTTTTACTAGGATCTAAACATTATTCGACATATGTCTACTTTCATAAGATCCTCATATTCTTATTTCTTAATGTCGTAAGCTATTATTCCTACATTTAGCTAACTTTAGAACCTTGCCTAGCTAACTACATCACTTAGTAGCCAGCTATGGTGACATCAATCTCAAATATATAATTTTTAGTCCTAATTGCTCAATTTACCTTTTCTAGATCTATCCTCAGGAACCTTGTCAACTAACCAATTATGCACCTCTTGCTATTTGAGTAAGCATTTAATTAGCTTAACTACTTAGATTTTCATCCCTGGATTATTTCTTTTATTACATATCATTCGTTTACTTAACTAGCTGACTATGCATAACCATAGTTAGCTAGGCCCCACTTCAAAGTCTTCTACTCTCACCTTCAAATGTAGCCAATTATGCATAGCTATAACTAAATATGCCAATAAGAAAATTCGTATGTAAAATGGAGTTTTGCATTCCAAATGCATCCAAAAAATTAGGTGTTTATTTCAAATCATATCCTACTAGACCCTTTATCAACTTTTACAAAGCCCTAAATATCAAATTATCTAGGTTGAATCCAAAGAATTTAGTAAAATGAAGAAATGCATGAACTTTTGTAGAAAATCTAATTTTCTTTAGCAAGTGAAAGGTGTTTAGGCTAAATTGAGGTTATGGAACTCTTCTTTAAGATTTTAGGAGTCATTTACACTCCAATTGACTTTTGTTGGACTCCTAAATTGCTTTGAATTGAAGCTCCAAAGCTTTAAATTCACATTTTATGAACAAACTTCGAAAGGTTATATTTCTTTACAAAATTTGCATTCCATAATCTGTTGTTGCCCTCCCAAAGCCCTCATTATCTTCTATGCATTTCTTCTTTAATCATCCATCACCTTCATGGATTCTTGTTAATTCCTGCTAGGATACTCCCTTTATGTATCTAGCTACATGCATGAATAGCTATTGTATGTTCTTGAGTTCTTTTGTTTACATCCACTTTGTCTTCATTTATTCATCCATAGCTTAATCATAGTTAAAGCCAATTTATCTATCACTTAGTCATGCATGACTAGCTAGCAAATCATGAGGTTAACAATGCAAAATTTCATGCAAAATCTTATTGAGTCAGCTAGCTAAAATGTAGCCTAGCCAGTTCTATGGGCCTTAATTCAAAGCCCAAGTTACTGCCTCTCTATAGTTAGCCTCAGCTGCTTATTAGCTAGTTATGGCAGTGAATTTACCTATTTAAAACTCTCCTCTAGGTCTTATAACCCTGTCCTCATCCCTCTTTTAACCATTATTTTAGTTTGTCCTAGCGGTTAGTCATCTTAATTTTAATTAATGAAGTCTTTAAATTTTTTGATATATATTATAGAAATCTTTTTTTGATTTGTTTGTAATTCTTTAGCTTTTGCTAAAAGGTTCAAACCACACAACGCAAGTTCCAAACCACAGAATCACATACCAAATTCTACATTAACCAAAGGAGATGCACTATATTCCATGCAAAAATACTAAGAAAATAATTCTATAATATTCACACATCATGGTGATAAAAGTCTAGACCAATAGTGCAAGCACTATATTCTACTAATTACAACTATAACAATACAGAAAATGGGAAATGACATGATGCATGCAATTGAGGTTGAATTCCATCCTTATATATCACATAACCATGTTCAGTCTAATTTTCCTACTAGAAAGGAACCAAATCCTTTTCAATTAGGGCTTTTTACGTGAATGCTACTAAAATCGTTTGAAATTACCTAAATGTCATTCAATTTACTATATTTACAGATATACCATTGAAAAAGTATCACTATTTACATATTTGTCACTCCGTCAGCCATAACCGTTAAACTTAACAATTTTGAACTGAAATGTAATAAAAATTATTTTTTAGTCCTCAAATTTTATTTTTTAGTCCTCAATTTTTTTTGTCGTCAATTTTTTTTTTAATTTTCACCCCCTCCCCTTGCAAGTTCACCTCCCTTCCTCCTCACCTCCAACCACCTCCTCCCTCCCTCTCTCACACGAGGGTCGTGTGGTAGACCTCTAAACATCTAGGGATTATTTCGCAATTTCTATGAGCCTTTATAGTTTTTCATAGTTTCAAAGAATTCTTTAAACTCTGAAGGACCTTCCCATAGTTTTCAAGCATTGTCCAACCCACATAGGGACCCCTACGTATTTTCTCTCTTCTCACAAGGGGGTTGGGTGCAAGTTTCTACTCCTTTAGTTCTGTTCGAGAAGAGAGGAGGTAGTTAAGAGGAGGTGGTGGTGAGAGAGGGGGTGGAGGAGGTGGTTGGAGGTTGGAGAGTAGGGGTGGAGGAGGTGGTCGGAGGTGAGGAAGGGAGGTGAACCGGTGAGGGGAGGGGGAGAGGGAGGGGGTGAAAATTAAAAAAATAAAATTTGACAAAAAAAAATTTGAGGATTAAAAAATAAATTGTGGACTAAAAAATAATTTTTTATTGCATGTCCGTCCAAATCGTTAAATTTAACGGCTATAGCTGACAGAGTGGCAAATATGAAAACAATGTTACTTTTTCAATGGCATATCTGTAAATATAGTAAATTGAATGGTATTTAAGTAATTTCTAAAAATTTCAGTGGCATTCATGTAAAAAACCTTTTATATTATCATGAAATAACTAAATCAAAGGGAATGTGCCCTTTAACTTTCTAGTTTTTATAATTATATAAATTTTTCCCCACATTATATTCTCTAACTATTGGAAGTTGAAAACTGATTTTCTAAATGAAGCAACAAAGAACCTTTTCAGTGGCTTCCACACAACCTATCATCATCCTTTATTGGAGTGCCTACTTTGTTCAGTGTCTTTCTTGGTATAACTCTCTTGGAGCTACCACTTTTTCAAACAAAAGCTAAGAAAGGTACTTTGTGTTCTATGTACTCAAAAGAAATCTTACTCTGAATTTAGAAACCTAATGTTGGGAGAAATCGTAGATCGCATTTTTGATAAAAGCATCGTAGTATAGTTGCGAAATACGATCCAACAAAGATATTGTTTTGAAAAATAACGAGACTTAAGTCTCGGTCGTTCGTCTCTGGGAGGCGTGTTTCTATTTTTGAAATCGATCTTAAAGCCACTCTACTTAGTATTCTGGTGCGCAATATATAGGCGGTTAAAGAACAGGTACTTAAATCACGCAAATAAAATAATCATTCAGCTCATGGTGATTTCAAACACATAAAGAGATATATATATAAAATGAAATTTCATTCATCATGGGAGAGTTGTTGCACAAGGAAATCTAGAGGAAAGCTTATACATGAATGCTTAAAATTAAATCTAAAATTAAATCTAACTACCAGAAAACGATTGCATACAAAAATCAGTGGGGGGATTTCGCATGCATCATTGGGGGAGAAGTAAGACTACTCTACTAAGCAGTAAATGAAAGCAATAAATATACGAAGAGCATAATCTAAATCTAGCAGAATGGAAGGGCATTCAGGGGTGGTCCCCAATGGTCTTTGAGTGGTTGAGAGAAGAAGGAGGGGCGGCCAATGGAACTTAGGTCGGCCCTTGGAGAGAGGTTGGGGAGCTGATCCAGCTTCCTGGTGATGAGAACCTCATCATGAGCCATAACTAGCTCATTTTGACCCAATACAAAGGATAAAAGCTCCTACATAACTCAAGGAAAGGCTTAACTCAGAGAATTCTGAGTTTAAGGAGAAAACAAGTCATAAGGGGTAAAAATGTAATTTTACCAGTATAATCTGCATTCAGGGTAATTCAGGGTCCAAACATAGGTCAAAGCAACTTAATAAGAATAAAAGTGGGATGAGATGATCTAGCAAGGGCTACAGAAATTCCAAGGAACTAAATGATAATCTGTAACCCTAAAACAAACCCACTTCAATTCACGAGGTTCAAGGCAAAGCAAAAATGGAATAAACCCTCTAAAATTCATAGAAAAATAATCTCTAGGGTTTAGAACCTTCAATTTGACCTTAAGAACCCATCTTGACCTACATTGAGAACCATACCTAATTAATAACTTAATTTGGGTTTTTGCGTAAATTGACCAGTCAAACAAGGTTTAATCTAGAAATAAAATTCACCATCAGATTCCTTAGGTCCTAATTAGTCATGTATAAAAACTTGAGCCTAAGAAGAAACCTTCTTGACCAACTTTACACTTTAGTCCTCATATATTTACTTTTTGGCCCTCAACTTTTGAACCCTCGCATTTTGGCCACTAACTCTCCTTCGTTCTTTGCGTTCAGGTCCCCCCTGCAAAACCTGCCAGCACCATGCTCCGGCGACCTTGCGCGGAGCATGGCGCCGCGCAGGGGGAGAGCCTGGCAAGTAAACCGGGGGTGCCCTGCGTCGTCAGCCGTCGCAGGGACACCCCCTTGTCGCTGTAACCCACCATACCGGCCGTGCGAATGCACGGACGGTATGGGTTTCCATCTCCGGCATCCTCCGGCGAGGGAGACACGTCGTCTCCCTACGCCTTCCTCCCTGATTCGGTACCTATAAATACCCCCGTCGCTCCACCGTTCTTCCCAGCTCGGATCTGACGGAGAAAACCCCCAACTTTCCTCTCTTCTCACTCCGGCAGACGCCCACCAGCTCCGGCGGTTCTTCCTCCTCCTCCTCTTCGCTCTGCCGCAATACCAGCAGCAGAGACTTCTTCCCCTGCTCTTCCCGCGCCACGCCGCACCCAGCTGGCGCCTCTCCGGCCCTCTGCTCGCCGCCGCCCCTTCCCCCGGGCATCTTCTTCTCCGACGACAGTCGATACGACTGTCGCCCTGCTCCGGCCCCTTTCGTCTCCGTAGCTAGGTCAGAACTTCTCCCCATCTCCCCCTCTTTCTTTTCCTCACTGTCTTTTATTTGATTAAACCCTCGACCGCTCCTGTCCACCGTCACCCCCTTCGTCTCCGGCCAAACTCCGGCGAGCCGCTCCCATCACCCCAGCAACCCACACGGCTCGCCGACCACCGCAGAACCTCCGCCTCCTCACCCTGATCAACCCCCGCCCTTCCACTTCCCCCACATCACCCTCTGCAACCCCACCGAACAAACCCATCTTCCGACCCACAGTCTGACCTAGGGCAGCCCTTGCACGCCACCCCACGCCTCGCCACCACCCACACGAGCTTCGCCGCACTCTGGCGAAGCTCCCGGCACCTTCTGATTAGGCCGAGAGGCCGTTTTGCTGTGAACAGGTCACCCGACCTCCGCCGCCATCGCCGTGCAGAAGGAGCTGCTTCCGCCTGCAGCTGCAGGCGTGCCACGCCCAGATTCAACTCCCAGGCCTTGCGAGGCATTTCGACAAAGCATCAGGCTGCAGCTGAAGCGAAGCCCTCGCGCGAAGGCCTCGCGTAACGCCGCGATTACCAGCTGTCTCCTCCGCGTGGGCGCCAACTCGGGGTGGGACATTTAGTCCCACCTCGGAAAACTCTGAAGAGGCGCAGCGGTATAAAGTGAAAAAGTGCTGGAGGCTTATTGCCTCAGCACACGGGGTGAGGTCCCCTTCACCCGCCCGGTTACCCGGTCTCGTCCGCGCTCACGCCCCGCGGACCTGGCCCGACCCGACTTAGACTGACCTACACTCCTCGCCCACCACGCACGCCGGTGGGCCTGGACCCGGGCGCGACCCGTACCCGGCTACCCGGCAGCTCTGGGAGAGCTATCCGATGAGCGGATTCTGTGAGAGAGAGATGCGGGGGGAGGGTAGAGATAGGTTTTGCCCCTCTCTCTGATCAAGCTGTGTAAGTGTGCAGTCACAGGTGAAGAAGAAGGACCGCGGAAGAAGAAGAAAGCTAAGGGAGACACTGTAGCAACAAGCGGTTTAAGTCGTCTGATTGGAAAATCAGACGACGTCCTGAAGGGAAAAGAGAAAGAAGGAGAGACGACATCCTGACAGGTAAAAGAAAAGAAGAAAGAAGAAGATCTGAAGAACAAAAGAACAAGGAAGAACAGCAAAAGAAGAAGAACAAAAGAACAAGGAAGAACAACACAGGTGAAGAAGAGGACCACAAGGAGATAAACACAAAAGAAGAACAGGAAGAACAAAAGCTAAAGAGGAGAAAGACAAAGAGAAAGAAAAGAAGAAAAGAAGAAGAACTCAAACTTTCATCTCTCCCTCTCTCTCTCTCTTTATTTTTTTTGTAATAGAACATGTATATCTCTAGAATACAACTTGCTCCCTGAGTTCGACCTCGGGAACTCTCTTTTATTTTCCGAGTAAAAAAATTTATATATTTGAAATGATGGCAATAACTGGCTATACTACAACGCTATAACAATAAAACCCGGTTATCTCTCGAAGCCAACGTTCCATTTGGCGCCGTTGCCGGGGAGCAACGGCTATTCTAGAGGTAAACATTCCTGTTTCTTTTTAATTTCTGATAATCTCCTCTCTTTTATGCAGCTACAGGAAATCAAGAAGACAAGCAACCGCACGACAACCACTCCAAGGACAGGTATTTGTTTTTTCCTCTCGTTATTAACCCCTAGACTCTAAAGAGGAAGAAAAGAAAAGAACAAGCAATATAGGGCTAACCTGTCTTCCATACTTAGTAACCATAAAAAGTTGCATGTTTTCAACCCATTATTCCTGCACACTATTAAGGGTATTTAGGGGCTAACACATTCTTGCTTGAGCCCTAATTACCCAACAAAGAATTAACTGGACCAAGTAGAGCCAACCTAGGATCCAACACTAGGGATTTAGAGACACACTCCTTAAGCAAGAACTGAGAAAACCAAATGAAGTGTGCCCAAGCCCTTGTCTGAAAATACCTATTCAAAGAAAACCTAAAACAATTGGCTCTCTAAACACTTGAACCCTAAAAGACAAGACCTAAAAGCTCTCAAAGAAAACAAGAGGTAAAGTTGACCCCTTGGGTCAACCAACCTTAAATTAGGTCACTCTTTGCACTCAAAATACCTAAGAGATCAAGTGTAACTTTAAGCACCCTGATCTTAAGCTAAAATTGGTAGACTTAAGAGGTCAAGATCCCCATCCTGGTCTACCTGGAATCTCAGTGACAAGAGAGGTCGGGTGGGGGAAACCCTGTAACCCGTGGGGACGCTCTACCGTGTAGGGGTCCTCGTGGGACTCTCCCTCTCTGGCTGCCCAGGTAATTCTCAGGTGGACGATCTTTCTGATCAAGGGATCCATCTGCCCCGAACCTCTATAGTCACCCAACATTTTTTGGGTGTCTTGATTGGGTCCAGCACCTGCTTATCTCATCCAGTCCTTCAGTATTTTACAGGAGGTCCTTGAAACCTCCTATAGAAATTCACTCTCTCCGAGGCTAAGCCTCGGCTCCTTGTTTTTGCAGAAATCATTCACATAGCCCCTCTTTCCTCTGATTCTGAACAAAGTCCCCTTCTTCCATTAATTCAAACTTCTGATTCTATCTTGATTCCACCACCTGATTCGAAGATGCAGCCTAATTACCTAGCAAGACTACCATATAAAAAACCTGAATATCTGAGATCCATGAAAGATAAGATAATTGAGGATGCCCTTGAATTCTATGAAATCAAATATAAACCCTCAACACCAATAGAAAACATTCAGGTTGATGTCCCAACAACCACAGCTTTCATCATAAACTGTGCCCAGATTCTATTGACAGAAGTTACAAAAGAATCAACCCGAGATATGCTCATGACAAGATACATTGAGATGGAAAAATTACACCAATCTGAATACCTCCAATGCTTGACAAATCCTGTACTTTGGGAACAAAACCAAGATGCCCTTATGAAACGGGTAGAAATGATGAAATCAGTAGAACAAATTATCAACCAGAAATACCCATATATACCAGAAATAGAGGATGAACCATCTTGGAACAATATTAAGGAACAATCCAGTTTCCCAGATCTCGGGACTGGGGCACAAAGTGGTTGTGAAATCCCAACCCAAATAGAAGACAATGTTGAATTAAGTTGGGATATTGCAGGAGAACACAATGATGAGCCAAACTTAGACCATGAATTGCCAAGCCTAGAATTTCAAAACTCCTGCAATAATGAGATCAGAACTGAACCTTCTGAGGGTATAAATTTCGCCCCTTATTTTGATAAGGTGGCCCTCGAAGGTTATTCGGACTTAGGTTCTAATAATTCTACCCACATCCTAAGCCTAGAACCTAGATCTGAAACTTATTAGGAAGATTATGAGGCCCCTTATGAGAAAGATCAAAATTTTACAGAATATGATTCTGGGCCTCTATTTGATGAATATCCCTCTCCAACATCTTCAGAAAATCTGATCGATTTTCCAGAGAACATGCCAATTTATGATACAGAGACTGAGGAGTTGGACGAGTTGGATTTTAATTGGGTCTATCCTACCAGCTTGGAGCTTGAGCCTAGACAGAATACCTTTTCGAGCCCAGAATTGACATATAGGCTAGACCCCAATCAGGCTGCTGATTCCACATCTGATGATTTTTGCTGTGGTGGAATTCATGATCATGAATCTCATTTTCGCCAACTCTCCGACAATTTCAAATCTGACTATAATTACGGAGAGATTCCCCTTCCTGAACACGCCAGGCCTATCTACGACCTCAGTTCTCATGACTCTAACTCCGACTCTGAGGTCCTGATTCCCGAGATCACTGATAACACAGAATCATTCCTTTTCGATCCTCAGGAACCAAAAACAGAAAATGCCAAGAGTGATTGCAACCAAGAATCCAAATTTTTTCTCGAATCCGATTCCTTTCATCCTACAAACACTCTTCCGGCATTTGATAGTTACCCAGAGGACTCTCTACAGAAAATCACCTATCATATGTTTCTAGAAGAGCCCTCGTACACAATGGCCACCTCATCCGCACACACAGAACGGATCAAAACCTCTTCCAAACCTCGACCCGCAACTGGACTCAATTTCTATTCAGATTCACCTCTCACCGAGCCGATTGCATTTCCAACTCAGGTTCTGAACACTGATCAGACTACATACCACGCCCCATCATTCTCTGATCACCCCTATAGGGTTTCCGCGTCATTCATTGATTATTCTACGGATCCCTACTCTGACCAGGCTGATTCGACTCAGCCAAACCCTGCGTTTACACTTCCACATCCATCTGAGCTTCATAGTTTATGGTGGGATCCACACCTTTTTATCCACATCTATCAACCCACCAGATTGATTGGGTTTGGGCTGCATCATCAGCCTGTTGATCTGAACAAGCACCTGGTTGGACCAACCAGGCTCTTAATCAAGGTGCTTGTCTTACAAAACTCTGTTGATTTGACCATCCCCTCTCCATCGCATTTCCCGCTTGGCTGAAGGCATCAAATTTAGCGCTCAACGGGAGGCAGCCCGTCATTCTCTTTGAAAACCTGAAACTTGTTCTGACACCATTTTGCACTTGAAGTTCACACTTTAGGACAGCCGACTCCACCTCAGGTGCTTGCATCTGAGATTAGAAATCGTCCGCAACAGTCACCCCGACCCATTCACTCATCAAAACATCTGTCCTAATGTATGAACTAAGTTGAATAAAAACCCCTAGGTTACAATGAGGACATTGCAAATCTTAGGCATGGGGGGGTATGAAAGTGCAAAACTTGTAAGAAAATGTTTCAAACAAAAAATTCACGTATGCCAAAAACACCATAAAAATTAAAAAATTCTTCGAAAAAGAATAAGAGGAAAAGAGGAGAAGGAAATTTTGTGAAGAAGGAGAAAAGAAACAAAAGGAAGAAAAAGGAGCACAAAATTATGAGAAAAAAGTGATAGTCATTAGTAAGGAACTAAGGAATTAACCTCAATTCTAGACCTCATTCAAGAAAATAACTGAAAAGTGCATAATGAGATTAGTAAGAACGCAAACCTTAGGCATTCTTGAATAGACTCTTAGTACCCATTAAGATCTAGACACTCCTCAAGAGGTTGAGGAAAATGAAAAGCTGAAGTATTAGGTCTAAGGCTTAGGGAGTATTTGGCCTCGTTAACTAATTTTTGGTTTACGGGACTCAGTAACCTAAGCACCCTAACCTCACACACAGCCTGGTTCAGTAAGCGTAAAAATCAAAATCACGCAGAAGCATCGCAAAATTCTGAAAAGAACACCTAGAATAGGAGCGGCCGATCGACACAAGTTGATTTGGACGAGTTCCCAGCGCGGAGAAGCGGGAAATCCCCTCGAAGATGCGTAACAAAATATCATCTCCTCGGTGCCTGTCTCTTAGGATATTTACATATCCTACTGGGGGCATGTAAGCACTCTGCTGATTCAGATTCCATGGATGGCATTATCTCGAAGTGTCAATTGCCAGGGTCTGGATTCGGCCACGGAACACCATGGATGGAATTATCTCGAAATCTCAATAGCCAGGGTTCCGGGGGTTGCCATGGGCGGTGCTATCTCAAAGCATCGATTGCCAGGAACCCTTGAGGATTGATGATGGGAGCAAGGAATCTGATACAGACCTGTTGAAAAGCCAATCCTAGGCTAGAACTAAAAAGAAAAAGAGAGAGAAAACTCTCCAAACAGAATAACTTTCTATCTCTCTCTTACAAAACGCACTGCGAACTGAGCCAGGGCTAAAATCATTTCAAGCACGGGTGCTTTAACCACAAAGTCCAATAAACCTTAGGTTAATTCTTGTGGGCCTTAAAAACCTTTGCTAAAGACTGAGGCTAAAGCTAGACAGATTTGGATCTTGATTGGTACTAGAGTACCTTTTAGGCCTATGGTCAGCATTCTAACCTAATCTAAGCTCAAATGAAAAAGCACTTATCTGAAGCTATTAAGAACTTAATGGTCTAGAACAAGGATTGAAACCTTAAGTTTTTTTTGCTAAGGGACTAGCAAAAGCTAGGCATGGGGGTATGATGAGAACCTCATCATGAGCCATAACTAGCTCATTTTGACCCAATACAAAGGATAAAAGCTCCTACATAACTCAAGGAAAGGCTTAACTCAGAGAATTCTGAGTTTAAGGAGAAAACAAGTCATAAGGGGTAAAAATGCAATTTTACCAGTATAATCTGCATTCAGGGTAATTCAGGGTCCAAACATAGGTCAAAGCAACTTAATAAGAATAAAAGTGGGATGAGATGATCTAGCAAGGGCTACAGAAATTCCAAGGAACTAAATGATAATCTGTAACCCTAAAACAAATCCACTTCAATTCACGAGATTCAAGGCAAAGCAAAAATGTAATAAACCCTCTAAAATTCATAGAAAAATAATCTCTAGGGTTTAGAACCTTCAATTTGACCTTAGGAACCCATCTTGACCTACATTGAGAACCATACCTAATTAATAACTTAATTTGGGTTTTTACGTAAATTGACCAGTCAAATAAGGTTTAATCTAGAAATAAAATTCACCATCAGATTCCTTAGGTCCTAATTATTCATGTATAAAAACTTGAGCCTAAGAAGAAACCTTCTTGACCAACTTTACACTTTGATCCTCATATATTTACTTTTTGGCCCTCAACTTTTGAACCCTCGCATTTTGGCCCCTAACTCTCCTTCGTTCTTTGCGTTCAGGTCCCCCCTGCAAAACCTGCCAGCACCATGCTCCGGCGACCTTGCGCGGAGCATGGCGCCGCGCAGGGTGAGGGGGAGAGCCTGGCAAGTAAACCGGGGGTGCCCTGCGTCGTCAGCCGTCGCAGGGACACCCCCCTGGTCGCTGTAACCCACCATACCGGCCCTGCGAATGCACGGACGGTATGGGTTTCCATCTCCGGCGTCCTCCGGCGAGGGAGACACGTCGTCTCCCTCCGCCTTCCTCCCTGATTCGGTCCCTATAAATACCCCCGTCGCTCCACCGTTCTTCCCAGCTCGGATCTGACGGAGAAAACCCCCAACTTTCCTCTCTTCTCACTCCGGCAGACGCCCACCAGCTCCGGCAGTTCTTCCTCCTCCTCCTCTTCGCTCTGCCGCAATACCAGCAGCAGAGACTTCTTCCCCTGCTCTTCCCGCGCCACGCCGCACCCAGCTGGCGCCTCTCCGGCCCTCTGCTCGCCGCCGCCCCTTCCCCCGGGCATCTTCTTCTCCGGCGACAGTCGATACGACTGTCGCCCTGCTCCGGCCCCTTTCGTCTCCGTAGCTAGGTCAGAACTTCTCCCCATCTCCCCCTCTTTCTTTTCCTCACTGTCTTTTATTTGATTAAACCCTCGACCGCTCCTGTCCACCGTCACCCCCTTCGTCTCCGGCCAAACTCCGGCGAGCCGCTCCCATCACCCCAGCAACCCACACGGCTCGCCGACCACCGCAGAACCTCTGCCTCCTCACCCTGATCAACCCCCGCCCTTCCACTTCCCCCACATCACCCTCTGCAACCCCACCGAACAAACCCATCTTCCGACCCACAGTCCGACCTAGGGCAGCCCATGCACGCCGCCCCACGCCTCGCCACCACCCACACGAGCTTCGCCGCACTCTGGCGAATCTCCCGGCACCTTCTGATTAGGCCGAGAGGCCGTTTTGCTGTGAACAGGTCACCCGACCTCCGCCGCCATCGCCATGCAGAAGGAGCTGCTTCCGCCTGCAGCTGCAGGCATGCCACGCCCAGATTCAACTCCCAGGCCTTGCGAGGCATTTCGACAAAGCGTCAGGCTGCAGCTGAAGCGAAGCCCTCGCGCGAAGGCCTCGCGTAACGCCGCGATTACCAGCTGTCTCCTCTGCATGGGCGCCAACTCGGGGTGGGACATTTAGTCCCACCTAGGAAAACTCTGAAGAGGCGCAGCGGTATAAAGTGAAAAAGTGCTGGAGGCTTATTGCCTCTGCACACGGGGTGAGGTCCCCTTCACCCGCCCGGTTACCCGGTCTCGTCCGCGCTCACGCCCCGCGGACCTGGCCCGACCCAACTTAGACTGACCTGCACTCCTCGCCCACCACGCACGCCGGTGGGCCTGGACCCGGGCGCGACCCGTACCCGGCTACCCGGCAGCTCTGGGAGAGCTATCCGATGAGCGGATTCTGTGAGAGAGAGACGCGGGGGGAGGGTAGAGATAGGTTTTGCCCCTCTCTCTGATCAAGCTGTGTAAGTGTGCAGGCACAGGTGAAGAAGAAGGACCGCGGAAGAAGAAGAAAGCTAAGGGAGACACTGTAGCAACAAGCGGTTTAAGTCGTCTGATTGGAAAATCAGACGACGTCCTGAAGGGAAAAGAAGAAAGAAGGAGAGACGACGTCCTGACAGGTAAAAGAAAAGAAGAAAGAAGAAGATCTGAAGAACAGCAGAAGAAGAAGAACAAAAGAACAAGGAAGAACAACACAGGTGAAGAAGAGGACCACAAGGAGATAAACACAAAAGAAGAACAGGAAGAACAAAAGCTAAAGAGGAGAAAGACAAAGAGAAAGAAAAGAAGAAAAGAAGAACTCAAACTTTCATCTCTCTCCCTCTCTCTCTCTCTCTTTATTTTTTTTGTAATAGAACATGTATATCTCTAGAATACAACTTGCTCCCTGAGTTCGACCTCGGGAACTCTCTTTTATTTTCCGAGTAAAAAAATTTATATATTTGAAATGATGGCAATAACTGGCTATACTACAACGCTATAACAATAAAACCCAGTTATCTCTCGAAGCCAACGTTTCACCTGGCGTGGAGATGGTGGCCTCCATGGTGGTGCTCAACTTGTGGAGGTGGAGTGGAGATGGAAGTGGCTAGCCTAAGTGGAATGGATGCCAAGGAAGTGAATGGGTGCCAATGGCCACCCATGGGGTCTTTTTATAGACCCAATGGAAACTCGCTAGAGAATTATGGAATTCTCTAGAGAGGCCTATGGTGGGAGCTCGTGGGAGAGTGAGAGAGAGAGGGTGGATGGTGGTTTTTAGATCCACCAAATGTGGATCTAAAAATTGAATGGCTCTTGGTTGCTATTTTTGGCAACCAAGGCAACCACACATGGTAGAGAGTTCTAGAGAACTCTAGGCTAGATATTTTTGTGTGGATGGTGTGTGTGGGTGTGTGTGGGTCGAAACTTAGGTGGCTAGGTTGATTAGGTTGGGTTCTAGTGGGTTTAGGTCAAGGTAGGTCTCAAATTAGGGTTATAAACCCTAATTCACTAAGGTAAAGTGCAATTAAACTTAATACAAGTTTAATTGGGTGTGTGAGAACTTAATTGAGAGTAAAACAACTCAATTAATTAAAGTCTAGGTCAATTGGACTCTCACTGAGTCCAATTGGACAGTGTGTGCTGAGATCAGGGCTCAATTGGACTCAATGAGTCCAATTGAAAAGGCTGATGGAATTGACTAAGATCCAAGTCAATTAGGTTTAGTGAGGACCTAATTAGGTCCTTAGGGAGGTCTAGAGGTGATGTAGTAGGGTTAGGGCACCTTAATTTAGGTTCCTATGGGGTTGGAATTGGGTTTAGGGACCTAGAGATCTAAGATCAAGGCTTAAATCTCAAAACAGGAATTGGAGAGCAGTATCAGACGTCTAATTATATAATAAGACGTCTTATACTCAAAAATCAGAAGTCCAAACTTGTTGTCTGGACGTCTAATCAGAGTCAGGAAGGATTTCAGGTTCTGTTTTGGGTATTCTGCAGAAATTGGACGTCTGACGAAGTGTCTGGACGTCCAATAACACTGCAGAAGTGGGTTTGTAGTGTATGGGAGTTGGCTAAGGGTCCTGGACGTCTTAAAACTTATCTGGACGTCCAAAGAAGGGTTGGAACTAGGGTTTTAGGGCTTCCTAGGGTGTTGTCACCCAATCTAAGGGTGGCTAAGGCTTGGGGAAGTCTCTAGGCTATCCTAGGGCTAGGATGGACCTAAGCTCTTCACATTTTACTGCTTTATTTCTACTTAATAGAATAGAAAACCTTTAACCCCCTTACATTATTATTCTTACATCAAACTAGGCCTTCTGCTCCAGCTCTGCCACAACTCCCGTTATTTCAGATCCAGCTTCAAATCCTGCTCCAGATCCAGCTCCAGATCTACTTATTGCCTGCAATCGACATAATACACTTAATCAGCACATTATAACATTATTTTATGCATAGCTAAAGGAAAGCAGTAAAGATGCAGATAATGCGTATGCATGCATGAATAACCCTAACTTATGCTAAGTCCTAGCCTAATTTAGGTCAATTAAGACCTATGATTGCTACGCAATCACCTATGTTACGAACGCGTGCCCCAAACATCTTTTAAGACGTCTGGGAGGTGACCCAGACGTCTGGGATCGTTTCCAGACGTCTGACCAGACGTCTGGGATCGTTTCCAGACGTCTGACCAGACGTCTGGGATCGTTTCCAGACGTCTGGAAAATAGTTTTTTTTTCGCATGAAAGATTCGTCTGCACGCCTGTGCGCGTAGACCCGCGATTCCCCTCTCTCTCTTTTTCCCTCTCTCTCTGCGGCTGCAGACCTGCCGCGCTCTCTCTCCCTCCTCCTCGTGCGGCCTTAAAAGGCCACGCCTCCCCTCCCGTCTCCACCGTCTCCTCCTTCTTCTCCTTCAGCCAGTGAGCGTGAGCGCGAGCGCGAGGGCGGCAGCGGCGGCCGCGGTGAGCGCGGAGGAGGTGCGGCGTGCGAGAGCGGAGCTCTGCCGTGAGGACGAGCTCGTCGGAGCGGCTTGGCCGGCCGACGGAGGGCGCAGGGGGCGCGGAGCGACGCAGAGAGGGACCTGCTGCGGTCTGAGCAGCAGACGCGCGAGGTACGACGCGGGCACGAGCGCAGACCGAGTCGCGCCCTGATTCTGGAAAAATTTCCAGAATTAGACGTCTGGGTTGATAGCCAGACGGCGAGGGAGACGTCTGGAAGCTCATACAGACATCTGAAAGGTGAGTATTCCGCCTTCTTCTTCCTTCCTGTCGACTGACCGTACTGAGGGAGGCAGTTGGCTGTGCGCAGGTTCGCTGATTCGCCATCCTTTGCGAATCAGACGTCTGTAGGTTGTACCAGACGGCGGGAGTGACCTCCAGACGTCCGGGGTGACCATCGGACGTCTGGGAGCTAGGCCAGACGTCGCCGC
Source organism: Thalassia testudinum (assembly GCA_037157565.1). NCBI lineage: Eukaryota > Viridiplantae > Streptophyta > Magnoliopsida > Alismatales > Hydrocharitaceae > Thalassia > Thalassia testudinum. Next base: position 123,828,107 of record JAZHRO010000036.1, on the reverse strand, counting down.
AGACTTCTGGACGTCTGGGAAACCACGCTGGACAGGTAATTCTCTGATCCACTTTTTAAGACGTCTGGAAGAAGTTCCAGACGTCTGATTTTGCATAGTATCGTCTTCTTCGACCCGTTTAGGGCCCGTTCGGGCTCCGTTTTCCGCGATTCGAGTTGCGCTCTTTTCAGAATTAATTCCTCTACCCGTCTACAATAGCTATACATTATTTTGAGACACTCCTTGTGTTTGATCCTTGTGATAGTACCTCGTTCCGTTGCAGTCTTGGGAGTCGCGGAGGCACGCGGGATTCCCGATCACGCCCCCATTACTCCCGTTGTACCTGGTAGAGTGGCTTAAGTTATTAAAATCTATTAAAGTATGGAACCTTAACTAGAATCTAGGACATTGCATGAATCCTAGGAATGAGAAATGTATGAAATGATAGCTCCTAGGTGTTGCATGAATCCTAGGGCTGGAAAATTAGATTGTATGATAGATCCTAGGATATGGCATGAATCCTAGGATGGAAAACTAGCGGAATGTATAATACTGCAGTCTTGGAAAAATGAAAAGGAATATAAAGTTGCCTGTAAATTGAATTAACAGCTGCCTGTTATGAATAAAGAAACGTGGGTGAGAACATGGATTGTAAGAATGTGAAACTGGAAAGTGAAACCTGGATGTTTGAGTTAAAAGGATGGAACCCTACGGGGAATTAGGAGTGGAACTCCTGGAAAGAGAAAGGAATGGAACTGAGATGTTGTTCGTACTGTCTCTTGGGTACGCAGTACCAAGGGAAGTACCTGTACCTGTTTAGTGCAGAGTGGGGCCAGCCACCCCAGGGACCCGGGGTTAGGATTGGCCGCTCTGTACCGACTTGCTGGCCCTCGTGTACGTAGTACCGAGGAGAGCTACTAGTGTTAGGAGAGTACTAGCTACCCCACGGGCCTCGGGGTTCTACTAGCCTCCTTCACCGACTTGTTAGGCCCACTGGGGCAAACCAGGGTAGTCAGGCGAGGGTGCGCGGACTGTGGAGGGGCAAGGCCCCGGTTTGGTTACTGTGGAGGGGTTGGACCCCGTGTTACTAAGAGGGCTCTGCCCTGTACTGGTTCCGTGCTGTGCTTTGGGCGCACCCGTTAACGGAAACGACTGATCGCATGCCAGTACGGGTTAGCTACTTGTGCGTTTATCACGCGTGCCGTAGTCACCGTTACGCCTATCAGTGACCTTGGGGTGGTTGACTGAGGGTAGGATCACCACGGGGGACTCTCCCGGCCAGGAGAGCACCACGTGCTACTTCTACTTTTTGGAAAAGACTGCAATCAAGATCGTTCCCACGAGGAACATTCGAGATCAAGTAAAAGATCTGAGGAATAAATGAAATAGTGAGACAATTGAAAAATGTAAATAAAGAAGTAATAGAACATAACAGCTACTGTACGCTCTACTGTTGTCTTAGTTTTAGTTGCCACTCTACTCAGTGTTTTGCTGACGTGTTACTCTCGTTACCTTTTTCAGGACCAGGTGTTGAGCAGCCAGGGTCAGCGGCTGCAGAGGACGCTGGGCCGAGTAGGGTCCAGTAGAGTTTACCACAGTCTTTTGTACCTCTTTTGTTTCTGTTATAGTGAGTAGTTCTTGTTTCTGCTGTACTTTCTTTACCTGCAGTTCGTGTTATATGATAAATGTTGTTCTACTGTTGTGGTGGTACCTACTGTAGTAGTTTCTTTCCTTACTGCTGTACTTTCTTACTGTTAGTTATATTCATACTGAATGTGGTTTATTTTACTGTCTTTTGGTTACTTCCTCGTTGGACGACTAGGTCTTGGGATTAGTCGAGTCGGTCCGATTCTCATGTCTCGTAGGGACTCGAGAATCGGGTCGTTACAACCTAAGACTCAAATAATTTCTCCATTATAATTAACTTATAAATACAACACTCCTTGAAGATTCTCCAAACCATGGGAAGAACATGAGAATGGAAGAAAATTAATGGGAAGAATATCAGAGTAAGTCAAATTTTTACATGGATATTTAGTTAAAAAGGTGAGAATTGGCATCATTTCTCAAAGGCAACGTGGAATTTCACTTTCTATGGAGATTTGCCATCTTTTACATGCATACTAGAATATAGTTGCTCGATATATATGCCTCACTAATTATTATAAATTTAAGGGAAAGAACACAATGTTGTAATACCTTGTATGTTTACATATGAATCTACTCAATAACTAACTATTCAAATATAGGTTTTAAAGAGAAATCATTTGTGAAGATCAAAGATGATAAACAAGGCCTAGAGAGTGTCTTAAAAGTAATAAAGGATTAAAGAAAACTATTAAGGGTCAAGCTTCAACCCTCTCCCCTTGACCGACTTCTAGGAACCAGCCTAGGTTAAACCAAACACTTGCAAACCTAGGAGGTTTGAACGTCATCCCCTCAAGGTACCCAAGGATCAGACTCGACCCCTTGAAGAGGGTAGGGCTCGGAAAAGACCTAGTCTAGACGACACCTCGTCCAAGATAAGACAGGTCCAAGCAATGTAGAGTCCAAACCTGAGTAGGTTTGGATGCAGTAGGAATCATTTCAATGTGAAATCAACAAAAGGCATAAAGGAATAGGCACCTCCTTGGTCAAGTGCCCCTTTACACTTGTCAAAGGATTATACCAACTAATAGACAGACATCTGATAAGACAACTCCATAATGGCCCTCTTAATGGACTATTAAATGAGATAATCCTGAAGGAGTAACCACCACAACTTTCAAACACCAGACCACTCTGACCCCTCACCTGTAGGTAGCTAGTGTCACAACCTGAGCCCCCACCTTGATAGAAACCCAAGTTGATTTACAATGCATCCCAAGATCATGTCATCTAGCATATAAACATAGAACAATATTATAATCACATGCAATGTATCACATCATGTATATAATGATAAAAGAAGAAATTAACTGAACTGAATAAAGTCAAAAGAAACATCATAGCCATCGTATATGCGAGTACATAACTAAAGAAAATTAAATTTAAATACTACTTAAGAAACTAGAAACAAATACAATGACATCTACCACGACTATGATGGTACACTCAAACTGGCACCGTAAGCTCCTACAGCTGCAGAATCCGACTGTATCTCACCAATACCTAAGTACAAAGTCCATAGAAAATATTAGCAAATGCTATTAGAGTAGCAGAATAGTGAAAAAGAGCATACAACCAAGCAACTATGGAAAACAAGGAAAGGGGTACTATTATCAATTATCAATTATTTTGATTTTACATTTATCTCATTTATTTGTGCCTTTCCACATTCTAGTCATTTATCTATCCAAATCAATTTAATTACTTGAAAAGCTCAAGGAGATCTCACTATGGCATTCTAAATAATAGAGTTGATACAGTACACCCCCTTTGCCAAGAGGATGGCCAGCACCCACTTTATTATTTAGTTAGCTACACCCAGGTCCTAGCCTAGGTGTAGTAGTGACTATGATCCATGTGATACACATGTGAGGAGTTTCCTTGCACTGGCACGCGATCAATTGTTTCCACTATAGAGTACGAAAACAAACTGACCAACCACTCGCAACAATAACACGTACCCATTGCACCTCACTACCCGTTTGTCCAATAACTTAACAAAAGTTCACAGGGAAGCTAGATCACTCCCTAAGCCAATTCCTGCTCATAACAAATATAGTTGGTCACACCCATGATACCACGTATCCTGACCATGTTGTTGATACCGCGTATGCTAACCATGTCATTGATACCAAGCACAAGACTAACTTCCAACAAATATCACCAATTCCAAGTTCACCGACCCATTATCACTCATTTTTCCATCCATCAATGTAACACAGACGTAATAATAAATCTCTTTTTATTCATTCAAGCATATCCTTTCATAATTTGCATTATTATCATATAACATCTTATCAGGAGTTTTGTCATGCATGGACTAATATTCTAAGTAGTAACCAATTAGAGTTCTCATTAAATTAAACAAGGAGAATTCGTATATTATTTTATTAGTCCAAACATGTACCATATTTTATTTAGTCATCAAATCATGCAACTCTGTTTCTTAATTACTTATTTTAGTACCTAGATAATTCTCAAATATATGGGACTCAAGTACTCAACTAAACGGGGTATAATCAACTGATAGTAATTCAAGCAAGCATTTAATGTACATTTAATGCCATAGGGAAAGAAATGTAAATCTACTCTACGTAAGGTCACCAAGGGGTCACTATGACTCTAAAAGATAGGTCGAAGGCTCACGGTATCGCACATGCATCCTTGGGTCCCGCATATGCTTTGGGGGTCCAACCTAGGTCAAACAGGAGAGGTAAACATCCATTGAGGGACTGATTCAAATTTTCTCTGACACAAAAATGGTCAAATGAAATTTTTAAGGGCATATAAATGTAGGGCTTCAAATAAGGAATCCAATAATAGCTTGTTTGTCAAAATCTGAGGTCAAAAAGTCCTCAAACCAGCCAGAAAATGCCAAGGAGGTCCTTTGGATTGACATTGAACCAACCATTGGTCGCCACCCCAACCACATGTTGTTCTTCGCGCTAAATCGGTGTTTAAGATTATCATGTTATAGTATAGCCAAAATAGCGCTTAAACAAATAAATTTTATTACTCAAACAAGTTCCGAGGTCAAACACAGGAACTAATATGGAATTTAAATCTTAAGAATTGCAATTTAAACACAATATGAGCAATATATAATAGAACTCCAAATAATAATGATATAGAAGTGAAAAAAGATGTCAATAGTGCAAAAAGAATGGGGTAAAATGGTGATTTGAATCACCAAATACCCCTCACAATAACAGCAAATTTCTCAACAGTATCAATCAAATAAAGCATATCAAACGGCTAGATGTGTAATCAGACGGTTTAAATGTCTCGGGCTACAGTGTATAGCCCTCTCTTTCTCTTCTCAGCCTCTTCTTCTTCTCTTCTCTTCTCTTCTTTCTCTGCTGCGGTTGCTTTCCTTCTCTTCTTCTTCTTCTGCTGGGATTCCTCTCCTTCTGTTCAGCCTCTTCACACAAGGAGGGGGATTTCTCAAATTGGCTAAGTGTCAACCAATGTCCTCTGCAGCAAAACCCCCCTACCCCCGCGCAATCTCTCCTTCCCTCTCTCTCTTAGACTCTGCCCTCCTAGGGCCTTTCTCAGGATATCGGGTTATCGGGTACACGCGCACTCGGGTCTAGGGCTATGGGCATGGTCGCAGTGGCTAGGCAGGTTAACGGGTTAGGCCAAGTCCGCAGGCAGAGATCACGGAAGAGGCGTGTGTGGGTGAGAGAGACCTCACCCCATGTTTGAAGGCAAATAGCCACAGACACTTTTTCAATTTATGCGGGCGAGGGGCAAGTCAGCTTCCGAGGTGGGACTATCCCACCCTCCTTCCTTCATGCAGTAGCAGCAGCAGCTTCCTTCATCAAATTGGCATAGAGGACCTGGTCAAACTGGAGGTAATCCACAGTGCCTGGGACTTTGCCTGGGGTCTGCAGGTGCTTGAAGCGAGCTTCAAGCTTCGCTCGAAGCTTCGGTAATGGCGACGGAGACTTGGGACCTGCAAGCACAAAAACAGGCTAAGAGCCCCAGTTAAAACAATTCATAAGCTTCGCTGTGAGGTAGGGAATTGAACGGTGGTGTTCGTGAGGTGTGGGAGTGCGTGAGGTGGCCGGACGGTGACGAAAGGTGAAATGAAAAAGTGTGGTGTTCGGCAGAGTAGTGGAGAGGCTAATAGCCTCGAAGACTAAAAGGCTTTTACTCTCTGGAACACAGTGGAGGTGTAGGGATGAACGATGGCCGAATTGGTGGAGTGCAGTGGCCGTGCGAGCTCGCCAGAGGTACACCGGCGAGGTGGAAGACGGAGGGCGACGGGGTGAGTCGACGGTCGAAACGAAGTGGAAGATGGCTGGAAATGAAGAGTGGAAGATAAGGAGTCGTTTAGGAAAGGAGGCGGATGAAGGGGAGCGGAGTTGATGGCGGTTTAGGTGTGGCTGGCGTCGGAGATGAAGCTGCTCAGAGAGAGGTGGACTGCAAGGATGAAGGGGGTAGGAGCACCAGCGGGTGCTGCGCAACGCGGAAGAAGACAAGGAAGAAGAGTCTGCCACTGGTATTATGGTCAAATGACGAGGGAAAGTAAGGAGAGTTGCTGGAGCTTGAAGAGCAAATCGGTCGGAGGAGGGGAGAGGAATTTGAGGGATTCTCTAGTCGAATTCAAGCTTGGGGGCTTTAGTATGAGCAGGGGGTGCTTTTATACACCTCAGGAGGACAGTTAGAGCTTGGGAAGCAAGCTTCCCAAGATTGGAAAGCTCATCAAAGTTTGGGAATTCCTTGATACCCAAATCTCTCGTGCATTTGCATGAGAGATTTGGTAGTTTTAGGGCTTAGGATTGGGTCCAAAAGGAAGGGAATTTCTTGACGAACTTCCCTTTCAAATTTGAAAAGAATTCGTCAAGAAAGCAAGGAGTTCTTTCCTTTTTAAGGCCGCCGGAACAAGTAGGAATAGGTTTAATGGTGGCAGGGTCCTTTTTGTGAGAACAACGACAAAGTTAGGGGCCTGTTTGAAAGGATTTTGAAAGTTAAGGGTAGAAATGTAATTAGACATGACCAATTTGCAAACTAGGTCAAGACAAACTCATCTTAGGTTCAAATTTTGGTACAAACCTAATTTGGACCTAAGGAATCCAATGATGAAGTTGGATTTTGATTTTGACTACGTTTGACTGGGTAATTTATGTAAAAATCAAAATTAGGGCAAATGTCTGTCTGTGATTCTGTTTTGGGTCAAAACGGGTTCTGATGGTCAAATTGAAGGTTCTAAACCCTATAGAATATTTTTATATTAATTTCAGAGGGTTTAGGTGAGTTTTATCCTGATCAGAACCTCATCTTATTAAGTTGATATGTTTTTAGGGTTTCAAAAGTCATTTAATTTTCAAAACATGTGCAAACCCTTTTCTGATTGTTTTAACCCTTTTCTCATTATTCTAACCCACTTGTTATCTTTTTAAGACCAATTGACCTTCATTCAACCCCTGAGAAAACCCGTGGTTGTACTGCATTCATGATAAGCTGGTAAAATTATCATTTTAGCCCTAGTTTCTTATTTTTCCTTCAGAATGATTATGCAATGACTTGTGACTCTCTGGCGGTTATGTAGGAGCATTTACTGACTTAATTGGGTCAAAATGAGCTAGTTATGACTCATGATGGTGTTCCCATCATACCCCCATGCCTAGCTTTTGCTAGTCCTTTAGCAAAATTTCAAGGTATTAACTTTGATTCTAGACCATAAAACCTTTTGATGCTTAAAAACTTTGCTGTGTGCTTCCTTTTGTAGATTATGTTAGAATGCCGATAGTAGGCCTAGAGGTACTCAAGTACCAACCAAGATCCAGACCTAACCAGCTCTAGCCATAGTCTGCCGCGAAGGTTTCTAAGGCCCACAGGAACTAACCTAAGGTTTGTTGAACTCTGTGGTTAAAGCACCCATGCTTGTAACATGTTTTAGCCTAGGTTCAATTTGCAGTGCGTTTTTGTTAGAGAGAGATAGAGGAATTTTTATTTATGTTTTGAGAGTTTTCTCTCTCTTTTCTTTTTATTTCTAGCTTCGGATTAGCTTTAAACACGATCTGTATCGGATTCCTAATCCCAACCATCAATCCTTGCAAGGTCCCTGGCAATCGATGCTTCAAGATAGCACCGCCCATGGCAACTCCCAGAACCCTAGCTTTTGAGATTTTGAGATAATTCTGCTCATGGCGTTCTGTAGCTAAATCCAAATCCTGGAAATCGACATTTCGAGATAATGCCACCCATGCCATCTGAACCAGCACAGGGTGCTTACATGCCCCCGGTAGGATATGTAGATATCCTAGGAGACAAACACCGAGGAGATGATATGTTATTATGCATCTTTAAGGGGAATTTCCCACCTCTCCACACTGGGAACTCGTCTAAATCAACTTGTGTTGATCAATCGCTCCTAATCTAGGTAACATTTTCATAACAGGTTTAACGCATTTGCGTGATTTTGATACTTAGGCGCACTGAACCATGCTGTGTGTGGATTAGGGTGCTTAGGTTACCGAGTCCCGCAAACCAAAGGTCAGTTAAACGAGGCCGAATAATCTCTAAGCCTTAGACCTAATACTTAAGCTATGCATTTTCCCCAACCTCTTCAGGATTATCCAGATCTTAGCGAGTACTTGAATTTTTAAGCCTCGTATTAAAGCCCAAGAGGCCTAAAATCAGCATTCCTACTAATCTCTTTTCTGTTTTATTAGCACTTTTTACCTTTCATTTTCTTTCTTTTGATATGGTTTAGAACTAAATCAATTCCTTAATCTTTTACTAATAACTCTCTTTCTTTTTCTTTTCAAACTGTGCTCCTTTTTGCCTTTTTTTCTCTTCCCTTTTTCTTGTCAAAATCTAATATGCCACCAAAATTTCCTCTCCTCTCAAAGTTTTCTTCTTTTTCAATAACTTTTTTTTTTTTTGTACTTTTGGAATATGTGATTTTTTTGATGAAACCCTTTCTTGTGAAGTGATTTTCACGGTGTTATGCACTTTAATACCCTCCCATGCCTACAATTTGTAATGTCCTCATTGTAAATTAGGTGGGTTCGAGTTCAACTTAGATCATTCATTAGAACAGGTGTTGGGCGAGTGAATGGGTCGAGGTGACTATTGCGGATGATTTCAAGATTGGGTACAGGTACCAGAGGTGGAGTCGGTTGTTCTAATGGATGAACCCTAAAGTACAATATGAGTTCAGCATAAGATGTGTCAAGAAGGGTTTCAGGTTTTTCGAAATGACGGGTTGCCTCCCGTTAAGCGCTGAGTTTAACACCATCAACCAGGTGCAATGAGCTCAGGGAGAATGGAGGGTAAAAGATGTCTTAGCCAAATTTGTATCGATGAGTCCAATGAACGATTTGAATCTCTGACTGTTCACGACAAAAGGTTCTGAATCGTGGCTAAGTTGACTGATTTCGACAACTCCATTTCCAAAGATTCATCGGACAAGGTATAGTCCAATACATTTCGATCTGAGTTTTCCTGGGAACAATTTGAGTTTGGCGTCAAAGAATAGGACTTTCTTACCAGGGAAAAAGATCTTTCTGGATATGTGCTTGTCGTGAAAGGCCTTAACCCGCTCTTTGTAAATTCGCGAGTTCTCATACGCGTCATGGCGTAATTCATCAATCTCGCTCATTTGAAGCTTTCTGTGGGTTCCTACCTTAAAAAGATCGAGATTGTAGCTTCGTACTGCCCAATAGGATTTGTTCTCCAGTTTGACGGGGAGGTGACATGCCTTCCCGTACACTAATCTGAAGGGAGACATGCCTAATTGGGTTTTGTGGGCAATCCTATAAGCCCACAGAGCTTTCAGAAGTTGGGATGACCAGTCTTTCCTACCAAGTAGAACAGTGACCTGAAGGATTTTCTTGATCTCCCGATTTGATAGCTCAGCTAGATCGTTGGTTTGGGGGTGATAAGGAGTACAGATTCGGCGTGACACCCCATATTTGGTCATCAGTTATCTGAAATGAGCATTCGTGAAATGGGTCCCTCCATCAGAGAGATTATGGCACGTGGAATCCCGAACTGAGAAAAGATGCTCTGATGAATGAATTTGATAACCACCTTATGATCATTGGTTCGAGTCGGAATGGCTTCGATCCACTTGGACACGTAGTCAACAGCGAGAAGAATGTATTCGAAGCCGTCCGAAATAGGGAAGGGTCTCATAAAATCAATCTCCCAGATATCGAAGATATCGCATACGAGAATCGACTGTAAGGGCATTATATCACGGTGGCTCATGTTGCCTAAGGTCTGGCAACGAGTGCATGCCTTACAGTGATTGTACACATCTTTGAAAATCGTGGGCCAATAGAAGCCACACTGGAGGACTTTTGCTGCGGTTTTATGACCAGAGAAGTGTCCACCGCATGCTTGGTCATGGTAGAAGGACTAAATGTCCTGGTGTTTAAGATTGTCATGTTGTAGTATAGCCAAAATAGCGCTTAAACAAATAAATTTTATTACTCGAAAAAGTTTCGATGTCAAACACAAGAACTAATATGGAATTTAAATCTCAAGAATTGCAATTTAAAAATAATATGAGCAATATATAATAGAACTCCAAATAATAATGATATAGAAGTGAAAACAGATGTCAATAGTACAAAAAGAACGGGGTAAAATGGTGATTTGAATCACCAAAAACCCCTCACAATAACAGCAAATTTCTCAACAGTATCAATCAAATAAAGCATATCAAACGGCTAGATGTGTAATCAGACGGCTTAAATGTCTCGGGCTACAGTGTATAGCCCTCTCTTTCTCTTCTCAGCCTCTTCTTCTTCTCTTCTCTTCTTTCTCTGCTACGGTTGCTTTCCTTCTCTTCTTCTTCTTCTGCTGGGATTCCTCTCCTTCTTCTTTTGTTCAGCCTCTTCACACAGGGAGGGGGATTTCTCAAATTGGCTAAGTGTCAGCCAATGTCCTCTGTAGAAAAACCCCCTACCCCCACGCAATCTCCCCTTCCCTCTCTCTCTTAGGCTCTACCCTCCCAGGGCCTTTCTTAGGATATCGGGTTATCGGGTACACGCACACCCGGGTCCAGGGCTACGCACGTGGTCGCAGCCGAGGAGTGCTTGGCTAGGCGAGTTAACGGGTCAGGCCAGATCCACAGGCAGAGATCATGGAAGAGGCGTGTGTGGGTGAGAGGGACCTTACCCCGTGTTTGGAGGCAAATAGCCACAGACACTTTTGCAATTTATGCGAGCGTGGGGGCTAGTCAGCTTCCGAGGTGGGACTATCCCACCCTCCTTCCTTCACGCAGCAGCGGCAGCAGCTTCCTTTGTCAAATTGGCGCAGAGGACTTGGTCAAAGGCTCCAATTGATCACGCGAGGATACTCCTGCAGGTAATCCGCAATGCCTGGGACTTTGCCTGGGATCTGTAGGTGCTTAAAGCGAGAAGCTTCAATAATGGCGGTGGAGACCTGGGACCTGCAAGCATGAAAACAGGCTAAGAGCCCCAGTTAAAACAACTCATAAGCTTCGCCGTGAGGTGGGGAATTGAACGGCGGTGTTCGTGAGGTGTGAGAGTGCGTGAGGTGGCCAGACGGTGACGGAAGGTGAAGTGAAAAAGTGCGGTGTTCGATGGAGCAGTGGGGAGGCTAATAGCCTCGAAGACCAAATGGCTTTTGCTCTCTGGAACACGGCGGAGGTGTAGGGATGAACGGCAGTTGGATTGGTGGAGTGTAGTGGCCATGTGAGCTTGCCGGAGGTACACCGGCGACGTGGAAGATGGAGGACGACGGGGGGAGTCGGCGATCGAAACAAAGTGGCAGATGGCTGGAAACGAAGAGTGGAAGATAAGGAGTCATTTAGGAAAGGAGGCGGATGAAGGGGAGCAGAGTTGGCACCGGTTGAGGTGTGGCCGGTGCCGGAGATGAAGCTGTTCAGAGAAAGGTGGGCAGCGAGGATGAAGGGGGGGTAGGAGCACTGGCGAGTGCTACGCGACGCGTAAGAAGACAAGGAGGAAGAGTCTGCCACTGGTATTGTGGTCAAACAATGAGGGAAATTAGAGAGAGTCGCCAGAGCTTGAAGAGCAAATCGGCTGGAGGAGGGGAGAGGAATTTGAGGGATTCTCTGGTAGAATTCAAGCTTGGGGGCTTTGGTATGAGCAGGGGGTGCTTTTATACACCCCAGAAAGATAGTTAGAGCTTGGGAAGCAAGCTTCCCAAGCTTGGAAAGCTCACTGGAGTTTGGGACTTCCTTGATACCCAAATCTCTCATGCGTTCGCATGAGAGATTTGGTAGGTTTTAGGGCTTAGGATTGGGTCCAAAAGGAAGGGAATTTCTTAACGAACTTCCCTTTCAAATTTGAAAGAGATTCGTCAAGAAATCAAGGAGTTCTTTCCTTTCTAAAGTTGCCAGAGCAAGTAGGAATAGGTTTAATGGTGGCAAGGACCTGTTTGTGAGAATGATGATAAAGTTAGTGGCCTGTTTGAAAGGATTTTGAAAGTAAGGGTAAAAATGTAATTAAACATGACCAATTTGCAAACTAGGTCAAGACAAACTCATCTTAGGTCCAAATTTTGGTACAAACCTAATGTGGACCTAAGGAATCTAATGGTAAAGTTGGATTTTGGTTTTGACCACGTTTGAATGGGTAATTTATGCAAAAACCTAAATTAGGGCAAATGTCTGTCTAAGATTCTATTTTTGGTCAAAATGGGTTCTGATGGTCAAATTGAAGGTTCTAAACCCTATAGAATATTTTTCTATGAATTTTAAAAGGTTTAGGCAAATTTTATCCTGATCAAAACCTCATTTTATTAAGTGGATCTATTTTTTAAGGTTTCAAAAGTCATTTAATTCTCAAAACACGTGCAAACCCTTTTCTAATTGTTCTAACACACTTGTTATCTTTTTAAGACCAATTGACCTTCATTCAACACCTGAGAAAACCCGTGGTTGTACTGCATTCATGATAAGCTAGTAAAATTGTCATTTTAACCCTAGTTTCTTATTTTTCCTTCCGAATGGTTATGGAATGACTTGTGACTCTCTGGTGGTTATGTAGGAGCATTTACTGACTTAATTAGGTTAAAATGAGCTAATTATGGCTCATGATGGTGTTCCCATCACATGTCATGTGCAAATTCGTGCTCGCATGCTCCCACAAATCACATGCCTACACCGTCTATCTACACTACTTGCCATGCGTCATGCAACAATAACCCTCACCTTTATGATTAACGCTCACCCGCACACTAATGCATAGCAACCAACCCTCTCGTATGTCGATGCATGCTCGTAGGCACCAACTGCTCGTCTCATGCACCCATTTGCACCTACACACGTGATCTAGCACTCTCCCTAATGCTTGTGCGTCGTACGTGATCTTACGCTTCACACATACACTCCTCATCCTTCGCCTACACCTATGCCTCCACCACCCATGTTGTGCCCCCATCGTGTGCTCGAAGGAGAAGGGGAGAGGTCTTCTCTCTCTCCCTCTCCCTCTCGATCAAAGTGTCATCAAAGATGATTAATGATGAAGTTCAAACAGTAATGGAGTATTTAAAGACTTAAGGAAATCCTCATTAGGTTTAAGGATAAAACTAACTTCCCAAAATATCCCTAACCAAGTTTAATTATCTAATAATCCCTTGTAATGTATTTTGCATATAATTTCTGCTACAGACCTCCGATTTTTGTGAAATTGGTTTCGTTAAAAAGTTTTCGACAACAAAAATCCAACAATACTAAATATGACACCTTGAGCATAAATTTTACCTAAGAGTTGACCAGGGTTAACCAAAACCCACATTTCCTCGTTTTGAGGCTACACTGACTTAATTCATGCCCAATAAGCGTCAACGAGTTCATCTAGACATACTTTATGTAGATTTGGACTCAGATTCATATTTTGAGTCATAACATCCAATGACTAGACATATAAGGTCGATGAGCTCACAAGAGGAGAGGAGGCAAAAAGAAAGTGCATTGAATGCTACTCAACCAAGCATTAACTCTCCTCCCTCTTTAATCTTGAGCCTTTAGCTAGTCCAAACCCAACTAGCAATCTTTATTCGCTTGTAATTAAACTACTATCTCATGTAGTGAAACCGAGAGATGAACTCCCAAGAGGAGAGGAGGCAAAAAGAAAGTGGATTGAATGCTACTCAACCAAAAATTAACTCTCCTCCCTCTTTAATCTCGAGCCTTTAGCTAGTCCAAACCCAACTAGCAATCTTTATTCACTTGTAATTAAACTACTATCTCATTAGTGAAATGGAGAGATCCACACCTCCTGAGATGTAGCATCATATCCTAAGGCGTGAACTTGGTAACCAATCTCCTATATGCTCTCTTGTGTGATTGATCCATCTCCATCCTAAACCCTCATGTTAAACTACTTCAAGTCGAGGTTTGCACTTATTTGGTGACAAGGCATTTGTCAAACAAAGCCAATAATTCCCCACACGAGAACTAGTCCTATGAAGAAGTAAGAAGTATTACAAGTAAATCAACAAAAGTAGAAAACAACGTTAAGATCAAGATTTTTCCTTGTAGAGGTTTTAAGTGCCCCCTTTGAAATCTAGCCTTTAATAGATAGAAAAACAACCATCGGTATAGGTCAAAATTACTATCGTTATAGGTCCAAAGAGCTATTCCAACGGGCATTTGAGCTGTTCTCTTAGGAGGCGTCACTGTAGGGTATATTGACGGTTAAAACCATCGGCGTTGCACCTAGCTACAGCAACAGTCGTGTTTCCAAGAGCCTTTGATCATGCCAATAGGGATGCTTATGACTGTCGGTATAGACCTATAGTGCTAACAACAGCCTTTGCAAATGTAATGCAAAAGTCTTTACCAACGAAAAAATCATTGGTAAAACCATCACTATAGATAAACAAGTTATCCACCTTCATAATACATACATTAATGCTTATATCCGTTAATGCTACCATCAATGTAAGTCTTTGATGAATATAAAAAAATATATCCCTAGTGCATCACCATTGAGATGTCCCTAAATTTAATATTTAATTTTTTATTATATGTCATGCATAAATGGAACTTCCTCCTCTTATGAGATCAACTAAGCATGCAAACAAACAATTAAAGGTATAAATCATTCAATCCAAATAAGACATATTTTAAAAACGTTGACCATTAATAACAAAGAAAAAGGATTTTAATCAACAAATATTTCCTTTAACTTAAAGTGCATAAGTTTCATGAGTACTATCTATACAAAATTTTTTCAAACACAAACTATTGTCTAAAATGATATATACAACAAAATATGAAAAAATAAATCACTTGAAGCAATCCTTAAATCCCCAGCTTCCATGAATGTCACTAATCCTAGCATTTCCTAAGAAAAAAATCAAAATTATCATTATTACAACTTAATAAGTTAATATCTTTCAATGTATCAATCTAGATCATAGACAAATGCTATTAGGAACTAAGAATCTAGCCAATCTCTAGATTCAAGGACCACTGAAACTTTAGTTTTACCTTCAGTCCTCCTGAGCTAGTATAATAGCTGAGATGCCTCATGCCATATAAACACATTTCAAGGCATCATACCTTATCCAAGAAACACTTATCCAAGATATGTTGCATCATTCCTCATCAGGAACACAAAGTTGCAAAGATGTTATCGGAAAGAAAAAGAAATAGAAAATTGGAAAACTATATTGTTATAAGAAAGCAAATCATATATATATAAAAGAAAGGAATACTATTTTCTCCTAAACGTATAAACAAATTGTAGGCATTGGTGAACTACCATAAGTGGATAATTCATGAGAAATCCACCTAGGCATTTCCACAAGAACCTCTTATGCATATCCCATTGACGCAGTTCATTCCACTTGGAACTGCATCCAATGGAAATGACCAGATGAACACTCCCTGTAAGAGATCCATATCCAATCATAAGCCACTACATACAAGACCATGAACCACATAAAAAGAGGACGCTAATCAAAGAAGCTTAAGCCAAAGCCTAAGTTGAGATCGCAAGATCAACACAAATAGTGCGTTCACTATTGTGTAATTTCATGTCAATTATCCCTCTGGAAGCAAAGGAGATAGGAAATATGACCTTAAGACGTGCAGAAAGAAGAGTCAGACAAAAGGATTGGGCTATTAACTCATAATTAGAAGGCAAATTGTCTGACTTGTTAGACTGTATCCAGAACACTAAAAGTACTTGTGCAATTTGGTCATCATTCAGGATTGCAATCTTTGGTTCTTGCATCCAACTCATATACATTAAAATGCTTGAACCAACACAGCATGGCATGGTTTACTGTCAGATTTCTCGCTTCATTGCAATCTCACTTATACTTAGGTCTGTGGGGCACGATACCTTTTTCCAATATTTGCTTGAAATCTGACAGTATTCGCTACTTGAGAAATCTAAGTTATAGTAGAAAAATATCATGTCCTCTCTTTAATATCATATCATAAATGTACTTCATCCACAAACTACAAGGAAACTACATTTTTGCAGTATTTGTTCGAAATCTGACAGTATCCCCTACTTGAGAAATATAAGTTATGGTAGAAAGGATATTATGCCCTCTCTTTAATATCATATCATAAATGTACTTCATCCATAAACATTAAGGAAACTACATGAATTTTTGACTTTATGTGCAGATCAAAGTTCAATATTAAGAGTTTAGCAATGGACTTGCTTTTTGGCAGTAATCATGTTGTGATCTAAGAGCAGCATGCTACTGTACTTCTGACAATCCAGTATGCTACTACATGGATATATGCCTTCACAGCTGCCATTGAATTGATATCCATTGATATGTAATCTGGATGATGGCTCTCAAACTTGATGATGCATTTGGAAACTTTGATCATTTCTTCAACAAGGTAAATAGGGGCCTTAAAGTAACCCTTCAATCCCTTCATTTTTGCTGAGATATTCTAAAGTTGCTTGAGCAACAAAAGTGATAGAGCCAGGGGGTTTATTCTAGACAGTTGTAGGATCATAATAAACTCAGCATAGCTTAGATCGACTGCTGCAAGCACAAGAACATTCTTCACATTCCATGCATAGCTTTCAACCAACCTAAGTAGCACCATCGTTGTTTTATGCTTATTGGTGTCTCTAGGGTTGTTACGCAACATCTGAAAATGTACCAACCATTGTTTTCCCAAACAGATACTTAAGAGTGCAAGTTTTGGAGAGAAATTCTTTAATAAAAATTATGAAATACTCCACTAATTTGTGATACCTCTTGATATTCTGTGGATGACGTATCCTATTTCTTTGTCCTTAACAACAATCTTCATGCCATTCTCTCTATCTACTACAGTTGCCATTGTATGAGTAGGCACCTAAAGATATTATCATTTTGCTTCAGCAAACTATATTTCATTTGATCCACTTTGATCTCAAATTGTAACTTGACTTGACTACCAAGAAAAATTGCCATTCTTCACACTTTTTTAGCTATTAAGTTGCATGATGAAATTTGAACTCAAAGTAAAACATAGCATTCTAAATGGGGCATTAAAGAAAATGCTTTGGAAGACTTACTATGGATGCGATGACAAACATAATTGTGTTCTCTATCAGGCAGAGTAGAGGCATAGGATCAATGAAATAGCCATCTGGAACATGCGTCTCGAGAATTTTCTTGACGAGCATGTCCTCGATGGAAGATATGTCCATAGGATATGATTTATATGCTGAATCCTTCGCTATTCTTTGGAAGATACTTCTGAATGAGCAGCTTCTGAACTATCTTGGACAACACCTGACTTCACATTGATGTTCAACGTTTGTAGCTTAGCATTGGTCCCCAAGAAAAGCTAGGAAAGCATTTCTTCTAACTGAAGAAAAGTGATTCCCCTCTTTATTCATGTGTCAACTTTATCTTTTTCTTTCTTTCCTATTTGTTGCTTTGTTCATGCCTAAAATTTCTACTAGTTCCTTGCTTATTTAAGCTTGAATGTTTCTATAGTTTATCTGAAATATTTTTTCTTTTTCAACCATTAGACTACAAGGGGATTCCCAATTGTAAAGATCTAAATCCAAATCATCTAATTCGGACAAGGTGATCATAAACTACTATTTGTAATTTACCCAAATGGATATTGGTGCAGCATTCAATACTACCGAAGTCTAGTTGAGAGGTAATAATTCTCAAGATGTGGGTGCTATGCCAATAGTACAATTTATTACTCTGTAATCTTTTCGATCCCTTTGAATTTATTCCAGTATCTATCTTTTCCCAGCAAATAGAATCTTACTCCCTTTAAGTAAGAAAGAATTACACAACACAAAGCTAAAGATATTTCCTAATTGTAAGCTATTGCACTTCTAACAATCCAATATGCAATAACCAAGAAAAAGAAGGGCATAATAAGATACTACAAAAATGATTGATAATACAATAAGTTTCAGATCATTGATTTCAAACTCATGTAAATGCAAATATGACAATAGTTCCAAATATGACAGTTCCAAATTGTTATTGATATACAGATCAAAGTGCTTTCATCTATGACTTTTATGGGAAGAAATCCTTACACAGAAAAATGTAGAAGACGGCAACCAGGTGAATTGTCTGCATATCACACAACACCAAGCACATCATAGGATACAAACCTCATTTTGGTCATGGAGCAACTATTGGGGAAAAGCCAAAAGATGGTAATCCTATGTCACGAAAGCCACACAATACCAGAAATGTCAAAGTTGTACTCACCCTTCTGGAGCTTCATTCACTACAGCCTACCCATCTTTGCTTTTTATTTTTCTTGGTGAGTCAGCTTTCTAAATATACAAGAATAGAAATATCAATAATATAATTAATGCCCTAGCTAGACCACACTATAACCAACATCAATTGAAAGTTTAAGTTAAAATCCAAGGAGGTCATCTTAGGACGATTCCCAAATAGAATAATCTCCATCAACCGTATAAACAACACAACCAGTAACAAATAGATTGCTCCTAAATGCTCTATAGTTATGGCTAGCCATTTAAGATAAAATCCACCTAAGCTAGGAAAACTACTCCAAATCAATAATTGCAAATAAAAGTGATCACTTTTAGTTTAAGCTTAATAATGCAACAACCAGATCCTAAGCAAGTAAAAGAGATCACTTTGGCAAACCAATTAAGAAATTCAAAGTGTGAATATGTCTTCATATATGATTCCAAATATGCCACTTTGAACTTGCAATCCAAAGGTGCATATCTTGGAATAATTTACAACTACTCTGAACAAGGATGTCCATCAACAAAACAATAAGAAAGATTAGAAAAAAGGCCACGATGGAAATAGAATACCAATCTAATGAGTACCTTTTTCTACAATTCCATGAAAAGCTTCTTCAAGCTTTCTGCTTCTTCCTCCAACTACAATTGTCCATAGCAAACCCTTGATTACACTTCCATAATTATAGTGAAGTGATATTTTTGCAATAGTTGTTACTAGGGAGCTCATGTTTAATGGGTATGGCTACTTTCATGTTTGTGTTCATTTTAAATTTCTAGATGTGGACTAAATAGGGATACACGTGTATTTAACAAGTATATGCATAAAAGGTAATATAAGTGTGCATGGTAGGCAAATCAGGCTTGCATATTTAAAATTTTATTAAAATTATGGATAAAAGAAAATAGAATGGAACAAGTATATTCATACCATGTTGCTTCCATTAGGAAAATGTATATCAAGTTGTTAGAATGGATCTTATATAGGATAATCAATTTTTACATATACCCAAAATGCATATATATACAAATATCTTATTGATGTGAATAGGCATACCTATAAATATTACCATCAACATGTGCAATTTTTTATAAATATGATTGTAATTATTCTACATTCTTGACATTTACTAATGAAAGATAAGGTTTCTTTCTTATGGCATGTGGTAATGAGGTCAACCACCCCGCAACTCTCAGAAGAGGTGTTGTCTTTGACTGATGATAACATTAGCTTAGAAAAGGCTCTCATCTCTCCTAAGCTAGTCCTCATAAGTTCTGCCTAGCATTTGAAATAAGAGCTTGAAAAATTTATATCACAGAAATCAATACAGTTGTCATTTTTTTTAGTACCTTGGTGTTACTTCCCATATCTAATCCATCAACAAAACCTGGATTTGCTACTATTATTGTTAACCATGTGCTTTCAATGTAGATGTGAAACAAACGTATTTTTATTGCTTGCTGCTATGGCCACTACATTTTTCAATGTTCCACATAGTCCAATGCCCTCAATATCTTGCATCTTCTAGGTCATTGGTCTTCCGAAAACACTGAAATTATTTTAATACACCTTCAAGGAGATTGTTTATGGGGCATGGGCAATTATCAATCTTAGACTCTTTATTAATTCGAATCATATTGAAAAGGAAGACAAATAAAGTAAAATCAAAATAGAGAGTGAACTAGTAGAAACCTATGGATAATACTAAGAAATGAGGAGTAGTGAACAGTTCCACCGATTTCTGTGCAATTGCCTGGTCCTCACTAAACTTCCCCACTTCAACCTACATGCATATGTCATCATGTACAAGATACAATGACCATCAAACCATGATTGAGGAGCTACAATGGCTTGTCATCCCTCACAAGTCCCCCAGGCCTAGATCCACCATGACCCTAAGGTGCATGGTCACTGGTCCCTGCCCCTCCTTGCATTTTCACAAACATCTCTCATGCTGCAAAACCCCAATAAGGCATTTCCACAAACACTTCTCATGAAAAATCTTATTGAAGCATTTTGACAAACATGTTATATGCAACAAGAAATATAAATCCTTACCATTCAATTTTGACAAACCCTAAGAATAACTAGCAACCGAGAGATATTGGTTTAGATTGGCGAGAGAGAGTACGGGATCTCGAGCGATTAGATCTGAGTGATGATCTAGTTAGAGATTTCTCCTCCTTTCTTGAGTGGATCAAATCCAGATCATGAGTAGATTGTGTGCGATCATGAACCAATCAAGTAAAAGATAGTGTAGATCACGACTAGATCCAGTAAGAGATCAAAAGTAGATCATGAGCGACAGAGAGAGGTGACAAATCTGCTTGCAGATCTACGAGAGATTTCTACTTTTTTTATGATCTCTGATGATTGAGTGTGAGCAAGAGATGGTTGAGAGAACCAACCTACGTTTATTCACATCAGGAGAATGGTGATCACCAACGTGTAGGCAAATCTTCCGATGTGCTCGAAATAAGAGATCTATCAGAAGGATTTAGGGTGACAAGGGTTAAGAAGATCAGGAGGAATGTGGAGTAGCAAGAAAATATCAGAGATTGATCTGAAACCCTAAAAGATGTCCTCCACCTTTGATGATCTCCAAAAAAAAAGAAGGCATCGAGCATAAGAATAGAGAGGGAGACAACTAACCTAAGTCGACGAGAGGTTTTGGGAGTTACGATCGATCGGGGCAACGATGATCCAATGAAATGGTGCTGACACTGAGGTGCTACGCTGAGATGAGGTCAACGCTGAGGTGTTGTGCTGAGGTGAGGTCCAGGTGGAGGATTTAAATCCAAATAGCCGAGACTGAGGTGAGGTCGAGGTTGATGCTTGAGCCTGAATGAGTTGAGCTCAAGACCGAGGATTTAAATCCAAATAGCAGGAGAAGAAAGAAGATGCATTTGCCTTGACTCTTTTTGTTCTTTCCTAATGTACCCGCTAGTGTAGCTCACAACAGCAGCAACATATAATATGAGCTACAATGAAATTTTCCTTGATGTTGATGTAGTCCACTGTTGCTATGGGGCAATTTTTTGTAGTGTAGATATAAATTTATACAAGCATTCTATTCAAAGAAAAAAGCACATAAGAAATAGAGTGGGAAATTTGGTATTGGATGAGGTAGTTATGGTCAAGTTAGGTTGTGCAAGATAGGAAACCATAGTCGATTGATTATTATCATAGCTGTCTATGGATGTAGCAATAAGCATTTCTGTCAATAGCCATGCCAATAACTCCTAAAGCAAGAGATTTAGCCTACCGACAACTTATTGAACTATTCATTAACCATGCCAACAAGATATGATGGGAACACCAGGCAAAATATCCCATTTGAGCACCCATGACCACATCATCTGCTACTAACTACCGACAAAACTCTTTGGGTCGGGGTTCCATCGTACTGGGACAAAGTAGGGTGCTTGAACTTCTCGAGAAGTGGTGCATTCATCACTTCCTTTGTAAAAGGGTGCATTTACATACGCCTGGGGCAAATACCCCTCATCGCCCGCATGACCTAGCAAACAATCTTCAGGAAGAAGTTGCCTCTACTGAGATGCAATAACCACGCTCCCTAGGGGTGTACACGGGTTGGGTTGAGAATTTCCTAACCCAATAAAAAATGGGTTGGGTTGGCTTTAAGGTCTAATAAACCCAACCCAACCCGCAACCCAATTCAACCTGATATATTACACACACAAGAATATCCATTCAAATTTTAAAGGAAAAAAAGCCACCCTGTTTAAACTTGAAAGGAGACAAAAAAAATCCACACAAATAACGCACACCACTCCCTCAATTTCACTTTTCCCTCTCCCTGTGTGCTCTCCATCATACGCTTCTTTTTAGTTTCCCTCCTGCTCACAAGCCCTAAACCAAGCTTTCTCTCTCATCATCACCACCAACTTCTTTTACAACTCCCTTCTCGTCATTGCCACTCAAGGTTAGCATCTTCCTCCCTCCTCTCTTCTGCCTCTACATTAATGGCAAGCCACCACCTCCCTTCACTAGAGCAACCGCCGCCACCACAACCACCACCATCACCACACAGCCCACCACCCCCTCACCCGCCATCCATCGTCATCACTACCTTCCCCTCTGCCCAGCCTGAGCCTACCACCAGAGCCACTGGTCTGCTACCACCAGTCCACCACCACCACAGGACCCACCACCCCTCACCAGCCATCCACCATCCTCATTATCTTCCCCTCCGCCCAGCCTATCACCGACCACCACCACACAACCTACCTCCCCTCACCGACCATCCTCCTTCACTATAGCCAACAGTCATCACCCCCTCTCTTGACCATCATCCTCCCCCCATTCCTTCCCTTAATTTAGCCTAAATTATTTGAAACTTCGACGTAGGAATTCAAACTTTGATGCTTGAATTAGACATCATTATTTAGGTTTTCATCTATTCTTTGTTTAGACAGAATTAAAAGACATCCACACATACATCTTGAATTTTTTCTTTACTAGTAAAAAATTATTTTGATTCTCGTCTAATTATTTATTTTAAATGCCTACATCTAATTACATGGATAAGATAATCACCTTGTAATATGTGTTTACTCTTCTACAGGAAAGAGACAATTACTATTATACAGCTATCAAGTTTTTTTTTATTTTTACCTATTTTAGTCTCCTTTTTAGAAGATATAAGTTATTTATGAGTTTAAAATGTTTTGTTATTAAGTATGAAAGACAGAAAATAAGCAGGTGATAAACATAAGTTTGAGTCCTTTGACTAGTCAACATCCTGCTCAACCAAACCCAATTTTTATGTGTTGGGTTAGGTTGGGTTCGGTAGTGTAATGGGTTGGGTTAGAAAAATCTCAACCCAAAAGCTATGGGTTGGGTTTGGGTTGAGTCCCAACCTGACCTAACCTGACCCATGTACACCCCTAACACTCCCAACTGGTCCTCAAAATCATGCAGGGGTGGAGCAGATGAAGGAACTTGAGGAGCCTCTCCCCCACAACTTCTGATCTGCCACTTGAGCTGCTCCTACTCTTGAAGTCGAGCTCTCTCCTCCTCGACCACCTAACACCAATGTGCTTGGTCGTCCACCTGACTGGAAGCATAAGAACAAATTTTGCAATTGGACCTTCTCATTGCACTCACACACTTCACAAAGTTAGCCCATAATGGCCTTCTACCCCACCTGAAGAATGGCGAGGTGAGCGAGATACTCCTACTCTTTTTCCTGGAGCTCCTTCAATGGGTCCACAAGGGGCTTCTAATTTTTAAGAGCAACATCCTTCTTCTAATTGCCTCCTTCTCCATCTACTACCGACAATGAGATTGGACAACGCGAGATTCCTCAAGTCCTAGTCATTTGGGGTTGACCTTCAAGGAAAGATGTGTCACAAGAGACATAGATCAAAGGAAAAAGATGATGAAAACAAGTGGAAATCAATAACTAATAGATATCTTCCCACAAACGATGCCAATGATCAAAGCCTTTTTTTCTTAATGCCATATCGAGTTCATGAATAAGGAAAAGGCACGCTCAAAAGAACAAACAACCACACAAAGAAACAAGAGTATTATGACCCAATTTCACCCAGTATAAGTATACATCTGGGGAGGGCATATGTACCCTTAGATTTGCACTACATGTTTGGAATAGGAGAATACATTAACTCTCCTCTCTCTTGCCCTATGCACACGTGCCCCCATACAAAAATGACAACTCACTTAAATAACATAATTCTTCGCAATATGGGCATTGACTACCAAGCGTACTCTTCAAGATCTGATTGTAATGGCATCAAATTGATGGCATGTCGTATATGTTTCAGAGCATACCACCCACATTCATCAAAGATCGTGAAAATAGGATAACGAATGTGGTAAGCATCATCCAACTAGACTCTACTGGATGGGTTTACCTATGTATCCGCCAGACCTTGTAGTCAACTAATAAGTCCATCTATCCAACAACATATTTAGTGAGATATGTTGGACTTGTGTAGTCCGCTCATCTAAACCATTTGACTACCAGTGTCTCCCTTTAGCCAAATTGCCAATGCAGACCTGTCTAATTAAGTAGGTATGTACCTGATTCTTCTTTTAATTCAAGTGGATCTTATAATATTAGATTTTTTGCCCCAAGTTACTCTATTGAAGGGGCCTCTATAGACTTCTTCTTGGACCTTCATCAAGACTCTTTGATTGTACTTAAATGAAAATTTTCCTTCTGTCATCGGTATCTGATTTATCTTATTCATTTTCCTATACATTCCACTTTCTTAAAAGAAATCTATATAATTGGATCAATATTTTAACAATTTGATTTCAATAGAATCCTCAAAAAACCAACAAGAAAATAAATCTCAATCTTAGTGAATCACCACAAGTTTCATTGACTTAAACTCAACCATTGCATTTCCTTAGGCCTCGTTTGGTAAGGGGAATAAATTTGTGGAATAAGTTGAAGGAGTTGAATAAAGGGTGGAATAAGTGAATTAACCCGTTTGAACGTTTTAGCAGGTTAAAGTTATTCCGCAAAGATGGTGGAATAACTTTATGTCGGGTTAAGTTCACGTAACCTGACGTAAATAGGAGGCGGGTTAAGTAGCGGGTTAAATACTAAACCCACCAACCAAACACAACCTTAGTCTTTTAACATTTATTCATTCTCATGAATAATTTAATGCTTAAATATAACAAAATATTCAAATCCAACTTTAGTCATGACAGATATTATGCCTCCTTACATAATGCTTAAAACCTCAAGTATACCACCACTAAAGTAATTAACAACTCCCACTTTATTAAAAAAGTTCATAATTGGATCACAAATTTTCCCATTAGAATTCCTTAAGTCATATTTTTGCCTGATTTAGATTATAACAAGGCAAATGGCATCGAAAATTTAATACTTTAATCAAGAGAACACAACGATTATCACTCTGATATTACTAGTACCATGACTAAGTATTGTAAAAACATGGAAAGACAATTGAGTTATAACTTACATAAAGTACATAGAGAAACCCAAAACTATAGAAATCAAGAAATTAGCATAAAATAGAGCTCCATGCAAAAAACTCATTCTCTATGGTCCATGCATCATAAGAGCTCAGGGATTATACTTGGAGTATGGCATAACACCATAATGGATGGTACTTACTAGGTAAGTCTTGACACCATAAAATTTCTTCTCCCTCGATGAGTTGAAGAGGCCCTTCCCTGTTGAGAGACCATTTGGGAACTCCAAACTACAAAGTCCTTCGAGTACTCACTATAATGATTACAATGAGCACCACCACATAGCAATCAAACATGCACGTTACTCTTTATAGGAGAGAGGAGGGCATAACCATGGATAGAAAGAGAAAGGTCTACCACTATTCTTGATGTATTTGGTACTAGATTTCGGGATTAAGGTTTCCTATGTTTTCATTGAGAGAAATTTATAAGGGATTATTCAAAACTCAATACAATGATGGCCCTTTAAATCTCAATGTACAAGTGGATATCAAATCTCAAATATTTGTAAATTATCTAATGCCATTTTAGCATTTTAATTATTGGGAAATTTACCATTTTAACCCCAAAATTTGCATTCTAACTCTTTTGGATTAAGGCACCAACTCAAGGCTATGCTTGAATATCATTTAACCTCCCTAAACAACATTTTATTACTTTATGTGTTTACATTAAGATTATTATTGATTTTATTAGGTCAATAATGAAGCATTCAAGCATGAGAATTTCGATGTCATACAACCCTTATGCACCTCCAATACTTGTGAATCCTTTACACTAAGACTTATTAACCCTCAAATCTCATTCTGCTATTTTCATTACTAAGGATTACTCATCCAAATTCTCTTGATATCACTAGGATAAGAACCATGCCAAATTTGTTTTATTCTCTTTCATGTAGATCTACTTAGGATTTCATGACCACATGTAAAATTCATCTTTCCAATATACTTAAACTAAGCTCATTCATTAGATTCATCAAGTGAACTTGTGTCATCACCTAAAGAGATCCTATCTCTCTTGTCCTCTTAGGCACAAACACTAGCTTTGAAGCATTAGCACCTTGATGAGCACCTCAACTAACAATCTAAAAAGCGCCTATACTAAAATATAGAAATGCATAAGTGTGTTAAAATAAATGATGTCTTTTCTATGACAGCAATGAACGTGAACTCATTATATCTCAATCTCATTCGATAAACCCTTTAATCCAACAATATAATAACTTTGAATTCCCATTTGGGAACATCAATCGAGAAAGAATCTCCAAAGAAGATTGAAAGCTCTTTCCAAACTCATGTGGAGAAACCATTATCAATTTCTTGATGTGATATCAAATTCTCTTAATGGTTAGCATCTAGTTTAATATTGGATATATATAAACCAATCAATAGCATAAGTCTATTTGTATTAGATACCATTCAATTATACAATAACTGAAACTTTTATTTAGATGGAGTTATGAAATGTAGCTCCTTTAGGATGTCTCCAAATAACAAAACCCTGACATGATGTACTACAACAAAAGCAATTTCATGGACAATGGTTGTCAAGGATGTCCTTTTATGCTCAAAGACTCCATTTCCCCCCCTTCAAAATGGCAAGTCAATGGGATTAACTCTTAAGGGGTTCTACTTAAGAAAGCCGCTATAGACTTTATGCAATGGTGATGAATGAATGCTTTCTCCATACTGTTGGAATTACAAGTTCACCAAAGGCTGAGTTACCATTTTAAGGCATCGAAGTATCAAGGTTACCACCCATTTATTGTCTAGCAAAATTCCAAATTCAATTTATTCAATCTCTCAACAAAAATTTAGAAAAATCTATTTTTCATAAGAAAAAAAAAGGATCAGACAATCTAATGAACCAGAAAAGATGAAAAGGAATTAAGTTCAGTGACAGAAATGAAAGATGGATTCAACCTCAGATACAAGTTAATCGCCTGGCAAATCATGTCCAATCACCTATACACATTTGTAGGTGCATACTTCAACTAGAAAGCCTCAGTTGACAAATCACCTGGTAAACACAGGTTCCAGAAATGTTCCTGCATATGTTAGTCAAAAGGTTAAACAGCTTAATTTGTAACTGCTATATTCAATTAAGACTAAACAAGGACAACAAACTCCTACTCTAACATACAGCACAAATGAGTAGCTTATAAGGCAAGCAATTACTAGATGCTGAGATGTGAAAAGAAGATGACCATTCACCAAGGAAACCATGGCCTCTATACATAAGGAGAGTCTAGGCCCAAAGAAATACAAAAGGGAACCAAACTGATGCGGAAAACAATAAACAATACAGGATTTCTCTCTCTACATAATGCTTTTAGAGGTGCTTAGTTTTCCCTTTGACACTATTTAGTTTTCCCTTTGGTACTCGAAACAAAAAACGAACGACTTTTCTGAAAAACACTGACATCATGCCACATTCCAACAGAAACTTATGGTAATACCAATCTCAACACATTATCATCCATGGATGGATAAAAGCAAACTTACCGTGGAAAGAAAAACAGACAGTACTAAAAATTCCAACGTAGATTTTATTAGGATATCAGCCCTAAGGTGATGGTTCACCACCAAATCCTCCACCAGCAAAGCCACCACCACTGTATCTTACCTGGAAGTCTCTTACCACTTCCAACCTTCTCAGTTGCATAGCTTTACATGGATGTACCAACCATGCAATTCCTAAACGAAACATATGCAAGACTTTAACAATAATGCCACAAGATGATAAACTTTACAAGCAAGATGATGATCATGATAGACCTTGCCATCCATGCTAGACAAGGCTTCACTACTGATTCATCAGAAGGGAAATTCACAAAGCCGAAACCCCTTGATCTTCCTGTGTCTCTATCTGTGATGACTAGAGCTATACAGTTCACAGCCAAACCAAAGTTTCAAATACAAAGCTCAAAAATTGTATTCCAAAAATTGACAAACTCACCTTTAGTCGGCTCACCAAAGCCTGTAAATGCATCTCGAAGCATTTGATCATCAATCTTAAATGAGAGGCCTGATTGGAATTTATGGTTTGGTAACATTTTATGAATGACGCATTGAAAAATTCCCCAAAAAGCTCCAACTTGGATGTTACAGTGAATTACCTCCAACAAAAAGTTTTGTGACCATGCAACGCATGGTGTTGAACATGTGCAAGGTAGAGGCAGGGCCGGCAGAACCTATGCTGTTCTCTAGGCTTTGTTTCACAAGGCATCCAAATTTTCTAGAAAATGACATCTTTAAAAGTTCAAAAACCTGGCAATAGTTAATGTCAGAACCACCATACACATCTGCACATACTGAGATTCATTGGCAAAAGTTCACACGATGGATCGATGAGAAACATGGAGTGTGAGGAGAAAATAATTATCTTATTGAAAATAATCCCTAATCTTCTTTATATAGAGAGTCAAGTTAGGAAAAGTACAAACTAAACCCAGCCAAAAAAAAATTGTTAGCATATCATATTATTAAGGGTGTTATTTTCAAGTAACCTTCTATAAAATTGGGGCTAGGGTTTCTCTTATCAATTAAAACATTTGTTTTCCTCTCGCATGGTATCAGAGAAGTGATCTTAGATCGATGGTCTAATATCCTACCAAAAATCCACCAATCAAAATGTTTGAATCACCAAACCTTTGGTGATGTAAAGGAATGATCAAAGAGGGAGCAGCACTAGCTGGCAGCAGCAGCGTCACCAGTGGTGCTGGGTCAGGCAACACCACCACTGCTGGTGTAGGGGCTTGCGGCGATGTTGCTATTGACCATGAAGTTGGGGCACAACTTTTCTCCATGTTGACTTGTGTGATGAGCCTTTTCTTACATGTTTGTTCCAAGCTTTATGTTGGCATGATAAGCCTTCTCTCATGCAAATCAAATCCTATACATGAGAGATCCACTAAATCTAACAAGCAAGTTGGACAGTGGATTAGTGATTCAGGCACATCAGTTCATTTCATTAGGAACCTCAAGGAGTTGAAGAATCCCTCTAAGCCACGTGGAGTCAAAGAAATCAAAGTGGCCAATGGGGCAACATCTCCAATCACCTCTATTGAAGAAGACCAAGTATGTCCAGTTTTAAGTATCAGTGATGTGCATTATACCCCAGAATTCCCCATGAGTTTACCATCAATTAGCAAGATATGCAAAGACCTAGGGTGTAGAGTGGTTTTCGATGACAAGCATTGCTATTTCCAAGACAGGAATACCAATGAGATCATTGGTAGTGGTATACAGTGATTTAAATGTCAATGGCATGCCGGCAGCATGCTAACGAAATGGCAATTTTTTGCAGATATGCTATGTCGACATGCTCAAGTTATTGAAACACAGCTGTTTCACCAGCATGCCGGTGAAATCATCGGCATGCTGCCAGTTAGCTCAGCATGCCATTGGCATGCTACTGCTCCTTCTGTTGTTGCTCCTATTATAGCTTTGTTACTGCTGCTACACAGGTTATGTATCGACATATTGCATATTAAGTAAAAGACATGATTTATGGCTTAAATGGAAATGTTTATCCATTGAAATAGTTATTGTTAAATTTTTAATAATTTTGACTACTTCTGTCATTTTTGTCGACATGCCCTCGGAATATCGGCGAAATGTGCATTTGGAAATTTATCGAAACGGCGTCGAAATCGGCATTTTAAACCTTAGTGGTATAGAGAAAGATGGTTTCTATTATCTGGATACTTCACTATTTGTTGGAGAAGTGTCTATTACTAGTGATCCTTAGTTATGACACAGACGACTGGGGTACCCATCATTAGAGAAGATGCGTTAAACATATCCCAAGTTGCCTACCACGTTGTCACTGGAGTGAGAGGATTGTCAATTGAGGAAACATCACAAGAGCACCTTTCCACAAAGACATGATGGTGTGAGGACAGTACCATTTGCCTTGGTCTACTACGATGCTTGGGGACCGATGAGAGTTCAGAGTACTGGTGGTCATAGGTATTATGCAGTGTTCATTGATAATTATAGTCATCTTATTTGGGTCTTTTTTATGAAGGCCAAATCAGAGATTCCCTAGATTATGCAAAGGTTCTTTCAGAAGTTTAGACATAGTACTCCACTACCATACAAGTTTTCTAAGATGACAATGCTCTAAAATTTGTTCAGTGGAAGATGCAGGAGTTTTTTAGTGCTCATGGGATGATCCACCAGACTTCTTGCACCACATGTCTTAGCAAAATAGCATGGTGGAGTGTAAGATGAGGCACCTTCTTGACATTGCTTGAACCTTGATGATCCACATGAGGGTGCCCAAGCACTTCTAAGGAGATGCCTATTCATCACTGCATACCCGATCAACAAGGTCCCATATTTAGTACTACAAGGGTGCATTCCTTACTAGGTTTTACATCCAAACTATGACTGACCCTTTGCTCAAGCACTTAGAAATCAGGATAAGTTTTCTCTGAGTGCAATGAAGTGTATCTTTCTTGGGTACTCACAAACCCAGAAGGGATACAGATGCTATGATCCAATTCGCAAGCGCTATGTAGTGACAGCAAATGTTACATTTTTTAAGAGAGTGCCATACTATTCTGAGAAAAGTACTAGTTTTAACTTAGCTTTGACGGAAACACAGGTGTACCATCGTCATCCAGCCATCCTCCCTAGTCCTCCTCAAAACCATTCTACTCCTACTACTGATGTTCCATATGACTTAGCTTCTAATCATGAGAGGCCCATTGTGTTGAAGAAGTCAAATCGCTCGTTACATTACATCCCATGTCTTACCATACTGGAACTTCTCATCTATAGGGGGAGATCAAACAATTTCCTTCTACCATCACTACTACAGTTATTCCTAACAACTATCCCAAGGATCACAGGCCCCCAGATTGCATGCTCCTATAGACGAGGAGATGGAGGCTCACAGGCCTAAGGGGCATGAGAGTTTGTCCCATGACCCACAAATGCTACAGTGGTAGATTTTTTATGGGTATACACCATCAAATATCTTGCAGACAACACAATTGACAGGAATAAGACAACATTAGTAGCCAGAGGTTTTACTCAAGACATATATGTGGAGACTTTTTCTCCAATGGCCTACATTTCCTCCATTCATATTATTATCTCAGTGGCTGTAAATAGGGGACAAATATTGTGCCAGTTGGATATCAAGCTTGCCTTTTTATATGGTGACTTAGCTGAGGAGGTATATATGAGACAACCATCATATTACAGGATACAAGAGGAGCATGTGCGCATGCTAAAGAATGCTATTTATGTCCCAAAGTAGAGTCCAAGCAAGATTTAAGCATCGCTCCTAACCCATCCTCTCTCTCTCTCTAGTCGCTACTGATGGGAACACCATCATGAGTCATAACTAACTTAATTTGATCTTATAAAGTAATAAAAGCTCCTACATATCCGTCAGAAGGTCTCTAGAGCAGGAAGAGTTGTTCTGAGGAGAAAAGTTGAAAATAAGGTTATTTTTGCAATTTTACCATCTTATCACAAATACAGAATAACCACGGGGCATTTCAAGGGTTTATTGAAGGTCATTTGGTCATTAATGTCTAATAAGTGGGTTCAGGCAGACAAAAATAGGTTTTCACGTATTTCAAGAATTAATGGACATCTGAAACCTTAAAAACAGACTCACTTAATTAACTGAGGTTCTATTCAAAATAAAATTCACATAAACCCTTTAAAATTCATAGAAAAATATTCTCTAGGGTTTGGCATCCTTGAATTGACCGTTAGAACCCGTTTTGACCCACAACAGAGTCATAGACAGGCTATTACCCTAATTTAGGTTATTGCATAAATTACCCAAACAAACTAGGTTAAAATAAAAATCCAACTTCACCATTGGATTTCTTAGGTCCAAATTAGGTTTGTATCAAAATTTGGACCCAATCAGAGATTGCCTTGACCTAGTTTGCAATTTAGTCCAAGTCTAACTCTTTTTATCCCAAATAACCCCTCAGCTTTTGAATTTATTACAAAAATCCTCCTATCTTTGTCGTCACTCTTTGCAAAAAGGCCCCTCCACCATTATCGATTAGGAATCCTACTTCGGCAAGCTTCTTTTGGCAAGAACACAGTGATTTCTTGACGAATCATTCTCAAAATTGAAAGGAAGATTCGTCAGATAATCTCCTTCCTATTGAGCCATGTCCAAATCGCCAATTCCTTCCCAATCTCATGCGAATGCATGAGAGATGTGGGTGTCCTACTCCAGCGAACTTACCAAGCTTCAAACCACCCTCTAGAGTCTACTTAAAGACCCCTGAGTACAAACTGTCCTTCTCACACTCATTTTTTGCCAGAATACCTCTCCTTCGTCCCTCCTCTCCAGCCAAAAAGCTCCACGACATCCGGCAACTCTCCCTGACCACTCTCATCGTTCGCTCACCATACCAGTGGCGAACTCTCCTTCCTCTCCGTCTTCCGTGTCACGCCATACTAGCAGGTGCCCTAATTCCCCTCGTCGTCGCAGATTCTCTCCCACCAGAGCTCTCTTTGTCTCCGGCTCCAGCCACACCACACTCGTGTAAATTTCATCCCTAGCAGGAGGGGGTGACGTAATAATTGCGGAAATGAAAATAAAACAATCTCACAAAATATCAATCACACGAGTACACAATTATTTTTAGGTGGAAACCCAAACCGGGTGAAAACCACCACCTAACCCTCTCGAGTTAGGATTTTCCGATCAACCAAGTTGATCAAATCCACTAAATAAATCACTTTAAACGAGGGTGATTCAACCTCAATTACAACCATGCTACAAGTGCGAGGGTAGCGTTTCTCAACCCCTTCTCTCCATGAGAAGGATTTTGTCCCACGAAGGAGACGGGAATTCGCAAAGCGAATACCCAACCAAATAACAAAGATAAAATAACAAATAATCCCATAGAGCCAACAAAGTAATTTTAAACCTAAGCTTCTATAGGAATTAAGAAACTCTCCTTTGCAAGGAGTGCGTCGAGTCGATGACGCGGGTGCGTGAGCCACACGACGGTGCAACGTCGCTCTCGTGAACTACGGCGGAAGAGCAGGTGCGCGAAGGCTTGATGCTCTTTAGATGTAGAACTAGAGCTTAGAGAGCAAGAGAGACACAAAATGGTTTGAAAGTGTATTGCAAGGTGTGTGTCTTGTGTGTCTAGGTGTGTAAAGGCTCCCCTCTATTTATAGAGGCCTTAGGAAGGCTTTGGATGGCTTAGGAAAGGCTCCATAGCCGTTGGGTGCAAAGCCCAAGTGAATCAACCCGAAATCAGGAACAATCATTGCACTGACAGAGTTATCAGACGTCTAATTATGGCATCAGACGTCTGGAAGACTACTTTAAGACGTCTGAAAATAAGGTCAGACGTCTGATTTTGGGCGGGTCTCTTCCTGACTTGAATCAGATCTAAACAGGGTTCTAGCGCAAGTCCATCAGACGACACACGGGACGTCTGGCACTATGTCTGGACGTCTGGAAACCTACTTTTTCATGGGAATGAATTTGCAACGGCTAGAAAATCTCTGAAAAGAGATTTTCGGGTCAGTCGAGGCAAAACGGTCAATTATCAGACGTCTTGAAGGGCCTATGGACGTCTGATAAGGCTCTAACGGTCATATTCGGTAGTGTTTGCTAAGCCAGCCAACGGTCCACTAATTGGATATCTGGCAAGTCCATCAGACGTCTTCTAAGACATCTAGACTATGGTCTGGACGTTTGATTTCATTAGACAGAATACTAAGTCCAGCCTAATAGTTATCAGACGTCTGAATCAACAGTCAGACGTCTTAAAACACATTATCAGACGTCTTATTTTGGAATTAGACGTCTGGAAATGTTGTTTGAACCCTATATTGGTTTTCTAAGTTCTCTACAGAAAACCTAAGTATCCTAGAGTTGTGCCGGTGTTCCTAGGACTACTGTTAGGGTAATTTGAGGCTCTTTAGCATAATTTTCTAAGGAAATAAAGAGCAAGAAAATAACGACAAATGTACATGAAAGGAATAAAATGGAATTCTATCCTATTCTTCTTGTCCTTCCATCTTCAATCTATCGCTCCTCGCGAATCTCCTCTGTTCTCCATCAAGCTCCTCCAATCCGTCCTCGATGCGAGCTCGAATTCCGTCTAATCACGTCTACATTTGCAATTGACCTGAAATCTAAGACTCCAAGTGCAAATGTTAAATAACACGTGTTTTGTTATCATCAAAACAAATGACCGTGGTGCTCTAGCACCAACAACCCGGCGTCGCTTCTTCTCCCCGTCGTCTGCTACCCACTCAGAACATTTCTCTCCCTCTCTACTTCTCTTTCCCACACTGACGACACACACTCGACCACCACTTCACCCTTCGCGACTTCATCTTCCTCAACTCTGGCCATTCCTACGTCGAAGCTCTCCTCTCAATCCACTGATCCAAACACTTTGCTGACAAGCCTACGATCTTCTCCTCATCCACACGAACAAAACCCCCCAAAAAATTGAGGGGTTTGTTTGCCCTAATCACCTGCCGAACTGCATGCTCACCGCATTGTCATCTTGAGGTCGTCTGACCTCTTCACTCATTCCTGCACACCACCAAGACCACCATCACATTTGCCATCCTCAGGCGATCCTGCTGAGCATACTTGATGTGGTCATGAGGTCGTTCTCGTGCTTGCAGGTCTTCCACCGGAGCTCCACCACCGCCTCGGTTGTGTCGATTACGCCTTCAGTCCTCTGACCACATTCGCTCCAGATTTCAACCCCAATTCACGCGGAGTGGTCTCAGGATCCTTCCAAGGTCCTTGACTGGGATCACCAGCACTTGCAACTGCCTCAATTCGAGGTGTCTTCACTAGCTGCAACTCACACAAAGAATAGGGACTTTTTAGTCCCACATCGTGAAGTGGCGTCCTTCTTGTGCAACATAAATTGAATTTCACTCCTCAGCTGTTCGCCTCACTAGCACAAGGTAAGGTCCCCTCGCACGTGCCCACACACGCTCACCTGCTGCCACGCCACGTGGGTCTGGGCTCTGAACCGTTTACCTGTATACCCGGATCCATTTACAGAAGAGAGAGGGAAAGGAAGAGGAAAGAAGATAGAGGGGAGTGGGGTTTTGCTCTACTAACCTCCTCTCGACACTTAGTGATTTCTGAGGGAGGCCTTTACCTCTGCTGGTGTTGGTGCTGAGCTCTGTGTTGTGCCTTCTCTTATGCTTAAGGAGGCAGAAGAAGAAAAGAGAAAGAGAAGGAAGGGGAAGGGTGCCCTCTTGTCACTATAGCAGTTGGACAGTTAAGCTGTCTGGTTGAGAGCTCCATCGTCTGATCTCTGAAGGGAGTGCACTGTGCACTTATCCTACGTGGATTAAAGTTGATTGATATTGTTGGGATATTTGATATTATTGTAATTAGGGTAATTGGTGATTCAAATCACCATTTTACCCTAATCTTTTTGCTCTATCAACATTGGTTCTTATATACATATTATTTGAGTTTAGAGATTTCATCATATATTGCTATCCTGTGATAGAATTGCAATTTTGAGATTTATTACAACACTTGCTCCCTGTGTTCGACCTCGGATTTCTTTCGAGCTATAAATTATATTTGTTGACGCGCTATTTTCGGCTATATTACAACGAAGTGATTTTAAAACCCCGATTCAGTGCGTTAAACAGCTACCTAAAGGAGGGGGGTCATCACTACCCTCCTCTACTTTCCCTCTTGCACATGGTGTCTGAGGAGAGGGGTTTACTGTTGCCTCCTCCCTCCCCCTCTGCTTGTGCGTGGGCGATTTGGAGATGGAGGGCTATTGTTGCCCCCCTCTTCTCTCTTTCTTGCTTGTGTGTGCTACATGGAGGAAGGAGGATCCCTGTTGTCCTCGTTCTCCTAGCATGTGGATACCCCTCTCTTGATGGTTGATATAGAGTCCACTGTGATTTCTAAGGTCATGATCTCGACCTCTATGCTCATTCAGGGAACCACAATTAGGTTGTTGGGTTCCTTGAATTATGTGCTCTGGTTCAGTGTTTTAAATGCCAATGGCATGCCGTCAGCATAGCCACTTTTGGGGAGGGGTCATGCCGACACCAACTAGTTGTTGACATGCAGGGATGCTGGTAGCATGCCGATCATTTTGTTAGCATGCTGACGGCTTGGTCAGCATGCTGCCAAATGCCAATGCCTGTGCTCGGACGTGCCTGCTACAGTGCGCTACTACGTATGCGTGTGTGTGTGTGTCCTTGGCATGCCTGATGAAACACTCTTATTATTACATAATCAAAATTTGATTTTCTTGAAATTGATATCATTTTGACTACTTCTGTAATTTTTGTCGTCATGCATCGGCATGCCCTCGGCATGCCCATCAAAGTTCCCTCGGCATGACAACAAAATGCACATTTAGAATTTCATCAGCACGGCGTCGAAATTGGTATTTTGAACCTTGCTCTAGTTACATGCTTTTTGCATCTTTGTCATGAGATAGGATGAGTTGCACATGTCGATTGAGAAGGGTTCAAATTCCAAGGATGGTGCGAAATACAAGTGGGAGAAGTGTAACTTCTAGGTCATGAACTGGCTGATAAATAGTGTTAACCTGAAGATTGCAGCCAACATACTCTATAAGTAGTGCCAAGGAGATTTGGGAGACCTTAGAGAAAAGGTATTCCCTCCAAACGAACGGTTCCCATCGTGTGGACATCTACGAATCTATCTAAAATACCAATAAGGGTGATGTGTCCTTGGTTGATGATTGGTAGGGGAATTGTGTAATGCTCATCTCCTCCTACTTGTTGATTATTTCTTGCTATCTATTACCCACCTACCTGTTATTTCCTGCCTGCATGTCTCTGTCTAGTTTTTTTTCTTTCTCCTAGAGAGAAGGGTTTCCACTGGTGTAAGTCAAACCATTTCTACAACAATTGCCTACCTACTCTAGCTAGACAACGGTATTGATGGGGAGTCTATTTTTCTTTCTATTTGCAAGTTGGGCGTGTTCTCCAGACACCAACTTGGGGGGAGTGTTAGAGTAACTAGATTTAGTTATAAGTTTGCTTTAGTTAGGTTGGGAGTGTTAGTTATTTTTTATTCTTGAGTGGAAAATAAATGTTCTAATTGATAAGAGAAACCTTAGTCCCTTTTAATAGAAGAGGGCTATTGGAAAAATTACAAAGATGCCTACAGAAAACATAAAAAATAGAAATAACATCCTTTACAATATGATATGCTAACACCCCCCCCCCCCCCTTAAGTTGGGCCATATATGTCAGAAAGCTCCAACTTGTCACACAAAACTCATGCCTTTTTCTTTTAAGCATCTTAGTAAGAATGTTAGCTGGCTGCAACTCGGAAGTCTCATATGTGTGTTTATCTTTCCTTCCATAACTGCATTGTGAATGAAGTGGCAATTGTTACGATCCGATCCCAGGTCCTTACAGGACTCGAGACTGACCCGCTTCGACTAATCCCAAGACCTAATCGTCCAATGAGAAATAACCAAAAGCAAAAAATAATTCACATCCACTCATGCAATATAACTAAGCAGAAAGAAAACAAGAGACAGTAAAAGAAACAGAGCGAATAGTCTATCAATATTACAAGCCATCACAACTACGACAGAGAAAAATAGAGCGGAAAAGTACTGAAATAGTATTCCATAGAACGAAAATACTCACTACTATAATAGAAGCTAAGGTAACAGCAAATGCAGCTAAGGCTGGGCTAGACTGGGCCCAACTTCCTCTGCAGCCAGTGGTGCTGGCTGCTCAACTCCCTAACCTGAACAAGGTTGTAAAACTTTCGGAGTCAGCGAACGCTGAGTAGAGTGGTAATTTAGCCATTTACATGTAATTAAGACAAGCTATTAAATTGTGCAATTAAGTAACTATCCATTTTCATTTAGTTCAACCAAGTACTTCTAATTTGTTGTTCCTTTATTCACTTAAATCATTTCTTGATCTGGTCTGTTCCTCACGGGAACGATCTTGATTGCGGCCTTTTCCATGATGTAGGAGGTACACCTGGTGCTCTCCTGGTCGAGAAAGTCCCCCATGGTAATCCTACACTCAATCAAGCACCCTGAGGTCACGGTCATGACGTAGTGGTGACTACGGCAAGCGTGATAAACGCACGAATAGCTATCCCGCACTAGCACGCGGTTAGTCGTTTCCGCTAGCAGATACGCCTAAAGGTATAGCACAAAACAGTACAGGGCCTTGCCCTCTCAAAATAGAACAAAACAGGGGTCTCGCCCTTCCATAGTTCACGTACCCTCGTCCGACTATCCCGGTTTGCCCAGTGGGCCTAATAAGAGTTGGTGTAGGGCGGCTAGTCCTAACCCCAAGCCCCCTGGGGCGACTAGCTCCCTCCCTACACTAAGTAGCTCACCTCGATACCACGTACACGAGGGCCAAACAGAGTCAGTGTAGAGTGTCTAGGCCTAACCCTGGGGCTCAACCCAACGGGCAGCTAGTACCCCTCTACATTAAAGGGACAGTGGCTCTCCTTGGTACCGCGTACACAAGGGCCAGCTCACTTCCCATCTACAGGAGTTTTCCTCCTAATTCCCCCTAGGGTTCATGCTGGTATTCCTTTCATTTCATATTCTAAACTTTTAGATCTCTCTATTTACATTTTCGGTTCCATTCTTAAGACAGGCAACTCTTGATTTTCTAACTGACAAGGCATCATATTAAATAACCAGTACATTTGCTAGCATTTAAAGTTTTACAAGCATCTCAAGTAAACAATGTAGTTCAACCATACTCATTTATTCCTACCCTAGGGTTCATTCTCATCCTAGGGTTCTACATGTACCTCAAGTATACAGTATAGCTCAAACCATACTCATCTGTTCCTACCCTAGGGTTCATACTCATCCTAGGGTTCATTCAAATTATTCTAAGCATGCAGTTCATTTATTTAAATCATAATATTAATGTAAACCACTCTACCGGCAAACACAGGATGGAATGGGGGCTTGGATCGCAAATCCCATCGCCTCCGCAGCTCCCATGTACTCAACTGGCTAGAGACTTATACAATTAACCAACTGCATCAAACAAGTCTAAAATCATATACAAGTGACACTAACTCGTAGAGAAACTCAAGCGAAAAACAACAGTACTTCATTTGCAAAAATCTGATTCCGTTTGGGGCCTAAACGGGCCAAAAACACTCACACTGTCTAAAATCAGACGTCTGGGTCTAGTCCCAGATGTCTTAAAAGACATCAGTAGTCACCCTGGGTTTCCTACGCCTACCTCGAACGTCCGGACCCTTCCGCAATCGTCTAAGGTGAGTTCCAGATGTCAGACTTTCCTTTTGGTCGTTTGGAGGTACAGTTAGACGTCTGGCGACATGTCCAGACATCCAAAAGTACCTCGAAGGGCGCACCCTGCGCCTTTCCAACACCCTGCCCCCTACGTACGTACATGCAGCTAAAAAAAGGCTGGACAAAATCCCTGTGGTAAGGCCTGCATGGCCGTAAACTACACAGAAGCACGTACCTTAGCACTAAGCGTGCTTTCAAACGTTCGGCTTCCGCTCCGGACGTCCTTCTGCTACTCCAAACGTCTGGGAGATGCTCCAGACATCTGATACTGGAAAATATCCAGTACGCAGAACTCTCCTGTTAGTTGTCTCCTTCGCGAGCTCACCCGAAGGAGCTACAGCAGTGCCTCCAACAGCTGCAAGAGGCCAAGGCTCCTGCTCGCAAGCTCCTCCTACTCGCTCGCGCCCTCGACTCCTCTGGCACAAGCCCCTTCGAGCTCCCGCGGCTCCCTTACGAGCTCCTCCCACTCTCCCGCTCCCCTCTCCTCCTCTGCGTCCCGTATCTCTCTCTTCTTCCTCTCCTCTCGCCACGCTGGAAGGGAGGAAGGTGAAGGACGAAGGTGGTGGCTGGTGGAGATGGGGAGAGTGGCGTGGGTGAGGGGGGGTTAAATAGGAAAGGGTTAGGGTTTGGGTGAGGAAGGAGGTGTGCACGTGCTGCATGTGTGCGGGAAAAGAAAAACAAAGTATGGTTCTTCTACTTTCAGACGTCTGACCCTCCATCTAGACGTCTGGACAGACGTCTGACGGCTCATCCAGACATCTTAAACAACACAAAAAGGCAACGAGTCATTTCAGCAATCAACCAGGAAGATCTTCTCATGAAGATTGCCATAAAGAAAGGTGTTCTTCACATCCAACTAATGAAGAACCCAGTCCTTGTGCATTGCAACAGAAATCAAAATCTGCACTATAGGAAGATGAGCCACTGGAGAAAACATATCAAAGAAGTTCATCCCATAGGTCAGAATGAACCCCTTTACCACCCGACGAGCATTATGTCATGAAATAAATCCATCATGATTGTACTTCAAGATAAAGACCCAATGACATCCACCGACTCAGGCTCCTATAGGAAGTGAAGTAAGCTCCCATGTCTCTCTAGAATGACGAGCAACCATTTCATCCTCCATGTCTTGGTGCCATTTTCCATCAAGCATGGCTTGCTAGTACGTAGTGAGAATCTAGGCAGTAGAAAGTGCACAACAGAAACTCCCAAAGGCAAACCTTAGTCCTTCACTAGACAAACTGCCTATAATTAGATATCTGGCACAACAACAAGGTGCCTTCCAAATATAATCGAAAGGTCAAGATCATATGGCAGATCCTCTTATACTGACTCTGAGGCAGAGATCTCCACTCCTGGACCTATAGTATCACAAGTAGGCACTATATCTTCTATATGTAAGCTATCTATGGTTGCCTTAACTAAAAAGGATGGTGTAGATGTAGCAGGGAGTATCTGCAAAGTGCTAAAAGGATGTGTGTAGATAATAGCAGATTCAAAAAACCTCACAGGTCTAGTTGTAGTAGTCGGGGGATTAGAAATAGGTATCTCCTCCAAGGGAACAAGAGGTATAAGCATAGGCGCATCCGTAACCTTAAGGGATATCATCTAGGCAGTAGTGGAAAAACATGAAATAGGCTCATGAATGATTACATCAACACTCACATAGTGCCTACCAATAATAGGGTCCAGGCACCTATATCCCTTTTGAGTTGTGAATATCCCAAAAACACACTTGATTGCCCATCGTGCAAGCTTGTCTCAACCTAGGGAAAGAAGATGAACAAAAGCAATACAGCCAAACACACCTGGTGGCACATGGAAAAATCTCTTAGTCAAGATGCAAGATGTGCCAAAGAATCTGCTCATGAAATACTGAATTGGGCATTCTATCGATCAAGTAGCAAGCTATAAGAAGTACATCTCCCTAGTATAATAGAGGCACACTATAGTGAATCAACAAAGTTCGGGCTACATCCAGAAGGTGTCGATGTTTCCTCTTAGCCACCCCATTCTGCTGAGAAGTATGAGCATAGATGGTTTGATGTATAATACCATGAGACATGTAAAATGTAAATAACCTGGTAGTACATAACTCAAGTGCATTATTAGATCTCACCACCTTAATAATTGTTGAATATCGATTCTTTATCTCCAACAAAAAATGTTTAATAATAGATCTAACATCTGATTTATTCTTCAAAAGAATTACTCAAGATAGCCGTGAAAAATCATCAAAAACCACCAAGTAGTAACTGTGACCCAGCCTATCAGGAATTTAACTTGAACCCTAAGCATCCATATGCAACAACTCAAATAGGATTGTCAACCAAGGATGAGTACTTACATGATAAGAGGCACGATGGTGCTTGTATATCTAGCAAGCATTGCACCTAATCTTGGCTGCAGGCGATATATGAGTTATAACTAGTCGAAAGCTACCTAAAGAAAGATGTCTAAGTCGAAGATGCCACTAAAATGCACTCTCAACAACAAAAGAGACTTCTCTACTTGCAACACCAAGTGGATTCTGAGCTAGACGATAAACTCCTCCGTCTACATTTCCACTATCGATCGTCTTTCCTGTTAGCTTGTCTTAAATGATGCATCCCATTTCATCAATGATAGCACAGCAATTAAGCTGCTTAGTAATTTTGCTGACTGAGAGTAAGCTAATAAGGAAACCTAGCACATACAAAACATCAAGCAAGCTCAAAGTTGAAGTCACTGGTACCTCTCCTGACCTTCTATCCTAGAGTGCCAGTTGTCTGCAACCTACACTATTCTACCTGCGGGTACGAACCTGAGCTAAGTAAAATAATTCCAATTTCCATTGAGATGTCATGAAGCATCAAAATCAACAAGCCACTCTACACTATCCTAATTCCTATCATGAGTGATAGACCCTAACTCGGCGGCTCCCCAAAACTCATCATACGGCTAAGATCTCGAAGTAATCTCTTATACTCACTCCATGCAATGATCACTGTATCATCTGCCAATCTTTGTGGTAAAAGTGCTTGGCTCAACATTAGCGAAGACCATACCTTTACAGTAGAACCATAAATCCACCAAGGAAGAGACTCTAAAGCAATCACCAGGAGTAGATCATACTAGTCTAATGAAGAAATCAATTTAAAAATTTTTAAATATAATCAAGGTGTAGCTACACCTATTGTGGCTAATATCAACCCCCAACAAGGCAACCTCTCCCTCGTGGGCCCTCAAGAACGAGGAGAAGAAGAGAGAGGAGGACATACAATTTCCCTACCAAGGCATTAGGCAACAGGAGAAGGATCATTAGATGACAACAATGGCAGTAGACCACCCCAGATGGGGCTACCAATGATCTGCAGCAGCAACAATGGACCCCTAATAGGTCAAATGATGGCAAATCAGGCCCAGCAGAGGTTGGGCGATGTTGTAGAGATCCCAAGCAACACCACTAGAGAGGTCTAGGGATCCCAGTGACAATGCTGGTGACCCTGATCACCACTAGCAGTGACACTGATGGTAGCTGTTGCTGCTACTTCACTTGTGACAACAAAGAACGGGCTAGAGAGAGTAAATCTGGCGAGAAAGAGAGGAAGGGATACGATAGAGAGGATACGGAAGCTAGGTTTGAGTGGGATATTGAGCCCCGATTTAAGATCGTTGCTCTAATACTTAGTAGGAGAAAATGATCAATCTTATTCAAAAAGAAAATTCTACACCTATTTATATAGAGAGAGGTGTAGAAACAAGTGTGATACAAAACCAATAAGAAATAAAAAAGATAAAATAATCCTCAAACATAAAATATAAACTAGACTATGACCGAAAGGGCACTCAACAAACTGTAATCCCACAAAAGAAAATCTAGTCACTACCACAAATTATTGGCCTAATCAGGTTTGCCAACCTTGAACCAACATTTACCATGGCTTCTCTTTGAAACCATATACCATCAAGTTTCAAGACCATGACCACTGCAACACGTGCCACAGCCTTCAACAAGGACAGTAATTAAGCATCTCAGTCAGATGTAATATATATCTTGGTTGATATCTCTAGGTTTACAGCGATGCAGTTTCCACAAAAAGTATCGATATAATGGTTGTCAACTCACCTCTTAGCATTAATTGAAAGCAAAGAAAGGAGGCATCCAACAGGACAAAAGGAAACATGTAAAAAAGGGGTATGTTCTTTAAGAAGATGCATTTAAACTAAGAGTAATACTTTCCAAATGCTCCTCAAAAAAAAATTCCAATGCTATTACCATGGGAATGTTTGTTCTATTTCTCACATTTCCTAATATGAAACATGTGAGTTGCTTGGAGCATAGGAGAGCTCTTCTGCTTAAAGGTGGCACGCATGGAGAGAAGGGAGAGAGAGAAAGCACGGTAGTGTGAGAAAAGGGGAGAACGAAGAGGATTTCTCAAAATAAGAAACTTTGTTACTGAAACTCAAATAAAAACAAGAGGATTTTATCTCTATTTAAAGAGATTCAATCCAACAATCACAATCCTAACAAACTTGGAAATATCCTAATCCTAAAGGCTAATTTATGGTAGGGGATAGCTAACTCGAGTTAACTTCTTTGCAAAAAGGGATAGCCCCTATTTCTATTTACTTGAGAACAAAGGTTAACCCCTAGTTGTGTGTACTGAGTAATGGTTAGGAAAAAGGGTTATCCTGTGATATAACGAGAAGTGTGTCTAAATTTGAGGGGATAAGTCAGTGGTTAACTTATCCCCCAAACAAATCGTTACATTGTATCGAGATAAGGAGGACACGAGGAGTCAAGTTATCCCATAATGTAAATGGGAGTTATCCCCCAAAAAAATGGGGACAACCCCCACCGTAAACCAGCCCTAATAGATTTTTCCCTAAACAAACTTGACTTATTGACTAAGGTGGTATTTGGTTGCCAAGTTAAGTGAGTTTGCACCAGGTTAAGTATTTAACCTGCCACTTAACCCGACCTCCACTTGCATCAGGTTAAGTGGGACTTAACTTAAGGTAAAGTCATTCTACCCTCTCTATGAAATAACTTTAATCTACCAAAACATCCAAATATGTTAACTCACTTAGTCCACCATTTATTTCACTCCTTCCATATTCCTCTACTTATTCCACAAACTCATTCCCCTTACCAAATGAAAGGTAAGAAACCTAAAATATCTCTAGGAAAAAATTTGTCACATGTAACACTAAACAACTTGGCATGCAAGCCAATATTCACGCATGCCCACGCATTCCCAACATAGGCTCTACACGTGACTTATCACTGCTACATGGCATTGCCTCATGACTTATTTCACAAACTCTAACATGATAAAGT
This sequence comes from Thalassia testudinum, assembly GCA_037157565.1. Taxonomy (NCBI): domain Eukaryota; kingdom Viridiplantae; phylum Streptophyta; class Magnoliopsida; order Alismatales; family Hydrocharitaceae; genus Thalassia; species Thalassia testudinum. The sequence goes on along the minus strand of JAZHRO010000036.1, from coordinate 123,783,165 downwards.
GTGTATTATTTTCTTCTAGTGGCATGAAAGTCCATAATTCAAAATTTCCACATCCTTAGCGAACCACGAAAGAACAGATATTCATTACCATTTGCAAATCCACGGATAACACTATCCAGAGCTCCTCTAAGCATGATTTGTCCGCATCCACCCACTATAGCATCCATCTTTTAAGGGTCCAAGGGATATTGATGTGAAAGTTCATGATGCATAATATGGTGAATAAAGGTATAGAAATGGGGTTGATATTGATAAATATCCATATACACTTTCCCTTCCTCAATATAATATAGGGCTATCTTTTCTTTTTTTTTTTGAAAATGATAGTTAGTTCATATTTTACAATTAGAAAATCTTGGGCTTTGTCTATCATATTTGACATAAATGACCCACACCACAGCCCCACGCAAACAACGTTATCTGTTTAGAGTGTCCCCTTGCTTTCACTCTTTCCTTCTATTTCAACCTCTCATAGAAGGAGAGCATGAACAATCTTTCATGACTTGAAATTCAAGTTCAGGTCTTCCTCTTTTTTTAATTTTGATGTAATTAATTTTGTTGGAAATTATGTGTGACCTTGGGACTTTTATGGTCGAATTATCTGAGTGTCAGATGTCAAATTTGGCCTTCTAGTCAATTTATTCAACGTATTCGTTAATGCGAACTTCGAGATTTATCTCGTTGATGCTTTGCTGTATTTATGAGTGTGGAATTGTCCTCCTTCAAGAGATCATGCGGTTTCTAATCTCAGGATACGTTTCTTTTGTCTTTTTCCTTTATTTCTTGTATTATTTTTTGTATTCTACGTTCTCCCATTTCAACGAGTCATATTTCTCCCTTCATGAGTAATGATACTCCATCTCTCCCTTTCCTTTTGAAATACGTCCTCTTATATCGGGTACTTCCTTATATTCGATAATTTAGTTAAAAAAAAACGAAATTCAAGTTTATCATGTTTATTTTAAAAAAAATAACTTTATCATGTATAAAATTATTGGCAGAGGATGCTTGCGAGTCAGTGCATTGGGTTTTGAGTCAATTGCCATCATTTTTTCGAAAGTCTTTGGAAAAGGTAAGAGGATAGTCCCACTAGGCCGACTAGATTACATCAACGAGGACCGCATTCCCACGGAAAAACTCGAACATTGAAGGCCACATTTTCTAGACATAACACAGCCCCGTCGAAAAACATTGTCGTAATGCATCAACAACGATGCCCGTAAGAGAGCAACAGGCATGGCTCTTTCCTTCTTTATTCGAAAACAACACGGTCCCTGCCCTCTCCTTCCTGAAATAAGCCTTTCCCAAGATGTGCTCGGCGATGTAAAATAGAGTCCATCCAACTAGGCATCCACTTTTCCCAAAGCCTATCATGCCATGCTGTAGCCAAAAAATTGGTGACTGCAATCTTCTTTTAAGTTGCAGAATTCGAATGGCTTCCCCTCCCCCTCCCCCTCCCCCTCTACCACCACCACCACCACCAGATCTCTCATCCCTTCTCAATGACCTTCTCGATTTTCTACTCCCGACGGATGGTGATCTTGTCACTCTTAGCAAAGAGGAAGTTGAAGATGGATTGAGGCGATGGGAGTTCACCTTAGTGGTATACTCTCTTGGCAAGAGGCCATTCTACGAAACCCTCAAGAATTACATCACCACCTTCTGGCGGCTCAAAGGAGGTTTCTCCCTACACTCTTGGGACAACGGGGTGTTCCTCGTTGAACTATTCTCTAAGGAGGACTGTTCTTACATTTTAGAGAGTGGCCCGTGGTTTCTCCAAGGTGCTTGGCTCGTTGTTCGTCGATGGTCTCCTAACACCGCTTTGGATCGTGCTGAGCCCACGTCGGCCCTTGTTTGGGTGTGCTTCATTAACCTCGGCATCCATCTCAGATCAAGGAGGATTATTAGTAAACTAGCTAGTGTGATCGAGGTTCCTCTAGGTAGACACTGCCACACAATCGTCGCATCCCACCTTGACCACGTGAGGGTGTACATTCAACTTGAAGCACCGAAAGAGCCCCCCATGAAGGTGTCCTTCCACCATGCAGATGGATCGATAGAATCCATTGATGTGAAGTTTGATTGGCTTCCTCCTCACTGTGTAGCTTATGAGGTTTTTAGGCATGTTGCCGTGGCGTGCCCAAAGGCGGAGTGGCGACGACTGGAGGACGTCAAGCAACCGAGGGGACACGATCCCTCCGGACGTCGAAAGGCTTTAAGAACGAAGAGTCGTGCAAAAAATCTCCTCGGGAACATGAACAGTCCCATGCGTCGAGGGATGGTAATCGCCACGATGGCTATAATGTGTGCATTGATGATGCGGTCCCCACCAATGCTAGCAACGTAGATGAGGATGCCAAGATTGAAGGTAGCACCACTTCAAGTTTGGAAATGCAGGACATGGAGTTTAATGCTCGTGGAAATATGGAAGAGTAGGATGTGGCAACCAATATTCCTATTAGGGAAAATGACGTGGGCCATGCATCTTATTTGGAATGCCTTATTGCACATCCAACTACTAGAGAAAAATATCCAGCATCGGAAGGAGCTGTCAAGGACACGTATTGGTAAAAGATCCCAAAGATGGTGCAAGCCCTCATTTGGAAGGCTTCCTTTGTGATTCTGACGCAAATGGAAGTATGTTCCCGAGACGTGTGCTCGGTCACACACATTTGGAAGGCACGGCTGGAGGCTCCAGCGCTGCAGCAAATGAGGAAGGGCATCCTCCTGATTCTCATCAATGTAGCGGACTCCATAATGGGTAGAGCAATTTGCATGGGGCCTCCAAGGCTCGACACTATAAAAGTAGCGTGGAACAGCCCTCCATCAACCCTAACCACTCACCAATGACTTCCTGCTCCTCCCTTGCACCACCTCCAACTTCCTCACTCCATAGCGATGCTTTGGGTTGCTCCCAAGCCCATGCTTTCTCCTCCACCCTTGAAAATATACTCAAGCACGGGATGGATCTCGAGGAGGGAGAATGGCAAATGCCCAAGAAAAAGAAGAGCAGAAAGAAGACCAAGGCTTTGGTCGACCCAACTTCGGAGGTGCCAGTGGCCGCCAACCTCTGCTCATGTCCATAGCAATCTGGAATACCCAGGGGCTCTGCGCCTCAGGAAAGTTGAAGGAGGTATTTTCCTTCCTTCGTAAATTTGGCACGCAGATGTTAGCCCTCTTGGAAACCTGCATCACGACGAAGTCCTGGCCTCGCTTCCGCCATTGTATTCCCAATGAGTGGAGTGCAATCCACAATCTCACACACGGTTGTAATGGTCGAGTCCTCTTTCTCTGGAAGGAGCTGGCATGGGATGTGGTCCCCTTCCACTTCTCAAATCAGGTAATACTTGTAAAGTGTTCTAATAAGGGTGGCCTTACTATTTATTTCTCCCTCATTTATTCTAGAAACGACAGAGCTCGTCACACCGATCTATGGGCCACCTTTAAACACCATCACTCATTGGTGGATGGGCCTTGGGTGGTGATGGGTGATTTCAATGCTATCATATTCAATGCTGAGAAGCATGGGGGGATTCCTCACTCCAGGGCTTCCACGGAGTAGTTTAATGATTGCATCACCTCCTGTGATCTCTTTGAGATTGCTACTTGTGGGAACTCACTCACATGGAGTAACCTCGCCACAAGAGGAAATCACATGGCCTGCAAGCTTGATCGAGGATTAGTTAATGCATATTGGGCAAATCTCTTCCCACTTGTGAGGGTAGAGTACATTCATTCCGATCTCAGCGATCATGCTTGTATGCTCCTTCAGCTTGCTCCCTCTCGACTCAACAAGAAACCATTCTGGTTCCTTAATTATTGGGTAAAGCGGGACTCTTTCCTGCCACTTGTTGAAAAGGCTTGGAGGGGAGAAGTCGAGGAAAACCCCCTTTTTCGTTGTGTTGCGAAACTCAAGCGAGTCAAATATGCTCTCAAAGACTGGGAACGACAGGACCGCTTCAAAGTAGTCGTATTTCTGACCTAACACTTGAGCTAGATAACGTCCACTCTCTACTCTTGCATAATTCAACAAACGTTGAAGCCCAAATGGAGGATCGACGTATTCGCTCTAAGTTGGTGCAACTTAGATGGGAGGAAGAAAACTACTGGAAGCAAAGGAGCCGATGTGACTAGCTCAATCTTGGGGATTGGGGCACGAGGTTCTTTACACGCGCTACCAGAGTCAGGCAAAATCAAAACTCTCTCACCAAACTCCTCACCGGCCAAGGGGAGGTCATTGATGAAGAACGATTGTTGAAGATGGAGGCGTTAGATTACTACTCCAAACTATTTGCTACAGACCCAAATGCACCTCTTGTTGGAAACCTCTCCTGGCTAGTGCCTTACTCGCTCTCTTCAGCTGATAATGACAACCTAACCTCCATCCCCTCTAATGATCAAATCAGAGAGGCTCTATGGTCTATTGGCCCTAATAAGGCACCGGGGCGTGATGGGTTCAATGCTCTCTTTTTCTGTAAGGCCTAGAATATCATTCAACCAGACATTACTAAAGGGGTTCGTCACTTCTTCCTTCAAGGGGGAGGTCTGGTAAGAGAGCTTAACCACACATTCCTTACCCTTATCTCCAAGGGGTCGAATGTTTCCTCTCTTAAAGACTTTAGACCAATTCCTTGCTACAACACTATCTACAAAATCATTTCTAAGATTCTTGCAGGGAGATTAAGTAGGCTCATGCCCAAGATTGTTGCTCCCAATCAAAGGGCCTTTATTAATGGACGTAGCATCTCTAATTACTCCTTACTTGCCCTAGAGCACCTGCAAGGATTCAATATTGCTGGCCTTGCACCCAGAATGTGTGTAAAATTCGACATCTCCAAAGCGTTTGACACCAATAGAAGAGATTTCATATTCAGAACTCTCCAACTATTGGGGTTCAATGAAATCTGGATCAACTGGATTCGAATGTGCATCTACACCCCCACTTGCTTGCCGCTTGTGAATGGAAACCTAGTGGGCTTCCTCCATACTGGGAGAGGATTGCGACAAGGTGAACCCCTTTCTCCCCTCCTCTTCACATTGGCCTTGAATGTTCTCTCAAAAATTCTCCAGCACTAGACTCTTGCAAGCAAAATTACCCTCTTCAGAATTAAGGGTACTCTATTTCCCTCTCACCTGTTATTTGTTGATGATATTCTCATATGTTGCAAGGCAAACATTCGCTCTGCCAGAGCCATAAAAAATGCTTTGGACACCCTTGCTCACTTGTCTAGCCTCTTGTTAAACTGTGCCAAAAGTCGAGTTTATTTCTCCAAGAGCTGCCGTCATAAAATGGAAATTTGTCTACTTTTGGGTATGCTCGAAGAAAGATTCCCCTATCGATACTTGGGGATCTCCTTAGTATCTGGGAGAGTGGCCAGCCCTTCAACAACTCTCAAGAATAAAGTGAGGGATCTTCTTTCAAGACGGAAGCGAAAAACCCTTTCCAGGATGGGGAGGGTGAGATGGGTTAAATGAGGGATTGAAGGCCTCCTCAGATTTTGGCTTTCATGCACTATCATCAAGAAGACCACTTTGGATAGAATCAGGAGCTAGATTGCAGACTTCATATGGGATGGTAAAAGACATCTGGTGGCTTGGGAGGATATTTGCAAACCCTTTCTAGAGGGGTGACTCAATCTCTACAGCCTTGAAGAATTACACTTATGTGCCCTCGTAAAACTTGCTCATCACCTTATCTTGAATAGCAGTTCCATTTGGAGCTCCCGGATGCACCTAAGGTATGGGGAATGGGACTCTACAACCCCTTCACCTTCAGACTCAGCTTGGTGGAAACACTTATCCTACAGAAACACCCTCCTTACTCACTTCCAAAGGGATAGGGGGTGGGCTTGGCCAGTTCACCTGGGAGGGTCTCTCTCATCAAAAAAGGTTTGGGACCTAATTAGGGAGAAGGGCACCGTCTTGGAAATATGGAAGGTGATTTGGAATAACAAAGCAGCACCCAAGTGGTGCTGCTGCAATTGGTTAGCTATTAAAGGCAAGCTACTCGCGATGGATAGGTTGGTACGTTGGAGATTGCAAATTGATACTACCTGCAAGCTTTGTGGCAATAGTGAGAAGACACATGAACATCTCTTCTTTACTTATACCTTCTCCATTGCAGTATGAAGGTAGGTTCATTCTACTCTGGGGCTTGCTAGCCACTCCCCTATCAACCCCATCCATTCACACAAGCTACCGACATGTATTAATTTGTGGCATGCTATCAATGCCACGACTTGGAGACTTTGGAAGGAGAGAAACACTGGGCATCACAAGAATGTGGCTTTAATGGTCAACACCCTTGCCACTCTCATCATCGATGATTGCATGTAGTTCATTTGCAGTTTTACTTGTTGTTTCTAACCTTATGGCTCCTGTAATTCGACACATGCCGCCCCTTGCCTGGTTGGCCTCTTTTTGAGTTAATACATTACTAATTACTCAAAAAAAAAAGAACATTTTCCATCTTCATGTGGAAAAATTTCCTTCCAATACCCTTTAGGGAACAATCATCTTCTTCCAAAGATTTTAATCTTTTGAGGCATTTTAGTCCAAATCAACTTTCTTGCAATTTGTAAGCCACTATTAATTTGCTGCAAATTATGGCATAAAATTGAATAAATGAGTTCCTCCCATCCTCTCTCATCCACCTGTCAACCTCTTTTTCAAAAGGCCTGAATAAGCATATTCCTCTTGCAAATAGAGAAACTCATCTGATCGTTGATCAGATGAATTAAACAGAGAAGAATTGGTATCCAACTACTTTGACTTACATTTGTCAAAGACTCCTAAGAAGCTACCACGCCACCAAATACACTGCCAGGGAGAAGAGTCTTGGAAATATTCAAGACAACAATCCGGTCACCTTTCCAGAAACAAAAGTCACTGCCCTCACCAAAAGGCACCATAAACAAGGGTCAGACAATTTGCAATCGTATGAGAGACCTGCCAAAAAGGAAGTGCTCCTCTAGCCACAAGCATTCTCTTGTCCCAAGTCACACATCTAACATAGCAAGCATGTCCCAACACTTTCATCACCCATTTCGTCAGTAATGCTTGATTTATCACTCTTACATCAACCACTCCAAGCCACCACCACCCCCTTCCACTTGAGTGCACACTTTCACTTCACCAAGTGCATCCTGCTTGCATTTTTGCAGATAGGATGTATGGCATACATGTTATGTTCATATCTGTCTTTACCCAAGTCAGAAAATGGATAAGGATATGGTACCAACCATATCATTATCTGAGGGTCAAGGCTCTAAATTCCAACTTTCAACCGCATGGACACGACGGTAGTCATACATGCCAGATTTCCACAATTTATAACACGTTAATAAATTTACCTAAATTTAGAATCCTCCAGAACATTTCAGAAAAACATGATCATTTTGTCCCCCATCTCGGCGACCCAAGGCAGTACGCAAACAAGAGACAACAATATTAGGATCTTCTTTGTTGGGCTTTATTCGTCTTATTTCCCAATGTGGACCATGACATAGTTCGAATTAGAATATACAAAATAATGAGCAAAAAAGATCATGGTCCTAATCAACAATGATGGGAAAAAGTAATTGGTTCATAGGATTTCAGTTCATTTTAGACCTCTATACATAAACTGGAGTTGTGAACTTTGGTGGCATTAGATGTTTGCATCGTGACATCAAATACTGAATAGTGCAAAAATGATCCGTGTAGGTCGCTACGATTCACAAGGGTGGTATGATGGCAATAACCTGTTGAACTACTTAGGCCTACGCACCAGGTGAATTGACTATCCCTTGTCCAAGCTTGCAGGTTGTCAGCTACCCACTTTGTCCTAAGCAAACAGATCATACTTTGGGGCTACTCTTGTCTCTCCAACTTCAATTTAAGATCCCAAAGAAGCAAAAGTTTTAAAATATAATATCATATGACTATGGTTGCTCAGTGCTAAGTAATATTTTCTAACCTGAACATTTCAGATGCTTTTATATTGGGAAATGAGACCTTTTATTCATTCAATATTACATCTAGGTCCCTTGTGTTTGTCCCTACGATCACTCATGACGCATCAAAACTTTACATGTAGGCAAAATCTCCACGAAAATATCACAGAATGTGCAACATGCGAGTGGACTAATCTGACAAAACAACAATAATAGATATGTGGTACATCTCGAGGAAGGGAAAAGCTGGAGATGTGAGGGCTTACAGGAGGCGATTTCTAGGGTTTCAAGAGGGTGAGCAGGGCGGAGCGGCTGCTGCGATGTGTGCGCGAATATGGTAAGGCGTCCACATGTACACATATAGATGACGGTGGCGCCCTTTTTGGGAGCTTAACCGTCGGTATGAAAAGGTACGACCAACTAGCCATGTCTGCACTGGCTTGAACGCCCGTGAGCTTAACGCTCTGGGCAAATTTAAGGAGGCCTTCAAACTTCTTTAGAACTTCAATACCCAAATTGCGGAATTGCTTGAAATAAGGGTGACCTCGCGTGGCTGGGGGCTTGTAGCGAAAAGGATCCCCCCCGATTGGTCTTGAATATTGATTGCAAGCCTTATGCCAGGATTTTGGTGCTTTGGTAGGTTGATCTGTAGAGCATGGACTCGATCCATGTTACTGATCAAGCGCTACTGATTCGCGACACCAACAATGGGGGACTCTCTATCTACATCTCCTTCGTTAACGCTCGTAACACCAAGGAAGAAAGAAGGGACCTGTAGGCCACGCTTCACCTCTGCCATTCCCTTGTCCATGGCCCCTGGCTCGTACTGGGAGATTCTAATGCCATTCGATACCACGATGAGCGGATTGGGGGCGTTGTAGCCTCTAGAAGAAGATATGGAAGACTTCAACTCTTGCATCTCAAATTGTGCCCTCATTGAGATCGTGGCCTCAATTAACACCTTCTCCTGGTCCAACATGACCACAGGCGAAGGTTGTATTTCTTCAAAGCTTGATAGGGGTTTGGCTAATTCCTCTTGGCTTGATGTCTTCCCTTTGGTTAGAATGAATTTTGTCCCCGCTGATGTTAGCGGCGATGCAATGCTTCTCCTGAATATTATTCCTACCAAGAGGCGTAAGAGACCATTCCGATTCCTCAATTATTGGGCGGATAGGCCAGGCTTCCTCGAGCTGGTTTCAAATGCTTGAAGGGAAGAAGCTAGAGGCAATCCCCTCTACCAGTGTATTGTCAAGTTGAGTCATGTCAAAAACGCCCTCAAGGATTAGGGGAAAAAGGACCGTGAGAGACCGAGGATCATTGAAGAGCTTTCTGGGCGCCTAGTTGCACTCCATGAGTTTCTTGGGAGGGACCCTTCCAGCATCCCCCTCCAACAGGAGGATCATGATATTCGTTCCCAGATTGCCACCTTCAGAAGAGAGGATGAGGACTACTCAATCCAACGAAGTCAGATTGACTGGCTCAAACTTGGGGACCGTTCCACCAAGTTCTTCTCTCTAGCCACCAAAATTCGCCAGAACTTTAATGTTGTCCCTTCCCTTATTACTATTGATGGATCCCTCATTAAGAAGGAGGAGCAACTTCAGCTGGAAGCAATGGATTTCTATGGAACGCTTTTTAAATCTGCTGATGGGAACCAATGCCTTGACAAACTCCATTTGCCTTTCTAGTGCCTAGTTTCCTTAGAGGAAAATGCGATGCTGACAAGGACCTCTTCCATGCAGGAAATCAAAGATGTTGTTTGGGCCATTGGTCCCAATAAATCTCCCACTCCAGATGGCTTTAATGGCTACTTCTTTAGGAAAAGCATGGCCCATTGTTGGCAAGGACATGTCCTTGGGTATTAGTCTCTCTTTCTCCGAGGGAGCTGCTGAGGCAAACCAACCATACATTCCTTATGTTGATTCCCAAAGGTTCAGTTGTTCACTCCTTGACGAACTACAAGCCAATTGCCTGCTGTAATTTTTATATAGAAATGTATCCCCAAGATCCTTGTTGGGAGACTTGCTGCCATTATGCCAAACCTAGTGGAGCCTAACCAAGGTGTTTTTATCAAGGGGCGATCCATCTCGGATTGTTCCTTATTCACCCATGAATTTTTATCAAGATTCAATTCTTCGGGGATGGTCCCGCGTTTGTGTATCAAGGTTGATATCTCCAAAGCATTCAACACAGTGAGGCGCAACTTCATCATTTGAATCCTCCATTCTTTGGCGTTCTGTGATACTTGGATCTCCTAGGTCAACAGGTGTATTTGGGAGCCTTCCTGCTCCCCTTTGGTGAATGGCATCCCCATCAGGCTTGTTCACACCTCTAAGGACTTAAGACAAGGGGACCCCCTATCCCCTCTCCTCTTCACCTTTGTCATCAATGCCCTTTCACTGGTTATTAAGCACCAAGTCCAACACCATAGACTCAAATTGGCCAAGGTCAATGGAGTGCCTTTACCCTCCCACCTATTATTCATGGACGATGGTCATCGATGCCCTTTAACTGGTTATTAAGCACCAAGTCCAACACCATAGACTCAAATTGGCCAAAGACGATGGAGTGCCTTTTCCCTCGCACCTATTATTCATGGACGATGTCCTGATTTGTGCCTGTGCCGATGCTATTTCAGCCCAAGCTAGTAAAAAAGTTATCTTTGTTTTCGCCAAAATCTCAGGGCTAAATCTTAATGGCAAGAAAAGTAGGGCATATATTTCTAAGCTTGCTAAGGAGATCAGATGGAGAATCTGTCTCAATCTTGGGATTCTTGAAGGAAAGTTACCTTGCAAATATCTTGGCATTGCCCTTATTGGTGGCAGGGGCCCTTCCCCACACAAAATGCTTGATGATAAAATAAAGGAGATGCTGGATGGCTGGCGTGGAAAAAATCTCTCTCAAATGGGGAGAATAAGATGGGTCCGTTGGGGGAGTGGAGGGTATTATTCAATGTTGGCTAACACTGTTATCTCAAAGAGTGTGCATTCGAAGATATGTTTCCGACTTCATTTGGCATGGGAAGTCCCACTCAGTTTCAAGGGGAGGATTTATGCTTCCCCCTCGCGAAAGTGGGACTTGGCTTGATTGATTTCACATCGATGCAAGTCTGCTCTTATATTTTCAGGCTTTGGAGGTTCCTCTACTCCAACTCTATATGGAGCACCTGGATGCGTGCGAGATACGTCAACTATATCACACAATCTGAAAAACCCAGTGATTCTAAGATATGGAAAAAGTTGCTTGATTCTAAGCCACTGATAATGAGTCTTTTTCACTGGAGAGGAGACTGGTGTTGGTCATCTCATTGCTTGGCTCTACTCAAGGCCGATATTGTTTTGGAAGCCATCACGCCCAAGAAGTTGTCCCATCGATTCTGGGAGCTAATATGGACCAATGGTCATGTCCTTAAATGGGAATGCTACACTTGGTTAGCCACTAAGGGAAGACTTCTCACCCGAGATAGATTGCGTGCATGGGGGTTGGGGGTAGATGACGCGTACCCTCTTTGCAATAAGGAGCCGGAAACTATCTTCCACCTTTTCTTCCACTGTTCCTATTGTTAAGATATTTGTTTTGATGAAATAAAATTGTATTTTTATTGTAAACTAATCTTTCAAAATTATATTTGCTCAAATTAAGTCGATTATCCTACGTGTAGATTAAAATAAAGATTATCATTAATCAATTGTAACTCTTTTATATTTCTTAAGTCTAAAATTATTGTAAGGAACCTCAGGATTTTATTTACGCCTAAGTCAATAAGGTTTTTACAACTAAGTTTAAATTAAAATTGATTGACCAAAATATCAAAATTAATCGATCAAAATAGAAAGATTGATCGACCAAATTAGTCTGACAGTAAAATCCGATATTCTCATCGATGATCGATTGATTAATTTAATTGATCGATCAAATATCAAATTGATCGACCTTGATTGATCAATCTAATTCAAAAAAACATTCTTGAAATGGCATGTTTTTACCTATAAATACGAGCCGTTGGTAGCATTTTCAACACACAACTTTCAAAGTCATTCCATAAGAAAAAGTGCCTCAATGCTCTCTCTTTTGATTCAAAAAGGCTTCCGTGCTTTCGCGTCTATTTCCAAAGTTCCTCAAAGCACATCATTCTGTGCCTCTAGAAAAGCATGGTTTGCATCATTTTATTTCCAAAGGTTCCATAGGAATACACTTGTACTATTCTTTGCTTTGATTGGGATCCAACTTGTTGGGATTCCCAAGTTGTCTTTACTACTTTTGTTTGATGTTCAAGAGAAGTGATTTGTAAGAGGTTGTGTCACTCTCGTTAAAGTGATACGTTAGTGGATTGACTACCTTTGCCTAATCGAGAAAATCCTAAGCTGGGAGGCTTAGGTAGTGATATTTATTGGTAGAGATTTTACTATAAATTCTTGTGTATATTGTAGAATTGATTGTATTATGTCATTTTTTTATTACAATCAATATCATACTTGATCTTGCGTTTGTGGCTAAGTAAGATCCATGTAGGGGTATGCCCACTTTTATTTGGTTTCAGAGCTAGATCGTAAAGGCGATGTCACACATCACTTTCACATGGCCGCAACAAGTTTTATAGAGAAACAATCATCTTTCTAACCACCACTATTTAATGAATCAAATTATGGTTATTGGAAAAGGAGAATGCACATTTTTCTTGTAACAATGGACTTTGAGATTTAGCAAATCATCGAATCTAAGTACATGCCAAAGAAGAAAGAAGAGAAAGAGTTAACGAAAGAAGAAAAATCAAAGCCACATATAATGCTAAAGCCATGAATGTTTTGTTTTATACATTAACAAGAGAAGAATTTGAAAAAGTTCCTACATGCAAAAGTGCATACATTATATGAAATCTACTCTCTATCATGAACTAAGAAACCACTAACGATGAAGAAACATGGGATGATTCTAACTAAAGTTCGAAATCAGATATCAAGGAAAAAATTAAGCCACAAAGACGAAGTTACTCGTCTATGTCTCATGGCGCCAACAGAGTCAAGCGAAGAAGATGTAGACTCTGACCTCACTTTAAATGAATTGTTGATGCATATCATGATTTATATAAATTAACTAAAATATTAAAGAAAGAAAATAAGGAACTTAAATATAAGTGCTCAAGTTTGGAAAATGACAAACTTAATTTATCTCTATATTTAGAAAATAATAAAAGGGAATTAGATGTAATAAGAGTTGTGAATATAAAGTTCTACATGAAACTATAAGATCTTAAGGAACAATATATTTATTTTGAATACATACTTAATGACTTCAAATATTATACTATAGAAAAATATGACATTAAAAAGAAGAATCAAAAGAAGATTAGGCATGTATTTTTGTATCAAAAGGCTAATAGAATAGAGTCCAATGGACCCTTCAACTAGAAAGAAACTAACAACCACAGATTCAAAAGAATATGGATATGAAAAAAATTTTGGAAAAATTGTGTTGCATGTTATAGAAAAGCTCAATATGGAACCAACTATCAAAGATGTAACTTTCAATGAACTAATAATCATCAATTTGGCTATGAAAGATGGTGGCATCGACAAGATCAATGGATGCTAGATTATTGGTGGAGATCCCTTCCACTTGAGTACAACTATTAGGTATAAGTCCTTATACTTTGGCATGTATGATTTCCCAATCTAAATCTTTACTGCCTACTTAGATATAAACAAGTTTTTTACATAAAATTAACTGAGCACTGAATAGGGAGAACAACCTGATAAGGAAAGCTACCATGCATTAAAAAGGAGTTCAAAATAGATTTCTTCTATAGTTTTTTGTTTGAAAAAAAGGGAGAAAAATAATAAAAACCAAACCTTGATAAGGGATCATTATTTGAGGGGGAGAATCAATATCACTTTCTAAGTGGCATTTAGTATATTTATCTATGTTGACTATATAACTCTCACTCAACACTTCCTTATTTTGATATAGACATCATGCTAGAGTATGATGAATTTCACTATCTCCTTATCAAGAACTTGATATTTTTCATATATTGAACATGATTAATTTGACATCATCTTGATAAAATATTACCTAAAATGGGGAGTAATTCTAGAGTAACTCTTTATTTTCTCACATGTATAATTGTAATTTTGTTATCATCAAAAATAAAGAGAATGTTGAGACCTCTGCTTTAATTAAATAAAATCATATTTTATTGTGAACTAATCTTTCAAGATCACATTGGCTTAAATCAAGTCGATTATCCTCCACATATATCAAAATAAATATTATCATTAGTCAATCGTAATTCTTTTATATTTCTTTAGTATATAATTGTTGCAAGGAACTTCAGGATTTTATTTATAACTTTCTAAGTCGATAACATTTTTACAACTAAGTTTAATTAAAATTAATTAATCAAAATATTAAAATTAGTGGATCAAATCAATTAATTGATCAAATATCAAATTGAACAATCAATCTAATTCAAAAACATTCTTAAAATGGCATGATTCCACCTATAAATATTCGTTTGTAGCATTTTCAACGCACAACTTTAAAAGACGCTCTATAAGAAAAATTTCTTCAATATTTTCTCTCTTTCCATTCAAAAAGGTGTTCGTGCTTTCAGGTGCATTTTCAAAGTTCCTCAAAGCACGTCATTTTGAGCCTCTAGAAAAGCATGGTTTGCATATTTTTATATCTTGAGGTTCCATAGAAATACACTTGTATTATTCTTTGCTTTGATTGGGATCCAACTTGTTGGGATTCCTTAGTTATCTTTGCTTCTTTTGTTAGGTGTTAAAAGGGAAGTGACTTGTAAGAGGTTGTGCCACCTTCGTTTAAGTGATACATTAGTAGATTGACTAGAATTGTCTAGTTGAAAAAATCCTAAACTAGGAGGCTTAGGTAGTGGTTTTTACCAGTATGAGTTTCCATTATAAATTCTTATGTATATTGTGGGATTGATTTTATTTACCATATTTTTTATTATAATCGATATCATGCTTGATTTTGTGTTTGTGACCAAGTAAGATTCTTGTAGGGGCATGCCCACTTTTACTTATTACTTCCAAATTTGGAAGGAAGTTTGCAACACATTCATGCCTCCACTTCGATTGATGGTTTCCCCTCTGCACGCCTAGGAGGAGGCCGCAAGATGTGGCTGCTGCCCATAGCCATTTTCTTGGACCCTTATTGCTACAATCTAGTACGTATGGAAAGAACAAAATGGAAGACTACACGACAACATTCCTGTGCCCCCACCCCCCCCCTGTTGTCACATCTTGCATCATTTGTTCTATTAAAGACAATCCGTTGTAACTTACATTTCTCCTCTTGTATCTCTTGCCTCGTGGGGAAGACTCAAGGACTTTGTACCTATTTATTCAGCCAGCTTGCCCTTTCAAGTAAATATTACCATTTTACGCAAAAAAAGAGCACCTTCGTCCTCTCTAGGGGCATGTTAAGGAATTAGCATTTTGTAGAATAAGTGGAGGAATGAGGTTCTTTTGTTGTTTGGGTCCAACTTTGACCTTGAGAAGAAATAAAGGGTTGGTATTCTACATTTGAAGGGAGGAGTGAAACACAGTTAATCCAAGAGCCCCTCGGAATAACTTTATGCAAGCATAAGTGGGCTTAATTCAATGTAATTTTCTTTCAGATTTTTCCAACTCAAACACAAAAGGCCCTACTTTATAACCCTAAACAAACAAGCCCGAAAGGTTTCCATCCCCTTTCCCCTCTCAGTAGGGTTCTGGTCTTGATCATGTTTGAGGCCCTTATTGCCCAAAAGTTGGGTCTCTCTCCCCTCTTCTAATCGCCTATATGCTCATCCCTCATTTGTCGCTTCCCCGTTGTGATGGCTATGTGGGCCATTCTTAGCCTTATTTATGGTTTCACAGCTTCAGTAAATGCTTCTAATCTTGATCATTGGTTTGAAGACTTATCAAGTTGTGGGATAGCTTCATCAAGGATCACTTTCCACTACCATGCAGCGGATTTTACTATCATTTAGAGATTTATGAGTGCTTTAAGTTATATCTTTTATTTCCCCTTAATATTCATGTTATGTAGATAGGGTTGTTCATTTGACCCAATAATCTAGCCACATCACTTTTGACCCTATTAGATTTAATACCAATTTACCAAACATGGGTTGGGTACCCATTCAATGCAGGCCGTCACTTATTGGGGTCCCATTTGGATATCCATTGAGACATCCATGGGTACTCGTTAGGGGACATATCATCTGACCATCCCAAGATACTTGTAGTACCTATTGAAATGACCCTTCCCAAGAGTCGTTCAAGTTTTTCCCGGAAAGGTAGGGGTGTAAGCATAATTTTAAACCTCCTGGGTTTAAGTTTGTGGGTCTTACGGGAAGGAGGGAACTTCGCGGGAGAGATTTCACAATTTGTCCCTCTCTCTCTCCCCACACAACACACCCACGAACACACCCTCTCTTTAAAACCCCCACCCCTCCACCCTCTCCATCTCCACACCATCTCCACCACCTCCACCTCCACTTCTCCACCACCACGTTGCCAACGAGCTCTCCTCCCTCGTCCCCCTTGCAGCCGCAAGTAGGGAAGAAGGAGAGGGGCGGAGCATGGGAGAGAGGGAGAGCGAGAGCGTGGGAGAAGGATCTGGAGGTGCGAGGAGGAGCTCGGAGGAGCTTGGGAGAGGAGATGCGACCTCCTGTAGCCGCTGGAGGAGCAACTGCGGTCTCTGCGGGCGGAGAGGAGCGCAAGGAGAAGGTTCGCAGGGCATGTAAAGACCTGTCCCACTTTTATCCTTTTAAGACGTTTGGAGTCTCAGTCAGACGTCTGGGCCTTTCCCAGACGTCTGAAAATGAAATTTCTGTACGCATGCTACCCCCTGCGCGCACGCAGCGCGCAGGACCTTCTTCCTCTCTCTCCTTTTTCCTCCTTTTCCCCAAACCCTAAGCCCCCACTCCACCTATTTAAACCCCTCTCCTCCTCTCCTCTCCTCTCCACTCCACACAGCACCACCCCCACCTTCAGAGCCGCAAGAGGAGGTAAGTGAGGGAGAATGAGAGGGCGAGGAGGAGAGTGCAGGAGGAGGAGGAGGAGGCTGAGGTCGGAGAGCTCCGATGGGAACTCAGCGGAGCTCGCACAGCCACCGTGGGCGCGCATGGGAGGAGGAGAGATCTTGGAGAGGCATCCTCGACCATCTACAGTGGCTGGAGTTGCGGCAGCGCGAGGAGGTGCGTGGCGGAAGGAGCTGGGAGAGGGTTCTAGTACTGGAAATTTTCCAGTATCAAACATCTGGAGCGGAGTCCAAACGGCTGGCAGAGCACCTGGACATCTGGAGTTAAGACCAAACGTCTAAAAGCTCATTTATCACGAAGGTACGTTCTTTTCGCGGTTACGGCCATGCAGACCGCACCATAGAGTGGTTGTTGGGCCTGATGTGCGGGCTGCAACTGTTGTACGCAGGAGCAGCCTTGGGAAGGAGTGTGGAACTCTCTCCCGTGCACTTTCGGACATCTGATCAACTCACCAGACGCCCGGAGGAGTGATCCGACGTCTGGAATTGCCTTCAGACGATCGTAGAGGAGGCCTGGACGTCTGAGGACATCATAGGGACTTGAGGTGAGGTTATGTATCTTTTAAGACGTTTAGACTTATTCCTAGAGGTCTAGACTTATTCATAAACGTCTGATTTTGGACAGTAAACACGTTTTTGACCCGTTTGGGGTCCAATCGGGACCCGATTTTTGCAAACAAAGTACCTAGTTTCCTTGCGAGTTTCTCTACGTACTAGAGGCCTTTGTACATTGTTCTGAACCTTCCTTTTTTGATGTATTCCCTGGTATAGGGTTTCAGCCTACTGCGTGTTTGGGGCTTGCAGAGACACCTAGGCCTGAGGTTTGAGCCCCCAGTACTCCCGAATTGTCTGGTAAAGTGGTTTAATGCTTTTAATAATATTCAAATAAGCATGTATTGTAGAATTAACTAACTGGAACCCTAAAATGTGGCATGAACCCTAGGGTAGAGGAATGAATGCATTGTTTGGTACTTATACGCAAATTGAGATAAACTACTAGCAATTACCTGTGAAATAATTGTGGGTTGCCTGTTAGAATACGAGCTGCATGTTTTTTATAACCAGTGGCCTGTGAAATCACCAGTGGCATGTTTTGAATTATGGAAACACGAACTTCCTGCATATAAATGAGAACTGAATTGTGAATGGTGGAATCTGCATCGGAATAAATGTGGTGAATATGAGCATGAACCCTACGGGGAATTAGGAGTAGAACTCCTGTGGTTAGTTGGAAACCTGGAATGTAGACGGGAAGTGTGCTGGCCCTTGAGTAAATGATACCAAGGAAAGCGACTGTCCCCTTTTCGTGTAGAGTGGAGCTAGCTGCCCTTGGGTTGAGACTCGGGGTTAGGATTTGTTACGACTCGGTTCCCGAAATCTCTACAAGACCCGAGACCGGCTCGACTCAACTAATCCCAAGACCCAGTCATATAACAAGAAATAACCGAAAAGCAAGAAAATAAACCACATTCACTATGCAAGATAACTAACAGTAAAAGCGTACAAGCAGTAAAGGAAGTAAAAGCTGCTAAACAGTGCATACCACAACAACAGGAAAGTAGAACAAAAGTACAGTAACAAGAATAGTAAATAAAGTCTGAAACTCACTAGCAGAAAAAGAGTACAACAACAGTAAGAAACTACTGCTAGACTTGGTTGGGCCCAGCACCCTCTGCAGCCAGTAACTCGAGCTGCTCAACTCCTGGACCTGTAAAGGGTTCTGAGAAATGGAGTCAGCGAATGCTGAGTAGAATGGTAACCAGACTATCTAAAGCATTAAAAGCTAACAGGTAAATTTATCTTTTCTAATTATTTTTTTTACAAGTAATTCCTTTTCATCCATTGGTTTACTTTCATATTTCTTTCTTGATCTCGCATGTTCCTCGTGGGAACGATCTTGATTGTAGTCTTTTCTGAAGAGTAGAAGGCACACGTGGTGCTCTCCTGACCGGGAGAGTCCCCCGTGGTAATCTTACACCCAGTCAACCACCATGGTCACGGACAAATGTAACGGTGACTATGGCACACGTGATAATCGCACGAGTAGCTACCCTGCACTGACACGCGGTCAGTCGTTTTCGCTAACGAGTACGCCCAAAGTACAACACGGAACAATATAGGGCCTAGCCCTCTTAGAAACAGGGGTCTAGCCCCTCAAAACCAAACAGGGGTCTCGCCCCTCCACAGTCCGCGCACCCTCGTCTGACTACCCCGTTTGCCTAGTGGGCCTAACAAGTCGGTGTAGGGTAGCTATCTAAACCCCGGGCCCCGTGGGGTGGCTAGCTCCCTCCCTACACTAGTAGCTCTCCCCGATATAGTGTACGCGAGGGCCAACAGAAATCGGTGTAGAGTGGCCAATCCTAACCCCGAGTCCCAACCCAAGGGCGGCTAGCTCCGCTCTACGCTAAAAAGGAGACAGTCGCTCTCCTTGGTACCACGTACTCAAGGGCTAGCACACTTCCCACTCACATTTCTAGACCTTTCCATTCATCCATAGGAGCTCTACTCCTAACTCCCTGTAGGGTTCATGCTCATATTTATCATATTATTCCATACCAGGTTTCATCATTCACAATTCCATTCTCGTATTATACCCATGCAGCTCGTATTTCTACAATTTAACATATGCAACAAGTGATATCACAAGTAACTGTTTAGTTCTCTCAGTCATTTCATATTCTAACAGGCAGCTCATATTTATTAACAGGTAATTGTTTACAATTCAGCTCATTCATTTATGACTGCAATCTTAATCACGCATACAAACCATGCAACTATTTCTCGTCTTAGGATTCATGCCACATCCTAGGTTTCTAGTTATCTACTTATCATGGCCGCATTCATGTTTTATAAATAGAATAGGGGAAACCACTCTACCAAACAATCCAGGAGTACTGAGGACTTGAATTGCAGACTCACGTGCCTCTTTAAGCCCCAGACACGCAACAGGTCGAAATCCTATACCAAGGAACATATCATAATGGAACATTCAGAACAATATATAAGGATTTCTAACACGTAGAGGAACTCACAAAGAAACCACAGATATCTCATTTGCTTAAAACGGACCCCGATCGAACCCTAAAAGGGTCAAAAACAAGTCTGTAGACCCAAATCAGACGTCTGGAACCAAGTCTAGACGTCTTAAAAGTCACCAGAGTCTCACCACAAGTCCTTGTGTCGACCTCAAACATCCAAGACTCCTCCACGACCGTCTGGACCCAACTCTAGACGTTCGACTTATCCTCCGGTCGTCTGGGAGTGCCTTCGGTCGTCTGGTAAGCTGTCCAGACGTCCGAAAAGCATGGGAGGGCATGCTGCACGCCTTCCCAAAGCTTCTCTTCTGCACGATAGAGTAATAGTCCTCTTTTAGCCCAATAAATCGTCTCTGCAATGCGGCTTGCATGGCCGTAACTGCAAGAAGGACATACCTGCGCGAATACCTGCTTTCAGACGTCTGGTGTCGTCACCAGACGTCCTGCCCATCATCTGGAAGGCACTCCGGATGTCTAATACTGGAAAAACTCCAGTATCAAAAAGCTCTCCAGCTCCTCTCGCCGCGCTCCGTCGCGACTCCTCCCTCTCGACTGCAGCTCTAACTGCTACAGGAAGTCGAGGACGACTCCCCAGCACTCTCCTCCTCCCGCACGCGCCGCGGTGGCCATGCAACGCTCCGGTGAGCTTCCACGAGCTCGCGACCTCGACCTCCTCCTTCTCTTCACGCCGCTCCTCCTCGCTCTTGCTCCCTCTCTCTCACGTGTCTCTCTCACGGCTGTGCAGGGGGAAGGAAGGTGGTGGTGGAGTGGAGAGGAGAGGAAGGGGGGCTCCTTATATAGGCAGTGGGTTAGGGTTCGGCGAGGGGGAGAAAGAGAAGAAGAGAGAGAAGGAAAAAGAGTTTGCACGCTGAATGCGCGCAGAACCAACTTCGCGTACAGATTTTTCAATTTCCAGACGTCTGGGAAGGGGTCCAGACATCTGACTGTTAGTCCAGACGTCTTAAAAGGCCCAAAACAAAATGGGTCTTTACAGGATTGGCCATTCTATACCGACTCCTGTTGGCCCTCGTGTACACGGTACCGAGGCAAGCTACTAGTGTAGGGAGAGAGCTAGCCACCCCACGGGGCCCAGGGTTCAGTTAGCCACCCTACACCGACCTGTTAGGCCCTCTGGGCAAACCGAGGTAGTCAGACGAGGGTGCACAAACTATGGAGGGGCGAGACCCCTATTCTGAGAGGGCAAGGCCCTATACTGTTCCGTGCTGTACTTTGGGAGTACTCGCTAGTGGAAACGACTAACCGCGTGTCAGTGCGGGGTAGCTACCCATGCACTTATCACGCGTGCCGTAGTCACCGCTACGCCTTGTCAGTGACCTCAGGGTGGTTGACTGGGTGTAGGACTGCCACAGGGGACTCTCTCGGTCAGGAGAGCACCACGTGTACCTTCTACTCTTTGGAAAAGACTGCAATCAAGATCGTTCCCATGAGGAACATGTGAGATCAAGAATATCTAGATATTGAGAAGAATAGGTGAAAAGGAAATACACATAAAACAAAATGAATAGAAAAGAGAATTAAACATGTTGCTTTTACTGCTTTAGATAGTATAGATACCACTCTACTCAACGTTCGCTGGCTCTGTCTTTTTTGTAATACTGTTCAGGACCAGGAGATGAGCAGCCTGAGCTTCTGGCTGTAGAGGGTGCTGGGCCCAGTCAAGCCCAACCAAAGTTTTCTGCACTTTCTTGTACCCTTACTGCTGTAGTATCAGACTTTTTAGTTACTGTTGTCTCTACTGTTTACTTTCGTTCCTTTGTTCTATTATTGTGGTGGTATGTAATGGAACAACAGTTTTACTTTCCTTTACTGCTTAGTTATATTGCATATATAAATGTGGTTTACTTTCCTGCTTTTTTGTTATTTCTTGTTGGACAACTAGGTCTTGAGATTAGTCAAGGCAAGCCAATCTCGGGTCCTGTAGGGATCCGGGAATCGAGTCGTAATAGGGCGTACTGTAGAACCATTTTTCCGCAGTATCAGACGTCTGGGACGCCATCCAGACGTCTGGAGGAGCCTCAGGACGTCCGAAGCTAGTGCCGAACGTCTAACAGCACGCAAAGTGTCACGGTATGTCCTTTGTATGCGCCTGCATGCACGTACATATTTTTTACGTGTCGTGTTTTTAAACCTGCGTGCATGCGCAAGTACAGGACATTGGAAAGGCACATGGTGCGCCCTTTGAGATGCTTTAGGACTTCTGGAGATAGTGTCAGACGTCTAATTGCACTCCTAGGCGACTGGAAGGAGTGTCAGACGTCTAGGATCTCCCTTAGCTGACTGCAGAGGTGTTCAGACGTCTGAGGAAGCCGCAGGAAAGCAAGGTAAGTCTTTGTGGTCATTTAAGACGTCTGGGTCTAGTCTTAGATGTCTGATTTTAGTTAGAGAACACGTTTTTTGCCCGTTTAGGGCCCAAACGGAGTCGGTTTTGCACAAACGATGTATCTTTGGTTTCAGTTCAAAGTTCTCTACGTGTTTGTGTCACTCATATACTTGGGAAATCGTTTGATGTGATTTGGTCATTTGTATAGGTCTCCAGCTAGTAGAGTATACGGGGCCACCGGAGACGACGGGATCTGCGATTCGAGCCCTCATTCCACCCGTGTATCCCGGTGGAGTGGTTTTCCTCAATATTATGAATTAATTAATCAAGTGCATGATATCTTAGAATGAATTGATTGAATCCTAGGATATAAAATAAACCCTAGGATAGAATTGAGTGAATGAACATTAATTGAGCCACACAGTCTATTCTGAAATGCTTATTAAAACCCTTAATGCTAGCAAATGAATAGTTAAATAATGTGATACTTCTTTCAGTTATTAAATCATGAGCTACCTGTTATATGGTTAAGAACCAAGTTGTGAACAACGAGATATGCATGTCGTAAAATGAAATGAAATGAATACAATGCATGAACTCTACTGGGAAACTAAAAGAGGAAGTCACGTATATGGAATGAATATCGTATGTAGGAGGGAAGTGAGCTAGCCCTCGAGTACATGGTACCGAGGAGAGCAACTGTCCCTTTTGCATGGAAAGTGAGTTGACCCTCGTGTACGCGGTACCGAGGAGACTACCGTCACTTTAGTGTAGGGGGGAGCTAGCCGCCCTTAGGTTGAGACCCGGGGTTAGGAATGGCCCCCTACACCGACACTTGTTACTTTAATATAATGGGGAGCTAGCCACCCCATAGGGCCTAGGGTTAGGACTGGCCACCTTACACCAACTCTTGTTAAGCTCACTAGACAAACTGAGATAGTCGAGCGAGGGTACGTAGACTTCTGAGGGGCGAAACCCCTATTCTGAGAGGGCAAGGCCCTGTTCTGTTCTATGCTGTACGTTTGGGCGTACCTGCTAACGGAAACAACTGACCGAGTGCCAGTGTAGGGTAGTTACTCATGCGCTTATCACGCATGCCGTAGTCACTGCTACATCGCGACAGTGACCTCAGAGTGGTAGACTGGGTATAGGACTACCATAGGGGCTCTCCCGGCCAAGAGAGTGCCACGTATACATCTTACATCGTGGAATAAATTACAATCAAGATTGTTCCCTTATGGAACAAGAGGATTAAGAAATGTTGTGGATCCTTATTAGAATAACCAAATTAGAAATACCTAGTTGAGATAAATGAAAATGAATGATTAGTTATTTGCTTGTTTCTTTATATTGAATTGCATGTAAATAGCTTAACCACCACTCTACTCAGCGTTCGTTAGCTGACCACGGATTATATAATCATGTTCAGGTCAGTGAGTTAAGCAACCAGCGCCACCGACTGCAGAGGATGCTGGGCCCAACCAAGCCCAGCCATAGTTGTTTCTTTTCTATTTCAGAGCTCTTTTTGTAGTAGGAAGTACCTTTAGCATGTATGTTGTTCCCGCTATGTTCTTGTTATGTTTCTTTCTGTTCTAGTTGTGATTGCTATGTATGTTATAGTATTCTTCCACTTGTGGCATATAATATTTTTGAGACTTTTCGTTCTAATTTTCATTACTGTATCTTATTTATTTCTGCTTAATTACATTATATGTGTGATTGTAGAATATTTTCTACTTTTACTTATTTCTCGTTTAACGACTGGATCTTAAGATCAGTCGAGGTAAATCAATCTCAAATTTTATAAAAGATTGAGATCAAGTTGTAACACTAATTTTTTGACTCCCCTCATCACGTACCATTGAATGCTCTTAGAGATGTTCATTGGGGCCTTTGACGGTGCAATGTTCGCACCTCATTATATTAGACGCGACTTTTTTTTTTATGGTAGTTATGAAGGTTGGATAATTGTAGATGGCAAGGATGAGGTACCTCAAGACGTCTATTCTATAATATTAAAGGAGAGATCGATGGCCACGTGTCCGACCCTCCAAGCCCCCTCCCCACCCCTCCCGTCTCCCCCTCCCCCGCTCTCTCTCTCTCTCTTGTTTTTTTTCTCTGATCGAATTAAAGGTGAAGGAAAAAAAAATCAATGGCATACACCGCCGCGTCACATGGCCCTTCCCCCGCCCTCTCCCTTTCTCCCCTCCACTGGTCACATTTTTACAGTTGATTTTTATATTTTTTTCTCTCGCCAAATAAAAGGTGAATAAAATATAAATAAGTAGCATATATCACCTAATTCTAATTGATCGTAATTTTAAAATATAAATTATAAATTTTTATGTAACTTTGTTTTACAAATAATTTTAATATATTTTAAAGATAGATTTAATTACGTTGTTCCATTTAACTGTGTGATAAATATTATTTATTTATTTATTTATATGTTTATTTTATAAACAAAATAATTGTTCTTTTATTTGAAAAATTTACTCTATATTAAATATTATATATTATATATTATACATTAATGATATTAGACATAGGAATGTAAATAGAATCAAATTTGATCGACTTTACATATTTAATTTTAAATTAAACGTGAAGCCAAATACAGTAATAAGATATATTGGATGACTCAAAAGTCCCACCATCGACATTCTCCACGTAATCTTAGACCGCCCATTCCAGGGGATTTCTAGCGGGTGTAGCGCATTGAGTATATCCAAATTGAATGTGTCATTAGGCTACTTGCCCCTCACATGCCGAAAGGTGAGGATTAATCCATATATAGCTATTTATTTTTCTAGTTTCAACGAATATGGATATACATATGAGTCTCCAAAATGCATTGGACAAATATGTACATTGATACAAATTTTAAAATTTGGGAGATACGAAGATGGATTATCCTTTTTTTTTGCCAAAAAAAAGTATTTCGTACTGCACCAAATAAATGAGAATTGGAATTGGAGTTTGCCTTTGATTTAGGAACATATTTGATATCTAATCAAAGTCCATGAATATCTAAAATCTCACCTTTACCTCCTGCTCCTTTTCCTCCGCCCATTGCCTTTAGCCCCTCCTCTACCCCCCACACCTTGCCCTCTGCCCTTTGCTCCTCCTTTGACCAGCCCCCTAGCTCTTCCTCCTCTAGCCCCTTCCCTCATCGGTGCTTGGGGTCATCATCATGGAAGGGGAGAAGGATGAGAGGTGGTGGAAAAAGGAGGTTTTGGTGAAGAGAAAAATTATTAAAGATTTTTGTGTAAAAATTCTTTATTTTTTAGTCTCTTATTTCATGAGAGATATATATGTAAAGAGAAAAGGGAACATGAAACTCACCTGCATATAATTTAAGTGAAGTTTACTTAATATCTTTCATCATAAATAATATTTTAAAGTAAAAACTTGATGATTGAGATCATTCTATATGAACATATTATACATAAAATTTCAAGTCATTTCAATGCTCCTACCCCTTACATCAAAGGAAGCTCAATTTCAATAGCTTAAGTATTACGTAATTTGACTTTACTTGATGGAGATGTTAGAGTCGTTTGATTTTAATTAAATTTTGTATATTTTATGTTTTTACTAAATTATTTCGATCCTTAAATTTTCATTTTGAAACATTAATTTTACATAGAAATATGGCTAACCGGTATGTAAGTTAAATGCAGGTGAACTACACACTCCCTGCCCTCATATGTCAATATAATGATGTTTTCAAAGGTATATATATAAATATAAAACATATATACATAAATATCAAATATATAGTGATACATACATCTCATCAAAAATTTACAGCCATTTATACATAAAAAAACCCTTTTCAATTTTACCTCTACCCATTAAAAAACCTAGGTACCTACCAAGTAATACTTGTGATTTATTGCTAAGGAAGCTTATCAATCTTTGATAACCCAACTAAAAGGAAGAGAGATACAGTGCATTCACACAAAGATATGATTATGTGGGTGTAGCATAAGCTTCTAATAGGTTATGCTTTCCACCCTTATTTACCTGATCACAAGTTTAGGCTTTATTGAATTCAAATAATGTAACTATGGCTTACTAGCTACCTTCAACTAACAAGATGGCCTAAATGCAGGTATTTTTATATAGGGATTTTTACACAGATGATGGTAGAAACATTGAAAATTATGCACTTACCATTAACTTCTTGACATTGCTTTAAATGGCCTTAGAAAAGTGATGTTGCTTACGTTATTGTCACTCCGTTAATTAGCATCGTTAAACTTAATGGTAGTAGACTTAAAAGTAACTAAAGTTTATATTTTTTACCCTAAATTTTCTTTCCTTTTTTTCATTCTATCTTTCGCGGAAATCAATGTCACGGTATGTCGATGGCATCTTAGTAAAATGGGGCAAGCTTCAATGTGAAAATGCCATGATGCCACCCATGTCGCCAACCATTTTTGCTGATGTGGTTATTGTGCAGCTTGTGCCATTGCCATTGCTGTTGGCCCATTGCCATGCCCTTGTTGTTGTTGCTGCTATCACTATTGCTACCATTTCTTTTCCACTTTAATGGTCGGACCGAAATGCCCCATGGGGAGTCAAGGAGGAGTCGGGAGGGAGGAGGTGTGGTGGTCAGTGGATCTATGTTGGGTAACATGCCCACTTGCACAAAAGGATGGAAGGAGAGGGGAGGAGGCTCAACTTCAAGGTCGAATGGAGATGGCCCTTGATCATCATCTTTAAGTTATTATGGTGGTTATGGATCTTAATACGCCTACATGGTTTTGAATTTTGATTTGGTAGCATTGATGTTTGATGTGGTCCACTAATACTCTACTACTTTATTTCTTCTCGTAAGTAACTTACTTTATTAACTTTTTATCATATTTTGTATCTTTTCTTTTGATTGCTATTACTCCATCGATGGGTTTGTAGCTATGTTAGTAACATATATTTATTATGTTTTTATTTAAAGCATGTGACTTTAATTTTATAAGTATTTCTTCGTATATGTAATAATAATTAAAATATTTATTTTGTAATATTTTGAATCATTTGAGATCTTTTTAAATAATATTTTCAAAAATTCCTTAATGTGGATGGCATGTTGGCTATTTGAACTAATGTTAACTATACCTTTCATCACCTTAACCATAATTCCATTGTAATTTTAAACTAATAGGTCAATCTTGATAACCAGATCCTCTCTTTATTATTTTTAATTTTGTTCATCGCGTCTCCGATCATTGGATTCACACCAATGCTACTCTCGTCTTTTTTGAAAGTGCGCTCACGTAGAGCATCAACGGTTACGGAAGGACAACACGTGTTGTCAGGCTATCAAAGAAACTGTGACAAACGTAGGTATATATGTATAATATCACCTACATATCTATCTGTATAAAATTCTCCTTCAGAAAAAAATTATCGGCAACAACGACCATAACAGAAAAAGGAAAAGTAGGATCGAGATCACGATCCTTCCTGTTTACCGTACCTTTGACATGTGGAGAAGAATAAAAAGGAAAGAAAAAAAAAAAGGAAAAAGAAGGGAAAATCTATAAATCCCATTTGTATTCCCACGTAGAAGCATATACCTCCTCGGCCCGAAATCCCCAATTTAATTGCCCCCTCCAATCAAAGCGTAGCGTAAGATCCAAACTTCCTTGTGGGCCCAATCATTCTCTCTCTTTCTCCCTGCCTTCCTCCCTCCCTCTCTCTCTCTCTCTCTCCCCCCCTCTCTGTACACATCGCTCCCGTCCGTCCCCGTTCGTTTCTAGGGTTAGGGTTACGGCGATCCGACGGACCCATCTCGGATCCGCCACCCTTGCTATCGCCACCGGCAGGCGATTGAGATCTGACATGGGATGAATCCTCGGCGCCCCACCATCCCCTCCCGATTCAATCGAGGCAAGCTCTCACCCTCCGATTCCATCTTGAGTCCCGGGCAAGTTTCTGCCTTTTCGCTACTTCAAAGTTTCTATTTTTCTCCGAATCTTTTGCTATTTTTGTTGCGGTGATCTCCCAATTCGTGAGTATCTGCTTCAAAGATCGCTCGCTCCTTTTTGCGTTTTGGAGTGCTTTAGAACGAGGAGGATTGGGGGTACGGGAGAAATTGACTGCCATTGGTCATGTTCCTGTGCCTTTAGGTTTCTTTTTTCCTGATCAATTTGCATATTGATCGGGTTATATCTGCTAAGAGGACAATTTTAGTTGCTTTCCGATAGCAATTCTTAGCATCTTCGCCCGGAACTTTCATCTAAAGGAGAACATCTCCGGATACCCTTTCGATTATGTATATTGTTGACCTGGAAGTGGAAGGATCAACATCAGATTCTTCAATGAAGGATCTTGGATGTGCTTTGGTTGTTGGGTGCTTTTCGATTACACAAGTTGACTTGCCCTCTGGTGCAATCTTTTTCGGTGGAAATCAAGAAGTTACGTGTTTTACATCAGTCTGGACTATCGATATGTACCCTTGACTTGCCCTCCGGTACTGTTATTTGCTGTGGGAATCAAGATGTTGAATGTTCTTTTTCAATTTGGAGTATTAATTTTACCTTTCTGAAGAAAAGAATTGGCTGCTTAAGGAAAAACTAATTTTCATCAATAAGGAATAACATTTCGAGAGCCTGGGGTTGTCCATGACTTTTTTCTTTTTTCTTTTTTTTAAAGCAATACTTTGAGGGAGGAACGTAAGTTCTCTCCGTTGGAGAGGGAGGTTATGAGAATCTTATTTGAGATTCTTTACTTCTGTGGAAAGATGTTGGATGCCAATTCTGAATGATTTCTGGACATTATATATATGGTTAGGTGTACTGAATTCCTTTCCATAATTAAGATATCTAATATTGTTGGTCAACAATGAATTATTATAATTGTATGACCTGGTGGATTACTTGGGCATCATGGATGCCTGCTTCCTTTATAAAGGAATGGTTTTGCCTCAAAAAACACATGAATGGTTTTGCTCTATCTATAGCACATAGAGTCTTTTATATGTATGGCCTTTTTGAAGAAAAAGGTTTATGTAAGGAACCTGAGAATTTACATGCATGCACATACATAAAATTTGTGAATTTGATCTGTATATTCAACCAAAATGGATATGTACGAACATTGAAATTTTGTAGGCAAACCAGATTTTTTGGTGCCAAATTATTTCTCTTGAAAAGTAGTGTTTTCTGGTCTGCCTTAAGAGTATTTTTGGTGTAACAGTTTTGGTATGGGGAAGAATTGCTGTATAATGACTGGGTCAGCTGGCTCTTAGAAGTTGGCACTTAGACGTGGATTTCCCTACCATTTATTGCTTGTGCTTATATGAATTAGAATGGTGTTATCTAGATGATTCTGGGGTTCGTTAGTTAGTTATCTGGGCATCAATTGTTTAAGGAGAGTCTGAACTCTTATAGTATTTAATAGTTTCTTAAAGACTAAATATGCAACTAGAAAAATTAACTATGAATTCTCACCTCTAATGCAAACCAAGTCCTAGACAGATTGGAAGAAAAATATTGGCAATATATGAATATTCTCATTGACCAACTTTTTTTGTAGTCTCTGTAGAAATCTTACCCTGGAAATCAATGACTTGTTTTATGCTGGATCAAATGCAAGGTTAATTGTGTTATTTCATTTTTTCTGTCCATCATGAAGTTTCTTTCAGAATGATGATGCAAAAACAGTGTTATGCATTGGAATTAAATATCTGACCTTTTTTCAAAGTGGCCTTTTCATAAATATTTATTTTGATTTTTCTATTGCTATGTTGCTATCATTTTATCAGGAAATATCTGGAAAAATGGAGCAGAACTGGGTTGTTTTTGGAGGTTTCTTTGAAGCTTCAACTATATGTAATTTCCTATGGAATGCCTTAAGCCGTGCTATTAATCCACTTCAGTCACACTGCTGAAGCATTTGGTTGCTGCTCCTGCACATTGTGTATAAGTGCCAGTCATGGTCTGGGTGATGTTTAATCACTCTTATCATGGGCATTGGAAATTTGGCTATTCTGTGTATTTTATCCTGTCATCTAGCAGGAGTTTGTGTGTCATAGCAAGTGAAAGATACAATACAGCTGGTTTACAGTTTTCCTTTCAGGCTTCTCCAAAGGCATAGTGAAGCAAAGATAGTTTCACCAATAACAATGGAAAAGTAAGTGAATTCATTTTTCTGACTTGTTACACTTCAGCTTAATTTACTTATACATAGGAATCCCTTTCAGATACAAGTTAATGAAAGAACTTGGAGATGGAACTTGTGGGAGTGTTTATAAGGCTTTCAATCTTGAAACAACTGAGATAGTAAGTTATACCTAATACATGCTTGCTTCAGAAGACTCCTGCAAATTATCTTGCATTTCCATGTTTTGTGAGGATAGCCATTTTTTATAGCTGTAAAAATATTTAAATGCATGACAGATCTAATAATTTCATAAAGGAAATATAATTTCTATCTTTTACATTCTTTCGACCCCTTTGTTCAGTTTTAACATTCTGCAATGAAAATAAATTAGAGAGGAGAAAGCTCTGTCTTGCTTGTTTAACTTTTAGTGACCTATAAAGTTTTATTCTATCTATCGCTTCACTTCTAAATAACCAATATATTGCAGAAATGGCCTCAAGCTTGAAAATAATTGTTTTTTTACCTTTTGGTTTAAAGGTTGCTATCAAGAAGATGAAGAGAAAGTTCTATGACTGGGAAGAGTGCATGAACTTAAGAGAAGTGAAGGTCTGTGGTCTTTTTGATTTCAAGATTGTTTCCTTCCTTTCCCATGAAATTTTCCATGACACTTTCATTCATTTTTGCAGTCTCTTCAGAAGTTAAACCACCCAAATATTATCAAGTTAAAGGAGATTATCAGGGAGAACCATGAGCTCTTCTTTATATTTGAATTTATGGTGAGAAACTGGACTAAAATTTTCTGTCTGCACCATATTAAAAGAAAGAATGTTTTTGATAATGTTGTTGTAGGCATCGAAAATGTCTAATAAAGTAAAGTTTCCACAACCATGGCCAGCAATTGAAACACTTAAGTGCCTAGTCCTGTTGAAAATAATAGATCTTGTCAAGAAGCATCTGATATTCATTTGTGGAACTGCATTTCTAACCAGTAACCTTTTTAGTCTGGTAGGAATTGACCTGCCTTTGCTTTAGTTGATTTTTTTTTCTTTTTTTCTTGTGGAGGGGGGATGGGATGTGGTGGGTGGATTTCTATACTATTGATGCTTGACAGGACCATTAGCAAGATAACTACGGTTTAATTGTCAATTTTAAAATGTTAAATATTGCCTTCATTATTTTGCTAGTGACATGAGTAACAATGGGTAATTTTACCTTCACGGGAAGTTATGCAGTTCGTTTTCCTATCAAGGATAGAAAATTGGAATACCATATCGGAATACAAATTATTTCAGGCCCTTCTAAAATAGAAAAGTATTTCAGCCAATATAAGGGGCTGGTGATCTTATAGTAAATAGTGGAGTACAAATTATTTCAGGCCCTACTAAAATAGAAAAGATATTTCAGGCATTTTAAGGGCTGGTGATCTATGCTGCAGTTGAGGTCGAAATTCAATAGGCTTCAGTGAAGCTTAGAGCGATACACATTGATGCTGGTGAAGAAAACTGCTGGAGATAGTTGTTATCTTGATGAAATTGTGGTGCATTGAGTAGGATTCAAAATGGTTGTGAAATGTTTTCTTTGTAGACTGATTTGCAGATTGTTGGTATTATAAGTGGTATTTATTTTATATATGTATATGGTATTGGAGTTATTCACAGCTTGTCCATTGGTTTAATTTACAGTATGTGGTACCAAATACTTGTGAGAATATTTTTGTGGCAAATTGAAGTTGTCTCTTTGTTTAAGCATTACTGATAAAGAAAATTTTGCCTGAGTTAGTAGTGCCATGCCATCTTGGTTTCATTCTTTAATTAGATTTTGAATCAATCTTTGAAGTATTGATTGTAATGATTTTACTATGAGCAGCAGAAAAAAATAAGAATGCAGTTTGTGCTATGGTGAAGCTTTTATTAATTAGTATTGTTTCAGGAAAACAATTTATATCAAATAATTAGAGACCACTGGGGACTATTTTCAGAAGGGGAAATAAGAAACTTTATGTCTCAAATGCTGCAAGGGCTCTCATATATGCATAAAAATGGTTACTTCCATCGGGATCTAAAACCTGGTTAGTGTATATTTCTTTATGGTGCTTTTGATTTTTATAATGCCAAATCTTGATAAAATTTCAAGTAACTTATTGATATTCTTTCTTCACAAAGAAAATCTGCTAGTCACTGGTGATATAATAAAGATTGCTGACTTTGGTTTGGCAAGAGAAGTGAGTTCAATGCCTCCCTACACTGATTATGTTTCTACAAGATGGTGAGTCATTTTATTGTTCTATTCTTCCTTTTGATTGGTTAGTGCAGGGGCTGATTACATCTTAACAGGTATAGAGCACCAGAGGTCCTCTTGCAATCTCAATACTATACTCCTAAAATAGGTATGGTCTTTTGTTTTGGATTCCTGGTTTCAGAAAAGGAGCTGATGGTTTCCACATTTATTTATTTGATTAATAATCTCATATCATGAGAATCTTGAAACTTGGTGATTAGAAATATCTTTTTTCTTAAAGAAATTTTTACTGTAATATGCATCTTGCTATTTGGAGGCCCACAGATTTCTTTCCATTTTTTTTGCATCAGATGAGATAGTACTTACTGTTGCAACATATGCACCTGTTGTTTTGCAGATATGTGGGCCATGGGTGCTATACTTGCTGAACTTTTTACTTTCTCACCACTTTTTCCTGGTGAAAGGTAAATCTATTATCCTGATTGCTATGTCTTTCTTGGGATTCTGTATTGATCGTGTTTAGCTAGCCTTTCCTGAAAATGTGTCATATTTTTGGCACAAAGATTGTACTGAAAATCAATATACTGGAACAAGAAATAGAAGCAATTTTTCGTTTACAAAGCCTTTGAAGGGCAAAACTTGGTCAACATTCCAAAAAAATCTTTTGAAACAACCCTTTTATGAATGCTAAAATGTGCTGGGACTTTGTGATCCAGATGTTGTAGATCTTTGCAGAAGCCCAAAGAAGACATTTTTTTTTCTTTGACACCAAAAGATTTTCTGAATGGTCTTTGAATATTACAATAGGTTATCATTTGACATGGGCATTTTATATCATAGCTTACTCAAATTATTGAGAGGTTAATCGGCAGAATTTACATTTCACTCATTGGAAGATAACATTAAAAATTGTGGCTGTTCTAGCTTGAGAAAACTTGTTAATATCTACCTACTTATCATGGTTTTTATAGATTGCATATCTTTGTTTTCTTCCTTATAGTTTATGATTTTTCTTATACGTGGATGCCTTTATCCCTGGTGATTTTTTCCTTCTTTGATAAATTTTTACTTTGGGAACAGTGAAATAGACCAGTTGTACAAGATATGTGCTGTTCTTGGGACACCTGATAATGTCACATGGCCTGAAGGGATGCATCTATCGCAGTTGGCCAACTTTAGGTTTTTTCAGGTAGTTCACTATTTTCACTAGTACCTTTACCTTTTTGATGCATTGATATAATTCCCTTTTTTCTATTACTAGGTTCCCCCTGCCAATCTCTTTGAGATCATTCCTAATGCTAGCCCGGAATCAATTGACTTGATTATGGTATGCATGGCCTTGTTCCTGTGTGTAACCATTTCCGTAACAATGGTATCTGGGATTGCTGATTGGATATATTTGTGGATTGCCTCTTCAATAGCAACTCTGCTCATGGGATCCACTGAGGAGGCCGACGCCTGATCAAGCACTGCAACACCCTTTCTTCCATGTAAGATTATTTATCTTATCATATTTTACTGTTAGATTAGATACCTTGCCTAATTTAGATGTCTCATTTTTGTTTGCCAAAAAAAAAAAGGGTGCCTCACTTTTGCTTGTGGACTAGGTTGGTACGTGCATCCCACACCCCCTTGCGGACCCTTTCACTCCAATAGAGAACCGTGATGGTATGCCGTCAGTGTAGTTTGCAAAATGCTTGTAAAATTTTATGATTCCTGTTCACAGATTTCTCATCGGTGTTGACATATCTGCATTTTTTTTTCTACCATATGCCTTATCAGGTGGGAAACCCAAACTTGAGTTAAGTCTATGGGATTTTGGATCTGAACCGGATGACTGCTTTCTTGGTTTGACACTTGCAGTAAAGCCCAGTGTGTCAGGTATGTATTAACGCTCTGGTTGAGAATCTTGACTTGGTGGTGGTTACAAGACAAATTTACAAATCTAATAAACTGTTTCCGGTTATAATTGAATAATTTTAGATATGTTAGGAAAAGGACAAGAATTTATAAATCTTGAGAAATTAAAGATCCTGCTTCAGAAATTCAAATAACATGTTTAGTTGCTGACCACCTGTGTCAATTTAATTACATTTGTATTGTGAATGCTTTTCGTTCAGTTATCACTTGCATTTGTTTTGGAATCTTGGGACTGCTCTAATACCTTTATTTTGACAATATGGGGGTATCCATTTTAAGTATCCATTTTAATTGTCTGTCCTTTTAATTGCAGAAGTCCATCACGCCTCTCACCAAAAGAGAGAGGTGAGTTTCTACACACTGGAGAATGCAGTTGTCTGTGGGTTTGTTTTTCTTTTTCATTTTGTTATCCTGTGGAAAGTTACATTTATGGTTTTAATTTCTTGAAAAATCTTGTGGGCAACGTGATAACCTAGGTCTAGCCACACAGGCAATGGTTTAGATGTGACTGGATTATGTAATGTGTTGAGAATACGCCGTGTAACTTGAGCCTGAGTATTATTGGTTTGTGTCAGTGTAGTCCTAAAAGTTGAGATTATTTGGTGGAGTTCTTGCAGTAGATTGTTGTTACATTTGGTGCACACGAGAATTCACTATTTGAATGACCTTAACTAATAATTATAACTTTTCTGCCTTTTCCTGACAATTTCATGAGTCTAAAATGCAGGAAATGCTATTATTCCCAATTTTTCCGGAGCATTCCTCAGAATCGGGTGAGTCATTCTTCTCTTTTTTGCTTATATATGTAATTTGAAGGGCTGCAAACAAAGCCCTTATGCAGGCAACTATTTATCCCACCATCGAACTAAACCAATCACCTCACATTAACTTACAACATATCTAATAGACTATCACTCCTTATTCCCCGACCCAATCAAGCATCTCTTTTCCACTTATCCTCCATTCAAAGTTGTCTGGACGAAAATTTTTCCTGTAAAGATAGGCAGTTTATTACTTTTTCTGTGAGGGATTAAGATTTATAAGTTGTTTATGTTGTGACTGACTCTTATATTTCCTGATGGCAGTATTTTGGCCCCTTGGACCTCCGGCACACATGGAAGACACCCTGGTGAAGCTGTCCTTGAAGCCGTCCTATTTGTTGAACTGGTCTCTCTCTCTCTCTCCCTCTCTCTCTCCCTCTATATATATATATATATATATATATATATATATATATATATATTTATTTATTTATTTATATGTGTGTGTGTGTACGTACTGGAGAAGGGTGGTGGAGTTATATTCTCGGTGGATGTGAGTAATGACTTTTGACCATCTTCCATGCAGTCAAGCGCCGCGAACAACCAGTGGAGTCCCGCAGACAGCAACAGCTGGATTCACTCTTGCTAACTGGCAACCTAACCATCTCGAGAGCCACACATTGCGGCCAACTATGAGCATCCCCTCTCCTATCCCACAAGTTCATTCCTTTCAGTAAATACATCTTTTTTTTTTTCTTCCCTCTTCTTTTTAATACCTGGATATATCAGCTTACCGTTAACATGGAGAAGATACCAAATAAGGGAAGATTCACCTTGTAAATTAAAGACAAATTTCCACCTTTGTTTTTCTTTTCTTTTTTCTCAAATGTTTCCTCGAGATATAAATAAAAGATTTGATGAGGCTTTCTTGCCATGTGAGTGTTGCATCTGGATGCTCTGGTTGGCTTCTTATGATGGTTCTTTCTTTTTTTGTCTGCTTTTTTGGTCAAAGTACTACCAAAGACATGCACGCAAATAAGCAGTTGTTTCTCAAATTTCTGTCATGAAGAAAAGAAAATGCTGTACGTAATGGTGGAGATATGCCTCGGTTGCGTTGCTGGATAAGAAATGAAATCAGTGCAGATCATCTTATTCCACTCTGGGTTTGGAATGTACAAGTTTCTGTAACTTTTGTTCCACGAATCTTATTTATTAATCAAACAGGCCCTTAAGAAAATGGACATTTTGTGTTATTGCATTGGATTTTTGACAGCAACAGCCTGTGGGATGGAGGGATGCAACAGCATATATACATGGTTAATGTATTTGTGAATCAATTTCTTGAGGACGTAGATTTAATTTCTTAATATTTTTCAAATGGATGTCGAATATGGTTGTGTTTCATCTCCGTACTTGCCGCCCCATACCAGATTATTTATACATAAATGAAGCTATATGTATATATATCGGGTAATTCTGGTGGTTTATGATTTTGGGGATTGAAATAAATGTTATCGGAAAACTTTTGATATTTATATTTTATGAATTACGTTTACATCCACGTTACCTTAAATCCATCTCTTAGCAATCATATCATTTAATTATTGTGAGGTTAGATGTTAGTCAAACTCAAGTGGCCCACAAGAAAATGAGGGGTCAAATAATGACGAAGTATCTTTTTAAGTTCTTGTTTGGCAGGAGATAGTGTAATTTTGGGATAAAATAAGAGTAAAATAAGTATAGAAGGTATTTGGTTGGTGGAATTGTAATAATTAATGAGATTGGTAATTATTGGTATGTTAGTTTTATGAGATAGGAAGAAGTAGGTTTTGATGTAATGGATTGTAATTATTTGATAGTATTTTTTGAATTATATGTAGGGATAGAAAGGATTATTAGGTTTTGATGTGATGGAAGAGAGAATTTGTGGGAAGAGAGAGACCCTCGTATTTCATACACTTTAATCCTTATTCTTATCCCATCCCACCTATCATTCCTTATTCTGGTTATTCTGGAAGCAAATGCGGGTGTTGTTTGGTAAGGAGAATCCTTAGGAAGAATAAAAATTAAAAGTATGAGGAATTGAAATGACCCGTTGTTTTTTTAGTCGGATAAGACGTCTGGAGTTTCAGTCAGATGTCTGGACACATGTCCGGACGTCTGAAGGTGAGATTTTTGTACGTCCCTTTACGCTTTGTGCACGAGTGGCACTCAGAGGCTTCTCTCTCCGCACCCCTACCCCTAAACCTTAGCACTCGCTTTATTTAAACCCCCTTCTCTTCTTCTCACCACCCTCACACCACTCTCCAGCCACCACCACCACCTCCAGCGTCTTCCTCCCTATGTGGCAGTGGCGAGGAAGAGCGAGAGTGATGAGAGGGAGGGCGAGCGAGGGAGGACGAGAGGGTGAGCGAGGGAAAGAGGAAGGAAGAGAGCATGAAGGTTGGAGGACCTTTGGGAGCTTGGCAGAGCTTGCACAGCCAGCGGTGCGTGCGCGCGCGAGGAGGGGCTCGGGGAGGCAGCCTCTCGGCCCTCTGCAGCTACTGAAGTTGCTGCGGTGCACTGCAGGCGGAGTTGCGAGGAGAGAAGCATCACGGAAGAGGTTTTGGTACTGGAAATTTTCCAGTATCAGATGTCTGGAGTATCGTACAAACGGCTGGCGAGGCATCAGGACGTCTGGAGCTGAAGTCGGACATCTTGAAGCACAATATTGAGAGGTACATATCTTCCTGCACCACTCTCCGCCATGCAGGTTGTAGTGTAGGAAATGTCGGGCTGAGTTTGTGTATGCGGGTGTTCGTACGCAGGGAAGGCATGCAGGTGCATTTTTCCAAGTACTTTTGGACGTCTGACACGTCGCCAAACGTCCGGAGGTACTTCCAAACGACCGGAGGCCTTGTCCGACGTTTGGAGCTGCCCCCAGACAGTCGCAGAGAGACTCTGGACGTCTGAAGCAGCCGCAGGAAGTGCAAGGTGAGATCTGATGTCTTTTAAGACGTCTGGGACTAGTCCCAGATGTCTGATTTTGGTCAATAATCGCGTTTTTGACCCGTTTAGGGCCTAAACGGAATCGGATTTCCACAAACGAAGTACCGTTGTTTTCCACTCGAGTTTCTCTACGTGTTCATGTTGAGAATCTACTGTTTTGAGCTCGTCTGATGTAAATTAGTCGCTGGTATAAGTTACCAGCCGGAGACAACAAGATCTGCGGCACAGGTCCTCATTCCTCCCGTGATATCCGGTAGAGTGGTTTAATTCAGTTGTTAATATTTAAATAAGAATGTACTTATTTGGAATAATTGAATCGAACTCTAGGATGTGGAATGAACCCTAGGGTAGAAATGTATGAGCCTATTTTGAGCTGTATTGTTCACTTGATGCATGTTTAAAATAAATTGCTAGCAAATGATATTAGTGTAATTATGAGATGTGTGTTAGAATACGAGTTGCCTGTATGTGAATGAGAAAGTAAACGATGAAACCACAAGTTGCATGTAAATGATTGAAAATGAAATTGTGAAAACATGAGTTTCCTGCATATGGATGAGGAACGAGTTATGAAACATGGGATCTGAATGTGGATAAATGAGGTGAATAATGAGCATAAACCCTACAGGGAATTAGGAGTAGAATTCCTGTGTATGAAAGGGATCTGGAATGTAGACGGGAAGTGAGCTGACCCTTGTGTACACGGTACCAAGGAGAGCAACTGTCCCTTTTAGTGTAGAGGGGTAGTCAACCACCTCTTGGGTTTAGACCCGGGGTAGGATTGGACACTCTACACTAACTTCTGTTGGCCCTCGTGTACGTGGTATCGAGGTGAGCTACTAGTGTAGGGAGGGAGCTAGCCACCCCACGGGACCTGGGGTTAAGCTAGCCGCCTTACACCAACTTTGCTAGGCCCGCTGGGCAAACCAGGGTAGTCGGACGAAGGTACGCGGACTATGGAGGGGCGAGACCCCTATTCTGAGAGAGCAAGGCCCTATACTGTTCCGTAATGTACTTTGGGCGTACCCACTAGCGGAAACGACAGACCGCGTGTTAGTGTGGAGTAGCTACCCGTATGCTTATCATGTATGCCGTAGTCACCGCTACGTCTCGACAGTGACCTTGGGGTGGTTGATTGGGTGTAGGACTACCGCGGGAGACTCTCCCGACCAGGAGATCACCATGTGTACCTTCTACTCCACGGAAAAGACTGCAATCAAGAGCGTTCTCACGAGGAACAAACAAGATCAAGAAATAGTTGGATACTTTGAGAAATAGATAAACTAGAAATACATAAATGAGATAAATAAAAATGAGAATAAAACCTACTTGTTGTTTTACTTTACTTGCACATAAATAATGTAAACACCACTCTACTCAACGTTCGCTGACTCTGTCTTTTCGTAACCATGTTCACGACCAGGAGTTGAGTAGCCCGAGTTTCCGGCTGCAGAGGGAGCTGACCCCACCGAGCCCAGCTGTAGTAGTTTTCTTTCTAGCCCTTTTGTTACTGCTGTAGTTGTAAGTATTGGACTTTAAAATTACTGTTCTCGTTACTTTCTGTTTTCTGTTGTTGTGGTGGCATGTACTATATTTTGAGACAGTTGTTTTACTTTCCTTTACTGCTTCGTTCTTTCTTTCTGCTTAGTTATATTGCATGTGTGAATGTGATTTATTTTTCTACTTTTGGTTATTTCTCGTTGGATGACTAGGTCTTAGGATTAGTCGAGACGAGCCGATCTCAGGTCCTGTAAGGATCTAGGAACCAGGTCGTAACAGGAATGGAGAAATTAAGGTGTTTTATTTTGTTTGGTTGTTTGGTTAGATTTGTTGTCTTATCATAGAAATTGGAGAGTTTAATCCAGGTTATTTGTTTGGTAGAATAAATTAATGGAATAAGGAAAAAATTAGTTAAAAAAAATAAGTAAAATTAACAAGAGGAATTAGATATTCTAAAGTGGGTGGTGGAATTAATGAAATCTAAAATTACACCCTCAATTTCATAATAACACGATTCCGAAATTATAGGTTCCAAACGTGAAATTAGGAATATAATCAATGACAATTTCACATAACAAACACCCCCTAAAGGTATTTGAATGAGTCTATGAGGATATAATAAGCTCGTAATACCAAGTTGAAGGAAGCATAAATGATGGCAAGTCACAAAATTAGAGAAGAGAAGAGTAAGGATGATGAGAGCCAATTCAGTAGCATTCTTTTGTCGAGTGTTTGGGTAGGAATTAGGAAGTGAAATTATATGAGAAACTAGCAAAAGATGAAATTAACCGAGGAACTTGGAGCTTTTGGACTTTGGCGAATTAAACATTATACTAGGAAATTTTTGAGAGAAATGGAATAATTTCATCCCGAGAGGGACTTATCTAATTTTAGATTAAGAGCTCAGTTCTACAATTTATTAACTCTAGAATTTTGGAGTTGCAAACAAGGAATAAAGAAGTCAATTCCTACAAACAAGCGGTGTCCAGTATGATTGTCAAATATATTTAAGTTCGATTGCTCGCTTGGATTCAATTCATTAAACATTTAATTTAGATTTAATTTATAAATAAACGAATCAAATTTGAAGGAACATCTAGATTTACTTAAATTTGATTCGTTAAGGATTTGACAATTATCTATATGTTAATGTGTTTGTGCACACATATAAAATACAGAAATATAAAATATTGATATGAAAGTCCTTTTTACTCTCACCCCATTAAGTTTCAAATTTTTATCTCACCTCCGCAAAGGAAAAAAATTAATCTAAATTATTCTATTCCCACAATCTCACTCCTATCCTAACTCTTGAGCCCCCCACCCCATACAAAACCCCTTCCATAATCCACCCGACCTTGACGTCCACCTCCAAGGCTTCTACCATGCATGGCCACCTCACCTCCTCCCCAACATTTCTTGATGCGCTGCCACCCCACCTTCTCCTCCTCCTCATCCATCGTCTAGCATCTCCTAGTGTGCTACTGCCTCACCTCTTCTATCCTTTGGCATCTCCTTTCTCCACATCTTTCTCCAATCGCAGCCACTACCTCCTTTGGTAAACCCCGCTCCTCCTTTATAATAGTCTAAGAAATGAGAGTTTGTGACTATCATTCTTCTTCAATTAAGAACTATGATCTCTCATTTCATGTGATTATTAATGAAATGTAAGACTCTCAAGTTAATTAATGGCTTTTATCTTGAAGTTCATTTCATGTGATTATTAGTAGAATTCCTAAACGAACCGAACCTAAATACGATAGATTCGCTCGAATTCAATTGGGGTTTAGTTCGCAAACTGAATGGATCATGTTAGAGTCATAATGTGAACCTATATATATTATTATTATGGAATTATACGTTAAATGTATACATATATTTAGACATCACATTTATGGTCATTAAAGTGGTCTAATCATATAAATTGACCATTCACATCTCATTAAGGTATGGGATTTAATGCATAGAAACCTTAAGGGAAAAATGCAATTCCGTAATAGGTGGAATTTTCATTTTATTTTAAGGGATTATGGTCCCTGGAGCGATGAGGGTGAAGTGGACATTCGATTTTTCTGCATTCCATCACAGAAAGTTATAAATAGAGCCCATGACAGAATCTAAAAGACACGCCCCCATTCAATTCTCTTCTGCTCTTGCTCTCTAAACCCTCTGGAAGTACCATTGCCACCTCCTCTCATTTGAGAAGCAAGCCCACGGCTCCAGAGGATCTCCGTGATCTCAACGCTTCCGCTACGATGGATTCAGGTATCCCTCCATCGTTTTCTTTTTTATTTTCATTATGGTTGATGATATGGGAAATAGATTGGTCTTGGGAATTATAGAAAAATTATGTGGTTCTGATTTTATTCGACATTATATTCCATCAAGTTGTATCAGAGCCTTTCTATTTATTATATCATTGCCTTAATGATTCAGTTTTGGAGAAAAATAATTTTCCATTTGGTTTTGGGAGATTGCTTTTTGTTTAGTTTTTTTTTTATTGATGTAATCCTATCTTGATGAATCAATGAAACTAGTGTTTGTTTTTCAGTTTTCATGTTCTTTTGTATCCCATATTTGATAATTAAATTGAGTTTTTCGATCGGAATTGTGATTTGGGGTGTTTTCCCAAAATCTCGATTTTAGATCGTCGCCCTGGAATCGGGCCGTGATCAGTCCAGTACCGATACTCATGATGAATACTGGTATCTCACATGTATCGATACTCATGATGAATACCGGTACTCATCATGAGTATCGATACATGTGAGATACTGGTCACACCCAATAACACAGCCAGTATTGAAGGAAGGAGTACCGATACTCATCACGAGTACCGGTACATGAGGGATACTGGTCGGGCTCAAGATTGTTTCCTGTATCGAGGTAGTACTGATACTCATCACAGGTACCGGTACATGTGGAATACTGGACATGCTACAGGAGTACTACCAGTACCGATGGGGTACCGGTACTTACCATCAGTACCGGTACATGTATGATACTGGACATGGTTCTAAGATTGGTCCAGTACTTGTTACGAACGTGCACTTCAGACGTATTTTAAGACGTCTGGGAAGTGACCCAGACGTCTGGAACCCTTTCCAGACGTCTGGAAATCGGTTATTTTTGGCACCAACGGTTTCGTCTGTGCGCCTGAGCGCGCAGACCTGCAAACGTTTTCTCTCTCTCTCTTTTCTCCCTCTCCCTCCTGCGCCCTCTGTCGCACTCTCTCTCTCTCCTCCTCGCGCGGCCTTAAAAGGCCACGCCTCTCCCTCACTCCCGTCACCTCCGCCTCCTTCCTCTTCTCCTTCAGCCAGTGCGCGAGAGCGTGCGCGAGAGCGAGTGCGAGGGTGCAGCGGCGGCGGCGACAGCCGCGGTGGGTGCGGGAGGAGGTGCTGCACGAGGGAGGAAGCGCTCGGCCGTGAGGGCGAGCTCGCCGGGGCTGCTAGGGCCGGCCGACGGGGGGCGCAGCAGGCGCGGAGCGACGCGGGAGGACTGCTGCAGCTCGAGCAGTAGGCGGAGCACTCGCAGCGCGGCCGTGCGTCGCGAGCGGAGGGCGAGTTGCACCCTGGTTCTGGAAACTTTTCCAGAATCAGACGTTTGAGCTGATAGCCAAACGACGGGAACGACGTCTGGAATACTATCCAGACGTCTGAAAGGAGAGTTATTCCGTCTCCTTCGTTTTCTTCGATTGACCGTACTAAGAGAGAGGAAATGGGTACGCGCAGGGTCGGAGATTCGCATCCAACGTGAATCAGATGTCTGGCTCCAGTGCCAGACGGCAGGAACGACTTCCAGACATCCTGGGTGACCATCGGACGTCTGGGAACTAGGCCAGACGCCCCCGCAGGCTTCTGGACGTCTGAGAGCCCACATAGAGCGAGGTAATTCCCTGATCCACTTTTTAAGACGTCTGGAAGAAGTTCCAGACGTCTGATTTTACACTGTTTCGTCGTTTTCGACCCGTTTCGGGCCCGTTCGGGCTCCGTTTTCCAAATTTCGAGTTGCGTTCTTTTCGGAATTACATCCTCTACCTGTCTATAGTAGTTGTATACTGTTTTGAGAAGTTCCTTGTGTTTGATCCTTGTGATAGGACCCCGTTTCGTTGCAGTCTCGGGGGTTGCGGAGGCACGCGGGATTCCCGACCACGCCCCCAGCTCACCTGTTGTAACCGGTAGAGTAGCTTTAAGTATAATTTGTTAAATTATGAAACCATAAATAGAACCTAGGACATTGCATGAATCCTAGGAATGAGAAATAGATTGAATGGTAGATTCCTAGGGTGTTGCATGAATCCTAGGGCTGGAAAACTAGATTGTATGATAGATCCTAGGATATGGCATGAATCCTAGGATGGGAAAACTAGTGGAATGTATGAATACTGTAGTCTTGAAAAATGTGGAAAGGAAATAATAGCTGCCTGTGAATTGAATTAACAGTTGCCTGTTATGAATAAATGAACATGATTAAGAATATGGATTGTAAGAACGTGAAACTGGAAAGTGAAACCTGGATGTTCTGAGTTAAAAGAGCTGGAACCCTACGGGGAATTAGGAGTAGAACTCCTGGAAAGTGAATGAAATAGAATTAGGGAAGTGAGCTGGCCCTTGAGTACGGAGTACCAAGGAGAGCGACTATCCCCCCCTGTTTAGTGTAGAGCGGAGCCAGCCGCCCCAGGGACCCGGGGTTAGGACTGGCCACTCTGTACCGACTTGCTGGCCCTCGTGTACGTAGTACCGAGGAGAGCTACTA
Source organism: Thalassia testudinum (assembly GCA_037157565.1). Taxonomy (NCBI): domain Eukaryota; kingdom Viridiplantae; phylum Streptophyta; class Magnoliopsida; order Alismatales; family Hydrocharitaceae; genus Thalassia; species Thalassia testudinum. The sequence goes on along the minus strand of JAZHRO010000036.1, from coordinate 123,738,527 downwards.
GTGTAGGGAGGTACTAGCTACCCCACTGGCCCCGGGGTTCTGCTAGCCTCCCACACCGACTTGTTAGGCCCACTGGGGAAAACCAGGGTAGTCAGGCGAGGGTGCGCGGACTGTGGAGGGGCAAGGCCCCTGTTTGGTTACTGTGGAGGGGTTGGACCCCTGTTACTGAGAGGGCTCTGCCCTGTACTGGTTCCGTGCTGTGCTTTGGGCGCACCCGTTAACGGAAACGACTGACCGCGTGCCAGTGCAGGTTAGCTACCCGTGCGTTTACCGCGCGTGCCGTAGTCACCGTTACGTCTGTCAGTGACCTTGGGGTGGTTGACTGAGAGTAGGATCACCACGGGGGACTCTCCCAGCCAGGAGAGCACCACGTGCTACTTCTACTGTTCGGAAAAGACTGCAATCAAGATCGTTCCCACGAGGAACATTCGAGATCAAGTGAAGGATCTGAGAAATAGATAAATTGTGAAACAATAGAAAGACGTAAATAAAGGAAGAAAGAAAATTTAAAACAGCTACTGTACACTTTACTGTTTCTTTAGTTTAGCTGCCACTCTACTCAGCGTTTTGCTGACGTGTTACACTCGTTACCTTTCAGGACCAAGTGTTGAGCAGCCAGGGTCAGCGGCTGCAGAGGACGCTGGGCCGAGTAGGGTCCAGTAGAGTTATCATTGTTCTCTTGTACCTCTTTTTGTTCCGTTATAGTGAGTAGTTCTTGTTTCCACTGTACTTTTCTTTACCTGCAGTTCATATTATGTTATGAATGTTGTTCTACTGTTGTGGTGGTATATACTGTAGTGGTTTCTTTCCTTATTGCTGTATTTCCTTACTGTTAGTTATATTCATGCTGAATGTGGTTTATTTTACTGCTCTTTTGGTTACTTCCTCGTTGGACGACTAGGTCTTGGGATTAGTCGAGTCGGTCCGGTTCTCGTGTCTCGTAGGGACTTGGGAATCGGGTCGTTACAGTACTGATGTTGTACCGATACATATTATTCTGGTACCGGTACAGAAGAACCAGTATCGGTACTTGGTCATTGTTGTCGGTACTGGTACTCATCATGAGTACCGATATTGGCGTGTTGATTGGGATACATTAATCATGATTATTTTGGTACAAACATTAGTAATAGGTTTTAATGTATTAAGTACTCTGTCATAATTTAGTAATTCTTGCCAAAGCTGGTTGCTTCTTGTGCCAGTTTATTTAAAACATTAAAGCGACTGTGTATGTTACATTCCTGTATGAGACGCTTAACCCAAAGGTGAACCGCCTCATAATTAAATGCATATGTACATATTTACTAATAAATTATCTATTGAATTATTAGGTTTCGTGTGGGTAGTTAAGTTAATCCAAAGATGGCTTAATTACTTACATGAGTATTTTCAATAATTATCTATCATTCTTAAGACTGCCTTTTACAATATTAATGCTTATTATCCAAAGACTAAATATTAATTATTGTATCGTTTAGTTTACTTTATTTTATGCATGTATTTAGTTTATTTCCTTTGTTTTTCAGTTAACTCCTTTACATCTGTCATAATTGCCAACTTAAATTCTATTCCAGACTAAATGGATCTAATTTTAAGTTTTGGAAAAAAAATGTCCTTATTGTTTTAGGATGCATGGATTTGGACTATGCACTTCGGTTGATCCTCCCTCTCCTCTTATAGATAAGAGTTCTTCTGATGAAATAAAGAACATTGAGAGGTGGGAGCAATCAAATCGCATGTGTCTGATGATCATGAAGTATGCTATTCCAGGAAACTTTAGGGGTGCTATCTTAGAAGAATTGAATGCTAAGAAATTCCTTGATGAGATTGAAAAAAGATTTGCTAAGAATGAGAAGCTGAAACAAGCAATCTCCTTAGCAAACTTGTCTCACTTAAGTACAGGGGTACTGGAAACATTATGGAGCATATTATGGAAATGTCCCATTTAGCCTCGAAACTAAAGGCACTTAAGTTGGATTTGTCAGATGACCTCCTCGTGTATTTAGTTTTGATCTCCCTCCCTACCCAATATAAGCAGTTTAAGGTCAGCTATAACTGCCAAAAAGAGAAGTTGACTCTTAACAAGCTCATTTCTCATTGTGTGCAAGAGGATGAAAGGCTAAAATAGGACAAACCAGAAAGTGCTCATCTGGTTTCTAGGCCCAAAAGGAAGCGGGCTAAGGATACAACTGCCGCCAGTTCATCCTCCTCCAAAGAAAGTCAGAAGAAGCCTACGGCATCCTGTTTCTTCTACAAGGGAGGACACGTGAAGGATTGTATCAAGTATTACGCTTGGCATGGAAAGAGAGGTACATTACTCTCTTTGGTTTGCTCAAAAGTTAATTATGCTTCTGTACCCTCAGACATTTGGTAGATAGATTCAAGAACTATTCACATCAGTGTGTCTGTGCAGGGTTGCCTAAGTTGTCGAATGCCAAGTGATGGTGAAAAATACATCTATGTGGGCAACAATAAGAAGGTGGATGTAAAAGCCATTGTAGATTTCAGGTTGTAACTGACTACAGGCCACCAGTTAGATTTGAAAGAAACGTTCATTGTACCGTCATTTAGACGGAATTTAGTTTCTATTTATCTATTGGACAAGTTTGATTATTCTTGTTCATTTGGAGATAGACAATTTTAGTTGTTTCTTAATTCAAATTTAGTTGGTTCTGGTTCTTTGTATGTTAGTGATAAATTATTGATGATAACGTCATCATCTGCCATAACTAGCTTTAATTAGTCATAATCAATAGATAAATGCTCCTACATAACTATCGGAAGATCGTAATTCACTACATATCCTTTCTGAGAGATTAACATAAAAAAAGGATTAAATCTGCAGTTTTAACAGAAGATCATAAATGTAGAACAACACGGGGTTTCCGAAGGGTTTATTAAAGGTTAAATGTGCACTAAAGTCTAACAAGAGGGTCCATGCAGAACGAAACGGGTTTTCACCCATTTCAAGAATTAATGGACATCTGAAATCATAATTTCAAACCCACTTAAATAATAGAGGTTTTGGTCAGGATAAAATTCACATAAACCTTCTAAAAATCATAGAATATTCTATAAGGTTTGGTACCTTCGATTTGACAGACAATTGCCCTAATTTAGGTTTTTACGTAAATTACCCAGTCAAACTTGGTCAAAACCAAAATCCAATTTCACCATAAGATTCCTTGGGTCCAAATTAGGTTTGTACCAAAATTTGGGCCTAATCAAAGATCATCTTGACTTAGTTTGCACTTCAGTCCAGTTCGACTCTTTTTCTCACATACGCACCCGTAGCTTTTTGAATTCCTTACAAATGGGTCCCTAAGTTTGTTGTATTATTTGCAATTAGGTCCCTCTACCATTATTGTGGAGGAAGTTCTACTCCGGTGACCTTCAAGTGAGGATTTCTCCCTGATTGATTGACAAATCTCTCCTAAAATAGGAAGGGAGATTCTTGATGTAATTGCCTTCCAATTGAGCTGCACATTGGGCTCGAAATCCCTCCCAAAAGATTATACGAACCATTCAAAGGTTTGGGTTTTGTTACGACCCGGTTCCCGAATCCCTACAGGACATGAGACCGGACCGACTCGACTGATCCTAAGACCCAGTTGTCCAACGAGAAAGTAATCAGAAAGCAGGAAAGTAAACCACATTCACTATACTAAGCAACTAATAGTAAAAAGGTACAGCAGTAAAGAAGTAAAACTACTATAATATATATCACCACCACAACAATAGAAAGTAACAAGGTACATGAATATAAAGTACAGAACGTAAAAGTACAGAACATAAGGGTACAAGAGTCTACTCACTACAACAGAAAGAAGTACAACAAAGAAGCTACAACTACTGGACTCTACTGGGCCCAGCACCCTCTGCAGCCGTATGCTCTGGTTACTCAACACCTGGACCTGAAAAGGGGTATGAGTACACAAAGTCAGCGAACGCTGAGTAGAGTGGCAACCAGCTAATTAAAGGAGTAAAAGTGGACAGGTAGCTGTTGTTTTTCAATCACTTCCTTTAACTAATTATTCTTTTTCACCACTTGGTTTATTCATCAGGTCTCTTTCTTGATCTCGAATGTTCCTCGTGGGAACGATCTTGATTGCAATCTTTTCCAAACAGTAGAAGGCACACGTGGTGCTCTCCTGGCCAGAAGAGTCCCCCATGGTGATCCTACACCCAATCAACCACCCCAAGGTCACGGACAGACGTAATGGTGACTACGGCACGCACGATAAGCGCACGGGTAGCTACTCTGCACTGGCACGCGGTCAGTCGTTTCCGTTAGCGGGTGTGCCCAAAGCACAACATGGAACCAGTATAGGGCCTAACCCTCTCAGTAACAGGGGTCTAGCCCCTAAGAACCAAACAGGGGTCTCACCCTTCCACAGTCCGCGTACCCTCGCCTGACTACCCTGGTTTGCCCAGTGGGCCTAACAAGTCGGTGTAGGGCGGCTAGCTGAATCCCGGGCCCAGTGGGGTGGCTAGCTCTCTCCCTACACTAGTAGCTCTCCCCGGTACTGTGTACGTGAGGGCCAAGAAGTCGGTACAGAGTGGCCAATCCTAACCCCGGGTCCCAACCCAAGGGCGGCTAGCTCCGCTCTGCACTAAACAGGGGAACAGTCGCTCTCCTTGGTACTCTGTACTCAAGGGCTAGCTCACTTCCCCAATCACATTTCCAGATCCATTCCATTTATTTCCAGGAGCTCTACTCCTAAGTCCCCGTAGGGTTCATGCTCATATTCCTCATGCCAAGCCATATCAGGTTTCATCATTTCTATTTCCATTCTCAGGTTATAAATATGCAGTTCATATGGCTATCGTTCACATTTCCATATACAGGTTATACACAGGTAGCTCGTATTTCCATCATTCACATTACCATTCTCAATTTATAAACATGCAGCTTGTATTATGTCGTTTAATGTATACAACAGGAAATTTACATGCAACAGTTAGCTAGCACAAGTACTTCATATTTCACAGGCAGCTGTTATTCATTTACAGGCAATTGTTATCATTCTATCTACTCATTCAAGACTGTAATTCAATCATCAAGTACAGACATTTTAAGTATTTCTCGTCCTAGGATTCATGCCATATCCTAGGTTCTAATCATTCATTCCACACATGCATTTAGGTTATAATTAAATTAGGGGGAAGCCACTCTACCAGAAAACCCAGGAGTATTGGGGGCTTGAACGGCAGGCTCACGAGCCTCAGCAAGCCCCGAACCCGCAATGAAATGAAGTCCTATCACAAGGAACAATCACAAGGGAACTATCAGAACAGTATGGAAAATCTTCTAACAAGTAGAGAAGCTCACAAGGAACACATCGGTATCTTATTTGCGTAAAACAGAACTCAAACGGACCCTAAACGGGTCAAAAATAAGGTTTCTATCTTAAATCAGATATCTGGAACATCTTCCAGACGTCTTAAAAGGGTCCAGTAACGTACCTAAGTCTCTGCACCAATCCTCAGATGTCCAGGAACTCTTCTGGACTGTCTGGACCCAGCTCCAGACATCCGACCACCTCTCTGGACGTCTGGAAGCGCTTCCCTCCGTCTGGTACGTTGCCCAGACGTCTGAAATGCATGGGAGGGCGTGTCTCGCGCCTTCTCGAAGCGAATCCTGCATGAAACCACGCAATCTTCTCAAAAGGGCATGCAACAGGGTATCGGCAGAGCAGCCTGCATGGTTGTATCCCAAAGAAGACGTACCTTCGTGAAGCCCTCTCAGACGTCTAGAACCACCTCCATACGTCCACACCATCGTCTGGAGGTCACTCTAGATGTCTGATTTTGGGAAAAACCCAGAACCAGAACCTGCTTCCGCTGATCTCGCGCCGTGCGTGGCCGTGCTACGCCCCCTCACCTACAACTCCAGCAGCAGCAATGTCAGGGAGGACTCCCCGACACACTCCCCGCGCATGCGTTGCTCTAGCCGTGCGCTCACCAGTGAGCTCCCACACGAGTTCACAAGTTTGCTCTCCTCCTCTCCTCATACCACTCCTCCTCAATGTTGCCCTCATGCTCTCTCGCTCATGCTACCTCTCTCACTGGAGTGGAGAAGAAGAGGGGGAAGGGCTGGTGTGGGGAGAATGAGAGGGGAAGGGGGTCTTATATAAGGTCGGTGGGTTTAGGGTTTTGCTAGGGGCGAAAAGAGAGAGAAGGGGAGGAAAATGAGAGTACTGTCTGCGCGTAGCCCGTGCGCAGACGTGAGCTCGTACTCAAATTTTTTGATTTCCAGACGTCTAGGAAGGTGTCCAAACGTCTGACCCACAGTCCAAACGTCTTAAAAGGCTCAAACAGCATAGGTCTTAATAGGTTTCCTTCTTCATCGAGTTGCCATCGTTTCAAGCTTGGATTCCAAGCATGGAACGACCATCTAGCACCTATAAAAGTAAGCCCATTTCATCGCTAATCTCCTTAGCAGGGTTTGGGGCTAAAACCTTCCACAAATCCCTACCTCCAACCCCTCCAACCTAGCTTCGGCGAGCTTCCTCCGACCACCTTCCCCATCCACCCTCACAAACAATAGTGGGTGGATTCTCCTTCTCCACGATCGTCCGCGTCTTGTGGTACCAGTAGATGCCATCTCCCTCCCTTCCTTGTCGTTCGCCCACCAGAGATTTCCCCTTCTCCGGCACCAGCCAATCAAAGCCGGCAACTCTCCATCCCTTTCATCCATTAGATTTAAGTTAGTTAGCTTCCTTTAGCTCCGTAGGATAGTTTAGGACTCCTTATCCCTAGATTTAGCCCTCGACACCGCCGTTCACCTCCATCTTCCTCTGCTTCGGCCGCACCTCTGGCGAGGTTCTCCCATCACTCCACCGCACCACACACCTCGCCACCTACTTCAAAAGCTCCGCCTTTCCACCACGACCAAAATCCCTCTCTTAATTCCATCAATCACACATCCAAAACCCACACCGAACATGACCACTTCATGTGACCTCCTCTACCTTCGCCAGCCATCTACGACCACCTTCGTAGCTCACCACCGCCACCAACACCCTCGCCACATCCTTGCCGAGCTTCTAAGTTGATTTAACTTGGTCACGAAGCTGTGTTCATGTTTCCAGGTATTTGCTGGACAGCTCCACCACTGCGTCGTCTTCTCTGACCCCGTTTGTGGTGTTCTAGCCATGATTGTTCTAGGCTTTAGCTCCAGGCCACACGTAATCGCTCTAGGTATTCAATTGAGGACTCCAGTGTCAACAATTCATCCAATTAACGAAGGCACCTCCCTGCAGTTCACACTAAGAAAGAAGAGTGGCATTAGTGTCACATCGTGGATTTAGGAGGCACGGCTGTGGCATAAAAGGAATATCTCATATAGCCTTATCGCCTCGAATACATTGGGGGTAAGGTCCCCGCTCACATTTAGCCTCACACCTTGCCCGCGGTTCACACCACGTAGACCTAGTCCCCTATGCTCATGACTCGATAGCCCGAGTTTGGATCCAACTATGCGTTCGATTTGAAAGAGGAAGGAAAGAGGGAGAGGAGGGTGGGGGGGTTTTTGCTCCTCTATGTGAAAGCTGAACACTTAGTCATGAGGAAATTGTTATCCCTTGTGCTTTGAAGAAGAACAGAAGGAGAAAGCTTGAGAAGGAAAAGAAGGTATGTGCATGAGAGAAAGACTTGGAGAGAAGAAGAGAAGGACGTTTAAGTCATCTGATTTGAGGGCCCATCATCTGATAACCCTCTGAGCACAGCACTATGGATTTATTTTCCTTCGTGGACATATAAGTGGTTCTGGTTACTGTTTGTTTATTTGATATTATTGAGTAATTGATATGTATATGCTTAAGACTAATAATTGGTCATTCAAGTCACCATTATTCTATCTTAGACATCTTTTTGCCTCTTAAACTCTTGAAATACTCATGTTTTACATTGAATATTAGTTTTGAGTAGATAGTATTCATTGAATATCATTATTGGCTTGATTTCTTGTGCTCATTTATATATTTATCTTGATTAGCACGTGAATTGAAATACTTGCTTCCCATGTTCGACCTCGGACTTCATTTTAGATATTCGAGTTATAAATTGTATTTGTTGAGAGAGCTGTTTAAGAGATTTTGCCACAACGAAACGACTTTAAACCTCCTATCTGGCCCTATCAACAATTATATATGTTGCATACTTTTTCTTCCAATTTAGAAACTTTCAATGCAACTTGGAGTGGTACAAAGCGTAAAATAATTGAGGAGAATTCCACTTTACTATGGCATAAGTGTTTAGGCCATATCTCTAAACAGAGAATGGATAGGCTTATTTTGAATGAAATTCTTAATTCCCTTGATTACACGAATTTGGATTTTTATGTAAACTGTTTAAAGCAGAAAAGAACAAACAAAAGAGGTATAGGTGCCACTAGGGTTACAAATGTCTTGGAACTAATACATATGGATATCTGTAGTCCATTCCCTATGGTTTCCTAGAATGAGCAATAGTATTTTATTACATTCATAGACAACTACTCTAGATACGGGTATCTATTTCTTCTTCACGAAAAGTCACAGTCTTTAGATGCGTTCAAGTCCTATAAGGCCTAGATGGAAAACCAACTCGGGCAAAGGATTAAGGTTGTCAGATCTAATTGTAGTGGTTAGTATTATGGCAGATATGACGGATTAGGAGAATAGCATCCAGGACCGTTTGCTTCTTTTCTAAATGAGTGAGGCATAGTGCCTCAGTACACATGCCTGGGACACCGAGCATGAATGGTGTTGCTGAACGTCGCAACAGGACCCTTAAGGATATGGTATGGAGTATGATTAGTCATTCTTCTTTACCTAAATCTCTATGGGGAGAAGAACTCAAAACAGCTATATATGTTCTCAATCGAGTACCAATTAAAGTAGTGCCTAAAATCCCATATGAAATGTGGATTAATAGGGTACCTAGTCTCTAACATTTTCATATCTGGAGGTGTTCAGCTGAGGCTAGGCCATACAGGCTTGCTGAAAGGAAACTAGACTCTAAAATGGTTACCTGTTGTTTTGTAGGGTACTCTGAGAGGTCGAAGGGTTATAAGTTTTATAACCCAATGACTCGCTCATTTTTTGAGACTAAGAATGCCCACTTCTTTGAGGATGTTAGTTTGGGGGTGATAGTCATCACATTACATTTGAAGAACCAAATCCTGTTCATAAGAAAATCATTGAACTGGGTCAAGTTCTTATTCCAAACGTTATTCCAAAAACATCATGGAAAGATAATAATGTGGATAATTTTCCCATTAACCAAACTGAACAATCTCAAAACATTCAAGATCCTGCACCCATTAGGAGATCCAATAAAGAAAGAAGTGTAATATCTAGTGATTACATTGTATTTCTTTAGGAACTAGAGGCAAACCAAACAGTTATGGATTTGACGGTGCGCGGGACGCATGTGTTTAAAAGAGTCGTTATAGCTTGCGCTCGCAACGTTGGTTTTAAATGAAGAAATGGACATGAGTCCGAGTGTCGATCTTAGGGAGGCATGAAAATCAGATTTTTATTGTCACCTAATGTCATGGAAATAACGGGTTTTTGCTTACGAGAAGTTGTGGGTGAAAAGCGAGTGAGAGAGAGAGAAAGGGAGAGAATAGGGTTAGAATTTCTTCATTCACATATGCAACTTTAAACATAAAAGAGGGCAAGTAACTAGATAGAAAACAACTTCATTTGACATGCAACTTTAGTTCATAATTACAACACTAGATAAATGCTTGAACACAAGTAAAGTAAAGCTTAAGATAAAGAGGGAAAGAGAGAGAGGGGAGACGGCGAGGCAGCCACGGCGGTGGAGAGGGGCTCCGTCGGTGGCTCGTCGGCTCCGGCCATTATAAAGAGGGCTAATGATAGCTAGGAGTGGGGTAGAGCACTTACAAGTGGAATGAATGCCTTGAATGGGTGGTTGGATGGAGTTTATATAGGTAAAAGGGTTTTCTAATTCAAGTATGGGCTTTAGCGACGTCCGGGACGTCGCTAAACCCATACTAAATTCATCGGTGTAGCCCCCTTCCCCCGTCGGTCACCAACGCTCCCTGTGCTTCACTTGAGGCGATCCGCGCGGACGTTGTAAGCCGTTCGATGGAAGATCGGACAGTTGAGATCTCGCGAAGGGCGCGCTCGCAGATCGCTGCTGAGGCCGCTCTTCTGCCACGTCATCGCGCGCGTGAGCTTCCGTGCGCATCCGTTGCGTCGTGCGGCTTGATCTACGTCGTTCGCTGCTAATCCGACGGTCATAGTCGAGCGCGCCTCAAATCACGCAAAATTGGGGAGCGGTGAGCATTTCGAACCTGCACCCCTGATTGCGAGGTTGAAGCGCCGACCACTGCGCTGTCACAGTAGATTGTCGCAGCGAGGGCGGGCGCGCAAGGGGCTCTCAGCCGCTCGATCGAAGATCGATGGCTAAGATTCATCCTCTGGGTGAAGGCAGAAGCGGGAGGCAGTCTGGATGCAATGAGCGGGCACCACGTGGCGTGCTGTGGGCCGTTGATCATCATATCAACGGTCAGAACTTCTTGAGCCCATTGCAGGAGCTCCGAATGTTAGATTTGACCGATTTTGAGTCCGTTGGACTCCGTTCGTGGCTCTAAATCCATCTGTGTGATCCGATTACTCATCTGATGCTTGTTTCAACATGTTCTCATACACATGATCGTTAATAATGCATTATAAGCAATCTTGATGTGCATTGCATGCGATGTTCCTATTCCTATTTATGATGTGTTATCTGTGCATTTTGCTCTTAAGATAAACCCCAATTGACAAAATTATCACCCCAAGATGCAGTGTTATCATACCCCCATGCTTACTCCTTGCTAGTCCCTAGCAAAGTTTATTCTAGCCTTTATTTCCAATCCGAATTTAAGAAGTAATTACTTGGACACTTCGTCACTTGTCAATAGGAGGAAATATATCAAGATCTTAATCTACAAAGACTAAGCAGCGTCCGGGTGTCTGTCAAAATATGAATCGCCTGAATCCTTGCTTTAATGTATGTATATATATATTTTCTTATTTTTAGATTTTTTTTGGAGTTAAGAGTGTGTTGGTAACTTTTTACGGCTACCCAACCCACCCAAAACTCGAACAAAACTCTAAGTGCTAAGCATCTTGGTGTGAAGATCGTGATAGGCTCACTCAACGGTAATTTAGACAGACTCCAAGTTTCTACGCTCCTAGGTGACCAAAAGAGGAAGTGTTTTGCCTGAAGGTGTATTTGTTTAATCGATAGCTTTCTCCCTACGTTTGTTTTACTTGGGATCAACACAAAGATTTTTCTAGTGTATATCTCCCCGGCTTGCTCTACTTCCCCGCTTCTTCCTTAAGTGTTTTGGTTCTTTTTATGCATTTACTGAGTTGGGCTCTGGACAACCGGCCAATGGACTATTACCTACGATCACTTGCCAGCCATACTCGTGCGGTGAAGTGTGGTTTATTTTATTTTTTTTCTCCCTTTTTTTATAATTTGGTAGGTGGCTTCCTTGATCTCAAATTTACCTAGAGGCAATGAAGAAGAGGTGGTCCCGTGGCTGGGCTCTGGACAACCTACCAATGGGCTATTATCCACGATAATTTGCCAACCATACCACCTTAGAGAGTTCATTAGCTACCCAATTTCTGTCAGAATCTTCGAGGAGTGAGTCTGTGCAAAAATGTGTGCAGATGCTTAGACTAAAAGTCCTTCTGAATTAGAGGGTGAGTTGATAAGTCGTATACTTATCACTTTATTTAGTTAGTGGATTAGAGTAGCTTAAGTTTGCAAGGATTTGAAGCTAAATCCATATTTTAACGGACACCAGGGCTGATTGAGCCTGAAGGCCTGAAAAGTCTAAGTGTTTAAGTTCTTTCCATATTATTTCCCACTATTGACAAATTTCTAATGCCTAAGTTTTTCTTCCTAAATTCAATTTTTTTTTTAATTTTATTCTATTCAAACTGATTAAATGAGCTCAGGATCATGCAATTTACCACCCTCCCATGCCTAAGTTGGACAATGTCCTCATTGACAAATACATGGATGCAACAAGTGTTTGAAAAGATATTACCTGAGTGAAGTAGAATACCTGATCAGTCTGAATCGTCTAGGTTGCCTCCCCGGAAGCGCTGAGTTTAACGCCTCCAGTTGGGCAGTACTTCATGTCATCCCTCAATGAGGGTGACACTCTCCTTTGGGGGAACCTGGGCTAGGAAGTGTTTTAATCTCAGGCCATTGACTGTGAAAGTGTGCCCAGTGTTCGGATCAGCAATTTCAACCGCCCCATTGGAGTGGGGCCTGACCACCCTAAATGGTCCTGTCCACTTGGACCTGAGCTTCCCTGGAAAGAGTTTCAAACGGGCATCAAAAAGCCAAACTTGCTGGTTAGGCTCAAAGGTCTTTCTATGGATGAGTCGGTCGTGGACGATTTTCATTTTCTCCTTATACAGCCGACTATTCTCAAAGGCGTCCCAACGAATTCCTTCGAGCTCAGAGAGTTGGAGCGTCCTCTGTGCACCGGCTAACTGGGAATCCATGTTACACTGCCTGACAGCCCAGTAAGCCCGGTGTTCCAACTCGACAGGAAGGTGGCAAGCTTTGCCAAAGACCAAGCGATAAGGCGACATGCCTATCGGGATCTTGAAAGCAGTCCTGTATGCCCACAGGGCATCATCCAATCCTGTGGACCAGTCTTTCCTCTCAGGTCTCACAGTCTTCTGTAGAATGTTCTTGATTTGTCTATTTGAGACCTCGGTCTACCCATTTGATTGCGGATGATACGGGGTAGCGATGCGGTGGTTAACCCCGTATTTTCTAAGTAGGGCACGGAATTGGGAGTGAATAAAATGACTTCCATCATCACTGATCATGGCCTTTGGTATTCCAAACCGGGAAAAGATGTTCTGCTTAACAAAGTCCATGGCAGATCCATTTAGAGACATAGTCTACCAAGACTAGGATGTACTCGAAGTCGTTGGATGGTGGAAAAGGGCCCATAAAGTCAATACCCTAAACGTCAAAGATCTCGACAATCAAAATGGGCTAGAGGGGCATCATATCATTTCTAGTCATGGCCCCCAGTGTTTGGCAGTGAGAGCAAGTCTTGGCAAAGTTGTGTGCATCCTTAAATAAGGAAGGATAGTAAAATCCAGACTGCAGGACCTTCGCAGCCGTTTTCTTTCCTGAGAAGTGGCCACCACAAGCTTGGTCATGACGAAAAGATAGCACACTCTAAACTTCATCCTCAGGGATACACCTCCTGATGACCTGGTCGGCACAGAGGCGAAATAGCATGGGATCATCCCAGAAATAGTGCTTGGCCTCTACCAAGAACTTGTCCCGTTGCTGTCTGGACCAGCTATGCGAGGTCTGTCCTACAACCAAGTAGTTGACATAGTCAGCATACCAAGGTAGTTTCTTGTCTTGCACAGCCAAATTGTGTTCATCGGAGAAGGTGTCAGATAAAAGCAGGAAAGGTCCAATGTGGCCTAGGTGAAGTCTAGATAAGTGGTTAGCCACCACATTCTTTGATCCGGCTTTGTCTCAGATTTCCAAGTCAAATTCCTGCAAGAGCAGGATCCCTCTGATGAGCCTGAGCTTCGCGTCCTTTTTAGCCAACAGGTGCCAGATGGTTAAATGGTCAGTATAAATGGTTACGTGGGATCCTAGCAGGTAAGGTCGGAACTTCTCAAGTACGAAAACTACAGCGAGCAATTCTTTCTCTGTGACCATATAATTTTGTTGGGCCTCATCCAACGTCTTGCTCGCGTAGTAGATCACCACGGGTTTCTTGTCTTGTCTTTGTCCCAGAACAGCGCCTATGGAAAAATATGATGCATCACACATAATCTCAAAGTCCTGGGACCAATTCGGGGGCTGAAGTACAGGTGCTGTGGAAACTAAGTCCCGGAGGGTGTGATAAGCCTGGATGCAATCAGAGGTCATGTGGAATATGGCGTCATTGGCCAGAAGGTCGGTTAAGGGTTTGGAAAGCTTGGAGAAGTCTTTGATGAACCTTCGGTAGAAGCCAACATGTCCCAGGAATGAACGGATCTGCCGGACTGAGCTAGGTGGAGGAAGTTTGGAAATCAAATCAACTTTGGCTCGATCCACCTCAATGCCCCGATGCGATACGATGTGACTGAGGACGATTCCTTCTTGAACCATAAAATGGCTCTTTTCCCAACTTAATACCAAATTAACCTCGATACATCATTTCAGGATTTTCTCTAAGTTGCTCAAACATTGGTCAAATGAATTCCCAAATACAGAGAAATCATCCACAAGGACCTCCAATATTCACCCACCATTTCTGAAAAAATGGCTAGCATGCAACGCTGAAAGGTAGCAGGTGCGTTGCATAACCCGAACGGCATTCGACAAAATGTAAACGTGTCGTACGGGCAAGTGAATGTGGTCTTCTCTTGATCTTCAGGAGCAATTGCGACTTGGTTATATCCTGAATATCCATCCAGGAAGCAAAAATACTTTTTCCCTGCAAATCTTTCAAAAATATGGTCGATGAATGGCAAGGGAAAATGATCTTTCTTGGTTGCTTCATTGAGCTTCCTGTAATCAATACATACCCGCCACGAGGTGGTGGTGCGGGTGGGGATGGATTCGCCATGCTCATTGGTAACAACGGTGAGCCCGGCTTTCTTTGGAATGACTTGAGTGGGGCTCACCCAGGGGCTGTCAGAGATAAGATAGATGATGTCAGCGTTAATCCACTTGATAATTTCTTTCTTAACAACCTCTCGCATATTTGGGTTTAACCGTCTTTGCATCTGGCGGGAGGGTTGTGCCCCGTCTTCCAGGTAAATCTTATGAGTGCAATAAGCGGGGCTAATTCCTCTTAAGTCTGAAATGGTCCATCCAATGGTGGCCCGATGTTCCGAAAGGGTCGCAGTCAACCTGAGTTCCCGATCCTTGGTTAGATGAGAGTTAATAATCACAGGGAAGGTCTGGTCAGGTCCCAGGAAGACATACTTGAGATTCTTAGGTAGTGGCTTTAGTTCGGGTGTGGATGGAACAACAGTCGAACGAAAAGGGAAAGGCGGGAGTTGATCAACATCAATCTCCTCAAATGGCGTTGTTTGATGGTAATCAGCCCTACAGAGGTCCATGGGTAGCGACGGTGACGGGTCATAACAGTCGTTACAGGATTGGTGGTCCGAGACAGAACTAAAGGTAAGGCATTCCTCGACCAAAGGTTCAGCGGGATCATGTTCCTCAACACAATCGCAATCAAAAGACTTGGTCACCCGGAAGATATCCAACTGCATTTTCTTGTCTCTGAAGGCAATTTCCATACATCCCGTGTCACAATCGATGTTTGCCTTAGCCGTAGCTAAGAAAGGTCTGCCTAAGATTATGGGTGTGTTCTGTAGTTTTTCATGGACTTCCATGTCCAGCACCAAGAAGTCGACCGGAAAATAGAAGTCCTTTTCCCGCACAATCACGTCCTCGACAACCCCATTCGGGGTCTTCATAGATCTATCAGCCAACTGGATGGTGACAGGTGTGGGTGTCAACTCTCCGAAACCAAATTGGTGGTACAGGGTTGTTGGAATCAGATTGATGGAAGCACCTAAGTCCAGGAGCGCTCTATCAAATGTCATATCCCCGATATTGCAGGATATCAGGGGTGCTCCTAGGTCAGTTCTCTTGAGCAGAAGGTTTCTTGATATTACAGAACTTACTTGCTCGGAGAGCACAACCTTCCTAGGTGCTTGAGGTCTTGGCTTACGTTTGGGTGTACAGGCATCCTTTAAAAACTTGGCGTAAGCCGTGATATGCTTAATGGCTTTGAGGAGCGGAATATTAATCTGAACTTGCTTAAAGATCACCAAAAGCTCCTCAGTTTCCACAACACTTTTCTTCTTCTTGATTGTCTCCAAGGCCTCAGGGTAGGGTGTCTGAACATGGATAGGATCTATTTCTTGGTCCTTGGGTTGTTCCAGTGCCTCTTCTGAGTCGAGTGTTTCAGACGATGAAGTCTCGGGAAGAGTCGGTCATTTGGGATCCTGGGTTTTGGTGCCGCTTCTCAAGGTTATAGCATTCGCAGAGGCATTAGGACCATGGGTTGATCCTTGAGAAGACGAGGACGAAGAAGCACCGAACCCAGGGGGTGTTTGTGGGGCTTGCTAGACCATGTGAGCCTGCCCGGGATTGCCTTGGAACCCTTGTGTATTGGGGCCTCTGTTAATCACATTTCGCGGGTTTGGTTGTGGCTGAGAATGTAGGGATCCTCGTTGTTTACAGTCCAATAGTTGGCTTAACTGTCCCTTTACTAAAGCCATTTCCTCCTGATGTATCTGGTTCATTTCAGCCATCATCTTTATCAAGGTGTCCATTTGGTTTTGCGGGGGAGGGGCTGCCCTATTCTAATTATATGGGGGTCTAACTGGTGGTCCTTGCTGATAGGGGGCAAGTTTGGCTGCCGGTTTGGCCTGGGCTAGTTCTGGAATTGAGGTGGTTTCTGGTTTGTCCAACCAAAGTTGGGGTGATTACGCCAGCCAGTGTTGTAAGTGTTGGAGAAAGGGTCAAGTTTAGCATAACCTTGGACAACCTGTGCATCTTCAAGGATAGCAGATGTCAATGGGGAGGGAAGAGAGTAATCAAGGGTTGAGGGAGCAAAGGTCCCTCCCTGGAACGTGGTCAAGGGTTGTTCCAGGTTCAGTTGGCTTAAGGGCTGGACCAGGTCAACATTGTGAGCTCCCTTTGCTAGGGAGAAGGTCTGCAACAGGTTCCTGGTCTAGTTCAGTAGCTCATCTATCTTTTTATCCACCAATTCCACTCAATCTAATTTCTTAGCAATGATATCCATGTCAACCATTCCATAATTTGCTTGTACCTCATAAATCCCACCACGGGGTTGACTGGATCGGTTAAACTGAGTCATGCAGGCATTGTTGAGCTAATTTTCGCTCATAGACTCAAAAAGCTCAAACGCTCTCTCCTCATCTTTGTTTAGGAAGTTCCCCCCGCATGAGGCATTGACGAAGTTCCGTAGGTTGCTGTCCAAACCGTGGTAGAAGATTTGGGCCAATTGCTACCTTGGTACTTCGTGGTGTGGGCATTTCTTTAATAGTTCATTAAATCTTTCCCACACCTCATGGAACTGTTCCCCACCCTGGAGTGTAAAGGTAGTAATGGCTCTTCTGAGGGCATTGGTCTTTCCCATAGGAAAGAATTTCTTTAAGAATGCATGCCTCAGTTCTTCCCAGGTGGTGATGGGTCTACCTAGGGTTCTAAGCCAGTGAGATGCCTTGTCTCTCAGCGAGAAGGGGAACATCTTAATCAAAACAATGTCAAGGATAATGTTCCTAGGTTTTACAGTTCAAGCTATCCAGTCAAGATCCTCTAGGTGCTGGAAGGGATCTTCATTTGAGCTTCCATGGAAGTGGCTCTAAATCAGACTCAGGACATTTGGTTTTAGCTCAAAATCATCTCCCCTTTCAGGGATCCTAAGGTGCAGCTCTACTCGAATAGCGGAAGGATTGTAGAAGTCATGGAGGGGCCTAGGTTGGTCCTGGAATTGTGGTAGATCAGGTGGCAGTTGCCCTTGTGGGCCTTGGAAAGGTGGTGGTGGTTGCCCTTGTGGGTTCTGCAATCGTGTATGGCTTGCATGATAGTGTGGATCTGTTGTTTTTGAAGCCGGTGGTTTGCGTTAATCTGGGCTTGGATGATGGCCATTGTGTCTGGTGGGGGTTGATCCTCAACCTCATCTACCCTAGGTTCAGCCATGTTTCTAGCAGAATCAGGTCGCCTGGATTCCCGTCCCAAAATAAACAACTCGGGATGCAGTGATCGTCTCCCGTGCATACACTAAAGAAGAACAAGAGGGGATGCGAAGAGCGACAGATGCAAGAAGTGTGTGTGTTCAACCAAGCAAACAATCCTAATCCTTATGGTATATTCCTTAGGGGACCTAGAAATCTCCAAAAGGGTGATCAAGTCCGTAAGCACTGGACTCCCCTTCCCAAAGCTAATCTAGCCAGGTTGATTACGAGGGGATTGTAGGGAAGGTTCTTCCTTTGGCTTGCGCCGCTGGTTCCATAGGCCCCACAATCGCGATCGTTTGACACTGCCCTGCAGCCTAGTCTCCAGATTCTACTAAGGGAATGAAAGCCAGGTGCCCAACGAACAAAACCCTGCCTCTCGAGACTTAACCTAGTCTTGCCTAGGGTACGTCTACTCTGTTTTAAAAGGGCTAGGATAGTGCTTGTGCTAGGGTTATGTGATGAGGCGTTGATTAGGGTAGTGCCTCTTAGTTTTCCACTTTCAGTGTGTGTGCTCCTATCAAAACATGGTTTTCAAGCAAGGATTTTTAAGAAGCAGTGTCTTTTAATGTTTCATCCTTACTTTTGTGTCTTTTAGGATTGACGTGTCTTAATGTTTTCAGACAAGTTTCAGTGGGCACGTCAAGTTTTGCACACAATTTGGTGAAAGTAGATTTCCTTTTGCTGTGTAGAGGCTCTAAAACCCTAATGTACTCATCCTAGTGATCATGTAGCTTCTATTGAATGAGTCGATTTTAGGGGTGAGTGGTGCAGCCCAAGTCAATTCAAGGTGACTTCGCAAACACCACTCAAAAAGAAAAAAAGAACACTCAAAGAATCTTAGATTATCAAGAATGTTAGAGTATATTTTTTTTGTTTGGTGATGTGTTAAGGATGTGGATCAGGCAATCATGCACCATGTCAATTTTTTTCAGTTTTACAAATTTTTTTTTAATTTTAATCAAGCAAACAACCGTGGGTGAACAAATACTCACGATCGGTCCTTGTTGCGCTTACTCCCTTGTTACCGTCACGAGTTGCACTACTTCACCGTCCAAGCACCGAATTCCTGCGACCATCAAGTAGGAGACAAGGCGTTAGATGATGTGAGTATGGATGTAAAATGGAAGTGATAAAATAAATCCGTTACCTCCCTGGCAACGGCGCCAAAAACTGACAATGCGTGGAACGTGTGTGTTTAAAAGAGTCGTTATAGCTTGCGCTCGCAACGTCAGTTTTAAATGAAGAAATGGACATGAGTCTGAGTGTCGATCTTAAGGAGGCGTGAAAATCAGATTTTTCTTGTCACCTAATGTCACGGAAATAATGGGTTTTCACTTGCGAGAAGTTGTGGTTGAAAAGTGAGAGAGAGAGAGAGAATAGGATTAAAATTTCTTCATTCACACATGCAACTTTAAACATAAAAGAAGGCAAGTAACTAGATAGAAAACAACTTCATTTGACATGCAACTTTAGTTCATAATTACAACACTAGATAAATGCTTGAACACAAGTAAAGTAAAGCTTAAGATAAAGAGGGAAAGAGAGAGAGAGGAGACGGCGAGGCAGCCACAGTGGTGGAGAGGGGCTCCGTCGGCGGCTCGTCGGCTCCGGAGATTACAAAGAGGGCTAATGGTAGCTAGGAGTGGGGTAGATCACTTACAAGTGGAATGAATACCTTGAATGGGTGGTTGGATGGAGTTTATATAGGCAAAAGGGTTTTCTAATTCAAGTATGGGCTTTAGTGACGTCCAGGACGTCGCTAAACCCATACTAAATCCGTCGGTGTAGCCCCCTTCGCCTGCCGATCACCAACGCGCCCTATGCTTTTCTTGAGGCGATCTGCACGCGGGCGTTGAAAGCCGTCCGATCGAAGATCGGACAGCATCGCTGCTGAGGCGCGCTCTTCTGCCGCGTCATCGCGCGCGTGAGCTTCCGCGTGCATCCGTTGCGCCGCGCGGCTCAATCTGCACCGTTTGCTACTGATCGGGTGGTCGTAATCGAGCACGCCTCAAATCGCGCAGAATTGGGAAGCGGCGGGCGTTTCGAACTCGCGCCCCTGATTGCGAGGTTGAAGCACCAACTGCTGCGCTGTCGCAGCGGATTGTCACGGCGAGGGCGGTGGGCGGGGGGTTCTTAGCCTCTCAATCGAAGATCGACGGCTAAGATTCATCCTCTGGGTGAGGGCAGAAGCGGGCGGCGGTCTGAATAAAATGAGTGGGCGCCACGTGGCGTGCTGTGGGCCATTGATCATCAGATCAACAGTCAGAACTTCTTGGGCCCATTGTAGGAGCTCCGGATGTTGGATTTGGTCGATTTTGAGTTCGTTGGACTCCATTCGTCGCTTTGAATCCATCCATGTGGTCCGATTGATCATCTAAGGCCTGTTTCAACATGTTCTCGTACACATGGCCGTTAATAATGCATTATAAGCAATCTTGATGTGCAATGCATGCGATGCTCCTATTCCTATTTATGATGTGTTATCTGTGCATTTTGCTCTTAAGATAGACCCTAATTGACAGAATTATCACCCCAAGATGCAGTGGTATCAGGATCCCATTTTGGTCACTTATGTCATGAGGAGTTCATATTCTCAAGACTGGATCAATGGCATGAATGAAGAGATGAAATCCATGAGTAACAATGAGGTTTGAGATGTTGTCTCATTGCCTGAAGGTGTGAAGCCCATTGGTTGTAAATGGATATTTAAAACCAAGCGGGATTCACAAGGCAATGTAGATAAATATAAGGCTCGTCTTGTTGCTAAGGGATTTACTCAAAAAGAAGGCATAAACTATAAAGAAGCATTTTCGCCAGTTTCATCTAAGGATTCATTTAGAACTATAATGGTTTTAGTAGCTCATTTTGATTTAGAGCTACATCAAATGGATGTAAAGACAACGTTTCTTAATAGAAATATTAATGAAATAATTTACATGGTGCAACTAGAAAACTTTGCATTTGAAGATGCAAAGAAAATGGTTTGCAAATTAAAGAAAATCATTTATGGACTAAAGCAAGCTTTAAGATAGTCTTATTACAAATTTCATCAAATAACTGTCTCATTTGGTTTTGAGACAAATCCGGTTGATGATTGTGTCTACCACAAATTTTGTAGGGGAAAATATATTTTCCTGATTTTGTATGTAGATGACATCCTCCTTGCCTGTAATGACAATGGTTTGCTTTAGGAAACCAAGACATTTCTCTCTGATAATTTTGAAATGAAAGGTCTTGGTAAAGCTTCTTTTGTGTTAAGAATCCAAATATAACAAGATCGTTCTTGGGATATCCTTGAATTATCACAAAGGAGATACATTGATACCATTCTAAGGCGATTTGGCATGGAGAATTACAAATCAAGAGATACTCCAATAGCTAAGGAAGATAAATTCTCTCTTAACTAATGCCTCAAGAATGAATTTGAAGATAAAGAGATGGAAAATATTCCTTATGCATCAGCAGTGAGAAGTTTGATGTATGCTCAAGTCTGCACGTAGCCAGATCTATCATACATTGTTGGCATGTTAGGCAAATATTTAAGTAAGCCTAGATCCGACCACTGAAAGGCAGCCGAACAGTTCATGTGCTACCTACAAAGAAAAAAGGATTTCATGCTCCCATACATGAGATCAGATTATTCGGAGGTCCTCGAATATTTTGACTCTGACTTTGCAGGATGTCAGGATATCCGAAGATCTACTTCGGGATATATTTTACTGCTAGCTAGAGGAGCTATCTCGTGGAGGAGTGCAAAGCAAACCTTGATAACTACCTCCACTATGGAAGTAAAATTCATAGCGTGCTTCGAGGCCTTCAATCATGGAGTATGGCTTAGGAATTTTGTCACAGCACTACGGATCATTGATGGTGTCAAAAGACCACTTCGGCTTTACTATGACAATAATTTGGCGGTGATGTACTCCAACAGCAACAAAAGTTCTTCGAGATCAAAGCACATTGATATCAAGTATTTAGCGGTCAAGGAAAGAATTCAAAGTGGACAAGTGTCTATTAAGCACATTGGGACCAACTCCATGGTAGCAGATCCGCTCACTGAAGTGCTAACGCCAAAGATTTTTCATGAGCATGTTGTCTGTATGGGTGTTATATCTATTCTGTAATACAACAATTCAGTAAGAGTTTATTTTATTTTAGTGTTTCATGTATAGACTTGTTTTAGATTATGTACATAATAATAAAGTTTTCATTCTTTGAATTCATTAATCATTGTCATGTGATCTCTTGTATGATAAGGTTTTTAGACCAGTTGAAAATAGGCATGTCTAGATCACATTAACATGCAATTTTCATGTTATGTACTTATATCAAATATATGTCATTACTTGTATTAATGTATGTGATCATTGTTTGGTTTAGTTGATTTCATAATAGCGAAAACCAACTTTAGTCGTATGTTAACAGAGTATGGACAAGATTGTTGGAGATGCGGTTTATTGTAATGTTGTACTAATGAGCTCATACATGTATATATATAAACGTATGATTATAAAGATGATATATGTGGTTCGAGTTGGAGATTATTAAAAGCATAATGTGAACCTACATATATTATTATTACAGAATTATACGTTAAATGTATATATATATTTAGACATCACATTTATGGTCATTAAAGTGGTCTAATTATGTAAATTGATCATTCACATCTCATTAGCGTATAGGATTTAATGCATAGAAATCTTAAGGGAAAAAAGCAATTCCGTGATGAGTGCAATTGTCATTTTATTTTAAGCAGTTATGGTTCCTGAAGGGATGAGAGCGAAGTGGCATTCGATTTTTCTACATCTCATCATAGAAAAGTTATATATAGAGCCAATGATAGAACCCAAAGAACACACCCACATTCAGTTCTCTTCCGCTCTCGCTCTTTGAACCCTTTAGAAGTACCATTGCCACCGCCTCTCGTTGGAGAAGCAAGCACACGACTCCAGAGGATCTCCATGATCTCAACGCTTCCGCTACGATGGATTCAAGTATCCCTCCATCATTTTCTTTTCGATTTTCATTATAATTGATGATATGTGGAATAGATTGGTCTTGGAAATTATAAAAAAATCATACGATTTTGATTTTATTTGGCATTAAATTCCATCATCAAGCTTGAACAAAGGTTGATTCTCGTTTAGATAAATGAATTGAACCTAAATAAGGTAAGTTCACTCGAATTCGACTTGTTTACACCCCTAGTACCTGAGGTTTATAGGTATTAGAGGCAAAGATAATCAATTTTGAACGTTATTAGTTGAAAATAGCATATTATCTTCATAAAACTCAATGTTTAGAAGCAATCAACTTCATAGCGGTATTTTATATAATTGCAATTGTTCAACTTACTCTTTTTTTTTCTTTGAATAAGGGAAGATTGAACCCCTGAACGAGAGCTCACATCCTCAACCACCAGATTACTCAACCACATATGGCCAATAGTGTAATGCCAAAAGTACATAAGAGAGACCATGTAATGTAAAAGCCCTAAAATTTATTAGCAAATCATCCAAAATAATATCGGCGTCTGATCTATTAATCTGCTATCCTCTAAAAATCCATGTACGTACTGACCAGCGGTGGACGTTGCCTGCTAAGGGAAATAGGTTGACATTTTACTTGACGTATATGGGTGGTTCGATTGGAACGGTTTTAATTAGATAGGAGTGGATGAAACCCTTCATAACCCATCCCATATAAGTAGCATGTTCCACTTTTCACGTCAATTGCTGCCTTTATAGATTTTGTCTTCGGGTAAATTGATAGCTGTTTATTATGATAAACAAAAAGCATTTGCATCGGTTGAGACTCGAGAGGGTTTCGAAGTTGGAAGTTACGTACATATCCTGGACGTGCATTAATTAAGTTCCTTTCATATCCTAGCTCTTGTTTGTACAAAGGATAAAATATCGTAGGGATAGATTAATGTAAAATAGGTAGAGAAAAATATTTATTTAGATGATAAAATAAATGATGAGATAAATGGGAAAATAAAATGATTAGTATAGTGATGTAATATTAGTTAATATTTATTTAATATTAAAAATATGAATGTATGATGTAATAAGTATTTATTTAATATTAAAAGTAAAGGTGAAGATTATTATAATTTAATAGAAAAAAATTTTAATTCCAACAAAAACTTAAGAGACACTGGGATGTTTTTGGTTGTGGAGTAAAATTTAGCTCGAAAAGAGTGTTGTTTTAGGGTTTACACATGAAACATCGATCTCGACATTGATAACTTTCCCATTAGTCCTTGTCTCTAAGGGTTAGTTTGCATGGTCGGTTAGAAAAGTTGTAATAGAGGTTAACCTTTATTTTTATTTACTTGCAAATAAAGGTTAACCAATATTTATATTTACTAAATGAAGGTTAGGAATTGAGGTTATCCTGTGATGTGAAAAGAGGTATTTACTTCGAAATATGGGTTAATATAGGGGATAAGGTGACAAAAGTCATGTTAACCCTTGGAATGTAGGTAAGTTAGTTAAGGTAGCATAAGGGTTTTGAATTTTTATAACAATTCCGAAATTTAACAAGCCGTTACTAATCCCATTATCTGATAATTTGAAATCCTAATGGAATTAACCCTATGAGATGATTTTGACATTTTTATGTTGAGGGGTCTTTTTGAAAGAGGCTGTGGTCGTGAATCCTTAGCTAAAATAGTATTTCAGGGCAGAGGGGTATAGTTAACAAGATTTATTTTTATTTTATTATCATTATTTTCATTATTTACTTTCCCATTTAAAATAAGGTTGGCTTGAGGAGGAAGCCAAAAGCTCTTCCCACTCCCATCGTTGTCAAAAGAAACCCTACCACCACCACCAAAAGCCAACTCTCTTCTCCTCTTCTCACACACCAATCCACCCTCCTCTTCTCCTCACCCACCCCCTTCTCTCCTCAGCTAACAGCCGGCTGTCAATGCTCGTGTGTGCAACGACCCCTACATGGCCGCTGCTTGCCATCGCCACTGCTACTGTGGTCATCACCGCTGCCACAGTTGCTGCCGGCCAGCCAGTGAGCACGCAACAGTTGCTATTGCTAGCCATTGTCGTTGCTATGACTGCCCTTGTTGTGGTGGCCGAGAGCAAGGGTCATCGGAGGTTTAGAAACCTGTCAAGGGCTTGCTTAGGGGTGGTGCATTTCCCCCTTCATTTCTCCTTGCATTTCAATTTCTTACCCTAGGTTCTAGTCATGGATTTAAGGTTTTTTTATTTTTTATTTATTTCCTTTTTGGACTGATGTTGGGATGAGGGCTGCACAAAAATATAATGTGTTATTTTTTTTTTGATTGCGAGGAAATCAAAGGGGCAGTCACTTAGCAAAGAGGAGGATGGGAAGTTCGAAAAAGGTAGGGATCCCTCTCCCCTTGTATGATTTTCTTTTGAATTCCCAAGTACATAGGAGAGAAGATAGGGAGATTCAAACTATAAAACCATAGGTTTTGCCCCTAGAATTGGGGCCGGTGTGTGTGTTGATTGTGAGCACGTCACATAACCACGAGTGTAGACGTGCCACCCTTGCACCCTAGAATTTTATTGCAAGGGTTGCTTCTCACCAATTATTTTGGATCTAGAATGTCCTTTTTGATGATAATTAATATAAGGGGATGAATCAAGGTTATCAGGGTTGAGGGTAATGGTATTAATTGGATGAAATGTGTATGATTTTATGCATGTCAAGGGATTGGCTAGAAGCATGGCCTTAGTTAGTGTCCAATTAAATTGAGTTGTGCCATCAATGTGAGATATTATGTGAAATGGTAACCTCTATTGGGAACAAGGTAGGAACAACTTTTAATGGGTTATGCTTGCATGTGTGGTGGAGGGAAATGATTTGCGATTGCATGTTGAGACTTGAGTTGGAATGAGATTTCTTTCATTTATGATAGCTCATGAATATAACTTGGCAAGTACTTATGTTGGACCTAAAGTAAATAAATCCAATGGGGGTTTTGTAGCTATAAAATATCCTTTGCATGGATAATAATTAGTCATGAAGGTTGGTGAAGACTTGGATAGATTTTTCTGAAATATGCTAAGGTTAGTGCCATACTCATTTTGTATTAGGATTTTAATGGCTGAGAATGCCATGTTATACCTTGTAATGTGTGAAAGATAAATCCAAGCCCTTGGGGTCAAGGGAAGGATTATACATGGGATGTGGCCCTACCATCGTTCAGAATTGGGACCTGGGGATGCTCAGCATCGATACTCAACATTAGTACTGGTACTGACCATCAACCTAGGGCAAAATGTTGGGTGTGTAAACTAGGATCTGGGGATGCCCAACACCGATACTAAGTGTGAGTACCAGTGCTAGCCATCAACCCAACTTAGGATGGAAGATGGGTTGGAAACTGGAGGTGCCTAGTACCAGTACTAAGAGTCAGTATTGGTACTAGTCCCTGTTAGCTGGCTAGTGGGCTGTGGCACTTAGGATCGGACTTGAAACCTAGTACCAGTACTGGTGCCCTAGAAATTATGATGAGATAATTGAATCTTATCCCAGTCTACAAAGAGAAATGGGGAAGAATAAGAGGAAAAAGGTTTTACTTATTAAGAGAACCAAGAGCATGAAAATGTAAATGCTAATCTTGTAAATGATGGTAAAGTATGCTATGTGTATAGAAACCCCTAAAAAAGGGATAAAAAGCCAAAGATTTATCGGCTAAACCCAAAGTGGAACCTAAAATATTGAATTTTGGTGACTTATCACGAGTTTAAAAAGGAATCTTGGATCTTAAGGTCAGAGGTCAGACCCCAGATGATCCACTAGGTCTCTAGAGTTCCGTTCTTAGTATTGGTTAGAAACGGATTAAAGACGAGTAGATCGACTAGGTGAGCTCGTAGGGCTATGTTGCGACCCAGTTCCCGAATCCCTACAGGACACGAGAACGGACTGACTCGACTGATCCCAAGACCTAGTCGTCCAACGAGAAAGTAAACAAAAAGTAGGAAAGTAAACCACATTCACTATACTAAGCAACTAACAGTAACAAAAGTACAGCAGTAAAGAAGTAAAACTACTACAGTACATACCACCACAACAGTAGAAAAGTAACTAGGTACAGGAATATAAAGTACAAAATGTAAGAGTACAGAGGTGCAAGAAACTACTCACTACAACAAAAAAGGAGTACAACAAGAAGCTACAACTACTAGGCTCTACTGGGCCCAGCACCCTCTGTAGCCGTAGGCTCTGGCTGCTCAACACCTGGACCTGAAAAGGGGTTATGAGTACAAAACGTCAGCGAATGTTGAGTAGAGTGGCAACCAACTAACTAAAGCAGTAAAGGTGGACAGGTAGCTATTGTTTTTCAATTACTTTCTTTAACTACTTATTCTTTTCCACCACTTGGATTATTTATCAGGTCTCTTTCTTAATCTCGAATGTTCCTTGTGGGAACGATCTTGATTGTAGTCTTTTCCGAGGAGTAAAAGGAGCACGTGGTGCTCTCCTGGCTGAGAGACTCCCCCGTGGTGATCTTACACCCAGTCAACCACCCCAAGGTCACGGACAGACGTAACGGTGACTACGGCACGCGTGATAAGCGCACGGATAGCTACCCCGCACTAGCACGCGGTCAGTCGTTTCCATTAGCGGGTGCGCCAAAAGCAAAACACGGAACCAGTATAGGACCTAGCCCTCTCAGTAATAGGGGGTCTAGCCCCTAAGAACCAAACAGGGGTCTCACCCCTCCACAGTCCGCACACCCTCGCCTGACTACCCTGGTTTGCCCAGTGGGCCTAGTAAGTCGGTGTAGGGTGGCTAGCTGAACCCTGGGCCCCGTGGGGTGCCTTTCTCTCTCCCTACACTAGTAGCTCTCCCCGGTACTGTGTACACGAGGGCCAAGAAGTCGGTACAAAGTGGCCAATCCTAACCGCGGGTCCCAACCCAAGGGCAGCTAGCTCCGCTCTGCACTAAACAGGGGGACAATTGCTCTCCTTGGTACTCCATACTCAAGGGCCAGCTCACTTCCCCACTCACATTCCCAATTCCATTCCATTTATTTCCAAGAGCTCTACTCCTAATTCCCCGTGGGGTTTATGCTCATATTCCTCATGCCATTCCATACCAGATTTCATCAGTTCTATTTCCATTCTCAGGTTATACATATGCAACTTGTAATTCTATCATTCACATTTCCATATTTAGGTTATTCACAGGTAGCTAGTGTTTCCAACATTCACCTTTCCATTTCTAACTTATGTACATGCAACTCATATTATGTCATTTCACGTGTGCGATAGGAAAGTTATATACAACAGTTGACTAGCACAAGTACTACATATTTCGCAGGCAACTGTTATTCATTTAGAGGCAATTGTTATTGTTCTATCTACTCATTCAATACTGCAATCCATTCATTCAATACAGACATTCCAGTATTTCTAGCCCTAGGATTCATGTCATGCCCTAAGTTCTAATCATTCATTCCACACATGCATTCAGGTTTGTATTTAAATTAGGGGAAGCCACTCTACCCGTAAACCTAGGAGTAGTGGGGGCTTAAACGGTAGGCTCACGTGCCTCAGCAAGCCCCAAACCCGCAACGGAATGAGGTCCTATCATAAGGATCAATCACAAGAGAATACTCAGAATATTATAGAAAGTCTTATAACAAGTGGAGGAAATCATACGGGAAACATCGGTATCTTATTTGCGGAAAACGGACCTCAAACGGACCCTAAACAGATCAAAAATAATGTTTCTGACTCAAATCAGACGTCTGGAACAACTTCCAGGCGTCTTAAAAGTGTCCAGTGCCATACCTCAAGCCCTGCACCAATCCTCAGACGTCCAGGAACTCCTCTGGACCGTCTGGATCCAGTTCCAAACGTCCGACCACCTCTCCCAATGTCTGGAAGCACTTCCCGTCGTCTGGTATGTTGCCCAAACGTCTAAAATGCTTGGGAGGGCATGTCCCGCGCCTTCCCAAAGCGGATCTTGCACGTAGAATCGAATCTTCTCAAAAAGGGGCATGCAAAGAGGGATCGGCGGAGCGGCCTGCATGGCCGTAACCACAAAGAGAACATACCTTCGCGAAGCCTACTCCTCAGACATCTGGAACCACCTCCAGACGTCCTAACCGTCGTCTGGACGTTGCTCCAGACGTCTGATTCTGGGAAAAACCTAGAACCAGAACCTGCTTCCGCCCTCTTGCACCGCGCGTGGCCGCGCCGCGCCTTCTCGCCTGCAACTCCGACTGCAGCAGTGTCGGGGAGGACCTCCCCGACGCACTCCTCCGCCTTGCGCACGCGTCGCTCTGGCCGTGCGCTCACCGGCGAGCTCCCACTCGAGCTCGCAAGCTCAACTTCTCCTCTCCTCACGCTGCTCCTCCTCTCCTTCTCACGCCACTCCCGCGCTCTCGCTTGCTCTGCCACTCTCGCTGGAGGGAAGGAGGAAGGTGGCTGGGAAGTGGGGCAAACGAAGGTGGAGGAGGGGGCTTTATAAGGGTGAGGGTTTAGGGTTTTGCTGGGGGTGGAAAGAGAGAGAAGAAGAAGGAAAATGAGGGGGTACTGTCTGCGCGCAACACACGCGCAAATGTGAGCTTGTACTCAAAATTTTTGATTTCCAGACGTCTGGAAAGCTGTCCAGACGTCTGACCCACAGTCCAGACATCTTAAAAGGCTCAAACAGCATGGGTCTTAACATCATAACAAACTTAAAGGAAGTTTCTTCCCCGAAACTTGAGCTAGCTAGGGTGCGGAAAAAGAACAACATATGCATAACAAACTTAAAGAGGATCGAAACTGATCCGAAAAGACGTACCCTCAAAAAGCTCCGGGTACCGCTCTCACATCGCCACCTAAGGCTACCAGGTAGCCTCCTCGGACCTCTAGCTCCTCCAAAAGACCTTCACTAGGGGCACCTGCTGTAGATTCTCTCCCTACTAGGAGGGGGTGACGTAATAAATTGCGGAAATAAAATGTAACACAATCTCACAAAATTCAATCACACAAGGTACACAATTATTTTTAGGTGGAAACCCAAATCGGGTGAAAACCACCACCTAACCTTCTCGAGTTAGGATTTTCTGATCAACCAAGTTGATCAAATCCACTAAACGAATCACTTAAACGAGGGTGATTCAACCTCAATTACAACCACGCTACAAGTGCGAGGGTAGCATTCCTCAACCCCTTCTCTTCACGAGAAGGATTTTGTCCCACGAAGGAAACGGGAATTCGCAAAGTGAATACCCAACCAAATATCAAAGTAAAATAACAAATATAGTCCTATAGAGCCAACAAAGATTTAAACCTAGCTTCTATAGGAATTAGGAAACTCCCCTTTGCAAGGAGTGCGTCGAATCGATGACGCGGGTGCGTGAGTCACGCGACAGCGCAACGTTGCTCTCGTGAACTACGGTGGGAGAGCGGGTGCGCAAAGGCTTGATGCTCTCAAGATGTAGAACTTGAGCTTGGAGAGCAAGAGCTTCTTTTTTGGATACAAAAGAGTGGAAATGCTTGTTCTTGGTGTGTCTAGGTGTATCAAGGTGTGTCTTTGTGTGCAAGAGGTTCCTCTCTATTTATAGAGGCCTTAGGAAAGCTTTGGAAGGCTTTGGAAAGCTTCCATAGCCGTTGGGTGCAAAGCCCAAGAGAATCAAGTCGAAATCAGGAACAATGATTGCACTGACAGGGTTGTCAGACGTCTAATCCTAGCATTAGATGTCTGGAAGATCAGTTTAAGACGTCTAGGATAAAAGTCAGACGTTTGATTTTAGGCGGGTTTCTTCCTGACTTGAATCAGATCTAAACATTGTTCTAGTGCAAGTCCATCAGACGACATATAGGACGTCTGGCACTATGTCTGGACGTCTGGAAACCTACTTTTCTGCGGGAATGGATTTCCAAGAGAGTGCAACGACTAGAAAATCTTTGAGAAGAGATTTTGGGTCAGCCGAGGTAAAACGGTCATTTATCAGATGTCTGGAAAGCCTTAAGGACGTCTGATAAGGCTCTAACGGTCATATCCTTCAGTGTTTGTTAAGCTAGCCAACGATCCACTCATTGGACGTCTAGCAAGTCCATCAGACGTCTTCTCAAATGTCTGTACTAAGGTCTGGACGTCTGATTTCATCAGACAGAGCTAACTACGTCCAGCCTAAATGTTATCAGATGTCTGAATCAACAGTCAGACGTCTTAAAACATATTATCAGACGTCTGATTTTGGAATTAGACGTCTGAAAAAGCTGTTTAAACCCTATATTGGTTTTCTAAGTTCTCTACAGAAAACCTAAGTATCCTAGGGTTGTGCAGGTGTTTCTAAGACTACTGTTAGGGTACTTTGAGGCTCTTTAACATGATGTTCTAAGGAACAAAAAAGAGCAAGAAAAATAAAGACAAAAGTGCATGAAAGAAATAAACAGAATTCTATCATATTCTTCTTGTCCTTCCATCTTCAATCTATCGCTCCTCGCGAATCTCCTCTGTTTTCCATCAAGCTCCTTCAAGCCATCCTGGATGCGAGCTCGAACTCCGTCTAATCACGTCTTCATTTGCAATTTGACCTGAAATCTAAGACTCCAAGTGCAAATGTTAAATGACACGTGTTTTGTTATCATCAAAACAAATGATCATGGTGCTCTAGCACCAACACCTGCTTCCGTCTCAAACTCCGGACGGCTCTGTCTAGTATCTGCATTGGTCGCTTGGGGTAGGTGATGAGTCCATTAAAATGACTAATATTAAGCCTAAGTATCTTTAATCGTACAGTTTAGGTGTGTTAATAATTGCAATTAAGTTGTAGAATATTTGTACGCATCATGATTTAAGTTTATAACATTCTATAACTTAATGATTTTGTTGTTTTTATGTGCAGGTAATAATATTCAGAAAGAACAAGGGCGGGGGGATAAATTTCCCCAACACGTAACAGTCGCAACTCTTTCCCCCCTCCCCCGCATCACATGGGGTTAATCTTCCGCCACCCTCCCTTAACAAGCGAGGCCAGAAATAGTTAAGGGATTTGAAAATCCCTTAACTTACGCACGCGGGGAGAGAGAGGAGTTAAAAGAGAGGATCCAGGAAGAGAAGAAGCATGCACTATGGTCAATCTTCCCCCATGCGGGGAAAAACCACACCAAGCACCCGCACCCTCTAGCCTCTCCAGCCAGCCGAGGGCGCACACCCGCGCCCCCATCCCTTTGGAAGGCCCTGTTGTAGACGCCGCACTGCATCACCAACTGCACACAACCGCGCGCCTCCACCGCACAGCATCTCCCTCCAGGCACAGGTGCTTGCCAGCATGCCCCACCACTCACCACCGTGCCCCACCGCTCATCTGCAGGCGCACCGCATCACCTCCCTTCAGCGCCATCTACAGGCGCACCGCATCACCATCCGCCCGTGCACCTTCCTCCTGCCTCTGCAGCCACCAAGTCCGCACGTAGCCAACTGCAAGCGCTACGTGCAGACCGTCGCCCCCTCACAGAACCCTCTCATCCGCTCACGCACCAGCCTCTGCAAGCGCCTACCCGCGCGCCTTCCTGCCTCTCCAGTGCACCAAGCCCGTGCCTCTCCACCCTGCAGGCGTGCCCGCAAGCGCACCGACTTCCCGCTGCTACACCGCACTACAGCAACGCACCCGCGCGCCATCTCCCTTCCACGCGCACTCCAGCAACTGCAAGCGCTGCGTGCAAACCGCCTCGCCTGCACGGGTGCGCACCAACGTGCGCCACAGGCTCCTTGCAGCAGTCGCTTCACCTTCTTGCTCAATAGGAGGCGCTCTGACCACCTCCGCTAGCCACCTCCGGCCACCTTCGTCGCCGCCGCTGCCACCACCGGAGAGCCCTCGTCCTCGCTGTCCTCCTGAGCCTCTCCAAAGCCCCGCCGGTTCTCTCTTTCCATCGTGAGGAGGAGATAGCAAGAATGCTCTATTTTCACACCAATTAAAATTTACATTCAATGCCATTACCACCTAATTTGATTTTATTTATTATTATTATATTGTGGCATAATTGCGTTTGAACACTCATAGTTCCTTATAATTGCATGATATTGATATTCACTAGTTTAAAGATTAATTTTTGGGCTTAACTTAAGTACTAATTTTCTCTAGTACACATCACGTGAAAATTGCATAAATTCATCATAAATTTATTGAGGATTTCTATGAGGGAGAACTGCACATATACCCTTATCATTTTAAGTTATTGCAAATCTACTTTCCTTCACATTTTAAGTCAGATTTGAATAGGGATTTTGCACTATCAGAAATAACATTAAATAATTAAGTATTGATTGCATAATTGCCTCCCTATGGACACGACTCGCTCTTCTGCGAGTGGTTATTTTCATTATTTTTGATTAGTCGATTTTTTCACCACTTAAATACTATAACGCAAAGCAAAAAATCGTCTTTCAAATTGGCGCCGTTGCTGGGGAGGCAACAGACGCAATAGATTTACTTTATTGTTTTTAAATCTTTTTAGATGCGAAATTATCTAATCATTTTGATTATTGTGTGAGGAATCTTAAGAGGCGACGAGGCGCAACAAAGCGGCGACAGCAACCACGAGTTAAGCCACACGAGGAAAAGACGAAGGAGACCAAGATCCTGTTTCGCAGAGGATTCTCCGTCGTCACAATTTAATTCTGTCTTTTCGCCCTTGTAGTAATTGGGGCTAAATTTTTGGGGGTTTGTCCCTGCATTCTTTAGCTACTAGGGCTTACAACATTTTTTGGTGCATGCGTGATTATATTTTCTTCTTGCTTGCTTTCAAAAACCAATAAAGAAAATATCGAGCTGCCGATTTAGAAGTCGCATGCCCTTAGGTGCACGCATTTAGGGTGATTGAGCAGCACATTAGATCTTATTATTGCATTGCAAGCATATTAGCACGAAGATTGCTGGAGACAGGTATATCTTTCTAACTTTTGCATCCAGCTCCTGTTCATGCAGTCGCATTCAAATTTAAATTCAAGACCACCAAGTTGTTTCAATTTACTAATTCAGTGGTCACATAACTAAAAGCAGAACTCATAATCAGATTCAACCCTAAAAGCAATTCACATTTGATCTAATTCTAAGGGACTTGTCTGCG
Source organism: Thalassia testudinum (assembly GCA_037157565.1). Classification (NCBI taxonomy): domain Eukaryota; kingdom Viridiplantae; phylum Streptophyta; class Magnoliopsida; order Alismatales; family Hydrocharitaceae; genus Thalassia; species Thalassia testudinum. The sequence continues at coordinate 123,704,680 of JAZHRO010000036.1, read as the reverse complement.
ATTTCAAAAGAAATTACAAAGATTTGCGGTGTGTTGCACACTTTTGACACTGAGCACGCACATTAGGCACTGTACTAAGGCTCGATCCCTTAAGGCTATAGGCACCGATCTCGTTATCGGTGCAGACCCTCCTATTGTGCTTTGTGGTGGTGATGATACTATCTTTTGATCAAGTGTTTTGATACTCCACGGAAGGGGACACCCCTTAAAGGAATAAAAGGGTAGTTAAGGGGGCACCGCATACGCATCGCCTCAAAGGAAGGGTTTGCCCTACTTGCATCCCTTTGTTCATCCTTGAAGTAACTTCTCACTAGATCACCTGGGCGTATCATCCAAGCAAAGTATAGGTCCTAAGGCACTCGAAGGTTGAATTAAGGCACGTAATTGCAGTGAAAAACTTGTTTGGCCATTTATATTCAACATCCACAATAAAGAAGGATAAGATTTCAAGTCCACACCCCTCTTATACCACTTACGTGGGAACGGAGGGATAAGTCTTGATCTTTTGACTTATCTTTGGAGTGGAGGTTTGACTTACTCAAAAAAAAAAAAAATTCTGAATTGTGTTTTGTATGCTTGGTAGACACTCTCTTGAGGGTAGTCTAGTGTTTGATCCTGAGCCTAAGAGAATTCTTAGGAGAGCTCACCTAGGAGAAGAAAGAGAAGAAATGGCTGAGCAAGGTGCAAATCAACAAAGGACCCTAAGGGACTATTTTATTCCTACCAACCAACCTGCACAAGCACTAAGATGACCGGCAGGGCATAATCTGTATGAGATCAAGAGCAGTACCATATCTTTATTGCCCTCTTTTTATGGTACTACTAGGGAAGACCCCTATCGACATTTGGAGGAATTCACCGAGGTCTGTTCCACGGTGAAGCTCCAGGGCTTTACTGATGAAGCCCTGATGAGGACTCTATTTCCTTTCTCCCTAAAGGATAAGGCTAAGCACTGGTATCATACCCTCAATGCAAGGGTAAATGATTGGGCTACCCTTAAGGGAGAATTTTTAAAAAAGTATTTTCCTATGAGTAAAACCAACCATTACAGAAGAGAGATTATGGGTTTTACTCAACAGGAAGGGGAGCAATTTCATGAGACTTGGGAGCGCTTTAATGACCTTCTTAGGTTATGCCCCCACCATCAAGTGCCAAGATGGCAGTTGGTCAAAAGGTTCTATAACGGATTATCTGAAAGACATAGGCAAACCATTGATGCAGCCTATGCAGGAACCTTTATGACCGGAACTGAGGATGAAGCCTGGGCATTATTTGAAACTTTAAGCGACAACTCCATACATCTATCCTCTGCCTATCAAGAAAGAAAACCATCAATCTTGTAAAGGAAGATAGAGGCCCATGAAGCTGGGGCTTCTCAGGATTTGGCTTATCAAATTCAACTATTGAATAAAAACTTTGATAGGCTTTTAGCAAACCCCGACATGAACCCGCAAGTTGCCTCTATTTTTTAGGCTTCAAGAGAATGCTCCATTTTCCAAAGCACAACGCACGCCACTGCGAAGTGCCATCAGGCAACCCAATTGCCTGAGTTGATTCAAGCCAACTTGAATGCGACTCAAGGTTTCCGCCCCCCTCGCAATAACACTTACTCCAACACTTATAATCCAGGGTGGCGGAACCATCCAAACTTCTTTTGGAAGCAAGCTGATGCTTATAACTCAGGGAATACAAGACCCTTACCTCCCCAACCTACATACCAACCTTCTTATGAAAACCCTCCTCCGAATAAGCCCTCTGAGATGGATGAACTGAAGGCCATGATGAAAGCAATGCAAGAGCATCAGAATATGGTCATCCAATCTCAGAATAAGATGATTACTGATATGCAATCCCAAATTGGTCATCTTACTAAGGCAGTTAGGCAACGTGATCCGAGGAAGCTGCCTAGCTCTTCTGAGGAGAACCCTAATGGCAAGGGGGTTGTATTCAAGGAGCACGCCCAAGTAGTGACCATGTTGAGGAGTGGAAAAAAAATTGACAAGCCTGATAACACTCCTACGGTTACATCTTAGAATTCCCCTTCCACACCTGACACGACTTCCATCTCACCCGAGGAAGAGCCACACCACTCTCCCTCACAAAAAATCACCCACAATGAGGATGTCGTCCTTCCACCACGCCTTTCCCACCATGACGACCCCTCTACCCAGAAGCTGAGGGTGCCCTATCCAGAGCGCCTATCTGCTCCTGGGGAATCTTCTGTTGGCTTGTCTGGAGCCAAGGATAGGACGGAGAGATTATGGATACTTTTAGGCAAGTCCAAATTAACTTGCCTCTATTGGAAGGATTAAACAAATTCCGTCCTATGCCAAGTTTCTGAAGGACCTATGCACCCAGAAGCGCCGATCTAGGAAACAGGTCCAAACCAAGGTCATCCTGCCTGACCATGTTAGCTCGGTTCTTCAGCATGGAACACCCCCCCAAAATGAAAGACCCAGGGGCCTCGTATATTTCAGTGGTTATAGGTAACCAACACATTGACGAGGCTCTGCTCGATCTGGGTGCGGGGGTAAACATTCTACCGAGCTCTGTCTACGACCTTTTGGGAGGAGGAAAACTGAAGCCTAGTCCAGTAATCCTTCAGGTTGCAGACAGATCACTTAAGACACCGCGGGGATTGTTGGAAGATGTCCTTGTGAGAGTGGAGGATTTCTTCTTCTCCGTTGACTTTCTGGTACTTGATACTAACCCATCTAATAAGCCCACAAAGCCGACCATTATTCTAGGACGCCCCTTTTTGGCCACAGCCAATGCCTCTATAAATTGTAGATCTGGGGCACTTAAAATGGGCTTTGAGAACAAGAAGATCCGGTTGAATGTTTTTGATACTTACAAGCAACCCAGATTTGAAGATTGTTCTCAGATTGAGGTCGTTGATGAAATAATTGAAGAGACTACTCCAGCACTCTTATGTAGAGATCCCCTTCAGAAGGTCATATCTCAGGACCATCCCTTGATTATTAAAGAAACTGAAAGGAAAATGCCCGAACTAGAAGAGCTGCTGGGGGTACACACTGAGTCTCTGTCCCCACCCTAGACTGTGAATGTAGATCCGCTGCCTGAGGTGGGGACATCTCAACTAAAACCCTCAATCCAAAAGGCTCCTGAATCGGAGTTGAAACCCCTCTCAAGCACATTGAAATATGCTTTCCTTGGCCCTAATAACACGCTCCCTGTTATTATCTCATCTGCATTATCTGAATTGCAGGAGGGAGCTCTGCTTGAGTGTTACAAAGGCACAAGGAAGCAATTGCCTGGACAATTGCTGATATTAAGGGTGTTGATCACTCTCTTTGCATGCATCATATATACACGGACGAGTCCATGAAGCCTTTCCGAGACATGCAGAGAAGGCTCAATCCAAATATGCGGGAGGTTGTTAAAAAGGAGATTCTGAAATGGCTGGATGCAGGGATTATCTATCCCATTTCAGATAGTAAATGGGTCAGTCCGATTCACGTAGTTCCGAAAAAGGCAGGAATCACTGTGGAGGAGAATGACCAAGGAGAACTGGTGACCACTAGACCCTCAACTGGTTGGAGGGTCTGCATTGATTACCGCTGTTTAAACATGGCTACCCAGAAAGACCATTTCCCCTTACTGTTTATCGATCAAATTTTGGAACGATTGGCGAGGAACAAGTACTTTTGTTTTCTTGACGGTTACTCTGGGTACAATCAGATAGCCGTTTTTCCTGATGATCAGGAGCGTACCACCTTCACGAGTCCTTATAGCACTTTTGCATTCTGCCGAATGCCATTCGGGTTATGTAACGCTCCTACCACTTTCCAACGTTGTATGATGGCTATCTTTTCTGATATGATCGACAAGTTCGTTAAAATTTTTATGGATGACTTCTCCATTTATGGCTCGTCATTTGACCTATGCCTTTCGCACCTTGATAAAATCTTAACCCGTTGGGAAGAGGCAAAACGGGTGCTTAGCTGGGAGAAAAGCCACTTTATGGTCCAGTAGGGCATTGTGTTAGGACATGTAGTTTCCGAGAGAGGATTAGAAGTGGACACCGCAAAAATCGATTCCATCTCTAAGCTTCCATTGCCTGCCAATGTTCGTCAGGTTAGATCTTTCCTTGGCCATGCTGGATTTTATAGGTGCTTCATTAGAGACTTCAGTAAAATCTCTAAGCCACTCTGCGACCTGTTAGCGAAGGATGTCTCCTTCGATTTTGATGATAGATGTGGCGAGGCATTCCAAGCTTTGAAGAAAGCCCTCATTACCGCGCCGATTCTCCAAGCACCAGATTGGACCCTCCCGTTTTAGCTTATGTACGATGCTTCTGATTTTGTAGTGGGAGCGGTCTTAGGTCAAAGAGTTGATGGCAAACCTCATGTGCTGCATTATGCCAGCAAGACCCTTACGGTTCCTCAGCAAAACTACACGGTCACTGAAAAGGAATTACTTGATGTAGTATTTGCTTTGGAAAAGTTTCGGTCTTATCTTTTGGGATCCAAGGTTGTGGTGTTCACTGATCATTCATCCCTTAAGCATCTTCTGGCTAAAAAGGACACCAAACCTCGCCTAATTCGTTGGATTCTGCTACTCCAAGAATTTTACCAAGAAATTAAAGACAAGAAAGGAGTTAAGAATGTGGTAGCAGACCATTTGTCTAGGATCCCTATTGAGGCATCAAACCCTGCTGGCCGTATTCAAGAGACTTTCCCTGATTAGTCTCTAATGGCCGTGGAAGCTAAAACTCCTTGGTTCGCTGACATAGTGAACTATCTGGTCACGGGCATCACCCCTAGTACTTGAGACAAGCAGAAGCAAGACAGGTTTATCGCCAATGCTAAATTTTATCACTTGGAGGAACCCGAGCTATTTAGAATAGGCCCTGACCAGCTGTTTCGCCGTTGCGTCCCTGATAAGGAACAAAGAAGTGTTCTGAGTTTCTGCCATGACCTCCACTGTGGGGGACATTTTAATGGGAAGAAGACTTCTCATAAGGTTCTTCAGTCTAGTTTTTGGTGGCCCACATTATTCCGAGATGCACATACGTATGTGGGCGCTTGTCTACATTGCCAGCAGACGGGAACCATTAGAAAAAGGGATGAGATGCCCCAACAACCTATCCTCCCTATTGAAATCTTTGATATTTGGGGCATTGACTTCATGGGTCCCTTTCCTGTGTCCTTCGGATATGAATACATCCTTGTGGCTGTTGACTATGTATCAAAATGGATAGAAGCCATCCCCACGCGAACCAATGACCATTCCGTGGTCTTGGGCTTTGCTAAGGCTAATATCATTTCTCGGTATGGGTCCCCAAGGACGATCATAAGTGATGGAAGACCTCACTTTAAGAATGTACACTTCACAAGACTACTCCAAAATTTGGGAGTCAACCACATGATAGCCACACCTTATCATCCCCAAACGAGTGGACAAGTTGAAGTGTTTAATAGGGAGATTAAGCAAATTTTAGAAAAAATTATCAGGCCTGATTGGAAGGATTGGTCTAAAAAACTAAATGACGCTCTTTGGGCCTACAGAACTGCATATAAGACTCCTTTGGGCATGTCTCCTTTCCGTCTTGTCTATGGAAAAGCATGCCACCTTCTCATTGAAATCCAACATAAAGCTTATTGGGCCATTAAAAACATTAACTTAAATCTGGATAAAGTGGGAAAAGCACGTATGTTAGAATTAAGTGAGCTTGAGGAGCTTCGTAATGAAGCTTATGAAACTTCTCAAGCTTACAAGCAACGTGCAAAAGTCTTCCATGACAAGCACATCATTAGAAAGACTTTTGAGCCCAACCAGTGGGTCTAGCTTTTCAATTCTAGACTTAAATTATTTCCTGGAAAGCTCAAGTCCCGTTGGGATGGGCCATACGTTGTTTTCAATACCTTCCCTCATGGAGCTATTGAGATCAGGAACCCTATTTCAGGTGCGAACTTTAAAGTAAATGGCCAGCGACTTAAACCGTATATTACTCTTTCAGATGGCCAGGTTTTGGACGCACTACGGCTTGAGGAGCCTTAGCTCCTCCCACTCTCCTCCTCAGGTGATATTCTTCTATGTCTATATTTTTCCAATGGGGACATTGTCAGTCTTAGGCATGGGAGGATATAACCTGAGAATGTTTATAGTGTTTATAGCATTTATAAATATTTGCATACATATTTATATATATTAAAAAAAAATTCTTTTCTTGAGCTGATTAGGTTAGTCCCTAGCAAAATACCTTTGTTATTGGAAGTTCTTCTTCCGGAATTATTTCTTAAGTTTAGAATCCAGTATATTTATTTCACGTGCACGTAAACTTGGTAATGGATCCTTGGGGAAAACTAATAAGCATTTGTAGTCTACTGAACCTTTGGACAGTTCATAGAGAGTCAGGCATACTATCTTCTAATAAATCCACCTCATATTTGTGAGAAGAAGTAGAGAGATTACTGGTGCGCTAAGTTTAGTACAAGGACTCTTAAGTTTTGGATAATTAGATGATGATACTTCATAGTTAGGCGTAGTTTTCACTCTCTGTTCCTGTGTACGTACTTTGAGTGAATTCCTAAGAATCACCAAATAAGGCAGATACACAGAGATTGAGTCTTAATAAAGCTATATAACTATGGTGGATGGTTACGACCGTCCTTCATAGAGTCCTCAGCTAAAGGAGGGTAATAGTGTCAAAGGTCGGAAATACGCCTGTCCTATCCATTCCTTCTCGGTGTCGAGAATAGGCACTTCCACCAAATAAGCCACACAACTTCCTCTTGACCATCATCATCCCTAATAATGCCTCATAAATAAAAGTCTGTATTGTGTTGTGATTGATTGAAAAAGAAACAAAAACAAGAAGAAAAAAAAATAAAAAAAAAGGAAAAGAGAAAAGAAGTAGAAAAAGAAGAAATAGAAAGAAGAAAAAGAAGAAATAGTTATCTTACAAAAAAAAACGTCCAAGTTTATGATGTAACACTATTTCTGAGGCAGTAGAACACTTATCGCGTTTCACCAAGTATGACCCATACCTACCTTCTAGTATTTCTGATCACCTGAATACTGGTTGAGAACTGTAACTTAGTTATAGAGTTATTTTGACTTTAATTGAAGTGTGGATGCCATGTGAGGCCACCAAATAGTGAGTCCAATCTTCTAAATTTGGCGAGATTTGTGATCTCAGAAAGAAAGAAAAGAGAGAGTGCCCAGGAACATCAAGAGAGCACAATTGTGTAGCCTCTCTCAGAGTTGACTTTTCTAATAGTCTAGAGAGCTAGAGTCTGTAGTACTGGACTATATGTAGTACCAGTTGAGTGTGTGCCACCAAATACAAATCCATTCAACTTGATATCTCCAACCTAAGCCAAACGCCGGGGTCAAATTACAGATTATCGTCTGCTTTATCCCCGAGGGAAGTAGTTGCCTATCTCGACAGAAATTTTTGCCAAGGGTGATGTACGAACTCCCAATGCGAATCGGCTCTTTCACTTGGATCTGTTACCTAGGCTATCAGCACTTCACATTTGTCTGGATTCCTAAAGTTTTGAAGTAAGAAAAGAAGAAATCTTCTGATTACTTCTATTATTTTTCATTTTTGCTAGGGACTAGCAAATCTTAGGCATGGGGGTATTTGATGAGTCCATTAAAATGGACTAATATTAAGCCTAAGTATCTTTAATCGTACAGTTTAGGTGTGTTAATAATTGCAATTAAGTTGTAGAATATTTGTACGCATCATGATTTAAGTTTATAACATTTTATAACTTAATGATTTTGTTGTTTTTATGTGCAGGTAATAATATTCAGAAAGAACAAGGGTGGGGGGATAAATTTCCCCAACACATAACAGTCGCAACTCTTTCCCCCCTCCCCCTCCGCACATGGGGTTAATCCTCTGCCGCCCTCCCTCAACAAACGAGGCCAGAAATAGTTAAGGGATTTGAAAATCCCTTAACTCACGCATGCGGAGAGAGAGAGGAGTTAAAAGAGAGGATCCAGGAAGAGAAGAAGAGTGCACTGTGGTCAATCTTCCCCCTTACGGGGAAAAACCTCACCAAGCGCCCGCACCCTCCAGCCTCTCCAGCCAGCCGAGGGCGCACACTCGCGCGCCCATCACTTTGGAAGGCCCTACTGCAGATGCCGCACTGCATCACCAACTGCACACAACCGCACGCCTCTACCGCACAGCATCTCCCTCCAACCGCAGGTGCTCGCCAGCACGCCCCACCGCTCGCCAGCGCGCCCCATCGCTCATCTACAGGCGCACCACATCACCTCCCTTCAGCGCCATCTGCAGGCGCAGTGCATCACCATCCGCCCGCGGGCCTTCCTCCTGCCTCTGCAGCCACCAAGCCCGCACATAGCAAACTGTAAGCGCTGCGTGCAGACCGCCGCCCCCTCACAGCACCCTCTCATCCGCTCACGAACTAGCCTCTGCAAGCGCCTGGTCGCGCGCCTTCCTACCTCTCCAGTGCACCAAGCCTGCGCCTCTCCACCCTGCAGGCGCACTCGCAAGTGCACCGACTTCCTGCTCCTGTACTGCACTGCAACAATGCACCTGCGCACCATCTCCCTTCCACACACGTTCCAGCAACTGCAGGTGCTGCATGCAGACCGCCTTGCCTACACGGGCGTGCACCAGCGTGTGCCACAGGCTCCTTGCAGTAGCCGCTCCACTTTCTTGTTCAACAGGCGACGCTCCGGCCACCTCCGTCGCCGTCGCTGCCACCATCGGAGAGCCCTCGTCCTCGCCGTCCTCCTGAGCCTCTCCAAAGCCCCGCCAGTTCTCGCTTTCCATCGCGAGGAGAGAGCAAGAATGCTCTATTTTCACAACAATTAAAATTTACATTCAATGCCATTGCCACCTAATATGATTTTATTTATGATTATTATATTGTGGCATAATTGCGTTTGAACACTCATAGTTCCTTATAATTGCATGATATTGATATTCACTAGTTTAAAGATTGATTTTTGGGCTTAACTTAAGTACTAATTTCCTCTAGTACACATCACGTGAAAATTGCATAAATTCATCATAAATTTATTGAGGATTTCTGTGAGGAAAAACTGCACATATACCCTTATCTTTTTAAGTTATTGCAAATCTACTTTCCTTCACATTTTAAGTCAGATTTGAATAGGGATTTCACACTATCCGAAATAACATTAAATAATTAAGTATTGATTGCATAATTGCCTCCCTATGGACACGACCCACTCTTCTACGAGTGGTTATTTTCATTATTTTTTATTAGTCAATTTTTCCACCACTTAAATACTATAATGCAAAGCGAAAAATCAACTTTCAGTAGGTCAGGTCGTCACCCACCTCGACACTCTCATGGCTCAAAACGTGATTGGGATCGGCGAAGTACTTTCTGAGGTTGGACACGTGGAACACGTCGTGCACACCAGAAAGCTGGGGAGGAAGGGCAAGCCTATAAGTAACGGGTCCTACCTGCTCCAGGACCTCAAAGGGCCCCCACAAACCTCGGCGCGAGCTTCCCTTTCACCCTAAAACACTGCAGGCCCTTCATGGGAGAAACGCGTAGAAAGACGCAGTCCCAACCTCGAACTGCACTTCTCTACGCTTCCGATTGGCATAGCTCTTCTGTCTACTCCTGACAGTGCGAAGCCATCTGTGAATCTGCTCAATCACCTCTTGACTCTGCCTGATCAGCCTGGGGACAACCTCCCACTTGATCCCCACCGCAACCCAACTCAAGGGTGCAGTACACCTCCATCCGTACAGAGCCTCGTAGGGTACCATGCCGATACTCGAATGATAGCTGTTATTATATGCAAACTCTGCCAGGGGCAAGTGCTCCTCCCAAGAGCCCCTCCAGTCCTGTACACAGGCACGCAAAAGGTCCTCAAGTGTCTGTATCGTGCGCTCTGACTGTCCGTCCGTCTGGGGGTGGTATGCCGTGCTGAACCTCAACCGTGTCCCCAAAGCCTGCTGAAACTCAGCCCAAAACTGGGACTTAAAATGGGTATTTCGGTTGGATACAATCTCACGCGGAACTCCGTGCAAACGTACCACGTCGCGTATATACCTCTCTACCAACTGTTCTGGTCTTAAGGTGACTCAGATCGGCAAGAAACGTGTTGTCTTCGTCAATCTGTCTACAATCACCCAGACTACGTCATGTCCTCGTGAGGTAATGGGCAAGCCCACCACCAAGTCCATGGTGATGCTCTCCCACTTCCACTCTGGCACTGGAAGTGGCTGCAACGGCCCTGTAGGCCTCTGATGCTCAGTCTTCACCTGTTGGCACACCAAACACTGCTGCACGAATTCACCTACATCCCGCTTCATTCCCCTCCACCAAAAGTCACGTCTCAGATCATGATACATCTTTGTGTTCCCGGGATGTATGGTGAACCTAGAACCGTGTGCCTCAGTCAGGAGCTCTCTCAACAACTCCTCGTCCCTGGGAATGCACAAACGTCCCCTCATGCCCAACACCTCGTCAGTAAAGGAGAAGTCTCCAGGGTCCTCTGACAGTACTCTGTCACGCAACGACTACAGGTACGGGTCTGCCATCTGTCCTGTGATAATGCGGTCTATCAACTCTGGCTTCGTCTGTCGAGTCACAGTCACTGCCCCAGTAACTCTAGGGGTCACCAACTGCCTATCTCCTCTATGAGTCTCCAACTCTGTGCCTGAAAACTGGCCAAGTGGGCGGGTGCCTTCTGGCTCAAGGCGTCAACCACCTTGTTGGCCTTCCTCGGATGGTAGGAAAAGCTGCAGTCATAGTCCTTCAGGAGCTATAACCAACATCTCTGTCTCATGTTGAGCTCCTTCTGGTCAAACAAATACCTGAGGCTCTTATGATCCGTGAATATTTCAAAGGTCCCACCATACAGGTAGTGCCTCCATGTCTTCAGCGCGAAAACGACAATAGCCAACTCTAAGTCATGGGTAGGGTAGCTACGCTCATGGGACTTCAGTTGCCGGGAAGCGTAAGCGACAACGTGACCTTGCTGCATGAGCACACCCCCTAACCCCTGCAAAGAGGCATCCGTGTACACAACGAACCCGCCACTACTGTCTGGAATGGTAAGCACAGGAGCTGAAGTAGCCTCTCCTTCAACTCCTGAAAACACGCCTCACAAGCATCTGTCCAAGAAAAGGGCACGTCCTTCCAGGTCAACTATGTCATAGGACGTGCAATCTGCGAGAAACCCCTGATAAATCGTTGGTAGTAACCTACCAGTCCCAAGAAACTGCGGATCTCTGTCACTGTACATGGTCTCTCCCACCTGAGCACTACCTCTACCTTGGCTGGGTCCACAGCCAAGCCATCCCCTGAAATCACATGACCTAAAAAGGTCACCTGCCTCAACCAAAACTCGCATTTTCTGTATTTGGCATACAACCTACGTCGTCTCAATGTGTCTAGAACCATCCGCAAGTGCTGTCTGTGCTGTACCTGATCTCGCGAGTAGATGAGTACATCGATAAACACTACCACGAACTGATGCAAATATGGTCTGAACACCCAGTTCATCAAATCCATGAAAGCAACGGGGGCATTGGTCAACCCAAACAGCATGACCAAAAACTCGTACTGTCCGTACCGGGTGCGAAAAGCTGCCTTGGAGACGTCGGTCGCCTTGATCCTCAACTGGTGGTAGCCAGACCTCAAGTCTATCTTAGAGAAGACCGTAGCACCTCGCAACTGATCAAACAAATCATCAATCCTCGGTAGTGGATACCTATTCTTGATGGTGACCCTATTCAGTTATCTATAGTCTACACAAAGGCGGAGGGTACCATCCTTCTTCTTCACAAATAATACCGGGGCTCCCCACAGAGATGCACTGGGCCTCACAAAGCCTTTCTTAGAAGGTCCTGCAATTGGGACTTGAGCTCTCACAGCTCAAGTGGTGCCATCCTGTAAGGTGATGTAGAAATGGGGCTGGTCCCTAGTACCAGTGAGATCTTGAACTCGATCTCACGCTTAGGCGGTAGTCCTGGCAACTCCCCTGGAAACACGTCAAGGTACTCTCTGACCACCGGGATACTCCGTAACTCTGCCACAGGGCTGGGCTCTACCACTACACAATCCAGAAAGCCCTCACACCCCTAGCCCAAAAGTCTCGCCGCCCGAAGTGCAAAAATGCACCTGAAGCCTCCGTCCACCGGCTATCCGTGAAACTCAAAAGAAGGCATCTCCGGTATGGAGAAGATGATCTTCCTCTCAAAACAGTCTACCATAGCGTGGTAAGCGAACAGCCAGTCCATTCCTAGAATCACGCCAAAGTCCTCCATCAGTATCACAATCATATTAGTGGGGAGGTTGTGTCCCCCGACACTGACCTCACAGCCTGTGTAAACCTCCTCAGCTACAAATAGCTGACCACCCTGACCTCTGATCACAAAAGGATCCTCTAACAACACATAGTCCTGTCCCAAACTGACCGCAAAACTAGCAGCAACAAACGAGTACATGGCGCCGGAATCAAAAAGTGTGTAAACTAGTCTGACGAAAACTGTAACCATACCTGCCACCACTGAACCTAAAGCTCTGGCGTCTCTGTGTGTCAGGGCATTAATACGCCCCTCAGCTCTCGGTGCGGAAGAAGCAGCCACACTCTGCGTCGGACGGGTAACCACTGGCCGGTACCCTCCCCTCAACTGCTGTCCTCCCCCACGTGCCTGGGAACTACGGCCTCCTGCTCGTCCTCCACCGTCCGGTGCAGGGAGCATCTACTGACCTCCAGCACTAGACTGGCAGTCCCTCCAGATGTGGCCCGGCAGGCCACACTGGTAGCAAAGGGGAACTCGACTCCCGCCCTCGGTAGGTCCCTGCCGACGGTTGGGCGGGGGTCCAGTGCTGGCAGCTGGCCCCTGTCGGGAACCGCCAAAGGCCACTGATGGCCCCGCAAAGCGTGACGGCTCTCCTGCGAGCGTCGCGTGCCTCCTCTCTCGCCGGCCCTGTGAGTAGTCTGGCTGGTAGGGCCTCTTCCATCCGCTGTCAGTGTCACGTGTGGCCAAGTTGGTCTCCTCATATGTCATAACTACCTCCACCACTCTCGAGAATATAAGCAGCTTCAGGGGTTTGACATACCCCCGAATAGCAGGCCGGGGCCCCTCGATGAACCTCCACAGGTGCTCCTCCTTAGTAGCCACAGCTGTCGCGGTGAAACGAGACAACTCTAGAAAATGCATGTGATACGTGATGAGAGCCTCATCATGAACCCTAACTAGCACAATTTAATCTAAATAAGTGTAAAGAAGCTCCTACAAAACCTAAAGAGAAGCTTACCTCAGAAAATTCTAAATTAAAGAATAAGACAAATCATAATGGGCAAAACTGTAATTTTACCAATGCAGTACACAAATAGGGTAATTAAGGGTCTAAACATAGGTCCAATAAGCTTAATAAGGATGGAAGTGGGATGATCTGATCTGAAAAGGGTTATAGCAACTTCTAGGAATTGACATTATATAACCCTAAAACAAACCTACTTTAATTCATGAGGTTCAAAATAGGATAAAAATCAACTAAATCCTCTAAAATTCATGGAAAAATATTCCTTAGGGTTTAGAACCTTCAATTTGGCCTTTGCAACCTATTTTGAACTAAAATGAGAACCATGCCCAATTTATGACCTAATTGGGTTTTTACGCAAATTGACCGGTCAAACATGGTCAAACCTAAAATAAAATTTCACCATTAAAATCCTAAGGTTCAAATTAGGCTGGTATAAAAATTTGGGCCTAAGAAACGACCATCTTGACCGACTTTACAAATTGGTCCTCTTGAATTACTTTTTGACCCTTATCTTTTGAAACCCTTACACATTACCCCCTATCTTTCTCATCGTTCTTTGCAGAACGGTCCTCCCTGCCATTCTGAGAAGCGCCATACCTCTGGCAACCTTGCGCGGAGGATGGCGCCGCACAGGGCATGGTGCCCGTTCTCAGGAACGAACGGGAGGTTCCCTATGTCATCCTCTGTCGTAGGGACCCTCCCCTGTGTCCTACAACCGCCCATGCCTCGTGCAAACGCACGAAAGGCATGGGTCTCCTTCTCCAGCCATCTCCAGCGTGCCCTGCACGTCGTTCCCTCGGGTCGCTCTCCTTGCCAGCGCCTTTATAAGGAGCGGCAGGGGCTATCGTCTAAGGAAAGCTACTTCTGGCGGAGAAAACCCCTCTATTTTCGTCTCCCCTCCCTCCGGTCAGATTGCCCTAGCTTCTGGTGAACTCTCCTCCTCCTCCTCGTCGCTCTGCTGCCATACCTGCAGCAGAGCCCACTCTGCCGCGTCGTCCCATGCCAGGCCGCACCAGCTGGCGTCCTCAGACCTCTTCCTCGTCGCCGTCACTCCTCCCCTGGGCACCTTCGTCCTCAGCTTCGGCAAGCACGCGTCGGACAATCCCCCGCTCCCTCTTCGTCGACTAAGTAGGTAGGAATTTTCTCCTTACTCTCCTCTCACTTTTCCCTTCTTGAATTAGTCTTTTAAACCCCTCGACTGCCACGACCACCTTCATCTGCTCCATCTTCGGCTACCATCTCCGGCGAGACCACCCCACTTCCACAGACCTTTCCACCCCTCGCCAACAAGCCCAGAAGCTCCCCCTCACTCCACTCTAGCGATTCCCCTACTCCATGCACCACCTAGCACCTCCAGATCACCCCCCGAACACACCCACTTCCGCGCACGAAGTCTGCCCTAGGTGCACGCCCACAGGCACTCTCACCACACGCCGCCCCTCGCACCACCTTCGCCACACTCCGGCGAAGCTCCCTGCGTTGTCTGATATGGCCGTGAGGCCATCTTCGTGATTTCAGGTCTCAGCCTCCTCGCCGCCATTGACAGCAGGTCGAAGCTGCTTCGCAAGCTGCTCCAAGCTGCAGCACCCCAGGCCCCCAGGTCCAGCAATTGCAGAACACTCTCACGCACACACTCAGGCTCGCAATTGGGGTCAAAGGCCTCTGCCGCTGCCCCAATTTGTCGAGCCTTCCTCCTGCAAATGCACGAAGACGCAGGTGGGACTTTAGTCCCACCTCGGAAGCCGACGCGCGCCCGCACCAGTATAAAAGGAAAACGTGACTGAGGCTATTCGCCTCAAGTCACACAGGGGTGAGGTCCCTCACCTATTCACACGCCTCGTTCGTGGCACTGCCCACGCGAACCTGGTGACCCGACTCGACTATCCTGCCTGTGCACTCCTCGCGCACCACCCACAACGGTGCGCCTGGACCCAGGCACGCGACCCGACCCGATTACTCGGCTCTGGGAGAGCTTCTCAAAGAGAGATTAAGAGAGAGAGATATGCAGGGAAGGGGTAGGTTTTGCACTGATGTTTGTGTGTGTGCGCAGGAAAGAAGAAAAGAGGAAAGACTAAGCAGAGAAGAAGAAAGGAAGAAAAGAAGCTGAAGGAAAAGAAGAGGAGGTCCACTGTAGCGACAGAGCAGTTAAGTCGTCTGAGCGCTGAATCAGACGTCGGCGAAAGAGAAGGAGGGTCAACAGCCAGAGCAGAGAAGAATCGCAGCTGATGAAGAAGAAGAAAGAAGAAGAGAAAGAAGAAGAAGAAGACAAGAAGAAGAAGAAAGAGGAACTGCTGCAGAAAGAAGAAAGAAGAAACAGAAGAAGAAGAAAAGAAGAATATAAGTTGAAGCGAAGAGTAACTGAAGAAAGAGAAGAAGAAAAAGCCAATTACCCTCTTTCTCTTTTTCTCTCTCTCTCTCTTAATTTTTGTAAAACCTTATATATATATATATATATTGTGAATTTATAGGCTTCTAGAATTTTGGTTTGCTCCTTGAGTTCGACATCGGGAAACTTTTCATTCCGAGTAATAAATTGTATTAGATTGGTAACCGTTTTTGTTATATACCACAACGACTATAATAACTATAAAGACAAACAAGGTGGCCAGCAGTTTTTGGCGCCGTTGCCGAGGAGCAACGGGCATTCTAGAAGCTATTAATTCACAATTTCTGATCTACTATTGTCTTAATCTCTTCTCTTTTATTGTGCAGGCACAGGAAATCAAGAAGGAGCAAGCAGCCGCACAACAACCACACCGAGGGACAGGTAATTTTCTATCCTCTCTCTTTTAAGCCCCTAAAACTCTATAGAGGAAGAAAAAAGAAAAAAAATCTAGGAATTACCTATTTTTCATACATAGTAAATCACAAGAGTTACCTGTTTTTCAATTTCAACACATTATATCTGTACATCCACTAAAGGTAATTAGGGATAAAACCTTCTTGCTTGAGCCCTAATTACCTAATCTTGAGGCAACTAACCGGACCAATTAGTGCCAACCTAAGACTCAAAAGCTAGGGTTTTAGAAGACACACTTTCTAATCAAGAATTGAAAATTCTCAAAAGAAGTGTGCCTAAGCCATTGCTTAAAAACATCTATTAAGAGAAACCCTAAGCAATCCGGCTCTTAAGTCACTTGAACCTTAAAAGACAAAGACAAAATAAGTTCTCAAAGGAACTAGTAGGTGAAGTTGACCCCTTGGGTCAACCAACATTGAACTTAGGTCACTCTTTGCACTCAAAAGGCTAAAGTTCAAGTGAAAACCTAAGCACCTTGATCCTAACTAAAAGTGGTAGACTTAAGAGGTCAAGGTCCCCATTCTAGTCTACCTGAAATCTCAGTGACAAGAGAGGTCGGGTGGGGGAAACCCTGTAACCCGTGGGGGCACTCTACCGTGTAGGGGTCTTCACGGGACTCACCCTCTCTGGCTGCCCAGGTAATTCTCAGGTGGACGACCTTTTGATCAAGGGGTCCATCCGCCCCGAACCTCTATAGTCACCCAACATTCTGGGTGTCTTGATTGGGTCCAGCACCTGCTAAACTCATCCTCTCCATCAATGTATGTTTGGTAGGAGGTCCTTGAAACCTCCTTTAGAAATTCACTCTCCTCGAGGCTGAGCCTCGGTGCCTTTGCGTGTGCAACCAATACTTCACATAGACCTCTCCTCCGATTCCGAACCCAACTCACCTTCTTCTTCCACAATGGCTCAGCCAGTTGAGGAAGAGAACAATCTGGAGCACCAACTCCAGCGACTCAATGACCTCTTCCAGAACTTCATGCACCCACCGCAGCGTCCCATGATGCGGGATCACTATAATCCTACTACGGTGGCTATTGAGCCTCGAGTTAGAATCCCGACTGGAGGACCTGATTCTGAACTAAAGCCCAACATGATTCATGCCATACCTAAATTCTATGGGCTTAATTCTGAAGACCCCTTCCAGTACATTAAACAGCTAAAGCATCTAGCCCAGACTTTTGGGTCAGATGCACAAAATCAGGATATTCTCCTCATGAAGATGTTCTCCTTCACCCTTATGGACAAGGCCGCCCATTGGTACCAAACATAGACCCGGCCGATCAACAATTGGGAGGAACTTCAGTCTAAGTTCTTGAAGAAGTTCTTCCCCATTGGTCGGACCAATGCCTTGCGCCATCAGATTACCCACTTCACGCAACAGACGGGAGAACCTCTCCATGAGGCATGGGATCGCTTTCAGGATCTTATGAGGAAGTGCCCCCATCACGGAGTTCCTAAATGGGAACAAATTCAGTCTTTTTACCAGGGAATCCATGAGGATATTAGGCTTTTCGTCAATGCAACTTGCGGAGGGAATATCATGGGTCAGCATGAAGACACTGTGTGGGAGATTCTCGAAAATATGTGTGAGAACTCCATCAATAATGACTCCATCAGATTATTCGACAGGACGAATACCCGCGCATCGATGAACCTTAAGGGAGCACACGAGACGCAGGGCCTGTCCGCATTAGTCGACCTGGAATTGATGGCCAGTCGATTGGATAAGGTCTCTATTATTGAGAAAAAGGTGGATGAGCTGACTCAGCACTTGCAGTGAGCCACCTCTGCACATAATTCCTTTGTACAGCCTCCTTCCACACGGGAGACTGTGCAAAACATTTTCCACCGACCTTCTCCTGGGGTGGAACCATATCCACCCCCATCTGACTCTTGGATCGGAGGATCCTCTGACCCTTTCTATACTAGCTGAAGGAATTCCACTCCCCCATTCTCTGACTCTTCGGAGGCTCCTCAGACCTGCGAGGACCTCAACGCCATCCAGAATAATCCATTTTCCAATACCTACAATCCTGGATGGTAAAACCATCCCAACTTCCAGTGGGCGGGAAATTCCCAAACTCAAAGACCACCCTTTCAGCCCCGTCCACAACCACCTCATCCCTACCAGCCGCCTCAGCCTCGACCCAACCCTACTTATCCATCAGGGCCAAACCAACACCAAATGTCCCTCATCCTTCAGACTCTGGCTGACATTCAGAGAACGAATGCGGTTATTCAGAAGCAACACAAGGACGAAATCACAGAGGTTCGAAACCAACTGGCCCAGTTGGTAAATTCTCGCCAAACAAACACACTTCCTTCTCAACCTCTTCCTAACCCTAATAACGTGCCGACCCAGCGGCGCGTTATGAACCCAAACCCAGGCAAGCACACATGGTTTATCAGGCCCCCTCTGTTCCTTCACCTGACAGGATGGAGGCCTCAACTTCTTATGCGAGTTATCAGCAGCAACCCATCCTATCAAACCCTAACCAGAACCAGGTAGGATTAAATTCTGTAACCACCTGCAGTGGTAAGGAGACCCAAGATCCACCTTATCCAGACCACTCCAAGCCTGGTAGTGACCCAAAACCTAGGACAGTAATCCAGGACGTTCCTATCCCTATCCCAGATCAAAGACCGAGACCTATCCTAGAAAGAACCAACCAAGGTTCCATTTCCCAAGGCCTTGACCAAGGGAAAGAAGATAACCAAATCTGTGGCTCCTGAGGAGGACCTGGTCAAGCTCTTTGAGCAGGTCCAAATAAACATCCCCTTGATGGATGCGATTCACCACGTACCGACTTACGCACGATTCTTGAAGAATGTATGTACACCTCAGCATAAGCCGCGAACCAAGAGTGGGAGTCCAATTGTACTGTCAAAGCAAGCCAGCTCTGTAATCCTGAGCAAACTCCCACCCAAGGCAAAAGACCCAGGTACTCCCCTGATTTCATGCAAAATAGGTGAAACCTAGTTCGACAGAGCATTGCTAGACTTGGGTGCTTCCATAAATTTGATACCCACATCCTTACTTAACCAACTAGAAGAATCTGAGCTAAAATCGACTGAGGTGACACTACAGTTAGCAGATCGATCTATAAAGTCACCTAAAGGGATTCTTGAGGATGTTATTGTAAGAGTGCGGGATTTCCATTTCCCTGTAGACTTCATAGTCTTAGACATGGACGCACTTGAAAACCCTAAGGATACACCGATCATTCCAGGGAGACCTTTCTTGGCCACTGCTAGGGCCAACATTAGTTGTGAGGAGGGCCAAATAGAACTGAAATTTGGGAATCAAACCCTCAAAATTGATATCTTTAAGGCCCAACAAGGAATCAATTGCGGTGTCATTAAACAAATCTGTGATATTAAAGCTGTGGTTGATGAAACACAATTTGAGAATAACCTGATTATGCCTCATCAACCACAGGAAGATCTTGAACCGCAATTAGAGGAGGCAGACCCTGATTCAGGCAAATCCATAACTCCTATCCTTGAACCTCACATTCACCCTGAACCACCCGCTGATGCTGATAACCCCATTCTTGAACTAAAACCCCTTCCCGACCATTTGAAATGCATCTTTTTGGGTTCTAATCAGACTTTTCATGTGATTATAAATTCTAAGCTCACTCCTGATCAGGAATCCCGTCTGATAGCTGTTCTCCAGCAACATTGCAGAGCCATTAGTTGGACTATCGATGACTTGACTGGAATAAGTCCCTCTTATTGCACACATCGTATCTATTCTGAAGAGGGCGTACGACCTTCCCGTGAGATGCAGAGACGTTTGAATCCCAATCTGCAGGAGGTCGTGAAAAAGGAGAGTTGTTAGATGCAGGGATCATCTACCCGATCTCCGACAGTCGTTGGGTAAGCCCAATTCAGGTTGTGCTTAAAAAGGTAGGGCTCACCACCATTACGACTGAGACAGGAGAAATCATACCTACCTGAATAGCCAACTCATGGAGAGTTTGCATAAATTCCCAAAAACTCAATTCCTCCACAAAGAAGGATCATTTCCCACTACCTTTCATTGATCAGATTCTCAAGAAATTAGCGGGAAATCGATTCTTCTGCTTTCTTGACGGGTACTCCGGTTATAACCAAGTGGCTATTCATCCTGAGGACCAAGAGAAGACCACGTTCACCTGCCCCTTTGGGACATACACATTCCGAAGGATGCCTTTCGGTCTCTGCAATGCACCCACGACTTTTCAGCGGTGCATGCTTGCCATATTCTCTGATATGGTAGGTGATTATCTGGAAGTCTTCATGGATGTCTTCTCAATTTTCGGGGCATCATTTGATGATTGCCTCCAACACTTGGTTCATATACTCAGGCGTTGCATTGATGTAAATTTGGTTCTTTCCTTGGAAAAGAGCCACTTTATGGTGCCTGAGGGGATTGTCCTAGGACATCTAATTTCTGAGAAAGGCATCCAAGTGGATCAAGCCAAAGTTGATCTAATTTCTTAGCTTCCTATGCCTAGCTCGATCAGGGACATCCGTTCTTTTCTAGGGCACGTCGATTTTTACCGTCGTTTCATTCCTGATTTTTCGAAAATCGCACGCCCCCTGACTACTCTTCTCTCTAAGGATGTACCCTTTGATATCTTCAAGGAATGCACTCAAGCCTTTGAGAACCTTCATGACCGAGTCACCTAGGCCCCGATCCTATAGTCCCCTGATTAGTCTCAACCCTTTGAGATCATGTGCGATCCATCTGATTTCGCTGTAGAAACGGTTCTGGGGCAGAAAGTTGACGGGAAACCCGTGGTCATCTACTACGCTAGCAAGACACTTGACGAGGCTCAGCGTAACTACACAGTTACGGAGAAAGAGCTGCTAGCCGTAGTATTTGCCCTCGAAAAATTCTGATCCTATCTCTTGGGTTGCCACGTCATCATCTACTCGAATCACACAACTGTGAGGCATCTCCTTGCCAAGAAGGATGCGAAGCCCCGACTAATCTGATGGATCTTGCTGTTGCAAGAATTCTACCTAGAGATTCGCGACAAGGAGGGAAGACAAAGCATGGTAGCTGACCATTTGTCTCGCCTCCCTTCTGAGATCATCAACCCTTCTGGACCCATCACGGAGCATTTTCCTAATGAGCACCTACTAACTATTGGTACTAGGCTTCCATGGTTTGCTAATATTGTAAACTACTTGGCATCTCATCTGATCCCGTTTGATTGGCCGAAGGCCAAGAAAGACAAATTGCACTCGGATGCGAAGTACTACATCTGGGAAGACCCATACCTCTTCCGCATAGGTGCTAACCAAATCATCCAGCGATGTGTCCCGGAGGGTGAAATCAATGATATTTTCTCCTTCTGCCATGACCAGGCATGCGGTGGCCACTTCTCTGGGCACAAAATCGCATCAAAAATCCTCCAGTGTGGCTTTTATTGGCCCACTTTATTCAAGGACGCATACAATCACTGCAAGGCATGCAGTTGTTGCCAAACTTTGGGTAACATGAGCCATCATGACATGATGCCTTTGCAGCCAATTCTCGTATGCAAAATCTTCAATATTTGGGGGATTGATTTTATGGGCCCCTTTCCTGTTTCGGACGACTTCGAGTATATTCTACTGGTTGTGGACTACGTGTCCAAATGGATCGAAGCCATACCGACCCGAACCTGTGATCATAAAATCGTTATCAAATTCATTCATCACAATATCTTCTCACGGTTCGGGATTCCTCGTGCAATCATCTCTGACGGGGGGACCCATTTTACGAATGCTCAGTTCAGGTCACTGATGACCAAGTACGGGGTGTCTCACCGAATCTCTACTCCTTATCACCCCCAGACTAATGGTCTAGCTGAGCTATCAAATCGGGAGATCAAGAAAATCCTGCAGGTCACTATTCGACCTGACAGGAAGGACTGGTCGTCCCGACTTCCGGAAGCTTTGGTGGCTTATAGAACCGCCCACAAAACCCAATTAGGCATGTCTCCTTTTATACTGGTGTACGGGAAGGCATGTCACCTTCCCGTCGAACTGGAGGATAAAGCCTATTGGGCAGTATGGAGCTGTAATTTAGATCTTCCTAAGGATGGAACCCACAGAAAGCTTCCGATAAGCGAGATCGATGAATTACGCCTTGATGCGTACGAGAACTCGCGAATCTACAAAGAGTGGGTTAAAGCCTTCCATGACAAGCACATATCTAGAAAGATCCTTCATCCTAGTCAGAAGGTCCTACTCTTTGATGCCCGACTCAAACTCTTCCCTGGGAAACTGCGATCCAAGTGGGTCGAACCATACCTTGTCCGACAGGTTTTTGGAAATGGAGCCGTCGAAATCAGTCCGCTCAGCCATGATTCTGAACCTTTCATTGTGAACAGTCAGAGACTCAAACCGTTCATTGATGTAACCTCTACAGATTTGGTTGAGTCATCATTTATCCTCCATTTTCCCTGAGCATATTGCGCCTAGCAGATGACGTAAAACTTAGTGCTCAACGGGAGGCAGCCCATCATTCTTTTTGAAAAAACCTGAAACCTTTTCTGACACCTCTTCGCACTTAAGGTCCACCCTTTAGGACAGCCGACTCCACCTCAAGTGCTTGCATCTGAGATTAGAAATCATCCGCAACATTCACCCCGACCCATTCACTCATCAAAACATCTATCCTAATGTATGAACTAAGTTAAATAAAAACCCTCCTAAGTTACAATGAGGACATTGCAAATCTTAGGCATGGGGGGGGCATGAAAGTGCAAAACTCACAAGAAAAGGTTTTAAACAAAAAAATTCACATATGCCAAAAACACCATAAAAATTAAAAAAAAATAAAAAAAAATATATATATATATATATAATAAAATGAGAGGAGGAAAGAAATCTTGTGGACTCTACAAAGGAGGAGGAGAAAAAGAACAAAATGATAAAAATGAGCACAAAATGAAAGAAAAGAGATAGTCATTGGTAAGAAATTAAGGAGTTAACCTAAGTTCTAGACCTCATTCAAGAAAAGAAATGAAAAGTGCACAGTGAGATTAGTAAGAATGCAAACCTTAGGCATTCTTGGATAGACTCTTAGTACCTATTAAGATCTAGACATTCCTCAAGAGGTTGAGAAAAATGAAAAGCTTAAGTATTAGGTCCAAAGCTTAGGGAGTATTTGGCCTCGTTAACTAACTTTTGGTTTACGAGACTCAGTAACCTAAGCATCCTAATTTCACACACAGCCTGGTTCAGTAAGCATAAAAATCAAAATCATGTAAAAGTGTTACAAAAATTCTGAAAATGACACCTAGAATAGGAGCGGCCGATTAACACAAGTTGATTTGGACGAATTCCCAGCGCGGAGAGGTGGAAAATTCCCCTCGAAGATGCGTAACAAAATATCATCTCCTTGGTGCTTGTCTCTTAAGATATTTACATATCCTACTGGGGGCATGTAAGCACTTTGCTGGTTCAGATTCCATGGATGGCATTATCACGAAGTGTCAATTGCCAGGGTCTGAATTCGGCCACGGAACACCATGGACAGGATTATCTCAAAATCTCGAAAGCCAGGGTTCTGGGGGTTACCATGGGCGGTGCTATCTCGAAGCATCGACTTCCAGGAACCCTTGAGGATTGATGATGGGGACAAGGAATCTGATACAGACCATGTTGAGAAGCCAATCCTAAGCTAGAATTAAAAAGAAAAAGAAAGAGAAAACTCTCCAAACATATAAATCTTCTACCTCTCTTTCTTACAAAATGCACTGCGAACTGAACCAGGGCTAAAATTATCCCAAGCACGGGTGCTTTAACCACAAAGTCCAATAAGCCTTAGGTTAGCTCTTGTAGGCCTTAAAAACCTTTGCTAAGGACTGAGGCTAAGGCTAGACGGATATGGATCTTGGTTGGTACTAGAGTACCTTTTAGGCCTATGGATGGCATTCTGACCTAATCAAGGTTATAAAAGAAAAAGCACTTATCTAAACTCAATAAGAACTTCATGGTCGAGAACAAGGGTTGAAACCTTAAAATTTTGCTAAGGGACTAGCAAAAGCTAGGCATGGGGGTATGATGAGAGCCTCATCATGAACCCTAACTAGCACAATTTAATCTAAATAAGTGTAAAGAATCTCCTACAAAACCTAAAGAGAAGCTTAACTCAAAAAATTCTGAATTAAAGAATAAGACAAATCATAAGGGGTAAAACTGTAATTTTACCAATGCAGTACACAAACAGGGTAATTAAGGGTCTAAACACAAGTCAAATAAGCTTAATAAGGAGAAAAGTCGGATGATCTGATCTGAAAAGGGTTATAACAACTTCTAGGAATTAAGTGACATTCTGTAACCCTAAAATAAATCCACTTTAATTCACGAGATTTGAGGCAGGATAAAAATCAACTAAACCCTCTAAAATTCATGTAAAAATATTCCCTAGGGTTTAGAACCTTCAATTTGGCCTTTGCAACCTATTTTGACCTAAAATGAGAACCATGCTCAATTTATGACCTAATTTGGGTTTTTACGCAAATTGATCGGTCAAACATGGTCAAACATAAAATAAAATTTCACCATTAAAATCCTTAGGTTCAAATTAGGCTGGTATAAAAATTTGGGTCTAGGAAAAGGCCATCTTGACCGACTTTACAAACTTGTCCTCTTGAATTACTTTTCGACCCTTATCTTTTGAAACCCTTACACATTGCCCCCTATCTTTCTCTTCGTTCTTTACAGAAAGGTCCTCCCTGCCATTCTGAGCAGCGCCATACCTCCAGCGACCTTGCGCGAAGCATGGCACCCGTTCTCAGGAACGAACGGGAGGTTCCCTGCGTCGTCCTCTGTCGTAGGGGCCCTCCCCTGTGTCCTGCAACCGCCCATGACTCTCGTGCGAACGCACGAAAGGCATGGATCTCCTTATCTGGCCATCTCCGGCGTGCTCTGCACGTCGTTCCCTCGGGCCGCTCTCCTCACCAAAGCCTTTATAAGGAGCGGCAGGGGCTACCGTCCAAGGCAAGCTACTTCTGGCGGAGAAAACCCCTCTATTTTCGTCTCCCCTCCCTCCGGTCAGATTGCCCTAGCTTCCGGCGAACTCTCCTCCTCCTCCTCGTCGCTCTGCTGGCATACCTGCAGCAGAGCCCACTCTGCCTCGTCGTCCCACGCCAGGCCACACCAGCTGGCGTCCTCAGACCTCTTCCTTGTCGCCGTCACTCCTCCCTGGGCACCTTCATCCTCAGCTCCGGCAGGCACCCGCCGGACAGTCCCCCGCTCCCTCTTCGTCGACTAAGTAGGTAGGAATTTTCTCCTTACTCTCCTCTCACTTTTCCCTTCTTGAATTAGTCTTTTAAACCCCTCGACTTCCACGACCACCTTCATCTGCTCCATCTCCAGCCACCATCTCCGGCGAGACCACCCCACTTCCACAAACCTTTCCACCCTCGCCAACAAGCCCAGAAGCTCCCCCTCACTCCACTCTAGCAATTCCCCTACTCCATGCACCACCTAGCACCTCCAGATCACCCCTCGAACACACCCACATGCGCACGAAGTCTGCCCTAGGTGCATGCCCACAGGCACTCTCACCACACGCCGCCCCTCGCACCGCCTCCGCCACACTCCGACGAAGCTCCCTGCGTTGTTTGATGTGGCCATGAGGCCGTCTTCGTGATTTCAGGTCTCAGCCTCCTCGCCGCCATTGACAGCAGGTCGAAGCTGCTTCGCGAGCTACTCCAAGCTGCAGCGCCCTAGGCCCCCAGGTCTAGCAGCTGCGGAACACTCTCACGCACACACTCAGGCTCGCAATTGGGGTCAAAGGCCTCTACCGCTGCCCTAATTTGTCGAGCCTTCCTCCTACAGATGCACAAAGACGCAGGTGGGACTTTAGTCCCACCTTGGAAGCCAACGCGTGCCCGCACCAGTATAAAAGGAAAAAGTGACTGAGGCTATTCACCTCAAGTCACACAGGGGTGAGGTCCCTCACCTATTCACACGCCTCGTCCGTGGCACTGCCCACGCAGACCTGGTGACCCGACCTGACTATCCTGCCTGTGCACTCCTCGCGCACCGCCCACGCCGGTGCGCCTAGACCCGGGCACGCGACCCGACCCGATTAGCCGGCTCTGGGAGAGCTTCTCAAAGAGAGATTCAGAGAGAGAGAGACGCAGGGAAGGGGTAGGGGTAGGTTTTGCGCTGATGTTTGTGTGTGTGCGTAGGAAAGAAGAAAAGAGGAAAGACTAAGCAGAGAAGAAGAAAGGAAGAAAAGAAGCTGAAGGAAAAGAAGAGGAGGTGCACTGTGGTGACAGAGCAGTTAAGTCATCTGAGCGCTGAATCAGACGTCGACGAAAGAGAAGGAGGGTCAGCAGCCAGAGCAGAGAAGAACCGCAGCTGCTGAAGAAGAAGAAAGAAGACGCAGAGAAGAAGAAGAAGAAGAAGAAGAAGAAAGAAGAGAAAGAAAGTAGAAGAAGAAGATAGGAAGAAGAAGAAGAAGAAAGAGGAACCACTGCAGAAAGAAGAAGAAAGAAGAAACAGAAGAAGAAGAAAAGAAGAATACAAGTTGAAGCGAAGAGTAGCTGAAGAAAGAGAAGAAGAAAAAGCCAATTACCTTCTTTCTCTCTCTCTCTCTCTCTCTCAATTTTTGTAAAACCTTATATATATATATATATATATATATATATATTGTGAATTTATAGGCTTCTAGAATTTTGGTTTGCTCCCTGAGTTCGACCTCGGGAAACTTTTCATTCCGAGTAATAAATTGTATTAGACTGGTAGCCGTTTTTGTTATATACCACAACGACTATAATAACTATAAAGACAAACAAGGCGGCCACCAATACGCTCTCACAGTCATAGTCCCCTGACAGAGAGTGTGGAACTCCCACCTCCCCTGATCTTACCACGTCTGTGGAATGTACTACTCGTAAAAGAGGGTGACAAACTGGTCCCATGTCGGCTCTATCCTCTCCTGACCCCTGACCGCCCTCCACCACCTGTGTGCCGCGCTCTCCAACTGGTACGTGGCAAAGGCCACGCGGCACTCCGTAGGGGGGCGAAGGGTGTCAAACACCTTCTCTATCTGCTCAAGCTAGTCCTCCGCCTCAGTCGAGTCCTCATCCCCCTTGAAGGAGGGGGGCTTCAGCTTTCGGAACTGTCCGAAAAGCTCGTAATGGCACTGAAGTGGGGAAACCGGCTTGCCTCCAGGCAGGGAGGGCTCATGCTTGGAAGTGTCAGAGTGCGGTAGGGGCGGTGGAGGACCACCCCCTCCCCCACGTCCAGCGCTACGTCTGTCTTGCGGTCCCACAAAGGACTCCCCCTCCACGTCCCCAGGGAGGGGCGCCCGTGGAGGCAGGTGGAGCTCCTCTCACACAATCTCCCGTATCAGCTGGGCAAGGTCTTGGGCGTGAATGCCCGGGAGTAGTGGCTGGTCCACTGAAACGTCAGGCTCAACACGTCCGCCCCTCTGACCTCGTCCACGGCCGCATCCACGGCCCACCTCAATGACTCCACATCGAGGCATCTCCTGCAAGGAGATGCGAACAATAGAACAGGAAAACGTCACTTCCAATGGACATTCAGCAAAAGAACCTCAGGACAGATATAAAAAGGCACGTTGTGGTGGTTACTCTAGTTACAGGCACGTGAATTGGTTATTTTCAAGCTAGTTGATTCCCTTCTCGGGACGACCTTGCTCTGATACCATCTTATTACGACCCGGTTCCCGAATCCCTACAATACATGAGACCGGACCAACTCGACCGATCCCAAGACCCAGTCGTCCAACGAGAAAGTAACCAAAAAGCAAGAAAGTAAACCACATTCACTATGCTAAGCAACTAACAGTAACAAAAGTACAGCAGTAAAGAAGTAAAACTACTACAGTACACACCACCACAATAGTAGAAAAGTAACCAAGTACAGGAATATAAAGTATAGAATGTAAGAGTACAGAGGTGCAAGAAACTACTCACTACAACAGAAAAGGAGTACAACAAGAAGCTACAACTACTGAGCTCTACTGAGCCCAGCACCCTCTGCAGCCGTAGGCTCTGGCTGCTCAACACCTGGACCTGAAAGGGGGTAATGAGTACAAAACATCAGCAAATGCTGAGTAGAGTGGCAACCAACTAACTAAAGCAGTAAAGGTGGATAGGTAGCTATTTTTTTTCAATTACTTTCTTTAACTCTTTATTCTTTTTCACCACTTGGTTTATTTATCAGGTCTCTTTCTTGATCTCGAATGTTCCTCGTGGGAACGATCTTGATTGCAGTCTTTTCCGAGGAGTAGAAGGCGCACGTGGTGCTCTCCTTGCCAGGAGAGTCCCCCGTGGTGATCCTACACCCAGTCAACCACCCCAAGGTCACGAACAGACATAACGGTGACTACGACACGCGCAATAAGCTCACGAGTAGCTACACCGCACTAGCACACGGTTAGTCGTTTCCGTTAGCGGGTGCACCCAAAGCACAGCACAGAACCAGGCCTAGCCCTCTCAGTAACAGGGGTCTAGCCCCTAAGAACCAAACAGGGGTCTCGCCCCTCCACAGTCCACGCACCCTCGCCTGACTACCCTGGTTTGCCCAGTGAGCCTAACAAGTCGGTGTAGGGTGGATAGCTGAACTCCGGGCCTTGTGGGTGGCTAGCTCTCTCTATACACTAGTAGCTCTCCCCGGTACTGTGTACGCAAGGGCCAAGAAGTCGATATAAAGTGACTAATCCTAACCCCGGGTCCCAACCCAAGGGCGGCTAGCTCCGCTCTGCACTAAGCAGGGGGACAGTTGCTCTCCTTGGTACTCCATACTTAAGGGCCAGCTCACTTCCCCACTCACATTCCCAATTCCATTCCATTTTTTTCCAGGAGCTCTACTCCTAATTCCTCATAGGGTTCATGCTCATATTCCTCATGACATTCCATAACAGGTTTCATCAATTCTATTCCCATTCTCAAGTTATACATATGCAACTTATAATTCTATCGTTCACATTTCCATATTTAGGTTATTCACAGGTAGCTCGTGTTTCCAACATTCACCTTTCCATTTCCAACTTATATACATGCAGCTCATATTATGTCATTTCACGTCTGCGATGGGAAAGTTATATACAACAGTTGACTAGCACAAATACTACATATTTCACAGGCAACTGTTATTCATTTACAGGAAATTGTTATCATTCTATCTACTCATTAAATACTGTAATCCATTCATTCAATACAGACATTCCAGTATTTCTAGCCCTAGGATTCATGCCATACCCTAGGTTCTAATCATTCATTCCACACATGCATTCAGGTTTGTATTTAAATTAGGGGAGGCCACTCTACCCGTAAACCCAAGAGTAGTGGGGGCTTAAACGGCAGGCTCACGTGCCTCAGCAAGTCCCGAACCCGCAACGGAATGAGGTCCTATCATAAGGATCAATCACAAGAGAATACTTAGAACAGTATAGAAAGTCTTCCAACAAGTAGAGGAAATCATACGGGAAACATCGGTATCTTATTTGCGGAAAACGGACCTCAAACAGACCCTAAACGAGTCAAAAATAGTGTTTCTGACTCAAATCAGACGTCTGGAACAACTTCTAGACGTCTTAAAAGTGTCTAGTGACATACCTCAAGTTCTATACCAATCCTCAGACGTCCAGGAACTCCTCTGGACCGTCTGGACCTAGTTCCAGACGTCCGACCACCTCTCCGAACGTCTGGAAGTGCTTCCCGTCGTCTGGTATGTCGCCTAGACGTCTGAAATGCGTGGGAGGGCGTGTTCCGCGCCTTCCCGAAGCGAATCCTGCATGCAGAACCGAATCTTCTAAAAAAGGGGCATGCAAAGAGGGATCGGCGGAGCGGCCTGCATGGTCATATCCGCAAAGAGAACGTACCTTCGCGAAGTCTACTCCTCAGACGTCTGGAACCACCTCCAGACGTCCTAACCGTAGTCTGGACGTCGCTCCAGAAGTCTGATTCTGAGAGAAACCCAGAACCAGAACCTGCTTCCGCCCTCTCGTGCCGCCCGTGGCTGCGCCGCACCCTCTCGCCTGCAGCTCCGGCTGCAGTAGTGTCGAGGAGGATCTCCTCGACCCACTCCTCTGCCTTACGCATGCGCCGCTCCGGCCGTGCGCTCACCACCGAGCTCCCACGCGAGCTTGCAAGCTCAACTCCTCTCCTTCTCACGTTGCTCCTCCTCTCCTCACGTCACTCCCACGCTCTCGCTTGCTCTGCCGCTCTCACTGGAGGGAAGGAGGAAGGTGGCTAGGAAGTGGGGGGAAACGAAGGTGGAGGAGGGGGCTTTATAAGGGTGAGGGTCTAGGGTTTTGCTGGGGACGGAAAGAGAGAGAAGGAAAACGAGGGGGTACTGTCTGTGTGCAGCACGCTCGTAGACGCGAGCTTGTACTCAAAATTTTTGATTTCCAGACGTCTGGGAAGGTATCCAGATGTCTGACCCACAGTCCAAACGTCTTAAAAGGCTCAAGCAGCTCGGGTCCTAAAAGGCTGCACCCACTGACTTCTTGAACCACGGGTTCACTGTTCAGGTTAGAGGCTCGAGAATGTATGGTGACTAGAGGCTACGAGCTGATGGTTCCTAGGTACGGTGATGAACTACGGGCTATCGTTAAGCTTTGGTATGTGGAAGTACTCAGATCTGGCTCGATGCAAAGGTACTCGTAGCTCTAGGCTGAGAAGGCACATGCGCAGCGGAAGACGCTAGGGTACTTGGTACTCGTAGCTAGAGGCTCGTTAGGCACCCACGTGTGTGGAGGTTGCCAAGGTATCGTGAGGGGTTTGGTTGAGATCTCATCTGACTGCAGATTGAGAGGGTGCACCCAAAGATTGCGCTCCTAGAGGGAGCATTGGTGCGACCCGACAATTCTGACTAACCCTGCGATATAATCTGGAATGATCGGTGACTAGACCTTGCTAGACGGGTGCTGGGCTACGCTCCTCACCATCGTAAGGTATTGGCCTGGGTAACTCCTAAGAGGCCCGACTCTCCTGACCACGATCAGCAACGTTCTCTATAAATTGAGAACGGTACACCTTTCACAAGAGCTACCAACTTTGCTAGCCCCTCCCCTCGCCAGGGAGAGACTACCAGGTGGGGATCCAAAAGAAGGATACGTCTCAATCTCCTCTAATAAAGAGGGATGGTTCCTAAAATCTGACCTTTGAGGTGAGTGAGGGAATGAATCATGTAATAATAAAGATGGATAACCATGTGAGTCAATCTCGATAAATGTCTAGCAAAAGAAAAGGAGTTGTAGTCAACTAGTAGTATTAAATAAACATGATTAATTGCGAGGAATGGGTGGAGTGTAGTTAGCATGTGGTGTAATTAAGACATGATCAAAAATGGAAAAATGATGGGGTAGTCAGCCTTGGTGTAGAAAACCCATACACTATCCCTTCCTGCTTTAGTGTTACATGTGATTTTGTCCCTAATGAGTCGCTTGGCTCATCCCTATGTTTGTGACCTATTTGTAGGTACTGTTGCTGTGGTGCAAGCGACATGTCACATTGAATTTAGGCCCTAGAGGACCAAGGCAAATAGTAGGGTACTTTATTTCGCTTTTGGGCAAGTATCGGTAAGAATTGTGTTTTGCGTGATATAAGCTTTTGTTAGAATCGTAGAAAGATTTTGTTGTATAAAGGTTTATAAGTTTAAACTTGGAAGTTTGTATGTGTTGTGTTGTTAATCAATAGACTCTTGTAAATAAACTTGTAAATGATGATAGATAATGTATCGCATGGCATTGATGTAAGCTTGTATTTATGTAAATGTTGTGGTAATGTGCAATGATATTTAGCTTTGCTTTCTCGCCATTTCTTTCTTTTCTTTTTTTTTCTTTGGTGTTTTTACCACTTTTGGATACGAGATGTGCCCGCTTGTGTTTTACCAGTTTTACTATTTCTGTGGTGATTGTGAGGTGTACCCACCTATATAATTGTGATATGCATGCACAGGTGCAGGTTACAGGTATAGATTTTGAGAAAATATCGATTAAACAGGGGAAGCCCTGTCGGATTTTAAGCAAGTTTTGGTCCTATGCTTAATTTAAAATTAAATTTTCCTAGGACATACCTAGTTAATAGAACTACAAATTATAACTCGAGTCACCTACAGGTAGGACCTTGGCGTTCAAGCCCGGTGATTCACTCCCAATCCGTCGGGAGGATTATAAGGGAGTGACAAGTAATTTTTTTTAAAAAGAACTAAAAAAGTATGCATAACAGTTAAAGTTCTTGATTAAAGTATGAGTTACCTGTATGCATAATTTGATCAATGTCCATAATTCAAGTAAAGTAATGGAAGTAAAAAAATCAAAATGGTTAATTGTGTTGACTACTTATAATCACATATTAATTTGACCATTGAAATTAACAGAGATTCAGAATAATGGCACATATGAACCACGTACCAAATATAAGCACATCCCAAGTTGTCCATATAAATCATATTTGTTCCTTCTTCATGTCACAACAACTTATTGTTTCATCTATTCTTCTTTCTTTCTTGTTTTCCAGCACATCCCAAGTTGACCATATAAATCATATTTGTTCCTTCTTCACGTCACAACAACTTGTTATTTCATCTATTATTCTTCCTTTCTTATTTTCATAAGCAAGAAAGGTATTCCATCTGTCTTGCTCCCACATAGGTGAAAACCATCGTTCCAAATGAGGGTGGGAGTTGAGAAGTGCCATGCCATCGCAAGAGTGAAAAGGGTGGAAAAGGGAAACTCAAGAAATTGGTTTCAAAGGAGGCAACGCTAGAGATTGAAATGGAGGTTAAGCCAACCTCCCTTTGAATCCAGGTTGGGATAACCCATGTTAAGAGCTCAAACATGAATTGGGTTATCCCCCTTGGTAAACATGGGTTAACCCCCAAAAAGTGGGGTTAACCCCCACCGTAAACTAGACTTAAGGTTCCAACCACTCGCACAACAATGCCATCATGCTTAATAGCTCTTCTGCTTCCCAATCTCAATAACCAATGCTGTAGTTGTGCCTTGAACATCCCCTCCACTCATCATCCTTTCTGACCCAATTAGGGATGCAAACGGATCAGGGATGTAACTAACTCCATACTTATATCTATTTACAAAATCCATATATATACCTTACTCATTTACTTCTTAGATACTTAAATCTAAATTTATACATATACCCATCTACCCATCGAATATTCATTTACCTATCGAATACTCATTTGTAAATTAAATTTATAATCAAATCATGCCCAAATTAAAGTTGAAAAAAAAATATATAACATGATTCACTTTTTTTTTTTTAACAAGCTCAAAATATAAGGACTCAAGCTACTCCAACTTTATTAATTCCCACTTAAATTATTACAAAAGAGCCATTCAAGGGAAATACATCTAAAATAAAAAACAAAAGGTGAAAAAGTAAAGGAACGCACATCGCAACACATTTTACAATGTATGAAGTGAAAAAGTAAAGGAACGCACCGGTGGTAACCACTTTCCATAGGTAAAAATCACTTTTCATATATGAAAATCACTCTCCATAGGTAAAATATCATGTTCCAAGTGAAAAACTAGTTTCCACTAATGTGTTTCCATTTTTCAACCAATATA
The DNA here is from genome assembly GCA_037157565.1 of Thalassia testudinum. Classification (NCBI taxonomy): domain Eukaryota; kingdom Viridiplantae; phylum Streptophyta; class Magnoliopsida; order Alismatales; family Hydrocharitaceae; genus Thalassia; species Thalassia testudinum. Next base: position 123,671,040 of record JAZHRO010000036.1, on the reverse strand, counting down.
TTTTGATTTTCAACTAGCGAAAAATCATCCTCCAAAGTGAAAAATCATTTTCCACTGGTGTATTTTTATTTTCAACTGAGGCATTTTTATTTTCAACCGGTACATTTTGATTTTCAACTGATATGTTCTCATTTCCAACCGATGTATTTTAATTTTCAACCGATATATTTTGATCATGAAAATTCATGTGTTACAAGATACATTTCCATAATCATGCTGAAACAAAAAATACAACAAAGATAAAATACCAGCACATTTCAACGAAAAAGAATTCGATCTCCAATGTAAATATTTAACGTAAGTTTTAAAAGCACTCAATCTTTAAAATCACAAGGAAAATTAGTGTTGAAAAAAATAAAAGACTTAATATAAAACTTATATATTTTAAGTAAATAAAAATTTTATTCACGTTGGATAATTAAATATAAATCTATACCCATATCAAAATTTAATTAAAAGTTTTTTGGATAAAATTTACATCCAAACCCAGTCAAATACGGACCAAATTTTTTTTAAGATCCCGTTGGATCGGATTCGAATTAGATTTGACAAAGGTTACGTCCCTAGACCCAACCGACACCCCTAGCCTCTTCGCCAATGCAGCAACCATCGCTTCCTGTTTCGCCACTCTGTCCCCACAACACCTCCACATGTTCTATTCACCACACCGAGAGAAAATGGCATCAAAGATTTACACGAACTTCATGTTTAAGCTTTTCTTGAAGACAAGTCCGAATAGAAAAGTTTCAGGAAAATTTTTAAGTATTGGAAGGCAATTACAAGCTAGACAGTCCTCCACAATCTTAGAGTCCACAACTATGAAGAGATCATGCAAATCCAGTCATTAGGTGCCCAATTTTTAAAGCAATTGATGTAGAAAACACAATATTATAATATTTTTTGAGTTAATTACTTAGGGGCTTCATATAAATTTTGAGTATGTTATTTAATTTCATTTGTAATTAGGACTCTTAAGATTTCTTTTTTTATTGCTTTCCTTACCTTGTAGTTGAATTAGAAGTTTAGTTCATGGGTTTGTTTGTAATCCCTTTCTATATAAAGGGGGCACAAGTATTGTCTAGATTAGAGTGAAATGAGTTAAAATTTTAAAACCCGGTGTATTACTCTCCCCTTCATTTCTTATCTCCAAGTGCATCCTTGTACTTTTTCTTCCAAAATCCCATCCACGTAGCTTGATGTATTGTTCCTTTTTCTTGCCCTCAACCCTTCCTTCTTCCTCCATCTACATCAAGCAGCCTCATCTGGGCTTATGGATTTGTCCAATTACTTGCCATAAAAGAGCACCAGCAATAGCCGTTAGCAATTCGTGATGCAGAGTGGATCCACCTGCCCACCTGAGGTGTCTCAACTGGCAAGACATTAAAATCCTTTTAGTAGGAGATGCAGGTTTGAATTCCCAGACTTTATCTAAAGAAGTCAAAGAAAGAAGACACCTCACTTCTTTCCCTTAAAATAAGGGTTATCATCTTAGCATAGATCCACCTACAAGCACCACATCATCTCTCTCACATGCCTCCATCGCTGAATCCTTTAAGCACCTCCTTGTGTTTTCCCGTGCATGGATCAAGAAATACAAAGCCAAAGGTGACAAGGAATACAAAAAGCAAGAAAAACTACTCTTTTTCTTCTTCTTCTTCTTGCTCTTTTTATCTCTTCATCTTTGCCTCGACATGAGCACTGAATATGTGAAGAAGAGATTGATCATGATGTGTGTGCACTCTCTTGGAGATGTGTATGCGTGTCTGGTCATAGTGCATCCTCCATCTCCCTGCAGATCCCATCTATTGGGAAATTTCAAATATTATTAACCCAATCTTGGATGACATCTCCAAGTAGTTGACACTCCTCGGCCTGATGGTGTTTCCACCTTGGTGGAGGTCTCTCTACTCGGCTCTTTCACACACTTTCCGGGAACATCTGAATGGACACAGCATTGCTTTTTCCCACACATAAACATTGGCTCTTCGCGGTTGCAGGTGCTGTCTTTGTTGTTGATTTTTGACGTATGCTCGAACGTTCTCAACAAAATCATTTTTTTCAAACAAGAGGGCAGATATCGTTAGAAGAACCTTAATTCCCTTCCTTGCCCACGACCCATTTGAATAAAACGAGAAAACAAACCGATCAACAACACAGCTCAAAGGACAAACATTTCACGTACCTCATTTTATCAGGTCGTCTTGGTTTACATGGTGGCTATATCTTGTATTTTTAAGCAGCCTGTTGCACATAACTGTTCCAGACTTCGCGTACGGGTACATGCATTTTGGCGACATGGACATAGTAGGCTCTTTATCACCATACTGTCCCCACTTTTTGCTACGGACTTGGGCGCACTCAAGCAATTTTAAGAAGGCCATGCAAAGATAGAATCGAAGCAGAAATCTCACATAATATCACAATGATCACTTGGAAATAGTTCACAAGCATTAGACGAGCTTTGAATTTTCCCTGACAGAAGGCAGTGGAAGAAGATACATTTCAAGTGCGGAGATAGAACCAATAGTTCTTAAAATCACACTAGTACAAATCACGCTATGGCCTGCTGTTGGGCACATAGAAGAAAATGCCCTTCATCCCCATCAAAAATCTTACCAAGCTGTATACAAAAGGACCAAAAATTAAATAATCATCCATAGTTAAAGAAAACAAAAAAGAGGCTAAATATTACAATCTCCAAATCAACTAAAACGTAAACGCGAACATTTGAGAGTATGAATAGCTCACCCATTTGGGTTTCTGAGTTATATCGTAACAAAGGACATCATTGTGGGATTATAATTACCCCATTTCTGGGAATGTGAACGGGGTTGGGGGGGGGGTGTGAACCTAAAAGGGAAGAAAGCTTTTTTATGTACAGGTGCAAAAGCATGATCAGATAAGATGAGATGCCGAACTCTCTTCTAAGCTGCTACATCTATGGATAGGACGATGTAAACGAATGAAAATGAGGCCTCTTTGATTTCCTTTCCTCCCAACTCTATTGTACACCTCTTTTTTCAGATTTACATTGATACAGATCAAAATTGTTTGGTTCTACCGGGAGCACAAATACCTCTTATCCAGCTGCTTTTCTTCATAGACAATAAGATGCTCCACAGAAAGTCCGATGTAACCACAAGAGTCTTGAGTCCCTTCACCAAAAGCCAGGAATGATGGGAAAGGCCAAGTGACCGACTCACAGCAACAAGCTGTGATTACCTGGATGCATAGGAGAGTGATAAATAGCATGAGAAAGGCCATGGCATCACTCACTCCAAGTGTGATCGTTATACTTTCATTCAGGTTAAACAAAAAAACTTAATCACCATCTTGGCACAGAAAAGATGTTCTACCCAGGTATGGCAGGAATGCAGAAGTATGTTTGTGTGCTTCAATATGGAATGACATAGGGCAATGCAACAAAATCTGCTCCTTCAAACTTGAGCGTGTTAGCCCAGACCCTTGATGTGTCCTCAGACTCCGCTCTAGTTCTAGGCTTTTGTTGCGTGTCATCCCCATGGCCAAAGAGCCATTCCTGGTCATCAACTTCAGGCCATTCAGCAATTTTAGGAACAGAGAGAATCTGGCCGAGAAACTTGGCATCTGGATGAGGTGGTTTCTTGGTAACCTCACCGCTGACGGTACTGCTGGGGTCAGCCATCAAGAGTTTTGAGCTGGTTGAGGCAGTGGTTTGGTGCTGACATGCACCATTAGCCTTATGCTCCTCACTTTCCAAGACACCCATCTTTCTATCATTCACAGCTTCAACCTTAACGGACACGTGTGGCTCGGTCACACCCACAGGCCTTTCCAATCCTTGTGGCATGCTGACATGGTTATTTTCCAAGCTTCTTCCATTCTCCATCTGTGGATGGGGAGATGGAGTAGTCCTTTGCAACTTAACAGGCTGCACCTCATTCTCTGAAAATCACATGGCAGCAGAAGCATAAAAAATAGCCAATGCTAAAGTAGAGCCATGCAACTCAATGATAAATTTGAGAGAATATTATTATAGCAAATAAGCAACTCATAAAAATGACACTCACCATGGAAAAATCCGTTGATCTCCTTCCTCTTAAGGTTAGCTCCAACAAAACTGGCATTAGTCACTGTCTCTTTCAAAGGTAGAACAGGTTTTACGCTTGGCTGATGCTCCTCCCTTTTTGCTGTTTCTTGCATGTGTTTCTGTTCCTTGTCTCTTTGCTCATCTTTTTCCCTTGTTTTATCTTTTTCCTTTTTCTTCTCTTTGTCCTTGTGTCTTTCCTTTCCATCCTTATTTTTCTTCTTTTCTTTATTCTTGTGCTTCTCAATCTTTTGTGGACTAGTCCCCTGGACTCCAATTTTCTCTTTTCCATCAAGTTTCCTCTTCGCATCTTTTTCAAGAGAAACCCCCGAGGACCTAGCCTGATCTCTTCGTTCTGTGTTTGCATCTTTCTCTTCCAAAAATCCACAGGATCCAAGCTGAATCCTTTGTCCTGAAGTGGTACCTTTCTCTGCAAAAACAACACCTGATGGAAAAGGCCGATTTCTCTGTTCAGAACTAGCATCTTTATCTGGAAAATATCCAGAAGAAACAATGTGGTTCTTCTCTTCTGCAATACCATCTTTCTCTGCAAAAAGCCCAGAGGACATAATGCAGTTCCTTTGTTCTGCAATGCCATCTTTCTCTGGAAAAACTCTTGAGGGCACAGCACGGTTCCTCTGTTCCGTAATACCATCTTTCTCTGTGGAAGCCCCAGAGGATGAACTGCGGCTCCTATGTTCTGGAATAACATCTTTTTCTGGAAACAAACCAGAGGGCCCAAAGCGGTTCCTCTGTTCTGTGCTTGAACTTTTCTGGAGGCAAAGACTGGAAGATCCAAGCTGATTCCTCTCTTGTGTAATTGGTTGTTTCTCTGCAAAGGAACTGGAGTGCCCAATCCGATTCTTGTGTTCTGTATTAACAGATCCTGTAGCAGGTCCAGGAACAATATGGTTGCCCACAAATTTCTGTTCTCGTACACCCATGCTCCCACTGTCAATTCGTTTTTTTCTACCAATGGGACCCTGAGCCATCTCATGATCAATCCCCATCGTTTTCTCAAACAACATACCACTTCCTTGGACTTTCCCAAAAGCAGGTTCAACCATTTGGTCTCTTCCTGCTCCTTTTTCATCTCTAATCCTGCTCTGCAGTTCCTCCCTAAATTTACAATCATTAGCATTGCCTGATTCAATTCTTCTGTCACCAGCTGTAGCAGCATGCATTTCGAGTACTTTCTCATTTGATGTACCGCCTCTATCCTTCTTTCTGTCCTTGTCTCTCTTCTTATCCTTATCCTTCTTACCCTTATCCCTATCCCTATCTTTCCGATCCTTCTTCTCTCCATGTTTCTCTTTATTTTTGTCTCTGTGTTTCTTTTCCCTACCTTCCTTGTTACCTCTCTCCCTCTTCTCTTTCTTGTCCTTTTTGCTCTTGTGCTTTTCCTGAATTAGTGGAAAGAACAGCATTACTAAGAATAATATGTCATAGCAACCTGGTAAAATCGCAGCTTTTGATCCACAGCAGAGTAATCATTGGATAGATGATTAATGATATGCAGGAGAAACCTTTGGCTAGAAACATCTTAAATAGGGAAATATAGTGCATCTCAAGTAAGCTGCCAACTTTTGGAAGATTATTGACATTTCCATCAGCTCACCGAGGAATATACCATGTCAACAATTCATGGTTCAGATATGTACAATCAATTCTCAAAGGATAATGCTATTCAATACTCATACAGCATAATGTCATTATAATGTAAATGAGAACATTGATATTTGTGAAACACCCTCAGGGATATTGCAAATACAAAGGGAGACTTTTTAGGCACCCTGTGAACTATCTAGTATGAAACTTTTGCCAAGACAAAATTGTTGCATATGCTAATATCCTCATTGTAGCAATAGCATCCTAGTGAGTAATCAGATCATCCTGGAGCAAAACACTAAAGGAGGAATAGGAAAGAGATTTTATACAAACTTCACCATCTATAAACAGAAACACCAACAAGAAACTGAACAAAAAGAGCCATCTCTCTCATTAATGTCTTTTGCTTGCATGGACATTTCACAATATAAAAAACCTGCCAAATGCAAAGTTTAGATATGCCGAAATCAACTGAACTATCTGATTTATGTTAAAAGGTTTTCAGCATCTTTGAATCCTTGGACAAGTTTGCCAACGGGACAGCTTCTTAGAAATATTCACATAAGCATAACTCCTTTCGAAAGCTAGTTAAGCTAATTTGGGAGTATACAGAAGTGACTGCATCCTTCCAACACCTCCAAATCTTTCATTCACTAGCTCAACTGAACTGGTTTCTCCTGGTATTTTTAGCATCATGTACCACAACTAAACAGGCATGCTTGGTGTTGGCAAAATTTTGAGAAAAAGTACCAGGTAATTTTTATTCGCATATAAGCTTGTCATATTTTTCTTCAATAAAAAAATAAAAGGTCAAATCCCTTTGTCTTTTTTTCTAGAGGGAGTCTGATTCCCTTATCGCATAACTTGCTTCTGTAACTTTTTCACTGAGTTGATATAGAATAGCATGTTGACATCATAAAATCACTAATAGCAATTTAAATATCCAAGGCTCACCATGATGTCATATTCTCAATTGACTTAAACAATTTTTGTTAGAGAATTAGTTTAGTTCAAGTCCAATTATTTATGATTGAATTTGTTAGAGTTATGCAATTTTATATTTCTAGTAGGACTCTATTCCTACCTCTATATGAGGCTAGGGTTATGTTTTCTAACAACATAGTTCATTTTTCAACCTAGTATCAGAATGGATTTTGGTTGCCACCAGCCTTAGAAAGGCTCCTAACACCACCTCCAACCGACCAAAGGGCTTTGACGACCGGCCATCGACGTCGCCCAACTCCGACAACCCTCCTGCCGATGCTGACAGCCTTCCAATGACCTCTAGCTGGTAGCCAAAGGGCCTCCCATTGTTGTTGCAACTTTTTTTTTTTTTGAAGAAAAAAGTGGAAGATTACCTAAGCTTGATACTCATCCGTAAATTGTATTAAAAAGTGAACTGTTGTAGCTATTGTTGTTGCTGCTGCCTCAAGAGTAGCCAGGGGTACAACAACCCCCCCCCCCCCCCCCCCCCCCCCCTCTTCCATTTCGGTGACTAGATCCGACCGCCACAAGGTCAGATCTGGTAGAAAACAAACTTAGGCAGTGCCACCGATCTAGTGACCGATCCAACATGCTCCTATTGAGCAGTTGCAAACTTCATTTTCTCCTTTTGACGATTGGGGTCTTCAACAGCCTGTTGTGATTTCAAACCACCTAAATGCTGCTACTATACTTTCAATCCTCCTCCGAACAAGAGTTGGACCTTGATTGAAGGTCCCAACCTTCATCCACTATTGTTGCTATTGATTCGGACCATAATTGATCTGGATCTACTTCTAAGATTGTGATTTGCCGATGTTCAGTCTCTGTGATTTGGTCTCTTTAATCAGAACTTGACCAGGGAACTTCTCCAGAGTGTACGCTTTGATTGTGCACCCAATAAATCTTCGACTAACCTACATAAGATCGAAGTTCGCTTCTCTAGCCTCTACGTGCAACGTCCATGCTCATGTCCGTGAGATTGAGCATTCCTGCCTACGTGCCAGTCCTACTGTTCACATGGCGAGCTCGAAATCTTTGTTATTGACAGCTTATGATCGTTTCCTAAATTGCTTGAGATTGTCTCTCAACTACTGCCTACTTGGGATCGTCTCCTGCTACTGGTGTTACTTTTGATCAAATGAGCATCTAATCCTACTTCTACCCATCATAATGATGGTGATGGTCAATGGGAGGTCTAAGCAAGGGTTCTCATCTCCCGCTCCTGACTACTTGTCTATTGACTATTGTTACTTGGGAACGTTTCCCCGTTTATTGTTGCTATTGCTTGGGATTGTCTCCCATCCTGTTGTTGCCTGGGATCATCTCCTGTTTTACCACTTCTTGAGATTATCTCTCACCTACTGCTGCAACTACTGCTACAACCTACTACTGCTGCCTGTGACTGCTACTTCTACTACAGTCTAGTACTACTGCCATTGTTGTCTGTCTACAGTGGCTACTACTACAACCACCACCTGCTCCTCCAGTCTGCTACCTGCTAGTCCGAATGTCTACATTGGAGGCGAGCTCATTTTTGTTTCTTGTAACAAGTTAGGCATTACACATTACAACTTGGGGGGAGTGTTCGAGGATTAGTTTAGTTGGGAGTCCAATTATTTAGGATTGAATTTGTTAGAGTTAGTTATGCAATTTTATATTTCTTGTAAGACTATAATTTTTCATTCCCACCTCTTTATACAAAAGAAGGTAGAGTTACATTTTCTAACAACACAAATCCTTTTTCTTTTTTTTTGACATTTTCATAGTTACTCGAATTAATTCAAGCATCACCTTACATATGATAGGAATCAATGTTTCGAAGGTGCACCTAGGCATTCTTTATAGGTGAGGAGCACAATCCAGCACCTTGGATCATGCCCAAGCCAAAAAGCCCCAAAAACTGATTTATTCAGGTCATCGGATTCAATGAAGGGCAAATGGACCCATTTATTCAATTTTGATATGACCAAAAAGCCCCAAGACCCTTGCACACCTCATCTCAAAGCCCAAGCCCCTAAAAGCCCTACCCTGATTTGAGTTCAAACTAATGTGGTGTGTACATGTTGGTATTGTTTGCTTATGAACCATCAAATGTATGTATGCCACTGCTTCTAAGCTACTAGATGTGTTTTTTTTTTGCTTATGAATTGGTTTGTGCTAGTGCCTATTAGTGATTTCCTATGTTGTTAGTTTGATTTGCTAAGTTAGCCAAATGGTCTGATGAATACATGAGATTAAGCCAGAAAAAAATGACATTAAGAGCATGAAATTATTTGTATATACTTTTTGGCTATATTGTGCACCAGCCTCACTTTTCTCAAGTGTGCACCTAAATGTGTGACTTGCAACTCAAGCTACATAGACTCTTTGCACCTTGCAACTTTGACAGCATTAATATAATAACCATTTTAGCATTCAAGTATATACTATATAGTATGAACAAATTGATTCCATGGAGCTACCTTCAATAAAATACTTGACTTCCCTAAAGGATAAACTCCAATGAAGTAGAAGAACAATAGCCAGTGAAAATAACTTATCAATGACTCATCATGGGTAAGTCTACAATAGCCACTCCATAATCAAAACTGCTATTGCATAATCACAGCCATTCGGGCCCATAATAAGCATACAGTAACACTCAAGCACGATAGAGCTCAATTGTCCATGTTATGATAACAGTGTCACATCTAAAGACATAAAAACCGCGAAACAGTAAAGCTGACTGGGCCTTTCCACTCAAGTCAACTTTAGATTGGAGGTAGGGCTGTCAGAAGGTTCATGTTAGGTCCAACCTACCCCTCTTCATGTTGAACCCGACTTTCATAAACAAGTCAGGCTGATATTCCCTTAGAATTGGTATAATAGCCACATTGCTCTAATAGCCAAGATTTAACCTCCATGACATCCATGATATCTGTGATGTGTCCACATGTAGGATCCAAAGAAAACCGCACGTGAGTGCATGTTGGAAAAAATAGTGCAGCATCCAAAAATGAGAAATTTGTAAATAGGCTAATAACTTGAATATTAATGGCCAGGCTCCTCCACTAGAGCCAATTGGCTTTAAGTTGGCTGCTATCAGAATAAAAGATATGTGAGTCGCCCCTAGGAGGGAGCCAATTGGCTACCCAATGCTTTTAACATTAGCTACGAATCACATAAACTGAACCCAAATAGAGTAGCAAATTGAAAAAGTACAACATTACATTTAAAACTTCCATTAGGAAGGTAATTGATATACAAGTCTAACATGATTTTGGACTTTATTTGTCTGCCTCGAACAAAATAAGTTTCTGAGTCAGTTGCATTCTTTTCTCCTTATGAAAAGTTTCAATCTATTAGTTATTACCGTACATTACCTTAGGATTATGTAATTACAAGTATCCTCCATTTGGAGGAGGTTTCTTCTAAAAAGGTATCATGTACAAATTAACAATTAGCAATTGAGCCAAAAAAAAAAAAACCTTAGCAGAGAAATCTTTATTCGGTAATAAATTTTTGATCATGATCAGATAATCTATTCAAGCCACACAATTGAATATACACACCTTTTTTGTTCACACAAGAACCTAACAGTTAAAGTAGATTGTCCTTCTCTATCAAAAAAATAAAAAGGCCCGATTTGCAGGAATGAGGGAAAGTCCATTTACACAACAGCTGAAGAATGAAAAGTATTCTTCAAGATAAACACTCAAACAGCTTATGTTTCTATCAATTGGCTTTATTTGCATCAGGTCAATCAAATTCTGATGCCACAACACGACTATTGAATGCCCTTACTCCCATGTCAATAGATGACTCAACCAAAGAGTAAGATGGATTCTGCTACAGATGAAGAGGTAAATGCTCTAGCAACAAAGTGTTTCTGAGTCGTATAGAAGGGTTAGCCAATCAGACGTGCTTCAGACTCCTGTCAGCATCAACGAGAAAATCTTTCTTGTGCATGGTGTCATCTCAAGTTTAAAACCCCAGAAAGGGGTATAATTTCCCTCAGAAATTTAGGGATAGATTATGAGAAAGAAGCCAAGTGATAGCTTCCAAGGAGCTAGCTACAGGCTTACAGCTTGCCCTGCCACTTGCTAGTGTTAAGACGTTAATGTTTATTGTTTATTTCTCACATATATTTACCTCTCATAATTAAATTGAGCCATTTCATGCAGATTTCATTACAGCTGCAAACCATTTTAAGATAAAATTTTAATTACTCAATGCTGAATATTTTTATGCTTGAAAAACAAGTTCTTCATCTTCAAGATAGTGCATGACGGTACTTTAGGAAATGTGTGGTCATCAAACTGCATGAGAACAAAATGAAATCGAAGACCCAAACATAATAACGATAAGTAATTGGTTTAAACCCAAATATAAGAACAAAAAGTAATTGCTCTGAAATATACTCAATGCCTATTTACAGATTATGTCTGTAGGATTTCAAACTTCAAGACATCGGTGCTTCTTTGAAGACTCTGTGGATACACATACATGACAATCGCAACTGTAATGTGTGCACATAAACCAGTACAAAGGGATACCTCAAATCAAAAGGCATAAATCTGAGCTAGAGCCTTTCACTTTCAGTAAAATGGACCACCAACTTCATTAGTGGCTGCACTTTCCTGTGTGACACGTGATACACAAGTGAGGCCAAAGCTCTAATCCCTAGGTTGACATAGAAGCCGCATTAACCAATGCAAGAAGGCAATGTGCATTCCCTTGACATGAGTGTGCCTGGGTCATATGCATTAGGTCTTTCACAAACAACTCAACAAAAGAAAGCCTAGGTGATGGCCACAAGTTAACCCAACTTGTCATGGTTATAGATAACTCTAATTATATGGCTGGAGGTACAATAATAATAACAAAGAGAAATTAAAAAAAAAAAAAAAACCACATAGAATCACCATCCACACCTGGACCTTTTATGTGCCACCAGAAATAAGCCTTGAAGCACTCACCTTACCAACAAGTCAACTGCTGATTGCTATTAGTCATGACTACTATCAAAAGGTGAACATGAAGATTCATATTTGTTAGGAGTCCTTATTAGTCTCATTCTTATGTTTTGTGGTTGTTAGTTATTTTCTTGTTTTAGTTGGTCTCATTATGTAATTGCTCCATTCCCTCTTCTCTATGGAAGAGAGACTTAGGTTTCATAGTAATTCAATTCCATCACTTTTCTTCCAACATGGTATCCCACCATCACAATCTAGACCGATGTTCTGATATCCCATCAAATACCACCATCACAATCTCTCGATCCTCCTACTTGAGGATCTCTCATTGTTCGTGGTTTAGATCTGCATGTTCCAGAGACCTCAAGAGTACGTGCAACAATCTACATCGTCTTCACACAAATCTAGGGTGGAGCATGGGCCTAACCCAACCTGAAGCCGTTAAGGCTCGATTTTTTTTTCAGGCTTTGAACTAGGCCTAAGGCCTGAAAATTTAAATCATTCAAAGCCTAGGCCCAATCCAAGGCCCATTTTTTTTGGGCCCAAGTTCAGCCCAAAAATTTCAATCTGTCTTGTACTTTTTATAGATTTTTTTTTTATATGTAAGTGATCGGGGTGTTCTTTTACATAAACAAATTTGGATTCCTTTTTTCGTAAAAATTATGAGTTATCCTAAATGTACTTTGGGTCTTTTTTTAATAAAGATTAAATTTAAGAACTAATATGGACCTTTTTTGTTGCAATCCTTTACCATTTTATGATTTAATTATTTTTTTATTACTTTCCTTCCTATACTTCATAAAATCGAAAGTTAACTACTATAGAAACCATGGACAACTAATAAATCCATAACTATGAGAAATCTTCGGATAGCTCCAAAATAAATATTTTTCAAGTCGTCGGGCCTAGTCCAGGTTCTACCAGTTCATGGCCCGACCCGACCCAAACTTGAATGGGCCTTAAAATGGAGACCTAGGCCTGGCCCACAAAAAATTCAGGTTCAGGTCAGGAAGGGGTTTTTTGGGCCAGGTTACTACTTGGGTTCAAGTTGACATGACCCAATGCTCCACCCTACACAGATCCGTGCAACTCGTCACCTCCACCAGCCATAGCACGCGTCCACACGGCCAATCTATCCTGCTCGCATGACTACCATGTTGCACGCAAATATGTCTTGTAGTGCATGACTACACTATTGCATGCAATCTACCCTGCAACACATGGCTACCCTGCACACAGCTACCCTACTATGCATGGCTCCAGCACTATCTGCATAGCGCACATGGCCTGCCCCTACACATAACATGTACGGTCTATGCACTTTGTGTGTGCGAGATATGCATGCATTGTGTGCCTATTGTGTGTGGTCTGCCCTGCTCGTATGTGTGAGGCGATCGTCGCTCCTTCCTGCACCTAGTGTGTTGCTACATATGAACTCGGCGTATCTCGTCTTTCTGCATGCATCCTGCAGAAGGGCTCTTTCTATGATCATAGATTGTTCGTAATTACCTCTACACTACTACCCCCATGACTGACAGGGAATCTTTGACCATTACCTCAGAGACTTAGATCTCTACCTTTGTTTTGGTTTAGAAAACTACAATCAAACTAGCTGGATCTCAGAACTATGTCCTATGGTCGAGGGCTTTCCGCATCTTCGTTGGGGGACAAGACCACCTACATGTCCTAACTAATAGGTCTCGTGATCCTAAGGATACAAAGTACAAGTAAGAGAAGGAAAATTATCTTGTCATGAGTTGGCTGATGAATAGCATTGACCCAAAGATTGCTACAAACATGTTGTATAAGAAGGCAACCAAGGAGATCTCAGATACTTTGGATAAGAGGTACTCCCTACAAACGAGCAGTTCTCATCGTGCTAATGTTTATAAGCGTATATGTAATACCAACTAGGGTGATATATCCTTGGTTGAGTATTTTACTACTCTGGAGGGCCCATTTGAGGAGCTTGTTGCCTTTCAACCAATCTATTGTGAGAAACAGGTCACTAAGCAAGTCAAGTAACAGACAAATTTCTAGATGCCCTAGCACTCCAGTACCAATCCACTAGAGATCAAATATTATCATCAGATAGTTTATGGCCTATTAATCTTATTCTCTTATGTTTTATGGTTGTTAGTTATTTTCTTATTTTTAGTTGGACTCATTATGTAATTTTTTCGTTCCCTCTCTATATAAGAGAGGCTAGGGTTTCATAGTAATTCAATTCTATTACTTTTCATATTTATATTGGGCTTTTTTCCTTTTCAAGAAGATTTTAGGTCTTTTTATGTCATCCAACCCAATGGCTTATGTGTAACCCATGACCCACGCCTCCTATTTGTTCAAGATGGACGACATAAACTTCAATTCAATCTAGGTACTTCATCCTACCACTAAGATGCTCAATTGACTCCTTCCCCTTAATAGGAAGATGATTCTCCAAAATTCGTGCATAAGAGTCAAGAACTTTGGATAAATGGAGTGTCAACTTCGCATCTCAAAAACACGCAATCCTGACTACACTAAGCCAGGAAAGTACGAGTAATGCTAGTTGGCAAAGTGACATTAAGCATCCGTGGGGATACACAGAGAGGTCACGGTGATATCAATTATGTCCTTATAGCTCCATGTGGAGTAATCTTGCATCCAACCAAACCTTTTTGGACTAGCAACAACATGGTACTTGTCACTTTTTGTTTGGTCACTTTCATGCTAGTTTAATCACTTAAGAATCTTGTGTCCCTCTATGTGCATGTTAAATGCAAATGCTCATCACTGCCAAAAGTCTGAATTTCATCTAAACTTTGTGGATGTCTGATGTTTCTCGAAAAAGTAATATAAATAAAAACCTAGAAGATTTTAAGATTAATCATGATTTTTTTTTTCTTCAAAAAGTAAAAGGGCAGCTTCTCTAGAGCAACAACCCGCATTTCATTAATCAAATTGCAACAGGTACATTAGGTTGCAAAATATTGAAATTTCATGAAATATTGAAATTTATCAAGTCTTGAAAGCTATTATTTTTTTTTAAAGGAACCTTTCAACCTACTATAATTGACACTCATTCATTTTGGTTGATAAATGATGGCATCCTAGAGGCGCCATAACATGAAGAGTTTTGCATGGAAATTCAATTTCTTCAAAGCCCATGACTCAGTCTCTTAGTCATATCTCTAGCAGGCACTCAAGCGTAGACATTTTGCTAAGAGCGGTTGGCAAGGATGAAGAGGTATGTCACCACCACCTCTTTCTTAGTGTTGGTTAATGGTAGGCTAACAAGGAGGTACATTCAACAACAAAGGGGGATCCAACAGGGATGCCTGCTAGCCCCCCTTCTTTTCATCATTGCTGCTAATACGTTTGCCTTGATGGCCCTTCAGGCTTGTGCTAATGGACTCTAGAAGGGGCACACAATAGGGGGTGATGGAGCTCTACTGACGCCTATCCTGCAGTATGCTGTCATTAAAGGGGGTTGGAGCGGAAGCTGAACATTTATAGTCCCCAGTTTGCATTTTTGAGGATATTTCAAGCCTTTCAATCAATCATCCAAAGTCTATCTTCATGCCTCTCAACATGACAGATGAGATCACTGCTTGCTCCTCTTTTTTGCATACATAGGCTACAAACCTCCCTATCATTTACCTTAGGCTTCCCTTAAAGGGGAAATGGTTATTTATTGGTGATTGACTTTCAATGGGTCATAAACTTGAGAAGCGATTGGTAGGTTGGGAGAAGACCTACCCCATCCAAGGGAGGTCACATGGTGCTTCTGAAGTCAGTACTCTCAGCCAACTTGGTTTTTCACTTCTCTATTTCCAAGACACCAAAGATGATTGTTAAGAAGATTAATGCTATTTTTTTTTAAAGGAAAGAGTAATGCTATTAGATGAAGATTCTTCTGGAATCTGGAAAGGCACAAACCTTAAGGGAAGATTCATGCATTTAGTGAGCTGGGAGGACATTTGTAGGCTTGTTGAGCAAGGCGGTTTGGGTGTTATGCAGTTATCTAATTTTGGCAACTCCTTATTAGCCAAGTGGATGGTCATGAACCTCAACGAAGACATCTTGTATCATCCGGTGCTGAGAGATTTGTATGGCTCCTCTCAGTTGGGAAGAAAGGATATCAATTCCTCATGGGACTTCAACTACGTGGCAAAGTTTTTCTTTGGTTAAGAGGTGTTTATCTACTTTCTTTCAATCAGTTTTGGGAGTTGGCAGAACATTCAGATTCTGGAAGGATGACTAGGCAGGGTGGGAGTTCTCGCCTCACGATTTTCTAGACTTCATGCTTCGGCTACAAACAAGCAACACTATGTAGCAGATGTTTAGGACGGCCCAATGGTCAGAGGTGTTGCTTCGTGGCTACCCCACTTCAAAGGACTTCTTTCGAAGGCTAGTTCAAACGACTTACAAGATTTGTTGGCATCTTTAGAAGCCTTTCGGCCAGTATAGGGTATATCAGATTGGCTATCTTGGGCACACCGGTCTTTCTCCACTGAAAGGGCTTACAAACTTTTAAGGGGGGCGGTTACTTCAAATGACATTCATTTTGGCATTGATTGCTCCATCATTTGGAAGATGAAAGTGCCCATGAAGGTAAAGATTTCTATGCGCCCTTTCTCCATTGAAAGGGCTTACAAACTTTTAAGAGGGGTGGTTACTTCAAATGACATTCATTTTGGCATTGATTGCTCCATCATTTGGAAGATGAAACTGCCCATGAAGGTAAAGATTTTTATGCAGCTCTTAAGGAGAGGAAGGTTGGCAACTAAAGCTAGGGTGCAACAATGGCTTCCACAAAGTAGTACCTCCTACTTACTCTCTTTCTGGGATAGGGGATGAGGACATTGAACATCTTCTGATGCAATGTGAGTTTGTCAAAGGTTTGTTTGATGGTCTATGCCTACCGATCATGGAGGATGGCATCTTTGAGATGTTTTGGAACTCTGTGGCATTGGGGCCATGGCAGATCCCACTGTTACAATAAAGGTGGCCGCTGCTTTATGGGGGCAAAGAAACTGGACTGCATTCAAAGGGGAAAGGGTTGGGCTCGAGAATGTTGTAAGTGAATCACTGTATTTTTTTTTCTTTATGGTCCCAACACTTGTAAGTATGCCTCTTTTCTTTTTGAAATAATATAGTGGATGGCTACCATAGCTCCAGGAATGTTAACTGTAATATTTCAGTAATCAAAGTGGCAAATTTTAGCTCAAAACTATAAAAAAAAATTCACCATCTACGATGGCAGTACATCCCATATTCAATATTTACTTTAGATCTTCGAAACTGATTTATGAGAGACAATGCCCAGACCCAGGCCTCAGATCCAGATAGATAGGCAAGCCCCAAGCTCCAAGAAACTTCATTCACTTGCCCAATCAGATCCTACAGTAGCCAGTTTCGATGGGGTCTGATTTGTTCAAACACTCACACAGGATAGCCCAAACTTGCCCTTTTTAGGGGAAAGGGGAAAGTTCCTAGTTTTTGTTCTCGTTGTTATATTGTGTTACAAGTTGGACTGGGATGGGTTATTTCCTGATTTCCTGTAGCCATCCTTCTATATAAAGGGCAAGTGATCTAATCATAGCTGAAATTAAATTATAATTGAACCCTCTGTTAATGATATCTAATCTCTTTGGTTCTTGTTTCTCTTCTCCAAGTACATCTCAGTGCCTTCCCCTAACAGAATTCTGTGTAGCTTGGCATGTTTCTCCTCAACCCTCCATCCAATTTCTCACCCCTTTCTACATCTGCATCAATTCTCTAGGGGTCGACAAAATCTGAGTCTTGTAAGATCGCATCCGTGCAATGCTGAAGAAAATCGGCTGGGGGCAGTCAAAGCTCACATTCGTCAATCCATTTGCAATTTATTATAGGACATTGATTTCACTGGACTATAAGGTGCCTGAAGATATCTTGGCAAGCGCCAACATATCAAATATTTGCAATATCTTCTATTGTATTTAGCTCTGATCAAGACATCAACTGGAGAGGTAACTAACTTATGTCAGTGGTGTTTGTCATTGGTAATCTCTCTAAGATATGCAAAAAGCTCGGAGATGTCAAACACCAATGAAGTTGCAATTTCTAGCAGAAGATCAAGCAAAACTGCAATATGCCCAATGCATTTGAGGGACCAGACTTCTTGTATCAAGCTGAAGTTATCAGCACTGACATGGCAAAAAACTTCGCTGGAGAGTGATTCATCGAACTTGTTACCAACATTGACATCATTCCATTACCACCATCTCTTCTATCATCAATCAGCATTTCCTCGATGCCCAATAAAGTTTCTAGAGCCAAAGCCAAAGCTCCTATAGTCATTGGTTGCACCAACAAATCTGCAACCTAAGCCATTCACAAAGGCCCCAATATCAATAGCACCTCCTCTTCCCAAAAGAAAGTCATTGATGATGCTAGAGCTCACCACCAACCCACTAAGATCACCACCATCACCTATGCCATTCCAAATCACTGGTGCTTGCTGTGTCACAACTCCAACAACCACTTTCAACCCTACTTCCTCACCTTTCTCGACAGCAGCGCCATTCTTGTCATTACTGCTCCAACCCATGTTCACAGGTGCTCCACCGGCATTCATGCTACCCCAGTTCTTCCATCCAACCTCCAACAGCATCACCAGCCATCACCAAAGCCACTACTACCTTTGGTAACCCAGTCAACTACTACCATCTCTAATGCCCTAATGGGTTCCGATGTACAAAGCAGATGTGTTGGTCATCAATTGCAAGGATACCCTGCACAACTTCAATGGGAGCTCGAACCATAGGGAAATTCCAAGAATAGTCCAAAAATCAAGAGAATATAAATCCTCAAAAACTTTCTATCGAAAAGTCCCAAAAATTTCAGGAATTTGCAACGTTGATCCATAGCATCTTGAATTGTCAAAGAATTCTACAATAGTGGAAATCAACTTGTCAGGAGATAAGTTCTCAAGAGAGGGAGAGTTGATGCAAAATTAAGGGACTAAATGCAATTTTGATATTTATTTATTTATTAAGTTATTAATTCTACGAAAATAAATTAGGGGATCAATTTGGAACTCAATAATGAGTTTATTAGTTCTATGAATTTTATTTCTTTCTTGTTTCACAAGTAGGGGGAGAGGGATTAGTTACTCAATCAAGGTTGAATCAACTTATAATTGGACCATTTGGGTATTATCTTTCACCTCTTTGGTTCTTGTTTCTCATCTCTATGCATCTTGGCACCTTTCCCCACCAAACCTCTCCACAGCATAGCGTCTTATCCTTCTCCCCTCAAATCCTCAGTCCAATCTCTCACCCCCTTTCTTACATTTGCATCACAAGACCTTGATGACAACTCTACAACAAATTGTCCATGGTCTCCTGAATCCCTCAAGGAGATGAACTACATAAATATGTTTATCATGTACTTGTCTCGGATGTCTGTACCCTTATAATGTGAGCAAATAGTGGGTGCAACTTTATAAACACATCAAACCATGAAGATAATAGCATGCACATATAGAAATATATGCATTAGTTATAACACGTACATTGACAGATAAATATGCACTACGAGCTTATTTACAAGCATATTTCTAAAAACACCCACTTATATAACTATCGATTTTTCAACCAAGAACAGGCCACTTGGGCAGCTAACGCATCACCTGCGTCTTACCTCAATCTACCTCGAATGCTTCAAAGTTTTGCACATATCAAGAAACTTGGGAGAGTGGTCTTAACAACTTCTTTCTTTTTTTAAAAAAAAGGACTAGTCTACTACCTTGCCAACATTTGTTTAAAGAGCAACTTGTATATTTGTATTTATCAAACCACCATGAGGCCAAAAATACATAGCCTCAAAGTTGGAGTGCGTTTCTCAGGCCTTTTATTTATTTCACAGAATTTCTTCACAACTTACCTCCATAATGTTCTTATTTTCTCCTTGAAAAAATGTAAAGGATGGCCACTCAAGCCATCCATTAAAGTAAATTATATAAGAAGTTAAGCAATATAAAAACCAAGCAGTCCCTACGTTAGCACATACCTATCCACAACCTAATAAAAGACAAGGCAATTCTAAAGGACACTTTTCCATAGACTGCAATTATTTTTAAAAAATCCATAGACTGGAATTATTGAAGAAAATACCATATCCATCTAGCTATGAGAGACCATAGAAAAACCAAAGCATATCCTTTCCCAACTTCAGCCAAAAGAACTACCTCTTTGTGCTTCTACATTCTACTTGAAACTTGAAAGACACTACAAGTAACATGATAATTACCACCTAACATAGTCCAGCTGTCCCCGGCATGACCATCCTTTCAGTAAAGTTTTAAACTCCATAATCTTTATTTAAACAATGTTGGAACTTGGAAGGCAAGAGATCTGTGATCTTTTATAAAGGTAGCTGATTGGAGCTACTAATTTTTTTCTTAAATCTATTCATATATTCTTTACATCATCTTCCACATTCCCGCTTCAGCAGATAGACTCCATGCCCAGCAGATAGACTCCATGCCCTTGGAAGAAGATGGCTTTAGTATAACCATTTTGATCAGGACAAACCTGTCTCTTTAGTTGATTAACTGAGGTGTGCCAGGCATTCTTTGATAGATTTGGGTTTTTTCTTTTTATTTTTGGACAAATTGATAGATTTAGATATCATACATATTATTAACTATAAATCACAACCTTTTTGCTAAATGGTTATGGGTCCAGAGAAGAATCTATGTTTGAAGATCATTAAGACTTGATTGGGAGATTATGAAGTACAATCACAGGGGAAGGCTTGTGAGGGATGCATCCATTTTCAGGAATGGGTTGTGCAATGATATATCTTGCTTCTTTTCACTCATTGGGCAGTGGACGCAATTTGTAGTCAAGCCTTGTCACGTGTATATTCTTGTGGGTTCACTCTTTTCCTTTTACCACAAATAAGGATCTGATTTGCAGATTACTGGGGAAGGTGGGGACAAGGATATTGGGATTTACCTTCAACTCAAACTTACCTAATCAATCATAAGAAAATATACATATCCATACTAGCCTCTCACATATTTGTTCAGACATATTGGGCAGTGATAAATGGATCTGGAGCTCTAACAATTTCTGTATGGTGCTGAGGAAACTCCAGATGGTGTTGAGCCTGAAGTTTTACATGATTGCAAGTTGACTTGGTCAGCAGATAACCTTCACAGAATGCTTCACCATATGATCGATACAGAGTGACATCTTGTAAGTAAAACTTCTGAATTGCAGTGCACCGATCCTGCCTATTCTTTAAGCAATGGAAGTGCTAAGCATTTAGACCACCTTCTCTTCTCCTACCACTTCGCAATGGAGGACCAGGAGAGCTTTGCTTCAGATTGGATTGACTCCAACTCTATGGAAACTTTATGATGAAGATTCAAGGCAGGGATATAGAAAAAAAGGCTATAGTAAGGATGAATTCACTAGTCCAATAACTCTATTTAGGCTCTTTGGGTTGAACTTCAAAAGAAATAGCATTATTCTCCGAGGGTAATTATGTGGACATGTATTATGTGCTAGGTCACTAAGGGGATGTGAGGTGACTATGCTTGAAGATGCAACAAGTTAGTCTTTTTAAGCTCGCAGAATCTGCAAGCCTGTAACTTCTCATAGTTATCATTCAACACCCCACCCCACCCCCCCAACCGCAACCACTCATGCACAAAAAAAAGGCATGTTATTGTTTTTAAAAGATTAACTAAAAGGCACCCCTCAAAGGAAAGGAAAAATAAACCAAAGATGAATACTTGCATGCCTTCAATTATCAACATTACACTATGATTTTCGAACAGGTGTAGCCTTGGGAATGATGTGTTTCTTAAGCACTATAAAGGAAAAAAGGAAAATCATTTGAATAATCAATTCCCTTGTTACAGTCCCTTCTCAAACAATGAGATGCAAGTTCCAGTTTTAACTATTTGTTTAGATATAAAGAACGCCCAACTGGTATCTAGATATTGTTATCGGTCTTAAAATTCCCAGTGTTCATTTCTTGCGACCTCTAAGTTAGCATATTTCACATGATTAATGTCAAACTCAGTCAAGTTCCCACATCTAGATTGAAGTTGTAATGCTAAGCCCAAAAAACTTCACATTGGTGCATGAAATTCTGAATTCTAATGATTTGCCTATTCTATTGGATTTTTTTTTTTTTTGAGAAAGTATTCTATTGGTTTTTCGGAGAAAGTTTGGCTATCCTATTGTTGAAGTCAAC
The DNA here is from genome assembly GCA_037157565.1 of Thalassia testudinum. NCBI lineage: Eukaryota > Viridiplantae > Streptophyta > Magnoliopsida > Alismatales > Hydrocharitaceae > Thalassia > Thalassia testudinum. The sequence goes on along the minus strand of JAZHRO010000036.1, from coordinate 123,649,185 downwards.
CAATTTCTCAGAAGTACATCACAGTTTGTTTGACAACATCAGCTCTCAGATTTCAAAGATGCAATGTGGACGATGCCCTGCACTTTTGACAGAATTTGCAAATACAAGGTGGACCATCCAGATGTAAAACCACACATCATGCACATACTGGTAAAACAATCACTATTTCTTGCAAAGGAAATAGTTTCTGTTTTTGAAGAAACATAAGAGATGATTTTTTACACACAAGGAAAGGTGCAAGGCATGGGAAGATAGAAACAACAAGGATAGAACAGGAAAAAAAAAATTATACAATAAATATTGGCATTGCCATTCATGAATCAGTTAGAATCAAAGTTAAGCACTTCTCTGAAAATACAAACTAATTTTAAAAGAAACAAGGATGGTTAAACAACAAGATATATCTGCAACAAACCAAACAAACAATAACTTGCAACTTATGTAGTGACATAAGCATGGAAGGATGTCATGCAATCAAGGATAAATTTGCAAAGATGTCATCCAATCAATGATGTAGTGATTAAATTTAAAATCAAAACAACAAAGAAGATGAAAAATTTGCAATGAACACCAAAGATCTCAAGGGGTCGGGACAAGGTACAAAGGCATTAGAATAAAATCCAGTAAAGATCTTAAGCAAGGAGTTTCCAAAAGTAATTCCCCCGTAACTGAAACCAGTTCACAGTAAGTAGCTGACCACTCTGCCTTCCATCCCCCTTATAGGCCAGGTTTGGAAATTTTACCCAAAGAACAGGAGGGGTTATGATGACAAATATATCAAAAATAAATTCCAATTCATTAGGGGAAACAAAGTTAATGTTGTGCACTTAAACAAGTCCACCAGCCAATATCCACTTCACTCCATCAGTTAGCAGAAAAGAACTTAAATACACACTTCAACGGGAGAAGGCCATTTTCCAAGATAGCCCATATGAACAAGTAATAAAGCTTCAGTTCAATGGATTTGTGGTTGTTCATTAAAGATAGAACCTTTTTAGCTAACCTTAAGGCCTGGTCTACTTGGGGGGTTAACCCTTCAAAGAGAGGGCTAACTCCCATTTACTTGACTACTTAAACCCCCATCTGGTAACCTAGATTTAGCTACTTTGACACAGGTTTGTCCAACACTAGTAAAATCATACATTACTTGCATCTCTAACACCCCTCATATTTTATATTCCTAATACCACTATCAAGTAAACGCCACAAAGGTTAACACCACAACTTAACACCAATTCAAGTAAAACCCAAACTAGTGTTAACACCACTCTGCAAGTAAACACAATTGCAGACTAACACTAATCTTACATTTCTTAACATCACTTTCCTAACCCTAGAAATAAACTAGCCCTAGAGGCATATCTATATTCTCATGCACCACCTTCCCAGTATTCTCTTGAAGTAACTGCACGAGTACAAGATTACAGGAATCACCTACAGTATACACGCAAAACATGTTGTGTGATCACAAAACAACAGGCATATCCGCGAACCGCAGAATCGCAAGCACACAATTTATGCAGGAAAGCAGCATTCTTGTTGCGGAGGCGGGGGGGGGGGGGGGATGGCTATGCACAGACCTTGGCAATGACCTCTACGCTATCGGTGGCCTTCTGCTCGTATCCCGGCGGCGGAAACGGGAAGCAACGAGACATGGCACGGCAGAGGTGGACCTCGCGAACTCGCAATCTAGTTCCCTGCACAGCGACCCCCGCGACGACGGCCGAGACCCGAGATCACACCCCCGTCCATCCACCATGTCCCTAAGATCATTCCCCACCCTTCAGGCTCCCCCCACTCCACGCCCGATCAGACGCACGCCAACAGAACGAGAAACCCTAGAAGAAGGAGAGATCACCGCCGACGACGCCGGGACCACACCGCCGCGTACGTGCAATCCTCCTCCATCCAACGCGAGCCGCGTTGTGAGAGGATCCGATCGGGGCCAAACCCGAGCCGGGGGAGGTGGAAACCCTAGGGGGGGGAGGGTTGCGATCGGATCGGGGATGGAGGGGGGGGTTGGATTTGGGGCCAATGGAAGAGAGATCGGAAGGATCGAGAGGAGTCCAATGGGAGGAAGGGAAAAATTTGAGGAGGAGTGTGGGGAGGGGAGAGTGTGCTGTTGGTGAGCTCTGGTCTGAGATGGTGTTTCCTCTTCCTCTTCTTCTAAGAGTTGCTATCTGTTTCGTTTTGATGTTTGTGTTTTATGTGTTCGGAAGTTTGATGATGTCCTCTGTTTGCTGCCTTCTGAGAAGGGGAGTGAGGACGCGGATTTGGAGGAGGACGGGGGATGGGGGTGGATGCAGGAGGTTGTGGGGGGGGCGTGTGGGAAGAGAGCGAGAGATGATGGGCGTTTGGTGTTTCCGTGCTGTGGTCTGGAGGTGTTTGTTGCGTTTGTTTTTATTTTTTTTTTTCCTCACGCGTGTGTATGTGTGGTGTCGATCACCTGTGATTGGGTCGATCAAAAACCCCAGTTGGGGTGAGAGAAGTTTTTTGGAGTACGGAGAAGGGGGTATTTATAATCGCGAGGGGTGGGCTGATGGATTCAACAATTGATGGGAAATAGTTTACACTATATGTTAGCTAATCGTGTTAGTATCTTTGTAAGTATTTACTTAAAAAAGGGGTTAACCAAACCCTATTTATATTTAATGAAAGGAGGCTAAGAATGGGAGTTGATATGTGATGTAAAAGAAGAATGCTTACTTACTTTTAAAGATTAAAATGGGAGTCAAACAAGATATGTTTAGTAGATATATTTGTTGGTAATTTTTTTTTTATATTAAATAAATCAAATAAAAAACTATTGATAAATTATTATTTATATAAAATTACGAGTGATCATATTTCTATTCACAAATGAAATATCACCTAACAAATTACATTATTATTATAATTTTTACTAAAGTAACAAACAAGTTGTGATTATTTTATTTATTAAATACTAATTATGATGCATCGTAAATGATAATTATGTTGTAGTATCGATTCAGTTATAATGTTAGGATTATTTTTCTAATTATGAAGCATGTACTAATTTTATTAGTTAGTGATTAATTTGTAGTATTAATAATATAATTATTCATTTAACAAGGATATATCATTATGGTTTAACTATATGTTGAAAATATAAATAAATTAATAGTACAGTTATGCACAGTAACTATGGTAAAATAGTTGTTAAATGAAATATCTCCAATAATATATTAATTATTTTAAACTAATTTAATAAAGAAGTAATAGTTTTTGCAATTATTATTAAGTAATTATCTTACATTACAAATGCTAATTATAATATAATTTATGATTATATGATATTTAAGGAGTGGTCACTAATTATTTTATAGTAGTAAAAATATGATTATTTGTTAGGTTGGATATATCATTAGGATAAAACTTCCTACCATAAAGAGGTGATCCTTTGTTGTCCATGTGGCATTGAGTTTGTCCATGTATAAATTTTTTGTAAGCTTAGTGATTTGATGCATTTGTAGAGGAAAATTTGCATAAAAACCTCAAATGAAGACCATTTCACATGGTCATTTTGTTGGAGCTACCCTTTTTGGTGTCCACCATCTCCTCTAGGGATTCTTTTATTTATAAATTCCAATCTTTATTTTCTTGATACCCATTTTCCATCTATTAAGGTAGCCTTTAACAAGGCCAAGACGAAGAACCTTATGGAAGCTAGAGATTTATCGGGAAAAATGGGAGTGAGGCACCTTGAACTTCTAAGTTTTAAGCCTAGTGTCAAGATTTCTACAAGACCGACTAGATACTAGTTTTTATTTAGTCCAAAGGTTTACCATTGGAATAGTATTGATGATTCCCTTTAATTACTTCTTTGTCAAAATTTTCAATTTTCACACCATCACCTCCTACCGACTTAGCCCCAACCTATAAAAGACATCAAAATTTATGCAAATGTAGGAAGGCACCCCACCTTCTTTATAACATGCACTTGGTTATCCAATAGGAATGACTGTCTAATGTAAAATTTGGTGCAAGCATAAGGACTATATTGAAACTTTTGTGAGACTCAATCACAAATATATAGGGATCAAAATGTAAACACCAGACCCAATAATATCTTCAAAAAATCATTAGGGATAAAGACGAAGGATTAAGGTGTAAGAACTGTGATTAAGGCTAATTAATCATGATTGTGGATTAATGATTAGGATTTAATTGTGATTAGGAGGTGTTAATCTCAATTAGTATCACCTGACATTTAAGGATAATTGATCAAAATTAACAATTATTAAAAAAAATTAGCAATAATTAAGCATAATTAGTAAAACCAATAATTACTAATATGCTTCAATGAAACCACAAGCTAGTGTGTCTACTATTTTGACCTAGTGTAGCATTTGAGGTAGATGTTATGTCATTGGAGTTGGATTGTTGACATAACAAAGTGTAACCATGATGACTAGGATGTCAGGGTTTGGTACTTTACGGTAGTTTCTGAAATCTTAGAGAATGGATAACCTTATAAATAAACCCTAACCTCCTTCTTTTCAACCTTCCACCTCCTATCCCACCTAGGTCTAAACCTAAAAGGAGAGGAGGGTGAGAAGCAAAAAGAAGTGAAGCGCTATGAAAGAAGAGAAGACTAGGAAGATAAATGAGGAACTACTTTTAGTTTGTGGAATAGGCCATAAAATTTTGTTTCCTAATCCACACCACAAGTCCTTCCTAATCTAAGTTACGATAATGAAATAAGAGATAATATTATAAATCTCCTACTAGAGTAAAGCTCTATGCTTTATTGCATTTAACCATCCAATCTAAGCTTCATAACCTAGGTGGGATGGGAAAGCAAACAATGATCAATTATAACTAGCAAGGAACTAAAGAAAGGTAGAAATTATGCATATAACTTCTATTTTAAGTGTTTTAATTTAATTTATGCACATTTATGATATTCTTTGAATTATCTGATCATTTAACCTTCATTTATTAGCCTTTAGACTATCTAGTTCTTGCTGCTAGATCTATTTTTTTGCTTTATTGTTGTTTAGTAACTTATCTCTAGGTCTAATATCTCATTTACTTATTTTGATACTTAAGGAATTTTTACATGCTATCCATTATTTCCATTAGGGATCTCCCTATCCTTAGTGGTGTAAAGCTCGCCCAAATTAACCATCCAAGTACATTCACAGTCAAAGGGACCATCCAGGTCCCTTAATTAACCCAATCCTACTAGTTACCACTATAGTTCTCAAAGTTAGAGATTACAAGGGTCGTTGGCCTAATGGTCGATCTTGCTAATGAATTCTCTAGCTTGAACTTTGTATTCACATTATCTATCATGTTGAAGCATTTCTCAAGAAGAAGATTAAGTCTTTTTGCTTCCTTATAAGTGCTTAACTTTGACACCCCAAAATCCATCACCTTCACTAGAGGTTATTAATAACAACCTAATTTATTACCCTAGTTGGCTTAATCTAGGGCTAACTCCTTAGTAAAATCCTATATTTAGAATGTAAATATTGCATTTAAAGCATGCATGCATATTTAGGCTTTGTATTTATTTTATGCCTAATTATCTAATTTTAGACTTTTGTGAATAATGTAGGTAAAAGATGTAGAGAATAACATGGAGTCATAAGCGGGATGGAAAATAAAGCTACAAAGCTAGGAGCTAGTTGAATGGCAAGACATAATTGAAGAAGAAATGAAGATCCAATTAAAGAAGAAGAGAGAAATGGACTGGGATAACCTAACCCTACCCTTAGAACTCTAGGATATCCTTATCCCAGAACCTAGCCAACCTATTCTAGATCCAATTCCTAACCTAAAACCCAATTAGGATTCCCTTAACTAATTTAGAAGTTTCCACAACCCAATTACACACTCAACTTGGACCAACACTCAAATTGGACGTCCAGACACCTCTCTAGATGTCTAATTTGGCAAACCCAACATCAAAATCCTTCCTAGATGCACCCTTAACTCATAGCTCTGCTCTGGACTTTCAGAACACCCTCTAGACATCTAATTTTGCAGTATAAGGTGTCCAAACACCTTCCTAGCAATCCAGAAACCTTCTCTAGCGAGCAAAAACCACCGAACATGGCCTTATCCTCTTAAAACAACCCAAAACACCATCCGAACTCTATCCCTAAACCTAGAACCTATCATTTCCTAAAACCTACACCTAAGAACATATCTCTTAGGCTTTAGATCCTATCCTCTCAACCTAGGTAGCCTTACAACCTATATCATAAGGTCCTTATTTAACTAATCCTAGGCATCACTTTTGATGGAATCTAAGCCATCCAAATTAGTGATCCTAGGCACCTTAGATTGACCAATAGGAAGCTACCTACCTTTTTATAAAAGGACCTAGCCTCCAACCCTTAGAGACCAATTAGCCTTAGTATAGTTTAAGACACCATAGTCCATGCCCTCTCTCTCTGATCTTCTTCCCGGCATCCTAGATCTGATGCTTTGCCGAGTTTCACACAAGCATCCCTCAAGTGGCTCCTCCATCTCTCTCTCTCTTTCTCTCTCTCTCTCTCTCTCTCTCTCTCTCTCTCTCTCTCTCTCTCATTACTATATTTTCATGCTATTTGTAAGCTTTCCTCTAGAGTTCATGTGTAAAACTTTTCATGATTAGCAATAAAGAGCATTATGCAATAGAAATCTTGTCTCTCTTTATATGTTTTCATTAGATTAAAATAGTTAGTGCGAAAGGTTTTAAGAATCTTGTTTTTCCTCTCTGCAAACAACTCGAGACTTACCAATTTCTGATCTAAGAAATTTATTTGATTCGATGTGTTTTGCAATTACAACGATACGATAACATCTCTTTACGCAAATTCACTTCGAACAACCATCATATCTGAGTAACCTATAACACCCTCAAATCTATAAAATGCTGCTCTAAGTAGTCTCACTGATCAAGTACTAACTTTGGGTTCTAGCTTACCTAAGAAATTGAAGGTGTTATGCCTCAAAATCCAGGTTTTGAGTCATTTAAAGTGGTTTAGGTCAATTTGAACTTGTAGACACATAGCATATTCGATGTGGATTTGAACACCTTGTAAAACATGAAGAAACGTATGATTTTGGTCAACTCTCAGTCAAAAAATCATCAAAAGAGTATAATGTAGGGGTATCATTGGATTCCTTTCATTGCGAGCTTTCAAACAATGGTTGTCTCATGCAAATCTGTGTGTGTAGCTCAAGTTAGGTAAAAAATAAGTTAACAGGGACCTAAATGCAAGGCTAACCAAACCTATGAGTATTTTTGGTAATTCCCCCAAAAATCCTAACCCTAATCTTAGTGGTGGGTCTATAAAAGGGTGCCTTAGGGTTTGGAGCCACCACCCACCACATTTGTGCCACCAATTTTCAAGAGAAAGAGGAAGAAAAAAGAAGAGAAGGAATTAGGTTTTACGAAAGTAGGAATTTTGATCCTAAAAATGGAAGACAACGAGGGCTTTTGCGCAAATTACATGGCGGTGGTGGCAGTGGGCCGTGTGCGCTCAACGTGTGGCGAAGGCGAGCACTAACATTACGATCGATGCTTGGTGCATGCATGGTGTACGTGATGAGGGATTCATCATGGCTCCTACTTCAGTAAAATAAACTAGTTTACCTATCTAATTAATTAGGAATAACATAAAAGCATGGTTAATGTTTACGCGACAAGATCGTGGTTTACAAAGATATTCGTTGCAGTATAATTTGAAATCGTTGTATAAATAATTTACAATTTTATTACTCAAAATTCAAAATTTTTCGATGTTGAACTTAGGGAGCAAATTGGTATTTTAGAAGTAAAAATCACAATATCAAATTTTACTCGAAATATGATGTTCAATAATAATGCAATATATATGAAATGCTAGAGAGGAAAATGTAAAAAGAAATAGATTCTTTTTCTCTTTTCTTCTTTTCTCTCTGTGACTTCTTCTTTTTCTTCTCTTCTTCTGCCTGGCAGCTCCTCTTCCTTTCTTCCTTTGATTTTCCTTTTCTTAGACATCTGATTCTGTGAATCAGACATCTTAACTGATGGATGCTATAGTGCTTACTCCTCTGTAGTCTTCTTCTTTTCCTTCACTTGGCTTTCCTCTATCTTCAGTTGCTCCTCTTTTGCGGCTTCCTCCTTGGCTTCTTCTTCTTCTCTTCTTCTTATTCTTCCTCTGCTTCTCTCTTTCTTCTGCCCTTGCTTTCTCTCTTCCTTCTCCTCTTTGTCTTCCTACGGCTAAGTCTCTGTCTATCTTCTTTTCTTCTTCAGCTACCTTCTTCTTCTTCTTCTTCTCTGTTGCACCTCCTCCTTTTCTTTCTTCTCCACAGCTGCTTCCTTTTCTTCTTTCCTGCACACACACACAGAAGTAAAACGTAGCCCCTAACCTCCCCCGCATCTCTCTCTCTATTTCACTCTTGGGAATGCTCTCCCAGAGCCTTCTCGGGTTATCGGGTCGGATATGCGCAGCCAGGACCAGGCCCACCGGCGTGAGTGGTGGGCGAGGAGTGCGCGAGTAGTCGGGTCGAGAACCAGGTCCGCGGAGGTGTGGGTCGCGGATGAGGCGTATGGGATGAGTGGACCTCACATCGTGTCAGGAGGTGCTAAGCCCCTAGCACCTTTTCCACTTATAGTGCTTTGCCTACTTCAAAACTTCCGAGGTGGGACTAAATGTCCCACCTTCTTCTCGCGTGCACCTGCAGCAGGTGACGCACTCGATTGCAGCAGATGCGGGGACTTGGCTTCCAATTGCTGGGCTGGAGTTGTTCACGAAGGAAGCCTGCATGTCTGGGACCCAAAAACCTAAAGCCTGGAGCCTTGGATGAAGTTATCGAGCTTGCTTCGTCCTCCGTCAATGGCGGTAAAGGCCCGAACCCTATCAACAAGAAAACGGCCTTGCGGCCTCGTCAAAACACGTAGGGAGCTTCACCTGAACACGGCGAAGGTGGTACAGTGGTCGGCATGGAGTGGGGTGGCCTGGGCGTGCGTGCCTAGGTTACCCTGTGCGTGCGGATGTGGGTGTGTTCAAGGGGCGTTCTAGGGATGAGTGGCTGTTCGTGAGTGGGTGGAAAATGGACAGTGGACGGAGGCAGAGCTTGTGAGGTGGTTGGTGAGGCGTATGGATGCATGGAGTGACGAATGCGCCTCGCCGGAGATCGGCCGGAGATGAGGGTGGACAGTGGCAGTCGAGGGGTGTTTTACGAAATTGAATGAGGGAAAATGAAGAGCAGAGGGAGAGAAAGAGTTCTGACCTACTTAACGGACGAAAGGAGGTGGACGGCGAGTATTTACCGTCGTTGGAGACGAGGGCCCTGAGATGGGGATGACGACGATGAGGAAGGGGTCGAAGAGGCTCGCACGGGTACGGCGCGATGCGGAGGAGCACGGCGGAGAGGACTCTGGCACTGGTATGGTGGCAGAGTGACGAAACGAGGGAGAGGAGGTCGTCGAAGCTTGCGGGCGTCTGACCGGAGATGGGGATGGAGGAGATTTTGGGGGATTCTCAGGCCAAAACAAGCTTGCCTCATGCGGAGGGATCTGGATCTTCTTATATAGGCACGGGCAGAGGGAAGAGTCACAAGGAGGCGGCCAAAAGTCTTCGTCAGAGGCATGGCCGGAGTGGAATCCATACCTCTTGAGCGTTCGCATTAGAGGTATGATGCGATTCAGGGCATGGGGAGCTGCTCATGCGGTAGGGGGTTTCGCAGAGAGCTCCCCTTTCAAATCTAGGAGCAGCTCCCTAGGGAAACAAGGAGAAAAACCTCCTCGAAACCTCGCCGGAAGTATGGGTTCCTGCTGCAATGGAAAAATGAAGAAAGTGACGAAAAGTTGAGGGGGTTTTTGCAAGGGTTTACAAAAGTTAAGGGTCAGAATATAATTGGGTGGACCATTTTGCAAAGTAGGTTAAGATGACCTTCCCTTAGGTCCAAATTTTGGTACAAACCTAATTTCGACCTAAGGCCAATGGTGGAGTTGGATTTTAGGTTTGACCACGTTTGACTGGATATTTTACATAAAAACACAAATTATGTCAAATATTGGGCTTGGACCCCAATCTAGGTCAAAACAGGTTCTAAAGGGCAATTTGAAGGTTCTAAACCCTAGGGGATGTTTTTCCATGAATTTTAGAGGGTTTAGTTGATTTTTGTCTTACCTAGAACCTTGTGAATTTAAGTGGGTTTGTTTTAGGGTTATAGCATGTCATTTAATTCTTAAATTTCACAATAACCATTTTCTGAATGAACCATCCAACTTTTTCTCTTATTAAGTCCAATTGACCTATGTTTAGACCCTTAGAAATCCCGTTGATGAACTGCACTAGTAACATTGTAGTTTTACCCTTTGTTTCATGTTCTCTTCCCAGATTAGTGATCCCTTGAATTAGGCCTTTCTCTTGGTTATGTAGGAGCTTTTGTTCACTTTATTAAGTCAAAATATGCTAGTTAGGGCTCATGATGAGGTTCTCATCATACCCCCATGCCTAGCTTTTTGCTAGTCCCTTAGCAAAAATTTAAGATTTTAACTTCTATTCTAGACCATGAATTTCTTTCACTAATTATGATAAGTGCTTTTTCTTTTATGATTAGGTCAAAATGCCGACAATGGGCCTAAAGGTACTCTAGTACCAACCAAGATCCGGATTTGTCCAGCTTTAGCCTTGGTCCTTCGCGAAGGTGTTTAAGGCCCACAGGAACTATCCTAAGGTTCATTGGACTCTATGGTTAAAGCACCCGTGCTTGAGACATATTTAGCCTTGGTTCAATTTGCAGTGCATTTTTGTAAGAGAGAGACAGAGGATTTATTTGTTTAGAGAGTTTTCTCTCTCTCTTTTCTTTTTAATTCTAGCTTCGGATTAGCTTCTCAACACGGTCTGTATCAGATTCCTTGTCCTCATCATCAATCCTCAAAGGTTCCTGGCAATTGATGCTTCGTGATAGCACCACCCATGGTAACCCCCAGAACCCTAGATTTCGAGATAATCCTGCCCTTGGCGTTCCGTGGCCGAATCCAGACCCTAGCGATTGATATTTCGTGATAATGCCACCCATGGTATCTGAACTAGTAGAGTGCTTACATGCCCCCGGTAGGATATGTAAATATCCTAAGAGACAAGCATCGAGGAGACAATATGTTGTTTAGCATCTTCGAGGGGAATTTCCCGCCTCTCCGCGCCGGGAACTCGTCCAAATCAACTTGTGTTGATCGACCGCTCCTAATCTAGGCAACATTTTCAGAACATTAAAATGCTTTTTGCGTGATTTTGATTGTTATGCGCACTGAACCAGGCTGTGTGTGGATTGGGGTGCTTAGGTTGCCGAGTCCCGCAAATCGAAGGTCAGTTAACGAGGCCGAACACTCCCTAAGCCTTAGACCTAATACTTAAGCTTTGCATTTTCCTCAACCTCTTGAGGATTATCTAGATCTTAGCAGGTACTAAGAGTCTAGCCATAAAGACCTAAGGTCAGCATTCCTACCAATCTCTTTGCGTCTCTTTAGCACTTTTTCTTTACTTTTCTTGATGTGGTCTAGAACTTCGGTTAATCTCTTAATCTCTTACTAATGACTATCTCTTTCTTTTTTTTTCATTTTGTGCTCCTTTTTGTCTTTTTGCTCTTTTTTCTCCTCCTATTTTGTATAGCTCGCAAAAATTTTCCTTCCTCTTCTTAGTTTTTTTTTTTTAGATATGTGATTTTTTTTTTGTTGAAACCTTTTCTTGATATGAGTTTTCATGCATTTTTGTACTTTTCATACCCCCCATGCCTAAGATTTGCAATGTCTCCATTGTAAATTAGGTGGGTTCGAATTTAACTTAGTTCATTCATTAGGACAAGTGTTTGGTGAGCGAACGGGTTGAGGTGACTGTTGCGGATGATTTCTAGACTTGGGTACGGGTACTTGAGGTGGAGTCAACTGTCCTAATGGGTGAACCCTAAAGTGCAATATGAATTCAGTATAGAAATGTCGGGAAAAGTTTCGGGTTTTTCAAAGAATGACGGGTTGCCTCCCGTTAAGCGCTGAGTTTTACGCCATTGGCTGAGCGCAATGAGCTCAGGGAGAATGAAGGATAAAGGATGACTCAGCCAAATCTGTATTGGTCATGTCAATGAACGGTTTGAGTCTCTGACCGTTCACGACAAAGGGTTCAGAATTGTAGCTAAGTGGATTGATCTCAACGGCTTCATTTCCAAAGATTCGTCGGACTAAATAAGGTCCGACCTACTTAGATTGCAGCTTTCCTGGGAATAGTTTGAGTCGGGCATCAAAGAGTAGGACCTTTTGACCAGGGTGAAAGATCTTTCTAGATATGTGCTTGTCATGAAAGGCTTTAACCCGTTCTTTGTAGATTTGCGAGTTTTCATACGCATCGAGGCGTAATTCATCAATCTCGCTTATCTGAAGCTTTCTGTGGGTTCCAACCTTAGAGTGATCTAAGTTGCAGTTCCATACTGTCCAATAGGCTCTATGTTCCAATTCGACGGGGAGGTGACACGCCTTCCCATACACCAGTCTGAAAGGAGACATGCCTAATTGGGTCTTGTGGGCGGTCCTATAAGCCCACAAAGCTTTTGGAAGCCGGGATGACCAATCCTTCCTGTCAGGTCGAACAGTAACCTGGAGGATTTTCTTGATCTCCCAGTTTGGTAGCTCAGCTAGACCATTAGTTTGGGGGTGGTAAGGAGTATAGATTCTGTGTGACACCCCGTATTTGGTCATTAGTGACCTGAACTGAGCATTTGTGAAATGGGTCCCTCCATCAGAAATGATTGCACGTGAAATCTCGAACAGTGAGAAGATGTTTTGGTGAATGAACTTGAGAACAACTTTGTGATCATTGGTTCGAGTCGGAATGGCTTCGATCCATTTGGGCACACAGTCAACAGCGAGCAAAATGTATTCGAAGCTGTCCGAGATAGGAAAGGGTCCCATAAAATCAATCCCCCAAATGTCGAAAATCCCTCATACCAGGATCGGCTGTAAAGGCATCATGTCATGATGGCTCATGTTGCCCAAGGTCTGGCAACGGTTACATGCCTTACAGTGATTGTATGCATCCTTGAAAATTGTGGGCTAGTAAAAGCCACACTGGAGGACTTTTGATGCGATTTTGTGTCCAGAGAAATGGCCACCGCATACTTGGTCATGGCAGAAAGTATGTCTTTGATTTCTACTTCCGTGACACACCGTCGGATAATTTGATCAGCACCAATGCAGAATAAATACGGGTCTTCCCAAAAGTAATACTTGGCATCAGAACGTAATTTGTCCTTCTTGGCCTCTGGGCAATCAGACGGGATCTGATGTGATGCCAAGTAGTTTACTATGTCAGCAAACCAAGGAAGCCCCGTATCAATAGTCAGGAGGTGCTCATCAGGAAAATGTTCCGTGATGGGTCCAAAAGGGTCAATGATCTCAGAAGGAAGGCGGGACAAGTGGTCAGCTACCACGTTCTGTCTTCCCGCTTTGTCGTGAATCTCGAGGTCAAATTCTTGCAACAGCAAGATCCATCGAATTAATCGAGGTTTCGTGTCCTTCTTTGCAAGGAGATGCCTCACAGCTGTGTGATCCAAGTAGATAATAACGTGGGAACCCAGGAGGTAAGATCTGAATTTTTCAAGGGTAAATACTACGGCTAGCAGCTCTTTCTCAGTAACAGTGTAGTTACGCTAAGCCTCGTCAAGTGTTTTGCTAGCGTAATAAATGACCACGGGTTTTCCGTCAATTTTTTGCCCCAAAACTGCTCCTACAGCGAAGTCAGATGCATCGCACATGATCTCAAAGGGTTAAGACCAAGCAAGGGACTGTAGGATCGGGGCTTGGGTAACTTGGTCACGAAGGATCTCAAATGCTTGAGTGCATTCCTTGGAGATTTCAAAAGGTACATCCTTGGAGAGAAGAGTGGTGAGAGGGCGCGTGATTTTCGAAAAATCAGGGATGAATCGACTGTAAACATCGACGTGCCCCAAAAAAGATTGGATGTCCTTAATCGAGCTAGGCATAGGGAGTTTAGAAATCAAGTTAACCTTGGCTCGATCAACTTGGATGCCTCTCTCCGAAGTCAGATGTGTCAGGACGATCCCCTCAGGCACCATGAAGTGGCTCTTTTCCCAGGAAAGAACCAGATTCACGTCAATACATCGCCTGAGTATTTGAACCAAGTGCTGGAGGCAATCGTCAAATGATGCCCCAAATACTGAAAAGTCATCCATGAAGACTTCCAGATAATCACCTACCATATCAGAGAATATGGCAAGCATGCACCGCTGAAAAGTCACGGGTGCATTGCAGAGACCGAAAGGCATCCTTCGAAATGTGTACGTCCCGAAGGGGTAGGTGAACGTGGTCTTCTCTTGGTCCTCTGGATGGATTGCCACTTGGTTATAACCGGAGTACCCGTCAAGAAAGCAGAAGAATCTATTTCCCGCTAGTCTTTCAAGGATCTAATCAATAAACGGTAGTAAGAAATGATCCTTCCTCGTGGAGGAATTGAGTCTTCTGTAATCTATGTAGATTCTCTGGCTATACGGGTCGGTATGACCTCTCCGATTTTAGTCGTGATGGTGGTGAGCCCTACCTTTTTAGGCACAATTTGGATTGGACTCACCCATCGATTGTCGGAGATCAGATAGATGATCCCTGCATCTAACCACTTAATGATCTCCTTTTTCAGAACCTCCTACAGATTAGGGTTCAAACGTCTCTGCATCTCACGCGAAGGTCGTGCGCCCTCTTCGAAATAGATGTGGTGTGTGCAATAAGAGGGGTTTATACCAGTCAAATCATCAAGAGTCCATCCAATGGCTCTACGATGTTGTTGGAGAACAGTAATCAGACGAGATTCTTGATCAGGTGTGAGTCTGGAGTTTATAATCACAGGAAACGTTTGATTGGAACCCAAAAAGACGTATTTCAGATGATCGGGAAGGGCCTTGAGTTCCAAGATGGGATTATCAGCAGCAGCAGGTGGTTCAGAGTGTGTGTGAGGAATAAGGGTAGGAGTTATGAGTGTATCTAGATCAGGTTCAGACTCCTCTAATTGTGGGTTTTGATCTTCTTGTGGTTGATTGGGGATAATCAAGTTGTCCTCAATATGCGATTCATCAACCACGGCTTTGATATCACATATTTGTTCTACAACACTGCAATTAATCCCTTGTTGGGCCTTAAAGATGTCAATCTTAAGAGTCTGATTCCCAAATTTCAATTCTATTTAGCCCTCCTCACAGCTTATGTTGGCCCTAGCAGTGGCCAGAAAAGGTCTCCCTAGTATAATCGATGTATCCCTTGGGTTCTCAGGTGCATCCATATCTAGAACTATAAAATCCACTGGGAAGTAGAAATCCCGTACCCTAACAATGATATCCTCGAGTATTCCTTTAGGTGACTTGATGGATCGATCGGTGATAACGGCGTTGTGACTATGTTTTGTTGTTTTGTTATAGAAATTACGTTGTAGTACAGATAGTCATTGCCATTATTACAATTTTTACTCGGAAATGAAAGTTCTCCCGAGGTCGAACTCAGGGAGCAAGTTGTATTCTAGAGGTACAAAGTTTCTATTACAAAAAATAAAGAGAGAGAGAGAGAGATTTGTCTTGTTGGCTTCTTCTTCTTCTCTTCTTTCTCGTCTTTGTCTTCTTTTCTCTTCTCTTTGGGTCTGCAGTTTTCTTCCTTCTTATTCTTGCTCTGTTCTTCTTTTCTTGTTTTCTTCTTGTCTTCTCTTCTGTTCTTCTTGTCTTTCTTCTTGTGTTCTTCTTTTCTTCTTGCTTCTGTTCTTCTTGTCTTTTCTTTATTTTTCTTCTTGTTCTTCTTTCTGTCCGTCTCTTTCTTTTTCTTCTCCCTTGCGGTCTTGTTCATCTTTTCTTCTCCTTCTTTGTTGCCTTCAGAGCATCGTCTGATTTTTCAATCAGACGACTTAAGTAGCTGCTGCTACAGTGCGTCTTTTCTTCTTCTTTCCTCTGTGTCTTTCTTCTTCTTCTTCTTCTCGCAGTCCTTCTTCTTCTTCCTGCCTTCTCTTCTTCTTCACCTGTGCCTACACACTCAAAGTTCGATCAGAGGGCAAAACCTACTCTACCCTCCCCCACGTCTCTCGCTCTCTCAGAATTCACTCATAGGATAGCTCTCCCAGAGCTGCCGGGTAGTCGGGTATGCGGGTCGCGCCCGGGTCCAGGCCCACCGGCGTGCGGTGGTGGGCTAGGAGTGCAGGACGGGTAAACGGGTCGGGCCAGGTCCACGGGGCGTGGTCGCGGACGAGGCCGGCTCGAGCGGGTGAGAGGGACCTCACCCCGTGCTCAGGAGGCAAAGAGCCTAAGGCACTTTTTGCCTTTATGCGGGCGTGGGCCTCTCAAAAGTTCCGAGGTGGGACTAAATGTCCCACCCCAATTGGGCACCCGCAGCTGAGGGAGCTGTAGGCTGATGCAGCAACTGCGGGGCTTTCTCCCCAACTGCAGGCCTGGGCGACTGCGTGGCTACGAACCGCGCGTCCTGGCGAGTCGAACCTGGGCGAAGCGCGCCTGCAGCTACAGGTTGAAGGAGCTTCACCGGCTCAGCAATGGCGACGGAGGGCGAGCAACCTGTCCACAGAAGAACGGCCTCTCGGCCTAATCAGACAAGCAGAGAACCTTCGCTGTGGCACGGCGATGGCGGTGTGGGATCTGGCAGGCCGTGGGGCGGAGCGTAGGGGCTGCCCTAGGTCAAACTGTAGCGCGGGAAATGGGTTTGTTCGGGGGGTTTGCAGGTGGCGAGTGGCGGGAAATGGAAGGGCGGAAGTTGATCAGGGTGAGGAGGCGGAGGTTCTGTGAGGGTCGTCGAGTCGTGTGGGGTGGTGGAATGATGGGAGCGAGTCGCCGGGGTTTGGCCGGAGATGGGGAAGGTGAGGGCGATTAGGCGCGGTCGAGGGGTGGTTATGCAAATTACAGTAAGGAAAAGAAAGAGGGGAGGAAGAGGAAAGATTGTACCTACTCGGAGGGACGAGGGGGGGGCCGGAGCAGGGCGACAGTCGTATCGACTGTCACCGGAGAAGAAGGTGCCCAGAGAGAGAGGGCGGCGGCGAGGAGAGAGCGGGAGAGCGTGCGCTGGGTACGGCGCGACGCGGGAAGAGGAGGTGAAGGCAACCCTGCTGCTGGTAGTGCGGCAGAGCGACGAGGAGGAGGAGGAGGAACCGCCGGAGCAAGGGGGCCTCTGTCGGAGTGGGAAGAGAGGAAAAACGGGGGGGGGGGGGGGGGGGGTTTCTCCGTCAAATCCGAGCTAGAGAGTGCGGCAGAGCGTCGAGGGCTTTTATAGAGTCAAAATCAGAGAGGAGGGAGGAGGGAGACGACGTGCCTCCCTCGCCGAAGGACGCCGGAGATGGAGACCCATACCGTCCGTGCGTTCGCACGGGTGGTATGGGCGATTGCAGCGATCAGGGGAGTGTTCCTGCGACGGCTGACGTCGCAGGGAACCCCTAGTTGACTTGGCAGGGGGTCCCCCTCACCCTGCGCGGCGCCATGCCTCGCGCAAGGTCGCCGGAGCATGGCGCTGCTCAGGGTTTTGCAGGGAGGACCCAAATGCAAAGAACAAAGAAGAGTTAGGAGCCAAAATGCGAGGGTTTCAAAAGTTGAGGGTTAAAAAGTAATGAATGAGGACCAAAATGCAAAGTCGGTCAAGAAGGTCTCTTCTTAGGCTCAAGTTTTTATGCATGACTAAATGGGGCCTAAGGATTCTAATGGTGAATTTTATTTCTAGATCAGACCTTGTTTGACTGGTCAATTTACGTAGAAACCCAAATTAAGTCATTAATTGGTCATGGTTCTCAATGTAGGTCAAAATGGGTTCCTAAGGCCAAATTGAAGGTTCTAAACCCTAGAGATTATTTTTCTACGAATTGTAGAGGGTTTAGTCGATTTTTTATTTGCCTCGAACCTCGTGAATTGAAGTGGGTTTGTTTTAGGGTTACAGATTGTCATTTAATTCCTTGGAGTTGCTGTAGCCCTTATCAGATCAGATCATCCCACTTCCCTTCTTATTAGGTTTGTTTGACCTGTGTTTAGACCTTGAATTACCCTGCTTGCAGATTGTGCTGGTAAAATTGCATTTTTACCCCTTATGACTTGTTTTCTTCTTAAACTCAGAATTCTCTGAGTTAAGCCTTTCCTTGAGTTATGTAGGAGCTTTTATCCTTTGTATTAGGTTAAAATGAGCTAGTTATGGCTCATGATGAGGTTCTCATCAATCGGCTAACAGCAGTGTCACCTCTGTCGGTTTAAGCTCGGCCTCTTCAAGATGGTTAAGGAGGGATGTAGGTATTAGGTTTATGGAGGCACCTAGGTCTAGAAATGCTTTATCAAATTGGGTTTCACCAATTTTACATGAAATCAGGGGAGTGCCTAGGTCTTTTTCCTTGGGTGGGAGTTTACTCAAGATTACAGAGCTGGCTTGCTCTGACAGTATGATCGGACTCCCACTTTTGGTTCGCGGCTTACGCTTGGGTGTACACACGTCTTTCAAAAATCGTGCATAAGCTAGTATGTGGCAGATTGCATCCATCAAGGGGTTTATCTGGACCTGTTCAAAGAGCTTGATCAGATCCTCCTCAAGAGCCATGGGTTTGGTTATCCTTTTTCCCTTGGTCAAGGCCTCGGGAAATGGAACCTTGGTTGGTTCCTCTAGAATAGGTCCAGGTTCTTGATCTGGGATAGGGACATCTTGGATAACTATCCTAGGACTTGGGTTACTACCAAGCTTGGAGTGGTCTGGATAAGGTGGGTCTTGGGTTGCTTTACCACTACGGGTTGTTACAAAGTTTAATCCTGCTTGGTTCTGGTTTGGGGTTGGTAAAATGGGTGGCTGCTGTTGAAATCCCACATAAAATGTTGACTCTTCCATCCCGTCAAGTGATGGAATGGAAGGGGCCTGATAAATCATATGTGCGTGGCCTGGATTTAGGTTCATAACGCGCCTCTAGGTCGGCATGTTACTTGGGTCCGGCAAGGGTTGTGAAGGAAGTGTGCCCGGTTGGCTGGAATTTGCCATCTGGGTGAGTTAGTTACAGACCTCTTTGATCTCGTCCTTGTGTTGTTTTTGTATTGCCACATTCGTTCTCTAAATGTCAGCTAGTGTTTGAAGGATAAGAGACATTTAATCTTGGTTTGGCCCATATTGATAGGTGGGGTTGGGCCGAGGCTGAGGCGGCTGATATGGACGAGGGGCTTGTGGACGGGGTTGATAAAGTGGTCTTTGATTCTGAGAATTTCTCGCCCACTGAAAATTGAGATGATTTCGCCATCCAGGGTTGTAGGTGTTGGAAAATGGGTCATTTTGGATGGCATTGAGCTCCTCGCAGGTCTAAGGAGCCTCAGGAAAGTGAAAGTATGGGGGTTCAGAGTTCCCCCGAATGGAATAGAGTGGATCAGAGGTCCCTCCGATCCTGGAGTCAGACGGGGGTGGATACGAGTCCATCCCCTGAGAAGATTGGTGAAAGATGTTTTGCACAGTTTCCCTCTCGAGAGGTGGCTGTGCGAAAGAGTTCTGCGCAAGGGTGGCTCGGTGCAAATGCCGAGTCAGCTCGTCCACCTTCTTCTCTATGATAGAGACCTTGTCCAACCGACTGGCCATTAGCTCCAAGTTGACGGATGCGGACAGGCCCTGCGTCTCATGTGCTCCCCTAAGATTCGTCGATGCACGGGCATTCATCTGGTCGAATAAGCTCATGGAGTCATTGTTGATGGAGTTCTCTCACATGTTCTCGAGAATCTCCCACACCGTGTCCTCATGCTGACCCATGTTGTTTCCTCCGCAGGTTGCATTGACGAATAATCGAATGTCCTCACGGAGTCCTTGGTAAAAAGATTGGACTTGTTCCCATTTAGGAACTCCGTGATGGGGGCACTTTCGCATGAGATCCAAAAATCGGTCCCATGTCTCATGAAGAGGTTCTCCGTCTGTTGGGTGAAATGAGTGATCTGATGGCGCAAGGCGTTTGTCCGACCAACGAGAAAGAACTTCAAAATTCGGACTGAAGTTCATCCCATGTATTGATTGGACGAGTCTGAGTTTGATACCGATGAGTAGCCTTATCCATGAGGGAGAAAGAGAACATCTTCATGAGCAGAATATCCTGGTTTTATGCATCTGACCCGAAGGTTTGGGCCAGATGCTTGAGCTGTTTAATATGTTGGAATGGATCCTCTGAGTTAAGCCCATAGAATTTTGGTATGACATGAATCATATTGGGCTTGAGTTCGGAATCAAGACCTCCAGCCAGGATTTGGACTTGAGGCTCGATTGCCACCGCAGCGGGATTATAGTGATCTTGCATCATGGGACGCTGCGGTGGGTTCATGAAGTTTTGGAAGAGATCATCTAGGCACTGAAGCTGGTGCTCAAGATTGTTTTCTTATTCAACAGGTTGTGCCATGATGGAAGAAGAAGGAGAACTTGGTTCTGAATCAGAGGAAAGATCTATGTGGTGGGGTTGCTGCACAAACAAAGGTACCGAGGCTTGGCCTGGGGAGAGTGGATTTCTAAAGGAGGTCTTAAGGACCTCTTACCAAACATACACCGACGGATTTGACGAGATCAGAATGTGCTGGACCTAATCAAGACACTCAAAATGTGTTGGGTGACTATAAAGGTTTGGGGTGAATGATACCCCTTAGTCAGAAAGGTCATCCACCTAAGAATTACCTGGGCAGCCAGAGAGGGAGAGTCCCGCGAAGACCCCTACACGGTAGAGTGTCCACACGGGTTACAAGGTTTCCCCCACCCGACCTCTCTTGTCACTAAGATTCCAGGTAGACCAGAATGGGGACCTTGACCTCTTAAGTCTACCTCTTTTAGTTAAGATCAAGGTGCTTAGGATTCCACTTGAACTTTAAGCCTTTTGAGTGCAAAGTGACCTAATTTAAAGGTTGGTTGACCCAAAGAATCAACTTCACCTCTTTGTTCCTTTGAGAGCTTTTAGGTCCTTGCTTTTAGGGTTCAAGTAGATTAAGAGCTTGATTTGCTTAGGGTTTCTCTTGGATAGGTCTTTTCAAACAAGGCTTAGGCACACCTCTTTTTGGAATTTTTGCTTCTTTTCTTAAAAAAAGATGTGCCTCTAAAACCCTAGCTTGTAATCCTTAAGTTGGCTCTATTTTCTCCAATTTAGTTGCCTCACAAATTGGTATCTAGAGCTCAATCAAGAAGGTCTTAGCCCTAATTACCTTAAGTGGATGTGCAATAAAAAATGTGTTGAAATTAAAAATCAGGCAACTTTTATGAATTACTAAATATAGAAACAGGTAGCCCTAGATTGATTTTTCTTTATTTTCCTTTTTAGATTTTGAGGGGATTAAGAGAGAGGTGATGTAAACACATTTACACTATTTAAGATATCTATTTATGCATGTTCTTAAGCATAGGATTGCATTGTATGCTATAAATATTGCATAATATGCATCATCTTGCATTTGGAGTAGTTTGAATAAAATGGAGGTTAATTATCTCCTTTTATGTGCTTGGACAAGGTAAACTTTTTATCGGGGCCTCAGATCGAAGATCCAACCATACAGATGTGATCAGGGCGACGATTGGAGTTCAGCGACTCCAAGATCGCCCTAATCAGGCATCTGTAGCATCAGATAGTGATCGGGGAACCCTAGAAGATCAAGGGCTAAGATGGTGTAAATCCGCACTTCAAACGACAAATCCGACTGCACGGATGGATTCGGATCAACGATTGTAGCCTAACGACGCAAAAATCGAGTCAATCCGACACCCGTGGCACCATCTACATCATCTAGAAGATGGATAGCCAAGATGGCGCCACGTGGCGCCATCTCAGCCGTCCAACTGACCCTCAGGTCCACCGCTGCCTTTCCAAAGAGAATCCAACGTGCGATCTAGACCGTTGGATCTCAATCCAACGGCCCTGAACGCGCGTTCAAAGCTTCAACCGCCCACCCCATCCACCGCACAACGTAGTGGATAAGGCGCTCAGCTGCCTTCAGACGCGTGATCGAGTCTTCACAAGTGGGCGAGCGGCGCAGAATCGCGCGAGCGGGCAAGCGTCAGATCTTGATCGGGCGGCTGCGGGGGCTCAATAGCGCCCACACGCTATCGCACGCCCGCGCCTCACGCGACATCGCAGGCGAGTGGGCGCACGTTGAGGAGCGGGGAAAGCGCATCTTAAGCTATCCGATCTCACGATCGGACGGCTGAGATTCAGCAGACGTGCACAGGCGTTGCGCGCAGCACCCACTACGCCCACGATGGGGCTTTAGCGACGGTTTTATCCATCACTAAAGACCCCTTATTTAATGTTTTAAATATGTAATGACCAATTTGCCCCCACTCCTTGCAACTATAAAAGGAGACCCCCTCCACACGAAATTCTCATCCCTTCCTTCTCTTCTTTACCTCTCCAAAGCTCAAGAGAAGCTTATCCCACACCTGGGATGCTTCTCGCGAGATAAAGACCAATTTTCGTCCCCCTTCGGAAGTGGATCCCGCGACGACGACGACGACATGCTGCCCCGTTCCCGTTCTTCCGCTTCGTCCTCCTTCGTCTAGGCGTCGTCCCGTCCGACTCGTCGTCCAAGCGACCGTCGAGGAGGATATCTCTCTCCCGATTCTTTTTAATGCTTTCTAGAGTAGATTTACTGCTTTCTAGTGTAATCATTTTCTCGCTTTCTAGTGTAATGAACAATCGTTCTAATGATGAAATTCTATATTTATTCTACATCTCATTTTGATTTTTGTTTGTAATATTCTCTCTCTCTCTTACTCTCTCTCTCTCTTCTTTTTATTGTAAATAGTTAGATAATTTTAATCAATTGAATTACTTCGTGACAAATAAAACAAATGCGAATTTTTAAATCAAACGTCCACCTCCTTGTGTTCGACCTGGAATTTCAATTTCGGTATAAATTTTATTTGTTGAACACGAGTTCTTCGCTTTCATACTACGACGACAAGGTTTTCAAAATCGAACACGTTAGTGTAGCAATTCGTACGTTCAACAAGAGGGCTAATGAAAGTTTACCTATTCCTTGGCGTGGTTTTCGTGCGGCTGCTTTTCTTTCCTCAGTTTTCCCTGCGATACAACAAAAGAAAGAAATTAAGTCAGTAATGTATCATAAGTTGTGATTAAAGCTTCTAAAATGCCCATTGCTCCCTGGCAACGGTGCCAAAAATGTTTACACGACGAAATCGTGGTTTAAAAAGATATTCGTTGCAATATAATTTGAAATCGTCCTATAAACAATTTACAATTTTATTACTCGAAATTCAAATTTTCTTAGGTCGAACTCAAGGAGCAAATTGGTATTTTAGAAGCAAAAATCACAATCTCAAATTTTACTCGAAATATGATGTTCAATAATAATGCAATATATATGAAATGATAGAGAGGAAAATGTAAAAAGAAATAGATTCTTTTTCTCTTTTCTTCCTTCTTTTCTCTCTGTGACTTCTTTTTCTTCTCTTCTTCTGCCTGGCCGCTCCTCTTCCTTTCTTCCTTTGATTTTCCTTTTCTTAGACGTCTGATTCTGTGAATCAGACATCTTAACTGATGGATGCTATAGTGCTTACTCCTCTGTAGTCTTCTTCTTCTTCTTTTCCTTCACTTGGCTTTCCTCTGTCTTCAGCTGCTCCTCTTTTACGGCTTCCTCCTTGGCTTCTTCTTCTTCTCTTCTTCTTAGTCTTTCTCTGTCTTCTTCTTTTCTTCTCTGCTGCGCCTCTGCTTCTCTCCTTCTGCCCTTGCTTTCTCTCTTCTTTCTCCTCTTTATCTTCCTGCGGCTAAGTCTCTACCTCTCTTCTTTTGTTCTTTAGCTACCTTCTTCTTCTTCTTTTTCTTCTCTGCTGCGCCTCCTTTTCTTTCGTCTCCGCAGCTGCTTCCTTTTCTTCTTCCCTACGCACACACACAGAAGCAAAACCTAGCCCCTACCCTCCCCTGCATCTCTCTCTCTCTCTATTTCGCTCTTAAGAATGCTCTCCCAGAGCCTTCTTGGGTTATCGGGTCGGATATTCGTGCCCGGGACCAAGCCCACCGGCGTGGGTAGGCGAGGAGTGCGCTGGTAGTCGGGTCGAGAACCAGGTCCGCGGAGGTGTGGGTCGCGGATGAGGCGTATGGGATGAGTGGGACCTCACACCGTGTCAAGAGGCGCTAAGCCCCTGGCACTTTTTCCACTTATAGCACTTTGCCCGCTTCAAAACTTCCGAGGTGGGACTAAATGTCCTACCTTCTTGCGTGCGCTCGTAGCAAGTGACGCACTCAATTGCAGCAAATGTGGGGACTTGGCTTCCAATTGCTGAGCTGGAGTTGTTCACAAAGGAAGTCCGCGTGTCTAGACCTGAAAACCTGAAGCCTGGAGCCTTGGTTGAAGCTCTCGAGCTTGCTTCATCCTCCGTCAATGGCGGCGAAGGCCTGAACCCTGTCAACAAGAAAATGGCCTTACGACCTCGTCAAAACACGTAGGGAGCTTCGCCTGAACACGGCGAAGGTGGTACGGTGGTCGGCGTGGCGTAGGGTGGCCGGGGTGGCCTAGTCATGCGTGCCTAAGTCACCCTGTGCGTGCGGATGTGGGTGTGTTCGAGGGGCATTCTGGGGGCGAGTGGTTGTTCGTGAGTGGGTGGAAGGTGGACAGTGGACGGAGGCGGAGATTATGAGGTGGTTGGCGAGGCGTGTGGATGCGTGGAGTGACGGATGCGCCTCGTCGGAGGTCGGCCAGAGATGAGGGAGATGAGGGTGGACAATGGCAGTCGAGGGGTGTTTTACGAAATTGAATGAGGGAAAATGAAGAGTAGAGGGAGAGAAAGAGTTCTGACCTACTTAACAGACGAAAGGAGGGAGGAGGCAGACGGCGAGTATCTACCTTCGCCGGAGACAAGGGCCTTGAGATGGGGATGACGGCGATGAGGAAGGGGCCGAAGAGGCTCGCGCGGGTATGGCACGATGCGGAGGAGCACGGCGGAGAGGACTCTGCCACTGGTATGGTGGCAGAGTGACGAAACGAGGGAGAGGAGTTCGCCGAAGCTTGCGGGCGTCTGACCGGAGATGGGGATGGAGGAGATTTTGATGGATTCTCAAGCCAAAACAAGCTTGCCTCATGTGGAGGGATCTGGATCTTCTTATATAGGCACGGGTAGATGGAAGAGTCGCGAGGAGGCAGCCAAAAGTCTTCGTCGGGGCATGGCTGGAGTGGAACCCATACCCCTCGAGCGTTCGCATGAGAGGTCTGGAGCGATTCTGGGCATGGGGAGTTGCTCATGCGGTAAGGGGTTTCGTAGAGAGCTCCCTTGGGAAACGAGGAGAAAAACTGCCTCGAAACCTTACCGGAGGTATGGGTCCCTACTGCAATGGCAGAGGGACCAAAATGAAGAAAGTGACAAAATTTTGAGGGGGTTTTTGCAAGGGTTTCCAAAAGTTAAGGGCCAGGATGTAATTAGGTGGACCATTTTGCAAAGTAGGTCAAGATGACCTTCCCTTAGGTCCAAATTTTGGTACAAACCTAATTTGGACCTAAGGCTAATGGTGAAGTTGGATTTTAGGTTTGACCACGTTTGACTGGACATTTTGTATAAAAACCCAAATTAGGTCAAATATTGGGCATGGACCCCAATCTAGGTCAAAACAGGTTCCAAAGGCCAAATTGAAGGTTTTAAACCCTAAGGGATGTTTTTTCCATGAATTTTAGAGGGTTTAGTTGATTTTTGTCTTACCTGGAACCTTGTGAATTTAAGTGGGTTTGTTTTAGGGTTATAGAATGTCATTTAATTCTTAAATTTCATAATAACCCTTTTCTGATTGAACCATCCCACTTTTTCTCTTATTAAGTCTAATTAACCTATGTCTAGACCCTTAGAAATCCCGTTGATGAACTACACTGGTAAAATTACAGTTTTACCCTTTGTTTCATGTTCTCTTCCTAGATTAGTGATCCCTTGAATTAGGCCTTTCTCTTGGTTATGTAAGAGCTTTTGTTCACTTTATTAGGTCAAAATATGCTAGTTAGGGCTCATCATGAGGTTCTCATCAGTTAATTATGTATTAAGTCAATAATATGCAAGGTCCTTAATTATATGCTAAAATACCTTAATTATTGATTAATATGCATTTATCTATATTTATTTAATAAATATGACTTAAACCTAAGCATTTAGCTATTTATAATTAGGTTAATAAAGCTTATATTTATTGAGTAACATAAGTTAATAATATAAATAATAATATTAATCATTAAATTAAATAATGTACAAGGGGTTAAAATGTAATTTCAGGACACAAATAAATTATTTGATATATATAATATATAATAAAAAGTTGAAAAAGAAAGAAATTAATTTACTTATTTAAATTAATGATTAACATTTCAATCCCTAGAAACTATTGCACATAAGTCCTTTTATTAACATTTTGGTCCCACACTATTTACATCTAGGTCCCCCAAGCATCTTCTTCCTCATCAACGGTTTGCGATCTCCGGTCACCTTGAGCTCCAATGCCCGAAGATTTGACAGATATTCTTCATTTCCTTGGTCGTCAATCTACCTAGTAACAAACCTCACCCATCTAACAACTTGGATGTATTCTTAATAGCATATTCCAACGTGTAGTGCTCCACCATCATTAGAGACGACAATGGAGGTTCCACTGAACCTAGATAGATTCTTGGCCAAATTCTTTCCTCTTAGAGCTCCAACGGCCTATAAATACCCCATACCTAACCTCCGATCAAAGTTAGCAATTCCCTTCCCTCTTCTACAACCATAATTACTCCTAAGCTATTCTCTCCTAAATCTGACGACCCTCCCTCTAGTTCTCGAGTCCTCACTAGCGACATGAACTGCCTTTCTCACCCCCTCTTCCTCTGCTTCACCTCGCTAGCGGTGAAGGAAAATCATTTGCTTACCACGACACCTTTGATCCAACACTGGAGTTCTATCTTCCCCTTTGATTTCTCTCTTGGATTTGGCATGCCAAAATCGAGGTACTTTCTCATCATTTCATCCAAGTAATGTTAGATTTAGCTTTAGCTTGTGGATTAGTGTAGTTAACCAGTAGGAGTATGATTAGATTTAGATCCTTCTCATCACCTTCTCCATCTCTAGCAAGGCCAATCCGGCCTTGTCCGGAATTCCTTTCATTAAATCTACTCCAATTTCACTTTTCCTAACCTCCTCATGATACATATCCATCTTCTCTAATCTTTTATTAGCTATATATCACAATTTGCCCAATTCACTTCAACATCTTGACCTCTGTTACCTATGGTAGAGGTCAGTGGAGTTAAACCGCCAGATTGATCACTTCATCACCATCATATCAACCTGTAGAGTAATTCTCCTCACTTTATTGAAGGATTCAATGAATCTATAGTTCTAGCAAACTCAAACTCCTTTCCGAGTTAATTTGAGATTGTTACACTTCATCAAGTGTTTAAAGAATCAATTGTTGTGTTTCTGAGATATGCAAGAAGCTCAGGAAGCTTCTGAGTTCAATTTAGAGTCATTTCATTAAGTTTTGAGTTTTGATGATTAATGTCGTAAGTCACTGGAGCTTTGATGAGCTCCGATGACTGGGAATTTAAAGAAAAGTACTTGACCTTAATTCTGATGATCTAAAATCAATTAAGGACTTATTGATGATTTTCCAATCATTCACCTTGAGTTTTATTGATTGTATCACTGTGACCTTCATCTTCTTCCTTAGCTCTGGCAAGATCATGTAGAGATAATCTCTTAATCTTTGAGCTTCCAAATAGATTCATTAGCTTTAGTGTAGTTCATTGAATCTAGAACAACCTGTTGTTAGGATGTTAGATGTCTAGATAGTCTTGTCGATCAAACCCCATATGGAATACAAGTGGCAGATCTGGTAACCAGTGTTAAATAGATCAAATTCCCTGTTTGATGATTCCATTGAATTCCTTGCATCATTTAGAGCAAATTTGAGATTTTGTTTTGATTAGAATTGCTTTGAACTTTTAAGTCAACTTTTGGTTTGTCCTGGTCAAACCCGGGCTGCCATGGGAGCTTAGAGCTATTGAACTCGATGTTTGGAGTTATTGAGTGATTGCTAGGTTGTTGGGAAGTTGTGAAAGTCAATTTTAGTGAGTTCTAAAGTCAAATAGAGTTTGTTAGCTATTCTAAGCATTTTGGGTTATTTTGGTTTGCAGTTGAGCTTGAATTAGCTCTGGATAAAATTCTAAGCATTTCTATAGTTAATTAGTTGCAAATCGATCTTCTATAAGTGTTTAGAATTGATTTAGAGGCCCTAAATTATTAATTGAGTCAACTCAATGTCAAATTGGAAGTCTCTATAAGCTTTCTTTGCTTATTCTGGAATGATTAGGCATTGAGAGAATCTAATAGGTTGAGAGATAGAGAGATAGGGTTGTTAGCACATTCTACAGGTGAAGATTGAAACTGTTGTAGCTAATGAAGCATCTGTGGCGAATTAATGATCTAAGCAGAATCAGGAGCTTGATTGGACCAATTGAATGAACCAATCAAAGAATTGAGTTGTGCTGGAGTTGCTGGAGAATCATTGAAGTCATTTGGTTAAGATTCATTTTGAATTGGAGCTGAATTGGAGAAGAATTCAAGCATTGAGCTAGAGGTGTGCGCTGAAGGAATCTAAGCTAATATAGTGCGATGTCGGTGGGAGAAAAGCGCTTGCAACCATGTAAGATGAACCGCACCCAATGGCCTCTCGTGACCTGATGAGGAAATCATTATGGCTCCTAATTCACATAAATTAGCTAGTTTTTCTAGTTAAATCACTAGTAATATCAAGTAAATAGGGTTAATTATACATTAAGTTAATAATATGCAAGGACCTTAATTATAAGTTAAAATAGCTTAATTATGATATATAAGTATTTAATTAATAATAGGACTTAAAACAATCATTTAGATATATATAATTAATTATAATTAAGCATATATTATTTATAATAACTAAGTTATTAATTAAGTTAATAATGACAAGCACTTAATTAAATATAGATAAAATGACAAAAAAGTAATATCATGTCAAGTATATTATTCATCATATTTATAATAATATATAAAAAGTTGACAAAGGAATAAATTAAATTACTTAATAAAAATGACTATTTGCATTTTAGTCCCTAAGTTTCATGTCAATTAAGTCCTTTTATTATTTATAGGTCCTTATATATTCACAAATAGGTCCTCAGAGCCTTTCTTCTTCATCCCTCTTCTTCTCCATCAATGACTGATGAACGCTGGTGTTTATATCTTCCGATGACCGACGACGTATTGACATCACATCCTCTTTTCCTTGTCCGCGAAGCTCCACCTCAACTTCCTCTACTCATCCTACGGTCCAAATAGATCTCTAATCCTACTTCGCATAAGTGACTAAGCTCACCATTATCAAAGACGACAACGGTGGTTACATTGAATCTAGACTTTCTTCCAGCTAGACTCTTCCCCCTTAAGCTCCGCTATCACCTATAAATAATCCCTCTGACCTCTGATCTCAGTTAACAACCCCCTTCCCTCTCCTAACTAGTGGTTGTTCCTAGGCTATTCTTCCCTTGACTCTAGCGAGCTCTCACCCCCCCTTCGGAGCTTCTCTGGTGGAGACGCTCGCCTTTTTCACCTCCTCTTCCTCTTTGGAAGTCATGATAGGACTTAGGAGCATCATCCTCTTCTTCTCGCCACTTTCCTTTCTCACTGGATGATTGTTGTCTCCCCCTCTAATTTCCTCTGCTCCGCTGAGCGATTGTTGAGGCCCTTCTCATCCTTTTGTCCAGGTACCAAGTAGTGTAGAATTAATGTAGTTTGTAGATTAATTTTAGTCGCTTAGAAATATAGGAGTAGGCGTAATGTAGTTGATCTCAATTCACCTTCTCCAACTCCGGAGTCAATTCCAACTCACTGGATTCCCTTTCACCTACTTAACCACTTGAACACCTTCTCTACCTCCTCATGTTTCCATTCCACTTCTTCTTCCACTTAATTACACACCTACTCGCCTAGTTCACATCACCTTCACCCGTGAGCTTTCATTATCCATGGCTAAGCCATAGAAAACTCTTCACACTCAATTGGGGCCCTTCACCATCCTCACTACACTACTCGGGCCCTATTCCACTACTTAATTTTATCTAATTAGCCACCTAACTAAAACACCCAATTTCACTCAACTTCTGGAGTCCGCTGTCGATGGCGACGCTAGAACAGTGCTCCCATCTAATTAGCCTCTCATATACTTTTGCAATCGTCATTTGAATAATTCCCCTCATTCAATTGAGTGAGATCTTGTTCCCTGAGTTCTGGCGAACTCAGGATACATCAATTGAGAAATTTGGATTTAAATCTTCTATCTTTAGATCAATTGACTTAATTGTTGTGTTCTTGAGGTTTATGATGACCTCAGGAATCTTTTAAATCACTTCTTGAGCTATTCCATGAAGATTTGACTTCAGATGATCAATTTCGACTATCACCGAATCTCCAGTGAGCTTTGGCGATATCAAATGTGAGCAACAGAGCTTGAAACTTTACATAAAGCTCTAAATCGGCATTTCTTGATCCACTGAGCATTTTCCACTTAGTGGTTTCTTATTGCAATGATTTATTCACTCTAATCAGCTTCTTCTCTAACTCCGATAGCACTGTGTTAAGTGTTGCTGATACTCTCCAAGCTTTTAAATAGATCCAAAAGCATCCTTAGATCCTTCTAAGCCTAGAACAGCCTTAGATTAGGTTGTTAGATCTTGAAATCATTTTGATGAACAACACCACCCTCGTGCTTAGGCGGAAGGTCTGAGAATAGTTCTTGATAGGTCAATTTGAGATCTTTTTGAGTTAAATGAGTTCCTACTGTTGAATAGAGGCAATCTGAATCATTGATTTAGTCTGAAAACATTTCTAGCTAAAAGTCAACATTTGAGCTTGAATGGCTAACCTGAGGAAGTTCTTAAGGTTTTAGGCTTCAGAATTAAGTTCTAAGGGTTGATTTGAATTCCTTAGGTTGATATTAGTTTATTAGGACAGATTTAGGGTTTAGGGTTTAGGGTTTAGTGTTGAATAGAGGCAATCTGAATCATTGATTTAGTCTGAAAACATTTCTAGCTAAAAGTCAACATTTGAGCTTGAATGGTTAACCTGAGGAAGTTCTTGAGGTTTTAGGCTTCAGAATTAGGTTCTAAGGGTTGATTTGAATTCCTTAGGTTGATATGAGTTTATTAGGACAGATTTGAGTTAGTTTTAATCTTGTTTTCAGACTAAATCGATTTCCTACCCAATTTGGTCTAGTCTGAGCTTCAGAGGAGTTCATAGGGTTTCTGATGAATTTTAAAGCTCAAATTAGCCTAGATCTATTGTTTTCAACCTCCTGAACCTATCTAGATCTATTCTAGAGGTTTTGATCTATCTGTTAGGTCAATTGACCTTTTGTTTCACTTGTTCTAAGCTTTAGATTGAAGCTCTGAAGCTTGTTGAGCTTCTTAAGCTCCCCAAGTCCTTCATTCCCTTCTCAAAGGGTGCGGAATTATGTCAGGCACTAAGTGCAATCTTAATATCGAAGAGAGAGAAAGAGAGATTAGTCTAGAGATTAGAAGGTACCATGTGCTGCAGTTGCTACAGTGCATTTGTGGTGACATGTCAACTCTAGAGGATCATCCATGTTCCTCCAATCAAATTAGAAGTAGAAATTGAAAGTAGAATCTAAGGGCTTTCAATTAAGCCCTTAATCTTAGGAGCTGGATCTGTGAGTCGACTGGAATTAATTCATGAAGTTGGCACTGGAAGTGAGGCAATTGCAGAAGGAATGAGGCTCAAATAGTCCCACCTCGGGTATTCACAAGTGTTATTAGTGATATAATATGTTCTGCGTTGTAAGCCGCTTAGTCGTCAGCGTAGGGCACGAGTGAGCATGTGTGTGTGACGACTCGAGTTCCACCAATCGACAAAACCTGTGCCATCATGTACTAACAAGCATGAACTAATCACAAGATCGCAGTCACTCAACACATAATCATAAAACAATAATAGCCAATCAAACAAAATGTAAAGCAGTAATGAAAAAGAAGCAAAGTACTGAGTAGAGGGTTTACCAAAGAATGTAAGCACGTAAGCCAAGAGATGCACAAACGGTTGTCACCTTGCTAGCTGCCAAGAACACCTGAGTATGGAACCCAAGAACTATGTTAGTAAAAACTAAGTAGAGTAGAAATAGCAACTGAGCACAATAGTAACCTAGAGCAAGGGGAAATGAGTACTATATCTTTAATTAAGCCATTTATTAGACATCACGTTATTCCGTTCCCTTTTATATATAAAGTGGAAGCCCAAGTTATTTCAGTCCATAACCTAGTAATCAACACCTCAGGATGCGAGGCAATCTCGTGTAACTTCCTGAGATACGAGATAGTTATAAGCCATCTTCTTGGCCTAAAAGGCAGCTTATACCTATCAAGTCACCTCAATCCATCATTTTAGGGTCTTAGCGGAAAGGGTTAGCAACTACATTGTATCACGTGAACACGTGCTAGCTACATATGCTGAACCATAGACAACCAATAACCCACAAACCGGTCGAGTAAAGAAAGTAAACTCTAACCCTCAAGCTACGCATCCCGCTATCCTAGTTGGTCACTAAGCCTAACCAAAAGAGTCGTAGGGAGGCCAGCAACTCCTTAAACTAGCCCAAAACCAGCCTGAAAGACCAAAGCTACAGCTAAATCTGGTAAGTAGTAGGGCTAAATCCAATGATCTAGTCTCTACAATCCCGATAATTTCTTCGTATTGATCTCATGATCATTCCTAGATGATTGAGTTAATAACATTCATTATCTAGGCCATGATTCCAACCATTACATTCATTATTTAAAATTATGAAGAATTCACATGATACCCATTATGAACCATAAATTAGTTCGTTTCTAATTTACAACAGTGGTCTCAAGTAATATACTGATTAACGATTACAACGATACTTATTTCACGCAAAATGGAGTTTGTTTCAGGCATGTGATAATAGGGTCACATTTAAGGTTCTTAATCTTGATCATTCCTGTAGTATGAATCTATTTCATATCCAAGTATCCAAGGTCAAAGTTAACTCCCCAAAAAGGGTTTCAAATTCAACAAGGGAAATAACTCATGCTAATCAACATGGCATACGTGAAGAACCATGCGGAACAAGTTCGCAATACCTGAAATCGGACCGGAAATAGGTAAGGGGTAGAATACTCTTATTATTCACACTTGCTGATTCAACTCACATAATTATAAGATAAAATCAGTTAAATTCACACTAAAATCAATATTAACTTCTTGTTTAATTCTAGTGACAAAACAAGGTTTTAACAATGTTAGAATCCACCCAAATTCCCAGGTTTTATCTTTGTTCAAACTAACTATTCTAAGGCGATAATTATTCACAAATCATTATCTTATGGTGATTTGAAGTACCCAAATTGATAACCAAACATCACAGGGTTCCACACATAGCAAGAGAATGAGGATGCGTGTAAGCAGCAGTATGTGTGAAGCACAACACAGAAATCAGGTCCAAAATACACAAAACTGATCAAAAACAAGGAATGAGAGGGACTACGTTACCTAACATCACTATAGGGTCAGGATGACTTCAGATCATGCGTTAAAGGCCCTGGGATGCATGTCGGACCTTCCTTGTGATCCATGTACGCAATGAGAAGTCTTCTTGAACCAAGAACAGATTGGGAACCCACTTATACACGTTTCTGATTTTTCATGATAGTAACAATTAACAAAAATGAAAATAAAGTGTACCAACACATAGTCCGTGTCGATACGATTCCAACGGTACCTTATTTGTCGAATTCCAAGGTCTGGATGGCCTCGAACCGCTCGAAACAACGCGAGGGGGTCACTGAACCATTTGATTCAAGTAAACCACCGCAGCCCACTCAAGCCATGTGTGGGATACATGTCATGTGCCTATTGGCCAACACGCAGGCCCGCAGATCGCCTCATCCACACCTTCTCTTGCCATCCGTGCCACCACATGGCACGCATCGAACAGTCGTGCATCAGTCCCCTGTGTGCGACCGTGCTTGCCCTTCGCATCTCTTCGTGCGACATGTGTCGCCAATCCAACATGCGCTGCCAGATTCAACGGGCCATGCTCGTCGCTGCTGCCACCATTGTGAGAATTGCAAAGGGGAAGCTTGGGTTCTCCACGATCACGATTAGGTCCTTGAGAATTTTGAATTAAGATTTTTCTCTCTTTTCTCTTAGGTTTTGGGCTCTCTAAGGGTTAATGATGACCCAAAGAACCAAGGGGCTCTATTTATAGACCCAAATTAGGGTTATATTTATGATTAATGGAGTGAAATACCCAAAATACCCCTTGGGTTGGGTCCACCTTACATTTAGGTCCTCTTCAACTTGTTTTGGTCATAACTTGATCTATACACCTCGAATTCATGCGAAACAAGTATCGTTGGAAAGCCTACAACAAGGGGAATCTAACTGTACCATGTATGGCACCATTTTGATTTGGTTTGAATAGGGGTTGACTTGAAACTCGCATTTTTGAAATTTCAAGAGGTGCTTATACTATCATCAAATCGCGACCATGTTTACAGGTTCGAAGTGACCCCACTAGTAGAAAAAGTACTGTTCGTGATGGAAATTCTCGACCGTTCATGTAACGATCAGTAATAAAAGTATTCTCAACCATTTTAAGAGAAATGATTGCCAAAAGTCTGGTCATTAACTTTCCCACCTGCAAAACAGTCGAGGAAGTTGAGACCATTCTCGACCATTATAATCAGTCAAGAATAAAACTTTACTCAACCGTTGTTATTAAACTATCAAGGATAAATGACATCCTCGACCTTGAAATATATAAGGGTCGAGCAAGTGAAGTAATGTTAAGATGTCTGGTTGACACCATTCTCGACCATTTATAACAGTTGTGAATAATAATACAGTCAACGGTTTCCATATTAATGGTTGATGACAATGTTTTATAACCCGCCAACGCGGGTGGCCAAATTTTCAAAGTCCATCGTCAACCGTTTCTTCATAACAGTCGAGAAAAGCATTATTATTGTTACAACCCGGTTCTCGAATCCCTACAGGACACAAGAATCGGATCGACTCGACTGATCCCAAGACCCAGCCGTCCAACGAGAAAGTAACCAAAAAGCAGTAAAATAAACCATATTTACCATGCAAGCAACTAACAGTAACAAAAGTACAGCAGTAAAGAAAAGAACTACTACAGCACATACCACCACAACAGTAAGGAATTTAAAACAGGTACGAAAATCTGATGTTTACAATAAAGAGTACAAGGTGGAATAGAAATACTCACTACTATAGAAAAATGGTACAAAAGTACAACTACTGGGCTCTACTAGGCCCAGCACCCTCCGCAGCTGCAGGCTCTGGCTGCTCAACACCTGGTCTTGAAAAAGGTGACAAATACGACACGTCAGCGAAACGCTGAGTAGAGTGGCAACCAGCAAGCTAAGAAAACAGTAAAGGTGGACAAGTAGTTATCTTTTTTAATTCCTTTCTTTATTTCTCTAATTACTATTTTCTTGAATTATTTCTCAGATCTTTCTCTTGATCTCGAATGTTCCTCATGGGAACGATCTTGATTGCAGTCTTTTCCGAAAAGTAGAAGTAACACGTGGTGCTCTCCTGGTCGGGAGAGTCCCCCGTGGTGGTCCTACCCTCAGTCAACCACCCCAAGGTCACTGACAAACGTAACGGTGACTACGGCATGCGCGATAAACGCACGGGTAGCTACCCCGCACTGGCACGCAATCAGTCGTTTCCGTTAACGGCTGCGCCCCAAAACACAGTGCGGAACCAGTATAGGGCAGAGCCCTCTCAGTAACAGGGGTCCAGCCCCTCCACAGTAACCAAACAGGGGTCTTGCCCCTCCACAGTCCGTGCACCCTCGCCTGACTACCCTGGTTTGCCCAGTGGGCCTAACAAGTCGGTGTAGGACGGCTAGCTGAACCTCGGGGCCCGTGGGGTGGCTAGCTCTCTCCCTACACTAGTAGCTCTCCCTGGTACTGGTACGCGAGGGCCAAAAGTCGATACAAAGTGTCCAGACCTAACTCCTGGTCTCTGGGGCGGCTAGCTCCGCTCTGCACTAAATAGGGGACAGTCACTCTCCTTGGTATTCCGTACTCAAGGGCCAGCTCACTTCCCCATCCACTTTCCCAGTTCCATTCTATTTATCTTCCAGGAGCTTTACTCCTAATTCCTCGTAGGGTTCATGCTCATCTTTCTCTGGCCAAGCCATTTTTAGATTTCATCATTTCAGTTTTATTCTCATATAGCCCGTGTTTCCAACATTTAATATCAATTTATATACAAGCAGCTCAAATTTAATTTTCAACAACAGGAATCACATGTAGCAATTACTATCAACAGTACTCTATATTTCACAGGTAGCTGTTATCCAATTACAGGCAATTATCATTATTCTATCTACTTTTCCAAGACTGCAATTCATGCATTCACGACATTCGTTTCAGTGTTTCTGTTCCTAGGATTCATGCCACACCCTAGGATCTATCATTCAATCTAGTTTTCAAGTCCTAGGATTCATGTCATACCCTAGGATCTATCATTCAATCTAGTTTTCAAGTCCTAGGATTCATGCCATACCCTAGGATCTATCATTTAATCTAGTTTTCAAGTCCTAGGATTCATGCCATACCTTAAGATCTATCATTTAATTCAGATATGTATTAATTTTTGTAATTAACTAGGAGAAGTCACTGTACCAGCAAAACCAGGAGTAATGGGGGTGTGATCAGCAGGTTCATGTGCCTCCGCAACCCCCAAAGACGCAATAAAATGTGGTCCTAACACAAGGATAAGTCACAAGGAACCACTCAGAATAGGATACAAGTACTTTAAACAAGTAGAGGAACTAATTCTGAGAAGAACAAAATTTTAAACGTGGAAATCGGACCTCAAACGGACCCTAAACGGGTCAAAAACGACAACTCTAACCCAAATCAGACGTCTGGAACACTTTCCAGACGTCTTAAAAAGTGGTCCAGGTCATACCTCACTTCTGCACTACTCTTCAGACGTCCAAGATCCCGCTGGACCGTCTGGACCTAGTTCCAGATGTTCGACTATCACTCCGGACGTCTGGAGACGCTCTCCGCCGTCTGGTGCTGTGCCCAGGCATCTGATCTGCGTGGGAGGGCATGTCCTCGTGCCTTCCCGAAGCGAAACCTGCATGCGTACGCAACACTCCTCAACACGACACATCTCATCCTTCGACGGATCGGCCTGCATGGCCGCATCTGCAAAAAGGAGGAAGATGAGAAATATCGTACCTTTCAGACGTCTGGATCTCTCTACAGACGTCGCCTGCGTCATCTGGACATAGGTCCAGACATCTGATTCTGGAAAAATTTCCCATAATCAGGACCTCCTTGGCTTCTTCCTACTGCGCACGGCCGCGCAGCGCCGCGCTCGCCCGCCTGCTGCCTGAGCTGCAGCAGCACCGAGGTAACCTCCCCAGCACTACGCTCCCGCTGCGCGCCCGTCGGTTGGCCCCGAGCTGCTTCGGCGAGCTCGCTCTCTCTTCCTCGCGCGCTCTCCCTCGTCTCCCTTCTCGCTGCACCTCTTCCTCTCTCACGCACCCGGCAGCAGCTGCTGCCCACGTTCTCTCTTTCTCGTGCTTAAGCTGGAAGAAGGAGGGGATGGTGGGGTGGTGGGTGAGGGAGAGGGAAGGGGTACTTGAAGGCGTCGGGAGGGAGAAAAAGCGCCTGCATGTCGGCAGGCTCAGTCTGTGCGCAAACGCACGTAGACTCGAAATCGTACGCCGCAAAAATTTATTTCCAGACGTCTACGAAGGCATCCAGATGTCTGACCAGACGTCTGGACCAACTCCCAGATGTCTTAAAGTGTGTTTGATGTCTCGGTCTTAACAATTGCCAATCGTTATTAATGGTCGATAATAATCTTATCGTCAACTATTTATTAGGAACGGTCGAGAATGTCGAGTAAAATCCCTACCGCACACTCGACTCCCTCCCCCTTCGTCCCAAACCCTCCTCATAGCAACCGCGCGACCTCCTCCACTAACACAGTAGCCGTGCGACCTCCTCCCATTGGCTCTTCCTCCGCGACTGTCGTTGCGAGTCCTCCTTCGCCTCAGTTCCTTCTTCTCAACCTCAAGCGGTACCCGTCCTCCTCCTCTTCTTCCTCCTCCCTCCATACCACCTGCCTCCTCCTTCCCTTCCCCCTCATCGTCGCCCTTCCCCTCCCCCTCACCCACCACCAGCACCACGACCACCTGCCACCCGCACCACGACCACCTGCGGCCACCACCTCCTACCCCTGCGGCCACCACCAACACTACCACCACCCGCTGCCACCACCATCCTCCTCCCTCCCTTCCGCCACCACCCTTATCCTCCTCCCTCCCTACCTCCTGCCTCCTCCTTTACCTCCCCCTCATTGCCGGCCTTGCCCTTCCCCTCCCCCTCACCCACCACCATCACCAGCTGCACCACAACCACCCGCTACCACCACCTCCCTCCCTGCGGCCACCACCACCACCACCAACCATCTCCTCCTCCCACCTCCTTCCTACTGCCACCACCCTTCTCCTCCTCTCTCCCTACCGCTCAACCATGATCCTCCTCCCTCAATACTGCCACACCCATCTATTCCTCCCACCTCCTTCCTGCTGCCAGCACCACCACCACCTCAATCTCCTCCCTTCCCTCCCCTTAGTGATGAGAAACTCATCATGATCGCTAATTACCCTTAATTAACTAGTCTTTCTAGTTAATTAGCTAAGGTTATGAACATATAAGGTTTAATTATTAAATAAGGGATATTTGGTAAAGGACCTTAAAATAAGTTAAATATGATATTTTATCATTCAATTAACATTATTAATAATTTAATTAATAATTGGACTCGAAATTTTATTAATCATTTCCTTAATTAATAAGTTAAGTAACTTAAACACAACATATACATAAGTATATAATAACTTAAGTAATTTTAGTTAATCTAATAAATTAGCCTAAAAAGGTCAAAAATGTAAATTCAAGGTGAAAGCATAATAATTACCTTATTTACTAACATATATAAAAAGTTGAAAAAGATCTAAGTTAAAATAAACCTTTAAAACCTGGGTTTACGTTTTGGTCCCTAAAACTCATTGCAATCGGGTCCTTACGTTTCACATAGGTCCTTAAGTTTCATTACATATAAGTCCCTGTCGCCTTCTTCTTCTTCTTCAGCCGAATGGACGATTGATGACGGAGAGTAATGCCACCGTACGATCACCGCCTTGCCGACATCAACCTTCTTTCTCCAAGCTCTTGGAGCTTACGCTCACCACTCCATCTTCATCCACCGGTCTAGATTAATCGGAAATCCTAATTTTTGGTGGGAGTTAACCTCACCGTCATCGGAGACGACGCCAGAGGTTAAGCTCCTCGAGCTTCTTCTTCGTCCAGACCCCGCCACTCTCTTCGTCGCCAACCATTATAAATACCCCCTTTCCCCTCCGATTTTTCTCAAGTTGGCTCCCTTTCCTCTTCTAACACTGAGCCAACCCAATAGGCTATTTGTCTGCAACTCCGGCAACTTTCCACACCACTCTCCGACTTCCTCCATCCATTTTGATCAGCTGAGGAGATCACTGAGGTTAGTCGCGTCTCTGGATATAGGCAACGACCAAGGAGTCCTCCACTTCACCTCACATCCGCCCGCCGGAGAATCTTCTTTACACCCTCTGATTTCATCGTTCGCCATGAGCCTTCGGCAGAACCCTATTGACCCCTTCGTCCAGGTAATGGTACATTAGGAGTAGGAGTAGGAGTAGGGTAGTTTAGGTAGGTAGTTAGTTATGTAGTTTAGTTGTAATTCTAGATTTCAGATGTTCATCTTCTTCGACTCCAGCGAGCTCCTTGAGCTCGCCAGAGCCCTAGTTTTGTCTTTTGAAATCGTTGTCCACCTTCTTTTATCTTTCACGATCATTTCTATCACACTTAATTCTTTATTTTATCATTTAATCGCCTAAATCACCTTCCACCTCCATTGACTACTGTTGCTATCCATGGCAGCAGTAGTTGATTTAGCTTCACATCCCCAGGGTCTTCCATCATCTTTTCATCACTAAGGACCCTATTCTACACTTTATTATGTATAATTACCATCTATAACTTAAACGCCCAATTTTAATTAAGCTCCTAAGCTCGTTGTCCATGGCGGCTCACGAGTAGTTAAAATCCTTAATTATATATATATTTATGATCATAAATATCTGTTGACTTGTTTTGACCACTCAATTGAGTGGGAAAACAAGTCCTGAGCTTTAACTATATCAGACTTCATATAAATTGAATTCGCTGTTAAATCTTAGTTTTAATGAACAAATGAAGATTTAATTGAGTCCCTGAGGTTCCTTGCAACCTCAGGAACCTTCTCAGATTAAAAATGGCACGTTTTACCATTTTGTGCACAAAATTCACCTTTTACTGGATTCACCGGA
Organism: Thalassia testudinum; assembly: GCA_037157565.1. NCBI lineage: Eukaryota > Viridiplantae > Streptophyta > Magnoliopsida > Alismatales > Hydrocharitaceae > Thalassia > Thalassia testudinum. The sequence continues at coordinate 123,608,719 of JAZHRO010000036.1, read as the reverse complement.
GCTCCAGCAAGTCAAAATTAAGTTTCAGCCTATTAAGCTTAGTGAAAAGCTCCAGAATGATGTAATTACGATCACTGATTGCTCTAAGGTTGTTTATTTGAAGATTAAGTGATTGGAGATTAGATTGAGTCTTCATCTTCTCCAACTCCGACAGAGTTGGAGAAGTCTGTTAGTTAGGTTTAAGTTGCGTTTAAAGAGGTCTAGAAGCTTCATTGTCGTACCCTAAGTTCATTCCTATCAGTTAATCATTGTAACAACCTTTAGTTTTCTCTATCGAACATACCACATTAGGAGCTCAAGCGACAAACCTAAAACCCTAATTTCTAGGGTTTACACATCTGTTTAAGAGCTCAACTTAGTTAATTAAGTTAATTTCACTTAATTAAGAGTAGAGAAAAGTAACTTAGGTTAACTCGAAATTGTGTCGGTTGTGTATTATAGGGTCGAATTAACCTAACATTTTAGAATTTTTTTATTGGTTGAGTCTAGGTCGTTCGCTGGGAGGTATAATTCATTCTAAATTCACTAGTTATCTTTATTTTTCTTTTTAAGTATAGGAGGTATATTAAGTTAATTTTAAGAACATGAATTTTGCTAAAAATTGATTAGAATGGAATAACAAGCAAAATCCCATAAGAGAACATATTTACTCAAATGATTTACTTTATTAGCAAGTAAACATGTTAATTTCCAATTTATTTTAAAGAAATTAAGGCAATATAAAGTTCTTCTATTAAAACATGCCTTATTATAACATTTAAAGAAATTTGCAAGAAAAAAATAAATTCTTTTCTTTATTTCTTCAGCCTCTCTCTCTTTTCTTCTTCTTTCTTTCTCTCTTTCTCTCTTTTTTCTTTTCTTTATTTTTACTCTCTCGAGCTCTCTTTCTTTCTTCTCCTGTTCTTGTCCTGCCTTCTTCTTCCCTTAATATTTCCTTAAGCCTCTTCCTTAGTCTTCATGCTTATTAGCCTTCAGCCTTTATGAACACTTAGCCATCATCTCCTTCATTCTCTTTTCTTTAGCCAGCTAAATCGGGTTTATTTTTTCTTTATCCAAAAATTATTTTTTATTTACGGCGAGGTCCTTTCGAGGATATACAGCACCCTGAGATCAGGGTGGGACCTGACCCAACCCAGTCCTTGCCTGATTTCAATTATGGTTTGATTTCAGTTTATTTTTCGATTCATTATTTCGAGCCAATCCGACTCAACCAAGCCAAACCGGTTCACACCTCCCAAGCCTCGCCCTCCCAGGGCCAACACATTCGCACGCCCACTTGGGCGCACACCCGCAGGCACACACATGCCTACACACACACACATGCTCATTCATTCAGTAACCGTGCACCGAGTGCTAACGACTGAAGGGCCCATGTAACAAATTCGTTTTATTCTAAGGCGACCATTCAGAGCTAACCGATATGTGACCATCTTAACCCCTCCCAGACCCGACTTCAATTGATAATATCTCCCTACTCAGAGCTCCGTTCCAAGCGATTTAAAGCTTGTTGGAAAGCTTTAAGGTAGCTCTACAGAATTGAAGTGTCAATTTTAAGATAAGAGGATGTTTTCCTCTTCAATTTGAAGAGTGAATCTAGGGGGTTCCTACGGGTTTTAAACTACCTGGAAATGGTTTAAGGCTTCACAGATTCCACAGATGGACTTTCCTCTCTCAGTTAAAGGTCTGAATAGGTTCTGCAAGTGATTCCGCAGCTACTGGAGTGAGTTTTGAAGCTCTTAAAGCTTCAGGAACAGCAGAGAAGTTGAAGCTTCTCTGAAAGCTTCAGAGACTGAAATTTACAACTCTGAAATGTGCAATAGACACTTAAGAACAAATCTGCTAGATTTTGACAAGTTCTAAGGGTTAAAACTAACTAATCTAGGCAGAATTCAAGAGCAAATTTCATCCAAATGATACTTCCATCAGTTTGGGTTTAAAAACAACCTAAACTGATAGGTTGTGAATTTCTAACAAAATACATGTTTGAGCTCAATTAAATCTCTTTCAGTTCATTCAAAAAGATCTCAGAAACAATTCTATCTCATCAATTCCTCAAATCGAGCTCAAAACTCAAGAATCTGACTTAGGTTTGACTGTAAAGCCTTGAATTTTGACTTTCTAATCTAAGCCTCTTCATAGGGAATTAAAGCCTCAAATAGGGTTCTTTCAACATCAGGAATTCATTTAGCCTCTTAAACAGATGTGTAAACCCTAGAAATTAGGGTTCTAGGTTTGTCGCCTGAGCTCCTACTGTGGTCTGTTCGACAGAGAAAACTAAAGGTTGTTACAATGATTAACTGATAGGAATGAACTCAGGGTAGACACTGAAGCTTCCAGACCTCTTTAAACGCAACTTAAACCTAACTAACAGACTTCTCCAACTCTGCCGGAGTTGGAGAAGATGAAGACTCAATCTGAGCTCCAATCACTTAATCTTCAAATAAACAACCTCAGAGCAATCAGTGATCGTAATTACATCATTCTGGAGCTTTTCCCTAAGCTTAATAGGCTGAAGCTTAATTTTGACTCGCCGGAGCTCGCCGGAGCTTCGATGAGTCCAGTAAAAGGTGAATTTTGTGCACATAATGGTAAAACGTGCCATTTTTAATCTGAGAAGATACCTGAGGTTGCAAGGAACCTCAGAGACTCAATTAATTCTTCATTTGTTCATTAAAACTAAGATTTAACAGTGAATTCAATTTATATGTAGTCTGAGATAGTTAATGCTCAGGACTTGTTTTCCCACTCAATTGAGTGGTCAAAACAAGTCAACAGATATTTACGATCATAAATATATATATAATTAAGGATTTTAACTACTCCTGAGCCGCCATGGACAGCGAGCTCAGGAGCTTAATTAAAATTGGGCGTTTAAGTTATAGATGGTAATTATACATATTAAAGTGTAGAATAGGGTCCTTAGTGATGAAAAGATGATGGAAGACCCTGGGGATGTGAAGCTAAATCAACTACTGCCGCCATGGACAGCGACAATAGTCAGTGGAGGTGGAAGGTGATTTAGGCGATCAAATGATAAAATTAAGAATTAAGTGTGATAGAAATGATCGTGAAAGATAAAAGAAGGTGGACAGCGATTTCAAAAGACAAAACTAGGGCTCTGGCGAGCTCAAGGAGCTCGCTAGAGTCGGAGAAGATGAACATCTGAAATCTAGAATTACAACTAAACTACCTAACTAACTACCTACCTAAACTACCCTACTCCTACTCCTAATCTACCATTACCTGGACGAAGGGGTCAATAGGGTTCTGTCGAAGGCTCATGGCGGACGACGAAATCAGAGGGTGTAAAGAAGAATCTCCGGCGGGTGGATGTGAGGTGAAGCGGAGGACTCCTTGGTCGTTGCCTGTATCTAGAGACGCGGCTAACCTCGGCGGATCTCCTCAGCTGATCAAAATGGATGGAGGAAGTCGGAGAGTGGTGTGGAAAGTCGTCAGAGTTGCAGACGAATAGCCTATTGGGTCGGCTCAGTGTTAGAAGAGGGAAGGGAGCCAACTTGAGAAAAATTGGAGGGGAAAGGGGGTATTTATAGTGGTTGGCGACGAAGAGAGTGGCGGGATCTGGACGAAGAAGAAGCTTGAGGAGCTTAACCTCCGGCGTCGTCTCCGACGACGGTGAGGTTAACTCCCACCAGAAATTAGGATTTCCGATTAATCCAAACCGGTGGATGAAGATGGAGTGGAGAGCGCAAGCTCCAAGAGCTTGGAGAAAGAAGGTTGATGTCGGCAGGGCAGTGATCGTGCGATGGCGTTACTCTCCGTCGTCAGTCATCCATTCGGCTGAAGAAGAAGAAGAAGAAGGCGACAGGGACTTATATGCAATGAAACTTAAGGACCTATGTGAAACTTAAGGACCCGATTGCAATGAGTTCTAGGGACCAAAATGTAAACCTAGGTTTTAAAGGTTTATTTTAACTTAGATCTTTTTCAACTTTTTATATATGTTAGTAAATAAGGTAATTATTATGTTTTCACCTTGAATTTACATTTTTGACCCTTTTAGGCTAATTTATTAGATTAACTAAAATTACTTAAGTTATTATATACTTATGTATATATTATGTTTAAGTTACTTAACTTATTAATTAAGGAAATGATTAATAAGATTTCGAGTCCAATTATTAATTAAATTATTAATAATGTTAATTGAATGATAAAATATCATATTTAACTTATTTTAAGGTTATTTACCAAATATCCCTTATTTAATAATTAACCCTTATATGTTCATAACCTTAGCTAATTAACTAGGAAGACTAGTTAATTAGGGGTAATTAGAGATCATGATGAGTCTCTCATCATACCCCCAAGCCAAAGTTTTGCTAGCCCCTAGCAAAATTAACTAAGACTATGATGATTTAAAGCATTTGGGTTTAAATTATTATTAATAGTAACTATGTAGAGGAAAGCTTAGGTCAGAAAATTTTTTTAAGTTTAATACAAATGATTAATGTATAGAGCACTTGTGAAAATTTCTTTACTTAGACTTATACTTATAACATTTTCAAAACACACTTAAAACAATTTGTTAACAAGAATTTTGCTCTGAATTAGAATTCTTCAAAAATCTCTTAATCCTTTGTAACTATTCTTAACTCAAATTAGAATACAAAGTGTTTTAAGGAAACAAAACTTAAGGATTGAGAATTAAATTTTAACTCAAAAACTCAATAGAATTAAGTTGATCCTTTGTTTATGATATTTGATTTTTATCAATATAAGTTTAAGCAAATTAACCAGATACTCATTATTAATCAAACTTAGAGTAGTAAAACTCTAATTCACTAGCCTACAACACTAAAGAACAACTTCTAGACCTAGGATTCTGTTAATTCTTCTCCTTTAGGTCTCAACTTAAAATCTTCAAAACTTGATTTCTTAGGCTTCATTGCCCAATATGAAGGTTCAGTAGCTATGATTTTAAAACATATGTGCTTAGTGAAGAGAATTGTCCTAAAGGCACTCAAAGTTGCAAAAATCCAGATCTTAAGACATCAATTTCCAATCCCAATTATTCCAATTCAAGCCTTTGGCTTGGCTTTACTCAGGTTTGGTTGCTTTCTCCTCACCATTTTTCTATCCTGAGGTCAACACCTTTTGTATATATCTCCCCGGTGGACCACTGGGTCTCTTATTCCTAGTATTTTTATCTCCATATTTTTTTTCACTTTTTCTATAGGTTAGAACACCCATTTGTAGCGAAGTGTTCTTTTTATTTGATGGAAGGAAGGGTAGCATCCATTTGTAACGAGATGCTTTATTTATTATGTGGAAAAACTGCATAAGCACCCTTTGTAACGTGGCACTTAACTGCAGGGTGTTTTATTTATTTTTTTCCTCTCTTTTTTTTCCCTTCTCATTTTTCTTACTACCATTATTCTTCAAATCATTTTTCTAGATGAGTGGCACATCCTTCACCCTTTCAAGAACCGCCCCACGGAAATCCTTGGACTAAAGAGGATTCAGAACTGATCTCTTAACATCTGTGTTTTCGTGGTCTCAGATGCCAACAAGACAATTCTATGTGTGAGAATTTGGATATTTAGGTTACTTAGCTCTCAAGCCAAAGCTTGGACAACAAAGCCCTTCACTCTCAGGTTCTTCAAATTCTTAGTTTTCTCCTATAGGATCCATTAAGACAAAATTTATCAAGTCTAGTTATTTATCTTTAGCCTGTAATTCTTGTAAACTAAAATGCTACTAACTCTCTATCTAATTAACTCTGAATATCTGGCCTTTTTACTTAACTTTATGATAAAATCAAAATTTCAAAAAGTAAAAGGATTACTTAATCTAATTGATTAAAAAGTTATAATTTAATACCAAAACTTAAGTTTAAATCTTAATACACTTAGTTTCTTAATTCAAGATAAGAATAGAAAAACAAATCTTAAAAAGATTTAAAAGATTCATAATTCAAATAAAATCTTGTTGTAAAATTTAAAAGTGTGCTTTTACAAAATGTTTAAAGTAAAATCTAATTGAGAATTGAATGCTCTTAAATATCTATATATATTCTATATACATTTTAATTTCTAACATAAAAGAAAATTAAGCTCTTAATTATAATATATATATATATTTATTTATTTCTTCTTCTTTTCTTCTTTAAAAATGAATATACCCCTCTTATTATTTTTATGAATTTTCATTTTCAAATTTTTGTATTTATATATTTTTGTTTTTATGTATATAAGATTTTCCAATTTTTATGATTTTTTTAAAAATTTTTCAAATTTTTATGAAAATTTTGATTTTTTAAATTTTTATCATTTTTGGAATTTTTATTTTTTTTAAAATTTCGTGGATATTTAATTTTTATGTATTTTTATTTTTTAACCCACACTTAAAGTGAAAATTTCACTTCAACATCCCGTAAGTCAAAATTTTACAATGTACTCATTGTAAGGGTGAAAAGATATTACACTTCATTTAGTATGAAGTGATGGAATGAGTCGAATAGAGGATATTAAAAATCTCTGTGCAGACGATTTCAAGTTTGACCAAAGGTCAGAGTGGTCAGTCGGACTAAATGAAAGTAATCGGTAAAATATAAAGTGAAATTTCAGAGTAAGGATAGAAGAAAATCAAAAAGATAAAAACAGTAAACAGCTATGTACAAGTGCTAAGTTTTGCGCCTTTAGCTAGGCGTAAACCCTAGTAAAGAACTCCTAAAAAGAATAGGTATGTGGTAAAAGCAAAGGAGTTATGAAGGAATTGGATCAAAAAGAGAAAAACAGATTCAACCACCCAGTCAAAACTTTTCCAGAAATTGCCTAGAATAGATCTTGCAGAACCAAAATCAGATTCTCATGAAAAATCTTAGAAAGATCAGAGTGAATCTCATGAAGATTAGATCTGATTTAGGTTGAGATGTAGAATATTAAAGATTGAGGCAATTAAAAAAATGTTTCCATCCAAGTTCAGAAGATCAGCAGAGTCAGTTTTGATTCTCAATGATAGGTGGGTCATTTTGACACAAAATAGGTTGCTGATGCGGGTTTGGTGGATTATTTTCAGGTAATACGGAGGACGGGTTATGATTAGAATCAAAGGCTTGATTAAGGAAATGGACTTGGCCTTGATTTTGCCTAGGATTTGGCAGATTCCTAGGATTCGGAATTAGCTGAGATGGAAGAGTACCTGGCTGACGAGATTCAGCCAAAAGCGTGATCTGATTTTGTAAATCAGCCAACTTTACCTTACATTGCCTATGGATCTCAGCGAGAGCTTTAGCATTTTGTCGCTGACTCTCTAACACAGCTCTTAAAATTTGATCTAGCTGTGTATCTCTAATAAGCCCTACTGGGTTTTGCGAACCCGTGTAAAATGGCCTCGCATTGTGTTGCTGAAACGACAATGTAGGCGGGTTTTGTCTGGTTTGAGTCGGATATGATGGTCTTTGTGTATGGTCAAACCAAGAAAAATTAGGGTGATTATGCCATCCAGGATTATAGGAATTTGAATATGGGTTTGATCTTGGTGTGTATCCCTGAATGGCGTTCAAGTCAAGAGGAGAAGGCATGTTTTCTGCAACAGGAAAGGGTGGGGAAAAGGGTGGGTAAGATTGTGGGATAAAGGTCCCTCCTTGGGTTGGTGAAGGAGTAGATAGAAAACCTAAGGAAGATGGATCTCTAGAATCCAGATTATTCACAAATTCCCTCCCCGCGGGAATTTGCGAAACAGGTAAATACACGGGATTCATAGCAAGTAGAGGCGTAAGAGTCTTCATTGTGTTTCTGACCTCGTTGAGATGCTTTGCTACGATATCGACTTTGTCCAGTTTTTCTACAATTATCTCTAAATCCTTTGAATTGGACGGGTTACTGATCTCATGAATGCCCTTATGCAGATTTTGGTGATTTGTGTTTGCGTCCTGCGTAAATTGCGACATTGATGCGTTGTTGATTGAGTTTTCCACCATCCCTTCAAGTAATTCTGAGGCGGATTCTGCGTCGCGATTTAAAAAATTCCCTCCACACGAGGCATCGACTAGATTACGAATGCCCTCTTGTAAACCATAGTAAAAGATATGCATGAGTTGCCAACGAGGGATGTCGTGATGTGGGCATTTCCTTTGCAATTCATGAAAACGTTCCCACGGTTCATGAATTGGTTCTCCTTGGTTTTGATTGAAAGTAGTAATAGCTCACCTTAAAGCATTGGTTCGACCAATAGGAAAGAATTTCTTCAAAAATGCAGATTCGAGTTCAGCCCAAGTTGAGATTGGTCTTGCTATAGTTCTATACCAATAAGCTGCTTTATCTTTAAGGCTAAAAGAGAATATTTTCATTAGTAGGATTTCCCTATTTTGATTTCGAGTTCCAAGAGTTTGGGATAGATTCTTTAGATCTTCAATATGTTGAAATGGATCCTCGGATGCAAATCCATGAAAGTGGGGTATTAAACCTATGATATTCGGCTTTAATTCAGGATCATTCTCCCCAATAGGTATCCTAACATTAGGCTCTACTTGTGCATTAGATGGGTTATAATAATCTCTAAGTAGAGGCCTTGGACGAGGAATCAGTAAATCAGGGATCTCAAAACCAGCCTCAGGTCGAGGTGGAGGACGGGTTTGAAGAGTCTGTAAATTGTTTAAGGCTGCTGTTAATAAATTGATTTATCTAGTTTGCTTAAGCATCCTAAGGTTCTTGTTCAGGAGTGCCTCATGAACATCAAAAGGCGGCATCTCCCCCTGACCAGAAGAAGAAGGGATCTCAAGATTTAGATTCTTCATTTGATCCATAGAAATAGATGGATCAGATGGGAAAACCATTGGTTGCTTATCTGCAACCGGCCTGGGGTCACCTGTCTCCGATGGTGCAAGAGGCGGATGCAAGGATCGCCTCCCGTCCATAAAATGAAAAATAATGTGCAAAGGCACACGCACATCACCAATAAAAAAAACAGCGGCACAAAAACCCGCAAAACAGCGCAAAGACGTAGGTTTTGCTCTTCTTTTAAAGGAAAGAAGAGATTCTTAAGATATGCAAAAGTAATTTGACACAAACAAATAGAATAACAATATCAAAATACGCGTCCTAATCTGTGTCTACGCAGGTGCATACCTTAAGCTCAAAGGTCTAATGTCTAGGATCGAGACCGCTCACTACTGGCTCCCTGAGGTTCTAGTAGTGAGACAGACTTGTTGATCTTCGACCAAAGCCCTAAGAGGTGCAAAGAGGAGAGATAGAAAAATAGACTCGTGTGACTCTAGTGATCGTGCTGTGTGCGCGATAACATGCAACAAACGATAGCGATAGAAAAACCCGCATGCATTCTGCAATCATATTTAAGTCACAATTTTTAACTTCCTCTTTTTAGTTAATCTTTTACAAAAATATATCAAGTAAAATACAATGGTCGCTTTTTAGATCTTTTCAAACAAAAATATGTGGTCTTTTTAAATCTCCATGGACAGGGATCTACGTGAGCTTCTCGTGTTTTCCCGCTGATGCGAGAAAAATAGTAAAAATTCCCGAGTCAGATTTGCACTAATATTCTAGCAAGAAATGCACTCCTAAGAGTGTATACCTATGAATGCTGCTGCTAGTTAGATAAAGATGTATTTTTGTATTTTTTTATTTTTAATGCAACAAATCAAAAGTATAGAAATACTTACAAAAGAAGAAACAACAAAACAACAACAGATTCCTGCCTTCTCATAAGATTACCCGAAAAGGTAAATCTGAAAAGAAGACAGAAAATAAAAAAATAAAATAAAATAAAATACAACTAATTAGAACAAAAGTTATTAAAAACAAAAATATATTTACAAAATACCTCCTAATTAAACAATTAAACCAACTAAATTCTAGTGAATTAAGGGATTGCCTCCCCGGCAACGGCGCAACCTAGCACCATATGCTATTAGTTAATTAATGTGTTTAATAACACCTAGAACATGATTTCTAATTTTTTTTAATAACACCTAGACCATGATTCAATTAATAGCATATTTCATTCTGTTAGTTCAATGTTCTTGTCTTGCTTTCCTTCATGAGGAACCACCGCGTTCATAGGATCCTTGGTTAGAATGTATAGCTTCTTTTGCCTCAACAAAGATGTGAAAAACCAAGGACCAAAGAATATAATTTTGGACACCACTAAGCTTAATGGATGTGTCTTGAATTAAGATAACAGTAGTGAAGGACAAGGGCTAACCTCGGTAAGGGAGAGGAGGATGCCAAAGTCACTACACCAAGGCTAGAAGAAGCATGGAAATAGTAAAGATGATAGATTTGTGACAATCGGAATGAACCTATGCCACAATCAACAGGTAGTAAAACATCCATACTTCTATGCAAAATACATCATGTTTGTCATCACATCAAATGAGCAGACCAACAATCAACACATGCATCCTAAAGGTAAAAAGTTAATTTATCTTAGTACATGGATATTAGTCCTCTATTATAAGAATGACTGAAGAATCCCACATAAATCATGCAGCCACGTCTCTTGGCCAAAAAAAAAGGATCTTGCACACAAATCTCAAAAGCGATTATGCAAGAATCATGATCATACAGCATGCAAATAAAGATAATGGACATAGATCATGCATTTTCTAAGTTAGGCTCCTACAGCATACTTGCCATAACAATCAAGCACCTGCTACAACGAGAGGAGGGATTGTCGCTACCACAAAGAATATGGTGCAACAAGGAATGGACCCATGATGAGGATGGGGTAATTGCATAGGTTGGACCTACCCTAAACCTGCAATGGAGCCAGAGATGCTACAAAGATTAGGCATGTCAAGGCCTAATGTTTCGATGTGTTTAGTGCATGGATTTGTGAGGGGGCAAGAGCTTGAGCAATTATAGGGATTAAGGTGTGGCAAAGGATGATTGTACTGCAAACCTTGGATTGCCACATGCATTCATTGCATTGATGTCAACACTGTTGAAACTCCACCCATGGATGATGGCATCACCACCTTAAGAAGTGAATGTTTAAGGTCTCGAGCTTCGATTTAAGGTTTACTTTTAGGGTTTTGGGTTTAAGATTTGAGTGTTAGGGTTATGCATCTAGGGATTAGATTAACAAACTTAATGTTTAGGGTTTTATAAAGGAGAGAAGGATGAGAATGGAGAGGGAGGAAGAGGAACATGAAGAAGATTAGGGTTTTAGAAAGTAAGGAGGAGGAGGAGGAGAGGGTTGGGTGGAGCGTGTTGGGTGAGTTGAGATGGGGAAGGGAGAAGATCTTTGGAGGGCATCGGGGATGGATGGAAGAATACTGTTATCCTTAGGTTTTAGGTTTTGAAGTGGGGATTTGATCACCACTTCTAATCACTATTGAATTGTGTTCTTAAGCTGTTTGAATTATTTGATATTTATATTTAATTATGAAATTTTTAATACAACTTTGTAGATACACACACTTGCACAAATTTAGATGCACTTGATGACAAACAATAGGAATTTTAACCCCTAGGTAACATGTTGTGGGAGGGATATAATTGTGTCAAAATACTAGCCTATCGAGACTTATGATCAAGTCATACGGATAATGCAGAGTGTGTGTATACCTCACTTACATGCACGATGAATTGTCTTTATAACATGTCATAAGTGTCATCGTCCTTTGCTTAGAGAAGTTCTGAACAAAGGGGGGTCCTTGAAGATTTGATCACAACTTAGGATTACTTCTTGCATGTAGCCAGTGTTTAGAGAAATTTCGGTCGCATTTTCTCGCTCTTCTCCAGTACACCAACTAATCTAGCTTCGATCTCGAAGCGCCCTTTAGTTGGGGCTATTGGGGATGTAGTTAAGGTTAGTCATGGGGGGTATATTAGAGAAGTGAAGGGAAATGCTGCTGAAATTTCTCCAAACACTGGTTGCATGTAAGAAGTAATGTTGTAATCAAATCTTCAAGGATGGGCTATTAAGTGAAAATCTTCTTAAAATACACATTTCTTCCTTATCCGAGTCTAACTTATGAGTGATCTTAAAACACACATTTTTACCTTATTCTAGTCCAACTTATGAGTGGTTGTTTTTTACATTTAGATTAATTATCATGGATACGTCATGGATCAATATGAGGAATTCGAATTACCACGAATACAAGAGTGGAGTGATTTCATTTCTAGAGTGGGTATTTCATGATGATAGGAAGACATTTAGACGAGGTGAATTCCTTCAACTGATTTTATGCCCATGTAGACACTATTTGAATGGGTTTTTCTATGACCGGGGCATAGTTTTGGAGCATGTGATATGTAACGGTTGGTGGCAACATTACGTAAATTGGACAGCTTATGGTGAGCAAATGAGGGAAGTTAGAAATGAGAGAATTGAAGCCTTCGAAGGAAGTGATGATAATCAAGGAGATGAATTGGATAAAATGTTATATGATATGAGAGTAGCAGACCATGAGGATGCAGATGACAATGAGATGTTACAAGATTGTAATGAGTTGTATGATGCATCAAGGCAGTAGAGGATCCTATTATTCTGGAATAATGTCAATATCGAAATTGTCATTTCTTCTGAAATTGTTTCAGATGAAAGTGATGAATAGAGCCACAGTGAAATTAATATATGAGGTTCTGGAATTCATTGGAGATCTGCTGAATAATCCTGCTGGGTATCCTAAGTCATGGTATGATGCGAAGAAGCCGATACATGGGCTCAGACTGAAATGCGAGAAGATTGATGCCTGTCGTAATGACTATGTCCTGTACAGAAATGAGTACTCATGGTTGACTAACTATCTTGAATCTGGTGAGGAGAGATATGAGATGGGTAAGTCAACAAACACCGGTGGAAAGAAACAACCGAGAAGGTTCTCTGTTATTTTCCATTGTCTCTATGTACAATGCCTATTCATTTCTAGTAAAATAGTAAAACTGATGTTGTGGCATCAGGATAATAAATCGAAAGATGGATGCATCCATCATCCAACATATTCTGATGAGTGGAACAGATTTAACGAGAATCATGAATTATTCGCAGAGGAGGCACGAAATGTGAGACTAGGTCTTGCAAGCGATGGCATTCAACCCATTTAAGAGCGTGTATCCATCATATTCCATATGGTCGGTGGTCATGGTAACTTACAACTTATCCACATGGCTATGCATGCAATCTGCATTCATGATGTTGACACTCCTTATCCTAGAACTCAAGCAACTAGGAAATGCAATATATGTTTATCTCCAGCCATTGATTGATGAACTGAAAGTCTTGTGGTACAGTGGTGTTCAAATATATGACACATCATCATAATTAAAATGCCCAAGTTAAACTAGAAACTAGGTTAAACACTATCGAATTAACACATAAAATGGCTTAAGTGTGGGAAATAAAGAAAAAGACCTAAAACATCAATTTTATGCTAAAAACGCATAATTAGGTCATTAAATGAGATATTCTATTGAAGAAGGTTAAATGCTGATCCAAGTACAAATTAAACACATAAATGAGCTCAAAATTCTAAATCAAACGTAAAATTAGCTTCTAATATGTTCAATTAAGCTTCATTAAAAACCTTGTTGCATTTGGACATCATTAGGGCCTTACATTTAAGGATTTGCATTTAGATCCTTCACACATCGCATTTTGTTCACTAGAAAACCTCTAAAGACGTACTTGAAGGCCGCAAGAACCTTTTTGAAAGCCCAGAAGGACTGCTCTGTAACCATTCTTGACCACTTTTGGGCCTCTGTGCAGTTTTTCTGCCCCTTCCCTGAGGGGCCTTTTGCATAATTACACCAATAAAACCTAACGTCACCTGCATGTCTTCACGTGCGCTATTCATGCAAAGAACAAGGGCAATCTTGGTCATTCAATCTTTGTTCCCATGATCTGATGGCTCTCATTCAATCAAAGCTTCTCACGATTCGATGCGTAGCCTCACCTCCTTGCCCAGATCCCATCCAATGGCCCATTTTTTATTTAAACCTCGCGTGTGCTCTCTCCTCTCCATCCAACCGTAGGTGCCCTAGGTCGCTAATCTCACCACTACGGTGCCTTGATTCACTAATCATTTTACTTAAGCACCTCTCTAGCCTCCCGCTCAAAGGATCAACCTCCTCTCCTACTTCTTTGAGGCTGATCCCTTCGTCCTCTCCAGTTCTTTTAACCATTTCACTCCCCACATCAGTGCCAGTGGTGTGGTTTTTCACCTTTTATTCTTCCTCTCCACTAAGGATGACGTACGCCTGAGGATGACCCTAAAGCTCCTCCCATGGGCTTTTCACTCGCTGGAGATCCCCCTCCATTCCACCTCCTTAGCCGTCGACTCTAGATCCAAAGCTCCCATACCTCTGATTAGCTTAGGATTTACTATTTTCTAGAGTAGTTGTAGTGATAATTAGAGTAATTTAGGAGTAGAAATTAGATGTAGACTTGCTCTGATCTGATTACGTGATTGTAGATATCTTAGGAGTAGCGTAGTGTAGAATCCACACACCCACCTCCTCTGATCAATTCAGATTGGAGGAGATGAATTCATATCACTCCACCGATCACTAATCTTCCCCCTCACAGTACCATTTCATGTTTTGAATTTCCCTCGTGTTTTAATTCGCAATCCCCTCGTCCATTAGAGTCAAACCTTCATCCCATTACTCTCTAGCTTTAGATGAAGATTTGCGCTCAAAAACTACCTAGGGGTCTCTTCACTCATGTCATTTTGTTCACAAAGACCCATGATCTGATTTGAAAAGGTTCGATTTGCTTGATCAGATTTCAGTTTGGTTTTTAAGGTGAGGTCGCGACATTTTGATCAGATTGAGTTTTGAAGGGTTTTGATCAAGCAAATTGATATGTTTTTGTGTTATTCAGTTCTTGGCAGTGAATCTGAGATGTTCTTGATGAAAAATCTTTCCTCAGATAAGCCATGTTTGAATTTGGCATGAATTAGGGTTTTAAAGAGTATGGTAGAGCCAGGGAAAATCAATCATGTTGATTTGAGGTTCTATTAAGAATTTCTGAGTTGTTTTGAGTGAGAATCTGATTTCTAACCTAAGGAATTTTCAGTATTCCATTAAGGTTCCTAGGTAATTGGGATTCATGATTGGTTGAATTTAATGGTCTGTTCTAAAATCCTCCTACATGTTGTCTATAGCATTAGGAAGCTGTTAGATCAGTGGTTTGTCCTGATTTGAATTGAATATCATTGTTGAGAATTTTTGATGAGAAGTTTGACACTTCGATCTGGTTTCAATGTGATATTCAGACCTTGTCAGATTTTGAAAGTGTTTTATGTTGTTTATAGAATCCCAATTAATTAACACAATAAAGTGCTGCATTGGCAAGCTACATATCCAATGGTTTTCAACCCTAAATTCAACGCAAATCTCTTCCTGACTTTGGATACTTTTGATCCATGATCAGACTTCCCCAAGTCTGATCTTGGATGAGTTTTATACTGAAATCTCCAATTCAGCATTGTTGGAATTGAGACATGGCTGCATGATAGCCCTTTGAAATGAATATTTAAGACATCTAAACAGCTCCTTGGGCTGCTGAGTTGTTGTTGCAGTTGTTGCTGCAGAGGCGGCTGCTGCTGAATTCAAGCAGTAGTACTGTTGTTACTGTTTGAGCTACTGCTGCAGCCATTGAAGCTGCTGGATGGTCTAAACTGTTGGGGCAGTGGACTGGGATTTTAGTTATGTGAAGGGTTGATATGTTTTGTACTGTTGTAAATATAGTGTACAAGCTTTCTTGTAGCTGAAATGAATTTTAAATCTCAATTGAATGCTTGTAAATTAACTTAAATCTCTCTTTGTCAGCTATATTCATGACTAATTGTCCAACATTTGAAATAAATGCAAAATGAAATGGGATGCATGATTTTACAATTGCACACACTTAGTGTTCAGGACTTAACTGAGGCAGACCATTGCCTAATTCATCCATCCATTAGAATTTAGGGTCTTAAATTCCTTTAAAAAACACTTACAAGACCCTAAAATGAGCTAAACTTGTATATAAATAAAAATGATTTAAAAAATCCAAAAACATAAAATAAACCTGCCTTGGTGAAGATCAAGTATATTTTTAGTTGTACATTAAGTTTTAAGGTTATCTGAACTCTCGACTTAGTAAAACATACCAGTCGACGGTTCAGTATACCTTTAGACTTAATAAAAGAACTTAACCTACAAAAATATCAAAAACACATTCTCTATCTCATCTATTTCTTTCTCTCTCACCTCCTACCTCTATAAAACACATAAAACCCATAAAAATAAGAGAAACCCTTAAAATACCTAAAAATACCATGTATATTATATATATACTTGTAAATATGAGCTATATAATAAGTTATACATGTATATATTGTAAAATAGGTGTATCATAGGTATAACTAACTTATATATATATATATATATATATATATATATATATATATATATATATATTGTATAATGTAAATTAAATATTTAAGATTATTTAAAATGTATATAACTTAATCATATAACTATTTATTATTTATACTAACTTATAAGTACTATAACTTAAGTAAATAAATAAAACCCTGTAAATAAATGTATTTACGAATGATACTATGTATAGATATTTATATATGTATTATGTACATAGTAAACCCAGTAACATAATTTAATTATATATATCTAATAAATAATGATTTTATTAAGTTACTAACTAAGTTAATAAATTAAATCAAAATAAATTAGTAGATTAAGTTATAACTGAGATAATTTATATTGTATATTTATTTTATTGTATTTTAAATAAATTAGGATAATTTAACTATATTTATAATATATTATTCTATTTATAACTTAAATTATATGTATACTACCCTAAATTTACCTATTTAAATGTAAATAAATTAAAATAAATCATGTAAAATACTATAAAAATATGTATTAAATAATGTAATATGTATACTAACTATGTACAGGGTCAATTAGACCATTAATTAACTAATTTAAATGCTAATTAAAAATTAAACCCTTAAAATAATATGTATAAAGTGTAAAGTTTGGGTAATTTATTTATATAGTAAACATAATTAATTCTGCAAATAAATTATATAATTAAGTAGACCTATGTAAATACTTTAATACGATATAATTTAATTTGAAATTATAATAACATATGGCCCTCAATTCTAGGGTCAAAAACCACAAAATTAGACACTGGCGTGCAGGAGCAGCAGCGCTGAAGGGGCACTAATATAGTGCCATATCGGTAGAAGAGGAGCGACCGGTGCCACTTAAATGTTTTTTCTGCATTGGACTGCCCATTCGTCATAGTTGTCGGGCACCCGAAACTCATCACCCTTTCCCCTCTGAGCATGAACTGAGATTGGCATTGAGATTTGAGTGTGTAGTGTGGGCTGAGAGCTTGGCACTATGCGTGGCCTAAGTGGGCCCATTAACTAGCATAAATCGAATTAAATAGATTAATTAATCATCAGTATGACCTTAGTAGAGGTCTGGTCTCACTCGTTGAGGGTGCTGTTGATGGGAACACCATCATGAGCCCTAACTAGCTTATGTTGACCCAATGAAGAGAATAAAAGCTCCTATATAAGCAACTGAAGTTCCTAATTCACTGCATAACCTTTTTGAGAGAAAAATAAGAAACTAGGGGTAAAACTGTAATTTTACCAATGCAGTACAAGAACGAGTTTTCTCAAGGGCTAAACAAACGTCAAAGTGTCTTAATAAGATAATAAGTGGGTTGGATCAGACAGAAAAGGGTTTGTGTGAGTTCTGTGAATTAAATAATTTCTTGAAACCCTAAAACAGACCCACTTGATTTACCAAGGTTCTGGTCAGAATAAAATTCACCTAAACCCTCTAAAAATCATAGAAAAATATTATCTAGGATTTAGAACCTTCAATTTGGCTATTGGAACCCATCTTGACCTAGCATGGAGTCTAAGACAGATATTTACCCTAAATTAGGTTTTTGCATAAATTTCCCAGTAAAACGTAATCAAACCAAAAACCCAACTTCACCATTAGATTCCTTAGGTCCAAATTAGGTTTGTACCAAAATTTGGACCCAAGATGAATTTGCCTTGACCTAGTTTGTAAAAAGGTCCAGCCTGATTACAGTTTTACTCCTATCTTTCAAAAACCCTTACAAATAGCCCCCTAACTTCATCATCTTCACAATTAGGTCCTTCCACCAGTGTAGCAGAGGAATCCTACTCCGGTGAGCTTTGGAAGGAGAGTGCTCTTTGATTGCTCAGAGATTCTCTTCCAAAATTGGAAGGGAGATTCTCTGAGAAATTCCCTCTCGTCTAAACCTTCATTTGAGATCTGATTCCCTCCCAATCTCTCACGCGAACACATGAGAGATATGAGTATCTCAACGGCTTCCAACTCCGGCGAGCTTTCCTTGCTTGGGAAGCTTGCTTCTCAAGCCCTAACTGACCTTCAGAGCTTTATTTAAAGGAGCCCAGACCTCTCCAAGCTCCTTACGCTCGAATTCGGTCGCGAACACCCCTGATTCCTTTCTTCTCCTCACGGTCGTAGGTTCCTAGACGTCCGATGACCTCCCTCTCTCCTCCTCGTTGTCCGTTCGCCATACCTGCGGCGGATTCCTCCACCTTGACTTCATCCGTGCCTCGCCAAACCCGCAGGAGTCTCCCTCTCTTCGTCCTCACTGATCTCCACTCATCGGAGCCACTCTTCATCTCTGGCATCGGTCACACCAGACCTGACGCCTCCGCTCATCCCCATCGTCTCTTCATCTCCCAGATAAGCTCCCTCTTCCCTCTACATTCTTCTCCACCCTTTATTCTTCAAAACCGACCACTGCCAACCTCCATCACCTCCGTCCCTTCCATCTCTGTAACGACCCGGTTCCCGAGTCCCTACGAGACACGAGAACCGGACCGACTCGACTAATCCCAAGACCTAGTCGTCCAACGAGGAAGTAACCAAAAGGCAGTAAAATAAACCACATTCAGCATGAATATAACTAACAGTAAGAAAGTACAGCAGTAAGGAAAGAAACTACTACAGTAGGTACCACCACAACAGTAAAACGACATTTATCATATAACAAAAACTGCAGGTAAAGAAGGTACAGCGGAAACCAAAAACTACTCACTAGAACAGAAACAAAAGAGGTACAAAAGGCTGTGGTAACTCTACTGGACCCTACTCGGCCCAGCGTCCTCTGCAGCCGCCGACCCTGGCTGCTCAACACCTGGTCCTGAAAAAGGTAACGAGTGTAACACGTCAGCAAAACGCTGAGTAGAGTGGCAAACTAACTAAAGGCAACAGTAGAGTGTACAGTAGCTGTTAAGTTCTATTACTTCCTTTATTCACATCTTTCAATTTTTCTCACTATTTCGTTTATTTCTCAGATCCTTTACTTGATCTCGAATGCCCTCGTGGGAACGATCTTGATTGCAGTCTTTTCCAAAAGTAGAAGTAGCACGTGGTGCTCTCCTGGCCGGGAGAGTCCCCCATGGTGATCCTACCCTCAGTCAACCACCCCAAGGTCACTGACAGACGTAACGGTGACTACGGCACGCGTGATAAACGCACAGGTAGCTAGCCCACACTGGCACGCGGTCAGTCGTTTCCGTTAACGGGTGCGCCCAAAACACAGCACGGAACCAGGGCAGAGCCCTCTCAGTAACAGGGGTCCAACCCCTCCACAGTAACCAAACCGGGGCCTTGCCCCTCCACAGTCCGCGCACCCTCGCCTGACTACCCTGGTTTGCCCTAGTGGGCCTAACAAGTCGGTGAAGGAGGCTAGCAGAACCCCGGGTGATAGCGAAATGCGCGTGATTTGTAAAAGCAGTTTTTTTACGTCGTTGTAACACGCGAATCCGCTTTCGCTTTTAAAATTTATATCCTAGATAGGGGAGTATCTAGGGTCGTCCAAGGAGGCAAAAATTGCAATAATGATTCTCTTGCTTGGAATACAATCTCAACTTTCTTTTTAATATTTTTCAATATGTAATTTTTTTGTATTTTGAAAAGACGAGGGCAAACGGCAGATTGTAGCGAAAAGAACTAACACCTACAAATGATTAAAATTCTAAAAGATAGAAATATCTTCTTCCTAAGCTCACTCTAGGCAAGTGTAGGCCTAGGGTAATTAGGAAGAAGAGGTGAAATAAGTGCTAGAACCAAAACAAACAACTGCAATAAAAAGCTTAAAAGAAGGCAATTTTTGATTGAGTAGAATGAGTGTTCTTTTCAAGGACAAGTAGAGGAAAGCTTCTACTAGAATTGAACAATTTAAAAGCAAGAAAAGAAACACAAATCCTCTTGTAACAATGGTGAAGAAGGTTGTCTTCTTGCTCCAAGCCTAGCTGCTCCTTGGCTTGAAAAGAGGGCCTCCTTCTTCTCCTTCCTTGAGAGCTCCTCCAAGGTGGAAGCTACCACCTTTAATGCTCTCTCCAAAGGGGTGGGCGTGCACCACCCTTAAAACTCCTCCAAGGTGGCGTGACCACCTTCAAGATCTCCTCCAAGATCTTCCTTGCCTGGCTTCTCCTTTGGCTGGCGTGACCCAAGAGAGAAGGGAAGAGGGGAAGGCACCAAGGGGACAGAATATCCCCTTAATCTTCTTCTTCTTCTTCTCTCTTGGACGTGGGATTCTTGGTGGAATATGAGAGTGAAATGGCTAGCCAAGGATGGCTTGAATGGTGGTGGGTAGTGGTCTTTTTATAGGGTAGGATGGGGGGTTAAGGTGCCCCTTGAAATGGAGGGCTAGGATGGAAGAATGGAGGTGGTTGGTGATCCTATGGCTAAGGAGAGTTGGCGCCAACCCAAGAGGTGTTAAAGGGGGTAGTTATGGTGGTGTTGGTGTCTTTTGGTGGTGGAGAGACACCACCATATTGGCGCCAACATGGGGTCTTCTAGAAGGGGGGTTAGGTGGATGGTGGAGATGGGTTCAAGGGAGATTGTGTGGTGGAGATGAGGGGAGATTTTGGAGGGAAAAGTGGCGCCATTAAGGGGTGGTTATGGGTAGTTTTTGGCGCCACTTTTAGGTGTCTTTTGGAGGTGGTGGGTAGGTTAGGTTGGTGCCAAGTAGGTTAGCTTATGTGGAGCTTAGGTGGAGCTAGTTGGGTAGAGTTGGTAGGTGGGTTTTTGGGGTAGTACAAGCCAAGGAAGTTGGAGCATAGCTAAGTTAAGCTAAGCTAAGCTAAGCTAAGCTAGCTTAGCTAATGGAGGAGTAGAGGAGAAGGTGTTGGAGCTAGGGTTTGGAGGAGGGAGCTGAGGAGAAGAAGTCTGGAGCTGGAGCTGGAGCTGGCTGCTGCTGAAGAGGCTGGCATGGGGCTACTCTAGCTGGCTTAGCTTGCTAGTTCTTTGCTAGTTGCTAAGCCAAGCTAAAGTGAGCTAGCTTCTACCAAAATGAGCTAAGGTGAGCTAGGTCTGGTGCTATCGGGGAGAATCAAGCTGGTTGAGGCAGCTAAGGTAGCTTAGCTCAACTGAGATGAGCTAAGCTGAATCCCGGGGAGCTGGACTTGAGCTTCCTGAGCTGAGATGAATTCTTCTTCAGCTGGCTGGAGTTGAGTGGAGCTGAATGTAGCTGGATCTGAGCTGGGGTGAACTCCTGTCAACTCAGCTGAGCTAGCTAGAGCTCCCTGTGAACTAGTGGGAGCTGAGGTGAGCTAGACTCAGCTAAGTTGAGCTGGATCTGAGCTGACTTGAGCTAGGGTGAGCTAAGGTGAACTCTCTTGAGCTGCCATCCAGCTGAGATTAGCTGAATGGAGCTGGGATGAGCTAACCCTAGTTCAAGTAAGCTAGGTTCCAGCTATGGTGAGCTGGATCAAGCTGGGTTCCAACTAGTCTGGGCTTCTCCTTCACCAATTGCCTTCTTGAGTGCTAGGGTTTTAGGGATCTGTGAATCTATACATCCCTAACACTCACAAAAACACATTAAAACAATAATAAAAAATGCAATGCATGCCTATCCTAATTTATGCCTAAATGCAGCCCAAAAACCCGTTTGCAGAGTAAAATCCTAAGAGCTAGGTTAGTTTTAAAGCATAAAAAATGATGATAAACTGGTGTTTATCACACCCCCATGCTTATCTTTTGCTAGTCTCTTAGCAAAACATTAATTTTTTTTTTTTTTTTGGAAAATGGAATTTTTGGGAAATCTAATTTTTTTGACTTTTGTGGAGAAAAAGAGATTAAGGGACCTTGGTAGATTAAAACACAGGAGATACGGGATTTGTTGAAGATAAACATCAGGATTTGTTTTTGGATCCAACCATTAGATTGAACGGGATCAATATATCCTCTGAAAATTCACAAATTAACCCCTTGTTAATTCAGATGACTTGAAATGTTTGTTTTTAGGATTTTTCTGGCTCGTGAATCTGATTCGCAACTTGCAAATTCCTTTAAAACCTTGTGTCTGTGCTTGTGAAAAGCCAACCTTTATAAGGACGTGTTATTATTATTATTATTATTTTTTTTTTTTTTTCTCCCCCATGCTTATTTTTAGCTCAGTCTTACAACAGATGTGTCGGTATCATCATTCCCGTTACCATTCCTCGAGGGGGCTCTGGCGCCAGTACTTCGGGATAGCACTGTCCATGACACCACCCAGGAGCTCACAACCCCAAAACACGATGCGGTGAAAAGGGGCGCTCCAAGCAAACTCAAGCTCTTGCTCCGACGCTATAGGTAGAGCACCGTCCAAGACACTTGAGCTGCTGAAATGCGCTTTAATGCTCCGTCTAAAGATATGAAATATAGATATAGAGCAGCGCCGAGGCGGTAACATGTTGACATCGCGTCCTCAAAGAAGGTATTTTCCTTCTTCTCGGCGGTGGGAACTCAAACCAATGATCTGCTTCAGACTTTTACTAAATCCAAACAAGGAAGCTTTTCAATTTTTTTTAGTTGTTTTTTAGTGTTGGCTTGTGTGTGAAAATTGACACAAGAAGTTTCTTGAGACCCGCAAGTTTTTGAATCAGAAACTAAGTCAAATACTTTCCATATTACAAAATAGGATCAAGTCACCTGAACTATCATGAGTTCAGGTGGAATTTTAGAGAAGGATATCTGATCTAGTCTAAAATAGACCCTGAAATTCTAATGATCAGATCCATATCCTCATCCTTAGTTTGTTAAAGATTAAATCCCATTGTACCAGAAGTGAATTTTACGACCTTAGTCCTGATTTCAAATTTCCTCAAAAAGTTTTCAACATTTTTATTTTATTTTATTTATTTTTTATTTTTATTTTTTTTGGGTATGCAAGCAGGAAATAAATTAAAGAAAATTGCATGTTTTTAGGTTTTGAACATCCTGAATCGATCATAAAAATTTAAAAACACCCCCCCATGCTTAAGATATGCCATGTCCTCATGCATTAGGAGGGAAAAGGGATCACCTTAGTGATGACGGTCGGGTTTAGGATGATCAAAACCTGGAAAAAGAAGAAAAAAGGAAAGCAAGAAAATGATGGGTTACCTCCCATCCAGTGCTATCTTTTACGCCATTCAGCCGGGCGTGATGTGTACTAGTGATCAAGGGTGGTTGGCTCAGTAAAATTAAAAGATTCAGATGGAATTTTAGGCGTATGGTCAAAATAGGGCTTTAAACGCTGGCCATTGACTTGAAATATCGAATTAGTTTGTGGATCAAAAAGGTCAACAGCGCCGTATGGATATGTTTTATGAACAATAAAGGGGCCGGTCCATTTAGATTTTAATTTGCCAGGAAAAAGACGTAATCTCGCATCGAAAAGCCAAACACGTTGATTAACGTCAAAGTGTTTCCGAACAATATATTTATCATGAAATTTCTTTGTTCGGTCTTTATAAATCCTCGCATTTTCATAGGAAAAATTACGTAATTCTTCCAATTCAGTTAATTGTAATTTTCTATGGTTACCGGCATCAGATAAATCCATATTAAGTTGTTTTATTGCCCAAAAAGCCCTATGTTCTAATTCTACCGGGAGATGGCATGCCTTCCCGAAAATCAGACGGAAGGGAGACATGCCAAGCGGAGTTTTAAAAGCGGTACGGTAGGCCCATAAAGCGTCGTCCAATTTGGTGGACCAGTCTTTACGGTCGGACCTAACCGTTTTTTGTAGAATATTTTTAATTTCCCGGTTAGAAACTTCAGCCTGGCCATTAGTTTGGGGGTGATATGGTGTGGAAATTTTATGATTAACCCCATATTTAGAAAGGAGGTGACGGAATTGTGAGTGGGTGAAATGTGAGCCTCCGTCACTGATAATGGCTTTTGGTATGCCGAATCTTGAGAAAATATTTTTCTTAAGAAATTCGACAACCACACGGTGATCACTAGTGCGGGTGGGTATTGCTTCTATCCATTTAGAAACATAGTCTACTGCGACTAATATATACAAATACCCACCAGAGTTGATGAACGGTCCCATGAAGTCGATGCCCCAAACATCGAAAATTTCAACTTCTAAAATAGGATTAAGGGGCATCATATCCTTTCGAGTCATGTTGCCGATGCTCTGGCAACGCACACAGGACCGAACAAAGTCATGAGCATCTTTGTGCAAGCTGGGCCAATAAAATCCTGCATTAAGGATTTTAGCTGCAGTTTTCTTGCCCGAAAAATGTCCGCCACAGGCCATTGAGTGACAATGTGTTAAGATATCATGGATTTCAGAATCAGGGACACATCGTCGAATAACCTGATCGGCACAAATGCGGAAAAGGTCGGGCTCCTCCCAAAAATAATATTTAATATCAGCAAAGAACTTATCCCGTTTTGTTTTTGGCCAATCAGCGGGGATTTGTTCTGTTGCTAAGTAGTTTGCAATGGGTGCAAACCAAGGGAGGGTTGTAGCAGCTAAAATACTTTCATCAGGGAACTGATCTGGTGGGGTCATTATGTCATTTGTCATAAGACGAGAGAGATGATCGGCCACTACATTGTGCAATCCCGCCTTATCCTTGATTTCCAGGTCAAATTCCTGGAGCAGCAGAATCCAACGGATAAGGCGGGGTTTCGCATCTTTCTTAGTCAGCAAATATTTAATTGCTGAGTGGTCGGTATAAACAGTGACACGTGACCCCAACAGATAAGATCTAAATTTTTCCAAGGCAAATACAATGGCAAGAAGTTCCTTTTCAGTAACCGTGTAATTCCGTTGTGCGTCATCAAGGGTTTTGCTGGCATAATAGATCACAACGGGTTTCTTGCCAATTCTTTGCCCTAGAACGGCCCCTACAGCAAAATCTGAGGCATCTGTCATTAATTCAAAGGGACTATTCCAGTTAGGTCCCTGCAATATTGGTGCCTCAGTAACCTCTTTCTTCAACCTCAAAAAACTCTCCAGGCACTTATTATTAAAATCAAATGGCTGGTCTTTAGTAAGAAGCTGACTTAAAGGCTTGGAGATTTGGGAAAAGTTTTGTATGAATCGACGATAGAAACCCACATGACCCAAAAAGGATCTGATTTGTTTGACAGTAGTGGGCGGTGGGAGCTTAGATATAGCATCTATTTTTGCTTTATCTACCGCAATTCCTTGTTTAGAAATAACATGGCCCAAGACAATACCTTCTTGGACCATGAAATGGCTTTTTTCCCAGCTGAGGACCTGGTTAACTTCTATGCACTTTTGGAGGGTTCTTTCAAGATTTTTGAGGCAATGATCAAAAGAATCTCCAAAAATAGAGAAGTCATCCATAAAAACTTCTAAACATTCACCTACCAGGTCTGAAAAAATTGCAAGCATGCACCTTTGAAAAGTCGCAGGTGCGTTGCAAAGACCGAAGGGCATTCTTCGGAAAGCAAAGGTTCCGAAGGGGCAGGTGAAAGTTGTTTTATCCTGGTCCTCAGGATGAACCGCTACTTGATTATAGCCAGAATAACCGTCCAAAAAACAGTAAAATTCCCGTCCGGCTAACCGCTCCAAGATTTGATCAATAAAAGGGAGCGGGAAATGATCCTTCTTAGTGGCAGTGTTTAATTTTCGATAATCTATACACACGCGCCAAGAAGAAGCGGTTCGAGTGGCTATATTTTCCCCCTTTTCATTGGTGACAACTGTTAGTCCAGCCTTTTTGGGGACTACTTGAGTTGGACTAACCCAGGAGCTGTCAGAAATGGGGTAGATGATATCAGCATCCAGCCACTTAATAATCTCCTTTTTTACCACCTCCTGCATACTAGGATTCAAGCGCCTTTGTGGTTGGCGGGAGGGGCGAGAATCGTCCTCTAAAAATATACGGTGCGTACAATAGGACGGATGAATGCCTTTAAGATCAGAAAGGGTCCAGCCAATAGCTTTTCGATATTTACTCAAAACCTGGAGAAGTTTGTGCTCTTGTGCCCCGGTGAGTCCAGAATTTATAATCAGGGGCAGGGTCTGATTTGGACCCAGGAAAACATATTTAAGTGAATCGGGCAAAGGTTTTAATTCCAATTGTAGGCCCGGTTCCGAAAGAGTTTCTGCTTTGTGGGTTAGAGGTGAGGTGAGAGTGAAAGGGTCAGCTGGAATGTTAGCTGGTTGTGTAGTTGAGGTGGAAGGGTGAGAAAAAGTAGATTGTTCAGGAACCGTATTTACAGCAAAACAGGAACCTAATTGGGAAATCTGCAATGTTTCCTCCACAATGTTTTCTATTTCTGAATCCGAATCATCAAAGAAATCTGGTTCCTGGAATCGCCTAGAGGCTTGAAAAATGTCTAGGGTTACAGATTCACCGCCACACATGATCTTCATCTTTCCAGAATCACAATCAATATTGGCGCGGGAGGTGGCTAAGAATGGTCTTCCAAGAATAATGGGGGCAAACTTAAGTGCTTCAGGTACCTCTATGTCCAGGACTAAAAAGTCTACTGCGAATAGACAATCTTTGACCCAGACAAGAACATCTTCAACAATTCCCCTTGGTTTAATCGTAGATCGGTCGGCTAATTGGAGAGTAACCTCAACAGGTTTCAATTCACCGATCTTAAATTCCTCAAAAATAATTGTGGGGATAAGATTAATTGAGGCACCAAGATCCAACAGAGCGCGATCAAATGAGGTATCATTAATGATAACTTGGATTAGGGGGGCGCCGGGATCTTTTCTCTTAAGAGGCAGTCGGCTCTGCACAACTGAGCTGACTGTCTCTGGAAGAATCACCTTTCCTAAATTCTTGGGCTGCCTTTTTGGAGTACATAAATCTTTTAAGAATTTTGCATAGGCAGGGATATACTTAATGGCATCTAGGATAGGGATATTAATTTCTACTTGCCCAAATAAATCCATTAATTCCTTCTCAGTGGGCTCAGATTTTGTTTTTTTCTTTTTTGAAGAGTGGAGGGCTTGTGGAAATGGGGCAGGGTTGCCCTGTTTTGCGTGAATTGGTTCCTGAACAATAGGAGGGGAAGAGTTAATCTGTGTGTCATTAGAGCGGGTTTCTTTAACAGGCAGGGTATTTTGAGTGGTTTTCCCATTCCTCAAGGTAACTGCATTTGCAGTCTGGTTGTTTCTAGGGTGAGGACGGGGAGCCTGGCTGTTATTGAAACCCGGCGGATGCTGAGGTGCTGGATGAATAGGTTGACTGTGATATCCACCTTGGAATTGACTCCTTTGATTGTTTGGGTTGGACATGGGTTGGGATGGTAAATTCCCAATAGGTCGATGATCAGGAGTAACCTTAACTTGTTGTTGTAAATTGGTAACCATGCGGGTTACTTCTGTCATTTGAGTCTGCATTCCTTGCAGAGTTTTCATGACCTGATTATTAATATCATCCTGGGATGGTCCAGGTTGATACAAAGGTTGCCCATAATTCCCAAAATAGTTTTGTTTGGGAAGAGAAATCGGATTCGGGTTTTTCCAGGAGTGATTCGGGTTAGTCCTCCAATTTTGATTGGAAATGTTGGAGGGGTTTCTAAATTGCTCCTGGAGAGCATAAATATTTTCCGAGGTGGAATCAACAATATTTTGGTCAAAATTCCCGGTTAAATCTTGCGGGAAATCAGCCGGGAATTGCTGGTCAACAGATGTGGCATCGATATTGTGCAGATTCTCTCTTCGGAGAATGTGTGGGGGGTTAGTGTGTGGAGAGTGGACGTGTGGAGCTTGTTTGTTTGTGAGCTTTTCTTCTATTTTCTTTTGGTGAATTTGCATCTGGTCCAGTCGTTGAGCTAACATATATAAATCATCTTGTGTGACTGGAACAGAGGTGGTTTTGGAGTCAATTTCATGGACTCCATGTCTGGGGTTTTGTGATCTGCCAAAAGTGTCCATTGAAGTCATGTTAAATGAGTTTTCACTCATTTCTTCAAAGAGAAGATAGGCACTTTCGGCGTCTTTGTTAAGAAAATTGCCCCCACATGAGGCATCCACAAATCGTTTTAATTGATCTTCTAATCCATGATAGAAGATCTGCACTAGCTGCCATTGTGGAATTTCATGGTGGGGACAACTTCTTAGAAGTTCCTGAAATCTTTCCCAGGCTTCATGGAGGGGTTCACCAATTTTTTGTTGAAAGGTCGTTATAGATCTTCTTAATGCATTTGTTCGACCGATCGGAAAAATTTTTTTAAGAAAAGCACTTTTTAATTGGGGCCAGGTGGTAATAGGACGCCCAACTGTTCTAAACCAATGTGATGCTTTGTCTTTGAGAGAGAGAGGAAAGAGTCTCATTAACCACATGTCTTCCTGCACATGGCGGGAACGAGTGGTTTGAGCGAGGACAGTTAATTCCTCGAGATGACAAAAAGGGTCCTCTCTTGGAAGACCATGAAAATGCTTGATAAGGTTTAGAATAGCGGGTTTGATTTCAAAATCCCCTTGTGGTATGACCACCCCTGGTCTTTCCTCATAATTGGAAGGATCATAGAAATCCTTAAGAGGAATGACAGGCTGTTGGCGAGGTGGTGGATTTTGTCCTTGATTAGCTAGGTTCGTGACAGTCCTAGCTAGATCTTCTTGATTTTGTTGTAGCCGAGCCAAATGGTCGACCATTAATGCAAAGGGATTTGTATTATGGGTTATAATTGGAGGGCCACCTGGCCCTGTTGATATTTCTGGTTGCTCCAAGTTAGGAAGGTGAGGGAGGGTGGAGTCAGCTTGTGGGTCGGCTGACGGGTTAGAAGTGGAAGCAGAATTTTTTTGACGGCTTCCTGGGTTTTCCATTTTTCTAGAAGACGAGGGGGAAGAAAACAATGATTTCTTGCTACGGGGGGCGAAATCAGATGGTCCCTCAAGGTGTGGCTTTTGGGACCGTCGCCCGTGCATGCACTACTTGGAAGAAATGGAGGGGAGGAGAAGAGATAGAGATGAGAGAAAGTGTGCAATCAAACAAACAAACTAGACCTAACTTAAATGTGACTCCCTAATAATAACCTAAGACTTAGTCTATATAGGAAATAAGTAGTCAATAGTGAATACCCGTTCTATCAACAAATCTAGCCAAGTTGCTTAAGGGGAGGTTTGGGCCCAAACGTTTCCCAGGGAAAACCCCAGGTGCTTGTACAAACCCGCGCCTGGTCGTTTGACACGGCCCCTCAGCCTGAACACCAGATACAGATGACAGAATTGGTACTAACTAAAGAAAACTTAAGACCTAAATAGCAAGCCTAAGTTGATAAAGCCTTAGGGGTCAAGTTGCTACAAATTTTAATTAGGTCTAGGATTCTATAGTGCACACGGAATGTGGAGGGCGTTTATTGGGTTGTTGCCCTGTTTTTTTTTTTTTTTTTTTTGTGTGTGTGCAGGAATTGGAGAGTGGCTCCAATGAAAATCAAGTTGTCACACAATTTTTTTATATTTTTGTCTTTTAGGATGTGATTTAATTAAATGAATTTTAGGGTTTTTCTCTTTAAGTTTTCAAACAAGTTTGAAAGTTCACAATCAAAGGAAAGACAAGTTGTATGTGTGATTGTATATTTCCTTTTAATTGAGTCTCTAAAGAGAAAGAAGAAACCCTAAACCAATTATCCCTGAGACAGAAATTTAACTACCAATGAATTATTTTTAGCTTTCAGAATTAAGTAGTGGTCCAAACAAGTCAAACAACACCACTACTTTGAATAAAATCAAGCAAGGATTCCAGAAAAGATTTTTGTAAGATTTTAGGAATTTGTTTGATAATAGTTTTGAATTTTTAATTGTACTGGTGTCAAAGTCCAGAAATAATACCCGTGGGTGTTATAGACTTTTCAGTATTACCACCGACCTCAGAAAATTTTTATGATTTTATATGATATGTAAAATTTCACAGGGATTCCAACAAGATAAATTTCACAACAATTGGATGAGTATAAAAATTCTGAAAATTCTCGGACAGTAGCAAAATAGGAAGATTAGAGGGTGTGACCCCTCTGTAATCCACGAATTTTTAAAAATTAAATACAAATCCAATTGATCTGAAATTTGGAACAGATGTTCCAAACTTAATTGGGAATCACTCTATGAAATTTTATGATTTTAGGAGGCCTATGGTGTTAGGAATCGATTTTTCAAGTCTGGACAGAAATCTAGACCCGAAAAATAGAACACCAATACTTGCAATGGAATGGTGCTAAAGAAGCATACAAGCAAACAATGATTTTAAAATGCACCACTCCACTTAATTTAAGTGTTTAGGGTCCTGAAAGCCAAGTTTAATATATTTTTGGTAGTTTTAATTAATTATGTGACTAGAAAGAGGAACCAACCTGAATTTTCGCGGGAAGAAAAGGATCTTTAAGCTCTCGCTTCCAGATTCCCGCTTTCCCGCTGTAGTTCCTGCACACACAAAAGAAAGAAAGAGAAGGGGATGAGATCCACTTCAAGCAAGAGAGAATGAGTTAATGCAAAGCCGTGCCTCCCCGGCAACGGCGCCAAAAAGTGATAGCGAAATGCGCGTGATTTGTAAAAGCAGTTTTTTTACGTCGTTGTAACACGCGAATCCGCTTTCGCTTTTAAAATTTATATCCTAGATAGGGGAGTATCTAGGGTCGTCCAAGGAGGCAAAAATTGCAATAATGATTCTCTTGCTTGGAATACAATCTCAACTTTCTTTTTAATATTTTTCAATATGTAATTTTTTTGTATTTTGAAAAGACGAGGGCAAACGGCAGATTGTAGCGAAAAGAACTAACACCTACAAATGATTAAAATTCTAAAAGATAGAAATATCTTCTTCCTAAGCTCACTCTAGGCAAGTGTAGGCCTAGGGTAATTAGGAAGAAGAGGTGAAATAAGTGCTAGAACCAAAACAAACAACTGCAATAAAAAGCTTAAAAGAAGGCAATTTTTGATTGAGTAGAATGAGTGTTCTTTTCAAGGACAAGTAGAGGAAAGCTTCTACTAGAATTGAACAATTTAAAAGCAAGAAAAGAAACACAAATCCTCTTGTAACAATGGTGAAGAAGGTTGTCTTCTTGCTCCAAGCCTAGCTGCTCCTTGGCTTGAAAAGAGGGCCTCCTTCTTCTCCTTCCTTGAGAGCTCCTCCAAGGTGGAAGCTACCACCTTTAATGCTCTCTCCAAAGGGGTGGGCGTGCACCACCCTTAAAACTCCTCCAAGGTGGCGTGACCACCTTCAAGATCTCCTCCAAGATCTTCCTTGCCTGGCTTCTCCTTTGGCTGGCGTGACCCAAGAGAGAAGGGAAGAGGGGAAGGCACCAAGGGGACAGAATATCCCCTTAATCTTCTTCTTCTTCTCTCTTGGACGTGGGATTCTTGGTGGAATATGAGAGTGAAATGGCTAGCCAAGGATGGCTTGAATGGTGGTGGGTAGTGGTCTTTTTATAGGGTAGGATGGGGGGTTAAGGTGCCCCTTGAAATGGAGGGCTAGGATGGAAGAATGGAGGTGGTTGGTGATCCTATGGCTAAGGAGAGTTGGCGCCAACCCAAGAGGTGTTAAAGGGGGTAGTTATGGTGGTGTTGGTGTCTTTTGGTGGTGGAGAGACACCACCATATTGGCGCCAACATGGGGTCTTCTAGAAGGGGGGTTAGGTGGATGGTGGAGATGGGTTCAAGGGAGATTGTGTGGTGGAGATGAGGGGAGATTTTGGAGGGAAAAGTGGCGCCATTAAGGGGTGGTTATGGGTAGTTTTTGGCGCCACTTTTAGGTGTCTTTTGGAGGTGGTGGGTAGGTTAGGTTGGTGCCAAGTAGGTTAGCTTATGTGGAGCTTAGGTGGAGCTAGTTGGGTAGAGTTGGTAGGTGGGTTTTTGGGGTAGTACAAGCCAAGGAAGTTGGAGCATAGCTAAGTTAAGCTAAGCTAAGCTAAGCTAAGCTAGCTTAGCTAATGGAGGAGTAGAGGAGAAGGTTTTGGAGCTAGGGTTTGGAGGAGGGAGCTGAGGAGAAGAAGTCTGGAGCTGGAGCTGGAGCTGGCTGCTGCTGAAGAGGCTAGCATGGGGCTACTCTAGCTGGCTTAGCTTGCTAGTTCTTTGCTAGTTGCTAAGCCAAGCTAAAGTGAGCTAGCTTCTACCAAAATGAGCTAAGGTGAGCTAGGTCTGGTGCTATCGGGGAGAATCAAGCTGGTTGAGGCAGCTAAGGTAGCTTAGCTCAACTGAGATGAGCTAAGCTGAATCCCGGGGAGCTGGACTTGAGCTTCCTGAGCTGAGATGAATTCTTCTTCAGCTGGCTGGAGTTGAGTGGAGCTGAATGTAGCTGGATCTGAGCTGGGGTGAACTCCTGTCAACTCAGCTGAGCTAGCTAGAGCTCCCTGTGAACTAGTAGGAGCTGAGGTGAGCTAGACTCAGCTAAGTTGAGCTGGATCTGAGCTGACTTGAGCTAGGGTGAGCTAAGGTGAACTCTCTTGAGCTGCCATCCAGCTGAGATTAGCTGAATGGAGCTGGGATGAGCTAACCCTAGTTCAAGTAAGCTAGGTTCCAGCTATGGTGAGTTGGATCAAGCTGGGTTCCAACTAGTCTGGGCTTCTCCTTCACCAATTGCCTTCTTGAGTGCTAGGGTTTTAGGGATCTGTGAATCTGTACATCCTTAACACTCACAAAAACACATTAAAACAATAATAAAAAATGCAATGCATGCCTATCCTAATTTATGCCTAAATGCAGCCCAAAAACCCGTTTGCAGAGTAAAATCCTAAGAGCTAGGTTAGTTTTAAAGCATAAAAAATGATGATAAACTGGTGTTTATCACCGGGGCCCGTGGGGTAGCTAGTACTCTCCTAACACTACTACCTCTCCTCGGTACTACGTACACGAGGGCCAACAAGTCGGTACAGAGCGGCCAATCCTAACCCCAGGTCCCTGGGGCGGCTGGCCCCACTCTGCACTAAACAGGTACAGGTACTTCCCTTGGTACTGCGTACCCAAGAGACAGTACAAACTACATCTCAGTTCCATTCCTTTTTCTTTCCAGGAGTTCCACTCCTAATTCCCCGTAGGGTTCCAGCTCTTTATCTCAGAACATCTTATGTTTCACTTTCCAGTTTCGCGTTCTTACAAACCATGATTTCAGTCATGTTCCTTATTCATAATAGGCAGCTGTTAATTCAATTTACAGGCAGCTTTATATGTTCCTTTCCATTTTTCCAAGACTGCAGTAATATACATTCCACTACAATCTAGTTTTCCGACCCTAGGATTCATGCAACACCTAGGAGCTATCATTCCATATATTTCTCATTCCTAGGATTCATGCAATGCCCTAGGTTCTAGTTATGGTTCCATACTTTAACATATTTTATTAATACTTAAAGCCACTCTACCAGGTACAAGGGGAGTAATGGGGGCGCGATCGGGAATCCCGCGTGCCTCCGTGACTCTCAAGACTGCAACCGAACGAGGTCCTATCACAAGGATCAACACAAGGAGTGTCTCAAAACAGTGTATAGCTACTGTAGACGGGTAGAGGAATTAATTCTGAAAAGAACGCAACTCGAATTGCGGAAAACGGAGCCCGAACGGGCCCTAAACGGGTCGTAAAAGACGATACTGTGCAAAATCAGACGTCTGGAACTCCTTCCAGACGTCTTAAAAAGTGGATCAGAGAATTACCTGTTCAGCGTGGTTTCCCAGACGTCCAGAAGTCTGCGGGGACGTCTGCCCTAGATCCCAGACGTCCGATGGTCCCTCCGGACGTCTGGAGGTCACTCCCGCCGTCTGGTACAACTTCCAGACGTCTGATTCGCAAAGGATGGCGAATAGCGAACCTGCGCACAGCCAACCCCCTCCCTCAGTACGGTCAGTCGACAAGAAGGAAGAAGAAGGCGAAAACTCACCTTTCAGACGTCTGTATGATCTTACAGACGTCGACCTTGCCGTCTGGCTATCAATCCAGACGTCTGATTCTGGAAATTTTTCCAGAATCAGGACCCTGCTCGGCCTCTGCTCCTCGCGCACCTGTATAAACTTTCTGGCT
Source organism: Thalassia testudinum (assembly GCA_037157565.1). Lineage (NCBI taxonomy): Eukaryota > Viridiplantae > Streptophyta > Magnoliopsida > Alismatales > Hydrocharitaceae > Thalassia > Thalassia testudinum. The sequence goes on along the minus strand of JAZHRO010000036.1, from coordinate 123,574,476 downwards.
ATCAATCCAGAAACAGACGTCGCACCTCGCGCTCCTGCTGCTCAGACCGCAGCAGGTCCCTCTCCGCGTCGCTCCGCGCCCCCTGCGCCCTCCGCCGGCCGGCCAAGCCGCTCCGGCGAGCTCGCCCTCACGGCAGAGCTCCGCCCTCGCACGCCGCACCTCCGCGCTCACTGCGGCCGCCACTGCCGCCCTCGCGTCCGCTCGCTCTCGCGCACAGGAAGGAGAAGAAGGAGGAGACGGTGGAGGTGGGAGGGGAGGCATGGCCCTTTTAAGGCCGCGCGAGGAGGAGAGAGAAGGTGGCAGGCCGCCTGCAGCCGCAGAGAGAAAAAGAGGGAATATGCGGTCTACGCGCTCAGGCGCGCAGGCGACTCGCGTGTGTCGAAAATAGCGGATTTCCAGACATCTGGAAACGATCCCAGACGTCTTATCAGACGTCTGGTTGTGATCCCAGACGTCTGGTACGACGTCTGGGCCACCTCCCAGACGTCTTAAAAGACGTCTGGGGCACACATTCGTTACAATCTCCGACCACCAACTTCGGCGAGGCCGCTCCACCTCCAGAGGCCATCCCAACCCTCGCTGACAAGCTCATAAGCTTCCCCTCACTCCACTGAACACTTCCCCTCACTCCACGCACTGCGCCACTTGCTCACGCACCTCATCGAACAGACCCACACCTTCGCACACAATGTGCCCTAGGCACTCTCGCACAGGCACCCCTGAGCCACGTCAACACCCCTAGCATCTTTGCTGTGCTTCAACGACCCTCTCTGAACATTTTGACGTGGCTGCAAGGCCAATATTGTGATTTCAGGTTCATCGCCCCTCCGCCATTAGCGAGCGAGCTTAAAGCTCGCTTGCTGCAGCTCCAGGTGCTACCAACCCCGAGAAGACACTCCCAGAACGCGCGGAAGACTCTCACGCACGATTCCAGGCCTTCGATTGGAGTCGAGAAACTCTGCAGTTGAGCCAATTGAGAAAGCCACCTGCTGTTGCGGCGCGAAAAGGAAGGTGGGACATTTAGTCCCACCTCAAAAGTGGAAAGCCAACCTCGTGCGCATAAAGGGAAAAAGTGTTAGAGGCTCATCGCCTCCAACACTGAGAGTGAGGTCCTCCTCCCCCCCTCTCATTGGACTCGTCCGCGACATAACCCGTGGACCTGGCCATGATCTGACTACCCAACTTGTTCACACCTCGCCCACTACTGCACGCCAGTGGGCCTGGTCCTGGGTACGCACCCGACCCGATTACCCAACTAACTGTGTGGCTCTGGGAGAGCGTATCCTAAGAGAGAAAAGAGAGGAGAATTGCGTGCGGGTAGGGGTAGGTTTTGCTACAAGTTCTTCAGGCCAACACTTAGCCGCAGCTAGAAGGAAGAAGAAGAGAAGGAGAAGAAGGAAGAAGGCTAAAGAAGAAGGAGAAGCCAAGGCAGACGAAAGGCAAAGGTAGTAGCTGAAGAAGAGGAGGCCAGAAGAAGAAGAAGGAGAAGCTAAGGCAGAAGGAAGGCAAAGGCAGAAAGAAGAAGAGAAAAAGAAGAATCTTAAAGGAAAAGGAAATCAGACAGAGGCCAGATGAAGAAGAAAGGAGAAGACAGAGAGGAGAAAGAAAAGAAGAAATCACTTTAAGTTGTCTGATTAAAGAATCAAACGACAAATTCTAGTCTCCATTGTATATTTACATTGAATCATTTGGTGATATTGTAGGAGTATTTGGTGATCTATATCACCATTTTTCTCCCATATTTTTGCACTCTGATACTGCTATTATTGCAATTTCTTTCAATATAATTGTGATCTTAATTTCTAAATACCAATTTGCTCCCTATGTTCGACCTCGAAAATCTTTTCGAGTAATAAAATTATATCTATTTTGAATGTTTTTTCAGCCGTACTACAACGCAATACTTTTAAAACCCGATTCAGCGGACGAACAACTGTGTATCCCTTGAAAAGGTCGCCCGCCAATAACAAACCTAATTTTGTCATTAAGGATAGTAATCACCCTTAATTAAAGTGATTAAATGTTGAAGAAAAAGTGTGTGCCTGTGTGTCATATATACTATCTAATACATATATACACACGCACACAAATGCTTTTTCTTCAACACTTAATCACTTTAATTAAGTGTGATTACTGTCCTTAATGACAAAATTAGGTTTGTTATTAGCAGGCGACCTTTTCGAGGGATATATAAAACCCTCAACGGGTGGGACCAGACCTCTACTAAGGTCACTCTGATGATTAAGTAGCCCATTTAATTTGGTTTCTGCTCATTAATGGCCCACTTAGGCCCACGCACAGTACCAAGCTCTTAGCCCACACCGCACACTCAAATCTAAATGCCAATCTCAGTTCATGCTCAAAGGGGAAAGGGTGATGAGTTTCGGGTGCCTGGCGCCCATGATGATTGAGCAGTCCATTGCAGAAAAAACATTTAAGCGACGCCGGTCGCTCCTCTTCTACCGATATGGCATTATATTAGCACCCCTTCAGCGCTACTGCTCCTGACGCCAGCATCTGACTTCGTGGTTTTTGGCCCTCGAATTGAGGGCCATATGTTATTATAATTTCAAATTAAATTATATCATATTAAAGTATTTGCATAGGTCTACTTAATTATATAATTTATTTGCAGAATTAATTATGTTTACTATATAAATAAATTACCTAAACTTTACACTTTATACATACTGTTTTAAGGGTTTAATTCTTAATTAACATTTAAATTAGTTAATTAATGGTCTAATTGACCCTGTACATAATTAGTATACATATTACATTATTTAATACATATTCTTATAGTATTTTACACGATTTATTTTAATTTATTTACATTTAAATAGGTAAATTCAGGGTAGTATACATATAATTTAAGTTATAAATAGAATAATATATTACAAATATAGTTACATTATCCTAATTTACTTAAAATACAATAAAATAAATATACAATATAAATTATCTCAGTTATAACTTAATCTACTATTTTATTTTGATTTACTTCATTAACTTAGTTAGTAACTTAATAAAATCATTATTTATTAGATATATATAATTAAATTATGTTACAGGGTTTACTATGTACATAATACATATATAAATATCTATGCATAGTATTATTAGTAAATACATTTATTTACAGGGTTTTATTTATTTACTTAATTTATAGTACTTATAAGTTAGTATAAATAATAAATAGTTATATGATTAAGTTATATACAGTTTAAATAGTCTTAAATATTTAATTTACATTATACAATATATATATAAGTTAGTTATACCTATTATACACCTGTTTTACAATATATACATGTATAACTTATTATATAGCTTATATTTACAAGTATATACATAATTTCATGGTATTCTTGGGTATTTTGGGGGGTTTCCTTATTTTTATGGGTTTTATGTGTTTTATAGAGGTAGGAGGTGAGAGAGAAAGAAATAGATGAGATAGAGAATGTGTTTTTGGTATTTTTGTAGGTTAAGTTCTTTTATTAAGTCTAAAGGTATACTAAATCGTTGGCTGGTATGTTCTACCAAGAGGGTTCAGATGACCTTGAAACTCAGTGTACACCTAGAAATATACCTGATCTTCACCAAGGAAAGTTTATTTTATTTTTTTGGATTTTTTAAATCATTTTTATTTATATACAAGTTTAACTCATTTTAAGGTCTTGTAAGTATTTTTCAAAGGAACCTAAGACCCTAAATTCTAATGGATGGTTGAATTAGGCAATGGACTGCCTCAGTTAAGTCCTGAACACTAACTAAAGTATGTGCAATTGTAAAATCATGCATCCCATTTCATTTTGCATTTATTTCAATTGTTGGATAGTCAAGCATGAATATAGCTGACAAATAGAGATTTAAGTTAATTTACAAGCATTCAATTGAAATTTAAAATTCATTTTAGCTACAAGAAAGCTTGTACAGTATAGTTACAACAATACAAAACATATCGGCCCTTCAAATAACTAAAATCCCAGCCCACTGCCCCAACAGTTCAGACCATCCAACAACTTCAATGGTTGTAGCAGCAAATCAAACAGTAACAGCAGTACTGCTGCTTGAATTCAGTAGCAGTGGCCACTGCAGCAACAACTGCAACAACAACTCAGCAACCCAAGGAGCTGCTCAGACATCTGAGATATTCATTTCAAAGGGCTGCCATGCAGCCATGTCTCAATTCCAACAGTGCTGAATTGGAGATTTCAGTATAAAACTCATCCAAGATCAGACTTGGGGAAGTCTGATCATGGATCAAAAGTATCCAAAGTCAGGAAGCGATTTGCATTGAATTTAGGGTTGAAAACCTTTGGATATGTAGCTGCCAATGCAGCACTTTACTGTGTTAATTAATTGGGGTTCTACAAAAAAACATAAAACACTTTCAAAGTCTGACAAAGTCTGAAAATCATGTTGAAACCAGATTGAAGTGTCAAACTTCTCATCAAAAAATTCTTAGCAATGATATTCAATTCAAATCAGGACAAACCACTGATCTAACACCTTCCTAATGCTATAGACAGCATGTAGGAGGATCTTAGAACATGCCATTAAATTCAACCAATCATAAATCCCAATTACCTAGGAACCTTAAGGAATACTGAAAATTCCTTAGGTTAGAATCAGATTCTCGCTCAAAACAACTCAGAAATTCTTGATAGAACCTCAAAATAACATGATTGATTTTCCTTGGCTCCACCACACTCTTTAAAACCCTAATTCATTCCAAATTCAGACATGGCTTATCTGAGGAAAGATTTTTCATCAAGAACATCTCAGATTCACTACCATGAACTGAATAACACAAAAACATATCAATTCGCTTGATCAAAACCCTTCAAAACTCAATCTGATCAAAATCTCACGATCTTGCCTTAAAAACCAAACTGAAATCAGATCAAGCAAACCAATCCTTTTCAAATCAAATCAGGGGTCTTTGTGAATAAAATGACATGAGTGAAGAGTCCCTTAGGTGGTTTTTGAGCACAAATCTTCATCTCAAAGCTAGAGAGCAATGAGATGAAGTTTTGACTCTAATGGATGGGGGGGATTGGGAATTAAAACACGAGGGAAATTCAAAACATGAAATGGTGCTGTGAGGGGGAAGATCAGTGATCAGTGGGGTGGTATGAATTCATCTCCTCCAATCTGAATTGATCAGAGGAGGTGGGTGTGCGGATTCTACACTACACTACTCCTAAGCCATCTACAATCACATAATCAGATCAGAGCAAGTCTACATCTAATTTCTACTCGTAAATTACTCTAATTATCACTACAACTACTCTAGAAAATAGTAAATCCTAATCTAATCAAAGGAATGGGAGCTTTGGATCCAGAGCCAGCGGCTAAGGAGGAGGAATGGAGGGGGATCTCCAGCGAGTGACAAGCCCATGAGAGGAGCTTCAAGGTCATCCTCAGGCATACGTCATCCCTAGCCGCAAGGAAGAATTGGAGGTAAAAAACCACACCACTAGCATTGATGTGGCGAGTGAAATGGTTAGAAGAACTGGAGAGGATGAAGGGATCAGCCTCAAGGAAGTAGGAGAGGAGGTTGATCCTTTGCGTGGGAGGCTAGAGAGGTGCTTAAGTAGAACAATCAGTGAATCAGGGCACCGTAGTGGTGCGATTAGCCACCTAGGGCATCTACGGTTAGATGGAGAGGAGAAAGCGCACGTGAGGTTTAAATAAAAAATGGGTCGTTGGATGGGATCTGGGCAAGGAGGTGAGGCTACACGCCGAATTGCACGAAGCTTCGATTGAATGCGAGCCATCAAATCGTGGGAACAAAGATTGAACGACCAAGATTGCCCTTGTTCTTTGCGTGAACAATGTGCGCGAAGACCTACAGGTGGCGCTGGGTTCTATTGGTGTAATTGTGCGAAAGGCCCCTCCGCGAAGGGGTAGAAAAATTGTAGGGAGGCCCAAAAGTGGTTAAGAATGGTTACAAAACAGTCCTTTTGGGCTTTCAAAAAGGGCCGTACAACCTTCAAGTAGGTCCATAAAGGTTTTCTAGTGAACAAAATATAATGTGTGAAGGACCTAAATGCAAATCCTTAAATGCAAGGCCCTAATGATGTCCAAATGCATTCAGGTTTTTAATGTAGCTTAATTGAACATATTAGAAGTTAATTTTACCTTTGATTTGAAATTTTGAGCTCATTTGTGTGTTCAATTTGTACTTGGATCAGCATTTAACCTTTTTCAATAGAATATCTCATTTAATGGCCTAGTTATGCGTTTTTAGCACAAAATTGATGTTTTAGGCTTTTTGCTTTATTTGCCATACTTAACCCATTTTATATGTTAATTCGATAGTGTTTAACCTAGTTTCTAACTTAACTTGGACATTTTAGCTATGATGAGTTACAACTCATCAACGCACAGAAGAAATAATTCTTCCAGTTGCACATAGCATTATTGTAGACAATCAATGACTTTTCAACATATGCAAATTTGTCAAGATGGAGTACGAAGGGGCAGTTCGTCTGTCCAATACGTATGGATGGTACTCATTACCTGAGATTGCCTGAAAGCAAGAGGTTCAGTTACTTAGGGCACTGCAGGTTTTTCTCCATTGAATACAGATGGCAAACATCAAAATTTAAGGATAGATTTTGTAACGAACGCGTGCCCCAGACGTCTTTTAAGACGTCTGGGAGGTGGCCCGGACGTCTGACAAGACGTCTGGGAGCACATCCAGACGTCTGACCAGACGTCTGGGATCGTTTCCAGACGTCTGTAAAACAGTTATTTTTCGCACGAGATATTCGTTTGCGCGTCTGTGCGCGCAGACCCGCGATTCCTCTCTCTCTCTCTCTTTTTCCCTCTCTCTCTGCGGCTGCAGGCCTGCCGCGCTCTCTCTCCCTCCTCCTCGCGGGGCCTTAAAAGGCCACGCCTCCCCTCCTGTCGTCTCCACCGTCCCCTTCCTCTTCTCCTTCCTGTGCGCGAGAGCGAGCGAGCGCGAGGGCGGCAGCAGTGAGCACGGAGGAGGTGCGGCGTGCGAGGGCGGAGCTCTGCCGTGAGGGCGAGCTCGCCGGAGCGGCTTGGCCGGCCGGCGGAGGGCGCAGGAGGCGTGGAACGACGCGGAGAGGGACCTGCTGCGGTCTGAGTAGCAGACGCGCAAGGTGCGACGCGGGCGGCGTCGCGAGCGGAGGCCGAGCGGTGCCCTGTTCTGGAAAAATTTCCAGAATCAGACGTCTGGGTTTATAGACAGACGGCGAGGGAGACGTCTGGAAGATCATACAAACGTCTGAAAGGTGAGTATTCCACTTTCTTCTTCCTTCCTGTCAACTGACCGTACTGAGGGAGTTGGCTGTGCGCAGGCTCGCTGATTCGCCATCCTTTGCGAATCAGACGTCTGGAAGTTGTACCAGACGGCTGGAGTAACCTCTAGACGTCCGGGGTGACCATCGGACGTCTGTGAGCTAGGCCAGACGTCCCCGCAGACTTCTGAACATCTGGGAAACCACGCTGAGCAGCTAATTCTCTGATCCACTTTTTAAGACGTCTGGAATAAGTTCCAGACGTCTGATTTTACACAGTGTCGTCGTTTTCGACCCGTTTAGGGCCCGTTCGGGCTCCGTTTTCCGCGATTCGAGTTGCGTTCTTTTCATAATTAATTCCTCTACCCGTCTACAGTAGCTATACACTGTTTTGATCCTTGTGATAGGACCTCGTTCAGTTGCAGTCTTGGGAGTCGCGGAGGCACGCGGGATTCCCGATCACGCCCCCATTACTCCCGTTGTACCTGGTAGAGTGGCTTTAAGTTATTAAAATCTGTTAAATTATGAAACCATAAATAGAACCTAGGACATTGCATGAACCCTAGGAATGAGAAATAGATGGAATGATAGCTCCTAGGTGTTGCATGAATCCTAGGACTGGAAAACTAGATTGTATGATAGATCCTAGGATATGGCATGAATCCTAGGATGGGAAAACTAGTGGAATGTATAATACTGCAGTCTTGGAAAATCGAAAGAGATATAAAGCTGCCTGTAATTTGAATTAACAACCGCCTGTTGTTAATAGATAACGTGGTTGAGAACATGGATTGTAAGAATGTGCAACTGGAAAGTGAAACCTGGATGTTTGAGTAAAAAGGGATGGAACCCTACGGGGAAGTAGGAGTAGAACTCCTAGAAAGTGAATGGAATAGTTTTGGGGAAGTGAGCTGGCCCTTGAGTACGGAGTACCAAGGAGAGCGACTGTCCCCCTGTTTAGTGCAGAGCGGAGCCAGCCGCCCCAGGGACCCAGGGTTAGGACTGGCCACTCTGTACCGACTTGCTGGCCCTCGCGTACGTAGTACCGAGGAGAGCTACTAGTGTAGGGAGGTACTAGCTACCCCACGGGCCCCGGGGTTCTGTTAGCCTCCCACACCGACTTGTTAGGCCCACTGGGGCAAACCAGGGTAGTCAGGCGAGGGTGCGCGGACTGTGGAGGGGCAAGGCCCCGGTTTGGTTACTGTGGAGGGGTTGGACCCCTGTTACTGAGAGGGCTCTGCCCTGGACTGGTTCCGTGCTGTGCTTTGGGCGCACCCGTTAACGGAAACGACTGACCGCGTGCCAGTATGGGTTAGCTACCTGTGCGTTTATCGCGCGTGCCGTAGTCACCGTTACGTCTGTTAGTGACCTTGGGGTGGTTGACTGAGGGTAGGATCACCACGGGGGACTCTCCCGGCCAGGAGAGCACCACGTGCTACTTCTACTTTTTGGAAAAGACTGCAATCAAGATCGTTCCCACGAGGAACATTCGAGATCAAGTAAAAGATCTGAGAAATAAATGAAATAGTGAGACAATTGAAAGATGTAAATAAAGAAAGTAATAGAACATAACAGCTACTGTACACTCTACTGTTGTCTTTAGTTTTAGTTGCCACTCTACTCAGCGTTTTGCTGACGTGTTACACTCGTTACCTTTTTCAGGACCAGGTGTTGAGCAGCCAGGGTCAGCGGCTGCAGAGGACGTTGGGCCGAGTAGGGTCCAGTAGAGTTACTACTGTCTTTTGTACCTCTTTGTTTCCGTTATAGTGAGTAGTTCTTGTTTCCGCTGTACTTTTCTTTACCTGCAGTTCATGTTATATGATAAATGTTGTTCTACTGTTGTGGTGGTATATACTGTAGTAGTTTCTTTCCTTACTGCAGTACTTTCTTACTGTTAGTTATATTCATGCTGAATGGGGTTTATTTTACTGCTCTTTTGGTTACTTCCTCGTTGGACGACTAGGTCTTGGGATTAGTCGAGTCGGTCCGGTTCTCGTGTCTCGTAGGGACTCGGGAACCGGGTCGTTACAAGATGGTATCAGAGCAAGGTCGTCCCGAGAAGTGAATCAACTGACTGGAAAATAACCAATTCGCATGTTTATAGCTAGAGTAGCCACCACAACATATCTCCTGACTTGAGCTCTTAGAAGTTTCGTTAGGTACTGTCTGTTTTGACGTTTTCGTTTGGTTTCGCGTCTCCTTACAGGAGATGCCTCGTCGCGGGACTGGCGAGACTGGCCGCGGGCGCGGCCGAGGGCGAGGTCGGCGAGGTGGACGTGCTGTTGTTGACGTCTCGGTGGACCAGCCACCACTCCCGGGCATCCAGGCCCAGGACCTCGCCAGACTGATACGAGATATTGTACGAGAGGAGCTCCACCCACCGCCCTGAGCGCCTCCTCCTGGGGCTGCAAAGGGGGAGTCCTCTGTGGGACCACGCGATGGACATGGCGCTGGACACGAGGGAGGGGATGGGCCCCTGCCGCCCCCACCTTCCTCCGACACTTCTGTGCACGAGGCACCTTCGCCTGGAGGTGCACCAGCACCTCCCCTACAGCGCCACTTCGAGCTTTTCGGACAGTTCCGGAAGCTGAAGCCCCCCTCCTTCAAGGGGGATGAGGACCCGATCGAGGTAGAGGACTGGCTTGAGCAGCTGGAGAAGATCTTTGACACCCTTCTCCCCCCGGTGGAGTGCCGCGTGGCCTTTGCCACGTACCAGCTAGAGAGTGCGGCACACCGGTGGTGGAGGGCGGTCCGGGGACAGGAGAGGGATGAGCCGACGTGGGACCAGTTCGTCACCCTCTTCTGCGAGCAGTACTTTCCCCAGACGTGGCAGGACTAGAGGAGGCGGGAGTTCCACACTCTCCGCCAAGGGACGATGACTGTGAGCGCATACCGCACGCGTTTCTTGTAGTTGTCCCGCTTTGCAGCGACAGCGGTAGCCACTGAGGAGGAGCGCCTTTGGAGGTTCACCGATGGGCTCCGGCCTGCGATCCGGGGGTATGTCAAACCCTTGAAGCTGCCTACGTTTTCGAGGGTGGTAGAGGCCGCTATGACTTACGAGGAGACCAACCCGTCCGCGCGAGAGACCGATGGCGGGCGGAAGAGGCCCTTTCAGCCAGACTTCTCACAGGGCCGGCGAGAACGGAGACACGTGGCATCCGCAGGAGAGCCGTCACGTTGTGCAGGGCCATCAGTGGCCTTTGGGGGCCCTCGATAGGGGCCAGTCGCCAGCACTGGACCCCCGCCTAGTCGACAGCAGGGACTCACTGAGGGCGGGAGTCGGGTTCCCCTCTGCTACCAGTGTGGCCAGCCGGGCCACGTCAGGAGGGACTGCCCATCTAGGGCAGGAGGTCAGCAGATACTTCCCGTGCAGAGCACTGGAGGGCGCGCCGGAGGCCGCGGTTCCCAGGCACGAGGAGGAGGACAGCAGTCGCGAGGAGGGTACCGGCCAGCACCTACCCGTCCGACGCAGAGTGTGGCTGCTTCGTCCGCACCTAGAGCTGAGGGGTGTATCAACGCCCTAACACACAGGGACGCCAGAGCTTCGGGATCCGTGGTAGCAGGTATGGTTGCAGTTTCTGGCAGACTCGTTTACACGCTTTTCGATTCCGGTGCTACGCACTCATTTGTCGCAGCCAGTTTCACAGTTAGTTTGGACCAGGATTATACACTGTTAGAAAATCCGTTCGTAATCAGAAGTCCGAGTGGTCAGCTGTTTGAAGCTGAGGAGGTGTACACGGATTGCGAGGTCAGCGTTGGAGGACATAGCCTGCCAGCTGACCTGATTATGATCCAGATGGAGGACTTTGGTGTGATTCTGGGGATGGATTGGCTGTCCGCTTACCACGCCTTGGTGGACTATTTTGAGAGGAAGATTGTCTTCTCCATTCCGGAGTTGCCTTCTTTCGAGTTTCACGGACAGCCAGTGGACGGGGGTTTCGGGTGCATTTCGGCACTTCGGGCGGCGAGACTTTTGAGCCAGGGGTGTGAGGGCTTCCTAGCCTGTATGGTGGCAGAGCCCAGCCCTGTGGCAGACTTCCAGAGCATCCCGGTGGTCAGAGAGTACCCCGACGTGTTTCCAGATGAGTTACCAGGACTACCGCCCGAGCGTGAGATCGAGTTTGAGATCTCACTAGTACCAGGGACCAGCCCCATCTCCACCGCGCCATATAGGATGGCACCGCTTGAGCTGCGAGAGCTCAAGTCCCAGTTCAGGACCTTTTGGAGAAATGTTTCGTGAGGCCCAGTGCGTCTCCCTGGGGAGCCCCGGTACTGTTTGTGAAGAAGAAGGATGGGACCCTACGCCTTTGTGTGGACTACCGACAGCTGAATAGGGTCACCATCAAGAACAGATATCCGCTGCCAAGGATCGACGATTTGTTTGACCAGTTGCAGGGTGCCACGGTGTTTTCCAAGATAGACTTGAGGTCTGGATACCACCAGTTGAGGATCAGGGAGACCAACGTCTCCAAGACAGCTTTCCGCACCCGGTACGGACACTACGAGTTTTTGGTCATGCCGTTTGGGCTGACCAATGCCCCCACTGCTTTCATGGACCTGATGAACCGGGTGTTTAGACCGTACTTGGACCAGTTCGTGGTGGTTTTCATAGATGATGTACTCATCTATTCTAGAGATCGGACGCAGCACGGACAACACTTGCGGATGGTTCTGGACACTCTGAGACGACGCAGGCTGTACGCCAAACACAGCAAGTGCGAGTTCTGGTTGAAGGAGGTGACCTTCTTGGGTCATGTGATCTCTGGAGATGGCCTGGCGGTGGACCCCGCCAAGGTCGAGGCAGTGCTCAGGTGGGAGAGACCGCGTTCAGTCACTGAGATCCGCAGTTTCCTGGGACTAGCTGGCTACTACAGACGGTTCATCAGAGGGTTTTCGCAGATTGCGCGTCCTATGACACAGTTGACCCGGAAGGACGTGCCTTTCGCTTGGACAGACGCCTATGAGGCGTGTTTTCTGGAGCTGAAGGAGAGGTTGACCTCGGCCCCCGTGCTCACCATCCCTGACAGTAGTGGCGGGTTCGTTGTGTACACGGACGCTTCCTTGCAGGGGTTAGGAGGTGTGCTCATGCAGAGGGGTCATGTTGTTGCTTACGCTTCGCGGCAACTGAAGCCCCATGAGCATACCTACCCTACCCACGACCTAGAGTTGGCAGTTGTTGTCTTCGCACTGAAGACTTGGAGGCACTACTTGTACGGTGAGACCTTCGAGATTTTTACAGATCACAAGAGCCTCAGATATCTTTTTGACCAGAAGGAGCTCAACATGAGACAGAGACGTTGGTTGGAGCTCCTGAAGGACTACGATTGCAGCATCTCCTACCACCCGGGAAAGGCCAATGTGGTGGCTGACGCCTTGAGCCGTAAAGCGCCCGCACGCTTGGCCAGTCTACAGTTACATAGTTGGAGCCTTTTGGAGGAGGTGGGAAGTTGGCGACATCTAGAGTTACGAGGGTACTGTGGGGCAGTGATGGTGACACGGCAGACCAGGCCAGAGCTGATAGACCGTATCATCATAGGACAGATGGCCGATCTGTACTTGCAGTCTTTGCGCGACAGAGTACTATCAGGAGACCCAGGGGACTTCTCTTTCACAGACCAGGTGCTACGTTTGAGGGTACGGCTGTGCGTTCCCAGAGACGAGGTGCTATTGAGAGAGCTCTTGACTGAGGCACACGGTTCCAGATTCACCATACATCCCGGGAACACGAAAATGTACCACGACTTGAGACGCGAGTTTTGGTGGAGAGGGATGAAGCGGGATGTGGGTGAGTTCGTGCAACAATGCTTAGTGTGCCAGCAGGTGAAAGCCGAGCATCAGAGGCCTGCAGGGCCGCTTCAGCCGCTTCCAGTGCCAGAGTGGAAGTGGGAGAGCATCACCATGGACTTGGTGGTGGGCTTACCTGTTACCCAGCGGGGACACGACGCAGTCTGGGTAATAGTGGATAGACTGACGAAGACGGCGCGTTTCTTGCCGATCCGAGCCACTTTGGGACCAGCACAGTTGGCAGAGAGGTATATCCGTGATGTGGTACGACTACACGGAGTTCCGCGGGAGATCGTATCCGACCGGGATACCCGCTTTACGTCCCAGTTTTAGGCTGAGTTTCAGCAGGCCTTAGGGACGAGGTTGAGGTTTAGCACGGCTTACCACCCCCAGACGGATGGACAGTCTGAGCGCACGATACAGACACTTGAGGACCTTTTGCGTGCCTGTGTACTGGACTGGAGGGGCTCTTGGGAGGAGCACCTGCCCCTGGCGGAGTTTGCATACAACAACAGTTATCACTCGATCATCGGCATGGCTCCCTACGAGGCTCTGTACGGACGGAAGTGTACGGCACCCTTGAGTTGGGTTGAGGTGGGGACCAAGTGGGAGGTTGGCCCCAGGTTGATTCGGCAGAGTCAGGAGGTAGTTGAGCAGATCCACAGACGACTCTGCACTGTCAGGAGCAGACAGAAGAGCTACGCGGATCGGAGACGCAGAGAGGTGCAATTTGAGGTTGGGGACCACGTCTTCCTTCGTGTTTCGCCCATGAAGGGCCTACAGCGGTTTGGGGTGAGAGGGAAGCTCGCGCCGAGGTTCGTAGGGCCCTTTGAGGTCCTGGAGCGGGTTGCACCCGTTGCTTACAGACTTGCCCTTCCCCCGCAGCTTTCTGGTGTGCACGTGTTCCACGTGTCCAACCTCAGGAAGTACGTAGCCGCTACCAGTCACGTACTGAGTCACGAGAGCGTCGAGGTGAGCAACGACCTGACCTACCCCGAGCGGCCAGTGCAGATCCTAGACCGAGCCGTCTGCAGTTTGAGACGAAAGCAAGTACCCCTGGTAAAGGTTTTGTGGAGGAGCCAGCGGTACGAGGAGGCTACCTGAGAGCCTGAGGCGGCAATGCGGGAGCAGTACCCGGAGCTTTTCGCGGGTACGCCTTTTCGGACCGGCTTCGGTCCTCTTTGAGTTTGTTATGGTTATTTGGACGTCTTTTCCCGCACCCTAGTTGGCGCAAGTTTCGGGGACGAAACTTCCTTTGAGTTTGTTATATTGTAACGAACGCGTGCCCCAGACGTCTTTTAAGACGTCTGGGAGGTGGCCCAGACGTCTGACAAGACGTCTGGGAGCACATCCAGACGTCTGACCAGACATCTGGGATCGTTTCCAGACGTCTGTAAAACATTTATTTTTCTCACGAGAGATTCGTCTGCGCGCCTATGCGCGCAGACCCGCGATTCCTCTCTCTCTCTTTTTCCCTCTCTCTCTGCGACTGCAAGCCTGTCGCGCTCTCTCTCCCTCCTCCTCGCGCGGCCTTAAAAGGCCACGCCTCCCCTCCTGTCGTCTCCACCGTCCCCTTCCTCTTCTCCTTCCTGTGCGCGAGAGCGAGCGAGCGCGAGGGCGGCAGCGGCGGCCGCAGTGAGCGCGGAGGAGGTGCGGCGTGCGAGGGCGGAGCTCTGCCGTGAGGGCGAGCTCGCCGGAGCGGCTTGGCCGACCGGCGGAGGGTGCAGGAGGTGCGGAACGACGCGGAGAGGGACCTGCTGCGGTCTGAGCAGCAAACGCGCGAGGTACGACGCGGGGGGCGTCGCGAGCGGAGGCCGAGCGGTGCCCTGTTCTGGAAAAATTTCCAGAATCAGACGTCTGGGTTTATAGACAGACGGCGAGGGAGACGTCTGGAAGATCATACAGACGTCTGAAAGGTGAGTATTCCACTTTCTTCTTCCTTCCTGTCGACTGACCGTACTGAGGGTGGGAGTTGGCTGTGCGCAGGCTCGCGGATTCGCCATCCTTTGCGAATCAGACGTCTGGAAGTTGTACCAGACGGCTGGAGTGACCTCCAGACGTCCGGGGTGACCATCGGACGTCTGTGAGCTAGGCCAGACGTCTCCGCAGACTTCTGAACATCTGGGAAACCACGCTGAGCAGGTAATTCTCTGATCCACTTTTTAAGACGTCTGGAATAAGTTCCAGACGTCTGATTTTACACAGTGTCGTCGTTTTCGACCCGTTTAGGGCCCGTTCGGGCTCCGTTTTCCGCGATTCGAGTTGCGTTCTTTTCATAATTAATTCCTCTACCCGTCTACAGTAGCTATACACTGTTTTGATCCTTGTGATAGGACCTCGTTCAGTTGCAGTCTTGGGAGTCGCGGAGGCACGCGGGATTCCCGATCACGCCCCCATTACTCCCGTTGTACCTGGTAGAGTGGCTTTAAGTTATTAAAATCTGTTAAATTATGAAACCATAAATAGAACCTAGGACATTGCATGAACCCTAGGAATGAGAAATAGATGGAATGATAGCTCCTAGGTGTTGCATGAATCCTAGGACTGGAAAACTAGATTGTATGATAGATCCTAGGATATGGCATGAATCCTAGGATGGGAAAACTAGTGGAATGTATAATACTGCAGTCTTGGAAAATGGAAAGAGATATAAAGCTGCCTGTAATTTGAATTAACAGCTGCCTGTTGTGAATAGATAACGTGGTTGAGAACATGGATTGTAAGAATGTGAAACTGGAAAGTGAAACCTGGATGTTTGAGTAAAAAGGGATGGAACCCTACGGGTAAGTAGGAGTAGAACTCCTGGAAAGTGAATGGAATAGTTTTGGGGAAGTGAGCTGGCCCTTGAGTACGGAGTACCAAGGAGAGCGACTGTCCCCCTGTTTAGTGCAGAGCGGAGCCAGCCGCCCCAGGGACCCAGGGTTAGGACTGGCCACTCTGTACCGACTTGCTGGCCCTCGCATACGTAGTACTGAGGAGAGCTACTAGTGTAGGGAGGTACTAGTTACCCCACGGGCCCCGGGGTTCTGTTAGCCTCCCACACCGACTTGTTAGGCCCGCTGGGGCAAACCAGGGTAGTCAGGCGAGGGTGCGCGGACTGTGGAGGGGCAAGGCCCCGGTTTGGTTACTGTGGAGGGGTTGGACCCCTGTTACTGAGAGGGCTCTGCCCTGGACTGGTTCCGTGCTGTGCTTTGGGCGCACCCGTTAACGGAAACGACCGACCGCGTGCCAGTACGGGTTAGCTACCTGTGCGTTTATCGCGCGTGCCGTAGTCACCGTTACGTCTGTCAGTGACCTTGGGGTGGTTGACTGAGGGTAGGATCACCACGGGGGACTCTCCCAGCCAGGAGAGCACCACGTGCTACTTCTACTTTTTGGAAAAGACTGCAATCAAGATCGTTCCCACGAGGAACATTCGAGATCAAGTAAAAGATCTGAGAAATAAATGAAATAGTGAGACAATTGAAAGATGTAAATAAAGAAAGTAATAGAACATAACAGCTACTGTATACTCTACTGTTGTCTTTAGTTTTAGTTGCCACTCTACTCAGCGTTTTGCTGACGTGTTACACTCGTTACCTTTTTCAGGACCAGGTGTTGAGCAGCCAGGGTCAGCGGCTGCAGAGGACGCTGGGCCGAGTAGGGTCCAGTAGAGTTACTACTGTCTTTTGTACCTCTTTGTTTCCGTTATAGTGAGTAGTTCTTGTTTCCGCTGTACTTTTCTTTACCTGCAGTTCATGTTATATGATAAATGTTGTTCTACTGTTGTGGTGGTATATACTGTAGTAGTTTCTTTCCTTACTGCTGTACTTTCTTACTGTTAGTTATATTCATGCTGAATGGGGTTTATTTTACTGCTCTTTTGGTTACTTCCTCGTTGGACGACTAGGTCTTGGGATTAGTCGAGTCGGTCCGGTTCTCGTGTCTCGTAGGGACTCGGGAACCGGGTCGTTACAGATTTGATGGTAAAGCATGTTGGTATTCGTCGAGGAATCCGAAAAATAAACTCAGTAGATGTTCTATTAGGCAGTTGGGGATGAAAATCCTGGAGACATTGCAACAGCTCGGAGAAATACTTTTAGGTCATCTTTTCAAGAATGACTTGGCTTCTTTGTGACATTCAGGGTTTAGGAAGAAAAGCATATATTTTATGGAGCTTCCATATTGGAAGGATTTGATAGTGAGACATAATTTAGATATTATGCATATCGAGAAGAATGTAATGGACAACATTCTTGATGTATTAAACCTAACATACAGCCTGAATGATATAATTAAAACGAGGAATGATATAAAAATTTTGAGTATTTGTCCTGAGTTGCACATTAAAGGGGGGTCTCACTTTCCAGAAGCTATATACAGTCTTACTGGAGAGCAGAAGCAAAGGATTTTTCATTCTTTAAAGACATTTAGGTTCTAGATGAGTATTCATCGCAACTTTCACGTTGTGTAAATGAAGTGTAAAAGAAGATTACTGGGTTAAAAAGTCATGATTCTCATGTGTACATGCAAACCTTATTCTTAGTAGCGATACGTGAAGTGATGCCTAATCCGGTAGTCAATTCTTTCACAGAGATGAGCAGAGATTTTAATGTCATCTGTTCAAATACATTAGATCCCGAAATGCTAGACTATTGGGATAAACAAATTGTGATCACACTTTGTAAAATGAAGCAGATTTCTCTGCCTGCATTCTTCGACATGATGGTTCATGGCACACTTCATGTTTTGAATGAAGCAAGAATTGTTAGACTCGTGCAGTACAGATGGATGTATCCAATTGAACGATATTTGAAGAAACTGAAAGATTATGTCTTGAATAAGGCTAAGCTAGAAGGGTCAATCATTGAAGGCTATCTTGTAGAAGAATGTATTAACTTCTGTGCCATGTACATGAATGAAATAGATAATCAATTTAATCATCTTGAACTGAACTATAAAGGAGAATTTAATGGTAATGATGAAAATTGTCTGTCTATATTTAACATCGGAGGAAGGTCGATCCTCTGGATGGAAGTTAAGCCCATGTCGTAATGTACCGACGATTGGCACACTTGTACATTCTGAAGCAAATTCCAAAAGTGGATGAATTTTATAATGAATTCAAAGCATCCTCTATGTCATCTACACACGACTTGCAGTTCCTTGATTGGTTCAAGGATAGTATAAATAAACTGAAAGAAGATGGGGATTAACGGTGGGTACAGGATTTTGATGTAATTGTTGATACACCTTTGACATACGGATGTTACCATTTGAGATACATAATTAATGATTTCAGATTCAGAATACGATCAATTGATGATGCGAAGGCCACGTAATAGGCAGGAGTTATCATTAGTTGTGACCTAAGCACTAGTTGTGATGGGTATTATGGTCAAATTGAAGAAATTATGGAAATGAGTTTCAGGTTTGATCGTAAGGTGATTTTACTTAAGTGTGATTGGTTTAATATTTTTAAAGAAGGAATTGGATTTAAAGTTAATAATAAACACAATTTCTTGAGCTTAAGTAAGAACCGTCGCATCCTCCAATCACCAGAACTATTCACACTAACTTGTCAGATAGCATGATGGGAACACCATCATGAGTCATAATTAGCTCAATTTGATCTGATTAAGTCATTAAATACTCCTACATAACTGCCAGAGGACTGTAATTCATTGCATAATCATTTTGAAAGAAAGACAAGAAAATATGATTAAAACTGTAATTTTACCATCATATCTTGAATGCAGAAAAATCACAGGTTTTTCTTAGGGGTTAATTAAGGGTCAAATGGTCCTAAAAAGCTAACAAGTGGGTTAAAATAGATAGAAAAGGCTTTTCGCATGTTTTGAGAATTAAATGAGTTTTGAAACCCTAAAAACAGACCCGCTTAATTAAATGAGGTTCTGGTCAGGATAAAATTCACATAAACCTTCTAAAATTTATAGAAAAATATTCTCTAGGGTTTGGTACCTTCAATTTGACCATCAGAATCCATGTTAACCTAAAACAAAGTCTTAAATAGACATTGCCCTAATGTAAGTTTTTACATAAATTACCCTATCAAATGTGGTCAAAACCAAAACCCAACTTCACCATTGGATTTCTTAGGTCCAAATTAAGTTTTTACCAAAGTTTGAGCCTAATCTGAAATTTCCTTGACCTAGTTTGCAACTTTGTCCTATCTAATCACACATATGCCCTTAACTTTCAAAATTCTTACAAAAAGGCCCCTAACTTTGTCATCGTTTTCGCAAATAGGTTCTTCCACCATGAATCCTATTCCTACAAACTCCAGCGACCTAAAATTAACAAGTTCTTGATTCCTTGACGAATTCCTCTTAGATTTGAAAGGGAAGTTCATCAAGGAATTCCCTTCTTTTTGATCAAATTCCCATGCCCTAAAACCTTCCCAATCTCTCATGCGAACGCATGAGAGATTTGGGTATCCTAGAAAACTCCTATTGCGGCGAGCATTCCTAGCTTGAAAGCTTGGATTCCAAGCACAAATCAATCTCCTAAGCCCTATATAAAAACCTCCAGATCATACCGAACTTCTCAAGCTCGATTTCGACCGGATCTACCCTAAATTCTTCCCTCCTAATCCGATCGAAAGGGTCCTCGAGCTCCGGCGACTCTCCCTACCTCTCTTCGTCATCTGATCGTAATACCGGCGGCAAATACCCCTTCCTCATCCTCTGCATTGCGCCATACTAGCGGGTGCTCCTATCTCCATCATCGCCGTTTCCTTCTCACCAGAGTCATCTTCGTCTCCGGCGCCGACCATACCACAACCGGCATCGCCTCTACCCCACTTTGACCGCCAATCACCTAGATAAGTTCCGTAACTCCTCTACTTCATTTACACACCAACTGCACTTCATTTCGACCGCCATATCACACCAACCACCTTTACCTTCCTCTGCTCCGACCAGACCTCCGGTGAGGCTCCCCGCTCATTCCACTACTCTAAATGCCTCACCAACCACCTCACGACCTCCCCCGCGCTCTACTCTTCAAAACCCCCATCCTATTTCGCCCTATTATGCCTCCAAACCCTCTGCCGAACACACCCACCTCCCCACACCAATTCCGACACTGTTCGGCCACCATAGTCATCTTCACGTCACGCAGCACACACCACCGCATCCACCGTGCTATGGTGAAGCTCCTGAATCTATTTAACTTGGCTGTAAGGCCGTATTCTTGTTTTCAGGTCTTCCCTGTCTCGACCGCCATTAGCGAAGCTTTGAGCAAAGCTTCAACCTTGCTTCAGCACCTGTAGGCCCCAGAAGAAGCCCTCGGCGCAGCGGAACATCTCCCGGAGTGTATCTAAGGAGCCAATTTGGCTCTTTGACTGAGCCTTTGACCATAATTTCATGAAGCATCAGCAGCAGCGCACGCAGTGGAAGGTAGGTGGGATTAGTCCAACCTTGGAAGCTGAGAAGCACCTGCGCCAGCATAAGTTGTTTTTGTGTTCTGGGCTTATTACCTCAGAACACGGGGTGAGGTCCCATTAGCCTCACTCGATCTGACCCGCCTAAGCTCTTACTCCTTGCTCACCACCCACTGTCGGTGAGCCTGGACCTGGGTGTGTGCTTGACCTGAATACCCTATTTCCCATTACTGTGGAAGGCTTTGGGAGAGCGAATCCTAGAGAGAGAAAGAGAGAGAGTGCATGAGGACAGGAGGTTTTTGCTCTCACTGGTACCTATGCAACCCTTAATCGTAAAAAGAAGCAGAGAAAGAAAGGAGAAGAGAAGAAGAGCAGTAGAAAGGAAAAGAAGAAAGAAAGAGTTCTAAAGAAAAAGATAAGAGAAGAGAAGGAGAGCAGCTAAGACAGAAGCAAAGAAGAGAAAAGGAAGAGACCCTTGAGTCCCTTGGTAGCACTGTAGCAACCAACTGTTTAAGCTGTCTGATACAAGCCTATGCTGTCTGATTGCATACATTTGAGGCTTTATTTCCTTGATTGATACTGTTGATCTAATTGCTATTATTATGAGGAGTAATTGGTGATTCAAATCACCATTTTATTCCATTCTTTTTGCACATTGATACTTGACATTATTGTTATATCATTTTGATTGCAATCTTTTATATCTTTGATTCAAATTGTGATCTTGAGTTTTAAATTGCCATATTGCTCCCTGTGTTCGATCTCGGACTTCAAATTCGAGTAATAAATTATATGTTTTCGCACTGATTCAATCTATATTGCAACACGACGATTTTAAAACCCGTTTCAAAGCGACTAACATAACACAAGTATTGTATGTGCCTGATAATAGCAGAAATGGGTGTATTATATCAGTTAGAGCTCAATCGCGTGAACAATATGATGCGAGAAATGATCAACACCCAGATGTTGAATCTGAAGCATATCAACAAAACCTACAAAGTGAAGAACTTGTCCCTAGTGCAACTGACATTGACATATAAGGTAATTTGTCAAAAGTATTAATCCATAACCATAAATATAAATAATTCAAGAAATTCTTAGTTGTCTATTTTGTTTAAATTTCCTTTAAATTATTTTATCTTTTGTCAAAGCTTATGTTCATTTATATTTCAAAATTGAAATTTATTTTATTGCCTTCTCAGATAGGTTATTTGCATTCTCCTATTGTTTGTGCACAGTTTGTGGACCATTTCGTCACTATGGTAAGTTTCTTACTACTTTTTGCTTTAAAATTTTGTTATCATGTTAAATGTGGAGTGTGCCCACTTAGATTTTTTTTTGTGTGGAATGATGAATTTATTTTTTTTTTGTATATTGAATGTTTTTTGTTGAATGTGGAGAAGAATAAGGAGAAAGGAAACGGAGGGGAGAATGGAAAAGAAGGATAAAGGAGAAGGGAGAAAGAGAAGGAGAGGAAAGAGGAAGGGAGAACAGGAGGGAAATGAAGGGGAGGGTAAGGGAAATGGAGGGATGGGAAGGGGAAAGGAGAGGGGAGAAAGAGGAAGGGAAAAGTGGAGGGAAATGAAGGGTAAGATAAGGGCAATGGAGGGGAGGGGAAGGGAAATGGAGGAATGGGAAGGGGAAAGGGGAAGAGAAAAAGAGAAGGAGAAGAAAGAAGAAGGGAGAAGGGGAGGATAACGGAAATGGAGGGATGGGAAGGAGAAGGGAGAAAGAGAAGGAGAAGAAGGAGGAAGGGGGAAGTGGAGGGAAATGAAGGGGAAGATAAGGGAAATGGAGGGGAGGGGAAGGGAAATGGAGGAATGGGAAGGGGAAAGGGGAAGAGAAAAAGAGTAGGAGAAGAAAGAAGGGAGAAGGGGAGGGAAATGGAGGGGAAGGGAAGGGGAAAGGGGAAGGGAGATATCATTTCATTTTTAGTTTCATTTATATACGCTTATTTCATTTTCATTTATTTGTATGCTTATTTTATACAAGATTTTTGAAATATCACAATATATAGGGGAAATGCTGCCGAATTTTTTTAAAAAATATCTAATTATTTGTGATGTTTTTACGTAGGTTATTTACAAGAAGAAGGTTAATAGGAGCTGCAGAGAAGTGGCTCAGGCCTCCCAGCAGCCTGAGGCCCCCCCAGTAGCCTCACCCTCAGGCTCACCGTCGGCAGCAGCCCACTCAGACCCAGGCACCTCGTCAGTAGTTTTTGAGGCCTGGAGATGTGGCTCGATATTTCTAGAGTCAGGGGAGGGGAGGTAGGGGGAAGGGGAAGAGTCCGATGCCTCCTCCTACGGATCTACCAGCAGAGGATTCTGACTACGAGGAGCATGTGACTGCCGATGAGGAGGAGGAGGATAGTACTTCAGTTGATGAGGAGAACATTGGCTTGAATGATCAGCCAAACCAAACGGCTGACCCAGCTCCTTCTCAGCTGGGATGTTTTGCACTACCACTACCCTTCCACAACTTAGGTATGAATTTAAAGTTTGGTAAATGTTAGGATTTATTTATTTCTTTGTTATTTAATTTTATGTTATAATTTTGTCTTATAAGTGCACGTATGGGAAGAGGTCCTATGCGGAATAGAGACTTAGAGAGAATTCTGCATGAGGTCTGCATTGTAGTGCAGATCACACTAACGGGGGAAGCAGTGGACTATCCTCCAATGGTCAGCAGACTGGGTACGCTGACGAAGGCGATCATCTCACTGTCCTACTTCGATTGGAGGGAGGTGCCAAAGGACCTGAAAATGCAGGTCATTCGACAGTTAGAGGTAATTGGTAAAAATTAATAACTTATGTACATTGCTTTATATAAGTTTAAATTATGTAACAATTTATGTTCTCTTACTAATGCAGGCCACCTTCAATTGGGACGATGATCCGAACATCGCCAGATATATCCTTAAGCACGCAGTGAAGATTCATAAAGATTGGAGATTGGAGATGAAGAATAAGGTAAAAGATAAATTTTAATTATTTGTTTATTTCCTTTACCATAATTAAAATATTATTTCTAACATTACAATTATATTTTTTAGTATTATAAGAACATGAATCATGATGAGGCATTGCATAATGCGCCTCCTTTGATACAACCGCACACTTGGAAGGAAGCGTGCAAGCATTGGTATGATCCAGCAACGTAGGTAAAAGTATTTCATATGTTATCATTTATTTAACTAATTTCTACGTTAATAAATTGTACCTTTATTTCAGGAGCAGGCCAAGAAGAATAAGGAAAATAAGACTAAGGCTTCATCGAAGACTCATGTCTTGGGTAGGAGGAGCATATGCTCAATGAAATTCATATATGTAAGTACCTTTAATTATTACTTTCTTTTAAACCTTACAAAAATTTCTAATTTGGTTAAAATTAACTGTTTCAAATTATTGTAGTCGGCCAAGCATCATGGTGCCCAGCTTGATCAAGTGGGAGTATATGAGAACACTCATAGTAAGATGAGTGATGATAGAAATAGAGAGTGACTTCACGACACATACTAACAGAGACAAGTAAGTTAAAAAGGACAATACTTTTATTTGATTTCATAATTATATAATTAAATGAAATTACTTAACATAATTCAATATCTTTTAGGATAATATGATCAACATTATGCATCCTCCTGAAGACGCCAACTCTGCTACAGTTCAGCAGCCACTAACAGCAGAGGAGGCTTACTGGACCGTCATGTCACCTGAGCATGGTGGGTACATCCGTAGCGCAAGGAGGAGCGAGACCGTCTCGGGGTGGTATGGGAGAAGGGGAGCATCATCATCTTCAGCTGAGGTGCACGAGATGAGGAAGGAGATTGCGACATTACGCCGCAAAGACGAAGAGAATGCCCAGCGGATCGATGAGCTGACGATGCTAGTCAAGGACAACGCGATGCAAACCAAGGAATCCAACAAGACCATAAGGACCTACTGGTATTACTTTATAAGGGAGGTATTGATCACCCGTCCCTTCATCAGTATAGAGATCGTCGTGATGACGATGATTTAGGTGGTAGCGATGCTGGAGGCATTGGTGCTACAGTATGATTGTATTTTTTATATACATTATCGTTTGTAATGAACTCTCTATACATTATTTCATATATGAAATTTTTATTTTAATTTCGTGTGTTTAATTAGATGGAAAAATGTTTTAAGTGTGTGATTGATTATATTTTTACTAGATTTGTAGTTCTTTACGGGTCTTCTACATAATTTAAACAAATTAAAAAAAAAACCTTCTCGACCGTTTTTAACATATGACAATATTAGCGTTGTCGACCGTTATTTAAGAAACATCGACAATATTAATATTCTCGACCATTTAAAATTGGATGAGAATATTGGAATTTCTGACCATTATATACGAATGATCAAGAATATTAATATTCTTGACCGTCGGCAAACGGACGACAATACAAACATTCTCGATCATTATTGATAAACGGTCGAGAATATGATCTTAGTCAACCACCTAAATACTGATCGACATAAATATTTCTTCGACCGTTTATTTATAACGGTCGAGAAAAAGCTTTCTCGACCATCGAAAACAGACGAGAGAAATAACCAAACCTCGAGTGGTGGTACGCCTTCTTCTAGGTAGTAATGTCTAAAAACGGTCGAGAAAATTCAATAGTGACAATACATTCCTCGACCTTTTTTCTTGACGGTTATTTGAACATTGCCGACCTTTTTTAAATGGTCGGCAATACTCAATATTCTTGTAGTGCCCGCACCACTCTATAATGTCTCGGGACTTAGATTTTGGGACGTTACAGTGTGTAATAAGGGAAGAAAATTGCCCTCATAAAATACACCCAATCGACTCGTGAATAGACCAGTCAAACCTGCCTGGACTTGGTTTGAGAGAGAATGCAAGGAGGTGCGGTCCACGGAGCGATTACGAGTAAAGGCCATAACTCATCATCATTCCCCATTATCTCTAAATAATGGCTCATTATCAATTAATAATTATCCATTACTTTGGAGGTTACACCTCTAAATGTGTAACCTTCTACTATTTGTACTCTACAAATAGGTTCCCATTCCACAAGGAATGGGGACATCCTATGGGAGATCCATGGGGGTAATCCAAAAAGCCTACGACTCACAATTCCTCATACCATTCCCACCAATAGTGGATATTGAGGGATAGATCCCCTCCCCAGACATACATCCCTTGAGGTGGAACTAGGTCAGCAATCTTCCTTGTTCAGGTGGTTGATTGTCATTCTGTGGCTATGTTTCGTTTCTTGTATTTACAAATTGTTTGATAGCTATCCGTCGCCGTGACGGCATCTTTCGAGGCCCATCAAGTGGCATCGCCTATGCGAAACGTCAACAAAAATGCCATCCTCTTCTTATTTGTGTGCTAACGCCTTTCCTTCAGGAGAAAAAGCCTTCATCCTGCTGAATTTAGCCTCCTGCCAAGGGGCCCCCTTTTTTCTCGTTAGAGACTACAAAGTTTCACCTGTCGGAGGAATCCCATTTCCTACATCACCGCTTGGTCCATGCTCCTTCTATGGGAGTGTCTAGTACGTGGAATAGCGATTTTGAAAATAATTACATCATAGTATAATGCGAAAACACGTCGTCAAAAAAATATGACGAGATTGGTAAGTCCCAATTGAACTCAGGGAGGAGAAAAGTGACTTGATTTAATACTGATTTAATCTAACTAGAACTAAAACACTAAGCAAGATAAATATAAGATATAAGTAAATCAACTCCATTCAGATAATAATCAAGCAAGTGTTCCAATTAGTTGAATGCTTGACAGGAATAATAACCAAAGCTAACTAGAACCAAAGAAAAATAACTAGAACAGGAATTAGTAGAACTAGAACTAATGGAATAAATAAAAAGGCAACTATCTATTCTACTAGAACAAGGACTCGAAGGGTGGTCCTTGGTGGCCTTTAGAGAGGCGTGGAATAGCAGTAGCGGAGTTCCAACGGTGGCCTTGGCAGACGTCTCAGAGGAAGGGGGCGCTTTGAAGCAGAAGGGAGCGGAGATGTTTGGAGGAAGAGATGCCTCTCAAATGGGGGGTCTAGGGTCCTTTTTATACCCAAAGTAAGAGGCAAAATGGGTATTCTAAAGCCCCCAAACCGTGCAACCAACTTAGAGCAGTAAGGGCCATTGATCTAGCAATCAACGGCTCAAATTGGGTAAAAACTGCCTCTCCACACGCCTCCATCATGCACCAACACGAGATGCATGTGATCATGCCACATGGTGCACGCACGGCCGCCCATTCCACTGCCATCACGCTCCTCATGTGCGTGAACGTGTTTGAAATCAATCGTTAGATCGTGAAGATCGATGGATGAGATCGCACGCAGCATCGCCTCTGGTTTGCACGTACAAACAGGCGTGCATCTACGCATTCATCTGCCCATTCATCACACTGCTTGATCTGATGCACCATCGCGTGACACGCGGCTCGTCCCACGTAGTTCAATCGAAATCTGTTGCTCCAATTTCGCCTGTGCGCATCACCTCACCAATTTTGCGCTCCTTGCACCTCGAACCCGCATTTCTCACTCTCACGTGAGGGTGCTGACCAACATGCTACGTGCACGGATGGTCGTGTTCTTGAATTTTTGCTGGCAAGCTCTCAGCCGTTGGATGACGATCCAATAGTTGAGATGAGGCCTTCTTTGATGGGGTGTGATGAGCGAGAAATTCGTTGTGAAAAGTTGGATTTTGGAAAACTCGTGTCATTGTAAGATTTGCAGGAAAATCTGCTACCAAATAAATTTTACCAAAACTCAATGTAATGACCCGTATCTTTTTATCCATTTAAGACGTCTAGAGTTTCAGTGAGACGTCTGGACTCATTCTCGGACGTCTGAAAGTGAATTTTTTCGTACTGTGCTTGGCACTCTTCGTGCGGGTAGCGCGCAGAGGCCGTTCCCTCTCTCTCACCCACACCCTGCAATCCCTACTTCCCCTCCTATTTATACCCCTCCCTTCTCCTCTCCTCTTCTCCTCACACCACAGTCACCACCACCTCCAGCACCTCTCGTGTGGCAGTGGCGAGGACGGACGAGAGAGGCGAGAAAGGGGCGAGCAACGGGGAGCGAGAGAGAGGAAGGAGGAGAGCGTGGAAGGTCGAAGAACCTTCAGGAGATCAGCGGAGCTAGCACGGCCGGCGGCAAGTGCATGCGCACGTGGAGGACGCTGGTGGGGAGTTGCCAAGCTCCTGCAGTGGTTGGAGCTGCCGCTGCGGCGGAGGACGAGTGCGACGAGCGGCATGAAGAGGTTCTAGTGCTGGAAATTTTCCAGTATCAAATGTCTAGTGGTGATCGGTTCTCCTCTATAGTTCTATTATTTCGTCGTAGTATAGCATAGAGAAGTGGTAACCAGTTTAATACAATTTGTTACTTGGAAATAAAAGAGTTCCCGAGGTCGAACTCAGGGAGCAAGTTGTATTCTAAAAGTACAATGTTTCTATTACAAAAATAAGAGAGAGAGAGAGAGAGATAGGTTGGTCTCTTGGCTTTTTCTTCTCTTCTTTCTCTCATCTCTGTCTTCTTTCTTCTTCTTGTTTGTCAGATCTTCTGCCTTCAGTTCCTCTTCTTCTGCTTCTTTTATTTCTTTTCTTCTTTCAGCTCTGTCTTCCTTGCTCTTCTTGTCTTCTTCTTTAGCTTCTCTTTTCTTTCTTCTTCTTTCTGCCTCAGCTGCAGAGCTCCTTCTTCTTCTTTCTTTCTTTTTCTTTGCGGTGCCTACTCTTCTTTCCTTCTTCTTTTCTTCCTCTGCAGAGCATCGTCTGATTTTCCAATCAGATGACTTAAGTCGCCGCTGCTACAGTGCTGCTTGGTGCTCCTCCTTCTTCCTTCAGTCTTTCTTCGTCGGCCTTCTTCTTCTCTGCCTCACTTTTCTTCCTCGGCCGTTTCTTCTTCAGAGCTTCTTCTTCTCTGCGCCCTGCTCTCTTCTTCTTCTCTGCTTCGGCCTGTTCCTGCACACACCTCAACCAACGCAAAACCTACCCCTTTTCCTCTACCCGCACGTCTCTCTCTTTCTCAGAGTTCACTCGTAGGATAGCTCTCCCAGAGCCGTCGGGTAATCGGGTCGGGCTTCGTACCCGGGACCAGGCGCACCGGCAGGTGGGTGATGCGCGAGGTGTGCTCAGGATAGGTTCTGGTCGAATCTGCCGGATTTGCATGGTGAGCTCGCGGACCGGGCGGGTGAGTGGGCGCGAGACCTCACCCCGGTGTGTTCGGAGGTGATAAGCTTATTTCACAAAAATAATTTAAATCGGTGCGGCGCTTCGAAATCCCACTATGTAGGACTAAACTTTGTCCCTCGCTTGCGCGCGCCCGCAGGAAAGCGCGACCTGGCTTCAGCAGCAACGCGCTTGTTTCTCTTCACAGATTTTCTCCTTGCCTTCGCCCAAGTCCCTCCAATTCGCCTCAGCTGGGATCCTGCTGCTGCAGGGCTTGGAGCTTGCTTGGAAGCTCCTCGCCTTGTCGCCAATGGCGGCCGGGGCTGCAGATCTGCCAAACACAAACAGGGCCTCTCGGCCTAATCAGACTACAGGGTGACCTTCGCCGTGGCACGGCGAAGGTAATGCGGGGTGTAGCAGGTTGTGGGGCGGTGTCTGGCGGTGGCCCTAGGTCGGACTGCGACCGGAAAAGTGGGTTTGTTCGGGGGAGTGTTGTGGAGGTGAGGAGTGGCAGCGAAGGGGCGGGGGTGTCGGGTG
Source organism: Thalassia testudinum (assembly GCA_037157565.1). Classification (NCBI taxonomy): domain Eukaryota; kingdom Viridiplantae; phylum Streptophyta; class Magnoliopsida; order Alismatales; family Hydrocharitaceae; genus Thalassia; species Thalassia testudinum. Next base: position 123,545,313 of record JAZHRO010000036.1, on the reverse strand, counting down.
AGGTGAGGCGGAGCTTTTGGGGTAGGTGGCGAGTTGTGTGGAGTGGTGGATTGACGGGGGCAACTCACCGGAGAGTGGCCGGAGATGGAGAAGGTGAGGGCGGTCAGGTCGGTCGAGGGTTTAATCAAATGTAAAATAGTGAGGAAAAGAAAGAGGGGGAGGTAGGGAGAAGTTCTGACCTAGTTGTAGAGTCAAAGGGGGCCGGAGTGGGGCGACAGTCGTATCGACTGTCGTCGGAGAAGGTGCCCAGAGAGAGGGGGCGGCGGCGAGGAGAGAACGGGAGAGCACGCGTTGGGTACGGCGCGACGTGGGAAGAGCGGGCGAAGGTGGCTCTACTGCTCGTATTGCGGCAGAGCGACGAGGAGGAGGAGGAAGAACCGCTGGAGCTGGAGGGCTTCTACCGGAGTGGGAAAGAGGAAGGAGGGGGGTGTTTCTCCGTCAGAACCGAGCTCCTGAGTTCGGTAGACGGGGGTGGTTTTTATAGAGGCAAAAATCAGAGAGGAGGGCGGAGGGAGACGACGTGCCTCCCTCACCAGAGGATGGCCGGATTGCGACCCATACCTTCCGCGCGTTCGCACGGAAGGTGTGGGCGAAAGCAGAGATCGTGGAGGTGTCCTTGCGACAGCAGACGTCGTAAGGAACACCCCGTTGTCTTGGCAGGGGGTCGCCCTCACCCTGCGCGGCGCCATGCCTCGCCGGAGCATGGCGCTGCTAAGGGTTTTGCAGGGAGGACCCAAATGCAAAAACGATGAAGACTTAGGGGTCAAAATGCGAGGGTTTCAAAAGTTGAGGGTCAAAAAGTAATGGATGAGGACCAAAATGCAAAGTCGGTCAAGAAGGTCTCTTCTTAGGCTCAATTTTTTATGCATGACTAAATGGGGCCTAAGGATTCTAATGGTGAATTTTATTTCTAGGTAAAACCTTGTTTGACCAGCCAATTTACGTAAAAACCCAAATTAAATCATTAATTGGGCATGGTTCTCAATGTAGGTCAAAATGGGTTCCTAAGGCCAAATTGAAGGTTCTAAATCCTAGAGATTATTTTTCTATGAATTTTAGAGGGTTTAGTAGATTTTTTCTTTGCCTCGAACCTCGTGAATTGAAGTGGGTTTGTTTTAGGGTTACAGATTATCATTTAATTCCTTGGAGTTGCCGTAGCCCTTATCAGATCAGATTATCCCACTTTCCTTCTTATTAGGTTAGTTTGACCTATGTTTGGACCCTGAGTTACCCTGTTTGCATATTGTGCTGGTAAAATTGCATTTTTACCCCTTATGACTTGTTTTCTTCTTAAACTCAGAATTCTCTGAGTTAAGCCTTTCCTTGAGTTATGTAGGAGCTTTTATCCTCTGTATTAGGTCAAAATGAGCTAGTTATGGCTCATGATGAGGTTCTCATCATCTAGCGTGATGTCCAGACAACTGGTGAGGGACCCGGACATCCGGAGCTGAGGCCTGACGTCTGAAAGTGGGATATCGCGAGGTATGTATCTTCTTGCGCCATGCAAATCATAGCGCAGGGGATGTCGGTTGACCGTGCCTGCATTTTCATACGTAGGTGCAGCTTTGGGAAGGCACGCGGTATGCTTTCCCATGCACTTTTGGACGTTTGATCACATCACCAGACGTTCAGAGGTGCTTCTAGACGACCGAAGACCTTGTCTGATGTCTGGAACTGTTCCCAGACGATCATAGAGGAGGTATGGACGTCTGATCAGCCGTAGGAAACACAAGGTGAGTTTTTGACTTCTTTTAAGACGTCTGGGATTAGTCTCAGACATCTGATTTTGATTAGAAACTGTGTTTTTGGCCTGTTTAAGGCCCAAACGGAATCGGATTTCCCAAACAAAGTACCGTTGTTTTCTACTCGAGTTCCTCTATGTATTCGTGTTGAGTACCTATTGTTTTGAGCTTGTCTAATATACATTAGTTGCTGGTACAGGTTACCAACCAGTGGCGTGTTTGGGGCCCGCAGAGATGACGAGATCTGCGGCACAGGCCCCCATTCCTCCCATGATACCCGGTAGAATGGTTTAACTCAGTTATTAATATTTAAATGAGAATGTACTTGGTTGAAATAGCTGGATGGAACTCTGGGATGTGGAATGAACCCTAGGGTAGAAAATGGATGAGCCTATTTGAGCTGTACTATTTACTTGAATGCATGATTAAGATGAATTGCTAGCAAATGACTTTAATATAATTACGAGATGCATGTTAAAATATGAGTTGCCTGTATATAAATGAGAAATTGCCTGTGAAACCACAAGTTGCATGTTCTTGAGAATTGAATTATGGAAACACAAATTGCCTGTATATGGATGAGGAACAAAATATGAAACATGAGATCTGGATCTGGATGAATGAGGTGAACATGAGCATGAACCCTACGGGGAATTAGGAGTAGAACTCCTGTGGATGAAAGGAAATCTGGAATGTGAACGGGAAGTGTGTTGGTCCATGTGTACGCAATACCAAGGAGAGCAACTGTCCCTTTTGAGTGTAGAGTGGAGTTAGCCTCCCTTGGGTTGAGACCCAGGTTAGGATTGGCCACTCTACACCGACTCCTGTTCACCCTCGCGTACACAGTATTGAGGTGTGCTACTAGTGTAGGGAGGGAGCTAGCCATCCCACAGGGCCTGGGGTTTAGCTATCCACCTTACACCGACTTTGTTAGGCCCTCTGGGCAAACCAGGGTAATCAGACAAGGGTGCGCAGACTGTGGAGGGGCGAGACCCCTATTCTGAGAGGGCAAGGCCCTATACTATTCAGTGTTGTGCTTTGGGTGTACTCGCTAGCGGAAATGACTGATCGCATGTCAGTACGGGGTAGCTACCCGTGCACTTATCATGCGTGCTGTAGTCACCGCTATGTCTTGACAGTGACCTCGGCGTGGTTGACTGGGTGTAGGGCTACCATGGGAGACTCTCCCGGCCAAGAGAGCACCATGTGTACCTTCTACTCTACAGAAAAGACTGCAATCAAGATCGTTCCCACAAGGAACATGCAAGATCAAGAAATACCTGGATGCTTTGAGAAATAGATGAAACAGTAACACATAAATGAGATAAATAGAAATGAGAAATAAATCTGTTGTTGTTCTTACTGTACTTGTACTTAAATAATATAAACACCACTCTACTCAACATTCGCTGACTCTGTCTTTTCATAACATTGTTCAGGACTAGGAGTTGAGCAGCCTGAGTTCCCGGCTGCAGAGGGTGCCGGGCTCAGCTGAGCCCAACCGTAGTTGTTCCTTCAGCACTTTTGTTTACCCTACTATTGTAGTGAGTAGTGAACACTTAGTTACTATTTTCTGCTACTTCTGTTTCCTTTCCGCATTCCGTTGTTGTGGTGGCATGTACTGAGACAGTTGTTCTACTTTCTTTACTGCTTTGCACTTTTCTTCTACTTAGTTATATTGCATGTGTGAATGTGGTATATTTTCCTGCTTTTGGTTATTTCTTGTTGGACGACTAGGTCTTGGGATTAGTCGGGGCGAGCCGGTCTCGGGTCTTGTAGGGATCTGGGAATAGGGTTGTAACACTCTAGTGAGTCCCAGGTCAAACACAAGGAGGTGAACATTTGATTAAAAATCACGTTGGAAATTATTGTCACAAAGTAGATTGGCTGGTCGAATTAAATCTATACTAGCTATTCTACTTAAATAATAAGCAATAGAAGAAAGAGATATACTAATACAAACAAAGAGAAAATAAGGAGAGAATGAACAAATATTTTATAACTATAGGAGCATATTCATTACATCTACTTGCTACTATTAAAAAGCTGGAAATCTATTCTAGAAAGCAAATAGGGATGAGAAAAATCCTCCTCGATGGCTGCTTGGAGGATGAGCCGTGTTGATGGAGAGCCTGGGAGAGGGTGGTTGATGCTGGACGAGGGAGAATGGAGCTAGAAGACGGAGGACAGAATGGCGGCTAGAGGACAACCACGAGCGCTTCACAAACAGGGGTGAGAAGATAGAAAATTTACTTTTAAGACTCTAGTGGAGCATCACAGGTATGGGACTAATTCTTTAAACCTTTAGAGAGGGTGAGAGGAGAAGAGAAGGGATGAGAAAATATGTGGGGCGTAGGGTCCTTTATATAGTTGAGGTACAAAGGCAAAAAGGTCCTTTAAAATCTTTAAAATAAAATGCAGGGCCTTTAGTGACAAATGTGGTCATTGTTGTAGCTAAGCGTCGGTGAAGGTCTGAGCTCCATCTCCGTCGCTCATCGCTGATCAGACGTGCCTTGCTGTGCCACGTCACCGTTGGTTGGCCTTTAGCCATTCGTCGATTCATTATGCCGTTGCAATCTTGGCTGTCTAATCATTCTATCGGACGGTCGAGAACGCTTGAACATGCTTCGTCTTCATACGTTGCATGCACGCACGTACCATGGCACGTATGATCGCGCGCCATTGTGCACGTGCGGCACTCTCGTCCATCCTGCGCTTGAGAGTGCGCCACGTAGCGCCTGCCGTTGCCGCTCATCGCCCACCTTCTGCTCATCTACCTCAGCCGTCGAGTAGGATGAGTAGGATGAGAAGGATGAGCGGGTGTATAATTCGATTGTATCACAGCAGCTATTCGCCTCTTCACTCAGGGGTAAGGTCCCCTCTCACCCAACCTTCTCACTCCTCGCCCTCCTTCATGCCAGCGGGCCTAGAACTTTGAACCATATACTCGAGTACCCGATTAGCCCTAAACCCGATTCAGGAACAGAGAAAGAGAGAGAGGGATCTGAGGGGGTTAGTCTAACATCCCAAAATCTAGACTCTGAGCCATTTCAAAGTGGTTTGGGTCAATTTGGACTCGGAAACTCGGTTGTGGTTCGGTGCTGGTGTCAGCACCTCCTTAAATATCCGAAAAAGATGTATTTTGAGTCAATATTTGGTCAAACAATGTCAAAAGGGTGCCATATGTGGTACCATTGGATTCCTCTCATTGCAAGCTTTCCGACGACACTTGTTTCACACGATTCTGAGGTGTATAGCTCAAGTTATGGCCAAAAAAATTTGAAAAGGACCTAAATGTAAGGTGGACCCAACCCTAGGGGTATTTTAGGTATTTCACCCTACTAATCCTAATCCCAACCGCCCCTAAGGACTATAAAAGGACCCCCTTAGGTCGTCATTAGCCTCTAAGCCTCTTAATTAAGAGAGGAACAGAGGGGGGAAATCTTCAATTTTCCTTTTAAAATTAAAATTTTTTTCATTTAGGAACCATTTCGCAGTAGCAAAAAGTTCAGGCTTCCCACCAAAATTTTCATGGAGGCGGCGGTGGTCAGGCAATGGCGGTAGTCTGGTAATGAAAATCAAGTTGACTTGGAATGTGAATAACCAGAGTAATATTTTTAACTGCCGGATTAAAATGAGTTAATCACAAATTATTTGATAATTTTCATGAAATGAACTATAAAATAATTAAGCTTGTTGAATATGTTCTCAATATCTCATGTGAGAAATGAATTTCTATTTTGAGTAAAACTAGCTTCATCAAGATGGTTAAATAATAAATTGATTGGAACCTCGATCAGAAATTGAGAAGTTCCAGGAAACGGGTAAGTTGGAAGATACTGTGAAAAATTATTAATTCTGGAATTAATAATGCAAAATTATTAAGGATTGTTGAATGGATGAAAATGAAAGATATAGTTATCTGAAAATGATTAAACAATCAGTACAACAGATATGTTGGGAAAACTAAAAGGACTAGATAACTGGTTTTCAACCCCACTACTTGCTGGGTTTTCGGGCATAGCTTTAGGTCTTTTTAGACCAGGTTCAAGGCTAGTTTAGGGAATTGCTAGCCTCCTTACGACTCTTTTGTAAGACTTAGTGGCCAACTGGGATAGCGGATTTGTAGGGCTCTAGGTTTGGAGTAGTTCTTTCGGCTGATAGGTGGATCTTGGCTGTTTGTGGCTCAGCGTACATAGTGCGTGTACGTGTTCACACCATACAATGTGGCCACCACCCCTTTTCGCAATGACCTCAAGGTGATGGAAAGTAGCAACTCTATGGGTATAAGCGGTCCTCTCGGCAAGGAGGGTGGCTTATACCAGTCTTGTGCTGCAGGAAGTTATACGAAATCATTTCGTGCCTTGAGACGTTGATTGATAATTTGTGAACTATAATAAATTGGGCTTCGAATAGACGAAACAAAACTGGATAACGAGATGCTTAATAAATGGATTAATAGTACCCATTCTCTCTTGTGCTTGGTTACTGTTGCACACTACTGTTGTTGTATCTACTCTACTCAGTTTTTACTGACGTGTTTTGGGTTCCGTACTCAGGTGTACTTGGTAGTTCGTTAGGAGATTTCTGTTGTACATCTCCTTGGACTTATATATTATGGTAAATCTTCCAGTTAGTATTCAATTTATGTTCCTTTAAAATTTGCAATATGAATTGTTGGCTATGTTTATATTTTATGATTATGTGTTGGGTGACTGGGATCTTGTCGGTGTTTGTGCTAGTGTTAGCACACGGTGACTCGAGTTCTGTCGATTGACGGGACTCGGGTCGTCACAGATGGATATCAAAGCAAGGTTACCTCATTAATCATAAAATTACCCAGAAAGGCCATATAGACATTCATATTATGTCGCAGATGGGGTACTCAGCGACATAATGACATAGTATCCCTAGTCTCGATCTTCCACTGTGTTTTGACTTGATTCTCTTCTTGATTTCTGATCTTGTCCCCATCCCATTTAGTCTTTTTATTTTTTTCTCGTCGTTAAGGTCATCCCTTCAACCGTTGGGTTGAGTAGATTAGAGGCCCCTTAGGGTATCGCTCGATTTAAGTGTGATCTCAAGAAGTAAATGAGTAACTTCTTGGTTCATCCTCCATTTCTGTGATCATATAGTTTTCCATGGTTTTACCTGTGCCTTTTAATAACACGTTCATTTGTAGCATTACTTAGTTGTACATAATTGTGATACTTAAATTATGTATCCCTTGGTAGGATCACACAACCTCTATTTTATAAATATTCGTATAGACCATATACATGTATAAATGTTTATGGGATGATTTATACTAGTATACTTCTATTAATTATATAATTAACATCGACCATTTGAAAAGGTGCATCCCTTTTCGACACTTATGAGTATTTGATGGTAACTAAGTGATACTTTTGCAAATTGGAAAGTAATTAGTCATTATGAACAACACTTGCCACAACTAATTGTTTGGAATAAAATTGTTAAAAATTTTATCATACCCTATGGCCAATAAGTTTTAATCGTGATTTCATTGGGATTAAGTTCCAATATTCAGTCATTAGGTGTTGGGTCAATGTTATCTAACAACTTACACGATTATTTGTCTTAGTACTTAATAATAATGGCATGATGTGTGTTTATGTCCTTATAAGTGCAAAAATATTTTCTTTTTGGATTTGACTTGTAAAATGCTTTAGCACATTAATATATATATAGAAAGCATGTGGGGGTTAAAATAGGAACTTGTTGTTCACCTCACAGTTAGTGTATTTCTTAAAAAGGGCAATTATCTAATAACTATCGAAAGAAGATAGTTGTCTTGATTTCTAACGTAGTTCATGACTGACGTTATTTGCGGAACTTACTATTGTAGTGATGTGTGTTAAATTTTTGTAGAAACTAATTTTTGTAAAGCATCTTACTTAGATGAAATTGAAATTAAGTTATTATTGTAGTGATGTGTGTTAAATTTTTGTAGAAACTAATTTTTGTAAAGCATCTTACTTAGATGAAATTGAAATTAAGTTATTATCTAGATTGGAATGAAATTAGTCAATTAGTAGTTAGAATAGCATAGAATTAATCGATTTTTATCTCTGAAAGTTTATTAGTAAGAAAATAGAGATTGAACAAATATGACGGCTTTTGAATTTCTAGCATGATCGATTGTATTCATGAAAAGGGATAAATAATATAGTTGCTCCTTTTGTCTGTTATAAGGTAAAGAAGATTTGTTATACTATCACCCTGTTTGATTTCATAAGTTTAGGATAAATATATTTTCACTGCGAATATTATGCTAATTACAAGCCTTAATGTGTTCCTGTCGTGTTATTTATGATTGACTTGGGTAGGATAAATAAGGAAAAATTGTTATGTATTAGCTTATTATTGCTAATTGCATTGACAAAGGTATTTAAATAAAAACGACTTATACATTTACGATATTGATAATCTAATCATTTGTATCTCGTTTATGGAGTTGATCTTAAATTATAAAGTTGGACAATTCAATTTGGAGTGTTATAAAAGAAATAAACATGTAAAATGGGATGAGTGAAAAGATTTATATACATTGTTTCTTTTTGTTGGATTAAAGAAATAGTATGATAACTCTTTATCAATCGTATCAGAGGCTAAATCGCGAAATGTAATTATACCTGAAATTGTCAATTGACGATTATCTTGGTGATAAGTGAATATGCAGATACGATAGAGTTGATAATTGAATTGAATAATCGAATGAGACTCCAATCAACTTAGAAAATGTTATTTCTATTATTCTTCTTAAGAATCGGAACATATCATTGCTTAGAGTCTAGAGCTTACATTTTACTCGCCAACTATAAATGTTTTTATTTGGAAACCTATGCTTTACCTTTGAAAGTGATTTAAACATCAAATTTTTACATTCCTTCATGCTCTGTGTTTTTAAGTCCACAAATTAAGATCATTCCATCCGCATGGATCTAAAATTTTAAGAGATTATGTTTTGCACCTTGCAACTATACATTAAATTGAGGACGTCTTCTTGAGTTATGAAGTAATGCCTATTAATTTTGAATTATTCATGAATTTTGTATCGTAGCTAACTGATTTTGCCTTAACATCGGTTATAAATTACTATTATTGTCATTAACTTCGTCATTAGATTTGAGGGCATACTGATTCAGAATTTTTCCAATTGCTGACACCATAGATTGTAGGGGATCACAAATTCTTCTTCGACTTGCTTTGTTAATGGTTGACAAAAATTTGACATTCGTTGATAACAAACTTTTCTATTTAATTCTCGCTTGTTTGCATAAACATGCAATTCTTTTGTACAGAAATTCTTTTAACAGCTTACTGATTTCTTGCAAGGTAGTCCATTAGCTGTTGCATGTTTGGTATAGATTTAAAGAGAATTCTAGACAAATATTAACGAAAGCATTTTTGGTTCTGAGACGAACATTACAAATGACAGCGACGCTAAATTGATTGAAAATTTGTAAAACAAAATATTGGTAAAAAAATTTTCGATTGATGAATGCGGATAAAGAAATTGAGATCCCGAGATTGATAACTTATGCCAACTCTTATATCATCTTTTGACATCTGAATAACCTAAGTATATTAATAAAAAATGACTTCTTTTGATTCGCTGTATCATTACTAAATACACTAACATTGTAGTCCTCTATAAAGGATAAATGAACCAAATTATCTATACTCAACTAAAATTTTGGTACAATCATTGGCATCAAATGGTTGTTGTAGCTTATCGTTCGGGGTGCCGTAAAGAGTGTATTGTTAAATTTTGGTAGGAAATTTTGATCTTTAACGAAGTGGAACTTAAATCGATATACCTTCCCTTGTAGAGCCATAGCTTAGTTCACTTTTAAAGAAATCATACATATGGTCAAGCTGTGATAAGCTAATTAACGATTTTTTGAGTCCAAGGCAAGATGTGATAAATCATAATGTAAGTGTGTTCAAAAAAAATGAGGGGGGGTCTAATTTACAATTGTATCCGGCTATTATTATTTACATTTTCCTCCTCTAATGAAAGAAATGGTTTCTTAACCTTTATATTAGCATAACATATGATATGGTTATAACTCTTGTTTCCCGATAATTGACAAGTTTTATGTTCGAAGTCCCTAAGTTTGCAATAATTTCTTTATTTTCTATTCTGGATAGTTGAAAATTGTTCTTTGTTTGATGATGAGATAAGCAGTGATCTGGTGGGATAGGAAAGAGATGTATTGCAATTAAGGGGTTAATAGTTATAATTTAATCACTTGTATTTGATGATTGAGTTTACTTTAATATTTTTCGTACCTGACAATATCTAAGTGAATTGCATGAAACTAGCAAGTTTTGTTTGTTAAAGTTGGAAAATGAAAGTTCTTATTGTTTTGAATGTGATTGATTTTGTTGTGGTTTCCTATGCTTTACATACCTCACACCTTAACCACTATTTAACCCCTTCATGTTAGTCCTTGGACGCTGTAGCCACTTTACAACCACATGCATTCGGAATAATCCTCTATAACTTTCCTTTTAATGTATTATCAAGAAAATAGAGTTCTTGTTTGGTGAGGTGTGGGAGAAGTACTTCGAGGGTTTACTGGTGAGTCCATAACACCCTAGTTTGTTCCTTTTAAGGTTGTTATGGACCGCTTGCTTGCACATCTTCCTTCGTACTTACACATTCACTCAAGTTTCGAACACGAAACTCCCTTTAAGGTTGTTATATTTGTAACATCCCAAAATCCAAACTTTGAGTCATTTAAAAGTGGTTCGGGTCAATTTGGACCCGGAAACCCGGTTGTGGTTCGATGCTGGTGTTAACACCTATTTAAAATGCCAAAAAAGACGTATTTTGAGTCAACCCCTAGTCAAACAATGTCAAAAGGGTGCCATATATGGTACCATTGGATTCCTCTCGTCGCAAGCTTTCCAGAGATGCTTGTTTTGTGTGATTCTGAGGTGTATAGCTCAAGTTATGGCCAAAACAAGTTGAAAAGGACCTAAATGTAAGGTGGATCCAACCCTAGGGGTATTTTAGGTATTCACCCTACTAATCCTAATCCCAACCACCCCTAAGTCCTACAAAAGGACCCCCTTGAGTCCTTGGGTTGTCATTATCCTCTAAGCCTCTTAATTAAGAGAGGAAAAGAGAGGGAAAATCTTGAATTTTCCTTTTAAAATTAAAAATTTTTTTGTTCAGGGACCTTCTTGCAATAGAAAAAAGTTTGGGCTTCCCACCAAAATTTTTGCAGAGGTGGCGGCGGTGGTCGGGCACCGTTGGATCTAGCGGTGGGGTGCGGATGCTCGCCACGTGTCGCGAAGTGGGCTTGAGTGAACTCGCGTGGGAGCAAGCGCGAGCAAGCGGTGAGGTGTGTGCGTGGATCTTTATGCGTGGCACAATCAGTGGTTGCAGCGCAGGCGAGCGCGAGCGCAATTAGTGACACATGGGGCTATGTGAGCATGTGCGCGAGCGTGTCAAGCAGCGCGTGCGAGGGTAGCCTAGTCTGGCTCTGGACCCCTTTGCGCTATTTCGACTGGTTCGAGGCCTTCCCGACCTCGGATTTCGACAAATAAGGTATCGTTGGAATCGTATCAACGCGTACTACACGTTGGTATGATTTATTTCCACTTTTGAGTTCTTTAGTCTTATTAAAAAATTATAAATATAATTAGTTATTTCCGACCCTATTTTTTGTCAGTTCGAATCAAGTCTGGCCCCGATGCGTGCACGGATATCGAGGTAGCGTGGATATTGTGCCCAGGCCCTATGCGCATGGTTTGTAGTCACTGTGACCATCTGGTGACATTAGGTAGTCTCTCTCCTTTTCCATATAGTTTATCTACATAGTGATTTTCTTCGCAGATTGCACCGTTTAGTGCGTGTTTTTACCTTTTGTTGTGATCGGGCCCGTTTATGTATTTCTTGTTGCACTGGGTACTGGAATATTATATATATTGATGAAAATCATCTTGACTTGGAATGGGAATAACCATAGTAATATTGTTAACTGCCAGATTAAAATGAGTTAATGACAATTATCTGATAATTTTCATGAAATGAATTATAAAATAATTAAGCTTGTTGAATATGGTCTCAATATCGCATGTGAGAAATGAATTTCTATTTTGAGTAAAATTGGCATCATCAAAATGTTAAATAATAAATTGATTGGAACCTCGATCAGAAATTGAGAAATTCTAGGAAACAGGTAAGTTGGAAGATACTTTAAAAAATTGTTAATTCTGGAATTAATAATGCAAAATTATTAAGGATGGTTGAATGGATGAAAATGAAAGATACAGTTATCTGAAAATGATTAAACAATCAGTACGGTAGATATGTCGGGAAAAATAAAAGGAATAGATAACTGGTTTTCAGCCCCCTACTTGCCAAGTTTCGGTCGTAGCTTTAGGTCTTTTCAGACCAAGTTCAAGGGCTGGTTTAGGGAGTTACTGGCCTTCTTAGGACTCTTTGGTTAAGCTTAGCAGCTAACTGGGATAGTGGATTCGTAGGGCATGAGGTTTGGAGTATTTCTTTCCACTAGTGGGTGGGTCATTCGCTGTTTGTGGCTCAGCGTACATAGCGCGTGTACGTGTTCACACCATATGATGTAGCTGCCACCCCTTTCTGAAATGACCCCAGGGTGAAGGAAGTAGTGAATCAGTAGGCATAAGCGGTCCTCTTGGCCAGGAGGATAGCTTATACCGGTCTTGCATTGTGGAAGTTACATGAAATCATCTCATGCCTTGAGACGTGGATTGATAATTTGTGAACTATAATAAATTGGCTTCCAATATACGAAACGGAACTAGATAACGAGATGCTTAATAAATGGATTAATAGTACTCATTCTCTCTTGTGCTTGGTTACGTTGCATTCTACTGTTGTTGTTTCTACTCTACTTAGTTTTTACTGAGGTATTTTGGGTTCCGTACTTAGGTGTACTTGGCAGTTCGCCAGGAGATTTCTGTTGTACATCTCCTTAGACTTATATACTATAGCAAATCTTCTGGTTAGTATTCAATTTATGTTCATTTAAATTTTGCAATATGAATTGTTTGTTGGCTATGTGTTTACGAGCGAAATCGAGGTTGTAAAAGCTGTGTCATAGTATAGGTCGAAATCGCTTGAAAATAAATAGAATTTATTACTCGAATAGAAGTCCGAGGTCAAACACAGGGGGCAATTGGCAAAAATGATTCTCAAGATTGCAATTCAACACAAATATATAAGCAATAGAATTCTAAGTAGTAATGATATATGAATGAAAGCGTATGTCAGATAGTGCAAAAAGAATGGGGTAAAATGATGATTTAAATCACCAATTACTCCTCACAATTATATTAAATATTTCAACAGTAACAATCAATCTAAAGCCACGTAGGATAAGTGCACAGTGCACTTCTACTGAATCTCAGAGGTGCTGCTTCTTTTGTGTGCTTCATCCCTTCTTCTTCTTCTTTTGTGCCTTCTCTCCCCTTCCTCTTCTCTGTGACCGCTTCCTTTCCTGCTTCCTCCTCTTCTCTACTGCTCTTCTTCTTCCTTTTCTTCACACACAAGGGGAATGGTTCTTTTCTTCAAACGGCTAAGTATCAGCCATTGAAACACAGAGCAAAACCCCCTGCTCCCGTGCTCTCTTCTCTCTTTCTCTCTCTGGAGTCCTCCCTCCCAGGGCCACAATCCGGGTTATCGGGAATTCGGGTGAGCGCACCCGGGACTAGGCTCATCGACAGTGGGTGGTGAGTGAGGAGTACTTAGCTTAGGCGGGTAATCAGGTGAACACTAGACCTGTGTGAGTAGTGTCACGGGCGAGGTGCATGTGAGGGGTGATGAGAACCTCATCATGAACCCTAACTAGCACAATCTAACCTAGGTATGCAAGAAAAAGCTCCTACATAACTCAAAGAAAGGCTTAACTCAGAGAATTCTGAGTTTAAGAAGAAAACAAGTCATAAGGGGTAAAAATATAATTTCACCAACACAATCTGCAAACAGGGTAACTTAGGGTCCAAACACAGGTCAAACAAACCTAATAAGAAGGAAAATGGGTTGATCTGATCCAATAAGGGCTACAGCAACTCCAGGGAATTAAATGACATTCTGTAACCCTAAAACAAATCCACTTCAATTCACATGGTTCGTGGCAAGGTAAAAATCAAATAAACCCTCTAAAATTCATATAAAAATAATCTCTAGGGTTTAGAACCTTCAATTTGGCCTTAGAAACCCATTTTGACCTACATTGAGAACCATGCCCAATTAATGATTTAATTTGGATTTTTACGTAAATTGGCCTGTCAAACATGGTCTGACCTAGAAACAAAATTCACCATTAAAATCCTTAGGTCTAACTTAGTCATGTATAAAAACTTGAGCCTAAGAAGGGACCTCCTTGACCGACTTTGCAATTTGGTCCTCATCATTTACTTTTTGACCCTCAACTTTTGAAACCCTTTCATTTTGGCTCCTAATTTCATCTTCGTTCTTTGCATTTTAGTCCCTCCTGCAAGTCTCTGCGCAGCACCATGCTCCGGTGACTTTGCGCGGAGCATGGCGCTGCGCAGGGTGAGGGGGCGTCCTGCCAAGAGAACGTAGAGTTCCCTACGACGTCTGCTATCGCAGGGACTCGGCCATGCCACCTGATGACGCCCACACCTTCCGTGCGAACGTGCGGAAAGTATGGGTCTCGCCTCCGACCATACTCCGGCGAGGGACGCACGTCGCCAGCGTGCGTCCGCCCCTCCGCCACCGCCTTTATAAAGACCAGCGTCGCCAGCCGTTTCTCCCAGCTCGGTCTTGACGGAGAATCCCTCAACCTTTCCTCTCTCTCCACTCCGACAGGAGCCCACCATCTCTGGCGGCTCCTCCTCCTCCTTCTCGTCGCTCTGCTGCAATACCAGCAGCAGAGTCACCTGCACCTAATCTCCCCACGTCGCGCCGCACCAAGCGCGCGCCTCCCTACCCTCTTCCTCGCCGCCGCTCTCTCCCTCTGGGTGTTTCTTCTCCGGCAATAGTCGGTACGGCTGCCCACCTCTCCGGCCCCCTTCGTCCCTGCAAGTAGGTTACAATTACTCCCAATCTTCCCCTCTTTCTTTTCCCCCACATTATTTCATTTAAATCGACCCTCGACTGACCCTGACCACCATCACCTTCCCCGTCTTCGGCCACCCTCCGGCGAGTTGCCCCCGTCGATCCGCAGCTCCACACAGCTCGCCGACCGTCCCACAAGCTCTGCCTCATCACACTGAACTCCCTCCGCCCCTCCACTGCCATTCCACACCTCCACAACGACCCCTCGAACAAACCCATTTTTCCGACTACAGTCCGACCTAGGGCTGCCGCCATACACCGCCTCACGCCTCGCCACCACCCGCATTGGCTTCGCTGCACTCCGGCGAAGCTCCCTGCATCTTCTGACTTGGCCGAGAGGCCGTATTCCTGCTTTCAGGTCACGCCCCCTTCGCCGCCATTGCTGGGCAGGTGAAGCTGCTTCACCTGTAGCTGCAGCTTCGATCTCGCCCAGGCGCTGGTCCCAGGTCGCGCGGAGTGTCTTTGCGAAGACTCCCAGGTTTGCAGCTGAGGCAAACCCCTCGCGAGTTGCTGCAATTGCCTGCAGCCTCCTCGCCTGTGGACGCCAGTCGGGAGGTGGGACTTTAGTCCCACCTCGGAAGTGCGTGGCTCAGTACCCGCACATAAATTGTAAAAGTGTTCGAGGCTATTCGCCTTCGAACACAGGGGTCAGGTCCCTCACGCATGTGCGCGCCACGCGCTCGCCCTCGCCCGTGCTCACGCCCGCGGGTCTGGGCAGGATCCGAATACCCGACACTGCGCACACCTCGCCCACCACCGCACGCCGGTGGGCCTGGTCCCGGGCGCGATACCCGTACCCGAATACCCGGCTCTGGGAGAGCGATCCTATGAGAGAAATCTGAGAAAGAGAGAGATGCGGGGAAGGGTTGGGGTAGGTTTTGCTCTGACCAGTTGTGTGAGTGTGCAGGAGTAGAAGAAGAAGAAGCGGTGAAGGAAGGAGAAGAAGAGAAGCACTGTAGCAGACCTGCAGTTAAGTCGTCTGACCACTACATCAGACGACGGTTGAGCAGCGGCCAGAGGAAATAAAGCAGAGAAGAAGGAAGAAGAAAAGAAGAAGACTTGGTCGCCAAAGGAAAAGAAATCAAAAGAAAGAGAAAGAAAGAAATAGGAAGAAAAGACAAGAAAGAAGAAGAGAAGAAGACGGGACGAGCAGAAGAAGAAGACGAACAGCCAGGAAGAAGAAGAAGAAGAAGAAGAAAGAAGAGGGAAGAAGACAGAAAGTGCAAAAAGAAGAAAGAAGAAGGCACAACCGTGAGAGAAGAAGAAGATGCCAAGACAAAAAAATCTCTCTCTCTCTCTCCCCCGCTCTCTCTCTTTTATTTTTATAATCCAATAGAGAAACTTTATACTTCTAGAATTCTAGTAGCTCCCTGAGTTCGACCTCGGGAAACCAAACTATTTTCGAGTAAATTTTGATAGTAATGACAACCGTAGCTGTCTTGTCTTATACTATAACGACTGTACTATAATAAACACAAAGCAGCAGCGCGGTTCGCTGTTCTTCAAGGGGCGTGCAGGGACCTCACCCCTTGTGCGTGCTGAGGCAATAAGCGGTAAGCACAAAAACAATTTATGCGATGTTGAACGCCCAGTGGTTTCCAAGGTGGGACTAAAGTCCCACCCTTCCTCTTCGCGCTGGCTGAAACAGATGATGCGTCCAATTTCGGTCAAAGATCCGGTCAAAGGGCCAAATTGATCCCTTGGTTGTGTTCCTAGACGAAGTCTGCTACACCTGGAAGTGTTGCCTGGAGCTGCAATGGTTGAGGAGAGCTTCAAGCTTCGCTCAAGCTCACTGTTAATGGCGTGGAGGACTTGGCACCTAAAAATCAAGAAAAAGGGCCTTGCGGTCGCATCAGATGGCTTAGTAGGTTCGCCGTGGAGTGGCGAGTGTGGTGATGAGTGCAGCGTGTGGTGCAAGTGAGGGTGGAGGTTGGACGGTGACGGAGAAGGGTACGGGAAGATGGGCTATTCGGTGGCACTGAGGGGAGGCCAAGAGCCTCAATTACTAGAGGACTTTTGCTCTCCAGGACACGGTGGAGGTGTAGGGATGAACGGCGACCAAGTTGGTGGAGCATAGTGGCCGTGTGAACTCGTCGGAGGTACACCGACGAGGTGGAAGACGGAGGGCGTTAGGGCGAGTCGGCGGTCGAAATGGAGTTGCGAATGTTCAGGAATGATAAGTGGAAGATGAGGTATCTATAAGGCTAGATAGCGGACGAAGTAGGGTAGAGGCGGCGTCGATTATGGTGTGGTCGGCACCGGGGACGAAGGTGCTCCGGTGAGGGAAGGACAGCGACGATGAAGGATATAGAAGTGCTCGCTGGTATGGCGCGACACGAAGGAAGGTGAAGGAGGAAAATTCGTCGCTGGTATTGTGTATGGACGAGGAATGAAGACGGAAGAGGTCGCCAGAGCTTAAGGAGCTTTTCGGCCAGATTAGGAGGGAAGAATTGAGAGTGTTCCAAGCCAAAATCAAGCTTGGGATCTTCAGTGTGATCTGGGGGGTCTTTTATAGATCTCTGGAGAGTGCTTTGAGCTTGGGAAACAAGCTTCCCAAGCTAGGAAAGCTCATCGGAGATAGAAATTGGAAATATACCCAAATCTCTCATGCGTTCGCATGAGAGATTGGGAAGGTTTTAGGGCTTAGGATTTGATTCAAAAGGAAAGGAATTCCCTGACGAACTTCCCTTTCAAATTTGAGAGGGATTCGTCAAGAAATCAAGGAGAACATGCCATATTAAGGTCGCCGGAGTTGTAGGATTATGATTCATGGCGGAAGGGACCTTTTTGAAGAAAATGATGATAAGGATATGGACCTTTGTGTAAGAAATTCAAAAGCTAAGGACCCATGTGGAATAAAGGAAATCAGACTTGGACCAAAGTACAAACTAGGTTGAAATAATCTCAGATTGAGCCCAAATTTTGGCATAAACCTAATTTGGACCTAAGAAATCCAATGGTGAAGTTGGATTTTGGTTTTGACCCAGTTTAACTAGGTAATTTGCACAACTATCCAAACTAGGGCAAATGTTTGTCTGAAACTCTGTTTTAGGTCAAGATGGGTTCCAATGGTCAAATTGAAGGTGTTAAATCCTAGAGAATATTTTTCTATGACTTTTAGAGGGTTTAGGTATCCTAACCAGAACCTTAGTAGATTAAGCGAGTCTATTTTGAGGGTTTCAGATGTCCATTAATTTCCTGTAACGTATGAAAACCATTTTCTATTTGTTCTAACCCACTTATTAGACCCTTAAGACCATTTGACCTTTTTGCCACTCCTGAGAGACCCCATGGTTATTATATTTTTGTGATAGAATGGTAAATTTGCATAAATAACCCTATAATCTTATTTTCTTTTCAAATCAATGTTTTGTACCCTTAAGACCTTCTGATGGATATGTAGGAGCTTTCATTGACTTAATTAGATCAAACTGAGCTAGTTATGGCTCATGATGATGTTCCCATCATACCTACATGCCTATCTTTTACTAGTCCCTTAGCAAAATCTCATGGAATTAACTTAGATTCTAGACCATGCCTTTTTGTGCTCAGATTTTTGCCGTGCGCTTTCTTTTGTAGATTAGGTCTGAATGCCAATAGTAGGCTTAGAGATACTTAAATACCAACCAAGATCCGGACCTGACTAGCTCTAGCCTTAGTCCACCGTGAAGGTTTCTAAGGCCCACAGGAACTAACCTAAAGTTCTTTGAACTCCGCGGTTAAAGCACTCGTACTTAAAACATGTTTAGCCTCGGTTTAATTTGCAGTACATTTTTGTAAGAGAGAGACAGAAGTTTTCTTTTATTTTTGGAGAGTTTTCTCTCTTTTTTCTTTCTTTATTTCTAGCTTTGGATTGGCTTTACAACACGATCTGTATCAGATTTCTAGCTCCCACCATCAATCCTCGTAGCATCGCCCATGGAATCCTCAGAACCCTGGCTTTCAAGATTTCAGGATAATCTCGCCCATGGCATTCTATAGCTAAATCCAGACCCTGGCAATTGACATTTTGTGATAATGCTGCCCATGGCATCTGAACCAGCACAAGGTGCTTACATGCCCCTAGTAGGATATTTAGATATCATAGGAGACAAGCACCGAGGAGACGGTATGTTATTACGCATCTTCGAGGGGAATTTCTTGCCTTTCCGCGTTGGGAACTCTTCCAAATCAACTTGTGTTGATAAGCCGCTCCTAATCTAGGTAGCTTTTTCAAAATAGAATTAACGCATTTGCGTGATTTTTATAATTAAGTGTACTGAACTAGACTGTGTGGATTAGGGTGCTTAGGTTGCCGAGTCTTGCAAATCAGAGGTCAATTAACGAGGCCGAATAATCCCTAAACTTTAGACCTAATACTTAAGCTTCGCATTTTCCTCAACCTCTTGAGAACTATCCAGATCTTAATGAATACTTGAATTTTTAAGCCTAAAACACATCCCAAGAGGTCTAAGATCAGCGTTCATACTAATTTCTTTTGTCTCTTAGCACTTTTTATCTTTTATTTCTTTCTTTTGATTTGGTCTAGAACTAAGTAGATTCCTTAATCTTTTACTAATGGCTGTCTCTTTTTATTTCAAATTGTTGCTCCTTTTTGACATTTATATCAAGTCCCCTTTTCCTCCTCAAAAATGATATGCAAATTGATCTTTTCAAAATTTCCTCCCTTCTCCATTTTTTTGTTCTTTTTTAGTTTTTTATTTTTTCAATTTTTTGGAATATGTAATTTTTTTTATGAAACCTTTTCTTGTGAAGTGATTCTCACAAGTGTTTTGCACTTTAATACCCCCCATGCCTATGATTTGCAATGTCTTCATTGTAAATTAGGTGGGTTCGAATTCAGCTTAGATCGTACATTAGAACAGGTTTTGGGTGGGTGGACGGGTCGGGGTCACTGTTGTGGACGATTTCAAGTTCTAGTGCAGGTACTAGAGGTGGGGTCGGCTGTTCTAATGGATGAACCCTAAAGTGCAATATGAGTTCAGCTTGGGATGTGTCAAGAAGGGTTTTAGGTTTTTTCAAAAAGATGACGGGTTGCCTCCCGTTAGGCGCTGAGTTTAACGCCATCAGCTAGGCGCAATGAGCTCAGGAGAATGGAGGGCAAAAGATACCTCAGCCAAGTTTGAGTTAGTGAGTTCGACGAACGGTTTGAGTCGCTGGCCATTCACAATAAAGTTTGGAATCAAGGCTGGGTTGATTGATTTCAACGGCTCCATTTCCAAAAATCCGTCGGATAAGATATGGTCCAATCCATTTTGATTTGAGTTTTCCTGGGAAGAGTTTTAGCTTTGCATCAAAGAGTAGGACTTTTTGACCAGGGTGAAAGATCTTTCTGCATATGTGCTTGTCGTGAAAGGCCTTAACCCTTTCTTTGTAAATTTACAAGTCCTCGTGCACATCATTGCGTAGTTCATCGATCTCGCTCATTTAAAGCTTTCAGTGGGTTCCTGCCTTAGAAAGATCTAGATTACACTTTCGTACAGCCCAATAGGCTTTGTGCTCCAACTCGACGGGGAGGTGACATGCCTTCCCGTACACCAATCTGAAAGGAGACATGCCTAATTAGGTCTTGTGGGCGGTCTTATAAGCCCACAAGGCTTCCGGAAGTCGGGACGACCAATCTTTCTTATCAGGTCGGATAGTGGCTTGAAGGATTTTCTTGATCTCTCGATTTGATAGCTCAGCTAGATCGTTGGTTTGGCGATGATAAAGAGTAGAGATTTGCTGTGACACCCTGTACTTGGTCATCAGTGATCTGAACTGAGCATTCGTAAATTGGGTCCCTCCATCAGAGACAATGGCACGTGGGATATCTAACTGAGATAAGATGTTCTGATGAATGAATTTGATTACCACCTTATGATCATTGGTTCGAGTTGGGATGGCTTCGATCCATTTGGACATGTAGTCAACAACGAGAAGAATGTACTCAAAGCCGTCCTAGATAGGGAAGGGTCCCATGAAATTAATCCCCCAGATATCGAAGATTTCACATACGAGAGTCAGCTATAAAAGCATCATATCATGGTGGCTCATGTTGCCCAAGGTCTGGCAACGAGTGCATGCCTTACAGTGATCGTATGCGTCCTTGAAACTCGTGGGCTAGTAAAAGTCGCATTGGAGGACTTTTGTTGTGATTTTATGTCTGGAGAAGTGTCCGTCGCAGGCCTGGTCATGGCAGAAGGATAACATGTCTTGAATTTCCGCTTTCGGAACACATCATCTGATGATTTGATTAGCACCAATGCAGAAGAGGTACGGGTCTTCCCAGATGTAGTACTTGGCATTGGAAAGCAATTTGTCTTTCTTGGCCTTCGGCCAATTGAACGGGATTTGACGTGATGCCAAGTAGTTCTCCAAATAAGCAAACCAAGGAAGTTCTGCACTAGTAGTTAGGAGGTGCTCATTAGGAAAGTGCTCTGTGATGGGTCTGGAAGGGTCAATAATGTCAGAAGGAAGGCGGGATAAGTGGTTAGCTACCACTTTCTGTTTTCCTGCTTTATCGCGAATCTCGAGATCATATTCTTGTAATAGCAAGATCCAGTGGATTAGTCGAGGTTTCACGTCCTTCGTGAGGAGGTGCCTCACTGTAGTGTGATCCGAGTATATGATAACACGGGAACCCAAAAGATACGATCTAAATTTCTTTAGGGCAAATACTACGGCTAGCATCTCTTTCTCAGTAACTGTGTAGTTATGTTGAGCCTTGTCAAGTGACTTGCTAGCGTAGTAGATGACCACGGGTTTTCCATCCATTTTTTGCCCAAGTACCTCACCCACAGCATAATCAGACGCATCCTACATGATCTCAAAGGGTTGAAACCAATCAGGGGACTACAGGATAGGTGCTTGGGTAACTCGATCATGTAGGATCTTAAATGCTTGAGTGCACTCCTCAGTAATTTCGAAGGGGACATCCTTGAAGAGAAGATTAGTTAGGGGGCATGCGATTTTCGAGAAATCGGGAATGAATCGACGGTAAAAACCAACGTGCCCCAAAAAGGATCGGATGTCCTTAACCGAGCTAGGCATAGGGAGTTTGGAAATCAGATTCACCTTTGCTCGTTCAACTTGGATGCCTTTTTCAGAGATGAGATGTCCCGGGGCAATTCCCTCAGGTACCATGAAGTGGCTTTTTTCCCAGGAAAGAACCAAATTCACGTCGATGCACTAGCTGAGGATTTGGACCAAGTGTAGGAGGCAATCATCAAAAGATTCTCCAAATACCGAGACATCATCCATGAAGACTTCAAGGTATTCACCTACCATATCTAAGAATATGGCAAGCATTCACCGTTGAAAAGTAGCGGGTGCATTGTAGAGATCGAACGACATCCTCCGGAACGCATATGTCCTAAAGGGGCAGGGCAATTCCCTCAGGTACCATGAAGTGGCTTTTTTCCCAGGAAAGAACCAAATTCACGTCGATGCACTAGCTGAGGATTTGGGCCAAGTGTAGGAGGCAATCATCAAAAGATTCTCCAAATACCGAGACATCATCCATGAAGACTTCAAGGTATTCACCTACCATATCTAAGAATATGGCAAGCATTCACCGTTGAAAAGTAGCGGGTGCATTGTAGAGATCGAACGACATCCTCCGGAACGCATATGTCCTAAAGGGGCAGGTGAAGGTAGTCTTCTCTTGGTCCTCAGGATGGATTGTAACCTAGTTATAACCGGAGTACCTGACCAAAAAGCAGAAGAATTGATTTCCCGCTAGTTTCTCGAGTATCTGAGAAATGAACGGTAGTGGGAAATGATCCTTATTCGTGGAGGAATTGAGTCTTTTGTAATCAATGCAGACTCTCCAAGAGTTCGCTATACGGGTTGGTATGGTTTCTCCGATTTTAGTCGTGATCACAGTGAGTCCTACCTTCTTAGGCACAACTTGAATTGGACTCACCCACCAATTGTCGAAGATCGGGTAGATTATTCTTGCATCTAACCACTTGATGATCTCCTTTTTCATGACATCCTACAATTTGGATTTAGGCGTCTCTACATTTCATGGGATGGTCGTGAGCCCTCTTCAGTAAAGATGTGATGTGTGCAGTATGAGGGGCTGATGCTAGTCAGATCATCGAGAGTCCATCTAATGGCTCTTTGATGCAGCTGAAGGACAGTAATCAAGCATGTTTCCTGATCAGATGTGAGTCGGGAGTTGATAATCACAGGAAATGTTTGATTGGGACCCAAAAAGACGTATGTGAGATGGTCAGGGAGGGGCTTCAATGCCATAACAGGATTATCAGTAGCAACAGGTGGTTCAGGGTGGGTGTCGGAGGCAAAGGAAGGAGCTATGGGTGTGTTTAGGTTAGGTTCAGGTTTCTCTAATTGCGGGTTTTGATCTTCCTGTGGTTGATAAAAAATAATCGGGTTTTCCTCGATACACGGGTCATCAACCACGATTTCGATACTGCAAATTTGTTCTATTACCCCGCAATTAATTCCTTGTTGGGCCTTAAAGATGTCGATCTTCAGTGTCTTGCTCTCAAATTTCAACTCAATTTGGCCCTCCTCACAATTAATATTGGCCCTCGCAGTGGCCAGAAAGGGTCTCCCTAATATGATTGGTGTATTCTTCAAGTTCTCAGGAGCATCCATGTCTAAGATGATGTACCCTAACTATGACATCATTGAG
Organism: Thalassia testudinum; assembly: GCA_037157565.1. Classification (NCBI taxonomy): domain Eukaryota; kingdom Viridiplantae; phylum Streptophyta; class Magnoliopsida; order Alismatales; family Hydrocharitaceae; genus Thalassia; species Thalassia testudinum. The sequence goes on along the minus strand of JAZHRO010000036.1, from coordinate 123,521,825 downwards.
TACTCCTTTTGGTGACTTAATAGATCGATTGGCTAACTGCAAAGTCATTTCCGTCAGTTTAAGCTCAAATTCCTTAAAGTGGTTTAGTAGGGATGTGCGTATCAAATTGATGGAAGCTCCTAGATCCAATAAGGCTCGTTCAAATTGTGTATCACCGATAGCACAGGAGATCAGAGGGGTGCATGAATCTTTTGCCTTAAGCGGGAGTTTGCTCAAAATGATAGAGCTGGCTTGCTCCGACAGTACGTTTAGGTTCTCACTTTTGGTTCGTGGCTTACGTTTGAGTGTACACACATCTTTCAGGAATTATGCGTAAGCCGGTACGTGACGAATCGCATCCATCAAGAGGATGTTTATATGGACCTGCTCAAAGAGCTTGACCAGATCCTCCTCAGGTGCCACAGGTTTGGTTGTTTTCTTTCCCTTGGTCAAGGCCTCGGGAAATGGAACCTTAGCTGGTTCCTCTAGAATTGGCTCAGGTTATTGACCAGGAATGGGTGTGTCTCGGATGACCAATCTAGGTTGAGGGTCTACAGGCATGTCGTGGCTAGGAAAAGGTGGGTCTTGTGTTGCTTTACCCCTACGGGTGGTTACGGAATTTAATCCTGCCTGATTTTGGTTTGGGTTGGGCAAAATAGGTGTTTACTGCTGAAATCTTGAGTACGAAGTTGAAGCATCCATCCCGTCAGGTGATGGAGTAGAAGGGGCCTGATAAACAAAGTGAGCTTGGCCTTGATTTGGGTTCATAATGCGCCTTTGGTTCGGCACGTTACTCGGGTTTGGAAGAGGCTAAGAAGGAAGTGCACTAGGCTAGCGAGCACTTGCCAGCTAGGCCAATTGATTTCGTAACTCAGAGATCTCTTCTTTGTGCTATTTTTGCATGTCAACCAAGGTTTGGAGAATCAAAGATGTTTGATCTTCTTTAGGAAGTTCAGATTGGAAATTTTGATTAGGTCTTGGTTGAGTGGGTTGATATGGTCTCTGGTTTTGTAGTTGGGGTGGGAATTGGGATCTCAGATTCGGGTTATTTCCCGACCACGCAAAATTAAGATGATTCCGCCATCCAGGGTTGTGGGTGTTGGAGAAATGATTATTCTGGATGGCGTGGAGATCCACGCAGGTCTGAGGAGCTCCGAGGTAATCAGGGTATGGGGGTTCAGAGTTCCCTCAACTGAGGTGGGTTGACCCAGAGTTGGCTCCGAAGCCATAATTAGACGAAGGTGGATATGCATCCGTCCCCGGGGAGTGGTAGATGTTGTGCGCAGCCTCCCTTCTCGTGGGTGGGTGCGCGTATGTATTTTGAGGTGCAACGGTGGATTTGTGTAGATGACGAGTAATGTCGTCCACCTTCTTATCGATAATGGAGACCTTATCCAATTGATTGGCTACCAACTCCAGATCAACTAATGCGGAAAGGCCTTGGGATTCGTGTACCCCCCAATTATTTGTCAATGCGTGGGTGGACGTCCGGTCATACGCACCCAATGACTCATTGTTCAGGGAGTTCTCACACATGTTCTCGAGAATTTCCCAGATCGTGTCCTCATGTTGACCCATGATGCTACCACCACAGATTGCATTGACAAAGAGCTTGATGTCTTCACGGAGTCTCTAGTAAAAGGATTGGACTTGTTCCCACTTTGGAACTCTGTGATGGGGGCACTTATGCATGAGATCCAGAAAACGATCCCATGCCTCGTGTAGAGATTCTCCCGCTCCTTAGGAGAAGTGCATGATTTGATGCCGCATTGTATTTGTACGACCAATGGGGTAGAATTTTTACAGGAAGGTGGTTTTGAAGTTCTCCCCATGTGTTGATCATGTGTGGTTGAGTTTGAAACCAGTGAGTGGCTTTGTCAGCCAGAGAGAATGAGAAGAGCTTTAAGAGTAATCCGTCCCGATTCTGCACATCTGCCCTAAAAGTGTGGGCCAGAAGTTTTAGGTTTTTGATGTGCTGAAAAGGATCCTCGGAGTTCAAGCCATGAAATTTTGGGGTCATATGAAGCATGCTAGGCTTGAGATCCACTCGGGTCCTCCCACGGGAATGTTGATTCAGGGTTCGATCTCCACCACTACAGAATTATAGTGATCTCGCATTTGAGGGCGCGGCGGTGGGTTGATGATGGCATTGATTCGATTTTGAAAATTATGGAATTGTTGCTCAAGGTTAGGTTGATCTTCTTGGTGATCCATAGCTGATGGAGGGGAAGTAGGTTTTGAATCAGAGGATATGTCAATGTGATCATGTTGTTGCACAAACATGGAAGTCGAGGTTCGACCTCAACGAGAGTGAATAGCTAATGGAGGCCTCAAGGATGGTCTTAAGGACTTCCTCCCAAACATGCACGGATGGAATAGATGAGGGATAGCAGGTGATGGACCTAATTAAGACACCCAAAAATTTTGGATGACTATAGAGGTTCGGGGCGGATGATACCCCTTAGTCTAAAAGCCATCCACCTGAGAATTACCTGGGCAGCCAGAGAGGGAGAGTCCCGAGAAGACCCCTACATGGTAGAGCGCCCCTATGAGTTACAGGGTTTCCCCCACCCGACCTCTCTTGTCACTGAGGATCCAGGTAACAAGAATAGGGGCTTGACCTCTTAAGTCTACCAGTTTTAAGTTAAGAGCAAAGGTGCTTATGAGTTCACTTGAACTTTAAGATGTTTTAGTGCAAGGTGACCTAATTTGAAGATTGGTTAACCCAACAAGGTGGGTCAACTTCACCTATTTTGTCCTTTGGGAAATTTAAACCCCTCTTTTAGTGTTCAAATGAGATTAAGAGCCTGATTTTAGGGTTTGCTTGAATAAATCAATTCAATCAAGGCTCAGGCACACACTATTTGGAAAGGTTAATTCTTGATCAAGCAAGTGTGTCTTTAAAACCCTAAACTGGAAACCCTAATTGGCTCTTGATCGATCCAATTTAATTTGTTAAAAATATGGTACCTAGGGTTCAAGCAAGAAGGTGATTGCCCTAGAAACCTTAAACCCTAAGTAGGTGCACATATCAGGGTTGGGTGTTTTCTAGAAATGAACCAAATCAGGCAACTTGTTTGTGATTGAATCTAAAAATAGAATGTAAGTTGGACCTAATTGATTTCTTTTATTTAGCTTTTCAAAATCAAGGGCTTAGGAGAGATTGGATTTGTGTTTCACCTGCCCCTGGAGTGGCTGATGTGTGGCTAATCTTCCTTTAATGAATTCCTAAAATAGATCATAGTCCAAAAAAAGATAGAGCAAGTTAGTACCAAATCTGATATTGCAATCAAGAGATCTAAGTTGTACGTTGCTCCCCGATAACGGCACTAAAATGTTTATGAGTGAAATCGAGGTTGTAAAAGCTGTGTCGTAATATAGGTTGAAATTACTTGAAAACAAATAGAATTTATTACTCGAATAGAAGTCCGAGGTCGAACATAGGAAGCAATTGGCAAAAATGATTCTCAAGATTGCAATTCAACACAAATATATAAGCAATAGAATTCCAAGTAGTAATGATATATAAATGAAAGCGTATGTCAGATAGTGCAAAAAGAATGGGGTAAAATGGTGATTTGAATCACCAATTACCCCTCACAATTATATCAAATATTTCAACAGTAACAATCAATCTAAAGCCACGTAGGATAAGTGCATAGTGCACTTCTGCTGAATCTCAGAGGTACTGCTTCTTTTGTGTGCTTCAACCCTTCTTCTTCTGTGCCTTCTCTCCTCTTCCTCTTCTCTATGACCGCTTCCTCTCCTGCTTCCTCCTCTTCTCTGCTGCTCTTCTTCCTTCTCTTCATGCACAAGGGGAATGGTTCTTTTCTTCAAACGACTAAGATCAGCCATTGAAACACAGAGCAAAACCCCATACCCCCGCACGCTCTTCTCTCTTTCTCTCTTTGGAGTTCTCCCTCCCAGAACCACAGTCTCGGTTATCGGGTATTCGGGTGAGCGCACCCGAGACCAAGCTCACCGGCAGTGGTGGTGAGCGAGGAATGCTTAGCCTAGGCGGGTAATCGGGTGAGCACCAAACCCGTGTGACTAGTGTCACGGGAGAGGCGCATGTGAGGGGCGTGCAGGGACCTCACCCCCTATGCGTGCTGAGGTGATAAGCCATAAGCACAAAAACAATTTATGCGATGTTGAATGCCCAATGGTTTTCGAGGTGGGACTAAAGTCCCACCCTTCCTCTTCACGCTGGCCATAGTAGATGATGCGTCCAATTTCGGTCAAAGGTCTGGTCAAAGAGCCAAATTGATCCCTTGGTTGCGTTCCTAGACGAAGTCTGCTGCACCTGGAAGTGTCGCCTGGAGCTGCAACGGCTGAGCAAAGCTTCAAGCTTCGCTCAAGCTCACCGTTAATGGTGTGGAGGACTTGGCACCTGAAAATCAAGAAAAAGGGCCTCACGGTCGCGTTAGATGGCTCAGCAGGTTCGCCGTGGAGTGGCGAGTGTGGTGGTGGGTGCAGCGTGTGGTGAGAGTGAGGGTGGAGGTCGGATGGTGCGGAGAAGGGTGCGAGAAGGTGGGTTGTTTGGTGGCACTAAGGAGAGGCCAATAGCCTCAATTACCAAAGGGCTTTTGCTCTCTGGGACATGGCAGAGGTGTAGGGATAAACAACGGCTAAGTTGGTGGAGTGTAGTGGTCGTGCAAACTCGTCGGAGGTACGTCGACGAGGTGGAAGACGGAGGGCGTTAGGGCGAGTCGGCGGTCGAAACGGAGTTGCGAATGTTCGGGAATGATAAGTGGAAGATGAGGCGTCAATAGGGCTAGATAGCGAACGAAGTAGGGTAGAGGTGGCACCTGTTTTGGTGTGGTCGGCGCCGGGGACGAAGGTGCTTCAGTGAGGGAAGGACGGCGACAATGAAGGAGATAGAAGCGCCCACTGGTATGGCGCGATGTAGAGGAAGGTGAGGGAGGCAAATTCGTCGTCGGTATTGCGAATGGACAAGGAATGAAGACGGAGGAGGTTGCCGGAGCTTGAGGAGCTTTTCGGTTGGATTAGGAGGGAGGAATTGAGGGTGTTCCATGCCAAAATCAAGCTTGGGATCTTCGGTGTGATCTGGGGGGTCTTTTATAGATCTCTTGAGGGTGCTTTGAGCTTGGGAAACAAGCTTCCCAAGCTAGGAAAGCTCGTCGGAGATAGAAATTGGAAATATACCCAAATCTCTCATGCATTCGCATGAGAGATTGGGAAGGTTTTACGGCTTAGGATTTGGCTCAAAAGGAAGGGAATTCCTTGACTAACTTCCCTTTCAAAACTGAGAGAGATTCGTCAAGGAATCAAGGAGAACATGCCATATTAAGGTCGCCGGAGTTGTAGGATTAGGATTCATGGTGGTAGGGACGTTTTTGAAGAAAATGATGATAAAGATAGGGACCTTTGTGTAAGAAATTTAAAAGCTAAGGACCCATGTGGAATAAAGGAAATCAGACTTGGACCAAAGTGCAAACTAGGTTGAAGCACTCTCAAATTGAGCCCAAATTTTGGTACAAACCTAATTTGGACCTAAGGAATCCAATGGTGAAGTTGAATTTTGATTTTGACCTAGTTTGACTAGGTAATTTACATAATTACCCAAATTAGGGCAAATGTCTGTCTGAGACTTTATTTTAGGTTAAGATGGATTCTAATGATCAAATTGAAGGTATCAAATCCTAGAGAATATTTTTATATGACTTTTAGAGGGTTTAAGTGAATTTTATCCTGACCATAACCTTGGTAGATTAAGCGGGTTTGTTTTTAGGGTTTCAAATGTCCTTTAATTCTTGTAACGTATGAAAATCCTTTTCTGTTTGTTCCAACCCACTTATTAAACCCTTAAGACCATTTGGCCTTTGTTCCACTTCTGAGAGAACATGTGGCTATTCTATTTTTGTGATAGAATGGTAAATTTGCATAAATAGCCCTATAATCTTATTTTCTTCTCAAATCAATGTTTTTTGCCCTTAGGACCTTTTAATAGATATGTAGGAGCTTTTTTTGACTTAATCAGATCAAACTGAGCTAGTTATGTCTCATGATGGTGTTCCCATCACTATGTTTATATTTTATGATTATGTGTTGGGTGACTGCAATCTTGTGGGTGTTTGTGCTAGTGTTAGCACATGGCGACTTGAGTTCTGTCGGTTAACGGGACTCGAGCTGTCACAGTTAGGGGTAGGTTTTGCACCTTGAGATGTGTGCCTATACGCTTAATACTTAGGCATCTTCGAGGCTTGGTGCTCAAGCTCTGTGTTGCGACTCTATTAAGGCCTTGTACTTGTTCTGAGGTTTGGTGATACTTAAGGCGTCTGAAGCGTCTTACTGACATCTGATTGTTGTTGATCTGAAGGTCCTATGGGATTATTTGAGACATATTCGAGTGTTGTGTTGACATGGCAAGTGGTTCAAGATCATTGTAGCAAAATTCGAGTAGCTTATTTCATTGGGATGTGCTTAAATGGGGGACTTAATTGGTGATTCAAATCACCATTTTTATAGTTCTTTCTTATTCTTTTTATCCCAGTAATTTCTGAGATACAATTTGGGCTATTATTTAAACATATTATGATTGATTGCTTCTCATTTATTGTGCTCATTATTTCTAAATTGCAATTTGTGTGTGAATTCCATATTTACTCCATGCGATCGACCTCGAACTCACTTCTATTTCCTGAGTTTATAAATTTAAATGTTGTATCGCTTTTGTTTGCCATACTACGACGTGTTTTCTTAAAGCTCGACAAAAGCGACACAACATTTTGGTGTCGTTGCCGAGGAGCAATGCTCAATTCACCACTAATCTTATCTTTCTTTATTGATTTGATTTCTAACTTACCTTATCTGCTTTGCTTTGATTTTGTGAGGTACATTATGAAAAGATCTTCCACGCAATCAACCTCTTCAGGGGAAGGTAAAATCTCTCTTCTTCCCTAAATCATCTCTTAATCTTGGGAAAGAGAGAAAAAGGAAACAAAATAAATTAGGATCCACTTGCCATATTTTCTTAGTAAGATCATTTAAAGGAAAAGAGTTTTCTAATTTGTGAAATTGATTTGAAATCTTGAGACAATTTTGCTTAGAGATCCCCATCTTGATTTCTTGTACCTATAGGGATTTGCACTAAATTTTCTCGACATCTGGGACTATTCACATTCTTGTTTGAGTCTAAGGTGCCATATTTGAGATCAAGTTGGACTTGAAATAGAGCTAATTAGGGTTTCCATATCAGGGTTCTGGAGTGTTAGTACACATTTGTTTGAAATAAAGAAAATTGACCCTCCCGCATTTGTGTGTCACCCAAGCCCTTGTTTGAACCAATCTATTCAAGTAAACTCTAAAATCAATGCTCTAAATTCACTTAAACCCTAAAATTGAGACCTAATAACCTGAGAGTTAATTTAAGGTGATTTTCGGTCTTGACCCAAACTTCTTCTTCAACCTTAGGACAGGTCAGGTGAAGTTGATTCACCTTGTAGACCAACCAACCTACAAATTAGGTCACAAATTGAACTTCTAACTTAAGTGAAATTCAAGGCCCAAATTAGGGCTAAAATTGGTAGACTTAGGTCTCAATTCATATATTCCGGTCTACTTGGAGTCTCAGTGACAAGGTAGGTCGGGTGGGGGGAACCCTATAACCCGTGGGGACGCTCTACCATGTATGGGTCTTTGCGGGACTCTTCCTTCTTGGTCGCCTAAGTAATTCTCGGGTGTGTAGATTTATGATTTAGAAGTATCCTCCACCTCGACACAGCCTTAGTCATCTAAAAAATTTTTGGGTCCCTTGATTGGGTCCAATACACATCGAGTCCCTTATCTATTCTATATTGCGCATACACAGGAAAGGTCCTTAGGTCTGACCTAGAGGCCTCCATTAGAGTTGATCTGTTGGGAAAATCTGATCTGATCTACTCAACTCAATCTGGACCTGAATTTGATTCTACATCCTGATCCACCACTTGATTTGAAAATGCAACCTGACAACATAGGAAGACTGCTTAAAAGACTTGAATTCTGTATAAGCATCAAGGAAAAAATGATCGAGGTTGCTCTTAGACATCATGACGAGTATTACAAAACCTCAGATCTATGTAGGAACATTCAGGTTAATGTACCAGAAACAACAACCCTCATTATGAACCGTACTAGAATGATATTTACACAAATGATACATGGCTCAACCCAGGATGATCTTTTATCAGAATACAATGAATTGTGGAGACTACATAATACTGAGTATATACAGTGTCTGACAAATCCACCACTTTGGGAAATACACCAAGGTCTCATTGAGAAACGTGGGTATATGCTAAATATGTTACACCAAGCCATTGATCAAAGATACCCATATCAAAATTCAGAAAGTGATGAGACATCTTGGGGCAATGTTGAAGTTCAATATAATTTCTCAGAGCACAAGTTCGAAAAGGAAGGTTGTTATGGACCCCCGATCCAAATGGAATCAGATTCAAACTTTGTGCAGAATGACATACCTGATCAAAATGTGGGTTGGGTGGATCTGAGTGTAGGTGGTCCCAATTATGAACCAGCTATAGAGAGCCATGAAGCTGGTCCATCATGCCTTGATTTACTAAACACTTGTGATGAGCTTGAATCAGAATCTCTCGAGTATGTAATTCTCGCACCTTATCCTATTGAGGTAATCATCGAGAGTAATTTTGACATCCCAATAGAATATTGTCCAAATTCTAGTGACCCAACTTTTACCCCTAACCTAGAATCTAGATCTAAGCCTATTTGGGATGATCATGAGGCCCAATGTGATGAGAAACATATTTTAGATCTGAATTTTGATTTCAGGTTCGTATTTGATGAGTATACCTCTCCAAACTCCTCAAAAGAACGAATTGATTTTTCGAAAGTTGCACCGATTTACGATATAGAAATAGAGGAGTTGGAAGAGTTGGGATTTGATTGGATCTACCCTAGGTACGCAGAACTCGAGCCTATGCCTAATAAGGATATCTCTTTGAGCATGGAATCCAATACCAGGTTAGACCAAAGTCAAGTTGTTGATTTTATGAATCATGATTTATTCTGTGGTGGAAATCTCGATCTTGAATCAGGTTCAGAAATTGATTGTTGCAAATTCTCCAATGATTTCGTATTTTAGGTCATCGCCAGACTTTGCTTCTTCGCCACCCTATTCCCCCCGTCGTCCGCCGTGCTTCATTGATCTCTGACCTTGCCATCACCTCGCTGCGTTGCGAAACTACCTTAGGGACACGTTTAGAGCTTCAATTGAACACAAGAGCAACAACACCGGTAGCAATTGGAGCAGATTCCAGTTGCAACATGCAAGGAAGAAGGAGGTGATAATAGTCCCACATCGTGTGGGAATGAGCTGAAGTAGGCGTATAAGTCGATTGTGTCACAGTAGCTATTCGCCTCTTCACTTGGCGATGAGGTCCCCACTCACCTGACCTTCTCACTCCTCGCCCGCCCTCATGCCGGCAAGCTTGCCCTCTGAACAGTATACCCGATTAGCCCTAAACCCGGTTCAGGAAGAGAGAGAGAGGGATCTGAGGGGGTTAGGGGTAGGTTTTGCACCTCGAGATGCGTGCATATACTCTTAATACTTAGGCATCTCTGAGGCTTGGTGCTCTGGTTCTATGTTGTGGCTCTTTTAAGGCTTTGTGCTTGTTCTGAGGTTTGGTGATACTTAAGGCATCTAAAGAGCCTTACCGATGTGTAATTATGGTTGATCGGAAGGTTCTATGGGATTATTTGAGACATATTCGAGTGTTGTGCTGACATGGCAAGTGGTTCAAGACCACTGTAGCAAAATTTGAGTGTCTGATTTCATTAGGATGTGCTTATATGAAGGATTTAATTGGTGATTCAAATTGCCATCTTTATAGTTCTTTCTTATTCTTTTTATCCCAGCAATTTCTGAGATACAATTTGGGCTATTATTTGAATATATTCTGATTGATTGATTCTCATTTATTGTGCTCATTATTTCTAAATTGCGATCAGTGTGTGAATTCCATATTTGTTCCATACGAACGACCTTGAATTCACTTTTGTTTTCAGAGTTTATAAATTTAAGTGTTGTATCGCTTTTGTTCGTTATATTATGACATGTTTTCTTGAAACTCGACGAAAGCAATGCAACAACTTAGACTTGAGTTTTCCCGCAAAGAATTTGAGTCGAGAGTCAAATACCCAGACTTGCCAGTTAAGTGTGAATTCTTTCCTCCAGATGTGGTGGTCGTGAAAAGTCTTAGTCCTATCTTTGTATATCTTTGCATTCTCATAGGCTTCCCACCAAATTTCTTCTAATTCGCTGAGCTAGAGCTTCCTCTCATAATCTCCTACATCAAGGTTAAAATTACACTTCTGTACAGCCCAAAAGGTGCGGTGTTCTAGCTTGACAGGAAGGTGACAGGCCTTTCCATATACTATGCGGTATGGCGACATTCCAAGCGGGGCCTTGTACGCGATTCGATATGGCCAAAGTGATCGATCAATCGATCAGATCAATCTTTTCTATCTAGTCCAACCATCTTCTGGAGAATAAGCTTGATTTGATAATTAAAAACTTCAACCTACCCATTGGTCTGTGGATGATACGGGGTGGCAATGCGATGATGTACCCCGTATTTCATAACCTGTAGCATATAGTGTATAATGCTTAGAATTATTCATAACCTGTAGCATATGTTATGAAAGAGATATAATAACTGCTAATTTCTAAGTACCCTCAAGGATTTTCGAGAAAGCTAGGATAACCAACAAGAATCAACTATTACGAACCGCACCACCAGAATGGAACAGATATTGCATTTTTCAAAATCAAAGCAAAAATCTAAAGAACATATGCAAAAAGAGAAACAACAATAATATGAAAGAAAAATATACTCAACCATCAATGTCAATGGTAGTACTTTTGATTCAAACACCAACTTCTAGCAAGAGGAAAAAAACAGAGTTAACTAGGTTAGTCGAAGATCAAGAATCCTATATTTTCGTCACTTTCTTGTTCCTTTTTCTTCTCCTTGGCAGGTGGTACCTCGATAGCAGTTGTAGCGCCACTAGCACTTGCAAAAGCTGCATCCCTATGAGCAGATGCAACAAGTGCACCGCTAGCCATACCTGCAGAAGCTGCATTGCCACCAGCATCTGAAGAAAGTACACCACCACGAGCACTGCCAGTAGCAGTTGCAAAAGCTCTATCGCCGCTAGCACCTGTAGAAGTTGCATTACCACTGACACTTGTAGAAGGAGCACCACCACCAACAACTGCAAAAGGAGCATCGCATCGGCAGGATGGTCTCACCCCTCGTCGAGCTTGCCTTCACGCTCACGGTGGTTGATCGCTTGACCGACGAAGGTGTGCTGGAGCAAGTTGGTTGAGAGAGCTGGAGTGTGATTGGGTGGAAAATGGAGGAAAGATGTGTCCAACTCTTTACTGAGTGATTCAAAATTTGAATTTGATTTAACAGAAATTTGCATCGATTTATAGCTGCCATTAGTTGCTTATTTTAATTTTTTTTATTTCCATGTTGGCACATGAAAGTGGGTATATATATGGATATATATACCATTATCTCTATTTTTAAGTCAATTATTTTTCTAAGTTTGATTTAAAAATTTTAAAAGTATCTTTGCGATTCTTACTGCAACAAATGTATGTTTACATAATTGATTTTGCGATGATCACTCCGACAGTATGGGCGAAAAGACACCACTAATATTCTTGCTTTAGTCCTTCACATAAAATAATATTTAGTCAATTTATGCCCTCTTATCCATGATTTAAGAGTTTAAGACTCAATTATTTCATCATTCTAACGGTAAACTTTAATTAAGAATTTAATTATTTACAAAGATCTCATTAAAATTTAAACTCTCGAGGGGAAAAACTGCCCATCCAAACAGCCTTTCCACTTAATCCCAACGGTGCTTTTTCATACCGGGGATTGAGATTAAGATGGATAGCCACATCCATCCCAAAACAGCGCACACACGTATTACCCCACGACCGGAGCGGGTGGGGGGGACAAGATATTTTCTTGCCACGTCAACCCAGAAGGGTCACCACCGTCATCTATATATACACGTGGGGACGTTATCGTATCCGCACATACTTCGCAGCAGCTGCTCCCGCCCGCTCAACCCTGTGAAACCCTAGAAATCGGCTGCTGTAAGCCCTCACATCTCCTGCTCTTCCCTCCCCAGAGACATACCATATATCTATTATTGTCTTTTAGTCAGATTAATCCACTCGCATGTTCCACATTCCGTGATATTTTCGTGGAGATTTTGTTTACATGTGAAGTTGTGATGCGTCATGAGTGATCGTAGTTTGCTCTTTTCTGTCACGCACACACGAAAGAGGGTTTCACGTTCTTTGTTTTGATAAGGCAGATTTCCTGTTCTTCTGTTGATAAGTCGCCAAAGCCGTTGTTCTGCCACCCGCCACTTCCTCACGAGAACTCCCATCCTTTGTTACAGACTTGGTTCTTCAGTCTTTAAGAAATTGGACTATATGTTGGTTTTCCCAGGTATTGTGGTCTTCATGGGACTTTGAGGTGATTTTCGTAGCTGTTTCGTGCTCGCGCAAGCATAGTGGAGCAGTAAATTAGGAGAGATTGGAGTACGGGTTGTCGGACGCTGGATGATGGTGGTGTTTGATCTCGTTTTGCTGCTTCAAACACCATCTTATGTGGTGGCAATTTACAGCGGAAGGAGGGGAAGAAAGCATGATGATTTTGTTTTTGTTTATGTAGAGATTGGGATAAAGAGGCATATTATTGTTTTGACTCTAATTCGCTACTGTGTTTAGGCATATTATGGTGGTGGTGTTGGATGGGAAGGCACATCCATAAAATTATAGACAAGAAAAACACAGACCTTGATGTAATATTGAATGCATGGAAGGTCTCAATTCCCAATATAAAAGCTTCTGAAATGTTCATTAGGTTTTCTTAATACTTAGGACTGACCAACCATAGTCACATGATATTATATCTCAAAACTTTTGCTTCTTTGGGATCTTAAATTGAAGTTGGAAAGTCAGGAGTGGCCACTAAGTACGATCCATTCGCTTAGGACAAAGTGGGTGGCTGACAACCTGCAAACCTGGAAAAGGGTCAGTCAATTCACTTGGTGCAATACAATCACCATAAGTTGATTTCCGTAGAGACCGTAGATTATTATGGACTGCAACTTGTCCTCTTAAAATTAAGATTTTTGCCTGGCTCTTGAGGAGGGGATGGTTGATGTTGCGATTCTGGAGATTTAGGTGGCTGCCTGATGCGCATTGTGTAACTCTGGCCACGAAGGCATCAATCATCTATTTTTTTGAGTGTGGCTTCTCTACTCAAATTTGAAATTATTTTGATTTTAGGTGGATCAATCGCTCATCTAAATCAGAGTTTTGGAGCTCCTTCAGGTGGGGAAAGTGACAACATGGACCTAATATTTTATGGTCAAAGAAGAAAGCAAGGATTTTGGCAGTCTTTTGGGGCATTTGGTTTGAAAGAAATGTGACGATATTCAATGGAGAACATCCATATTTAGAAATTTTTGTTACTTACATTTCTTCTTTATTTTCATTTTGGGAGAAATTTTTGTAATATGCTTGCCTTATTTTGATTTTTAACGAAGTAGTTGGGTGGCTATCAACTGGATAACTACCCTTTTATTTTTTTTTTTAAATTCACTTGGTGCTTAGGCCTAGGTAGTTCAACAAGTTATTGCCATCTCACCACCCTAGTGTATCATAGCTACCTGCCCGGCTCATTTTTGCAACATTCAGTAGCTGATGTTGTGGTGAAAACCTTTGATGCCACCAATGTTCAAAACTGCAGTTTATGTATATAGGACTAAAATGAGCTCAAATCCTATGAACCTAATACCTTTTCCATCATTATTGATTAGGGCCATAATCTCCTTTTGCTCATTATTTGTATATTCTGATTTGAACTATATTATGTTCCACCTGGAGAAAGAAGACATATAAAGCTCAACAAACAAGATCCTAATATTGTTGTCTCTTGTTTGCGTACTGCCTTGGGTTGCTGAGATGGGGGATGGAATCATCATGTTTATTTGAAATGTTCTATTGGATCCTAAATTTAGGTCAATTTCTTAATTTGCTATAAATTGTGGAAATCTGGCACGTATGACTAATGTTGTGCCCATGTGGTTGAAAGTCAGAATTCAAAGCCTTGACCATCAGATACCGATATGGATGCTACTGCAGCCTTACCCATTTTTTTTACTTGGTTTAAGACAGATATGAACATAACATGTACACCATCCTATCTCCAAAAATGCAAGCATGATGCATGTGGTGAAGTGAAAGTGTGCACTCCAGTGGAAGAAGGTGGTGGCAGCTTGGAGTGCTTGAGGTGAGAGTGATAAATTAAGCATTACTGATGAAATGGGTGATGAAAGTGATGGGGCCTGCTTGCTATGTTAGATGTGTGACTTGGGACAAGAGAATGCTTGTGGCTAGAGGGGCATTTCCTATTTGGCAGGTTTCTCATATGATAACAAATTGTCTGGCCCTTGTTTATGGTGTCTTTTGTTGAGAGCGGTGACTTGTTTCTGGAATGATGACCCTCAAGGGTTCATGGATTGTTGTCTTGAAGATTTCCAAAACTCTTTTCTCTGGTAGTGGACTTGGTGGTGATGGTGGCTTCTTGGGAGTCTTCGACAAATGGAAGTCAAAGAAGTTGGATACCAATTATTTTTTGCTTAATTTATCTGATTGACGATTAGAGAAGTTTGTCTGTTTTCAAGAGGAATACATTTATTCGGGCCTCTTGAAAAATAGGTCGACAGGTGGGTAATAGTGGATGGGAGGAACTCATTTATTCAGTTTTATGCCATAATTTGCAGCAAATTAAGAGTGACTTACCAATTGCAAGAAAGTTGATTTGGACTAAAATGCTCCAAAAGGTTAAAATCTTTGCGTAGCTCCTCGGAAGAGGAAGATCGTTCCCTAAAGGGTATTGAAAGAAAATTTTCCCACTTGAAGATGGAAAATGTTCTTTCTACAACTTAAAAAAAGATTGCAATCACTAATTTTTTGGCTCCAGTATGGCATGATAGCCTTTGGGAAAAGTGAATGCCTAGTTGGATGGACTTTATTTTACATCACTGAGCACATCTTGGGAAAGCCTTATTTCAGAAAGGAGAGGGCAGGGTCTGTGTTGTTTTCAAATAAAGAGGGAAAGAACCATGCCTGTTGCTCTCTTATGGGAGTTGTTGATGCATTGCGGCAATGTTTTTGGACAGGGCTGTGTGATTTCGAGAAAATGTGGCCTTTGATGTAATCTAACCGGCCTAGTTGGACTATCCTCTTACCTTTTCCGAGGACTCTTTCAGAAAAAAGATGGCAACTGCACAGACCAGCATGTGTCCTCTGCCAATAATCTTATACATGCTAAACTTGAACTACAAGTCATAGAAATTTGTTTATGCTCTCCTTCTCCAAGAGGTAGAAATAGAAGGAAAGAGTGAAAGAAAGGGGACACTCCAAACAAGATAACGTTATTTATGTGGAGCTGTGGTGTGGGACCCCTAGTTGACGTATGGACATTTATATCAAAGATAATAGACAAAGCACAAGATTTTCTAATTGTAAAATACAAGCTAAACTATAATTTAACAAAAAAAAGGATTAAAGATAGCTATATAGTAAATTGAGGAAGGGAAAGTGCATATGGATATTTGTCAATATCAGCCCCATTTCTATACCTGAATTCACCTTATCATGCATCATGTACTTTCACATTAATATCCCTTAAAAGGTGGATGCTATAGTTGATGGATATGGACAATTCATACTTGGATGACCTCTAGTTACTGTTATCCTTGGATTTGCAAATGGTAATGAATATCTATTCTTTGGTGGTTTGCTGAGGATGAGGAAATTCTGAATCATGGACTTTCATGCCATGAGAAGAAAATAACACTTCCTTTGTTCCATATTGGGAAATGTGAAAAATAGAACATTCACATGGTAATAGCATTTGATTTTTTTTTGTTTTTGAGGAGGAGCGTTGGTAAAGTATTGTTTTCTGTTTAACTGCATCTTCTTAAAGCACATACCCATTTTTATGTTGCTTCCTTTTGTCTTGTTGCATGCCTTCTTTCTTTGGAACAAACATTCACATGGTAATAGCGTTGGATTTTTTTTTTTTTTTTCATTTTTGAGGTGGAGCATTGGTAAAGTATTGTTTTCTGTTTAACTGCATCTTCTTAAAGCACATACCCATTTTTATGTTGTTTTCTTTTGTCTTGTTGCATTCCTCCTTTCTTTGCTTTCAATTACCGATAAGAGGGAAGTTGACAACTATTATATTGATACTTGTTGTGGAAACTGCATCATTTCATGCTATTCATGCCTGCTTGCAAACCTGGAGATATCAACCAAGGTATGTATTACTACATCTAACTGAGGTGCTATGGTTATTGTGCTTGTTGGAGGCTGTGGCACTGGTTGCAGTGGTCATGGCCTTGAAACTTGATGGTATGTGGTTTCAAAGAGAAGCTGTGGTAGTTGTTGGTTCAAGGTCGACACACCTGATTAGGCCAATAATCTGTGGCTGTGACCAGATTTTCTTTTGTGGGATTACAGCTCTTAGATCGGTTAAGAATGCATTGTTTTAAATATCCAAGAAGGTTACAACTGTCTGACTCAGAGCATATCTTCTGTTCCATTATTGTAGAACTTTCTTATTGATGGTTCTTGAGCTTCTTTTGCACATTCAGTTAACCATGTGTATTGATACTGATTTTTCCTGGATGGATTTTCTTATGTATAAATTGCTGCATGGTTCAAAATATCTTTGCAAATGCATTATTGGAATTGTCAAGTAATAAAATTTTCCTGAATTGCATCATGTTTTCTCAAACCTTCCAGTGAAGGTGCATCTTTATTGTGGGCATGAGTGAACTATGCTCTACCTTCTTATTCCTTCATAAGTTATAACTTATGGCATTGACACAAAACGTTGGCATATGGTCTTGTGAATGTGTGGGGTCATCTAGGACATTGAAGCCATACTGTTGATTGATCAACTGGGCAAATATCATAGCTCTAGTTTCAATGCTCATATCAATTAAAAATGCCTTTTTCCAGTTTTCCTTGATTTAAGGTTTTTGGTACCAATGTATTTGTTCTTTTTTCCTTTCTTTGGGAAAATATTGTTTTCTTGTTTTTAGAGAAGATGATTATCATCCAGCTAGTTGGCTTTGTCTCATCTCATGAGTGAGATATCTAAACTCTTGTGATGTTGAAGGTTTTGTTTTGAGAGTGATGCTGTATTCCATTGTATTTCGTGCTTTTAACCAGATAATTCCTGAATAAGGATCTTAATATTTTCTTTGTAATTTTGATGGGTATTAGTAACTTGTCAGCAAGGTAGATGGTAGATATTTGTTGGAAATGGAAGAACATAGAGACAGTCAAACCAATAAACAGAGAATTTACAAGTTTCATGTGCTGGGAATGTGTTTCTCATCGGGAGGGAAGCATTCAAATCTACTATGATGTGAGGATAATACAAACATAATTTCTCCTCTCTAGTTGGATGCTCATGACTCAATCTTCCACATACTGCTGCTGGTATATTCAGCCTTTCATGCAAACCTTTTTCCCTCCACTCTGCACTGGGCAGCTTTGCTCGATGTGTGTTCTTTGTGATAAGGTTGCAATGATGATTGTGCAGTCAATTGGTGATATGGTCACTGCTCATAGTGATTGAGCAGGTGCGGATCATGGTTTTTCTTTGAGAGGTGGAAGGCGATAGTTGATGTAGCCCTCTCAACATGCTTCTCACAATACTCGAAAAGGATTCAAGGTGTAAACAATGGCTTACGGATTTCTGCAGTATTATGGGCAAGTTACGGGCGAGTTCAGGCATGCTGCATGTCCCCAACCTGCCCAATCTGGAGCATGGTGATGATGGGAATCCTCTTGTGGCCTTATACTCTTGTCCTTGTGTGAGACATTGTTTGAGAATGCCATTGGGCAAGGTTCTGGGTCCTTGGATCATGAGTCCTTGAGGTTTATGATGTTTGCAGGCATGCTCAGTGTCTCACCTTGGATTTCAGATGGTCCTAAGACGAAGCTCATACCTTATGGCCTTTGTTTAGTTCTCCCAGAGCCAGTTGATAAGCAATTGGCATGGCTAGAGTCGATGGGAGAACAAGGCAGCTCTATGCTCTAACCGGTGAATCAGTCTATCCTTTAGCTTGTACACATGAATATGGCTATTTGACTATTAGTTTCACATTTTAATATTCTTTTTCTTTTTCTTTTTTAAGTTTCATATTTTGATGGTGGAAGGAATTTGGAGTGAGGAAATGGATCATGCCTCTAAACTCATTACAGGATTCCTTCTATCTAGGAGATTGGATTGGGTGGTCTATCTTTCCAACTTATATAAATAAATAATTTAGGCAGGATCGATGTTGAAAAGACAGGTTCTGACTAGGGAGGACCTCAAAACATGGGCTAACTACATCATCCTTTGGCCAAAAAGGTTCCACGAAGGAAATATGTTTTGGCTAAGTCTCTACTACTTGCAAAAGTCAAGAATGACGCCTCCTAGGGTGTGGACAAATGGTGGGGACTTTTGTCTTTGGTGGGAGGGATCCAAGTTCTAGTCCTTATCCTTGCATTACCTAGGGATTGGTGTGTGGAAGGTGACTAGTTTTCTTCAATTTGCCCCAGTTTGCTCACATGGGATTCTAATCATAACAGAAATCCAATTATGATGGATTGCATAACAGGATGCATGTGGGAATGGAGAGACTTCTTGAGAGGAAATGGAGAGACCATTCATAGTTATGTTAACGGTAGATAGTTGGTTAAAGAAGGCAATGCTCTTAATTGTTGGTCCGGTTTGTAGTAGAAGTCCAATTGCCTCCTGATGGCATTGGATGGACTTACTATATCAATGGTTATACTTTCCAATTTTTTCCCCTTTTTTGATTTTTCCTTCTTTTTTTTTCCTTCAACATCTTTTTTCTCTATGTAATCATATTATCTCTATTAGAGTTACTAGGTAGTTTTAACTTTGCTTTATTTAGATTGAGAGTTCTAGTTATTTCCTATTCATGATAGTTATTTTGATTTCTTATTGAGTTTAATATGTAATTTTTCTAACTTGACTTTCTATATAAAAGGGGTTAGGGGTTATTTTTAATATGACAGTTCATTACTTTCTCCACATGGTATCAAAGTAGGTTTAAGGAAAAAGGAAAACCCTAACTCTTGGATCCCCTCCTGCCTTCTGCTTAGGGAGGTGCATCATCACCTTCTCTCCATATTTGAGGAGCACCTTTCTTGGCCCTCCTTTCTCTTTCTCATCGTTAACTAGATGAGAGGGGGCATTGTCACCGTTGCCTCTCCTTCTGCATGGTGTTTAGTGGGGAGGTGGGCTACCGTTGCCTCCCCCTTCTCTCTTCCTCTACTTGTGCGCGGATTGCCTAGAGAAGAGGGAGGAGGGCTACTATTGCCTTCCTCTTCTCTCTCTTGCTTATACATGCTATGTGGAGGAAGGGGGCTATTGTTGCCCTCCACCCTCATTTTCTTAGGAGCGTTATTGCTGGGGCATCGCACAACCTCGTTTTCCTCTCTATCGTGTCACCTGAATGGATCCTGGTTGTCCTTGTGCACCTAGCACATGTTTCTCCCTCTCCTGATGGCTGATGTAGAGTCTACCATGACTTCCGAGGTCGATATCTCAGCCTCCGTGCTCATTTAGGGAATCACAAGTTGTCGAGTTCCTTGAATTATGTGCTTTGATTACGTGCTTTGCACATCTTTGTTAGGAGACAGGACAAGTTGCATGTGTTGATCAAGAAAGGTGCAGATTTCTATGATGGTTTGAAATGTAAGGAGCGGGAGAAGGATAACTTCTTGGTCATGAACTGGTTGATGAATAGTATTAACCTAAAGATTGCAGCCAACATACACTACAAGAAGTCTGCCAAGGAGATTTGGGGGACCTTAGAGAAGAGGTATTCTCTCCAGATGAGCAATTTCCATTGTTCGAACATCTACAAATGGATCTAGAATGCCAACTAAGGCAACATGTCCTTGGTTGAATATTTCACCATCCTGGAAGGCTTGTTTGAGGAGCTCCTTGTTTACTAGCCTACATGCTGTGAGAAGTAGGTTGTCAAGTGAGCAAAGTGGCAGACCAAAATTGCTTCGTGAACTTTCTTGGTCCACGATATCAATTGACACATGATCAAATTTTATCTTTTGACAAGGTGTCAAATTTGGAGATGGTTTATTGTCTTTTGAAGTATGTCGATGGGCCACAAGTGGCTGTCAAGTGAGCAAGTGGATGAATCATCCTTTAGGGAAGTACTTGGAGAAATTTGGTAAGATCGCTTAGGCCAGCCAACTGATTGCGATGGAGACTTCAGTACCTGAGATTGTTCTAGCACAACCTTCCATGCCCTCCACAACAAAGTTGGATCGTTTGGGGATGTTATTGAAGAATGGGTCATCCTCCTCTATTTGTTGTTGCTGTGATTGCTACTGCTGTTGCCTCTGGCGTTGTTGCTCTCCCTGCTCCTGATTTTGCATTGGCTAATCCGTTTGGAGATGCAGATGGTGCTGATGTTAGACGATTGGTGGGGGAATTGAGTGTGATGCTCATCTCCTTCTGCCTGCTGGCTATTGCTTTTTATCTACTGCCTGCTTACTTGTTATTTCCTGCTTGCATGTCTCTCTCCAATTTTTTTCGTTTCTTTTAGGGAAGGATTTCCACTGGTGTAAGGTGACTGCTACTACGACTTGCTGCTGGCTCCATCAAAACATTGTTATTATAGGGGAGTCTGTTTTTCTTTGTCTACAAGTAGGGCACGTTCTCCGTGCTCCAACTTCGGAGGATTGTTAGAGTTACTAGGTTTTGTTATAAGTTTGCTTCATTTAGGTTGGGAGTTTTAGTTATTTTCTATTTTCCTGTGTTATTTTTATTTCTTGTTGGATTTAGTATTTGATTTTTTCTAATCCGGCTCTCTATGCGAAGGAGATTAGGGACTATTTTAAATAAGACTGCATTATTTTCTCCGCACACTCTATGTCTCATTGGTCCATCGTGAAACTTTTGCCAACGTGTCAAGGTGTCTCAGTATATGTAGATTTGGTATAGAAAGTCATTTTTCTTCACCTTTCTGAAATGTTGGGGGAGGGCGGTGTGTGTAAAAGTTGGATTTTTGTATTAAGCTTAAATCTCATTTTATCAAATGCTCCAATTAATTTTCCCTCTATGGTGGTACTGACATCAACATCTATTGGCAGAGGTTTTCGACCTTGCGAAGATGTCATTTTCTAGAAAATTTGGATGCCTTGCGAAACAAAGCCTAGGGAACACAGGCTCTGCTGGCCCTGCTCCTACCTTGCACATGTTCAACACCATGCGTTGCATGGCTACAAAACTTTTTGTTGGAGGTAATCCACTGTAATATCCGAGTTGGAGCTTTTTGGGGAATTTTTCAATGCGTTACTGTTAAAAGTTTTCCTAACCGGTAAATTCCAATTAGGCCTCTCATTTAGGGCTGATGATCAAATGCTTCGAGATGCGTTTACAGGCTTTGGTGAGCTGACTGAAGGTGAGTCATTGTTTTGGAATACAGATTTTGAGCTTGGTATTTAAAACTTTGGTCTGGCTGTGAACCGTACAGCTACAGTCATCACAGACAGAGACACAGGAAGGTCAAGGGGTTTCGGCTTTGTGAATTTCACTACTGATGAATCAGCCAATGAAGCCTTGTCTAGCATGGATGGCAAGGTCTGTCATAATCATCTTCTTGCATGTAAAGTTCATCTTCTTGCGTTGTTACTGATAAAGACTTGCATACGTTTGGTTCAGGAATTGCATGGACGGCACATCCGCGTAAGTTATGCAAATGAGAGAGCTGGTGGTGGCGGAGGCTTCCAGGGAAGATATACTGGTGGCGGCCTTGGTGGTGGAGGATTTGGTAGTGAACCATCACCTTAGGGCTGATATCCTAATGAAATCTGCCTTGGAATTTTTGTACCGTCCATTTTTCTTTCCGCGGTAAGTTTGCTTTTATCCATCCATGGATGATGATGTATTGAGATTGGTATTACCATAATTTTCTGTTGGCGTGTGGCGTTGTCACTGTGTTTTGCAAAAAAGTCCTTTGTTCTCTATTCCCAGTACCAAAGGGAAAACTAAGTACCTCTAAAAGCATCATGCGGAGAGATGAATGCTGGTTTGTTTATTGTTTTCCCGGTCAGTTGGTTCCTTTGATATTTCTTTGAGTCTCCCACGGTTTCCTTGGTGAATAGACATCGTCTCTTCACTTCTCAACATCCAGTAATTGATCTGCTCATCTGTGCTGTCTGTTAAGGTTAGGTCTTTGGTGTGCTCGTTTATTCTTAATTGAATATGGTAGCTACAAATTAACTATTTGACTTTGTAACTAACATATGCAGGAACACTTCTGGAACCTGTGATTACCGGGTGATCTTTCTATCGAGCCTTTCAAGTCCAAGTTTGCGCCTATAAATGTGTATGGGTGATTGGATACGATTTCCCAGGCGATTTACTTGTATCCGAGGTTGAATCCATTTTCCATGTCACTGGATTTAAATTCTTTTCATCCCCTCGTTCGATAGATTTTCTGATGTTTTTTTTTTTTTTTGGAAAAATGGTTTTCTTCCAGCCTTCTGCTGAAGGGTTGACTAAATTGAATTCGGAAATATTGCTACGGTCCCATGTGTTGGAAAGTTAGGATTTAACTCAACGGTTGGAAAATTTGTGGGACGCTGGTAGTATTATAAGATCCACGTGACTCTTGTACCAAATGATAAAAACGATCGGTGTGTAAGGCTTGCCTCCTTGTGTGATATGTACCTGCGAGTTAACTCTCAAAAAGACTTTCATACGCTCAGGTGGGTTAATGATGTTGAAAACCCGTTTGAGTGTTAAACCTTCTCTTTTGAGCGAAAGGCTTGATGCCTTGATTATGTCGATCTTAAATAAGGAGAGCAAGATAATCGAACACTTTGTAGGTGCAGATTTTAAAAAGAGGGTATGGAGACCTTGGTATCTAAACGTTAACGGAAGCAAAAGCGCATGGCATCAAAGAGAGAAGCAAAAGCGCTAATGCTTTAAATGTTTGGGATTTGCTACGTGCGAGATATTCAAGGGAAGATGCCCATCGTATATTTTTAAAATGCCCCTTCACAAAATTTAAGTAGGCACCTGCTCTGCATGTATAAAAGGATTGGTCAACAGATTATGTCTTCTGAAGGTAACCCTTTCCTCCTTTATTTTGTTGTGCATGCTCTATGATTAATAGGTGTAATGTGATTCATGGAAAGGTGGATTGGGATCCCATTCAGTTGAAACATCATGCCCGAGAGTCTCTTTATTTTAACTCGAAACTCCCAATTCAGCACTTGGCAGGAATGTCATCAATCTGTCAGTGTGTACGCTTCCTACTCCACATCCGCTGGATTCTCTGTTATGGTAGGTGCAGCCGTCCAGTCAGACCACTCTGTACTTGCAGCTGTTGCTCTCCATCCATGAAAAAGAACGTCGTCAATGGTGAAGGGGCCGAAACTTGGGCAACCCTTCGTGACATTAAGTTTGCCTTGAAAGTGGGTCATTCTGGGGACTTATTCTTAGCGATGCAATCCCTCGTGGTCGTGGTGATTCGTTTATACGGTAACATTTTGTTAGGAAATACTTAATGATTTTGCTTCTTTAAAGTTTGCTCATGTTAGAAGAATTGTGGTCAATATGGGCTATAATTTTGTGAAATTCTGCATTGAAAAGGCTCTTGTTGGGGCTTGGGATGCTTGTTTTATTCCTTGTCCTTGCTCAATCAATGAATCTTTCCTTACTAAAAAAATCAAAGAAAGAAAAAGGGAAAAGCAAAAAGCTCTAATACTTTACAGGAAGCCGGATTTTAATCAATTATTTTGCGGAAAACTATTTCCAGCCCCCCTATTCAACCATTCCCAAACTCATCTATTGAATGGGGAGGGCATCGCTTTCAACCTTTCGAAAGGATTGTTGTTTGGCCACAGTGGGAAGAGAGGGTGCCTTTGAAATTCGGATGCAGGGGACTACACGGTGGAGAGGTGCAGGGGCAATGAGTTGGAGTGCCATGACATACGGAAAGGCAGGTGGGTATGGCATTGACAGATGATGGGATGCTTCTCATGGTTGATCTGCATGGGGGTTTTATTCATGGCGTCACTTATACCATCTTCCAACTCAAATTTAGTTGTAAAGGTGTAATTTTTCCTATAAAAATGTGCCGTGATCGAGGTTGAGAGTATGAATTAGTATGGGGACCTCCATTGGCACCATTGCTGATTATTGACTTTGTGATCGGTTGATTTCCTTTTTTTTTAATTTTTTTGGGTTTTTGGTCTTCCATTTTCTTTCCCCCTTTTTTATTGAGATGTTACTAAGTGGGATGGAGAAACATCATCTCTCTTGTACTAATGATCCACGAAGTCCACTAAATTCCCATTAGTCAGCATCAAGAGAAACGGAAAACCAACCACAAGACCTTGAACTCGAATATCCATCCAAGTATCCTAATTAAGGTCATACACCATTTTCCCTCTCAAACTCTGTTGTCAAGATGTAATTTTCCTCATAAAATGTGCGCTAATGGAGGTTTAGTTGGTAATAATGGGAGTGCAACGATGGCTATCAGCGTCATTAATGATTGTTTGTTTTCTAATAAGTTTTCTTTTTTTTTCTGTTTTTGTGAAAAAAATGATAAAATATTGAAGAACCGTCATCTTACGTGCACCAGCGTCTTATAAGGTCCACTAAATTTCGTTTTGTTGAACAAGAAAACAGGTTACAGAACTCCAAGACCCTAACCTGAAGATCCATCTAGATATCTCCAATAAGGTCATGCACTAACTATCTATCGCCGACCTTGTGTCATGTAGACGGGCATTCTTTTCCCAACACCATAGGCACTACGTTTCAGCAGTAAGAATACAGCGATTCATTAGCCTCACTCTACCCATTCTAAATAAGCGATTTTGACTCCTAGGTGTGAATTTAGTAACCACCATGTCCCTTAGAACCCGAGAGGGTTAGAACATAGGAGTCATTGGACCCTTGTCATAAATGGAACTAATTGATTACCGATGTTTTGCTTCATTTTGAATAAATATGAACCAGCAGCTAATCTCTCACTCACCATCATCTCTTTCGACATATTCAAATTTAATAAAAAAAAAAGTACTAATAATTCTTGACAATAACTCCACCAACTCCCCAAAATTTTTCCAAAAAACTCCATCCAAATGAAAAAAAGAGAAATCAAAAAAGGAAAAGAAAAGAAAAAGATACAATATTAACTTCCTCTTTGAATCTATCATTGCTACTTTATTTATAAAAGGATTGGAAAGAGATAAACAAAAGGAATCAACTTTCAAAATTTCTCGGGAACTTCATAGATTAAGGGATAAAAATAAAAAAAAGGGGGAAGAAAAGAAAAGAAATATCCCCCTGAACTTTCATCTGAACCATTTATATTTCCTATATACAAAAAGACATAACAAGATAAAAGACAATAGAAAAGATGAGGAACAAAAAAAAAGATCTATAGTGAGTTACATAAAGATCTAAGCACCATTATTGTATTGAGTTTTAGAGAATCTCCTATAAATATCTTTGAATGCACCATAGGAAACCTTAATCCCAAAATCTAGTACTAAATACATCAAGAAAAGCGGTTGACCTTTCTCTTTCTATCCATGGTTATGGCCTCCTCTCGTGTGCATGTTTGATTGCTATTTGGTGGTGCCCATTGTAATCATCATAGTGAGGAGAACTTGAAAGACTTTGTAGTTTGGAGTTCCTAAATGGTCTCTCAATAAGGAAAGGCCTCATCAACTTGTCAAGAAGGAAGAAATTTTATGGTGTCAAAACTTATTTAGGAAGTACAATTCATCACAGTATTGTGGTCCCTGAGATCCTTTGTTGCATGGAGCATAGAGAATGAGTATTATGCATGGAGCTCTAATTTATGCTAATTTCTAGATTACTGTAGTTCTGGGCTTCTATATGTACTTTATGAAAGTTTTAACTCAATGGTCTTTCCATGCTTTTACAATACTTTGTCATAGTGCATGCCTTTAGTAATATCAAAGTGATGATCGTTGTGTTTACTTGATTAAAGTATCGAATTTTTACTGGCATTTGCTCCATTATAACCTACATCAGCAAAAGTATAAACTTAAGGAATTCTAATGAGAAAAATTGCGATCCAATTATAAGCTCTTTTAATAAAGTGGGAGCCATCGTTACTTTAGTGGAGGTATACTTGAGGTTTTAAGCATTATGTAAGGAGGTGTAATATTTGCTATGACTAAAGTTGGATATTATGCCATAATTAAGTATTAAATCATTCATGAAATGGAATAAGTGTTAGAAGGCTAAGGATTGCAACAAGGCTAAGTTTAAGTTAGGGAAACTTGTGGTGATTCACTAAGAACAAAATTTATGTTCTTGTAGGTTTTGGAGGATTCTATTGAAATCAAATTGTTAAAGTATTGATCCAATTTGATAAAATATTCTTCTAAGAAAGTGGAATGCATAGGAAAAAATAATGTGATAAATCTGCATGTGATTGTTATGATAGAAACAAGTTGAATTGTATAAATAAGTAAAGTTAGTTTGGTTGTCCAAACTTGGAGATGGTAAGAGTTGTCGACCACAATTCGAACCAACAACATCCAAACCATTGCTTAAAATGGTTAGTATGTGCATTGACAAATGTCTTTTTTAATTAGAATTTGCACCGCTAATCCCATGTTCTGAGAACAAAAGGAGCATTCATATCCATAACTCATCCCCTTATCCATTAATTGGTAAGGTAAAAAAGCAAATGCCATACCCATACCTCCACTATACCCACTCTAAAATGGGATGGATTTTACTTACGGTTCAGTCTACCTTGGGTTGGGTTCACATCTCGCAAACCTATATTAACAACCTTACTTTTTTTCAATTTGAAGGATACACCAAAAGTGTATTTCTCTTGGTTTAAGTGGAACCAAGTGTTTAATAAAATCTGAAAGACTACTGTTAAATTGGCCAAGTGGTTGGGAAAGTTATGGACTTTCACAAGCATATCATTACCTTAAAAGATTTTCCTATTAATTTGCAAAAAATCATGTTTATAAGGTGTTGATAAGTGGTGCCAGCATTCTTCAAGTTGAAAGGCATTGCATGATATTGAAAGCGCCTTCTATCTGTTATGAAGGATGTGTGGGGCCTATTTGCCTGCTTGAGGCTTATTTGATTATAGCCACTGTAGGCATCCAAAAAGGACATATGGGATTGACTTGAGTAGGAGTCAACTAGGCTATCTATCTTTGGTAAAGGGAAGTTGTCTTTGGGGTAGGCGTTATTACGGTTGATGAAGTCGATTCACATATGCTACTTCCCATTGGCTTTCTTCATCATGATTATGTTTGATAGCCAATCAAGGTAACTGGATTCTTCGATGAACCCAACTTCAAGGTGCTTGTTAACTTCTGCTATAGTTGCTTGCCACTGCTCAACAAATTTGTGTCTACGGGCCTATTTGATTGGTCAAGCTCCCGGCTGAATGTTCAACTGGTGTTCCATTACAGTCGGATCCACTCCTGATAGATCTCTAGCAAACCAAGAAAGCACGTTAGTGTTGGTCTTGAGCAGATGCAAGAGTCGCTGCACCTCTTCGCTAGTCACACCTGTGCCGACCTGGATGATCTTTCCCGGGGTATTGGGAAATAGTTGTATTGCCATCATGGAAGTTCTTGGGCTCATAGCTATTGGTGGAGGGGGATTTGAAACACCCTCTAAGGAGACATTGATTTGAGCCCTTTTCTTTCTCCACTTGTGTGGCTTAGGGGTCCTTCTTTCAATGGTACGTTCTAGTTCAAGCCGAAGCTACTCTCGTTTGGTTGATTGATTCCCATGAATGATGCCTATCCTGCTTGGGGAGTGGAATATAACTATCTGGAAGTAAGAGGAGGGGATGGCACGGAAGTCGTGCGTAGACAGGAGACTAATGACATTGCTAAAGGTCGTTGTCAAGTGGGCTACCGTGAAGGTAGCTGCTTGGTTGAGGTGCCTGCTACCGTCTTAAATAGTGACCGGCAACTCAATCTCTCCTTTCTACGTGACCTTGTGGTTGCTGAAACCAACCATGGGACATGGGGAAGGAGATAGGTCCTTTTCTTGAAACCCTAACTTGTGTAAGGTCTTCAAGAAAAGGACATCCACAGTGTTGCCCTCGTCAATGAGGAGGTGTAGTTGGACTTGCCAAGAAACTAATAAAGTAACCAGGAGGGGATTTGTGTGGGTGCCTGGGTCTGACAACAACTTATAGAGATAAAAGGTAGCTTGAGCCACCTCATTGTGGGATGCTTCTTGTGGCTACTTAATCATGGTGCAGACCCCTCACTACCTACTAGGCTTGTTGTTGGTCGTGGAGTGGTGTTTATGCCAAAGATCACCTCCATGGCCTCTTCGCCACCTAAATAGATAGGGGTATTCCTTTGGGCTGAAGGATCTTGTCGGGAAACCCTCAAGTGAGCTAGCATGGTCAATGCTTGGAGGTGGTACTCCTCTGGTGAGAGCTTAGGAGAGAGGCCTTGCCTCTTGAGGCTAGCAGTGCCATTGGAAGATGCCTCATTTTTGATGAGGACCGTGTGAATGCCCCGCAGTTGCTATAGCTTTTCCTTATGGTACTCTTTATGGTTCTCGAGTGGCACCTTTCTTTTATCTTGGCCCTTGTTTCTCTTGATAAACTTGGCTAGGTTGTCATGCTGGATCTGGGTCTCAATCTGATCTCTTAGATCCCAATAGTTCTTAGTGGATTGTCTGCTGGCCTTATGGTATCTACAATAGGGTTGGGTGTTTACTAGCCTCCTTATTAGGGGACGAGGCAGCAATAACTCCTTAGTTGTCAACCACCCCTCCATGACCATGTCAGCTTGGTTGACGACCAGGGGTGTATACTCCTAGCAAGAATCATGTCGAGGTGGATGCGACTCATTATCTCGATTGTGCATCTGACGGTCACCCATTTGGTTAGGGAAATTGTTCTTTCGCTTGTTGAAGCGAGAACTGCCACCACGATTATTGGATGCCTCTTTGGTTATCTTCTTGACATCGGGGGAGTAACGTTGCTTTTCCCCCAGGTTGTCGGTCGATTAGCCACGAGAGCGGAATAAATCATCTTTCTTTGCAAACCTTGTGGCTCTATCTCACAACTCCACCATGTCTTTAGGAGGGAAGTCGACGTCATAGTAGAACCTCTGGGTCAGTAATCCTGACTTGAAGAACTGGAAGGCAATGGCATTATGGGGCTGCTTGCATAGGGATGAAATCATATCAGATTCGGTTCATATATGTTTTCGTATCTACATTTGTTTCCAAATTAAATCAGATTCAGATATTAAGTTGGATAGACATTTTTATTACCATATCTTAATAAAATTGGATATGAATTCGAATCAGATATGAATGGAATTTGAAAATGAATTGGATATTAATCAAATTTGAATTCAAATCAGACATTGATCGAATACAAATATGAATCTAGACTCGAATATGAATTCGAATCCATTATTTATTAGACAAACTTTCTCTAAAAAAAAATTATTAGACGAATATACATGGAAACAAAAATTGAGAGAAGTTTTGTAGGATAACTAATATTTTGTATATAAATGGAAACTAATATTGAAAACTTTGCTATAAAGGGTGTAATGAAATTAAATGGCTTCATTATCTAAAGATTAATATCTCTTATAGAAGTGATTATTCCATACAAGTATCAACAAGTGATACGCATAGACTATTAATTTTCCTATAAATATAAGAAAAGAATGATTCATTAGTTAACTATATAAGAGTAATTAGATTAAAATATATTTTATAAAATAAAGAATGACAAAATAAGAATAAAAAATCAATAAGAATAAAATATATTCTATATATCTATTTCTAAATTTCGTATAGGTATGATTAATATTAAAGTAAGATTTTAGAAAATCATGTTAATTTTGGTTTATGGTAGTTCAACTAATAGTTTGTAGTGCTTCTACTAGTGATGATGTTAACCTAAAATCCTAAGAAAGAGAGCATATTATGAAACCATAATATCAATGGATTATGTCGTAGTTTAATTCTCTTCAAGTAGATTTATAGTTACGATGGGTATGTGTTGAAGTGGGAGGTAATGTAATTCGAATCCGAATCCAAATCCAAGATCTAAATTGAAATCTGAATGTATATAATCAGATATTTGAATTCAAATTTGATTTTTTTTCCATAAAGATTTGAATATGAATCTGAATTAGAATTTGAAAATTTAGGAGTTTCACCATCTGAATTCAGATCTGAATCCAAAAATTATTCAAGTCTATATTACCGAATCCAATTAGAATCGAATACGATATTCAAACATTCGATTCGGATCTAAATCAATTTTCATCCATACGCTTGCACTTAAGTGCTGAACCTTGAACCTATTATGTCCTAAAATTTAAATCCAACATCAAATCTAGATTGTGTGTCGAGATGAACCCGTCGACGCCTGTCGGGCACGATCGGGTTAGCATAGATCGAAAATGAGGAATTTCAAGTTGTGGTCAACTTTGGTCAACTCTTGAGGAAATTTACGTAAATGGGATCATAATTGCTATCGTTGGATTCCTCTTGTCGTAAGCTTTCCAATAAGATGAATTTTATAAAAATCAAAGATTGTTTGATATAATTTCATGAAGAATGCATCCAAGGGTAGGTTGGTTAGTTAGCTTCATTTATAAATCCTCCAATTTTTTTCTTCCACTTCCTCTCTCCTCTTCCTATTTAATACACTTAACCCAAGTCTAAAATCCCTCATCGCCGCCAAGTCTCGTGAACTCGTGAGAGGGAGGGAGAGAGAGAGGACAGGGAAAGAAGAAGGAAGAGAGACTTCTTGCGTGGTCCTGATCATCGCCGTCCTCTTCCTTCCTGCACCACGCGAGAGGAGGATGCGCCCAACGGTAAAGTGAGCCCTCTTAATCTCTTTTTCATTCTTGCATGGGAATGTAAGGAGGGGTGTGTTGAGGAGAGGAAGAAAGAGAGATGAAGGGAAGATGGATTGCAAGAAGAGGTCGGGAGGACGGCCATGCTCGACGGCGGCCGTTCGACGTTGGTGTGGTGTGCGATGTCTGTGGAAGGTGATGGGTTCTTGCAGCCATTACCGTTGGTGAGAAAGAAAGAGAAAGAGAGGGGGGTCGATGAGAGAAGGAGACGTCGACGGCGGCCGACGGGAGGCCGGCGGTGGCCAAGCATCGTTGGTGGCTGTAATGAACGCGCGCTTCAGACATCTTTTAAGACGTCTGGGAAGTGGCCTAGACGTGGGAATCGGTTATTGTTGGCACGCGCGATTCGTCTGCGCGCCTGAGCGCGTAGACCTGCGAAAATTCCCTCTCTCTCTTTTTCCCTCTCCCTCCTGCGCCCTCTGTCGCGCTCTCTCTCTCCTCCTCGCGCGGCCTTAAAAGGCCACGCCCTCCCCCTCACTCCCGTCACCTCCGCCCCCTTCCCTTCTCCTTCCAGTCGGTGCGCGAGAGCGAGCGCGAGTGGGCGGCGGCGACAGACGCGGCGGGTGCGGGAGGAGGTGCTGCGTGGGGGAGGAGGCGTCGGTAGTGAGGGCTCGAGCCTGCCGGGGTAGCGAGAGCCGGCCGGCGGGGGAGCAGCGGGCGCGGAGCGACGCGGAAGGACTGCTGCAGCTCGAGCAGCAGGCGGACGAGACGCGACGCGGCCGGGCGTCACGAGCGGAGGGCAAGTTGCACCCTGGTTCTGGAAACTTTTCCAGAATCAGACGTCTAGGCTGATAGCCAGACGACGGGCACGACATCTGGAAGACTGTCCCGATGTCTGAAAGGTGAGTTATTTCCGTCTCCTTCCTTTTCTTCGACTGACCGTACTAAGAGAGAGAGATGGGTACGCGCAGGTTCTGAGATTCGCATTCAACGTGAATTAGACGTCTGGCTGCAGTGCCAGACGACTAGAGAGACTTACAGACGTCCGGAGTGACCATCGGACATCTGGGAACTAGGCCAGATGCCCCCGCAGGCTTCTGGACGTCTGAGAGACCACGCAGAGCAAGGTAACCCCTGATCCACCTTTTAAGACGTCTGGAATAAGTTCCAGACGTCTGATTTTGCACTGTTTCGTCGTTTTCGACCCGTTTAGGGCCCATTCGGGTTCCGTTTTCCGCGTTTCGAGTTGCGTTCTTTTCGGAATTACATCCTATACTCGTCTACAGTAGCTGTATACTGTTTTGAGAAATTCCTTATGTTTGATCCTTGTGATAGGACCCCGTTTCGTTGCAGTCTCGGGGGTTGCGGAGGCACGTGGGATCCCCGACCACGCCCCCAGTTCGCCTGTTGTAACCGGTAGAGTGGCTTTAAGTATAATCTGTTAAATTATGAAACCATAAATAGAACCTAGGACATTGCATGAATCCTAGGAATGAGAAATAGATTGAATGGTAGATCCTAGGGTGTTGCATGAATCCTAGGGCTGGAAAACTAGATTGTATGATAGATCCTAGGATATGGCATGAATCCTAGGATGGGAAAACTAGTGGAATGTGTGAATACTGCAGTCTTGGAAAATGTGGAAAGGAAATAATAGCTGCCTGTGAATTGAATTAACAGCTGCCTGTTATGAATAAATAAACGTGATTGAGAATATGGATTGTAAGAACGTGAAACTGGAAAGTGAAACCTGGATGTTTTGAGTTAAAAGAGCTGGAACCCTACGGGAAATTAGGAGTATAACTCCTGGAAAGTGAATGGAATAGAATTGGGGAAGTGAGCTGGCCCTTGAGTACGGAGTACCAAGGAGAGCGACTGTCCCCCTATTTAGTGCAGAGCGGAGCCAGTCGCCCCAGGGACCTGGGGTTAGGACTGGTCACTCTGTACCGACTTGCTGGCCCTCGTGTACGTAGTACCGAGGAGAGCTACAAGTGTAGGGAGGTGCTAGCTACCCCACGGGCCCCGGGGTTCTGCTAGCCTCCTACACCGACTTGTTAGGCCCACTGGGGCAAACAAGGGTAGTCAGGCGATGGTGCGTGGACTGTGGAGGGGCAAGGCCCCTGTTTAGTTACTGTGGAGGGGTTGGACCCCTGTTACTGAGAGGGCTCTGCCCTGTACTGGTTCCGTGCTGTGCTTTGGGCGCACCCGTTAACGGAAACGACTGATCGCGTGCCAGTGCGGGTTAGCTACCCGTGCGTTTACCGCGTGTGCCGTAGTCACCGTTACGTCTGTCAGTGACCTTGGGGTGGTTGACTGAGAGTAGGATCACCACGGGAGACTCTCCCGGCCAGGAGAGCACCACGTGCTACTTCTACTGTTCGGAAAAGACTGCAATCAAGATCGTTCCCACGAGGAACATTCGAGATCAAGTGAAGGATCTGAGAAATAGATAAATTGTGAAACAATAGAAAGACGTAAATAAAGGAAGAAAGAAAATTAAAACAGCTACTGTACACTTTACTGTTTCTTTAGTTTAGCTGCCACTCTACTCAGCGTTTTGCTGACGTGTTACACTTGTTACCTTTCAGGACCAGGTGTTGAGCAGCCAAGGTCAGCGGCTGCAGAGGACGCTGGGCCGAGTAGGGTCCAGTAGAGTTACCACTGTTCTCTTGTACCTCTTTTTGGTTCCACTGTAGTGAGTAGTTCTTGTTTCCGCTGTACTTTTCTGTACCTGCAGTTCATATCATGTTATGAATGTTGTTCTACTGTTGTGGTGGTACATACTGTAGTAGTTTCTTTCCTTACTGCTGTATTTTCTTACTGTTAGTTATATTTATGTTGAATGTGGTTTATTTTACTGCTCTTTTGGTTACTTCCTCGTTGGACGACCAGGTCTTGGGTTAGTCGAGTCGGTCCGGTTCTCGTATCTCGTAGGGACTCGGGAATCGGGTCGTTACAGTGGCTGTCGGCGAGGGGCTCCGCATGGCCGGCATGCATTGGTCCTCCATGCACGTGAATAGTGCTTCGTGAAAAAAGAGAGGAGGCGCAGAAGAAGTGGTGTTAATGACTGGAAAAATTACGAATGAAAAATTATAAGTTTTGATTATTACATTGAGGTCCCTGATGACAACCTTTTTAATTGATTGATTAAGGGAACAACCGAAGTCCAATTTCAACAAGCCACCCGCTGTTGGAGTACTTTGACGTGGTAAGATCTAATTTTCCATCAAAATTAGTAATTTATAATTTTATGCTTGAGATTCCTATTATTTACATTTTGATGTGTTTTCTCTTGTCTGGATTAGAGACGGGCACACTTAGTGTGCAGGAACCTGAGACATCTTTGACATGCATCTCGAAGTCACTGTGACCTCCTAGTGACCCTAAATAGAGTTGCACTTGGTATTATCCATGACGTTCATATGCTATACTGTTTGTATTGAGAAGTCTTTGACATGCATCTCGAAGTCACCGTGACCTCCATTACTGTAATTGTTACTTGAGTTAAATTACCCTATCTTCTTGCCGAGTATTGAGTTCCATCCTTGTGTCACATAAATTTATGGGTACTCGAACAATCGATTATTAATTGAAAATTGATGCTCTCTATGTTTGTTAATTAAATGATTGGCTTGCTTGATCAATCAATTAACTATGCATTTTGAGATTCTTGACCTCAAATATGAATAAGTACTCATGAATAATATTACTTGTGGGAGTAATGTGATAATTAGAGGAGAAGAAATTGATTAATAACTTGGATATGGATAATATTGTCTCTGATAAATAATTGAAAGATATTAGGATGATTGGTTGAACATGGAAAATTGAGATATTTTTTGAAAGTTAGTACTTATGCCTGGTATCAACTGCGAGATCGGCTGTTGAAATGACCATTTTCTAGAGTCGTTTGGAATTTTTGGAACCCGTAGGGGTTTTCCTGTAGTTTTTACCCCCTTATCTTTTGTTTTGAGGGTTTGTGAGGGGGAGAGGGAAATTGCAGGGACGTCCTCGCAATTTTCCCACCACCTCTCCTCACTGTACATGCCCCCTCTCTCTCCTCCTCACCCCGCACGTCGCGCCATTCCCCTCCCTTGTGGCACCCTCACCTCTCCCTCTCTTGACCTTTCCCTCCCCCATACCACCTCCTCCATTTAACCCCCCTCGTCCCTCCTCCATCCTCCGCACACCGCAGCCGAGAGGAGGAGAAGGAGAGTAGAGAGCCAGAGGGGCATGTGCAGGAGGGGAGAGCTGCCGTTGCTGTAGTAGCAAGTTCTGCTGCAGTTGCAGTAGCATGCGGAGAAGAAGAACTCGCCAACGGTTCTGCGGAATCATTTTTCCACAGAATCAGACGTCTGTGAAGTACACCAGATGTCTTGTCAGATGTCCTAAGGTAGTTCCGGACGTCTGATGGCGCATATTTTCGATTTGTTTTTCCTGCAAAGTTCTGACCGTGCATGCGTGTGTTAGAGGTTGGGAAGCGCACTAGCGTGGAGACCGAGGTAGTTTCAAACGTCTAGATGTATTTCTAGATG
Organism: Thalassia testudinum; assembly: GCA_037157565.1. Lineage (NCBI taxonomy): Eukaryota > Viridiplantae > Streptophyta > Magnoliopsida > Alismatales > Hydrocharitaceae > Thalassia > Thalassia testudinum. The sequence continues at coordinate 123,486,281 of JAZHRO010000036.1, read as the reverse complement.
ACTGAAGACACTCCCAGACATTTGCACCGAGTCCCAGACATTCGGAAAAGGCACCCCGAGCAAGGTCAGTCCCTGAGTACGTTTAAGACAACTGGGACTCTTTCCAGACATCTGATTTTGGTTAGGGTGGTGTTTTTGGGGCTGTTTAGGGCCCAAACGGTATCGATTTTCCGTAAACGAAACGTCTTTGGTTTCCATGCGAGTTTTTCTATGTAAAGGTACTTTGTCCATATCATTTTGAACACTTTTGTCCTGTTGATCCCTGTCACAGGTCGCCAGTCCTTCGAGTATATGGGACTTGCGGAGACATCAGGAGCTATTGTACGAGCCTTCATTCCACCCGGTTTCCCTAGTAGAGTGGTTTTATCCAAATCTCGAAATTAATAAAGTACATGCATAAAGATTAGTTGAACATATGATGTGAACTGAACTCTAGGAAGAAGTAAACACATGCTTTAGAATACATCTAATCAACTAAACTCTAGGTTGTGACATGAACACTAGGGCTCGAGAAGATGCATGTATAGAGAGATGAAGGATTGAATAAACCATAAGCTGCCTGTACTACCTGAAATGAACTACGTTATAAATAGGAAAATGGACTCGTATTGTGGAAATTGAGATGCTTGTGCTGTATGTAACAAATCGGATATGGAATAAAAAAAAAATTCATGTATGAACCCTACAGGGAATGTAGAACGGACAAGAATATTGTAGTATGGAGAACCGGATGGTTTCGGAACACGTCGCCATGGGCAGCTGTTCAACTTGTTTTAGGGAGATGAGCTGGCCTTCGTGTACGTAGTACTAAAGAGAGCAACTATCCCTTTTTAGAGTAGAGCTTGCCGCCCCTTGGGTAGAGACCCGGGGTGGGTTTGGCCACTCTACGTTGACTCCTGGCCCTCACGTATGTAGTACTGAGGAGAGCTACTTAGTGTAGGGGGGAGCTAGCTGCCCCAAGGGGCCCAGGGTTTGGACTGGACACCCTACACCGACTCTTGTTAGGCTCACTGGGCAAACTGGGATAGTCGGACGAGGGTATGTGGACTGTGAGGGGCGAGACCCCTGTTCTGAGAAGGCAAGGCCTTGTGCTGTTCCGTGTTGTACATTTGGGCGTACTCGCTAGTGGAAATGACTGGCCACGTGCCAGTGTGGGGTAGCTATCCATGTGCTTATCACGTGTGTCATAGTTACCACTACGTCGCGATCGTGACCTCGGGGTAGTAGACCGGATGTAGGACTACCATGGGGGACTCTCTCGGCCAGGAGAGTGCCACGTGTACATTCTGCATCGCGAGAAAACTACAAGCAAGATTGTTCCCTTAGGGAACAGGAGGATTGAGAAATATAATGGAACCAGATTAGAATACTCATATCAGCAACACATAATAAGATAACTGGAAGAGGAAGATGATATTTTTAAGACGCTTGTTAAGTAACATAACATGTGTAACCGCCACTCTACTCAGCGTTAGCTGACTCTAGATGTTATAACCTTATACAGGTCAGGGATTTGAGCAGCCAGAGCCACCGGCTGCTGAGGATGTTGGGCCTAGTTGAGCCCCGTTGTAGTTTCCTTTTGCTAGTGTTGTAGTGAGTTTCTGTAGTTCATGTTATTTCCGTTATATTTTTGACCATACTGTACTAGTTCCATTACGATGGCCTGTAATCTTATGGTAATTGCTATTCTCTTGCTTTACTGTTAGCTTATATTTTTGCTACTTAGTTATATTACTTGCATGGTTGTGGAATAAATGTATATTCGGTTATTTTTCGCTGGACGTCTGGGTCTTAGGGTTTGTCGAGGCGACCCATTCTTGGGTTCTGTAGGGAGTCGGGAATGGGCCGTGACAGCTATACCTTTTAGGGGTAGAGATTGATTCAGGGAGTGAGCTAGCCTCCCTATGACTCGATTGATAGGTCGTTTGGCCAATTGGGTAGCGGGGTGTTGGGTACACTTGCTGTTACGAGCTGTTGGGTTGTTTTGTTCTCGTATCCTATAGTGGAAAGGACTAGCCATGTGTCAATGTAGGGTAGTTTCTTGCATGTTTATCGCATGGACCGTAGTAGGGATGTTAGTGGGGTGGGTTTGGGTCGGGTTTTGGTAATATCAAACCCATCCCCATTTAGAAATCCATTCCCCATACTTGTCCCATTTACTCTGTGTGGAAAACCCGCCCCATACCCATTTATCCATCGGGTACCTATTTCCTTAACGGGTATTCATTAACATGTCTCATATGCTTATTTACATATAGTTAAGAGGTATTTGACAAATTATATAAGACTCATCATATAGTAGCTAATTTAGGTAGTGAATATGAGTTACTTTTGAAAGAAAAACATGTTGTCGCACAAAATCCAAGAAAGAAAAAAAATGTACCTAATCGGGTATATGGGTTTAGGGATATCCTCTCCCATACCCAAACCCAAATTTAATTGGGAATGGTTTGGTAAACCCAAACCCATCCATTTATGAAATGGGGTGGGTAAAACCCACCCCAATCGAGTCAGGTTGGGTTGGGTCCACACTAGAGAATACTAAATTGACATCCTTAGACCTAGTCACTACTTCACCTCGTTGGCTATGACCTTAGGACGATTAAGTAGGTGATAGAGCAAATATAGGTTGTCCCCTCAACTAAGGGGGTGGGCTATATGCAAGCTACAGGCTAGGATATCACAACAAGATCTCCTTATGCCTACCGAGAAAACTGATTTGAATAGATAAATGATTGGAATTATGGTAAGGCACAAATAATGGAATAAATGAAAGATAAATTAAAATAATTGAGAATGGTACCCATCATTCCTATTTTTCGTACTTGTTTAGTTCTCCCTCTTTTCCGCTATTTTGCTACTGTACTCAGAGCTCGCTAATTTTTTTTGGTGGACTCTATACTCAGGCCCTAGAGTAGTACAATCGAACTCTACGGCTATAGGAGTTGATGGTGTTAGTCTAAGTACAACACTGTAGTTGGTAGTCATAGTTCTAGTTTTAGTATTGTTATTCTCTATTTTAGTTTCTGTAGAACTTAGTTTCTTTTAGTTTGTTCATTCTTTTCAATTTTGTATCTGTACTTGTGATGGCTATGAGTAGTCTAATAATATCCTTTCTAATTCAGTTTATTCCTGTTACTCATATTGTATGTGATATGGTGTGCAGTGAATGCTTTATTTATTCTCTGTGCATATGATGGATGACTAGATCTTGGGTACTGACAAATTGACTCAAGTCTCTTCTAGGGTAGGGGTTTGGGTTGTAATAGAACTTGTTAAGGTAGGAGTGGAAGGATTCTCCTTTCCTCTGCTGTACCTCGGACAGTCTCTCGAGGTTATCTCTAACCTGTTGTCGCTTAGCAAAATATTAGCAAAATTTGTTGACCAACTCTTAGAAGTAAGAGATCTGCCCTACCGATAGTTCATTGAATCACTCGTGAGCCATGATAACTAGATACGATGGTAATACTTGGGAAAAAACCCCATTCGGACACCCATGGACAGGCATCATCTGCTAGTAGCTTCCGATGAAGCTGTTCGAGTTAAATGTGCCATCATATTGTGGAAGAGTTAGGTTTTTAAATTTTTCTGGGAGGGGTGCATTCATCACCTTTTTAGTAAATGGGTACGTCGTAATGTATGTGTTGGGGTGAATGCCCTTTATTGCCTGCGTGACTTGGTGGACTATCTCTAGAAGGGAGCCACCTCCACTTGGGGTTAGCATCAGAGTGCCAGAGAGTTCATTTGAGTTGTGAAGTGGTGAGGGAGGGGGAGACAGAGCTTGCTGGACTTCTCCTTCATGGCTACCCAGTTGCCACCTTAGTTGCTCAAGTTGCTCATGAAGGCGAGTGTTCTCTTCTTCGATGACTCGACTCCAGTGCACCTAGTTGTTCGCCTGGCTTGAGCTTGGAAGCAGATCTTGAAGAGGCTGTGATTTAGACTTCTTTTGTTGTTGTACTTCTCGGAGTAGTCACCTGATCGACTCCTATTATGCTTGAAGGGCATTTAGTTGGGTGAGGAACTCTTGTTCCTTTGCCCTAGCATCCTCAAGAGGGTTGCTTTGAGGTTGCTCAACCTCGTAAGGTACACTTAGTGGCTTGTTTGCCTCCTTAGCTTGACGGTGACACTCAAACTTTCCCACACTAGACTCTTCAGACCTAGGGTTCTTAGGGTTCGTCCTTGAGGAATGTCGGGTATTAGGGGCCATCTCAACTAATCTACTAAAAAAGAAAAGTAATACTAACATTTCCCACAGACAACGCAAATTGATTAAGTCATTTTTAGAAGGATCTTATTGAGCTCAAACAAGTAAAAGGTCGATCACAATTAATAAACTAAAATGCATGGGAGATTGGTAACTTAGTTTCACTTGAAAAGGTGCACATTTGGGGAGAGTATAATAACTCTCAAGAATTCACTATAGAATTTTTGGTACAGGAAAAATGATAAATGCATAATTATTAATGATAACTTGCCTATTTTTTGATTAATCCTTGGCTAGCATGGTGCATATAGGTTGTATATATGTTGCATTCTAATTATGCATGCATAATTAGGTCAAACATATGTTTTGTGCTTAAGTTGCATCTAACTATGATTCTTTGTGAATAATGTTGACATTGAGCAAGAGAGAATAAGCTAAAGAGATGGAGAACCACTTATTGGAGGAGAAGAGTTCACTTAGAAGCTAAATAATGAATAACAAAGAGGAATAAAGACAAGAGAGAAGAATACAGACAATAGGAGACACTTGGCTAACCCATGTCCCTTATTATCTTTAGAGTCCTAAGACAACCCACACCAATATAAACCTTATCCTAAGCCAACCTATTTTTAGTAATATTTAATCTAAACCCTACACCCTCCATCTAAAGGCCCTCCCCACCACCTATTTTTAGCAAATAAAATGCATAGTGGCTGGCCACTAAGGGCCATATCCACATCTCCAATGGACAATCACCATAGCGCAAGATCCACCCTTGAATCCACCTTAGATGGCCTTGATTCCTAGCTCTAAACCTAACCCTAACCCCCTCGTAAAACCTGACATAGCCAACCAACTAATTGGACCAATCACCACCATCTAATCCCTCATCCATGGCCTACAAATGCCCTCCATGGCCGACCACTCTAGGCCCCTCTAGAATATTCTAGTGGCTGGCCATAAGCCTCCCATCCTTAACCATTAGATCATTATCCTATGGCCCCATTCAAACCTTAGGTATCCACGTAATCCTAGCCCTTAGATCTAATCCGATGTCCTATATTCGTTCACCTAATCTATAAATAGGCCTCCATTTTTCACCTTAGGAAGGACCTTCTCTTCCACCTCTCTACACACTCTTCCACCACTTCGATTTACCTTCCTAAGTATAGTAGACCTAAGTTCCTTTCTAGCCGTCCCCTTTCTCTTAGGTTTCTCCATTAACTTCCACCACCTTCATAAACCCTATTTCTATAGCCGACCCTCTCCTCCTCTTCTAGTCCTTGGGCGTGGGTCTCTCTTGCCTAAGGTTATAGCCATTAGTTTCCAGTGGTGCTTTGAATCCACTCTCTCTTTTGGACTTTTGCTTCTCCGACAAGACTTCATCTCCAAGCTCTATTTCATTTATTAACATTATTATTATTATTTTTCTTTCATTGTAGTTGCAAAGCATTTTGATATCAATTAATAGCTTTTCTCTCATTTATTTTGTGTGCCTATTTTGTGTTTTTCTAATTAGTTTAGCTTCTCATTTTGGTGCTTATGCAAAAGACCAAATAAAAAAATAACATATCAAAAAATCATTAAAAAAAACATAAAATGAACTCCACATATTTTATCTCCCTCGGTCTGACCCGAATTCTAAACCTAATTACTTATTAATTGTTGACAATTTGTACATGCAACAACGAACACTCTAAAAATCTATGTTTTCACCATTATCAAAAAACTCAATTCTCGTGTCCCCTCGAGAGGGGACTCTTTAGCTTCTTTAAGAATGTTACTCATAACATTCATGAGCTTTGTAACTCCGATATTCTCAGATCGTGAGCGTTATGGGGTCGAAACTCGGTCGTCGGTCGTTGACCATTACATGCCACGTAGGCCGCATTGGTTAGAATTCATAATGTGTGCCATTTAGGCAGTTGATTGTGTGTTCAGTTGTGTTACGACCCGATTCCCGAATCCCTATAGGACACGGGAATAAGACCAACTCGACTGATCCTAAGACCTAGTCGTCTAACGAGAAAGTAACCAAAAAGTAGTAAAAATAAACCACATTCACCATGTAAGCAACTAACAGTAACAAAAGTACGACAGTAAAGAAATAAACTACTACAGTACACACCACAACAACAGTAGAGAATTTAAACAGGTACAGGAATATAAAGTTACAACAAAAGAGTACAGGAGTGTAACAAAATACTCACTACAGTAGAACGGTACAATAAAGAAAAGTACAACTACTGGGCTCTACTGGGCCCAGTACCGTCCGCAGTCGTAGGCTCTGGCTGCTCAACACCTGGACCTGAAAAAGGTTATAAGTACGACACGTCAGCAAAACGATGAGTAGAGTGGCAACCAGTTAACTAAAAACAGTAAAGGTGGACACGTAGCTGTTGTTTTCAATTTCATTCTTTATTAAACTAATTATTCTTTCTTTCATCACTTGGTTTATTTATTAGGTCTTTTCTTGATCTCGAATGCTCCTCGTGGGAACGATCTTGATTGTAGTCTTTTCCGAAGAGTAGAAGTAGCACGTGGTGCTCTCCTGGCCGGGAGAGTCCCCCGTGGTGGTACTACCCTCAGTCAACCACCCCAAGGTTGCTGACAGACGTAACGGTGACTATGGCACGCGCGATAAACGCACGGGTAGTTACCCTGCATTGGCACGCGGTCAGTCGTTTCCGTTAATGGGTACGCGCAAAGCACAACACGGAACCAGTATAAGGCATAACCCTCTCAGTAACAGGGGTCTAGCCCCTCCATAGTAACCAAACAGGGGTCTCGCCCCTCCACAGTCCGCGCACCCTCGTTTGACTACCCTGGTTTGCCCAGTGGGCCTAACAAGTCGGTGTAGGACGGCTAGCTGAACCTCGGGCCCCGTGGGGTGGCTAACTCTCTCCCTACACTAGTAGCTCTCCCCGGTATTGTGTACGTGAGAGCCAAAAAGTTGGTACAAAGTGGCCAGTCCTAACCCCAGGTCCCAACCCTAGGGTGGCTAGCTCCGCTCTGCACTAAGAGGTAATATGTGCTTCCCTTGGTACCACATACCCAAGAGACAACACACTTCCCCATTCACATTTCCAGTTCCATTCTATTTATTTCCAGGAGCTCTACTCCTAATTCCCCCGTAGGGTTCGTGCTCATGTTTCTCAGGCCAAGCCATGCTAGGTTTCATCATTTTAGGTTTATTCGCATATAGCTCGTGTTTCCAACATTCAATCTTCTTTTCCAATTTATATACAAGCAGCTCGAATTTAATTTCAAACAATAGGACTTGCATGTAGCAGTTACTAACAACAGTATTCTACATTTCACAGGCAGTTGTTATCCATTTACAGGCAATTATTATTATTTTATCTACTCATCCAAGACTACAATTCAGGCATTCAATACAATCGTTCTAGTGTTTCTAGTCCTAGGATTCATGCCACACCCTAGGATCTATCATTCAATCTAGTATTTCTGGTCCTAGGATTCATGCCATACTCTATGATCTATCATTCAATTTAGTGTTTCTGGTCCTAGGATTCATGTCATACCCTACGATCTATCATTCAATCTAGTGTTTCTGGTCCTAGGATTCATGTCATACCCTAGGATCTATCATTTATTCCAGATATGCATTTATGTCTGTAATTAACTAAGGGAAGCCACTCTACCCACAAAATCGAGAGTAATGGGGGCGTGATCGGCAGGTTCACGTGCCTCCGCAACCCCAAATCTGCAACAAAATGAGGTCCTAACACAAGGATCAACCACAAGAAACCACTCAGAACATGACTAAAAGCATTCCAACAAGTAAAGGAACTTATACGAAGAAGAACAGAATCTTAAACGCGGAAATCAGACCTCAAACGGACCCCAAATGGGTCAAAAACGACAACTCTGACTCAAATCAGACATCTGGAACATCTTCCAGACATCTTAAAAGGAACCCAAAGCCATACCTCACTCTGCGCTGCTCTTCAGACGTCTAGGGATCCTGCTGAACCGTCTGGACCTAGTTCCAGACGTCCAACCACCTCTCCGGACGTCTGGAGATGCTGTCCGTCATCTGGTGCCTCGCCCAGACATCTGAACTGCATGGGGGGGCGTGTCCCACGCCTTCCCGAAGCGAATCCTGCACGCGCAGGCAAAATCTCTTAACATGGCATGCAACAGAGCTTCGGCGGAATGGCCTGCATGGCCGTATCCGCAAAAAGGGAAGCACTGGACACAGTACATACCTCTCAGTCGTCTGGAGCCTCCTCCAGATGTCGTCTGCGTCGTCTGGATGTAGGTCCAGACGTTTGATTCTGGGAAAAATCCCAGAATTAGAAGCTCCTTCGTCTTCTTCCTGCTGCGCGCGGTCGCGCCGCGCTCGTCCGTTCGCTGCTCTAGCTGCAACAGCGTCGAGGAAACCTCCACGGCACAACACTCCACCTCGTGCACGCCTGATCGGCCGCAAGCTTCTTCGGCGAGCTCCCTCACGGCTAGCGCGCTCTCCTCTCTTCCCTTCTCTCGCTGCCCCTCTCCTCTCCGCCACTGCACTCGTCAGCAACTGCTGCTCTCGCTCTCGCGCTGAAGGAAGGAGAAGACGGGTGGTGTGGGGTGGCGTGAGGGAGAGGAGGGGATATATGTAGGCACGGGGGGGGGGGGGGGGGGGGGCAGCTCTGCAAGTCGGCGAGGGAAGAAGAAAGAGAAGAAGGCGGCTGGGGCTCAGTCTACGCGCGACACTCGAGCAGATTTACGGTCGTACGCAGGTAAAAATTGATTTCCAGACGTTTGGGAATGTGTCCAGACGTATGATCAGACATCTGACCCAAGTCCCAGACGTCTTAAAAGCGCTTTGATGGCACAGGTCTTAACAAGTTGAGTATGATAGTCGTCTGATTATGCTAACTGAGTCGACTGGTGGATCTAGTTCGCTACAACTTGGTGGGTAATTGCAAGTGGTGTGACCTTTTTTGTCATTTGCTTTTGTTGGTTAAGTGGGTTGCCACTTGTTAGGTGGGTTTCCCTGTCTAATCTTATAGTCAAGGACCTTTATGGGTTGCTCATTGAACCCATTTAAGATGCCTCAGTAATTTTGGCATGCTAGGCTTATTAGGTTTAATCGAAAATTTTTCTTCTCTCATCGGAACTAAAATACAGATACTTAACGTATTTCTCATACAAAGGATTTATGTTAGTTGCATCTAGTATTTGCATATAAATCATGCATAGAAGTTAAGGTAGCAAAATCGAAGCTCGGAGAAAGTTATGGATTTGTGAATTTGGGAGGGAAGTTTCGAGAACGATCTAAAGCTACCGTTAACAGTACGATACTTGTGTTGCTTAAAATTGGGAGTGAGTTCCGAAGGTGATAATTATTCTTGCGACTTGGCAAGGTGCTAACGTCGGAGGATGATAACTCCAAGTCGGTGACGTGACGATTGGAAACTTTCCCTGTTGAAGATTACTTTGGCCAGTGGTTTATATGCCAAATGCAATAGTGAGATTTCTGTGTTCACAGGGGTCGATTTTATGAACATGATATTTGTATATAAAAAATATTGTGAAAAAGTAAAAGAACGTCTCCTCCGAGGCATTATTCAATGCATGTCTCTGTTTAATGTAAAATATATCGATATATTTTCACTTAATATAAATTATATTGATATATTTTTACTTTACACCAATATATTTTAGATGAAGTTGTAGATTGTTAACCTACAACTTTGATCATTCAAAGATAGTTTACCCATCTATTTTGGATGAAATTGTCGGTTGCCAACTTACAACTTTGATTATTCAAAGGTAGTTTTCCATTGAAACACACCGGTGTGTTTATATTTTCCATCGATGTGTGTACATTTTTACCAGTGTATTGGGTGAAGTTGTAAGTTGCCAACCCATAACTTTGATCAAAAGAAATTATTTTATATTCGAAGAATCACTTTGCACAAGTTAAATCCGATTGAAAATCAAAATATATCGGTATATTTTAATTTTCAACTGGTGGAATTGATTATCAAAATATACCAATGTGTTTTACCTTGTCACCGGTAGAAAATAGCTTTTCACTTCATCCAAAAGTGAAGTTGTACACTGCTAACCCTCAACTTTGACTCAAAAGAAATTATTTTTTATTCGAAGGTGATTTTGCACTGATGGAAAATCAAAACATAGGTGCATTTTGCCTTTCCATTGGTGAAAAATGGTTTTCTTTACTTAAAAGTGATTCAACCAGTGTATTTTGGTTTTTAACTGGTGGAAAATCAAAACACACTGGTTGATTATATATCAAAATAAATTGGCGTGTTTCACTTTTTCACCGGTGGAAAATAATTTTCTATTTCACTCAAAAGTGAAGTTGTAGGTTGCTAACACTCAATTTTGATTCAAAAAAAATTATTTTTATTTGAGGACAGTTTTCCACCGGTGGAAAATCAAAATACACTAGTGTTTTGCCTTTCCATCGATGGAAAATCAAAATACACCAGTGTTTTACCTTTCCATCGGTGGAAAATGGCTTTCTCTACACAAAAGTGAAGTTGTAGGTTGCTGATGAGGTGTGACTCATCATAGTTAACATGTTAAAGTTAAGTTAGAAATGAGGTTAAAACATTATCAATTAACACAAGAAATGGGTAAGTGTGGGAATCAAGGAAAATGACTTAAACATCAATTCTGTGCTAAAAATGCATAATTAGGTCACTTTTGAGAGATTCTCTATTAATTATGTAAATTGATGATTCAAATGACAACTTGAACACAAATTGAGCTTGAATAAATAAATTAATGGTTGAAATATGTTCTAATATGTTCAAAATACATGCCATAAAAAGTTCATTGAGTTTTGAATGCATTAGGATCTTGGGATTGATGATTTTCATATAGGTCCTTCTTTCATAACATTTCCTTCACAAAATGTACACTCAATAGTTTTTAGGGACCTTTATGAAAGCTGTTAGGGACCTTCTGGTTAGAATTTATATCACTTATGGGCTTGGTTGCAATTGCTATATTGGTTCATCTCAAGGGCATACCCTACAAAAACACCAATATACCTACAGCTACAGGTAGGGGCACTGTTCATCCATAATGAACTTAGCGCACAGCCACCATCCATTCCATTCCATCTTAATCCAGCAGCAGATCTTGCTCCAATATTTTAGAGCCAGTGCACGCACCTTCCCACACTCTTCTAGATCACATCTAATGGCCCTACTTCATTCCCAAATCTTCCCATGCACCCTTGACTCCATCTCAGCCCTTGAAAACTAACGACTCACACCCATTGAATCCAGTCACCTAAGTTCCACTCCTTATTTAAGGACCTACCTAGGCCCCTGCACGAGGTTACCAGCTCCCTACCCCCCATTTGAGTTGGTCTTTCTTCCACTTCCAGCTCTTCTTCCTCCTCGTACAGTGCCTGTGACGGAGGCACCCACTCCTCTTCTACATTTCATCCATGCCACTAAGGTTTGCATAACACCTGAGAGCATCCCTGAGCTCATCTTCCTCCGGGCTTTCAATCGCTGGAAGCTTTTTTCTCCCTTTGTCACCATCGACCGCTGGCCGTGGCTTCCTTGAGGTCCCTTTCATCCTTTTAGATAGGATTTTAATGATTTCTAGCATAGACTAGTGTAATTTAGATAGATTAGAGTAGAATTTGCATTTTAATTGCATCTGATTAGGAATAGATCAGTGTTAGTGGTTTGTATCCCATGATTAGGCTTCTCTGATCAATTCAGATCAGAGAGGGGAATTCACCTGTCCATTTCGATTCACAATTCTCCCTCTCCATTTCATGATCCCTTTCACTCATTTCCTTCACCGATTCAATCCATCAGAGCAATTCATTCATCTGGACTGCTATGAGGTTTGAAGCTTGCTAGCTTCCATATCTCATAGCACGTCAATTCCATATGAGGGCTTTCCATTCACCTCATATGGTCACAAGGTCCTCCCCCTTGGTCTGGATTTGGTTGGAATTGATCGATTTAATTGAGATTAATCCTTGCTATTAATTGAATGATTTGTTATTTAATGTGGCTTTAATTTGATTTGATGGTTTAAATTAAGTTGATTAAATTGTAATTATGTTGATTGCCATGGATTTAAGCCAATTTGATTTGATTTTTAGTGAGAAATGAGCTAACGCCCAATTTCTTTATTTGATATTGTTTTTCTTTGTCAAAGAGGTAGCTGTGGCCAAGGAAATTTGATACACTAAATGGAGGCCCCCGTAGTGACCTAATTGGTTTTTATGGATTGCCTAGGATCTCTGAACACTAATCAATAGTGTGCAGAGAGTCTAGATGAATAGTTCATCATGGCGGAACCACAATAATGACCCAAATGGGCAACAACTGGATCTTATCGAGACTTATTTAAATATGATTTTTTGAGAGATGAATTAGATTTGAGATGTCTCAATGAAGGTCTGAGTTGGTTTTAAAGTAATTTGGAAGCCTAATTTGATGCCTAGCCTTCACGCTGTCTGTAGAGTAAGGATAGGGATCAACTAGGGTTTCTAAGGCTCTTTGAGTTTCAATCTGATTTTTGAGAACTTAAGACTCTTCAGAGAATGATTGAGACGGATTATATGTGAGTTTTATCAAGTCAAACTCAGATTTGGGGTGAATCTCTAATCACCTAGGTCTGAGATGAAATTTGGGTTTTAAGAATTCAATTAGTGTTTTAATGACTTTAGCGAGATTCTAGGATGATTTTTGATGCTCATGTACATGCTTGAGTGATTTTATGGAGGTTTTGAGAATCTTATCAGTTCTGATTTGGTTCTACCAGTATAGTAGGAGTAGCTGTTGTTGGTTTTGAATGAATTGTTTAATAAGATTTAACTATGGATTTTAAATGGATTTTGGAAGCTCTTATGTTTATAGAGGTTTGTCTAGAAGAGATTTGAAATGGAGACACACTTGGTATAATGAAAATGGCAATGATCAGTCATTAGTATAGTCCTAAAAATGGCTTGTTATTGTAACAGGATGGTAGTTGCAGTTTATAGTCTGAGTGTTGTTTTTGATAGTAATTCAAGGCTGATCTTGATGGAAATAGGAATTAGATGAGATTTTGAAGAAGTTTTATGTATAACAAGCATTCCTAGATTGTTATCGACTTATATTTGGAATAGATAGCCTGTAATTTCCATTTGAAATTCTCTGTTAGCATATGTATGAGCCCTTATCTGTCCAAACTGAGCAGTCATGTGTAATTCAGTGATTAAAGCATGTTTTTATGTTTGAAGCTGAACCTGAATGATGTCTGGAAATTAAACATGTTTTATCTATTCTATTTAGCATTTTTGAATGAATTTGTAAGGTTTGATTTGCATTTCTAACTATTTAATAGCTTATTTCCGGCTGTTTATTGTAAATATCATAAAAAATATAGAACTAATGTAGATAAATAAAATAAATGTGTCTTAAGTGAAATTAAGATTAGTTTAAGGTGTGTGTCATTAGACTTAGGTTTTGAGTTTGTTTATATATAGAATATACCTGTAGAAGTTTTAGACTTCTGCAGGTTTAGAAATAAAATTCAAAATAAAAATAACACAAAAAGAGTCTTCTCCTCTTTTCCTTCATCTTTCTTTGTTTTTATAAAACACAAAAACAAAAAGAAAAAGCTGAAAAACTCCAAAATTCTACAAAAATACCTAGTTTATATACTTGTATTTAATCATAAACTATTTGTAAATAGTAATTTAAAAGTATGTATAATATGTATATAACTTATATATCTATCTTATTTATTTAGATAGGTATTTTAAGTTACATAGTATAATAATATATTTATGTATATATTATTTAATTATTTATACTATATGTATATAACCTATAGGTATATATAGATAATTATATATGTGCACTAATAAGACATATAATTTAACATATAATTTACAGTAATTATTATGTACAATAATATATCTATATTTATTTATTTATTTAGATATTGTAAATATTTATATTTATTAAGTTAATTAGTTATATTATTAAGTTAATGTAATATTAGTAAATTAGTAAACTAATGAAGTAAATTATGCTGTATCATTGTATATTATAAGTTAAAATATTTTTAGTTTATTTATAACTTTATTTATACTATCAAATATTATATATTGTATAATATATGTAATATTTACAAATTGTGTGTATTTAAATGTGTAAATATGAAAATAAATCATTAAAAATCAATTAAATTTTTTTATTAATTATGTAATAATGTAAATTAACTAAATTAAGTTTCAATTGTACCATCAATTCACTAATTTATATTTTAATTAAGTAATTAATGCTAATTTTAACATGTAAATATCAGTAACTTTAACCAATTTTTAAATAAATTTATACATTTAATTAAGGTAAATAAATTATATCAATAAGGAGCCCTATATATAAGCTACACGACCATATAATTTAATTGTAAAATAGATCACTAATTAGTAGCTAATTAAAGCCTCAAACTTTTAAATAAGTCACACTGACATGTGCTAAATTAGCGCTCAAACAAAGTTCCACATCATGTGGCGATGACCGCACATAGCCATACTTAATAATTTGCGCTCGAAGGCCACCCGTCCAGTACAGGGGTCGGATCCCCAGAGCATATTCTTCGAGCATGATGAGACAGAGAGAGAGAGAGAGAGGAAGGGAATGGGCCCGATTTGGGCTTGACCTAATAGCGATATCGATTTGACCCCGTATGGGGATGTTGATCCTGCGAAAAGTTGGCACAAAAATCAAATTTTTGGGTTAAGTTTTGAGTGTGTTAAGTTAAAAGTAAAAACTGCGTGTTTGTGTGCATGTGAGAGTGTTGTGCATGTGTTAATGTATACATATATATGTGACTGTTAAAATGAAATGTCTATATGTATGTGTTAAATGTTATAAAGTGTGTGTGTGTATTGTTGGTGTTAAAGCACCGCGATTGTTTATTTTGATAATAACAAAACATGTGTCATTTAACATCTGCACTTAAAGTCTTAGATTTCAGGTCAATTGCAAATGGAGACGTGGTTAGACGGAGTTTGAGCTCCCATCCAGGATGGATTGGAGGAGCTTGATGGAAAACAAAGGAGCTTCGCGAGGAGCGATAGTTTGAAGAAGGAAGAAGATGAAGAATATGATAAATTTCCTTCCCTTGTACTACTATGTATTCTGTTTCTTTTGTTGCTCTTTATTTTGTTTCTTAGATTCATGTTAAAGAGCCTCAAAGTACTCTATCAGTAGTCCTAGGAACAGTTGCACAACTCTAGGATACTTAGGTTTTCTGTAGAGAACTTAGAAAACCAAAGTAGGGTTCAGACAGCTTTATCAGACGTCTAATCTGAAAATCAGACATCAGATAATGACTTTTAAGATGTCTGACTGTTGACTCAGACGTCCGATTATATTTAGTCTAGACTTTGTTAGTTTTATCTGTTACGAACACAGCATCTGACGCAGTTAAGACGTCTGGAACCCTTCCCAGACGTCTGGTATTAAATTTTTTTCGACGTACGGGTTCGCGTCTGCCGCCTGCCCGCGCAGACTGAACCCGCCGCCTTCGTTCTGCTCCCTTGCTCCCTCCCTGCAGATGCGTCGCTTCTCTTCTCTGCCTCCCCGTGTTGCCTTTATATAGCACCGCCCTCTCCCTCAACCTCACTCCACTGCCTTCTCCTTCTCCTTCTCTCTGCCAGCACGAGCGAGCGAGTGCGGCAGCAGCAGCTGCAGCGAGCATGTGGGAGGGAGGAGTGTCGCGGGAGGAAGAAGAAGGCTCGACCGCGAGGTGCGAGCTAGCCGGGGAAGCTAGAGCCGGCCGGTGGAGGAGCAGCGGGCGTGGGTTGTCGTGGAGGGGCTACTGCAGCTCGGGCAGCAGGCAGACGCGGCGCAGCATGGCCGTGCGTCGCGAGTAGAGGACGAACCGGGTCCTGATTCTGGGAAAATTTCCCAGAATCAGACGTCTGGACTTACGTCCAGACGGCGCGTAGGACGTATGGAGGAAGATCTAGACATCTGACAGGTACAATATTTTCCTACTTCGTTTTACCCGTGTACGGCCATGCAGCCGTCCGCCGCTTCTACTGCGCCTTTTCGTGATGAGAGCGGTTGCGTGTGTGCGCAGGTGTTGTTTGGGAGGGCGCGAGGGCTTGCCATCCTACACGAATCAGATGTCTGGCCACAGTACCAGATGACGGAGAGGATCTCCAGATGTCCGGGGTGACAATCGGACGTCTGGAAACTAAGGCCAGACGATCCAGCGGGCTTCTGGACGTCTGAAGGACTACGAGACTGAGGTACAACATGATCAACCTTTTAAGACGTCTGGAAGAGGTTCCAGACGTCTGATTTTGGACAGATTCGTCGTTTTTGACCTGTTTCGGGCCCGTTCGGAGTCCGTTTTCCACGTTTCGAGTTACGTTCTTTCCAGATTTATTTTCTCTACCTGTTTATAGTAATTGTATACTGTTATGAGAAACTCCTTGTGATTGATCCTTGTGTTAGGACCTCATTCCGTTGCGGCTGTGGGGGTTGCGGAGGCGCGCGGGATTGCCGACCATGCCCCCAGTACTCCCGATTTTGCGAGTAGAGTGGCCCTTTAATTTATTTAACAAAAATTATACAATTATGAAACAACTAATAGAGTCTAGGGCATCACATGAACCCTAGGACTGAGGAATTAGATTGAATGATAGATCCTAGGGTATTGCATGAATCCTAGGACTGGAAAACTAGATTGAATGCTAGATCCTAGGGTACGGCATGAATCCTAGGATTGGAAAACTAGTTTATTATATAAACATTGCAGTCTTGGAAAAGTGGAAAGGAAATGATAACTGCCTGTAAATTGGTTAACAGCTGCCTGTTATAAATGGATAATTACGGTTGAGAATATAAATTGTATGGATATAAAGCTGGAACGGTGAAACCTAAATTGGCTGAGTTAAAAGATCATGAACCCTACGGGGAATTAGGAGTAGAACTCCTGGAAAGTGAATGGAATAGAATTGGGGAAGTGAGCTGGCCCTTGAGTACAGAGTACCAAGGAGAGCAACTGTCCCCCTGTTTAGTGCAGAGCGGAGCTAGCCGCCCCAGGGACCTGGGGTTAGGACTGACCACTTTGTACCGACTTTTGGCCCTCGTGTACACAGTACCGAGGAGAGCTACTAGTGTAGGGAGAGTACTAGCTACCCCACGGGCCCCGGGGTTCTGCTAGCTCTCCTACATAGACTTGTTAGGCCCACTGGGCAAACCAGGGTAGTCAGGCGAGGGTGCTCGGACTGTGGAGGGGCAAGACCCCTATTTGGTTGCTGTGGAGGGGCTGGACCCCTTTATTGAGAGGGCTCTACCCTATATTGGTTCCGTGCTGTACTTTTTGCGCATCCGTTAACGGAAATGACTGACCGCGTGCCAGTGCGGGGTAGCTACCCGTGCGTCTATCGCGCGTGCCGTAGTCACCGTTACGTCTGTCAGCAACCTTGGGGTGGTTGACTGAGGGTAGGACCACCACGAAGGACTCTCTCAGCCAGGAGAGCACCACGTGTTACTTCTACTTTTCGGAAAAGACTGCAATCAAGATCGTTCCCATGAGGAACATTCAAGATCAAGAGAAGGATCTGAGAAATAAATCAGCAGTAAATAAATGGAAAGATATAAATAAAGTAAAAATATAACAGCTACTGTCCACTTTACTGCTTCTTTTAGCTTTTAGTTGCCACTCTACTCAGCGTTTCGCTGATGTGTCACCCTTGTTACCTTTTCAGGACCAGGTGTTGAGCAGCCAGAGTCAGCGGCTGCGGAGGGCGCTGGACTTAGTAGAGCCCAGTAGAGTTACTTGTAGTAACTTCTGTACTTTTCTTTCTGCTGTAGTGAGTAGTTTTCTGTTACTCCCTGTACTCTATTTATTGTAAGCTTCCTGTTATGTACATGTTTATTTCTCTACTGTTGTGGTGGTGTATACTATAGTATTTCTTTCCTTTACTGCTGTATTTTGTTATTGCTAGTTATATACATGGTGAATGTGGGTTATTTTACTGCTCTTTTGGTTACTTTCTCGTTGGATGACTAGGTTTTGGGATTAGTCGAGTTGGTCCGATTCTCGTGTCTTGTAGGGATTCGGGAATCGGGTCGTTACAAGATGGTATCAGAGCAAGGTCGTCCCGAGAAATGAATCTACTGACTGGAAAATAACCAATTCACATGACTGTAACTAGAGTAGCCACCACAATGTTTCTTTTGGCATCAGCTCTTAGACTCCTTCGATAGATATCGTTCCATATTGATGTGTTTCCGTTTTATTTTGTGTCTCCTTGCAGGAGATGCCTCGACGAGGGACTAGCGAGGCGGGCCGCGGGCGTGGCCGAGGATGAGGTCGGCGAGGTGGGCGTGTTGTGGCCGACGTCTCATTGGACCAGCCACTGCTCCCGGCCATTCAGGCCCAGGACCTCGCCCAGCTGATACGGGATATAGTGCAAGAGGAGCTCCACCCACCGGCCCGAGCGCCTCCCCTAGGGGCTGCGGAGGGGGAGTCCTCTGTGGGACCGCGCGACGGGCGCGGCGCTGGATGCGGGGGAGGGGATGGGCCGCCACCACCCCCACCTTCCTCCGACACTTCTGTGCACGAGGCACCTTTACCTGGAGGTGCACCAGCATCTCCACTGCAGCGCCACTTTGAGCTTTTCAGGCAGTTCCGGAAGTTGAAGCCCCCTACTTCAAGGGGGATGAGGACCCGACCGAGGCAGAGGACTGGCTCGAGGAGATCAAGAAGGTTTTCGACACCATTCACCCCCCGGTGGAGTGCCGCATGGCCTTTGCCACGTACCAGCTGGAGAGTGCGGCACACAGGTGGTGGAGGGCGATCAGGGGATAGGAGAGGGACGAGCCTACCTGAGACCGATTCGTCACCCTCTTCTGTGAGCAGTACTTTCCCCAGACGTGGCAGGACCAGAGGAGGCAGGAGTTCCACACTCTCCGCCAGGGGACGATGACCGTGAGTGCGTTCCGCACGCGTTTTCTGGAGCTGTCCCGCTTCGCCGTGACAACCGTAGCCACTGAGGAGGAGCGCCTTTGGAGGTTCACTGAGGGGCTCCGACCTGCGATTCGGGGGTATGTCAAACCCCTGAAGCTTCCTACGTTCTCGAGGGTGGTGGAGGCAGCTATGACCTACGAGGAGACCAACCCGTCCACGCGAGATACCGACAGCGGGCGGAAGAGGCCCTACCAGCCAGACTTTTCACAGGGCCGGCGAGAGAGGAGACACGTGGCATCCGCAGGAGAACCGTCACGTTTTGCAGGGCCATCAGTGGCCTTTGGGGGCCCTCGACAGGGGCCAGTTGCCAGCATCGGACCCTCGCCCAGCCGACAGCAGGGACCCACTGAGGGCAGGAGTCGGGTTCCCCTCTGCTACCAGTGTGGCCAGCCGGGCCACATCAGGAGGGACTGCCCGTCTATGGCAGGAGGTCAGTAGATACTTCCTACGTCGAGCACTGGAGGGCGAGTAGGAGGCCGCGGGTTCCAGGTGCGAGGAGGAGGACAGCAGTCACGAGGAGGGTACCGGCCAGCAGCTACCCGTCTGATGCAGAGTGTGGCTGCTTCGTCCGCACCTAGGTCTGAGGGGCATATCAACGCCCAGACACACAGGGATGCCAGAGCTTCGGGATCAGTGGTGGCAGGTATGGTTTCAGTTTCTGGCAGACTCGTTTACACGCTTTTCGATTCTGGTGCTACGCACTCGTTTATCGCAGCCATTTTCGCAGTTAGTTTGGGCCAGGATTACATGCTGTTAGAGGATCTGTTCGTGATCAGAGGTCCGAGTGGTCAGCTGTTTGTAGCTGAGGAGATGTACACGGGTTGCGAGGTCAGTATTGGAGGACATAGCCTTCCCGCTGACCTGATTATGATACAAATGGAGGACTTTGGCGTGATTCTGGGGATGGACTGGCTGTCCGCTTACCACGCTTTGGTGGACTGTTTTGAGAGGAAGATCGTTTTCTCCATACCGGAGTTGCCTTCTTTCGAGTTCCACGGTCAGCCAGTGGACGGAGGCTTTAGGTGCATTTCTGCACTTCGGGCGGCGAGACTTTTGATCCAGGGGTGTGAGGGCTTCCTAGCTTGTGTGGTGGCAGAGCCCAGCCTTGTGGCAGACTTCCAGAGTATCCTGGTGGTCAGAGAGTACCCCGACGTGTTCCCAGATGAGTTACTAGGACTACCGCCCGAGCGGGAGATTGAGTTTGAGATCTCACTAGTACCAGGGACTAGCCCCATCGCCACCGCACCGTACAGGATGGCATTGCTTGAGCTGCGAGAGCTCAAGTCTCAGTTGCAGGATCTTTTGGAGAAGGGCTTTGTGAGGCCCAGTGCATCTCCATGGGGAGCCCCGGTACTGTTTGTAAAGAAGAAGGATGGTACCCTACGCCTTTGTGTGACCTACCGACAACTGAATAGGGTCACCATCAAGAATAGATATCCGCTGCTGAGGATCGGCGACTTGTTTGACCAGTTGCGAGGTGCCACGGTATTTTCCAAGATCGAATTGAGGTCTGGATACCACCAGTTGAGGATCAGGGAGGCAGACGTCTCCAAGACAGCTTTCCGCACCCAGTACGGACACTATGAGTTTTTGGTCATGCCGTTTGGGCTGACCAATGCCCCCGCTGCCTTCATGGACCTGATGAACCGGGTGTTTAGATCGTACTTGGACCAGTTCGTGGTGGTATTCATTGATGATGTGCTCATCTATTCTCGAGATCAGATGCAGCACGGACAGCACTTGCGGATGGTTCTGGACACACTGAGACGACGTAGGCTGTACGCCAAATACAGCAAGTGCGAATTCTGGTTGAGGGAGGTGACCTTAGGTCATGTGATCTCTGGAGATGGCTTGGTGGTAGACCCAGCCAAGGTCGAGGCAGTGCTTAGGTGGGAGAGACCGCGTACGGTTACTGAGATTCGCAGTTTCCTGGGACTGGTAGGCTACTACAGACGGTTCATCAGGGGTTTTTCACAGATTGCGCGTCCTATAACACAGTTGACCCGGAAGGACGTGCCCTTTGACGTGCCGTAGTGCGTGTGTGTTAAGAGGTGTCGTTATAGTTGCACTTGATACGTCGATTTTAAAAGAAGTAAACGGAGGTGACTCCGAGTGTCGGTCTCAGGGAGGCGTCGAAATCGGATTTTGTTTCTCACTTGTTGTCACGAAAAAGGCGGAGTTTTGCTTGCGAAAGAGACGATTTTGAAAAGCGAGAGCGAGAGAGAGAGTTTAGGGTTAGAAAGCTCTTAGTTTTGATCATGCACTTTAAACAGAAATTAAAATGGCGACTGAACGGAAAATAATTTCATTAAACATGCATTCATAGTTCATGGTTTACAACATTAAATACATGCTTCAACAAAAGTAAATGAAAGCTTAAAAGAGAGAGAGAGAGAGAGGTAGAGAGAGAGTGGAGAGCGACGAGGCAGCCACGGCGGTGGAGGAGGCTCCGTCGGCGGCTCGTCGTCTCCGGCGATTACAAGAGTGCCTAAAGCTAGCTAGGAGAGGAGTGGAGTAGATGCAAGTGGGAGAGTATGCATTGAATGGTGGTAGAAGGGGGTTTAAATAGAGTTAAGGGCTTCCTAAAAGAAGAATGGGCTTTAGTGACATCCAGAGCGTCGCTAAAACCGCTTCTATAAATTTCGGTGAAGTCCTCTTGACTCCGGTCAGCTGCCTGCCCCGGTCTTCTTCTCTGTGCGATCTGTGGCTGCTGATCGAGAGCCGTCCGATTGAAGATCAGACGGCTGAGAGCCTTCGGCGCCCGCACTGAGATCGCGCCTCGGGCGCGTGTGCGCGCGTTTCCGCCCGGCGTGCGCGCGCACGTGGGCGCTAGGGAGCTGTCGTCGCGTCGCGTGGCACTATCCTGGCCGCCCGCTGCTGATCGGGCGGCCCAATTTTGCCGCACCCTTCGCTCGCCTTCTATTTCTGCTCCGCGCGGCTCGAATGCGCGTTGTGACGATGCGGGCGTGCGCGCTAACCATTGCGCCACGCCCGCGCTTTGTCGCGGCAACCGTGGGCGAGCGTGCGGATCTCGGCCGTTCGATCGGAGATCAATGACCGAGATTTATCCTTGGCCGGCTGAGGGTGCGCTAGCAGTGGGGGTGGGCTGACGTGGTGCTCTTTGGGCCGTTGATCTCCAGATCAACGGTCAGAATTTCTTGGGCCCATTGTGGGAGCTCCGGATGTCGGATTTGGCCGATCTTGATTTCGTTGGACTCCGTTCGTCGTTCTGGATCCATCCGTGCGGTCCGATTGCTCATCTGAGGTCTGCTTTGACAAATGCTTTACACAAATGGCCATTAATACAGTTTATAAGCAATCTTGGTACTTGATGCTTGCAATGCTCCTATTCTACTTTATGTTGCGCCTTTTATTCTAAAGATGGGCCATATTCAACCTAATTACTACCCCCTTGTGTGGTGTTATCATACCCCCATGCTTACTCCTTGCTAGTCCCTAGCAAGGTTTATTCTAGCTTTTATTTCCTTGGAGAATTCAAGAAGTAATTACTTAGGCACTTTGTTACTTGTCAATAAGAGGAAATATACGAAGATCTTAATCTACAAAGACTAAGCAGCGCCCGAGTGTCTGCCAAAATACGAATCGCCCGAATCCTTGCTTTAATGTACATATGTATACGTATGTATATTTTCTTAGAATTTTTTTCCGAATTCAGTGTGGGTTGGTAACTTTTACGGCTACCCAACCCACCCAAAACTCGGTCAAAACCCTGAGTGCTAAGCATCTTGGTGTGAATGTTGTGATAGACTCACTTAACGGTAATTGAGACAGATTTCGATTTTCTACGCCTCTAGGTGACCGAAAAAGAAAATATTTTTGCCTGAAGGTGTATTTGTTCGATTGGTAGCTTTCTCCCTACGTTCATTTTACTTGGGGTCAACACAAGGATTTTCCAGTGTATATCTCCCGGGCTTATACTACTTCCCCACTTCTTCCTTAGGTGTTTTGGTCTTTTTTGTGCAATTATTAAGTTGGGCTCTGGACAACCGACCAATGGGCTATTACCCACGATCACTTGCCAGCCATACTTGTGCGGTGAAGTGTGGTTTATTTTCTTTTCTTCTTTTTCCCCCCCCTTTTTTTTTGTTTTTTTTGCAGGTGGCTTCCCTGATCTCAAATGTACCTAGAGGCAGCGAAAAAGAAATGGCCTGTGGCTGGGTTCTGGACAACCTGCCAATGGGCTGTTACCCACGACAACTTTCCAGCCATACCACCCTAGAGAGTTCATGAGCTACCCAATTTCTGTCAAAATCTCTAAGAAGTGAGTCTGTGCAAAAATGTGTGCAGATGCTTAGACTCAAAGTTTTCCTGAGTTAGAGGGTGAGTTGATAAGTCGTATACTTATTACCTTATTTAGTAGGTGGATTAGAATAGCTTAAAGTTGCAAGGATTCGCCGCTAAATCCATATTTTAACGGACACCAGGGTTGATTAAGCCTGAAGGCCTGAAAAGTCTAAGTGTTTAAGTTCTTTTTGTATTATTTCCCACTATTGACAAGTTTCTAATGCCTAAGTTTTCTTCCTAAATTCATTTTTTTTTCTTAATTATTTATTCAGACTGATTAATTGAACTCAGGATTATGCAATTTATCACCCCCCCATGCTTAAGTTGGACAATGTCCTCATTGGTAGATTCATGGATGCAGCAGGGTTTAAAAAGATAGTACCTGAGTGACGTAAACTACCAGATCAGTCTGAATCCCCTGGGTAGCCTCCCAGGAAGCGCTGAGTTTAACGCCTCCAGCTGGACGGTGCACAAATAGGAATGGTTTGGGTCAAGGAGATATGTTCAAAATTAATCAGACCCAAAATCAGAAGTCCACAGATGCGAATAAGGTTGTGGTGGAGTCCCGTTCCTAAGGGGCGGGAATTCTGTATCATGCATGCCCGTGTCAGAACCTCTCTTAGTTTGTGGGCATGCAAACAAGTTGTTGTGGATGAACGCACCCCAAATATGACACGCCAGACACTAAAGATGTAGGTTTTATATTCAGCTTGTGTCCCCATAAAATTGTAATCCATCGAAAGTGTATCAATTCCAGTGCATTCGGGTTGCGGGATTCTTATTCTGGTAGGGCAGGTAACAAAGTCCAGAGTTTCATACTGAGCCCTACAACCAAGCATGAGGCCTCTCTCCAAAGACGAATCCATCTCTCCCACAACTATGGTTTCATTGCTCATTTCCTCCAAGCCCTTGATCTCAAGAATATTTTCTTCAACCTCCTCTATATCAGATTCACTGTTTGGGATTACATTAGAGGTAGGGTCAATTTCATCCTCTAGATCATATTCTTTCTCTCGGCCCTCCTCCAAATTTGTGATGGGGATTCTAACCTATTCATAATCAATTTTTTTGAAATTGTAACTCCATTCTCCATCTCCGACGTTGGCTGCTACTCCCAAATGATTACTTGTCTTGGGCCGATTAGATTCAGATTCCAAGGCCTCTCCCCTCACCTTCTCAGTTTCCTCCTGATGTTTGTTCTCAATGCTCCCCAAATTGTGTTCCAAGGAATCCTTACTGTCCTTATCCACTGAGCTATCCAACTCCTGAGGGGTATCAATGGTGGACTGAACCAAATCAGGATGACTGGGTGTAGTCCAATTGATCATGGTAGGTCCTTGCTTTATGAATTCCATGAATGGCATTGTGTGCAACAACTTTCTTTGGCCTTCTTCCCCCAATTGTTGGAACAACTCCAACATGGCATGTTGCCCTTTAACCAATTCTTGATTTTGTCTGTGTAGTTCTAACTGGAGGTTATCAAGAATTGACATGGTGTCATTTGGTGTCCTTTGGATTTCCTCCTTGAAATCCAGGTTAAGAGAGTATGGTTGAGGTTGTGGATCAGAATCCATATTGGTGTTTAGGTTCTTGGGTGGGTCCTCTATTCTATCATGTTCAGGGTCTAGTTCTTCAAGAGGAACCATTCTCTGTTTGGTCCTACTCCAGAATAGTTGAGGTTCTAAGTACTCCTCCCAGTCAGATTCTTCATTAGGGGACCAAATCAAAGGTTGATGATCCTGGGCTTGCCTAGATTTCTGATCATTTTTTGATTTCCATTTGTCTAGAACTCCTTCTAATCCAAAGGTCAAGTAGGCAAGGTTGTTGAATTCAGATGACCTTTCTCGGTTATTATCCTGAGATGGGTAGGGTTCTTGGTGTTCTCCTAAAGTGTAGGTCCTATCACAATAGAGTGGGTCGGACCTAAATGAGGAGGCATTGTGAGGACAATTGAGATATGGAGCCCCATGATTTGAATCGTACCCTTGGGTGGCTATGTTGGTTGTATTCCAATAAGAGGTTAGTGCGGTTTGGTCATAGTTGGGCCAAGAGGGATATTCAAGGTTGTACCCCCAACTTGGTGGTTAGTTAGCCCAAGTAGGCTGTGGGTATGGTCCACTTGGGTTAGCATACAAATCCTGTTGGGGGTAGTTTGGGTAAGATGGATAGGCATTGAAATCCATGGTTTGGAAGAAATGGAGGGATGTGGGAAGAATAGATGCGAGAGAGTTGTGTCCTCAACCAAGTAAACAAGCCTAGTCCTTATGGTGTATTCTTTAGAAGACCTAGAAATCTCACAAAGGTTGATTAAGTCCGTAAGCACTGGACTCCCCTTCCTGAGGTTAATCTGGCCAGGTTGATTACGAGGGGATTGCAGGGAAGGTTCTTCCTTTGGCTTGCACCTCCGGTTCCATAGACCCCACAACCGCGATCGTTTGAAACTGCCCCGCAGCCTAGTCACCAGATTCTACCAAGGGAATGAAAGCCAAGTGCCTAGCAAACAAAACCTCACCTTTTGAGACTTAACTCAATCCTGCCTAGGGCACGTCTACTCATTTTTAAAGGGCTAGGATAGTGCTTGTGCTTACGGTGATCTGATGAGGCGTTGATTGGGGTGGTGTCTCTTAATTTTCCACTTTCAAAGTGTGTGCTTCTAGCAAAACATGGTTTTCAAGCAAGGATTTGTTAGGATGTGGTGTCTTTTAATGTTTCATCCTTACTTTAGTACTTTTTAGGGTTGACGTGTCTTAATGTTTTCAAACAAGTTTCAGTGGACACGTCAAGTTCTGTACACAATTTGATGAAAGTAGATTTCCTTTTTATTCTATAGAGGCTCTAAAACCCTAGTGTACTCATCCTAATGATCATGCAGCTTCTATTAGATGAGTCAGTTTTAGGGTTGAGTGGTGCGGCCCAGGTCAACTCATGGTGGCTTCGAAAACACCACTCAAGAAAGAAAAGAACACTCCAAGAATTTATTCAGCATATTAGAGTGTACATTTTTTTTTTGTAGGGTGATGTGTTAAAAATGTGGGTCAAGTAGTCATTCACCACGCCAATTTTTTCAGTTTTTTTACAATCTTTTTTAGCTTTTTCATGCAAGCAAACAATGAGAGAGAGATTGCTCACTATCGGTCCTCGAGGCGCCTACTCCCTTGCTATCGTCGCGGAATGCGTCGCTTCGCCGTCCATGCGTCGAATTCCTGCAACCGTCAAGTAAAAAGGAAAATAGGGCATTAGGCGATGTGAGAATGAATGTGGAATGGAGGTGATAAAACAAATCCGTTGCCTCCCCGGCAATGGCGCCAAAAACTGACGTGCCGTAGTGCGTGTGTGTTAAGAGGTGTCGTTATAGTTGCACTTGATACGTCGATTTTAAAAGAAGTAAACAGAGGTGAGTCCGAGTGTCGGTCTCAGGGAGGCGTCGAAATTGGATTTTGTTTCTCACTTGTTGTCACAAAAAAGGCGGAGTTTTGCTTGCGAAAGAGATGGTTTTGAAAAGCGAGAGCAAGAGAGAGAGTTTAGGGTTAGAAAGCTCTTAGTTTTGATCATGCACTTTAAACAGAAATTAAAATGGCAACTGAACGGAAAATAATTTCATTAAACATGCATTCATAGTTCATGGTTTACAACATTAAATACATGCTTCAACAAAAGTAAATGAAAGCTTAAAAGAGAGAGAGAGAGGTAGAGAGAGAGTGGAGAGCGACGAGGTAGCCACGGCGGTGGAGGAGGCTCCGTCGGCGGCTCGTCGTCTCCGGCGATTACAAGAATGCCTAAAGCTAGCTAGGAGAGGAGTGGAGTAGTTGCAAGTGGGAGAGTATGCATTGAATGGTGGTAGAAGGGAGTTTAAATAGAGTTAAGGGCTTCCTAAAAGAAGAATGGGCTTTAGCGACATCCAGAGCGTCGCTAAAACCGCTTCTATAAACGTCGGTGAAGCCCTCTTGACGCCGGTCAGCTGCTCGCCGCGGTCTTCTTCTCCGCGCGATCCGTGGCCGCTGATCAAGAGCCGTCCGATCGAAGATTGGACGGCTGAGAGCCTTCGGCACTCGCGCTGAGATTGCGCCTCGGGTGCTCGTGCGCGCGCGCGTTTCCGCCCGGCGTGCGAGCGCGCGTGGGCGCTAGGGAGCTGTCGTCGCGCCGCGTGGCGCTATCCTAGCCGCCCGCTGCTGATCGGGCAGCCCAATTTTGCCGCGCCCTTCGCTCGCCTTCGATTTCTGCTCCGCACGGCTCGAACGCGCGTCATGTCGATGCGGGCGTGCGCGCTAACCGTTGCGCCACGCCCGCGCTTTATCGCGGCGATCGTGGGCGAGCGCGCGGATCTCGGCCGTTCGATCGGAGATCAATGGCCGAATTTGTCCTTGGCCGGCTGAGGGTACGCTAGTGGTGGGGGCGGGCTGACGTGGCGCTCTCTGGGCTGTTGATCTCCAGATAAACGGTCAGAATTTCTTGGGCCCATTGTGGGAGCTCCGGATGTCGGATTTGGCCGATCTTGAGTTCGTTGGACTCCGTTTGTCGTTCTGAATTCATCCGTGCGGTCTGATTACTCATCTGAGGCCTACTTTGACAAATGCTTTACACAAATGGCCATTAATACAGTTTATAAGCAATCTTGATACTTGATGCATGCAATGCTCCTATTCTACTTTATGTTGCGCCTTTTATTCTAAAGATGGGCCATATTCAACCTAATTACTACCCCCTTGTGTGTTGTTATCACCCTTCACTTGCACAGACGCCTGTGAGGCTTTTTTTCAAGAGCTGAAGGAGAGGCTGACTTCGACTCCCGTGCTCACCATCCCTGATAGTAGTGGCGGGTTCGTTGTGTACACGGACGCCTCCTTGCAGCGGTTAGGGGGGTGTGCTCATGCAGAGGGGTCACGTTGTCGCTTACGCTTCGTGGCAACTGAAGCCCCATGAGCATAGCTACCCTACCCACGACTTGGAGCTGGCAGTTGTTGTCTTCGCGCTGAAGACCTAGAGGCACTACTTGTACGGTGAGACCTTCGAGATTTTCACAAATCACAAGAGCCTCAGATACCTTTTTGATCAGAAGGAGCTCAACATGAGACAGAGAGGTTGGTTGGAGCTCCTGAAGGACTATGACTGCAGCATTTCCTACCACCCGGGAAAGGCCAACGTGGTGGCGGATGCCTTGAGCCGGAAGGCGCCCGCACACTTGGCCAGTTTACAGGTGCAGAGTTGGAGCCTTTTGGAGGAGATGGATAGTTGACGGCCCCTAGAGTTACGGGGGCACTGTGGGGCAGTGACTGTGATACAACAGATGATGCCAGAGCTGATAGATCGCATCATCACATGTCAAATGGCAGACCCGTACTTGCAGTCTTTGCATGACAGAGTACTGTCAGGAGACCCGAGGGACATCTCTTTCACAGACCAGGTGCTGCGCCTGAGGGGACGTCTGTGCATTCCCAGAGATGAGGAGCTGTTGAGAGAGCTCCTGATCGAGGCACACGGTTTCAGATTCACCATACATCCCGGAAACAAGTGAAGTTTCTTCCCTACTAGGAGGGGGTGACGTAATAATTGCGGAAATAAAATATATAAAGCAATCTCACAAAATAAGCAATCACAAAATGTGCACAAGTAATTTTTAGGTGGAAATCCAAACCGGGTGAAAACCACCACCTAACCCTCTCGAGTTAGGATTTTTCGATCAACCTAGTTGATCAAAATCCACTAAACCGAATCACTTAAAACGAGGGTGATTCAACCTCAATACAACCACGCTACAAGTACGAGGGTAGCGTTCCTCAACCCCTTCTCTCCACGAGAAGGATTTTGTCCCACGAAGGAGACGGGAATTCGCAAAGTGAATACCCAACCAAATTACAAAGGTAAAATAAAACAACAAACCTATAGAGCCAACAAAGTAATAAACCTAAGCTTCTATAGGATTTAGGAAACTCCCCTTTGCAAGGAGTGCGTCGACGATGACGCGGGTGCGTGAGCCACGCAACGGCGCAATGTCGCTCTCGTAGACAACGGCGGGAGAGCAGGTGCGCGAAGTTTTGATGCTCTCAAGGGAATGGAGCTTAAGCTTGGAGAGCAAGATCTTTTCTGGACACAAAAGAGTGTGAAAGTGTGTAGCTAAGTGTATCCAAGTGTGTGTTTGTGTTACAAAGGTTCCCCTCTATTTATAGAGGCCTTAGGAAGGCTTTAGAAGGCTTGGAAAAGCTTCCATAGCCGTTGGGTGCAAAGCCCAAGAGAATCAGGCCGAAATCAGGACAATGATTGCATTTGACAGGGTTATCAGACGTCTAACTCTGGCATCAGACGTCTGGAAGGCCACTTTAAGACGTCTGATTTAAAGGTCAGACATCTGATTCTATGCGGGTTTCTCCCTAACTTGAATCAGATCTAAATAGGGTTTTTGTGCAAGTCCATCAGACGACATACAGGACGTCTGGCACTAAGTATGGACGTTTGGAAACCTACTTTTACTGTGGGAATTGATTTCCAAACGTTGCAACGGCTAGAAAATCTCTGTGAAGAGATTTTGGGTCAGCCGAGGTAAAACGGTCATTTATCAGACGTCTGGAAAGTCCTAAGGACGTCTGATAAGGCTCTAACGGTCATATTCTTGACTGTTTGCTAAGCCAGCCAACGGTTCACTAATTGGACGTCTGGCAAAGTCATCAGACGCCTCCTAAGACGTCTGGTCTAAGGTCTGGACGTCTGATTTCATCAGACAGAACCGACTATGTCCAGCCTAACAGTTATCAGACGTCTGAAACAACAGTCAGACGTCTTAAAATGCTTTATCAGACGTCTGATTTGGGAATTAGACGTCTGGAAGTGCTGTTTGAACCCTATATTGGTTTTCTAAGTATTCTACAGAAAACCTAAGTATCCTAGGGTTGTGCCGGTGTTCCTAGGACTGCTGTTAGGGTTCTTTGAGGCTCTTTAACATAAAATATCTAAGGAAATAAAGAGCAACAAAAGAAACGAAAAATACAACAAGTACAAAAGAAGGAAATCTATCCTATTCTTCATTTCCTTCCATCTTCAATCTTTCGCTCCACGCGAACCTCCTCTGTTTTCCGTCAAGCTCCTCCAATCCGTCCTGGATGCGAGCTCGAACTCCGTCTAAACACGTCCACATTTGCAATTGACCTGAAATCTAGGACTCAAATTGCAAATGTTAAATAACACGTGTTTTGTTATCATTAAAACAAATGATCGTGGTGCTCTAGCACCAACAACAAGAAGATGTACCATGACTTGAGACACGAATTTTGGTAGAGGGGGATGAAGAGGGATGTGGGTGAATTCGTGCAACAGTGTTTAGTGTGCCAGCAGGTGAAAGCCGAGCATCAGAGACCTGCAGGGCCGCTACAGCCACTTCCAGTGCCAGAGTGGAAGTGGGAGAGCATCACCATGGACTTGGTGGTGGGCTTGCCTGTTACCCAGTGAGGACACGACGCAGTCTGGGTGATCGTTGACAGATTGACGAAGACGACACATTTCTTGCCGATCTGAGTTACCTTGGGACCAGCACAATTGGTAGAGAGGTATATCCGCAACGTGGTACGTCTACATGGAGTTCCGTGGGAGATCGTATCCGACCGGGATACTCGTTTTACGTCCCAGTTTTGGGCTAAGTTTCAGCAGGCCTTGGGGACACGGTTGAGGTTCAGTACAGCATACCATCCCCAGACGGACGGACAGTCTGAGTGCACGATACAGACACTTGAGGACCTTTTGCGTGCTTGTGTACTAGACTGGAGGGGCTCTTGGGAGGAGCACTTGCCCCTGGAGGAGTTTGCATATAATAACAGTTATCACTTGAGCATCGGCATGGCACCCTACGAGGCTCTGTACGAACGGAGGTGTACGGCACCCTTGAGTTGGGTTGAGGTGGGGACCAAGTGGGAGGTTGGCCCCAGGCTGATCCGGCAGAGTCAGGAGGTGATCGAGCAGATTCACAGGCGACTCTACACTGTCAGGAGCAGACAGAAGAGCTATGCAGATCAGAAATGCAGAAAGGTACAGTTTGAGGTTAGGGACTACGTCTTCCTTCGCGTTTCGCCCATGAAGGGCTTGCAGCGGTTTGGGGTGAGAGGGAAGCTCGCACCGAGGTTTGTGGGACCCTTTGAGGTCCTGGAGTGGGTTGGACCCATTGCTTACAGTCTTACCCTTCCTCCCCAGCTTTCTGGTGTGTACTGTAGTAGTTTACTTTCTTTACCATTGTACTTTTGTTACTGTTAGTTACTTGCATGGTGAATGTGATTTATTTTACTGCTTTTTGGTTACTTTCTCGTTGGATGACTGGGTCTTGGGATCAGTTGAGTCAGTCCGATTCTTGTGTTCTGTAGGGTGATGAGAACCTCATCATGAGCCATAACTAGCTCATTTTGACCCAATACAAAGGATAAAAGCTCCTACATAACTCAAGGAAAGGCTTAACTCAGAGAATTCTAAGTTTAAGGAGAAAACAAGTCATAAGGGGTAAAAATGCAATTTTACCAGTATAATCTGCATACAGGGTAATTCAGGGTCCAAACACAGGTCAAGCAAACCGAATAAGAAGGAAAGTGGGATGATCTGACAAGGGCTATAGCAATTCCAAGGAACTAAATGATAATCTGTAACCTTAAAACAAACCCACTTCAATTCACGAGGTTCAAGGCAAAGCAAAAATGGAATAAATCCTCTAAAATTCATAGAAAAATAATCTCTAGGGTTTAGAACCTTCAATTTGACCTTAGGAACCCATCTTGACCTACATTGAGAACCATACCTAATTAATAACTTAATTTGGGTTTTTGCGTAAATTGACCAGTCAAACAAGGTTTAATCTAGAAATAAAATTCACCATCAGATTCCTTAGGTCCTAATTAGTCATGTATAAAAACTTGAGTCTAAGAAGAAACCTTCTTGACCAACTTTACACTTTGGTCCTCATATATTTACTTTTTGGCCCTCAACTTTTGAACCCTCGCATTTTGGCCCCTAACTCTCCTTCGTTCTTTGCGTTCAGGTCCCCCCTGCAAAACCTGCCAGCACCATGCTCCGGCGACCTTGCGCGGAGCATGGCGCCGCGCAGGGTAAGGGGGAGAGCCTGGCAAGTAAACCGGGGGTGCCCTGCGTCGTCAGCCGTCGCAGGGACACCCCCCTGGTCGCTGTAACCCACCATACCGGCCGTGCGAACGCACGGACGGTATGGGTTTCCATCTCCGGTGTCCTCCGGCGAGGGAGACACGTCGTCTCCCTCCGCCTTCCTCCCTGA
Source organism: Thalassia testudinum (assembly GCA_037157565.1). NCBI lineage: Eukaryota > Viridiplantae > Streptophyta > Magnoliopsida > Alismatales > Hydrocharitaceae > Thalassia > Thalassia testudinum. Next base: position 123,453,516 of record JAZHRO010000036.1, on the reverse strand, counting down.
TTCGGTCCCTATAAATACCCCCGTCGCTCCACCGTTCTTCGCAGCTCCGTCCTGACGGAGAAAGACCCCCACTTCCTCTCTTCCCACTCCGACAGGAAGCCCTCCAGCTTCGGCGGCCTCCCCTCTTCCTCCTCGTCGCTCTGCCGCACTACCAGCTGCAGGGTTGCTCTCCCTCGCTCTTCCCGCGCCACGCCGTACCCAGCTGGCGCCTCTCCGGCCCTCTGCTCGCCGCCGCCCCTTCCCTCGGGCATCTTCTTCTCCGGCGACAGTCGATACGACTGTTGCCCGCTCCGGCCCCTCCTCGTCCTTATAAGTAGGTAGAACTCCTCCTCTTCCTCCCCTCTTCCTTTTCCTCACTTTAAACATCTACTGTCGCCCTCGATCCCGACAAATCACCCTCACCTTCTCCGCCTCCGGCCATCCTCCGACGAGCCGCTTCCATCACTCCAGCATCCCACACGGCTCGCCGACCTGCACATAATCTCCGCCTCCTCACCCTGATCCATTTCCGCCCCTCCACTTCCCCCAAATCACCCTCTGCAACTCCACCGAACAAACCCATCTCCCGACCCACAGTCTGACCTAGGGCAGCCCTTAGGCTCCGCCCCGCCGCCTGCACACCCCCCGACCACCTTCGCCGTGCCACGGCGAAGGTCCTCCGCATTTCTGATTGGGCTGAGAGGCCATTTTTCTGTGGGCAGGTACCTGCGCTCGTCGCCGCCATTGTTGAAGCGAAGCAGCTTCTTCACCTGCTGTCCCAGGTGCGCCACGCCCAGGTTACGCTCCCAGACAGCGCGAGGCGCCTTCGTGAAGTACCAGGCTGCAGTCGAGTCGAAGCTCTCGCGCGAAGCCCCCGCGCTTCGCCTCGACGGCCGCTGCTTCCTCCGCGCAGGCACCGAAATTGGGGTGGGACATTTAGTCCCACCTCGTAACCTTTCAAAGGAGAGCGCCCGCATAAAGGCAAAAAGTGCCTTATGCTAGTTGCCTCCTGAGCACGGGGTGAGGTCCCTCTCACTCACTCGCTCTCTCGACCCGGTCTCGTCCGCGACCACGCCCCGCGGACCTGGCCCGACCCGACTTAGACTGACCTGCACTCCTCGCCCACCACGCACGCCGGTGGGCCTGGACCCGGGCGCGACCCGTACCCGGCTACCCGGCAGCTCTGGGAGAGCTATCCTATGAGCGGATTCTGTGAGAGAGAGACACGGGGGGAGGGTAGAGATAGGTTTTGCCCCTCTCTGATCAAGCTGTGTAAGTGTGCAGGCACAGGTGAAGAAGAACCGTGGAAGAAGACGAAGGCTGAAGAAAGGAGGATCACCGAGCGGCACTGTAGCAGCGGCGGTTTAAGTCGTCTGATTGGAAAATCAGACGACGTCCTGAAGGCAAAGAAGGAGAAGGAAGGCGAGGCAGAGGAGAACACAGAGAGACAAGCAGAAAGAGCTGAAAGAAGAAGGAGAAAGCAGAGAGGCCAAGACAAGAACTGAAAGAAGAAGAGCACGAGAAGAAGAAGGTCTGAAGAAAGGAAAAGAAGAAAGAAAGAAGAAGAAGAAGAACAGGACCACAAGGGAGAAGAAAAAGAAAGAGACGAGCAGAAACAAGAACTGAAAGAAGAAGAAAAGCATCACTACTGCTGCAGATAAAGCAGAAGAGCCAAGCAGAAGAAGCCAACAAATTCTCTCTCTCTCTCTCTCTCTTTATTATTTTTTTTTACAAGAAACTTGTATCTCTAGAATACAACTTGCTCCCTGAGTTCGACCTCGGGAACTCTTTTATTTTCCGAGTAAAAAAATTATATATTTGAAATGATGGCAATAACTGGCTATATTACAACGACATAACAATAAAACCCGGTTATCTCTCGAAGCCATCGTTATCAATTGGCGCCGTTGCCGGGGAGCAACGGCTATTCTAGAGGTAAACATTCCTGTTTCTTTTTAGTTTCTAATAATCTCCTCTCTTTTGTGCAGCTACAGGAAATCAAGAAGACAAGCAACCGCACGACAACCACTCCGAGGACAGGTAAAATTTTTTTTTTTTTCTCTCGCTATTAACCCCTAAACTCTAAAGAGGAAGAAAAGAAAAGAACAAGCAATATAGGGCTAACCTGTCTTCCATACTTAGTAACCATAAAGAGTTGCATGTTTTCAACTCATTAGTCCTGCACACTATTAAGGGTATTTAAGAGCTAACACATTCTTGCTTGAGCCCTAATTACCCAACAAAGAACTAACTGGACCAAGTAGAGCCAACCTAAGATTCAACATTAGGGTTTTAGAGACACACTACTTAAATCAGGAATGGAGAAAATCCAAAAGAAGTGTGCCTAAACCATTGATTGAAAATACCTATTCAAAGAAAACCTAAAACAATTGGCTCTCTAAACACTTGAACCCAAAAAAAAAAAAGAAAGGACCCAACAGCTCTTAAAGGGAACATGAGGTAAAGTTGACCCCTTGGGTCAACCAACCTTAAAATTAGGTCACTTTCTCACTCAAAATACCTAAGAGTTCAAGTGTAACTTTAGGCACCCTGATCTTAAACTAAAATTGGTAGACTTAAGAGGTCAAGATCCCCATCCTGGTCTACCTGGAACCGCAGTGATAAGAGAGGTCGGGTGGGGGAAACCCTGTAACCTGTGGGGACGCTCTACCGTGTAGGGGTCTTTGCGGGACTCTCCCTCTCTGGCTGCCCAGGTAATTCTCAGGTGGACGATCTTTCTGATCAAGGGGTCCATCTGCCCCGAACCTCTATAGTCACCCAACAATTTTTGGGTGTCTTGATTGGGTCCAGCACCTGCTTATCTCATCCAGTCCTTCAGTATTTTGCAGGAGGTCCTTGAAACCTCCTATAGAAATTCACTCTCCCCGAGGCTAAGCCTCGGCTCCCTTGTTTTTGCAGAAATCATTCACATAGCCCCTCTTTCCTCTGATTCTGAACAAAATCCCCTTCTTCCATCTCGATTCAAACTTCTGATTCTATATCTTGATTCCACCACCTGATTCGAAGATGCAGCCTAATTACCTAGCAAGACTACCATGTAAAAAACCTGAATATCTGAGATCCATGAAAGATAAAATGATTGAGGATGTCCTTGAAATCTATGAAATCAAATATAAACCCTCAACACCAATAGGAAACATTCAGGTTGATGTTCCAACAACCACAACTTTCATCATAAACTGTGCCCAAATTCTATTGACTGAAATTTCAAAAGGATCAACCCGAGATATGCTCATGACAGGATACATTGAGATAGAAAAATTACACCAATCTGAATACCTTCAATGCTTGACAAATCCTGTACTTTGGGAACAACACCAAGATGCCCTTATAAAATGGGTAGAAATGATGAAATCAGTAGAACAAATTATCAACCAGAAATACCCGTATATACCAGAAATAGAGGATGAACCATCTTGGAACAGTATTAAGGAACAATCCAGTTTCCCAGATCTCGGGATTGAGGCACAAAGTGGTTGTGAAATCCCAACCCAGATAGAAGACAATGTTGAATTAGGTTGGGATATTGCAGGAGAACACAATGATGAGCCAAACTTAGACCATGAATTGCCAAGCCTAGAATTCCAAAACTCCTGCAATAATGAGATCACTACTGAACCTTTTGAGGGTATAAATTCCGCCCCTTATTTTGATAAGGTGGCCCTCGAAGGTTATTCAGACTTAGGTTCTAATAATTCTACCCACATCCTAAGCCTAGAACCTAGATCTGAAACTTATTGGGAAGATTATGAGGCCCCTTATGAGAAAGATCAAATTTTTACAGAATATGATTCCGGGCCTCTATTTGATGAATATCCCTCTCCAACATCTTCAGAAAATCTGATCGATTTTCCAGAGAACATGCCAATTTATGATACAGAGACTGAGGAGTTGGACGAGTTGGATTGTAATTGGGTCTATCCTACCAGCTTGGAGCTTGAGCCTAGACAGAATACCTTTTCGAGCCCAGAATTGACATATAGGCTAGACCCCAATCAGGCTGCTGATTCCACATCTGAGGATTTTTGCTGTGGTGGAATTCATAATCATGAATCTCATTTTCGCCAACTTTCCGACAATTTCAGATCTGACTATAATTGCGGAGAGATTCCCCTTCCTGAACACACCAGGCCTATCTACGACCTCAGTTCTCATGACTCTGACTCCGACTTTGAGGTCCTGATTCCCGAGATCACTGATAACACAGAATCATTCCTTTTCGATCCTCAGGAACCAAAAATAGAAAATGCCAAGAGTGATTATAACCCAGAATCCAAATTTTTTCTCGAATCCGATTTCTTTCATCCTACAGACACTCTTCCGACATTTGATAGTTACCCAGAGGACTCTCTACAAGAAACCACCTATCATCCGTTTCTAGCAGAGCCCTCGTACACAATGGCCACCTCGTCCGCACACACAGAACGGATCAAAACCTCTTCCCAACCCCAACCCGCAACCGGACTCAATTTCTATTCAGATTCACCTCTCACCGAGCCGATTGCATTTCCACATCGGGTTTGGAACACTGATCAGACTACATACCACGCTCCATCATTCTCTGATCACCCCTGTAGGGTTTCCGCGTCATTCATTGATTATTCTACGGATCCCTACTCTGACCAGGCTGATTCGACTCAGCCAAACCCTGCGTTTACACTTCCACATCCATCTGAGCTTCATAGTATATGGTGGGTTCCACACCTTTTTATCCACATCTATCAACCCACCAGATTGATTGGGTTTGGGCTGCATCATCAGCCTGTTGATCTGAACAAGCACCTGGTTGGACCAACCAGGCTCTTAATCAAGGTGCTTGTATTACAAAACTTAGCTGATTTGACCATCCCCTCTCCATCGCATTTCCCGCTTGGCTGAAGGCATCAAATTTAGCGCTTAACGGGAGGCAACCCGTCATTTTCCTAAAAATCCAAAACTTTTTCTGACACCTTTTTGCACTTAAGGTTCACCCTTGTAGACAGCCGACCCCACCTCAGATGCTTGCATCTGGGATTAGAAATCGTCCGCAAAAATTCAACCCGACCCATTCACTCATTCAAATTTCTGTCTTAAGGAATGAACTAAGTTAAATAAAAACCCCCTAGGTTACAATGAGGACATTGCAAATCTTAGGCATGGGGGGGTATGAAAGTGCAAAACTTGTAAGAAAAGGTTTCAAACAAAAAAATTCACATATGCCAAAAACACCATAAAAATTAAAAATTTTTTGAAAAAGAATAAGAGGAAAAGAGGAGAAGGAAATTTTGTGAAGGAGAAGGAGAAAAGAAACAAAATGAAAAAGGAGCACAAAATTATGAGAAAAGGTGATAGTCATTAGTAAGGAACTAAGGAATTAACCTAAGTTCTAGACCTCATTCAAGAAAATAACTGAAAAGTGCATAATGAGATTAGTAAGAACGCAAACCTTAGGCATTCTTGAATAGGCTCTTAGTACCCATTAAGATCTAGACAATCCTTAAGAGGTTGAGGAAAATGAAAAGCTTAAGTACTAGGTCCAAGGCTTAGGGAGTATTTGGCCTCGTTAACTAATTTTTGGTTTACGGGACTCAGTAACCTAAGCACCCTAACCTCACACACAGCCTGGTTCAGTAAGCGTAAAAATCAAAATCACGCAGAAGCGTCGCAAAATTCTAAAAAGAACACCTAGAATAGGAGCGGCCGATCAACACAAGTTGATTTGGACGAGTTCCCAGCGCGGAGAGGCGGGAAATCCCCTCGAAGATGCGTAACAAAATATCATCTCCTCGGTGCTTGTCTCTTAGGATATTTACATATCCTACTGGGGGCATGTAAGCACTCTGCTGGTTCAGATTCCATGGATGGCATTATCTCGAAGTGTCAATTGCCAGGGTCTGGATTTGGCCACGGAACACCATGGATGGGATTATCTCGAAATCTCAATAGCCAGGGTTCCAGGGGTTGCCATGGGCGGTGCTATCTCGAAGCATCGATCGCCAGGAACCCTTGAGGATTGATGATGGGAGCAAGGAATCTGATACAGACCGTGTTGAAAAGCCAATCCTAGGCTAGAACTAAAAAGAAAAAGAGAGAGAGAACTCTCCAAACAGAAAAACTTTCTATCTCTCTCTTATAAAACGCACTGCGAACTGAGCCAGGGCTAAAATCATTTCAAGCACGGGTGCTTTAACCACAAAGTCCAATAAACCTTAGGTTAGTTCTTATGGGCCTTAAAACCCTTTGCTAAAGACTGAGGCTAAGGCTATACAGATTTGGATCTTGATTGGTACTAGAGTACCTTTTAGGCCTATGGTCAGCATTCTAACCTAATCTAGGCTCAAATAAAAAAGCACTTATCTAAAGCTATTAAGAACTTCATGGTCTAGAACAAGGGTTGAAACCTTAAGTTTTTGCTAAGGGACTAGCAAAAGCTAGGCATGGGGGTATGATGAGAACCTCATCATGAGCCATAACTAGCTCATTTTGACCCAATACAAAGGATAAAAGCTCCTACATAACTCAAGGAAAGGCTTAACTCAGAGAATTCTGAGTTTAAGGAGAAAACAAGTCATAAGGGGTAAAAATGCAATTTTACTAGTATAATCTGCATACAGGGTAATTCAGGGTCCAAACACAGGTCAAGCAAACCGAATAAGAAGGAAAGTGGGATGATCTGACAAGGGCTACAGCAATTCCAAGGAACTAAATGATAATCTGTAACCTTAAAACAAACCCACTTCAATTCACGAGGTTCAAGGAAAAGCAAAAATGGAATAAACCCTCTAAAATTCATAGAAAAATAATCTCTAGGGTTTAGAATCTTCAATTTGACCTTAGGAACTCATCTTGACCTACATTGAGAACCATACCCAATTAATAACTTAATTTAGGTTTTTGCGTAAATTGACTAGTCAAACAAGGTTTCATATAGAAATAAAATTCACCATCATATTCCTTAGGTCCTAATTAGTCATGTATAAAAACTTGAGCCTAAGAAGAAACCTTCTTGACCAACTTTACACTTTGGTCCTCATATATTTACTTTTTGGCCCTCAACTTTTGAACCCTCGCATTTTGGCCCCTAACTCTCCTTCGTTCTTTGCGTTCAGGTCCCCCCTGCAAAACCTGCCAGCACCATGCTCCGGCGACCTTGCGCGGAGCATGGCGCCGCGCAGGGTAAGGGGGAGAGCCTGGCAAGTAAACCGGGGGTGCCCTGCGTCGTCAGCCGTCGCAGGGACACCCCCCTGGTCGTTGTAACCCACCATACCGGCCGTGCGAACGCACGGACGGTATGGGTTTCCATCTCCGATGTCCTCCGGCGAGGGAGACACGTCGTCTCCCTCCGCCTTCCTCCCTGATTCGGTCCCTATAAATACCCCCGTCGCTCCACCGTTCTTCGCAGCTCCGTCCTGACGGAGAAAGACCCCCACTTCCTCTCTTCCCACTCCGACAGGAAGCCCTCCAGCTTCGGCGGCCTCCCCTCTTCCTCCTCGTCGCTCTGCCGCACTACTAGCTGCAGGGTTGCTCTCCCTCGCTCTTCCCGGGCCACGCCGTACCCAGCTGGCGCCTCTCCGGCCCTCTGCTCGCCGCCGCCCCTTCCCTCGGGCATCTTCTTCTCCGGCGATAGTCGATACGACTGTCGCCCGCTCCGGCCCCTCCTCGTCCTGCTAAGTAGGTAGAACTCCTCCTCTTCCTCCCCTCTTCCTTTTCCTCACTTTAAACATCTACTGTCGCCCTCGATCCCGACAAATCACCCTCACCTTCTCCGCCTCCGGCCATCCTCCGTCGAGCCGCTTCCATCACTCCAGCATCCCACACGGCTCGCCGACCTGCACATAATCTCCGCCTCCTCACCCTGATCCATTTCCGCCCCTCCACTTCCCCCAAATCACCCTCTGCAACTCCACCGAACAAACCCATCTCCCGACCCACAGTCCGACCTAGGGCAGCCCTTAGGCTCCGCCCCGCCGCCTGCACACCCCCCGACCACCTTCGCCGTGCCACGGCGAAGGTCCTCCGCATTTCTGATTGGGCCGAGAGGCCATTTTTCTGTGGGCAGGTACCTGCGCTCGTCGCCGCCATTGTTGAAGCGAAGCAGCTTCTTCACCTGCTGTCCCAGGTGTGCCACGCCCAGGTTACGCTCCCAGACAGCGCGAGGCGCCTTCGCGAAGTACCAGGCTGCAGTCGAGTCGAAGCTCTCGCGCGAAGCCCCCGCGCTTCGCCTCGACGGCCGCTGCTTCCTCCGCGCAGGCACCGAAATTGGGGTGGGACATTTAGTCCCACCTCGTAACCTTTCAAAGGAGAGCGCTCGCATAAAGGCAAAAAGTGCCTTATGCTAGTTGCCTCCTGAGCACGGGGTGAGGTCCCTCTCACTCACTCGCTCTCTCGACCCGGTCTCGTCCGCGACCACGCCCCACGGACCTGGCCCGACCCGACTTAGACTGACCTGCACTCCTCGCCCACCACGCACGCCGGTGGGCCTGGACCCGGGCGCGACCCGTACCCGGCTACCCGGCAGCTCTGGGAGAGCTATCCTATGAGCGGATTCTGTGAGAGAGAGACACGGGGGGAGGGTAGAGATAGGTTTTGCCCCTCTCTGATCAAGCTGTGTAAGTGTGCAGGCACAGGTGAAGAAGAACCGTGGAAGAAGACGAAGGCTGAAGGAAGGAGGATCACCGAGCGGCACTGTAGCAGCGGCGATTTAAGTCGTCTGATTGGAAAATCAGACGACGTCCTGAAGGCAAAGAAGGAGAAGGAAGGCGAGGCAGAGGAGAACACAGAGAGACAAGCAGAAAGAGCTGAAAGAAGAAGGAGAAAGCAGAGAGGCCAAGACAAGAACTGAAAGAAGAAGAGCACGAGAAGAAGAAGGTATGAAGAAAGGAAAAGAAGAAAGAAAGAAGAAGAAGAACAGGACCACAAGGGAGAAGAAAAAGAAAGAGACGAGCAGAAACAAGAACTGAAAGAAGAAGAAAAGCATCACTACTGCTGCAGATAAAGCAGAAGAGCCAAGCAGAAGAAGCCAACAAATTCTCTCTCTCTCTCTCTCTCTCTCTTTATTTTTTTTTTTTTACAAGAAACTTGTATCTCTAGAATACAACTTGCTCCCTGAGTTCGACCTCGGGAACTCTTTTATTTTCCGAGTAAAAAAATTATATATTTGAAATGATGGCAATAACTGGCTATATTACAACGACATAACAATAAAACCCGATTATCTCTCGAAGCCATCGTTATCATAGGGATTCGGGAATCGGGTCGTAACAGCTTGTCTTCCAAGCACAGGAGCCCCTGCCAACATCTATAAAAGGATCCTCAAACCCGGCTGCACCTCTTTAGCTCGACTTGGCCAGAGATCCACCCTAATTTCATCTTCTTCTCCTCCGGTCAAGTAGTCCAGCAAGCTTCGACGAGCCTCCCTCATGTTTCTCGTCGCTCTGCCACAATACCAGTGGGAGAGTTGTCCTCACCATCTTCCTTCGTGTCACGCAACACCCGCGCGAGCATCTCTAGCCCCATCGTCATCGCTGTCTTCCTCCACTGGACACCGTCTTCTTCGGTGACAGCAGGTACTGTCAGTAGCCACCTCTCCCCCTTCGTCCACTTAATTAGGTTAGACTTACTCCTCTCTATCCCATTTTCAATTCCCCTCAATCTATTTCACAATTACCCCTCGACTGCCACTGTCCACCACCATCTTCCCCATCTCCAGCCAACCTCCGGCGAGACTCACCCATCACTCCACACCCCCACACGTCTCGCCACCAACCTCACAACCTCCGTCATCGACCACTGAACATCTTCCACCCATCCATCGACCACCAACACCTCCCTAAACACCCCCCGACCTAACCCATAAGCACGGCCATAGGGTGACCTCGGCACGCATGCTTAGGCCGCCCCATGGCCTGCCACCTACTGTCCCACCTTCGCCTTGACACAGCGAAGCTTCCCATGTATTTTAATGGGGCCGCAAGGCCGTGATTGTGTGTTACAGATCTCACCACCTGTCGCCATTGATGCACACAGCAAGAAGGTCGTGAGCTTCATCCCAGTTTGCGTGCTCCAGGCGTCAGGGTCCCAGGTGAAGCGGGATGAGTGCGCGACTTCATGCAGCCAAGCAATTGGTTTGGCGAGTGACCCATCAGTAGTAATCGAAGAAGGATTCCTGCGGGCGAAAGCGCAGAAGCAAGTGGGACATTTAGTCCCACCTCGTGAACGTATGAGCGTGGCACGTGTGATAAATTGATTTTGTGTTTTATGTTATTCGCCTTAAGTCACATAGGGTGAGGTCCCTCGCCCTTACCACGCCTCATCTGCGACACTTCCCCACGGACCTAGCACCTGACTCGATTAACCTATCCGTGCACTCCTCGCGCATCACACCCACGTCGGTGCGCTTGGACCTGGGTGTGCACCCAACTCGATAGACTGACGTAGTCTGGGTAATCGTTGATAGACTGACGAAGATGGCCCGATTCTTGCCGATCCGAGTCACTTTGGGACCAGCTCAGTTGGCAGATAGGTATATCCGCGACGTGGTACGTCTACACGGAGTTCCGTGGGAGATCGTATCTGACCAGGATACCCGCTTTACGTCCCAGTTTTGGGCTGAGTTTCAGTAGGCCCTGGGGACGCGGTTGAGATTCAGTACAGCTTACCACCCCCAGACGGACGGATAGTTTGAGCGCACGATACAGACACTTGAGGACCTTTTACGTGCTTGTGTACTGGACTGGAGGGGCTCTTGGGAGGAGCACTTGCCCCTGACGGAGTTTGCATACAACAACAGTTATCACTCGAGCATCGGCATGGCACCCTACGAGGCTTTGTACGGACGGAGATGTACGGCACCCTTGAGTTGGGTTGAGGTTGGAGACCACGTCTTCCTTCATGTTTCGCCCATGAAGGGCCTGCAGCGGTTTGGGGTGGGAGGGAAGCTCGCGCTGAGGTTTGTGGGCCCTTTGAGGTCCTGGAGCGAGTTGGACCCGTTGCTTACAGGCTTTGCCCTCCCTCCCCAGCTTTCTGGTGTGCATGAAGTGTTCCACGTGTCCAACCTCAGGAAGTATGTCACCGATCCCAGTCACGTCCTGAGCCACGAGAGCATCGAGGTGGGCGATGACCTGACCTACCCCGAGTGGCCGGTGCAGATTCTGGACAGAGCCGTCCACAGTCTGAGACGGAAGCAAGTACCCCGGGTGAAGGTCTTGTGGAGGAGTCAGCAGCACGAGGAGGCCACCTGGGAGGCTGAGGCGGCGATGCGGGAGCGATGCCCGGAGCTTTTCGCGGGTACGTCTTTTCGGACCGGCTTCGGTCCTCTTTGAGTTTGTTATATATATATATTTTGTTCTTTCCCGCACCTTAGTTAGCGCAAGTTTCGGGGATGAAATTTCCTTTGAGTTTGTTATATTGTTACGAACACAGCATCTGACGCAGTTAAGACGTCTGGGAAGTGGCCCAGACGTCTGGAACCCTTCCCAGACGTCTGGTATTAAATTATTTTCGGCGTACGGATTCGCGTCTGCGCGCTTGTGCACGTAGACTGAACCCACCGCCTTCATTATGCTCCCTCTCTCCCTCCCTGCAGACGCACTGCTTCTCTTTTCTCTCTCCCTGCACTTCCTTTATATGCACCGCCCTCTCCCTCAACCTCACTCCACCGCCTTCTCCTTCTCCTTCTCTCTGCCAGCGCGAGCGAGCAGGTGCGGCAGCAGCGGCTGCAGCGAGTGTGTGGGAGGGTGGAGTGTCGCAGGAGGAAGAAGAAGGCTCGATCGTGAGGTGGGAGCTTGTCGGGGCAGCTAGAGCCGGCCGGCGGAGGAGCAGCGGGCGTGGGTTGTCGCGAAGGGGCTACTGCAGCTCGGGCAGCAGGCGGACTCGGTGCGGTGCGGCCGTGCGTCGCAAGCGGAGGACGAACCGGGTCTTGATTCTGGGAAAATTTTCCAGAATCAGACGTCTGGACTTACGTCTAGACGACGCGTAGGACGTTTGGAGGAAGATCCAGACATCTGACAGGTACAATATTTTCCTACTTCTTCCTTTTACCCGTGTACGGCCATGCAGCCATCCGCCGCTTCTTCTGCGCCTTTTCGTGATGAGAGCGGTTGCGTGTGTGAGCAGGTGTTGTTCGGGAGGGCTCAAGGGCTTGCCATCCAACATGAATCAGACGTTTGGCCACAGTACTAGACGACGGAGAGGATCTCCAGACGTCCCGGGTGACAATCGGACGTCTGGAAACTAAGGCCAGACGATCCAGCGGGCTTCTGGACGTCTGAAGGACTGTGTAGATCGAGGTACGACATGATCAACCTTTTAAGACGTTTGGAAGAGGTTCCAGACGTCTGATTTTGAACAGATTCGTCGTTTTTGACCCGTTTCGGGCCCGTTCGGAGTCCGTTTTTCGCGTTTCGAGTTACGTTCTTTCCAGATTTATTTTCTCTACCTGTTTACAGTAATTGTATACTGTTCTGAGAAACTCCTTGTGATTGATCCTTGTGTTAGGACCTCGTTCCGTTGCGGCTGTGGGGGTTGCGGAGGCGCGCTGGATTACCGACCACGCCCCCAATACTCCCGGTTTCGTGGGTAGAGTGGCCCTTTAATTTATTTAACAAAAATTGTACAATTATGAAACAACTAATAGAGTCTAGGGCATTGCATGAACCCTAAGACTGAGGTATTAGATTGAATGATAGATCCTAGGGTATTGCATGAATCCTAGGACTGGAAAACTAGATTGAATGTTAGATCCTAGGGTACGGCATGAATCCTAGGACTAGAAAACTAGTTGATTATACAAACATTTCAATCTTGGAAAAGTGGAAAGGAAATGATAACTGCCTGTAAATTGGTTAACAGCTGCCTGTTATAAATGGATAATTACGGTTTAGAATATAAATTGTATGGATATAAAGCTGGAACGGTGAAACCTAAATTGGCTGAGTTAAAAGAGCATGAACCCTACGGTGAATTAGGAGTAGAACTCCTGGAAAGTGAATGGAATAGAATTGGGGAAGTGAGCTGGCCCTTGAGTACGGAGTACCAAGGAGAGCAACTGTCTCCCTGTTTAGTGCAGAGCGGAGCTAGCTGCCCCAGGGACCCAGGGTTAGGACTGGCCACTTTGTACCGACTTTTGGCCCTCGTGTACACAGTACCGAGGAGAGCTACTAGTGTAGGGAGAGTACTAGCTACCCCACGGGCCCCAGGGTTCTGCTAGCTCTCCTACACCGACTTGTTAGGCCCACTGGGCAAACCAGGGTAGTCAGGCGAGGGTGCGTGGACTGTGGAGGGGCAAGACCCCTGTTTGGTTACTGTGGAGGGGCTGGACCCCTGTTACTGAGAGGGCTCTGCCCTATACTGGTTCCGTGCTATGCTTTGGGCGCACCCGTTAACGGAAACGACTGACCGTGTGCTAGTGCGGGGTAGCTACCCGTGTGTCTATCGCGCGTGCCGTAGTCACCGTTACATCTGTCAGCGACCTTAGGGTGGTTGACTGAGGGTAGGACCACCACGGGGGACTCTCCTGGCTAGGAGAGCACCACATGTTACTTCTACTTTTCGGAAAAGATTGCAATCAAGATTGTTCCCACGAGGAACATTCAAGATCAAGAGAAGGATCTGAGAAATAAATCAACAATAAATAAATGGAAAGATATAAATAAAGAAAGTAAAAACATAACAGCTACTGTCCACTTGTTACCTTTACTGCTTCTTCTAGCTTTTAGTTGCCACTCTACTCAGCATTTCGCTGACGTGTCACCCTTGTTACCTTTTCAGGACCATGTGTTGAGCAGCCAGAGTCAGTGGCTGCGGAGGGCGCTGGGCCTAGTAGAGCCCAGTAGAGTTACCTGTAGTACCTTCTGTACTTTTCTTTCCGCTGTAGTGAGTAGTTTTCTGTTACTCCCTGTACTCTATTTATTGTAAGCTTCCTGTTATGTACATGTTTATTTCTCTATTGTTGTGGTGGTGTATACTATAGTGTTTCTTTCCTTTACTGCTGTATTTTGTTACTGCTAGTTATATACATGGTGAATGTAGGTTATTTTACTGCTCTTTTGGTTACTTTCTCGTTAGACGACTGGATCTTGGGATTAGTTGAGTCGGTCCGATTCTCGTGTCTTGTAGGGATTCAGGAATCGGGTCGTTACACTATCTGATGAAATCAGACGTCCAGACCTTAGTCCAGACGTCTTAGCAGACGTCTGATGCCTTTGCCAGACGTCCAATTAGTGGAATGTTGGCTGCCTTGATAAACATTGAGAAAATGACCATTAGCCTCGTATCAGACGTTCGTAGAGGACCCCAGACGTCTGATACATGACCGTTGTGCCTCGGCTGACCCAAAATCTCTTCTCAGAGATTTTCTAGCCATTGCACTCCTTTGGGAATCCATTTCCGTGGAAAAGTAGGTTTCCAGACGTCTAGACTTAGTGCCAGACGTCCTGTATGTTGTTTGATGACAATTCACTAGAACCCTGTTTAGATCTGATTCAAGTCAAGAAGGAAACCCGCCTAAAATTAGACGTCTGACTTTGTTCCCAGACGTCTTAAATGGGTTTTCCAGACGTCTGATGTCAGGACTAGACGTTTGATGACCCTGTTAGAATCATGATTAATTCTGACTACGGCTTGATTCTCTTGGAGGTTGTACCCAACGGCTATGGAAGCCTTCCAAGGCCTTCCAAAGCCTTCCTAGGACCTCTATAAATAGAGGAGGACCCCTTGTCTTGCAATACACACCTAGACACACCCAAGCAACATACTTTCCACTCTTTTGTGTCTAAAAGAAGAAGATCAAATTGAACAAAGCTTTTGCTCTCCAAGCCTTGTTCTACACCTAAAGAGCTTGACTCCTGTTGCGCACCTGCTCTCCCTTCGCGATTACAAGAGCGACGAAGCGCTACCACGTGGTTCACGCACCCGCATCTTCACTTCCACCAAAGGGAAGCATTCTAGCTCTTATAGAAGCTTAGCTTAAGAATTACTTTGTTGGCTCTATAGGACTATTGTTGTATTTTACTTTGTTATTTGGTTGGGTATTCGCATTGCGAATTCCCGTCTCCATCGAGGGACAAAATCCTTCCCGTGAAGAGAAGGGGTTGAGGAACGCTACCCTCGCACTTGTAGCATGGTTGTAATTGAGGTTGAATCACCCTCATTTAAGTGATTCGTTTAGTGAATTTGATTGACTTTGTTGATCGGGAAATCCTAACTCGAGAGGGTTAGGTGGTGATTTTTACTCGGTTTGGGTTTCCACCTAAAAATAAATGTGCACATTGTGTGATTATTTATTTTGTGAGATTGTCTATTTTTTATTCCGCACTTTATTGTCTCACCCCCTCTTACCAGGGAAACTACAATTGGTATCAGAGCAGGTTCTTGCGAGATCGGAGTAACACCTGGCAAGAAGATCATGGAGGGGAGCAGTTCCGCAATCCGGATCTCCGAGGGGTAGTCCACGACCCGTCCGCCGTTCTTCGACGGGAGAAACTACCCCTACTGGAAGCTGCGGATGAAGACTTGGCTTCAAGCCAATGACTTCATGATTTGGGCCAGGTGTAAGACGCCATTTGACATCACAGAGAAACCCATGGGAGGCTACTCGCAACAACAAATTCATGAGCTCTCTTTGAACACAAAGACCATGAATGCCCTTTACTGTGTGCTCAGCCCGAAGGAGTTCAAGAGAATCTCGTAATGCGCCACCACATACAAGATCTGGCACACACTTGAGGTAACTCACGAGAGTACCTCTAAGGTAAAGACTTCTAAAATCAATTTACACTCTCAAGAATTTGAGTATTTTTCAATGAAGTGTAATGAATCTTTAAGTGAGATGAACACCAGGTTCACTCTCATTATAAATAGTTTAAAAGCCTTAGGTAAGACCTTCATCAAGGGGGAGCTTCAAGGAAAGCTACTCCGTTCCCTTGGACCAGAATGGGAGCAGAAGGTCACCACCATCGAGGAGGCGAACGAGATGGAGGAGCTCAACATGGAAGATCTCCTAGGCAATCTAATGGCTTACGAGACAAAGTTGAAGCAAAAGAAGAAGGATACACCGAAGCCAAAACCAAAGATGACCCTCGCCTTCAGAGCCGCATTAGATAGCGAGGTAAGTTCCAACGACGAGGACTTTAAGTTTTTACTTAAAAAGTTTTCCAAGTTTTGTAGGTAATCAAAGAAAGAAAAGGAGAAGAAGGAAAGTCCAAAACGTTGCTACCACTGCACCGAGAAAGGGCATCTACGACCAGAGTGCCCTCTTCTCAAAAAGGAGAAGAAGGAAAAGGAGAAGAAATCTAAGAAGAAAGTATTCTAAACAACTTGGGATGACTTGAGCTTGGAGGAAGTGGAAGAAGAAAAGTATGAGAAGAATGAAACTGCTTGCTTTGGTTTCATGGCCTTAGGAGAAAGCGACAGCGAAAGCATAAGCGACTCCGACAACGAGGTAAATTATGATTTACAAAATGCTTTTAATGAGCTTTTTGAAGTTAGTAAATCACTTAAGATAGAAAATAAAAATATTAAAAATAACCTTCGTTTTCTTAAAAATGAAAATGAAAGGTTAGAAAAATAACTTAAGGATGTAGAAGCTAGTCCTAAGGATAATAACTTGTTATTAGAAAATAAAGATTTAATCAATGAAAATACTAAATTGATTGAGGAAAATGCTAGTCTAAGATTAGAAATTTCTGATTTAAAGACTAAAATGAATATTATAGAAAAAAAATTACATGTTTTAGGGAGAAATCAAATAATTTGATAAATAAGGCAGATAACTTATATAGCCTTAAGGTTTAGAAAGGATCTCCGTCAAGGTGACCTGCTAACAGATCCAGATCCAAGCTCACTTGGATACCAAAGAAAGATTTGGAATATTATTTTGTAGGTTTCAAGGGTGACTACAACACAAAAGACTGGACCTATAAGCTCAAGGCTGGTCAACTCAAGTTGGGAGGACCAAAGAGTAGACCAAGGAGAAGGACAAAAAAATCGACGAGACGACGAACAAATGATGGACTCGACGCACGTCGACCGCCAGACTGGAGATCGGCACCGATGCCTGGACCTCCAATCTATAGATGGGAGCCCCATCCGATGTGGCCTCCACCACCTCCATTTGGGTCATTTTATTGGCCATGGTAGGTGAGGTAAAACCCATTAACCCTATTCTTTTATCATTAAGCATATAGATAGGGGGAGTTAAAACTATGAGCTATTTGTCAATCATCAAGGGGGAGATCTTGTTAAATTAGCTATATTTCCTTTAGTAAGGGAGAGAAAAATAATAGCTATCTTGTTGTTACAAAAAGGGGGAGGACATTACTCTTATTAAAATAAATTCAACCCATTTATAGAAGAGTATGTTTTAAGGGGGAGTTATAGGAAATTTAAAATCAATTAAACCTTTTTGATAATGTCAAAAAGGAGGAGGATTTTTTGCATTATTATTTATGATTTTGTCATCATCAAAATGGGGGAGATTGTTGGTGCTAGAACATCGTGATCGTTTATTTTGATGATAATAAAACACGTGTCATTTAAGATTTGCACTTGAAGTCTTAGATTTTAGGTCAATTGCAAATGGAGATGTGGTTAGACAGAGTTCGAGCTCGCATCCAAGACGGATTGGAGGAGCTTGATGGAAAACAAAGGAGCTTCGCGATGAGCGATAGATTGAAGAAGGAAGGAGATGAATAATATGATAGATTTCTTTTCCTTGTACTACTATGTATTTTTGTTTCTTTTGTTGCTCTTTATTTTATTTCTTAGATTCATGTTGAAGAGCCTCAAAGTACCCTATCAATAGTCCTAGGATTACTTGCACAACCCTACGATACTTAGGTTTTCTGTAGAGAACTTAGAAAATCAAAATAGGGTTCAGACAGCCTTATTCAATGTTTAATCTGAAAATCAGACGTCTGATAATGACTTTTAAGATATCTGACTGTAGATTCATACTTCCGATTATATTTAGACTGAACTTAGTTAATTCTGTTTGATGAAATCAGACGTCTAGACCTTAGTCCAGACGTCTTAGCAGACGTCTGATGCCTTTGCTAGACGTACAATTAATGGAACGTTGGCTGTCTTGATAAACATTAAGAAAATAACCATTAGCCTCATATCAGACATCCGTAGAGGACCCAGACGTCTGATACATGACCGTTGTGCTTAGCTGACCCAAAATCTCTTTTCAGATATTTTCTAACGGTTGCACTCTCTTGGGAATCCATTTCCGCAGAAAAGTAGGTTTCTAGACGTCTAAACTTAGTGCCAGACGTTCTGTATGTTGTCTGATGACAATTCACTAGAACCCTGTTTAGATTTGATTCAAATTAGGAAGGAAACCCGCCTAAAATCAGACGTCTGACTTTGTTTCCAGACGTCTTAAACGGGTTTTCTAGACGTCTGATGCTAGGACCAGACGTCTGATGACCCTGTTAGAATCATGATTAATTCTGACTGCGGCTTGATTCTCTTGGAGGTTGTACCCAACGGCTATGGAAGCCTTCCAAGGCCTTCCAAAGACTTCCTAGGCTCTCTATAAATAGAGGAAGACCCCTTGGCTTGTAATACACACCTAGACATACCCAAGCAGCATACTTTCTACTCTTTTGTGTCTAAAAGAAGAAGATCAAATAGAAGAAAGTTCTTGCTCTCCAAGCCTTATTCTACACCTAGAGAGCTTGACTCATGTTGCGCACCCGCTTTCCCTCCACGATTATGAGAGCGACGAAGCGCTACCGTGTGGTTCACGCACCCGCGTCTTCACTTCCACCAAAGGGAAGCATCCTAGCTCCTATAGAAGCTTAGTTTAAGAATTACTTTGTTGGCTCTATATGACTTTTGTTGTATTTTACTTTGTTATTTGGTTGGGTATTCGCGTTGCGAATTCCCGTCTCCATCGAGGGACAAAATCCTTCTCGTGAAGAGAAGGGGTTGAGGAATGCTACCCTCGCACTTGTAACGTGGTTGTAATTGAGGTTGAATCACTCTCGTTTAAGTGATTCACTTAGTGAATTTGATTGACTTTGTCGATCGGGAAACCCTAACTCGAGAGGGTTAGGTGGTGGTTTTTACTCGATTTGGGTTTCCACCTAAAAATAATTGTGTACATTGTGTGATTGTTTATTTTGTGAGATTGTATATTTTTTATTCCGCACTTTATTGCGTCACCCCCTCATACCAGGGAAACTATATATATATATATTAGTGTGTTAACGTATAAGTAATGTACATAAGTGTTG
Organism: Thalassia testudinum; assembly: GCA_037157565.1. NCBI lineage: Eukaryota > Viridiplantae > Streptophyta > Magnoliopsida > Alismatales > Hydrocharitaceae > Thalassia > Thalassia testudinum. The sequence continues at coordinate 123,434,296 of JAZHRO010000036.1, read as the reverse complement.
AGTTTGTATTTAGTGTATTATATGAAAGTATATATATTGAGTAGTGTATACATGTATGCATAGTTAAGTATTATGTAAATGAAATCGTATTTTTGCCTTATTTTGTATATAAATGTTTTTAAGGTTTTTATATATATAAGTAGTAATGTGTATATTAACAGCATGTATTTATGTTTAGTGTACATTCATATAATTAGTATTATAGATGTATATGTGTTAGAGATATATAGGTTAGTTAGTATAGATACTTAGATATCGTGTACATAATCAACATAGTTTAGCTTAAAATAGTTTTTGATGCCTTTAATCTTGTATATATTCTTGAGGTATTATCATTAACATTAACTCATTCATTTTTGTACATAAATGGCTTGAATTAGTTCATTATTTGATTCTTTCATTTATAATTCATTATATCGTAAATAAACTTAACATTTTTGAAATAAAAGATGATTTTTGGATAATAGAGAGTGATGTATATTAACAACAACCTCTCACTAAATGACCTAGAATAAAATCAGTAAAAATTATATATAAATAAATGACATCTGTCTGGATTGTGATACTATATTATAATGTGATAATTAACCCTAATTAACTAGTGATCCAGATGGTACATTAGTTGCCAACCTACAACTTTAACAAAAAAAAAAAAATTATATTCAAATGTGATTTTCAATGGATGGAAAACCAAAACACACCGGTGGAAAATGAAAATACGCCGGTGTGTTTTCATCTTCCAGCGGTGTGTTTTGGTTTTCCACCCATTGAAAACCACATTTGAATATAATTTTTTTTTTGTTAAAGTTATAGGTTGGCAACTAATGTGTCATCTGGATCACTAGTTAATTAGGGTTAATTATCACATTACAGTATAGTATCACAATCCAAACAAATGTCATTTATTTATATATAATTTTTACTTTTGCCTTTCCATCGGTGAAAAATACCTTTCCACTTCACCTATGTGTGGAAAGTGATTTTTCACCTATGGAAAGTAATTTCCACCGATGAAAAACCAAATACACAAATTAAAATCATCGGTTAAAATCACTGGCTAAAACCACCGACGTGGGTGGGGATTTGAGCGTTGCAACATATGTTGCAACACGCATTTCCATATTCATGAGATGTAAACGAGTACGAGAGAATTTTCTTAATAACTAATGTTTATAAGATTTTCATATTTTCCTTTTGCTGCAATATAAATGTTTTATTATTCATTTGCTTTTGTTAAATGTTTAGATGGCTTATCCTGTATTTCTATTCAGAAGTCAAAAGAGTTATTCTACTAGGTTAACCTATGACTATTTGAAATGCAGTAGGATAACCTGAAGAGTTATCCGATTTTTGTAGTAAGATAACTAGGACTTGCTTCATTTAGAGTTAACCTGTAATATAACCTATCTCGCATCGAGCCTGAGATAAGTTATCTCGAGTTAACTCAACCTAGTAACCAAACTGGATTATGTCCATTTTGAAGGGATAATCCACCAAATATATTAGGCCTAAAGGACATTACCTTTGTTGTTCTTGCTTGGGGCTCTCTATTGACCATGGAGGGTTGGTCAAGGACCTCCTCCTTGTTGCTATTTGCATAAACTCGCCGTCCTCTCACTATCCTCTACGGTAGAGACTTCTTCATGTCGTCTCATTGCGGCATCCATGAGCCGTCCCCTCCCCCACAAGTTAGATCGACATCCTCTCCCCCTCGAGTTTCATTGGCTGCTGCTAATTGTTGGAGTAGGGTGGTCGTGTTGGGGGTGTGATGTAAACATGTTTATATCACATAAATCATCTATTTTTGCGTGTTCTTAGACATAAAGTTGCATCATACATTATAAATATTGCAAAACATACATCATCATGCATTTAGATTAGGTTGTATAAATTTTAGGTTAATTTTCTTTTTTTGTGGTCAAGAATAGAGTAATATCTTATCAGGGCCTTGGATTGAAGATCCAACTGTACGGATCTGATTAGGGCGACGATCGGATTTCAACGACTCCAAGATCGCCTTGATCGGACTTCCGTAGCATTAGATGTGGTCCGAGAAAGATTAGAGGTTAAGGGGCCAGGTGGTGTAAATCTGTTCTTTAGACAACAAATTTGACCGCACAGATGGGTTCGGATCGACGATCGCAGCCCAATGGTGTGAAAATCGATCCAATCCGACATCCGTGACACCACCTACAAGCATGTGAAGATGGATGGTCAAGATGGCGCCACGTGGCACCATGTCGGCCGCCCAAATCGGCCCAACTAATATGGTGAGGACTTGCCGCACCCTCTCTCTCCTCAACCGCACGATTAGATCTAGGCCGTTGGATCTTGATCCAATGGCCATGAGCATGCGTGCCTCGGTTAGAAATTTGATAAAGTGGCAAAATAGCGCGTTGGGCGAGCGTGCTTCTGTGGAGCTGAGGTCGCGGGTTCGAGCCCTCACGTGCCTTAAATCAAAGCGCGGGTGCGGGAGCGGCTCGATTTGACCGTTGGATGAAGCGTGAGCAACGCAGATGCAGGCGATGTGGTGCGATGGATGGGAGAGGATCGCACACGCGTGCGATGACGTGCGATTCAACGTGCAATCGCACGCATAGGCGCACGATGAAGGCGCGAGTGTGGTGCGTTTAAGCCATCTGATTGTAGAGCGCTAGAACGTGCGCATGCGTTGAAGCCAAGGGAGAAGCGGCAGGCGCGGGAGAGTGCACTAAGCCCACATTTAATGCTTTAGTGACGCTTAAATCCGTCACTAAAAGCCCTCGCATTAATGTTTTTAACTTGAAATGACCTAATTGCCCCATCAAACCTCACCTATAAATAGCCTTACGACCCCTACATATTTCTCATCTCCTTCCTCTTTTCTCTCATCCCCTCCAAAGCTCTAAGAGCTTGTCCCAAACACGGGATGTTCCTCTAGTGTTAAAAATATAATTTTTTCACCTTCTCATCCCATTCATGGAGCATTCCACGATGGTTCTCTTACCCCCATTCGGGAAGCGGATCCCGCTGCAACGTCGCCCTGCCTCGTTCTCTGTCGTTCGTCGTCCTTCTCCTTCGTCCCACATCTCACCACATTCTTTCAGGCACTCTGTCAATGCGGCTCGTCCTCCAAGCAGCCGTCGAGGAGGATAACTTCTCTCCACCTTCTTTTTACTGCTTTCTAGAGTAGATTTACCACTTTCTAGTTGTAAGATTTCCCTCTTTCTACTGTAGTGATTAGTTGTAATAAACATCATTATATGGTTTGAAATATCTATTTATTTTATCTCTATTTTATTTTTATTTGTAATATTCTCTTTCTCTCTTTTATTCATTATTCTTTAAGTAGATAGCTAGTTTAGATTCAATTCGATCAGTTAATTTGCTTTGTGACAATAAAACAAACGCGATTTTTAATTAAACGTCCGCCTCTCTGTGTTCGACACGTAATTCCTTTCGAATTTCGGTTAAATTTATCTGTTGACGATTTTCCTCGCAAATCACACTACAACGACGGATTTTTCAAAACTCAAATCTTTTTGTGACGGATTTCCCGCTACAAGATTTTGACGCCGTTGCAGGGGATTATCCATACAATAGGGTCCCTTGGTTGGGGCTTTAACACTTGTCAATGGGGGGTTCATCATGGGGGGGGGGGGGGGGGGGGGCTTTGGGTCTTGTTTGGTTGGTGGTCCTCGATGGCTCATGCTTTGTGTCTTCAGGTTTTTGGCCTTAGAAGGCTCAATTCCCCTTTCAATTCTCCATTCTTCTTGGAAGCTCCTTCTTAGACTTAGGCAGTGGTGTTAGTCTTCATGTAGTGATCAAGATTGGGTTCGATTTGCTTGAGATTCATCCATTGCCCTTGCATCACTATTTAGGGATCACACTTTCATCTTGGGCTCTACTCAATCGAGTGTTGGTCGACTCACTTTGGCCTTAGTTTCTCGAAATTTGCTGGTGCAGATCATGATGGTCACTAAGGTTATCTTCAGTTGCACTGTTGTCAACTAGTGACGTGACTACGATTATCTGTGGCTTAGACGCTTCTTTTGCTTTTTTATTTTTCTTTTTTCTTTTTGTGGTTGTTGGGGGTGTTGTTTTCTTGTTTCCTTCGTTGTGTTTTATTTTGAAGTTTCCCCTTATTGGATTGTCAATTACCCCCTCGAGGGAGTATCCGCGTCCTGTTGTAATAGTTATCGTTCCCGTGATAAGGTATTTTCTTTGTGCCTGAACTTAAATCTTAACTTATCCATGCATCAAGGAAAATATCTAACGGACAGAGGGAAGATAGCATCGATAATTTTACTTATATAGATAGAAAAGCGTTGGGGTAGATTGTGTCTGTTTTCGTTCTGCATAGCCTCAAGCTGAAGAGCCCGTAGCCGAACTTTTTGTTGCTCCTTGCCCATGATTCAGGCACGGAGGCCCATTTAAAGAGCCCGTAGTCTCATCCGAGCCCATAACCAACATATTTTATTTTGTGCCTCAATCTAGGCCCGATAGGGCACGTAGGCGTGGTTAAAGGATTTAGCTGTCATATATGCATGCATTAGTTTTGGACAAAATGGTGAATTTACCAATACAAGCTCCATACTTCGGTAATCATACTTTTACGGTGGAAAAATTCTGTCTGTGCCAAACACGTTAAGTTCAATTGTTCATATTTTATCTGAAAGTTGAACGAATGGAATGTAATATTTTTCTACGATTTTATTTTGTTTGATTTTGCTTTCAGACATACCCACTTTCCTACGCAAAGAATAGGCCCCATAGCGACTGTAGTGATGATTACGTTCGTAATTCCCAAAATATATCCTTTTACACGTGTATACCATATCTTCCAGGTATTCAATTTATGTTTACCTGAGATATGGAATGTATAAGAACCTTTACTACAATCATCATATTAGTTAAATAATAATATGAATGGACAGATAACCACGTGCAGAAAAACGATCTCATGTCATTAAATTTACCCCGGATCATCCTATCAACTGTGCTACGAAACCTACTTTTTAAAGAACCTATGAAAGTAAATATATAGGTTGTATGTAGGCACTAACGCTAAAGTAATAGCCTTCAATAGTTTATATAGATTTTATATTTTTCTAGATTTTAAGTTGAGGGTATCGTGCAATTTTAAAAGAAAACGTGATCTGCGGCAATCATGGGGTCGGAAAGAAGTCTTTAATATATTAGACCCGTGGATTTAAAACTGGAGGTGTAGCCCTATCCATAAATTATAAACTTATGCATATATTATACCTACAAAAAGGGATAACAAATCCCTCTTTGGATCTTGAAATAGATGCCTCTGTGGGTGCGTTTGCGGTGAAAGAAGCTAGAAAGGGTGTTTAATTGGAGGATAAAATAAGTGATAGAATATAAAAAAAAATTTGGATATTTATGAGATGTTAGTTGATAATATATTTCAATACAATGTCACGAAAGTGTAGTAGAGTCCTGTAATGTAATGAGTATATTTTAATTGACTTTAATTACGTTAGAGTGATCGTTTCATGAGATATTCTGATTAAAGAGATACTCTGAGGAGATATCCCTTAAGCAAAAGGAACTTATAGGCAATGGGATACTTATTGGAATTAAACACCTTTGAAAAAATTCAACTAACTTTCTTGGAAGAAGCCAAACTGGGTTATAATTTTGAGCATCTAAATAGGGTTCATACTTGTGCTTTTATAAATATGTCCTGGAACCTTATTCAAGGCTTCGACCTGTCGGTAGGAATGTTTCTTTCTGGAGGACTCTGCGAATCTTTTTAATTTTTTTTTGGAGAATTTTGCTGTAGCGCTTCACATGAAAAAGACGCACAAAACATTTGCAAGAATCTCATTTTTGTATCCATCAAATTAACTGTAGCCTTAAGTACATATTATTATTATTATTTGCTGATTTTTTAGAAAGAAAATTTTAATTGATAAAGAAAAGTGCCCAATACAAAAGACGCACCAGAAAAGAAAAGAGAAACCCGACGTCTTCGTGAATAGATGAAGGTTACATCCCATAAGAAAAGGAGTTAGTCAAAACTTAGAAACAATATAAGAAATAAATGAGTAGAGAAAAAGAAAAAACATCCCTATATCAGGAATTGGACGACCTTATGTAGGAGGGCGATCCTACATCTGTAGATATGATAAAGCACCAATGAGACGGCACTCGAAGAAACGCACTAACGAAAATGAATAAATTGACCAAAAAGTCGAAATCAAACTCGATTGTAATAACACGAAGTCAAATGTGATTCCCAACAAAATTTAAATTATACTAAAAAACAAAGAAAAAGAAAGGACCACCATTCACATTCAAACAACAAATTAGTCACAACAGAACATGACCTGCACACAAAACGAGACGAAGCAATAGAAACGCAACGACATCGGACCACAACGGCAACGCCACTGACAGCCGACCCTCCACAGCCGCATGCCATCGCTCTTGCCGCAGCACACCGCCACATGCACACTGGTGTGCAAGCAGCCACGCATCCTCCAACCATTGCACATTGTCAATCTGGTTGCCACGTGAATGATCTGATCGCCATGAACCCCGGAGCGCCAACAGAAGCTCGATCGGAGGAGTACCAATAGCACCGACCAAGCCACAGCAGAAAAGCCTCGCAGCATGCGACAACTGCCATCGCCACTGGTTGGAGCGCACATCGTCGTCACACCCACGTCGGCTGCAACGCCTACGATTGGCTATGCATATTAATCTTGAGGAAGACGGAGTGTTAGAGAGGAAGGGGGAGGGGATCTAGACAGCGAGGGGGGACCTTGATCAGCCCCTACCGACCGATCAAGGCCCCCTACCAAAGCATAGTTTGGCACTCGAGAGAGAGGAAGAGGAGAGAAGATGAGTTGAGGAAGGGCAGCTCTGATCGAGACCTTAAGTACATATTATAAATATACTATGGAATCGTAGACTTGCTGACCGTTTATAGGAATGTGTTTTCGTAGAAGATTACATGAGACTCCTAGTTTGGGGAATTTCTCTGGCCCTTCACATAAAAAAAAAATCAAATTATTTCATGACCTCCGCTGAAACAACTAGAATTTCTTGCACACACTGCTCGATCGTATGAGGTTCCACGATATATATATATATGAGGCGGCTAAAATTCTAAATCTACGGGCCCCCATATACATATCATATATTTTTATTTTTGTGGGTCGTAGACTTTGAACTGTAGCCTTGTGTTTATCATACAAGTTATGCCGTGGGACCTCACACAAGCTGTCCATAGGAATATTGTTTTCTTCCAGAGATCCAAATGAATCTCATGTCAGCAGAATTTTGTTGCAGTCCATCTCCTAAAAAAGAAGTAAAAGAAAAAAAAAAGAAAACCGTAAAGATGACCTCCGAAAAACCGTAAACGCCACTGTCTCCCAAAAATGTTCCACCGAACACGTACAGGCGTTCCGCGCTCAGCATATCATACGTAAGGCTGTAGTTTTAACAGCATGGCTGATAACGAGTACGGAAATATTTGGCGTAACGTATTCTGTAATATATGATAAAATTAATTGATTGATTCATGAAAATTAATAGGATGAAAATTAAATATATCAAAATATGTCGGATGAAATTGATTTTTAATTGGTTGAAATTAAAATAAATTAGTTAAAAATTAAAATATATTAATTGAAAATAAAAATATAATGATGTATTTTATTTTTTATTTATAGGTTGAAAATTAAATATACCAAAATATGTCCGGTAAAATTGATTTTTAATTGGTTGAAATTAAAATAAATTAGTTAAAAATTAAAATATATTAATTGAAAATGAAAATATAATGATGTATTTTATTTTTTATTGATGAAAAATAATTTTTCACTTGAAATGTAATTTTTCATCTATAGGAAGTGATTTTTTATTTAGAAAATAATTTTTCATAGGTAAAAAGTGACTTTTACCGATGGAAAATCAAAATACATCGAATGAAAATGTCACTTTCATCAATACATTGCAAAATACATTTATTTAATTTTTCACTAATAATAATCGAAATGTACAAAAACATATGTGATGCATTTTACAATGCACTGGTATGACACTGATTTGTATCGATGCAAAATGATTTAGGATAATTTTATATAGATGTAAAATAATTTATAATAATTTTATGATAACACAAAATAATTAATGATAATTTTACACTAATGTATCATATCAACACATTACAAAATACATCAACTTTACGTTTTTATATCCTGCATCCATAATAATATATACATATAATAACAATAAAGATGGTGTTTATGACGACCCTTTACAAACGGAGAAAAATTTACGCTTATGTTTATTCGCACTATGGAATAAAGAATGTTGTGCAAATATATTTAAAAGAATAATACAACAATATTATGTACTGCAAAACATGTTTATGACATTGGCTTTTTTTTTTTTTTTTGCAGTTGAAAAACTTCATTGATAGCCAATCAAAGTACAAAGTATGTGAGAGTTCATCTACAATTCCTCAATACTCTGATCCAAGTAACATGCGAGAGTATGAGTAGGTTGAACAATTGACCTATGAGCTTTAGACAAGAAGAAACAAGGATTTTCTTGAAGTATAGACATACATTTTTATACCACATACCTTAACCTCCAAGGTGGCTGTGATAGGGCATTAATATGGTTGATTGGGTTAACCGCATTTGAGAGAATCACAGTTGCCAACAACCCATGCTGAATGGCCAAGAGCAAGCCATTATGAATAGCCCAGGTCTCTACCTTAGCACTGCATGTTGTATTCACACGTTGGGCAGATGCAGCAGAAATACCACTGCAGTCATCCAACAGGACTGCTGCAGCCATTGAGTGACCTTCCCCCACCGCAGCATCCACCATAATCAAAGGTGATACATCACAAGTAGAGGTTCTCATTGATGCCTCTTCAGTAATGGGAGCACTGCTATGATTCAAGGACTCCAAATTGACTCAATAGAAGATTTTTTTTTACAGCAGTCACTACCACCATTCATCACCACACTGCACCTATGCTTCCACAGAGTATGTAGCATATAAAAAACAAGGTTTCTTGTCATCCCAGCTACTTCAAAGTTCCTTGATATCTCCTTAACAACATCTCATTGTGAGCCGGTTTGAGGAAAAACCACAATTCCCCAATAAAACCACATTGCCTTGCCGAAAGTACATCCAATAACTAGATGTTCCTAGCTAAACAAAATGGGCAATTAGTATCATCAATACCCATTCTTTTGGCTAGGAGAGTTTTCGATGGGAGCACCGCAATAGTGGCTTTCCAAAGAAAAAGTTTAACCTTCGGTGGAAGACCTTCCAATGCCCAAACTTCCTTACAGTGCATAACTTACACCATACTTAGACCACTCTGCACATTGAATTCACTAAGCATGGTTATATAGGCTGACTTAAGAGAAAATTTCCTTTTGGATGGGGTTTCTAGATGAGGATATCATCTCCTTGATTAATAGGTGTATTAACAATATTTTTTGCAACTTCATCAGAGAAATAGCTATAAACTTTTACTACCCGCCAACTACCATCATCCTTATTTATAAAATCTGCCAGTGAAGATATATGTAAAGCTTCACTTCTTGTAGGAAAAGGGTTGGATTCAGATTCAAGCCAAGGATCTGACCATACATTAATTTTATCTCCTTGGCCCACTAACCATAAGACATTCTTAAATAAAATATCTTTGATGTTTGCCATGGCTTTCAGGAAGGGTGAGTCAGTAGGCTTCTGCATAAATTCCCAGGAATTTCCCCTTAATTTGTAACCGCCACCATCCCTCCTGATTTGCACATAAGGTCCAACCCATTTTGAGCAAGAAAGCCAAATTGACTAGTCTGGTGAATCTGAAACCCAGACCTCCCAAATATTTAGGCAAACAGAGAGATTTCCATGCTTTTAAGTATATGGGTTTCTTTCTCTCCGAGACACCCCACCAAAAATCTCTCGTCAATCCATCCAGCTTTGCACAAAGTTTCTTAAAAAATAAGTTTGTAGTCACTAGGTGAGAAGGAATGGATGCAAGTGCTACTTGGATAAGAACTCCTTTGCCAACTTGTGATAAAACTCTCTTTTTCCATCCCGCCAACTTGCCTGCATACTTTGATAACACCAAATCACTTGACTCCTTCTGATTGGAATTGTCCATAATAGGAGTGCCCAAGTATATTTTTCTTCATCTGATCAACTTTAATAACTTCAATTACCTACTTTTGGATACTCCTTGGGGTGCCTTTACTGAAAAATACTTTAGATTTATGGAAATTGACCTTTTGACCTGAACAATTTTCATAGCCACTTAGGATCTCTTTAATTTTTATGGCTTCATCAATAGTTGCTCTTGCAAAAACCACAATATCATCAGCAAACATGAGGTGCGTAATGTGTGGGGATTGCTTACTCAACTGATATCCTGATAATGTTTTCTCATATAGGGCTTTGTCTATACTTCTCATAAGGTAAGCCAAGAATAGAATAAATATTTATGGGGAGAGAGGACACCCTTGTCTTATTACCCTAGATGGAACAATGACTTCAGTTGGTTCCCCATTAACTAATGCAGAAGTTATACAGGACATAATGACTTTGATTAGGGGAGTTGGGATTCTTATCTGTTCCAAGCAAAACCTGACAAAATCTCGTTCCATTCTATCAAAGGCCTTTTCCATATCCAGCTTTAAAGCTATAGATCCTTTTTCCCTCCTGGACTTCCTATGTCATGAATGATTTCTTTGGCCAAAACAACATTGTTTGCAATTTTCCTATCTGTCAGAAAACCAGACTGTCTGCTTGAGATAATTCGCATTAGTATAGGCTTGATCCTTCTAGCAATAATCTTAGATACCAATTTATATAGTGTGTTAGTCAAGCTGATGGGGCCTAAAGTCTTTTGGCTACTTTGGAGTCTGCAATTTCGGCACTAAAGCAATAAAAGTCTCACTCATCGCTGGCATTATTTGACTGCAGAAACAATTATTCACAAATTCTATAATCTCTTTTTTAATCGTATCCTAGCTATGCTGATAAAAGAAGGTTGGAAACCCATCTGGCCCTGGGCTTTTGTAGGGGTGCATGGAAAATATAGTGTTTTTAATTTCTTCCTCTTCAGGAATTTGCTCACACCACCTTTGATCTATATCAGTAGCCCAGTCTTGTGTGGAGAACAAGTACTCAGGAGTACTCCCATTAATCTGAGAAGTAAAAAGATCCTTGTAAAAGTCTACAAAGACCTTTTTAATCTGTTCCTGCTTTGCTGTTTCATCAGCATTTGGACAAATAATCCTATCAATGGTGTTCTTCCTTACCCTATTCTGGGCATATATATGATAATATTTGGTATTCCTGTCTCCACTTGAAATCCATTCCTTCCTCAATCTCTGAAACCAGTGCATTTCCTCCCGTCGTAACACTTCTTCATACTTTTCCTGTAATTGTTTTTGCTTTTCAGGTTCCTCATCTAAGGACTGCCTACCTTGAATTTCAGCTAATTAAGATTGAATGTTTTCTTTTCTCTTCTTCCAATTAGTCTCAGCTTTGGCATTCCAAGCATTAAGGTCTTGCTTCAACTACTGGCCTCTCTCCTAAATGCATACCCTAGGGCCCAAGGTTGCCCATCCCTTCTTGACAATATTTTCATAATCATCTCTGAGACTCCATTCCACTCCATATCGCCAAACACTTTTTTTATTTTCCTTTCTCTTACCAACCTCAACAAAATGGGATTATGATCACTCTCAATTGCTGGTAGATTTAAAACACCCGCATTGGGGTACTTTAAAGACCAATCAAGCGAGGCAAAGACTCTATCAAGTCTTTCCTTGATTAGGTAATCCGATTCCTTTTATTAGACCAGGTGAAAGCTTGCCCCGAAAAGCCCAGATCTAGTAGTCCCAACATAGTAGTGAAGGATCTCAAATATTGAAATTGTCTCGTAGGGGTTGTCATTCCACCACACTTATCAGTAGAAGACAAAATTGCATGGAAATCACCAATGCATACCAGTTGCTCTGCATAGCTTGACAATAACCTTCCCATCCTCTCCCAAAATTTTTTCCTATGGCTTTGTTTTGGAGTGCCATAAATACAAGCCAAATACTAGGAAACTTCACATTCTCTTATATTAAGCAAAATACAGTGGGCTTCAGAATACATAATATTCACATTGAGACTATCTGCATACAAAAAACCCATCTCTCCTGACATACCATTCGCTGACATAGCAAACCAGCTGTAGCCTTTTAGTTTTTTACATACTTTACCAAAATTAGCTCTACTAAGATGGGTTTTAGATATAAAGGCCATAACATCTTTAGTAGCTTTCAAAAGGGATTTCATATGTTGAATTGCCATGGATGACCCTAAACCACGACAATTCCAGGATAAGATGTTCATTTATCCCAGAGCAGCTGATTTGCCCCAGCTGCCATAGGCCTTTCATCAGACCGACCTGCTCTTTGCTCACTGCTAAGTCCATCAGGATCCTCTTTCCTCCTTTTATTCATTTGCGTGACTTCTATCACCTTGTTCTCTCTAGCCTTCCTTTTCATATTTTGCCTTGAAACCACGAGGCTGTCTGGTTCAAAAATGCTCTGATCCATCATGTGTTCATCATATGCTGCTTCAGTTTGTTGCTCTTCCCCAGAAGTTAACAGAGGCTCTTTACTTTTTTCAACACTTCCAGTGGCCATACATCCCCAAACCTCCCCCCTTGCCTACTTCGAGAGGATTTAGGTAGCTGTTCAGGGGTTAGGCCAGTGCTCTTAGCAAGGTGAACAATTCTCTGCACTTCCTCTTCATGCTCAGTCTAATATCCAACACCAGGCTGCTGAAATGCCATCTCTCCCATCTTGGCTGCCACCACTCTTTTTTTAGCTCTTATTTCACTGTCATTTTTTCTGAATTTCATCTTCCAAAGCCCTCCTAATTTCCAGCGACTTTATCTCCTGCATTTCACTTTTTGCTTCCAGGTAGATACTGCAGTCCCTGTGCACATGCCCAATTGTACCACAACAAGCACAGATTCTTGGAAAACTCTCATACCTCAAGGGGATTAAAATGGAATCTCCTTGAAGGAGATCTAGTCTACATTTACTAATCAGTGGTTTGCTAGTGTCCATTACAACTTTCATTCAAACAAACCTTCCTCCCCTCTTTTCATCGAGATCTACATCAATGATAGCCACAGAAGCAGATTCAGCTCTCATCAGCACAGGTCTGCACCTATTTTTGGTGGTATAGCAAAAAGCTGTACCCACAATGTGACTGTGTTAAGTTCATATTCTGAAGGCCTCTTCCCTTGCTTAGCAAATTCCATCGCCACCATGTCCTCCTCAAAATGCCATGGCGTTTTGTTCAGCACCATTCTTACATCAGCTTCACTGTTAAAGAAAGCTATCCATCTTTTCTCCGCCATCTCATATATGACTGGTGGCTTGCTGAAGTTCCAAACACGAGTGAAGACCTCAATGACTGACTTGCTTCTAGGCTTTTTGTCCGTGATAACTGTGAACATAATACATCTCCTCCACATCTTGGCATCAGTTAAGTCATTCTACCCAACAACAATCTCAGCTATCTCCTCCTGCTGATGGAGTAACTTCCGGACTCCTTCGACAATGTCGAGATCGTCTCGACTATCCATACTACTATTTGTTGGAAAAATATAGCACCAACACTTACAAGACAAACATATACAACAATAGTACCCACAGAAAGTTCACTTGTAAAGAGGACAAGGAGTTCCCCTTTGTAACAACATACCCATAAAATAAAAGTGATAGAAATGGATATAAGAGATGAGTTAAAGAGGGGAGAACCACGACAGACTGGAAAGAAGCTTGGCCCTCCAACCCATGTCACGCCTTCTGTCCAACTGCAACTCCTTCGGGTCCACCAGCAAGGTGGCAAGTAGCAACAAGATGAGAAAACCTAGGAGAGAGAAAAAAGAAACGCACCCACAAGCGGTGGAGGGACAATCACCTTTCCGTCGAGGACGAAAGGAGAACTGCTCATGACATTGGTGTTGAAAGAGCTAATTCTATCCTGATTTCAAGTCGCGTAAAAGTAGATATACCTGGTTGAATTTGGTTTTTCTAATTGAAGAATTCAGTGGGGCCCTCTAGGCTTACGTGCCCATTTACAACATTGGATTATGTGGTCACTTACTACATTGGACTTGGGTCAAGTTTTGTTTTCGACCTGCAGCCCCCTTTAAATTAGTCGGAGAAAGCCAATGCTTTATATAACCATTAAAAGTTGAGGTTTCTCCATATTTGTCTGTGTAAATTTTGAAAAAGATATATATATCTTTACTTATTTTGTATATATATACATACCTTTTGTTACGATTTAGTTTTCGAATCCTTATCGAAATCGAGACTGGCTCGTCTCGATTAATTACATGATCTAGCCATCTAACGAGAAATAATCAAAAACATAAAATAAACTACATTCACACATGCAATATAATTAAGTAGAAGTAAAAATGAAACAGTAAAGGAAAGTAGAGCAACTGTCTCAAAATAGTACATGCCACCACAACAATAACAACGGAAATGAAACAGAAAGTAACATGAATAGTAAAATAGATGTCCATTATGCACTACAACAGTAGAAAAATGAAAGAGCTGGAAAGAAACGACTATGGCTGGGTTCGGCTGGGTCCAGCACCCTCTGCAGCCGGAAACTCGGGCTGCTCAACTCCTAGTCTTGAACAGGGTTACGAAAAGACAGAGTTAGCGAACGTTGAGTAGAGTGGTGTTTACATTATTTATGTACAAGTAAAGTAAAAACAAACAAGCAGGTTTTATTCTTATTTCTATTTATCTCATCTATGTATTTCTGGTTCATCTATTTCACAAAGTATCCAAGTATTTCTTGATCTTACTTATTCCTTGTGGGAATGATCTTGATTACAGTCTTTTCCGTGGAGTAGAAGGTACACGTGATGCTCTTCTGGTCGAGAGAGTCCCCCGCAGTAGTCCTACACCCAGTCAACCATCCCGAGGTCATTATCATGATGTAGTGGTGACTATGGCAAGCATGATAAGCGCATGGGTAGCTACCTTACACTGGCACGAGGTCAGTCATTTCCGCTAGCGGGTACGCCTAAGGTATAGTACGGAATAATATAGGGCCTTGTCCTCTCAGAACAGGGGTCTCGCTCCTAAGAACCAAACAAGGGTCTCTCCCTTCCACAGTTCGCGTACCCTCGTCTGACTAACCTGGTTTGCCCAGTAGGCCTAACAAAGTCGGTGCAGGGTGGCTAGCTTAACCACAAGCCCCGTGGGGTGGCTAGCTCCCTCCCTACACTAGTAGCACGCCTCGGTACCACGTACGCGAGGGCCAACAGGAGTTGGTGTAGAGTGGCCAATCCTAACCTCGGGTCTTAACCCAAGGGCAGCCAGCTCCACTCTGCACTAAAAGGGACAGTTGCTCTCCTTGGTACCGCGTACACAAGGGCCAGCTTACTTCCGGTCTACATTCCAGATTCCTTTCATACATAGGAGTTCTACTCCTAATTCCCCTTAGGATTCATGATCTTATTCATCTCATTTATCCATATTCAAATCTCATGTTTCATAACTCGTTCCTCATCCATATACAGGTAGCTCGTGTTTTCACAATTCGATTCTCAATCATATACATGCAACTTATGGTTTCACAGTTCAATTTCTCATTCACATACATGTAGCTCGTATTTTAACATATATCTCAAGTAAACAGAGTAGCTCAGTATTAGGCTCATACATTTCTACCCTAGGGTTCATTCCACATCCTAGAGTTTCAATCAATTTAATCTAAGCAAGCATATTCTTTATTTACATCTTAATAAATGAATTAAACTACTCTACCAGATATCACGGGAGGAATGGGGGCCTGCACCTCAGATCTCGTCATCTCCGCGGGCCCCGAACACGCCACCATCTAGTAACCTGTACCAGTGACTAATTTACATCATACGAGCTCAAAACAATAGGTACTCAACACGAACACGTAGAGAAACTCGAGTGGAAAACAACGGTACTTGGTTTGGGAAATCCAATTCTGTTTGGGCCCTAAACGGGCCAAAAACATGGTTACTGTCCAAAATCAGGCATCTGGGACTAGTCCCAGACGTCTTAAAAGACGTCAGATCTTACCTCATGTCTCCTACGATATCCTTAGATGTTCGGATCCCTCCGCGACTGAAATGACCCACCACCCCTTTGGCCATTTAAGACGTCTGGGATGTTCACCAGACGTTTGGAAATGCTTTTAGCGTGCAGCGTACGAGCACCGTACTTCCTCCCTCACCGCGCCTCATCGTGCCTTCTCCTGTGATGCCACTCCACGCCATGCCCACCTCTCCATCCCCCTCACCTCCTCTCCCTTTATATACCTCTCCCCCCTCCTCTTCATTGCCACCCCATAGTTGAGAGCGAGTGAGAGTAGAGTAAGAGCAGAGCACCTGAGCGAGAGGAAGCGCGAGAGCGGAGGGCGCAGCGCCGTTCTGCTGCAGCACCTGCAGGCAAGGGGAGCCAGAGCGATTTCGCGGAAGTCATTTTTCCACAGAATCAGACGGCTGGAGAGACACCCAGACGTCTCATCAAACGTCCAAAGGTAGGGTAAGACGTCTGGTAGAGATCTACTTTCCGTACTTTTCCTCTCTGACAAGTCCTGACAGTGTACGTGTATGTGTCAGAGGGCGGGAGCGTAGCCGAGGTAGTTCCAGACGTCCGGGAGCACCCCCAGACGTCTGACAAAGTCCTTGGACGTCAGCTTTGAGTTCCAAACGTCTGATAGCGGAACACCAAGAGAGGTATCCCTGAGAACTGTTTTAAGACGTTTGAGACCTTTCCTAGATGTCTGATTTCCGTCTGATAGCGTGTTTTGGGCCGTGTAAGGCCTATTACTATCGCTTTCTCGTAAACGAACCGTCTCTGTTTTCCATGCGAGTTTCTCTGTATAATGATACCTCGTTTTTATCTTTCTGAACCTTTTGACCCATCAATCCATGTTTTAGGTCTCCAGTTCGTCGGGTGTACGGGACCTGTGGAGACGTCGGGAGCCACTGTACGAGCCCCCATTCCACCCGATTACCCAGGTAGAGTGGTTACAACCTTAAATCTCTAATTTAATACATGCGAGTAAGTAATCCTAGGACTTGAGATGAACCCTAGGAAGGAATAAACGTATATTCGAGAATAAATTCTTGAACCCTAAGTCTTGGCATGAACACTAGGGTTAGAAGAACTGCATGTGAATGATTGAGTAATCGAAAACTACCTATTTTTAGCTAAAATGGACCCTTATTGCATGTGAACGATTGACTAATCGAAAACTGCCTGTTTTTAGCTAAAAAGGACCCCTACTGTAATAAAATGAAAATTTAACTGTTGTTCCGAACATTTCAACCCGGATGTAATAAAGAAATTCCTGTACGAAACCCACAGGGAATGTAAACAAGAACACCGTACCTCGAAGAACCAGATGGTTCTGGGAATTTGCTGCCTATGGACAGCTGTTAAGGGAGGTAAGTTGACCTTCGTGTACATGGTATCGAAGAGAGTAACTATCCCTTGTAATGTAGAGGGGAGCTTGCCGCCCTTGGGTTGGGACCAGGGGTGGGTTTGGCCACTCTACGATGACTCTTACTGGCCCTTGTGTGCGTGGTACTAAGGTGAGCTACTTAGTGTAGGGGGAGCTATCCGCCCCAGGGGGCTCGGGGCTAGGTATGGCCACCCTACATCGACTCTCGTCAGCCCGTTGGGCAAACTGGGGTAGTCGGATGAGGGTATACGAACTGAGGAGGGGCAAGACCCCTGTCCTGTTCTGAGAGGGCAAGGCCCTACACTGTTCCGCATTGTATGTTGAGGCGTACCCGCTAGCGGAAACGACTGACCGTGTGCCAGTGTGGGGTAGCTACCTGCGCGTTTATCACGTGTGCCGTAGTTACCGCTACGTCACGACCGTGACCTCGGGGTAGTAGACAGAGTATAGGACTACCACGGTGGGACTCCCTCGGCCAGGAAAGTGCCACGTGGGCATCCTATATCACGGGAAGCTTCACGCAAATCATTCCTATAGGGAACCAGAAGATTAATTAACAAATCCTAATTAGATATCTCTACGCACCCACATGTATAATTTAATTAGAAAATGGAAAACTTTATGTTAATGCATGTTACTTCTTAGCCACCACTCTACTCAGCTTTAGCTGACTCCAGTCAAATATATTCTGTACAGGTCAGGGATTTGAGCAGCCCGAGTCACCGGCTGCTGAGGACGCTGGGCCTAGTCGAGCTTAGCTTTAGTTTTACTGCTTGATAGTGAGTTTTATAGTTTGTATTCTGTTACATGTACTCTTTGATGTGATGGCTGTAATATCATTGTTCTCTTTCCACCTGTTGAAACTTTCTTTTTGCTTAGTTACTGTACTTGTGTGATTGTGGTTTGTTGAATGTTACTTGGTTATTTCATGTTGGACGACTAGATCTTGGGATAAATCGAAGAGAGCCAGTCTCAGATTTGTAGGGATTTAGGATCAGGTTGTGACAGCGACCGTCTGAGGGTAGCTCTAGACAACCGGAGGACGTCTTGCGACATGATCAGACATCCAAAAGTGCTTGGAAAATGCACCGCATGCCTTTCCAACGCCCTTCACCTGTGTACGAAAGCTGCATACCCATTCCCAACCCAACATTTCCTGTGCTACGATCTGCATGGTGGAAAGTAGTGCAGGAAACACGTACCTTACACGATATTATGCTTTCATACGTCCAGTTTCAGCTCTGGACGTCCTGGTGCCTCTTTAGACGTCTGGTCGATGCTCCAGATGTCTGATACTGGAACTTTTCCAGTACCAGAATCTCCTCCGCGACGCTGCTCTCCTCGCAACGCCGTCCGCAATGCACCGCAGCAGCTTCAGCAGTTGTAGAGGGCTAGGAGGTTGCCTCCCCGAGCCCCTCCTCCTCGTGTGTGTGCCTGCCACTGACCGTGCGAGCTCTGCCGAGCTCTTGAAGGTCCACCGACCTTAGTCCTCCTCTCTTACGCTCTTCCTTCCTCTCTCTCCCTCGCACCCTCTCGTTCTCCCTCGCTCACCCTCTCTCTCTCTCCACGGCTGCATAAGGAGGACAGCTGGAGGTGGTGGTTGGTGGAGAGTGGCGTGGGTGAGGGGAAGAGGGTGCTTAAATAGGAGGGGATTAGGGTTTAGGGGTGAGGGGTGTGGAGGCAATAGAGAAGCGCTGCGTGCCACCTACGTGCAAAGTGCAAAGGAACGTATGAAAATTCCCACTTTCAGACGTCCGAGCTTGTGTCCAGATGTCTGGACAGATGTCTGACTGAAACTCCAAATGTCTTATCCGACTAAAAAGGCAACGGGTCGTTTCACCTTTTGTACTGACATATATGTCCCCTTTAAATTTAGTTTATTAAATTACATACTCATGAAAATCTTGGAGTAAAAATTAAAGGTTTTTTTCAGAAAGGCCTTAAGTTGCTTTTCTTTTTTCAAAAGCAATCTCTCTACCTCCCATCCTTAATCTCCTCCACCTGCCATCCCTCATCCTCCCTTGCGACGATCATGATGGTGATGGTGACCACGATGGTGTAAGGAGTAGTAGCAGGAGGGGCTAAAGGAGAGGGGGAGGCAAAAGGGTGGAGGTGCACAAGCGGAGTAGGGGGGTGTGGACGGTGTTGTGGGGGTCGAGGGGTGAGAGTCAAAAGGCGTGAGGAGGGTTGAGCAGAGGAGGCATGTGATGAGAGACTCATCATGAGCCCTAACTAGCTCATTTTGACCTAAGAAAGAGAATAAGAGCTCCAACATAACTTAGAGAAGGGCTTAATTCAAGGAATAAGTATTCTGAGAAGAAAACATGAAATAAAGGTTAAAACTGTAATTTTAACATTGCAGTACATAAATGGGATTTCTCAGAGGCAAAACATAGGTCAAATGGTCTGAATAAGATAAAAAGTGGGTTGGTTCAATCATGAATGGGTTCATGTGCAGTCAATGAATTAAATGACATTCTGTAACCCTAAAACAGACCCGCTTAATTCAACAAGGTTTTGGTCAGGATAAAAATCAATTAAATCCTCTAAAATTCATGAAAAAATATCCCCTAGGGTTTAGAACCTTCAATTTGGCCTTTAGAACCTATTTTGACCTAGATTGGGGTCCTAGCTCATCAATTGACCTAATTTGGGTTTTTATGCAAAATATCCAGTCAAACGTGGTCAAACCTAAAATCCAACTTCACCATTGGATTCCTTAGATCCAAATTAGGTTTTTTACAAAATTTGGACCTAAGGGGAGGTCATCTTGACCTACTTTGCAAAATAGTACACCCAATTACATTTTGGTCCCTATCTTTTGAAAACTATTGCACAGACCCCCCTAACTTCCTCACCACTCTTACAAACAGGTCCCTCTACCATTAATTGGGAGAAATCCTACTCTGGCGAGGAATGGAGGGGGAGTGCTCCCTGATTCCTCAGAGATCTCCTTTCAGATTTGGAAGGGAGATTCTTTGAGGAATTCCCTTCCATCTGAGCTTGATCCTAATCTCTGATTTGCACCCAATCTCTCGTGCAAACGCATGAGAGATTTGGGTCTCTAACTGATTCCTTCTCTGGCGAGGACTCGCGTGCTTGGAAGCTTGTGTTACGACTTGATTCTCGAATCCCTACAGGACACGAGAATCGGACTGACTCGACTGATCCCAAGACCCAGTCTTCCAACGAGAAAGTAACCAAAAAGCAGTAAAATAAACCACATTCACTATGCAAGTAACGAACAGTAACAAAAGTACAGCAGTAAAGAAAGTAAACTACTACAGTACACACCACCACAACAGTAGAGAATTAAAAACAGGTACAGAAATATGAAGTTTACAATAAAAGAGTACAAAAGTGTAACAAAATACTCACTACTACAGGAACGGGTACTGCACAAGTACAACTATTGGGCTCTACTAGTCCCAGACCCTCCGCAGTTGTAGGCTCGGTCTGCTCAACACTTGGACCTGAAAAAGGTGGTAAGTATGACATGTCAGTGAAACGCTGAGTAGAGTGGCAACCAGCTAGCTAAGAAAATAGTAAAGGTGGACAAGTAGCTGTTGTTTTTAATTTCTTTCTTTATTTTACTCTTTCTTGGTTTATTTCTCAAGTCTTTCTCTTGATCTCGAATGTTGCTCGTGGGAACGATCTTGATTGCAGTCTTTTCCGAAAAGTAGAAGTAGGCACGTGGTGCTCTCCTAGCCGGGAGAGTCTCTCGTGGTGGTCCTACCCTCAGTCAACCACCCCAAGGTCACTGACAGACTAACGGTGACTACGGCACGCGCGATAAACGCACGGGTAGCTACCCCGCACTGGCACGCGGTCAGTCGTTTCCGTTAACGGGTGCGCCCAAAGCATAGCATGGAACCAGTATAGGGCAGAGCCCTCTCAGTAACAGGGGTCCAGCCCCTCCACAGTAACCAAACAGGGGTCTTGCCCCTCCACAGTTCGCGCACCCTCGCCTGACTACCCTGGTTTGCCCAGTGGGCCTAACAAGTCGGTGTAGGACAGCTAGCTGAACCCCGGGCCCCGTGGGGTGGCTAGCTCTCTCCCTACACTAGTAGCTCTCCCTGATATCGTGTACGCGAGGGCCATAGAGTCGGTACAAAGTGGCCAATCCTAACCCCAGGTCCCAACCCTAGGGTGGCTAGCTCCGCTCTACACTAAACAGGGGGACAGTCGCTTTCCTTGGTACTCCGTACACAAGGGCCAGCTCACTTCCCATTTACTTTCCCAGTTCCATTCTATTTATTTCCAAGAGCTCTACCCTAATTCCTCGTAGGGTTCATGCTCATGTTTCTCAGGCCAAGCCATATTAGGTTTCATCATTTCAGGTTTATTCGCATATAGCATGTGTTTCCAATGTTCAAACTTTCTTTTCCAATATATATACATGCAGCTCGTATTTAATTTCAAACAATAAGAATTTCATGTAGCAGTTACTAACAACAGTACTCTACATTTCACAGGCAACTGTTATCCAGTTACAGGCAGTTATTATTCCATCTACTCATTTCAAGACTGCATTTCAGGCATTTAATACAATCGTTCCAGTGTTTCTAGTCATAGGATTCATGCCATACCCTAGGATCTATCATCTAATCTAGTTTTTAGGTCTTAGGATTCATGCCATACCCTAGGATCTATCATTCAATTTAGTTTTCAGGTCCTAGGATTCATGCCATACCCTAGGATTTATCATTTATTTTAAATACGCATTTATGTTTGTAATTAACTAAGGGAAGCCACTCTACCCACAAAACTGGGAGTAATGGGGGCGTGATCGGTAGGTCCGCGTGCCTCCGCAACCCTCAAGTCCACAACAGAACGAGGTCCTAACACAAGAATCAACCACAAGAAACCACTCAGAACATGATAACAAGCATTCCAACAAGTAGAGGAACTTATACGAAGAAGAACGGAATCTTAAACGCGGAAATCAGACCTCGAACGGACCCTAAACGGGTCAAAAATGACAATTTTGACTTAAATCAGACATCTGGAACATCTTCCAGACGTCTTAAAAGGAACCCAAAACCATACCTCACTCTGCACCGCTCCTCAGACGTCCAGGGATCTTGCTGAACCGTCTGGACCTAGTTCTAGACGTCCGACCACCTCTTCGGACGTCTGGAGATGCTCTCCGCCATCTAGTGCCTTGCCCAGACGTCTGAACTGCGTGGGAGGGCGTGTCCCCGCGCCTTCCCGAAACGAATCCTGCACGTGCGATGGAAACTTCCTCAACACGGCACGTCTCAGAACCTCCACGGAACGGCCTGCATGGCCGTATCCGCAAAAGGAGGTATAGGAGGAAATACGTACCTTTCAGTCGTCTGGAGCTCCCTTCAGACGTCGCCTACGTCGTTTGGATGTAGGTCCATACGTCTGATTCTGGGAAAAATCCTAGAATCATAACCTCCTTCGTCTTCTTCCTGCTGCGCGTGGCCGCACCGCGCTCGTCCGCCCGCTGCCCGAGCTGCAGCACCACTGGAGGAAACCTCCCCAGCACAACGTTCCTCCGTGCGCACGTCGGCCGGCCTCGAACTGCTCCGGCGAGCTCTCTCCCTCACGGCATGCGCTCTCTCTCCTCTTCCCTCTCGCTGCACCTCTCCTCTCTGCCACTGCACCCGGTAGCAGCTGCTGCCCTCGCTCTCGCGTTGGAGGAAGGAGGAGACGGGTGGATGTGGTGAACGAGGGAGAGGGGAGAGGAGTATTTGTAGGCGTGGGGGAAGGCGTCTGCAGGTCAGCGAGGGGAGAGAAAGAGAAAAGGGTGGCGGGGTTTCAGTCTGCGCGTGACACACGCGCAGACTCGTGATCATACGCACGCAAAAATTTATTTCCAAACGTCTGGGAAGGCGTCCAGACGTCTGGACCAACTCCCAGACGTCTTAAAGTGTTTTGATGTCACGGGTCTTAACAACATAACAAACTCAAAGGAAGTTTCGTCCCCGAAACTTGCGCTGACTAGGGTGTGGAAAAAGAACAATATATGCATAACAAACTCAAAGAGGACCAAAGCCGGTCCGAAAAGACATACCCTCAAAGAACTCTGGGTACCACTCCTGCATCGCCGCCTCAAGCTCCCAAGTAGCCTCCTCGTACCGTTGGCTCCTCCACAAGACCTTCACCAGGGGTACTTGCTTCTGTCTCAGACTCCAGATGGCTCTGTCAAGAATCTGTACTGGCCGCTTGGGGTAGGTCAGGTCGTCACCCACCTCGACGCTCTCGTGGCTCAGAACGTGACTGGGATCAACGACGTACTTCCTAAGGTTGGACACGTGGAACACGTCGTGCACACCATCCCAGACAGTAGTGGCAGGTTCGTTGTGTACACGGACGTCTCTTTGCAAGGATTAGGGAGTGTGCTCATGCAGAGGGGTCACGTTGTTGCTTACGCTTCGTGGCAACTAAAGCCCGATGAGCATAGCTACCCTACCCACGACCTGGAGCTGGTAGCTGTCATCTTCACATTGAAGACTTGGAGGCACTACTTGTACGGTGAGACCTTAGAGATTTTCATAGATCATAAGAGCCTCAGATACTTGTTTGATCAGAAGGAGCTCAACATGAGACAGAGACGTTGGTTGGAGCTCCTGAAGGACTATGACTGCAGCATTTCCTACCACCCGGGAAAGGCCAACGTGGTGGCTGATGCCTTGAGCCGGAAGGTGCCCGCACACTTGGCCAGTTTGCAGGTGCAGAGTTGGAGCCTCTTGGAGGAGATGGGCAGTTGGCGACCCCTGGAGTTACTGGGGCACTGTGGGGCAGTGACTGTGACACGACAGACGAGGCCAGAGCTGATAGACCGCATCATCACTGGACAGATGGTCGACCCATACTTGCAGTCGTTGCGTGACAGAGTACTGTCAGGAGACCCTGGGGACTTCTCCTTTACAGACGAGGTGCTGCGCATGAGGGGACGTTTGTGGTTCCCAAGGACGAAGAGCTTTTGAGAGAGCTCCTGACTGAGGCACACAGTTCCAGGTTCACCATACATCCCGGAAACACAAAGATGTACCATGATTTGAGATGCGACTTTTGGTGGAGGGGAATGAAGCGGGATGTAGGTGAATTCGTACAGCAGTGTTTAGTGTGCAAGCAGGTGAAGGCCGAGGATCAGAGGCTTGCAGGGCCGTTGCAGCCACTTCCAGTGCCAGAGTGGAAGTGGGAGAGCATCACCATGGACTTGGTGGTGGGCTTGCCCGTTACCCAGTGAGGAAACGACGCAGTCTGGGTGATCGTTGACAGATTGACGAAGATGACACATTTCTTGCCGATCTGAGTTACCTTGGGACCAGCACAATTGGTAGAGAGGTATATCCGCGACGTGGTACGTCTACATGCAGTTCCGCGGGAGATCGTATCCGACCGGGATACCCGTTTTACGTCCCAGTTTTGGGCTAAGTTTCAGCAGGCCTTGGGGACACGGTTGAGGTTCAGTACAGCATACCATCCCCAGACGGACGGACAATCTGAGTGCACGATACAGACACTTGAGGACCTTTTGCGTGCTTGTGTACTAGACTGGAGGGGCTCTTGGGAGGAGCACTTGCCCCTGGAGGAGTTTGCATATAATAACAGTTATCACTTGAGCATCGGCATGGCACCCTACGAGGATCTGTACAAACGGAGGTGTACGGCACCCTTGAGTTGGGTTGAGGTGGGGACCAAGTGGGAGTTTGGCCCCAGGCTGATTCGGCAGAGTCAGGAGGCGATCGAGCAGATTCACAGGCGACTCTGCACTGTCAGGAGCAGACAGAAGAGCTATGCAGATCAGAAATGCAGAAAGGTGCAGTTTGAGGTTGGGGACCACGTCTTCCTTCGCGTTTCGCCCATGAAGGGCTTGCAGCGGTTTGGGGTGAGGGAAGCTCACGCCGAGGTTTGTGGGACCCTTTGAGGTCTTGGAGTGGGTTGGACCCATTGCTTACAGGCTTGTCCTTCCTCCCCAACTTTCTGGTGTGTACTGTAGTAGTTTACTTTCTTTACCACTGTACTTTTGTTACTGTTAGTTACTTGCATGGTGAATGTGGTTTATTTTACTGCTTTTTGGTTACTTTCTTGTTGGATGACTGGGTCTTGGGATCAGTCGAGTCGGTCTGATTCTTGTGTCCTGTAGGGATTCGGGAATCGGGTCGTAACAGCTTGTCTTCCAAGCACAGGAGCCCCTGCCAGCATCTATAAAAGGATCCTCAAACCCGGCCGCACCTCTTTAGCTCGACTTGGCCAGAGATCCACCCTAATTTCATCTTCTTCTCCTCCGGTCAAGTAGTCCAGCAAGCTCCGACGAGCCTCCCTCATGTTTCTCGTCGCTCTGCCACAATACCAGTGGGAGAGTTGTCCTCACCATCTTCCTTCGCGTCACGCAACACCCGCGCGAGCATCTCTAGCCCCATCGTCGTCGCTGTCTTCCTCCACTGGACACCGTCTTCTTCGGTGACAGCAGGTACTGCCAGTAGCCACCTCTCCCCCTTCGTCCACTTAATTAGGTTAGACTTACTCCTCTCTATCCCGTTTTCAATTCCCCTCAATCTATTTCACAATTACCCCTCGACTGCCACTGTCCACCGCCATCTTCCCCATCTTCGGCCAACCTCCGGCGAGACGCACCCATCACTCCACACCCCCACACGTCTCGCCACCAACCTCACAACCTCCGTCATCAACCACTGAACATCTTCCACCCATCCATCGACCACCAACACCTCCCTAAACACCCCCCGACCTAACCCATAAGCACGGCCATAGGGTGACCTCGGCACGCATGCTTAGGCCGCCCCATGGCCTGCCACCTACTGTCCCACCTTCGCCTTGACACAGCGAAGCTTCCCATGTATTTTAATGGGGCCGCAAGGCCGTGATTGTGTGTGACAGATCTCACCACCTGCCGCCATTGATGCACACAGCAAGAAGATCGTGAGCTTCATCCCAGTTTGCACGCTCCAGGCATCAGGGTCCCAGGTGAAGCGGGATGAGTGCGCGACTTCATGCAGCCAAGCAATTGGTTTGGCGAGTGACCCATCAGTAGTAATCGAAGAAGGATTCCTGCGGGTGAAAGCGCAGAAGCAGGTGGGACATTTAGTCCCACCTCGTGAACGTATGAGCGTGGCACATGTGATAAATTGATTTTGTGTTTTACGTTATTCGCCTCAAGTCACATAGGGGTGAGGTCCCTTGCCCTTACCATGCCTCATCCGTGACACTTCCCCATGGATCTAGCACCTGACTCGATTAACCTATCCGTGCACTCCTCGCGCATCACACCCACGCCGGTGCGCCTGGACCTGGGTGTGCACCCAACTCGATTACCCGGCTCTAGGAGAGCGTATCGAAAAGAGAAATTGAGAGAGAGAGACGCGGGGGAGGGTAGGGATAGGTTTTGGTCTTCGGTGTGTGTGCAGGGCAGAAGGAAGAGGAAGGCGCAGCTGGAGCTAAGGCAAGGTGAAGCGAGGTTAAGCAGGGAAGGAAAGACTTAGCTGCAAAAGGAAGAAGAAGGAAGGAAGGCTAAAGGAAAAAGAAGAAAACGTTAGAGGAGGCAAGGTGAGTGAAGCTGACACTTAGCCGCAAATAAGAGAAGTTAGAAGAGAAGAAGGAAAGACAAGGCAGAAGGAGAGGCAAGCCAAAGAAGAAGAAGAAGAAAGGCATCGTGCGAAGAAAAATAAGAGCACCTGAAGCAGAGACAAAAAAAGAAGGAAGAAGAAGAAGAAGAGAAAGCTGCAAGGAAGAGGCCATCATTTAAGACGTCTGATCATAGAATCAGACGTCCAACTCTTTTATTTTTGCTATAAATTTAATTCATAAACTCTTGCATTTATATTCTGAATTAGGTTTTGAGTAATTCTAAGTGTTCAATTACATTATTGAGATTAGTGAATAAATTTCATTTGTTTCTTATGTTCGACCTCGGATACTTAGGTTTTCGAGTAATAAATTCTTATTTGTTGTCAACGCTTAGCCACCTATGCTACAACGCGACTGACTTATAAGCTCGACAAAGCGGTTGCAACAGTATGGGAGAGGAGGTGTTGGTGCAAGGGCACCATGATTGTCAATTTTGATGATAACAAAATACTTGTGTTTTAACATTTGCATTTGAGTTTTAGATTTCAGGAAAATACAAATTGTTACAAGTGTGAAAGACGGAGCTCAAGCTTGCATCCATTGCAGATTGGAGGAGCTTGACGAAAGAGGAGCCTTTGCTTGGAGTGAGAGCTTGAAGAAAGGAGATAAAAAATAGGATAGAAGATTATTCTTTTCATGTAATCTGTTTTTGTTATTCTTTGTCTTATTAGTAGTCCTAAGAACACTTGCACAACCCTAGGATACTTAGGTTTTTCATAGAGAACTTAGAAATCCAAGATAGCCTTCAGACAGCCTGATCAGACGTCCAATCCTAAAATCAGACGTCTGATTTTGAACTTTAAGACGTCTGAATGTTGTATTAGACGTCCAAACATTTAGGGTTGGACCTAGTATCTTCTGTCTGTTGATTTTAGATGACCATCCCTTGTCCAGACGTTTTAGCAAACGCTTGATGACATTGCCAAACATCCAATTAGTGGAATGTTGGCTTAGAAATTTGATCGTTGAACAACGACCCTTGATCTTCTATTAGACGTCCATAGAGGACCTCAATGTTTGATAAATAGATGTTAGCCCTCGATTAAGTCAAAATCACTTCTCTTGAGGGATATAGCCGTTTGTGCCTTGGGAAATCCATTCCTGCAATTAATTGGTTTTTAGACGTCCAGACTTAGTGTCAAATCTCCAACCTATCATCTGACTATCTTTCACTAGAACCCTATTTAGGTTTGACTCAAGTTAGGAAGGTAACCTGGCCTAGAATTAGACGTCTGGTATTAGGCTAGATGTCTTATAAGTGACTTCCAGACATCTGATAACCCTGTCAGAATCATTAATGATTCTAATTGTGGCCTGATTTGCCTTGGAATAATTCCCAATAGCTACCTAAGGCTTCGGCAGCCTTCGTAAACCTTTCTAGGCCTTCTATAAATAGAGGAGTACCCTTGCCTTGCAAACACACACCTTGAACAACATTTCCATATCATATTGTGTCCAATTGATCGTTAGAGGTGATCTTGCTCTCCAAGCTTTAGCTCTACATCTAAAGAGAACCATCCCAGCTATGCACCTGCTCGCCTGCCTACGATTACGAGAGTGACATTATGCTATCGCGTGGTTCACGCATCCACAGCAAGCCAACTCACTTCCACCAAAGGGAAGTATCCTTTACCTATAGTAGTTAGGTTTACCTTATACTTTGTGGCTCTATAGGACTGTTGCAGTTTATTGTCTTTGGGTTGGGTATTCGCTTTGCGAATTCGTCCCCATCACTAGACAAAAACCTTCTCGTGAAGAGGAAGGGTTTGAGGTACGCTACCCTCAGATTCAAAGTAGTGTGGTTGTATTAAGGTTGTACTACCCTCATTTAAGTAGTACGTTAGTGGATTTGATCGACTCAGTCGATAGGGAAATCCTAAACCGTGAAGAGGAGGGGTTTGAGGTACGCTACCCTCAGATTCAAAGTAGTGTGGTTGTATTAAGGTTGTACTACCCTCACTTAAGTAGTACGGTAGTGGATTTGATCGACTCGGTCGATAGGGAAATCCTAAACCGAGAGGTTTAGGTAGTGGTTTTTACCCGATTTGGGTTTCTACCTAAAAATCCTTGTGTACTTGTGATTGATTGCTTGTTGTGAGATTGTTTATATATTTTCGCATTTTATTTGTTTCACATAAATCTCACCCCCCTCCTGTAGGGGAAATTATAATTGGTATTAGAGTAGGTTCTTGCATTTTGGTGTAACAACCCGGCAAGGATCCAATGGAGGGAAGTAGCTTCGCGACAAGGATATCTAAGGGGCAGTCTACAACCCGTCCACCATTCTTCAACGGGAGCAACTACCCATACTGGAAGTTAGGGATGAAGATGTGGCTTCAAGATAATGACTTCACCATTTGGGCCCGATGAGAGACCCCGTTCGACATTCTGGAAAGACCCGCTAGGGCTACTTGCAGCAGCAAGTCCGGAGCTCTCTCTCAATGCCAAGATGATGAATGCTCTCTACTGCGCATTGAGCCCGGAGGAGTTCAACCGAATCTCACAGTGTGTCATTGCATACGAGATTTGACACACATTGGAGGTAACTCACGAGGGTACCTCCAAGGTAAAGGCTTCTAAAATTAATATCCTATTGCAAGATTTTGAATATTTTTCTATGAGACCTAACGAAACACTAAGTGAGATGAACACTAGAATCACTCTCATAGTAAATGGTTTGAAAGCTTTGGGTAAGACCTTTATCAAGGGGAAGCTTCAAGGAAAGATTCTTCATTCCCTCGAACTGGAGTGGAAACAAAAGGTCACCGCCATCAAGGAGGCAAACGAAGTAGAAGAGCTCAACATGGAGGATCTCCTAGGCAACCTCATGGCCTATGAGGAAAATTGAAGCAAAAGAAGAACACACCTGAACCGAAGCTGAGGAAGTCTCTCACCTTCAGAGCCGCTTCGGACATCGAGGTAAGTTCCAATGACTTAGACCTTCGAATTTTATTTAAGAAATTTTCTAAGTTTTTTAGGGATTCGAAGAGAGAAAACAAGGAAAAAGAAAGCCCAAATCGTTGCTATCATTGCAACAAGAAGGGGCACATTCTACCCGGATGCCCTCTTCTCAAGAAGGAGAAGTATAAGAAGAAGGTGTTCCAAGCAACTTGGGGCGACTCGAGCTCGGAGGAAGAAGAGGAAGATCCTAAGAAGAAGAATGAAACCACTTGCTTGGGTTTCATGGCCATCAGAAGCTATAGTGACTCCGACAATGATGAGGTAAATTCTAAACTTCAAGATGCCTTTAATGAACTCTATGAAATTAGTAAGTTATTAAGGGTAGAAATTAAGAACATTAAAAAGAATCTTAGCTTTCTAAAATATGAAAATGATAGGTTAGAAATACAACTTAAGGACCTAGAAAGTAATTATAGTTTTAATAATGAAAATTTGTGGTTAGAAAATAAAAACCTAATCAATGAAAATAGTAAGTTGATTGAGGAGAATACAAGTTTAAAATTAGAAATTTCTAGCTTAAAACCTAAAATGCATTTTATAGAAGAATTTGCATGTCTGAAGGAAAATTCTAATAACTTGATAAATAAATTAGATAATTTCTCTAGTCATAAGGTTGAGAAAGGATCTCCATCAAGGAGACCAACTAACACATCTGGATCCAAGCTAACTTAGATACTGAAAAGTCAATTAGACTCTTATTTTGCAGGTTGCAAAGATTTCAACATCAAGGATTGGAATTACAAGATGAAGAATGGTCAACTCAAATTGGGACGACCAAGGAGTAGATCGAGGAAGGAGAAGAGGAGAATGACGAGACGACGAATGAATAACCAGGTAGTTTCGTGTCGACCGCCCGATTGGAGACCGACGCCGATGCCCAGACCTCCAAGCTTCGGATGGGAGCCCCATCCATTTTGGCAACCTCCATTTGGGCCATTCTATTAGCCTTGGAAAGTGAGGTACACTCTCAACCCTATCCTTTTAATCAATAGCAGTTAGATAGAGGGAGTTGGAAACTGATAAGCTATTTGTCCATCATTAAGGGGAAGGACTTAAAAATTAGCTATATTGCCTTTAGAAAGGGGGAGAACTTGTTTATTAGCTATATTTCATTTAGAAAGGGAGAGATGATTATATAGCTATCTTGTTGTTACAAAAAGGGGGAGAATATTATTAACCCAAAACTAGAAGAGCATGTTTTAAATGGGAGTTTAGGAAAATTAAAATTGATAAAACCTTTTTGATAATGTCAAAAAGGGGGAGATTGTTATGGATTATTATTTATGATTTTGTCATCATCAAAAAGGGGGAGATTAATGGTGTAAGGGCACTACGATCGTTAATTTTGATGATAACAAAATACCTACATTTTAACATTTGCATTTGAGTTTTAGATTTCAGAAAAATGCAAATGGTTACAAGTGTGAAAGACGGAGCTCAAGCTCACATCCATGGTGGATTGGAGGAGCTTGACGGAAGAGGAGCCTTCGCTTGGAGTGAGAGCTTGAAGAAAGGAGATAAAGAATAGGATAGAAGATTATTCTTTTCATGTAATCTGTTTCTGTTATTCTTTATCTTTTATTTCTTAGATCATATGTTAAAGAGCCTTAAAGTTACCTATCAGTAGTCCTAGGAACACTTGCACAACCCTAGGATACTTAGGCTTTTCATAGAGAACTTAGAAATCAAAGATAGGCTTTAGACAGCCTGATTAGACGTTTAATCCTAAAATCAGGAGTCTGATCTTGGGCTTTAAGACGTTTGAATGTTGTATCAGACGTCCAAACATTTAGGGCTAGACTTACTGCCTTCAGTCTGTTGATTTCAGACGACCATCCCTTAGTCTAGACGTCTTAGTAGACATCTGATGACATTGCCAAACATCCAATTAATGGAACGTTGGCTTAGAAATTTGATCATTGAAGAACGACTCTTGATCTTCTATCAGACGTCCATAGAGGACCTCAGATGTCTGATAAATAAACATTAGCCTTCAATTAAGCCAAAATCACTTCTCTTGAGGGGTATAGCCATTTGTGCCTTGGGAAATCCATTCCTGCAGTTAATTAGGTTTTCAAATGTCCAAACCTAGTGTCAGACATCCGACCTGTCGTCTGACCACCTTTCACTAGAACCCTATTTTGGTTTGACTCAAGTCAAGAAGGTAACCCACTTAGAATTAGACATTTGATATTAGGCCCAGACATTTGATAACCCTGTCAGAATCATTAATGATTTTGATTGTGGCCTGATTTGCCTTGGGATAATTCTCAACGGCTACCTAAGGCTTCCACAACCTTCCACAACCTTCCTAAGCCTTCTACAAATAGAGGAGTACCCTTGCCTTGCAAACACACACCTTGAACAACATTTCCATATCATATTGTGTCCAATTGATCGTTAGAGGTGATCTTGCTCTCCAAGCTTTAGTTTTACATTTAAAGAGCACCATCCCAGCTGCGCACCCACTCTCTCGCCTACGATTACGAGAGTGACGTTGTGCCATCGCGTGGTTCATGCATTCGCGTCAAGCTGACGCACTTCCACCAAAGGGAAGTATCCTTTACCTATAGTAGCTAGGTTTACCTTATACTTTGTGGCTCTATAGGACTGTTGTAGTTTATTGTCTTTGGATTGGGTATTTGCTTTGCGAATTTCCGTCTCCATCGCGAGACAAAAACCTTCTCATGAAGAGGAGGGGTTTGAGGTACGCTACCCTTGGGTTCAAAGTAGTGTGGTTGTATTGAGGTTGTACTACCCTCGTTTAAGTAGTACGTTAGTGGATTTGATCAACTTAGTCGATCGGAAAATCTTAAATCGAGAGGTTTAGGTGGCGGTTTTTACCCGATTTGGGTTTCCACCTAAAAATCCTTGTGTACTTGTGATTGATTGCTTATTGTGAGATTGTTTATATATTTCCGCATTTTATTTGTTTCATGCAAATCTCACCCCCTTCTCGTAGGGAAATTACAGGAGGAAGGAGGTGGAGGGGTGAGTGGTGTAAGGGGAGAGGAGGAGTAGGATGAGGTAGAGGTGTGGAAGGTGTGAGGAGGGAGGAGGAGGCAAAGGGGCTAGGGGAGGTGGACGAAGGGGAGGAGGCAAGAGCTATGAGGAGGGAGGATGAAAAGGAGGAGCCAGTGCTAGGCGAGGTGCCAC
Organism: Thalassia testudinum; assembly: GCA_037157565.1. Taxonomy (NCBI): domain Eukaryota; kingdom Viridiplantae; phylum Streptophyta; class Magnoliopsida; order Alismatales; family Hydrocharitaceae; genus Thalassia; species Thalassia testudinum. The sequence continues at coordinate 123,401,023 of JAZHRO010000036.1, read as the reverse complement.
AGGTGTTGGCTGGGTGGGTGGCTGGAAGAGGAGGAGGAGGAGAGGGGGATTAGTGGAAAGGTGTAGCGGAGAAGAGAGGTGGGTGGGAACAGGAAGGAATAGGAGAGGAGGTCAATGGCTTCTTGGTGAAAGAGGAAACAAGAAAAGGAGTTCTATATAAAAATCTCTCCTTTTTTAGTCCTTAAAGTTTAGGGTATCCGAACAAGTAAATGGGTATTTCTGAAGGTATATATGTATATATGTCTTTTCCAAAATTTACAAGGGTGTATATATATATATAACACCCTTAAAAATTTGAAATCATCATGTGTCATTGTATTAGACCAAAAAGTGATCATCTTTCATTTTAGGGCTATAATACTAGTAAACACACTTTCATTTGATTTTGAGGTGACAAAATGCTTATATAGTTCACATTGCCACATACCTATCAAATTTCATCACCTACCATTGGTCCAATATGTTGATTTTATTTGAATCCTCCAACATTTCTATTATTAGTTGTCGAAAGCTCTAAAAGATAATATCGTGTTCATTGTAGTACAAAAATCATGATCGTTTTAAATTTATAAATTGAATCCTTAAGGAATTAAGTGATGGATGGGAGTTCGAGTCGTCTCGCAAGAAGGCACATGATTCAATTGATTCCTAATTAAACCTAATTACTTTAATTTTGGTATTTTGGGGTTTTTTAATTTTTTTGGCATTTTTAATAAGTAAGATAAAGATGAGTTGAATCAGGGACTAAATTGCATAATCTAAACCTATATGTAATTTGCAAATAAGTATTTTTCCAAGCATGTAAAAATTCTAATAAAATTACTGAAACTAAAATAAATCCTAAATAATGTTCCTACCAAATTTTACACAAAAATAATAACTAGAGTATGCACAATAAAATAAGGAAGAAAGTGCAGGGTCTGGAATGCAATAATGTTAGGACTCGAACGTAAAATACCTTTTAATTTTCTCATATGGAGAAATTTTGGATTAAATTTGGATGAGAACTAAATCTAGTAAGTATAAATAAAAAATATTTTTTTTTGTAATTTTTTTGACGTATGGAAACAACTATAGAAATTCAGGAATTTAACTATGACTAAGAAGCAAGCATATAAACTAGCAATCAAGATTGAGAGAGATAGACATAATCATGCAAGGAAGAATAGCATCAAAATATCAAATCTTATTGAAGCACTTGTACGAGTTTATGAACTACAACTAATATCAGAATGAAAGAACTATAGAGTCAAGAAAAGAAAAAGTGAAGAAGAAGAGTAAACGCTTAGATAATGGAGAGTGGAGGATTTGTGGCAGAGGTGGAGAGCACCATCGACAACCTCTAGGATGTAGCATATGTGGAGAACAAGAGGAGGAAGTTGAAGAGCCAGAGATGCTGAAGATGGAGATGGAGAAGCCTTAATGATGGAGATGGAGACCTAGGGTTCTATTGGAGATGGCATGGAGGGAAGACGATGGAGATAGAATTAGGGTTTAGGGAGAGGGAGAGGGGACGACTATAGGGGTGGAGGTAGAAAGGAGAGATGGTGGGAGATGGTGGTGGAGAAGAAGATGGTGTGGAGGGTTCTTTTCGTAGAGGTGGAGGTAGGGTTAGTATGGAAACTTAGGGCTAAGGTTTGTTGGGTGAGGTAACATGCAATGGTTCGATAGAGGGGAAGGCACATAGATTGAGGAAGTGTAAGGCTAGGATGTGGCTAGGTTTAAGGTAGTGGACGACTAGGATCTAAGGCTACGGTGGCGCGGGATTAAGGGTAGCTTAGGGTTTTTTTATCATGGTTGGTATGGGATTCAATGTATGGCTAGGATTTGTTCAACCTAAGATGGAGGGTTAAGGTCTAGGTTGGCAAATGGCGTGGAGAGACGGATAGGAAGGGGTAGGGGTGGCTTCACTTTAGGATGGGTTAGGGTTTGTTGTGGTGGCTTAGGTGGCATGGCTATGATGTAGAGGTGCTTATGTGTCATGATGTGAGTGGAGGGGGAGGGAGGACATGGATTGGTGAGGTGGATGGTAGTGATGTGGACAACCATGAGGTGTTGGTGTGGGATAGTGAGGAGGTTAGGGTATAGGTGGCATGAAAAATAGGATGAGGTGCTTGGAATTGGATTAGGGTGGCTTAGGATAGGTGGTCCAATGAAATCAAGGTTAGGGTTTAAAGTTGCATGAAGCACTTTGTCTTTCATTCTACTCAGGCACACCTGCAAGAAAGATCAAGGCCTCAAATTAATAATTATGCAACAATTATGCTTAATTATGGACACCTGATTCTAATATGCATGCATGCACATATATATAAAATGCCCTAATTCTAATGCAAGTAAAGCCATAAGACTAACATAATTAGGCATATTATGACATAATTAAGCAGGCTTATCACACCCCATGCCAAAGGCTTGCTAGTCCTTGAGCAAAGCAAGTCGGAAAAACAAGCTCGAAATGTAAAAACCATGGATGAGAATCGAGTTCGAGCTAGGATATTATAAATGAGGCATCAATCTTCATTAAACCAAAGGAAACTATACAAGAATTTAATTACAAAGTCTCAATAGCCTTAGGGTATCATCCAAAATACAAATTGCCTAATCTTATTAAAACTCTATTAGCCGCAATTTTAGGCCTTAAGAGTGACTTTTTATTGCTCGTCAATCTTTCCAAGGTTTGAATAGAAAATGAAAGTCTACGCATTTGTGCTTGTGATGCTGACTTGATATGGTAATACCATCATTAGCCATAAATAACTTGAATTAGTGGAAATCCAAAGATAAATGCTCCTGGATGATTGCCTGAGAGCCATAAATCCATTCAGATCCATTTTGAGGAGAGAATAATAAATCAGGGTTAAATCTACAGTTTTAACAGCACATTACAAATGCAGAGTAACCATGGGGTTTTTCAGGGGCTAATTAAAGGTTAATTGAACATTAAAACCCAAAGAGTGGGTTCACACAAACAGAAATAGGGTTTCATGCATTTCGAGAATTGAATCAGTACACCAAAACTCTAATTTCAGATCCACTTGAATTAAAGAGATTTTGGTCGGGATAAAATTCATATAAACCTCCTAAAATTCATATAAAAATGTTTTAAGAGTTTTGGTATCCTTGGTTTGACCATCTAAACCCATTTTGATTTTGGACAGAGCTTCAAACGGGATTTTACCTTGATTTGGGATTCTATGCAAATTGCCCAAGTCAAACGTTGTCAAAACTGAAATCCAACTTCACCATTAGATTCCTTGGGTCAAAATTATATTGGTACCAAAATTTGGGCCCAATCAAAGTTCATCTAGACCTAGTTTACATTTTAGTCTCCAAAATCTCTATTTCTTACAAGCAAACCCTCAACTTTCGAAAATCTTGCAGTTGAGTCCCTAACTTCTTCATCTTCTCTACAGAAATACTCCTTCCACCATTGATAGGTCAACCGACCTACAGGCATGCATTGACTCAAGCAAATTCTCATCAAATCACCTCCAAATCCACCAAATTTTGTGGGATTGGAGTTTAGACTATAAAGAATTGTGTAAACGCAATCCTAGGTCCTGATTTGGAGCAAGAAGCTCCAGCGAATTCACAAAATTGATGGGTCACTACTTGCCAAATCCATGGAGTAAACGTGTGGAATTCACATGTTTCTAGACCACATCAAGCTCTATATAAGTTCCTTGTGCTTCCACCGACCCTTTTAGCTTGGTGACAGGCCAAAAAGCTTCTTCTCCTTCCTCCTCGGTCGCCACCGATCGTAGTTCCTGCGGACTTCCTCGATCTCCCTCTTCCAACCACCCAACAACCAAATTGGGTGGCCTAGTATCTTCACCACATTTGTTCGATCCTTGCCATACCCATCAGGGGCCCCTACCTCCTCTATCGCCGCTGTTCTCTCTCACCAGAGGTCTCATCTTCCCTGCGACCGACGTAGCAAGCCGCCGCAGTTCTCTCCCTTCTTCGACCAATAGCGTAGCTCTTCTTCCTTTTCTCCTCCTCTAGGTTAGAACCAACCCTCTCCTTGCTTGTTTGACCGATGAACCACTGCCTCCCCCTTTGTCTCCTTCATTTCCAGCGACACCTCCGGTGAAGTTGCCACATTGCTACACACCATGAAACACAACTCCACCACCTCCATTAGCTCTGCCTCAACCTACTGATCACAAGCCTCAACTTTATTAGGACTTCTAACCACACACGCACCCCACCAAACACCACCTCCTCTACGCTCCCTCTCCGACCTCGTTGTTCACCAACACACCCTCCTGCACCATACCATGACCAACACAACACTAGCCTTCACATGACGAAACTTCTGAGCAAGTTTGATTGGGCCACGAGGCCATTTTCGTGATCGTAGGTTCATCACCGGAGTGTCACCTTCGCCTTCATCTTCCCCATCACCGACCACCCATCTCTTGCCTTCACTCGACTTGCTACTAACCTCAATCGAAGTGGACTCAACCACAATAGGTGTCTACAAGACCAATTGCGAAGGAAGTTGCGAGGCATAGCCTCGGGGGTGAGGTCCCCATATGCACGCCTCACTGCACGCACTCACATGCGCTTGTCCACGTGCCCTCGCTTGCGATCACGCCCACAGGTTTGGGCGGTGGATCCATTTACCTAAATACTTGGGTCTGACTTGGCTCTAAGGAAGGAAACTTTGAGAGGGAGGAAGGGGGCTTTTGCTTGGGAGTCGTGCCCTCCCTTTCCTCTCTCTACACTTAGTCTCTACTGAAGACTTAGTGAGGCCTTATGCCTTGCTCTTGTGAGAGGCCCTTGTGCCTCTGTGTTCCTCTGCTGTTGCTGTGCCTTGGCTTCTCTGTGGCTCGAGATAAGGTGTCTGAGCCTTAAAGAGACATCTGACCCCTTGCTTGTGTTGGTTCTAATATTTGAGATATTTGATTGATACTGCTGAAATATTTAAGTGGTTATAGAGCTTTAACATTAAGGTTAATTTGGTGATTCAAATCACCATTTTAACCCCATCTTTTTTCACTCTCATTCTTGTGTTTTATTGCAATATTATTCTAATTGATTATATTTGCATATCTTCATTGATAATTGTGATTAGTGATTGAAATTTGTAATTTTTTTCCCTGCAAACGACTTTGGACTCACATTATTTTCAAGCTTTATAAATTTAAGTGTTTGTACGATTTTCGTCCTGCATTATGACGTATTTCTCTAAAAGATGACTCTCGCGCTCAAACATTTTGGCACCATTGCCAGGGAGCAATGTGCATTTCATTCACTGATTACAAATCTGATTTGATACTAACTTGATTTCTCTGATCTGTTGTCATTGTGCGAGGTACACAGGAGAAGATCAACTGCACAACAGCCACTCTAGGGTTAGGTACTCTCATTTCTATTTTCTTAAGCCCCTTATTCCTGGAAGGAATTAAAATCAAGAATCAATTAGGATCAACTCGCATTATTTCATAGACTTAATCACCCAAGTTGCCTGATTTGATTTGCTTAGAAATCCCCATCTAGATATCTGCATCTATTAGGGACAAAAGGTGCATAGGGCTATTCACCTTCTTGATTGAGCCCTAGGTGCCAATTTTGGAAAGAATTGGACTTGGAAAATAGAGCCAAATTAGGGTTTCCATTTTAGGCTTTTAGGAAAACACACTTGCCTGATCTAAAGAGAGTTGATTTCCCGCATCACATGTCACCTAAGCCCTAATTGAATTGATCTAATCAAGAAAACCCTAAAAGAAGGCTCTAACATTGACTTGAATCTCTAAAATTTAAGACTTAATAACCTGTTTGCAAACCACTCAGGGTGATTTTGGGTTCTTTACCCAACTCATCCTAAACTTTAGGGCAGGTTAGGTGAAGTTGACCCTCCTTGTGGGTTAATCAACCTTCAAATTAGATCACAAATCACAATCAATTCTAAAATTCAAGTGAAATTCAAGGCACATATTCAGGAATAAAATTAGTAGACTTAGGGATCAAGCTTGCTCATACCAGTCTACTTGGATTCTCAATGACAAGGAAGGTCGGGTAGGGGAAACCCTGTAACCCGTGGGGACACTCTACCATGTAGGGGTTTTTGCAGGGCTCTCCCTTCCTGGCTGCCCAAGTAATTCTTGGGTGAGTGACTTTCTGATCAAGAGGTATCATCTTCCTCGAACCTCCTTAGTCATCCAAAGATTTTTGTGTGCCTCGATTGGGTCCATCACATATTCTGTCTCTCATCTGACTCTGTAGTGCATGTTTGGGAGGAGGTCCTGAAGACTACCCTTGAGACCTCCATTAGCAGTCCATTCTCATCGAGGCCAGGTCTCGACCTACTTGTTTGTGATACCACCCGAACAGATTGACATCACTTCTGACCCTTCTGCTTCTGAGCCCAGATCTCCTTCATCTGCATCCATGGAGAATAACGAAGAAGAACCCAATCTCCAGAATCAGCTACAACGTCTCAATGATCTGTTCCAGGCATTCATGAACCCACCGTAGCATCCTTAGATGTGAGATCATTACAATCCCGCTGTGGTGGTGATCGAACCCAGGGTGCAAATCTTGGCTGGAGGACTTAATACTGAACTCAAGCCGAATCTAATTCATGCTATCCCAAAATTCCACGGCTTGAACTCCGAAGATCCTTTCCAGCACATCAAGCAGCTGAAACATCTGGCCTAGACCTTCGGGCCACCTATTCAAAATCGGGACATCCTACTCATGAAGATGTTCTCATTCTCCCTCATTGATAAAGTTGCTCACTGGTATCAGACGTTGACCTATACGATCAACACATGGGAGGAACTCCAATCTGAATTCCTGAAGAAATTCTTCCCAATTGGTCATATGAATGCTTTGAGTCATTGAATCACGCACTTCACGTAGAATGCAGGAGAACCACTTCATGAGGCATGGGACCGCTTCTTGGATCTTATGCGAAAATGCCCCCATCACGGAGTTCCTAAATGGGAACAAGTCCAGCCTTTTTACTAGGGACTCCGTGAAGATATCAGGTTATTTGTCAATGCAACCTGTGGTGGCAACATCATGGGTCAACATGAAGATACAGTTTGGGAGATTCTCGAGAACATGTGCGAGAACTTCATAAACATTGAATCAATGGGTGTGTTCGACCGGATGACCACTCGCGCATTGATAAGCACTCGAGGGGCACATGAGACTCAAGGCCGATCCGCATCCATCGATTTGGCATTAATGGCCAATCTCTTGGATAAGGTCTCGATCATCGAGAAAAAGGTGGACGAATTGACTCGACATCTACAGAGAGCCACTGCTACATGGCAGAACATGTATGTGCAACTGCCCTCAGGCAGGTGATGAGTCCAATTTATTGGACACTTAATTACCTTAAGTACATTTAAAACACGCCTCATTAGATTACAATTAGAACTAAGTGTATTTTATCTTAATTAAAAGATATTTTATTAAAACCTCATACATATTTATTTATGCAGGAATATGTGTGCAAATTTCCAAAACCCAACCACTGTCTCCATCACCAGCAGTGCGCTAGTTCTCGTTGGCCTCATCTGACCGACTCAACGCACAGCCAACCCAGGGAGGCCGTGCATCTCGCAACAACAACCTCTTCGAGCCTATCGGCAACACCTCATTGCTAAGTAGTTGGAGGAGATTTCGAGTGGAAGAAACAGAGTGAGGAAGTCGGCGAAGATTTCTATAAAAGAGGCCCATGTGCAAGGGGGGATCATCTTCATCTTCCTCAGACTTGGACCGTGCACCCAAGACCGAACACCATAGTCGTAGCGTGCACCATGTCGATCCTGTGCCATTGTGGCCTACCTTCGACTTGTGGTGCTCTGTGACAGAAAGCATCACCACCACCTTCACCTTCTCCACCGAAAATCCCCCCTCGCTGCAGACCACCATCACCACTGCCAACCCCTAGCCGCTGTTAACAGCACTTAATCGTGGTTTATTAAATGGGTATAAGTTAGTCACGTTGTAGTATAGAGGATCAAGCGTTGATAACAAATAAGAATTTTTATTTCTCGAAAACCTAAGTATCCGAGGTCGAACACAGGGAGCAAATGAAATTTATTCACTAATCTCAATAATGTAATTCAAACACTTAAATTTACTCAAAATCTAATTCAAACCAGAATACATAAGTTTATGAAAATGTAGCAAAAGAAGAATTGGATGTCTTATTCTATAATCAGACATCTTAAAAAGATATGCTTCTTCTCTCTTCTTTTCTTCTCTTTCTACCTTCTCCTTTCTGCTTCTCTTCTTTCTTCTCTTCTTCTTCTTTGGTTTTCCTATGTCTTCTTTCTTCTTCATTGATTTCCTTCTCAGACTTTAGTCTTTCTTCTGCCTTGTCTTCTTCTTCTACCTTCTTCTTTTGCAGTCTTCTTCCTTTCCTTCTTATTCTTCCTCCTTTTGCCTTATGCTTTTGCCTTTGCCTTCAGCTGCTACAGTGCTTTCTCTTTCCCTTGGCTTCTACCTTCCTTGCTTCTGCCTCTTCTTCCTTCTCTGCTTGGCTGTGAGTCCTTCTTCTTCCTTCCTTAGCCTCTCTGCGCTTCAGCTTCCTTCCCTGCTTGGTCTTAGCTTCACCTTGCCTTAGCTTCAGCTGCACCTTCCTCTTCCTTCTTCTCTTCCCTGCATAGTGAAGAGCAAAACCTATCCCCTACCCTCCCCACGTACTCTCTCTCTATTTCTCTCTTGGGTTCGCTCTCCCAGAGCCGGGTAATCGGGTCGGGTTTCGCGTGCCCGGGTCCAGGAGCACCGGCGTGGGTGGTGCATGAGGAGTGCATGGTATAAGGGTCGGGTACCAGGTCCGCGTGGGTGTGCGTCGCGGACGAGGCAGGGGCATGGGCGAGGGACCTCACCTTGTGTCACTTGAGGCGATAAGAGGAAATCACAAATTCAATTTAACTCACTCTGCACACTCCTGGCTTTCCGAGGTGGGACTAAAAGTCTCACCTGCTTCGCTCGCGCGTCCATAAGAAGACTTCGTTCAATTGCTGTAGCTAGGCTCTCCTTCAAGGCCAATTGCCTGTTGAATGTGTGCGCGAGTCCATCCCACACCTTCTGGACCTGGAGACCTGGAGCGAAGCTTGCAAGCAAGCTTGCTCGTGCGTCAATGGCGGCAGGGGGCCTGACCTGCAGTACACAAATACGGCCTTGTTAAACTACGTGGGGAGATTCATCATGTCACGGAGAAGGTGAAGAAGTGGTTGGCTGGCCGCGGGGTGGCCTACGCATGCGTGCCTAGGTTGCTCTGTGGCCGTGTTTATGGGTGTGTTCGGTGGGCGAGTGTGGAGGTGTTGGCGGTCGATGGAAGGGTGGAAGATGATCAGTGGGTGATGGCGGATGTGATGAGAGGTCTAGCGAGGCGTGTGGAGGTATGGAGCGATGGAAGCGCCTTCGCCGGTGGTCGGCCGGAGATGAAGATGGTGGTGGTGGTCTGCGGCGTCGAGGGGTCGAAAGTAGAAATTAAGAGAGGGGAAATGAAGAGGGGAGAGAGGGGAATATTTCTAACCTATCTAAGTGGATGAAGGGGGGTAGAAAGGTGGCTGATCGTACCTGCCGTCGCCAGAGAAGAAGATGCCTAAAGGAGGGAGAACGACGATGACGAAGGGGTTGGAGAACGCGCGTGGGTATTGCGCGACGTGGAGACGAAGATGGCTCTGCCACTAGTATTGTGGCAGAGCAACGAGAAGGAGGAGGAGGACTCGCCGGAGCTTGCTGGACACTTGGCCGGAGGGGAGGAGACGAAATTGGGGGTAGTTCTCCAGCCAAGTCAAGCTGAATGGGAGAGGCTGGAGGTGGTGGACTTTTATAGGCACTGGCAGGGGCTCTTATGCTTGGAAGACAAGCTTCCAAGCACAAGAGTCCTTGCTAGAGATGGAATGTGGAAGATACCCACATCTCTCGTGCGTTCGCACGAGAGATTTGATGCAAATCAGATCCTGCAATCATGCTCACATGGTGGGGAATTCCTCAGAGAATCTCCCTTCCAAATCCGGGAGGAGATCTCTGAGGAATCAGGGAGTAATCGCCCTTCATTCCTCACCGGAGTAGGATTCCTCTGCCAGGACCTGATTGTAAGAGTGGCGAGGAAGTTAGGGGGGTCTGTGCAATGGTTTTCAAAAGATAGGGATCAAAATGTAATTTGGTGGAGTATTTTGCAAAGTAGGTCAAGATGACCTCTCCTTAGGTCTAAATTTTGGTAAAAACCTAATTTTGACCTAAGGAATCCAATGGTGAAGTTGGATTTTAGGTTTTACCATTTTTGACTAGACATTTTACATAAAAACCCAAATTAGGTTAAATAATGAGTTAGGACCCCAATTTAGGTCAAAATAGGTTTCAAAGGCCAAATTAAAGGTTCTAAATCGTAGGGGATGTTTTTCCATGAATTTTAGAGGGTTTAGTTGATTTTTATCCTACCCAAAACCTTGTTGAATTATGTGAGTCTGTTTTAGGGTTACAAGGTGTCATTTAATTCCTAGTCTGCACATGAACCCATTTCTGACTGAACCAACCCACTTTTTATCTTATTCAGACCATTTGACCTATGTTTTGCCTCTAAGAAATCCTGTTTATGTACTGCAATAGTAAAATTACAGTTTTGCCCTTTATTTCATGTTTTCTTCTCAAAGCATTTCTTCCTTGAATTAGGCCCTTCTTTAGGTTATGTAGGAGCTCTTATTCTCTTTATTAGGTCAAAATGAGCTAGTTAGGGCTTATGATGAGGTTCTCATCATACCCCCATGCCTAGCTTTTGCTAGTCCCTTAGCAAAATTTCAAGGTTTTAACTTCTGTTCTATACCCTGAGTTTCTGTCACTAGTTATGATAAGTGCTTTTCTTCTTCTTTTGATTAGGTTAGAATGCTGACAGTAGGCCTAGAGGTACTCAAGTACCAACCAAGATCCGGACCTGACCAGCTTTAGCCTCAGTCTTCCGCGAAAGTTTTTAAGGCTCGCAGAAACTATCCTAGGGTTCGTTGGACTTCGCGGTTAAAGCACTCGTGCTTGAGACATTTTTAGCCTCGGTTCAGTTTGTAGTGCATTTTTGTAAGAAAGGGACAGAGGATTTATTTGTTTGGAGAGTTTTCTCTCTCTTTTCTTTTTATTTATAGCTTCAGATTGGCTTCTCAACATGATCTGTATCGAATTCCTCGTCCCCATCATCAATCCTCAAAGGTCCCTGGCAATCGATGCTTTGTGATAGCACTGCCCATGGCAACCCCCAAAACCTTGGCTTTCGAGATTTCGAGATAATCCCGCCCATGGCATTCCGTGATCGAATTCAGACCCTGGCAATCGACATTTCGTGATAATGCCGCCCATGGTATCTGAACCAGTAGAGTGCTTACATGCCCCCTGTAGGATATGTAAATATCCTAAGAGACAAGCACCGAGGAGACGATATGTTGTTACACATCTTCGAAGGGAATTTCCCGCCTCTTCGCGCCGGGAACTTGTCCAAATCAACTTGTGTTGATCGGCCGCTCTTAATCTAGGCAACTTTTTCAGAACATTTAAATGCTTTTGCGTGATTTTGATAGTTATGCGCACTGAACCAGACTGTGTGTGGGTTGGGGTGCTTAGGTTATTGAGTCCTGTAAACTAAAGGTCAGTTAACGAGGCCAAATACTCCCTAAGCCTTAGACCTAATACTTAAGCTTCGCATTTTCCCCAACCTCTTGAGGATTATTCAGATCTTAGCGAATACTTGAATTTTTAAGCCTAAGAGTCTAGCCCAAAAGGCTTAAGATCAGCGTTCTTGCTAATCTCTTTTTGTGTCTCATTAGCACTTTTTTCCATTTTTCTTTTTTTCTTGATAAGGTCTAAAACTTTGGTTATTACCTTAATCTCTTACTAATGACTATCTCTCTTTTTTTTGTTTTTCATTTTGTGCTCCTTTTTGGCTTTTCGCTCTTTTGTCCTCATGATTTGTGGCTTACAAAATTTCCTCCCTCCTTCATTTTTTTGTTCTTTTTCATAATTTTTCAATTTTTTTGTGTTTTTGACATATGTGAATTTTTTTGTGAGAATCCTTCTGACTTTTCTTGGTTTTGTATGTATGCACTTTACGACCCCCCATGCCTAAGTTTTGCAATGTCCTCATTGTAAACAGAGGGTGTGAAACAGTATTGGGTCCAGGGACTTAGAACAGGATATGTCGGGTGGGTGAATGGGTCGGGAGTGACTTTTGCAAACGATTTCGAGCTCTGGTATGTGTACCAGAGGTGGGATCGACTGTCTAAGGCTGAACTAAGGTGCAATAGACGTGGAGTACAGACAGATAATCAAACGGATCTCGGGTTTTTGGAATGACGGGTGGCCTCCCGTTAAGCGCTAAATTCAATGCCTTCAGCCGAGTGGAAAATGGGATGGAGAGGGAGTGGTCAGATCAGCAGAATTTTGTAAAACAAGTACCTTGATTAAGAGCTTGGTTGGTCCAATCAGGTACTTGTTAAGATCAGTGGGCTGATGATGTAGCCCAAACCCTATTAATCTGGTGGGTTGATAGATGTAGATTAACAAATGCGGAACCCACCATATGCAATGAAGCTCTAATGGATGTGGAAGTGAAAACTCTGGTTTTGGCTGAGTCGAATCAGCCTGGTCAAAGTAGGGCTCCGAAAAATGATCAGTGAATAATGTGGACACCCTAAGGGGTGATCAGAGAATGATGGATCATGTTTTTCAGTCTGATCGATGCCCGATGCCCGGTATATATGTGGAGTTGAATCATCTGCAAACAACTCAGTGAGAGGTGAATCAAAATAGAAATTGATTCCGGTTGCGGGTCAGAGTTGAAAACGAGTTTTGCTTGATTCTGTATATATGGAAGAGGTGGCTTCTATGAGGATTGAGTATGAGGGCTCTTCTAGAAGGAAGTGACGGTGGTATCATGTAGAGAGTCCTCATTTTCTCCGATATCATGGTCAGATTCGAAATCATCGAAGATATTGCGAAAATCACATTCTGAATGAGATTCCAGATCATGAGTTCCACCATAGAATAAATCACATGATGTAGATTCAGCAGCCAGACTGGGGTCTAGCCTAGATGTCAATTCTGAGCTTAAAAGGGTGTTCTTATTTGTTCTAGGTTCAAGTTTTAAGCTGGTAGGATAGACCCAATTGAAACCCCACTCATCCAACTCCTCAATTTTTGTATCGTAGATTAGCATGACTTCCGAAAAATCGATTTGTCTCTCTGAGGATGTTGGCGAGGGATATTCATCGAATAGAGGCCCAAAATCATATTCTTCATTGAATGTTTTATCTTCCTCAAATGAGGCCTCGAAATCTTCCCAATAGGTTTTAGATCCAGATTCTAGGCTTGGGATGTGGGTTAAATCACTAGGATCTAGGTCCGAATTACCTTTGAGGGTCACCTTCTCAGAATAAGGGGCAAAATTTACACCCTCGAGAGGTTCAGTTCTAATCTCATTATTGCAGGAGTCTTGGAATTCTAAGCTTGGTGATCTAGGGTCTAGGGTTGGCTCAACATTGTGTTCTCTTGAAATTTGCCAACCTAATTCAATATCAGGCATGTTGTATTCTATTTGGGTTGGGCATTCACAACCTCTTTGTGCCTCAAGCCCGAGATCTGGGAAATCAGATTGATCCTTGATATTGTCCCAAGATGGTTCATCCTCTGTTTGTAGCATATACGGGTATTTCTGGTCGATAATTTATTTTAATAATCTCATCATCTCTTCCCATTTTTCAAGATCATCTTGGTGTTGTTCCCAAAGTATAGGATTTGTCATGCATTGGATGTATTCAAGGTTGTGCAACTTTTCTATCTCAATATATCCTGTGATGAGAATGTCTCGAGTTGATCCGTTTGTGGCTTCGGTCAATAACACTTGGGCACAGGTTATGATGAAGGTTGTGGTTGTTGGTACACTAACCTGAATGTTTTCTAATGGTGTTGAGGTTTTGTCTTCTTTTTCATAGAATTTCAGGACATCCTCAATCATCCTATCTCTCATGGATCTCCGAGATTCAGGTTTCTTGAATGGTAGTCCTAAGTGGTTTGGCTACATATTTGGATCAATTGGCGAAATCAAGATGTAGAATCAGAGTTTGAATCAAGATGTAGAATCAAGTTGTGAAGCGAATAGATCTGAATAAAGAGTCCTACTGAAATTTTATGTGTATGCTTTAAAGAAAGGAGATGAGGGACTGGAGATGTTTTTGACCCAATCGAGGCACCCAAAGATGTTTGGATGACTATGGAGGTTTGGGGCGGATGATACCCCTGGATTAGAAAGTCGTTCACTTGAGAATTACTTGGGTAGCCAGAGAGGGAGAGTCCTGCAAAGACTCCTACATGGTAGAGCGTCCCTATGAGTTACAGGGTTTCCCTCACTCGACCTCTCTTGTCACTGAGATTCTAGGTAGACCAGAAGGGGGACCTTGAACTCTTAAGTCTACCACTTTTAAGATCAAAGATGCTTTAGGGTTTTCACTTGAACTTTAGATGTTTTGATGTTGTGACCTAATTTGGAGGTTGGTTGACCCAAAGGGTCAACTTCACCTGACCTGCCCTAAAGATGGCAGAGTGAGTCTAGGTTAAGACCTAGAAATCACCCTGATTTGACTCCCAGGTTATTAGGTCCAATGTTTTTAAGATTCAAGTGATTTTATAACTCAATTTTTAGGGTTTGTCTTGTTTAGATCACTTTAATCAAGGGCTTGGGTAGCACACTGATGCGGGAGGGTTTATTTCTTTTAAACAGGCATGTGTGACTAGCACTCCAAAAACCCTATTGTAGAAACCCTAATTTGGTTCTATTTCCAATCCTCTTTTCTTTTCACAAAGTTCTCTTTGGACTTCAAAACAAAAAGTGTGTTGTCTGCGGAGATTAAGCGTGATTTCTACTAGGCACAGGAATTTATGGGGTTGGCTCTAAAAATCGCTTCTACTTCAATAAGTTCTTGAAAAATTTTCACCAAATCAGGAAACTTTTGCCTTAAAGATGGTAATTACTATAAAGAGAAGGCAATTGATTCCTAATTAATTACTTCCTTTTGTCTTCCCAGGATTAGGAGGTGGATTAGGGAAGAAGAAAGATTACCTGCCCTGGAGTGGTTGACTTGCGCGGGAGATCTTCTCGTGAAATGCCTCGCAAGATCACAACAAAACAAATAAGTCAAGTTAGTGTTCAAATATAATAAAAAAGAATGCAGAGATTAGTGATAAATTGCACGTTGCTCCCCAGCAATGGCACCAAAATGTTAACAACACTTGATCGTGATTTATTAAATGAGTATAAGTCGGTCACATTGTAGTATAGGGGATCAAGCGTTGATAACAAATAAGAATTTTTATTTCTCGAAAACCTAAGTATCTGAGGTCGCACACAGGGAGAAAATGGAATTTATTCACTAATCTCAATAATTAATTCAAACACTTAAATTTACTCAAAATCTAATTCAAACCAGAATGCATGAGTTTATGAAAATGTAGCAAAAGAAGAATTGGACGTCTGATTCTATAATCAGACGTCTTAAAAAGATATGCTTCTTCTCTCTCTTCTTTTCTTCTCTTTCTGCCTTCTCCTTTTTGCTTCTCTTCTTTCTTTTCTTCTTTGGTTTTCCTATGTCTTCTTTCTTCTTCATTGATTTCCTTCTCAAACTTTAGTCTTTCTTCTGCCTTCTTCTTCTTCTGCAGTCTTCTTCCTTTCCTTCTTATTCTTCCTCCTTCTGCCTTATGCTTTTGCCTTTGCCTTCAGCTGCTATAGTGCTTTCCCTTTCCCTTGGCTTCTGCCTTCCTTACTTCTGCCTCTTCTTCCTTCTCTGCTTGGCTACGAGTCCTTCTTCTTCCTTCCTTAGCCTCCCTACGCTTCAGCTTCCTTCCCTACTTGGTCTTAGCTTCACCTTGCCTTAGCTTCAGCTGCGCCTTCCTCTTCCTTCTTCTCTTCCCTGCACAGTGAAGAGAAAAACCTATCCCCTACCCTCTTCACGTACTCTCTCTCTATTTCTCTCTTGGGTTCGCTCTCCCAGAGCTGGGTAATTAGGTAGGGCTTCCCGTGCCCGGGTCCAGGCACACCGGCGTGGGTGGTGCGCGAGGAGTGAATGGTATACGGGTCGGGTACCAGGTCCGCGTGGGTGTGCATTGTGGATGAGGCATGGGCATGGGCAAGCGACCTCACCCCATGTCACTTGAGGTGATAAGAGGAAATCACAAATTCAATTTAACTCACTCTGCGCACTCCTGGCTTTTCGAGGTGGGACTAAAAGTCCCACCCACTTCGCTCGCGTGCCCGCAAGAAGACTTCGTTCAATTGTTGCAGCTGGGCTCTCCTTCAAGGCCAATTGCTTGCTGAATGTGTGCGCGAGTCCATCCCGCACCTTCTGGACCTGGAGACTTGGAGCGAAGCTTGCAAGCAAGCTTGCTCGTGCATCAATGGCGGCAGGGGGCCTAACCTGCAATGCACAAATACGACCTTGTGGCCCTGTTAAACTACGTGGGGAGCTTCATCGTGTCACGGCGAAGGTGAAGCAGTGGTTGGCTGGTCGTGGGGCGGCCTACGCGTGCGTGCCTAGGTCGCTCTGTGGCCGTGTTTATGGGTGTGTTCGGTGGGCGAGTGTGGAGGTGTTGGCGGTCGATGGAAGGGCGAAAGATGATCAGTGGGTGATGGCAGAGGTGATGAGAGGTCTGGCGAGGAGTGTGGAGGTATGGAGCGAAGGAAGCACCTTCGCCGGTGGTCGGCCGGAGATGAAGAAGGTAGTGGTGGTCTGCGACGTTGAGGGGTCGAAAGTAGAAATTAAGAGAGGGGAAATGAAGAGGGGAGATAGGGGAATATTTATAACCTAGCTAAGTGGACGAAGGGGGGTAGAAAGCTGGCTGACCGTACCTGCCACCACCGGAGAAGAAGACGCCCAGAGGAGGGAGAACGGCGATGATGAAGGGGCTGGAGAACGCATGCGGGTATTGCGTGACACGGAGGAAAGAGAAGAAGATGGCTCTGCCACTGGTATTGTGGCAGAGCGATGAGAAAGAGGAGGAGGACTCGCCGGAGCATGCTGGACACTTGGCCGGAGGAGAGGAGACGAAATTGGGGGTAGTTCTCTGGCCAAGTCAAGCTGAATGGGAGTGGCCGGAGGTGGTGGACCTTTTATAGGCACTGGCAGGGGCTCTTATGTTTGGAAGACAAGCTTCCAAGCACAAGAGTCCTTGCTAGAGATGGAATGTGGAAGATACCCACATCTCTCGTGAGTTCGCATGAGAGATTTGATGCAAATCAGATCCTGCAATCATGCTAAGATGGAAGGGAATTCCTCAGAGAATCTCCCTTCCAAATCTGGGAGGAGATCTCTGAGGAATCAGGGAGTAATCCCCCTCCATTTCTCGTCAGAGTAGGATTCCTCTGTCAGGACCTGATTATAAGAGTGGCGAGGAAGTTAGGGGGTCTGTGCAATGATTTTCAAAAGATAGGGATCAAAATGTAATTTGGTGGAGTATTTTGCAAAGTAGGTCAAGATGACCTCTCATGGGGTCCAAATTTTAGTAAAAATCTAATTTGGACCTAAGGAATTCAATGGTGAAGTTGGATTTTAGGTTTGACCACGTTTTACTAGACATTTTACACAAAAACCCAAATTAGGTCAAATAATAAGCTAGGACCCCAATTCCAAAGGCCAAATTGAAGGCTCTAAACCCTAGGGGATATTTTTCCATGAATTTTAGAAGGTTTAGTTGATTTTTATCCTACTCAAAACCTTGTTGAATTATGTGAGTTTGTTTTAGGGTTACAAGATGTCATTTATCCTAGTCAGCACATGAACCCATTTCTGACTGAAACCAACCTAGTTTTTATCTTATTCAAACCATTTGACCTATGTTTTTCCTCTAAGAAATCTCATTTATGTACTGCAATGGTAAAGTTACAGTTTTACCCTTTATTTCATGTTTTCTTCTCAGAGCATTTCTTCCTTGAATTAGGCCCTTTTCTAGGTTATGCAGGAGCTCTAATTCTCTTTATTAAGTGAAAATGAGCTAGTTAGGGTTCATGATGAGGTTCTCATCAGCTGCTGTTGCCGCCCTTACCCACAGTCACAGTAGCGCAACACCTTCACGCGCGGCCCCCTCGCGCGTCCTCACCCTCAAGCCACAACCTTCGCGCGCATAGTGCCATCCCCGCAGCAGGTCTCCCCCTCCTCTCCTTCATCTTCTCTGTCAACAGAGATGAGGAACCCAAAGTCACCGGTGATGTTAGATGAGAGGCTCATCATGGCTTCTAATTACACTTAATTAACTAGTCTTCCTAGTTAATTAGCTAGGAATATGTATATATATGGGTTAATTATGAAATTAGGGATAAACTATTAAAGGACCTTAAAATAAGTTAGAAATGATAAATTATAAGTCAATTAATATTATTAATAACTTAATTAATAAATGGGCTCAAAATACCATTAATTAGTTACCTAATTAATATCTTATTTAACTTAAGTATAATTTAAGACCTAAATCTTAAATAACTTAAGTAAATTAATAAGTTAATAAATATTAATAAATGGGTCAAAAATGTGAATACAAGGCTTTAATATAATATTTAGCTAAATTATAAATATATACATAAAAAGTTAGAAAAGAAAATTTAAATTAACCTTAAAAGCCTCTGTTTACATTTCGGTCCTTAGGTTTCATTGCCTTGGAGTCCTTTTCATGCACATAGGTCCTTAACTTTTCTTAGATTTAGGTCACTATGTACACTTTCTTCTTCTTCGTTTCTTCTTCAGTCATTTGAATGGCTGACGACAAGCGGTGCTGTCCCTCTCCGATCACCGTCCATCCTGCATTCATCCACCATCGCCAAGCTTTTGGAGCTTGCGCTCACCGCCACCTTTCCATCCATCGATTTGGATGAAGCTGTAATCCTACTTAGGGTTCGAAGATAATCTCACTGGTGTTGGAGAAGACACCGGTGGTTACCTTGCACCTAGACACTATACCCTCTAGATTCAACCTCCTTCTCAGCCGTTGAAAACTATAAATACCCCTCCACCTCTCCAATTTCAGAGGTTGGCTCCCTTCCCTCTTCCCCCACTATAGCCGATGGTAGGCTATTCCCTCCTACTCCGGTGACCTACTTCCATCACCACACATCTCCTCCATTTATTCCACCAATTACCGAGCTCCGCCGTCCTCCGTCGCACCTCTGATCAAGGTGACGACTTCGGACTACGCTTCTGCTCCGCGAATTTGCCTGTTGGACTTCTTCCTTCCTCCCTCTGATTTCCTCCTCTATTAAGGACCTTCGACGGAGACTTCTTTGCCCCCTTTGTCCAAGTAATAGTAGGATAGGTAAGATAGAGTAATTAGTTTAGTTAATTAGGTAGTTTAGCTAGGTTAAAAGTTAATTCTTTCCGTCGTCCAAAACTAGGAAGCCAAAACTCATACTGATATAGAATTGGATGTCCAATTTATTGTCCAGACGTCCAATTTGTAGTATAAGACATCTGACCACTATCCGGGACATTTGATACTGTTGTCTGGTTCCTGATTTTGGTGCTAGAAGCCCTAGCTTGCTTATTTTGACCTAGGAACCCCACCATACACCCTAGGAAACCTAATTAGAGACCTCCTAAGCCTAGTCCACTATCCATAGCCCTACTTATCCTATCCCTAACCCAATTGAACCATCCCATACCTAATTGGGTGCACCTGAGCCCAATTAGATCCTGGAATTAGATCCACCCAGGATCTAATTGACTCATACCTATTAGGGTTACCCTAGCCTAATCACATGCACACATCCAATTAGACTTGACCTAGACCTAATTAGGATCGCTCCTATCCAATTAGACTTTCCTAAGCCTAATTAGGTCGACACTCACTTAATCTAGATTGACCCAACCTATTTAGCACCTAATCCTACCAAAACCCACAACCTAGCCCTACGAAAAACACACACCCACACACACCTTCCTATTTTACCCCTACCAAACCCAAGCACATTCTCTTGGAAACCCTAAAACTTGTGTCAAACCTAGATCCTAAAAATGTGTCATTAGCTAATTTTGGAGCCACCAAAAGTGGCAACCAAATGGAGCCTTCCATAAGGGCAAAGAGAGAGCCATGAAATTCCATCCATTCTCTCCATGCTCTCAACTTGCGACCACACCTCCTCCTCTCCCTCTCAAGGCCGTCCTCTTCCTCCAAGGCTCCCTCCATGGACGGTTAGGAAGAAGCTCTCCTCCAAGCTTCTTCAAGGGTGGCAAGAAGAAGAGCATAAGGATGCAACACCTTCTCCTTTCTTCTTGTGGGCGTGCCCTCTTCTTCCACATTAGAGGATCCACGTCCCCATTTTCTTTTCCTCTTAGACGGACATAGAGAAGACCCCCCTCAAGGTCATCTCAAGGACGACCATTGGTAGAGAAAGGGTGCAACACCCTCCTCTCTCCACTTGGGTGCACACACCCATCCTCCTCTCTTTAGTGGACGGCCAAGAAGGCTTCTCCTTAGCCTCTCTTGGTTGATCCCTTTCTTTAGTTTAGCTTTATTTCCATGTATCCAAATTTTATAGTGACTTAATTTTTGATGCATGATACTCTTGTCTAATAGTTTTATTTGCATGCTATTATCTTCACGGCTTACAACTTTGATGCATGCTTTCATTTCGTGTTTCAAAATAAAGATCAAAAACACAAAAAGACAAAAATATTAGGTTAGATTATATTTAGATTAGATTAAGCCGATCCAAATCTCGACTTGTTTTCATGCCTCCCAGAGACGAACGACCGTGACTCAAGTTTTCAAAAGAATGAAATCCATCGAGTTTCGATATTATAAATATTTTTGCCAAGGGGATTTTGCCATTATACTACGATTTTTGACGATTTCAAATTGCACGATTTCCACGCTTGTCAAATGACACAGTTATCGGGGAGGAAATGCGTGAGTTTAGATTTGGATTTGCTTAACTTCTGTTTATTTTGGTTGTAGGGTGTCAAGACGAGGATCCGTGCACGCATCGACCCGTGGTGAAGATCACAGGTTTTTTCTTCATCCTCAATTTTGTTGCTTTCTTAGGTAAAAAAAATAAAATTATATATATAAAAAATTCAAATTCAAATTTTTGGATTTGAATTTACAAATTTTTTTTTCCCCTTTCTTTGGTGTGTGTTTTAACTTGGAAACTATTTAAACACACCAAAGTCAGATTTGGAAATCCGACCAACAAATATTGACGATTTCCAAAAATTTATTGCAGTCAAATTAGGAGTCAAAAAATATTGGGATTCGGTCTGATATTAGGTTTTCAAACCAGCTTTCCAGCACCACCTTTTATTTGGAAAAATTCGCACTGTATGAATTTTAAAAATTCGTACAGTGGAAGGGGGTTAGAATAGTCTGCACTCTTATTTTATATAACTTTAAACATTAATTTTGACCTCTACATAAATCAGATCTCTTTGAAGTTGTGGGGTTAGAAAGCCACTAAAACCTAGTATTTTCTATAAATTTTCAAGAATTTTTGAATTTCTTTTGATACTGTTTCAAACTGCATTTCTCGCAGGGGGTCCATATGGTTTGTTTGACCCCCTAGAACATAAAAATTTGTGAAAAATTGTATGAAACATTAAACATCATAAAAAAATATTCCCTGAAAAATTTATTGAAAAATTAAGATCTATATCAAATTTTATATTATTTTTCTTCAGTTATTGATTTGGGGAGTTATTTCAAGTCAGACTAAGGTCTGACTGCAAATTTAGAAGAAGCACAACCCTAGGTAATTCACATTAGGGTTTAAATTTAAAGACCCAAAACAAACCTGTTTGAGCCTGATTTGGGTGTGATTTCATGAGAAGGGATTTGCTGTGATTGGTTGTCTTCCCCTCACCCACTTAAATTGAATTTGATCTACATTTCAACTTAGGCAACCACTTAGGTCTATTTCATTTAGTAGTGGTGCATTAGGACCATTGTTTTCCTTGATTGGGTCGCACCACTTCTACCTTATTGGACTTAAAAGCACCATATAGATCTATCTGATATTAGGGTTTCCACACTAAGGTAGAGCACATTTGCATTCCCCACTTAAAGGAAATTCATATAACAAATTGGGACTTGTAAAAACTATTGCGTGCTCCACCACAACCTTGTTTGAATTGACTTAAACAAGGAAACCCTAAAAGAAAAAAAATCATACAAGTACTTGAACCATAAAATCCACTACACCAACTAAAGCTTGTATTGAAAATCCTTTGTCTATGCACTTCACACTCACAAATCTAATTTTAAGGGCAACACCCCCAAACGCCCAATCACATTCCAAAGAGCACTCTAAACCCAAGCCTAAAACTAAGTGGACGTGCCCTAGGCAGGACTAAATTACTTGGTAACTGAAATTTAATTGGGTAAAAATCAAGGCCTTCTCTATTTGGACCAACTGGTGACAAGAAAGGTCGGTGCGGTAACTGCGTTAACCTCTAGTGGTGTCCTACTGTGCGGGGTGTCTTAGGGGGTCCCACCATTCTGGCCAGCCAAGTAATTCAAGGGTTGGTTTAACCCAGTTCCATCTCAGGATACCAGGTTTAGATCCAATTAGGGTATACAATTTAAGGCTAGCTTGTTTGCTTGATTTAGGGTTCTCTTATCTTTCTTCCTAGGCCTTTGCTTTAATTCCACCAGCCCCTTGTAGCTGGTTGTGTCTTCCTAAGGGAGACTATCTCTTATCTCTATCTGCATCTTTTCTCAAATATCCATGAACCCATATCATTCTTTTGACCCTCAGGGTCCTCCATCTCCCAACCCACCCATGATTTCGACTCCTCCTGGTTGGGAGACTCATCCTAACCAGCTGGGATATGATCATCCTTATCCCCCAGCTTATTTAGAACCTGAACCTCA
Organism: Thalassia testudinum; assembly: GCA_037157565.1. Lineage (NCBI taxonomy): Eukaryota > Viridiplantae > Streptophyta > Magnoliopsida > Alismatales > Hydrocharitaceae > Thalassia > Thalassia testudinum. Next base: position 123,378,163 of record JAZHRO010000036.1, on the reverse strand, counting down.
TGGATTCGACCCTTATCTAGATCAAAACCAATTGAAAGCCATAGTTGCTAAATTCCGGGAATATAATAAGGACTATATAGATCAATGTGCCAAGCTCCTAGAGAAAATTAGACAATCCTAGGCACAATCTCAATCTCATCACTCCTCCCAAGAAGAAGAGACTTGGAACAACCTGCCTAGTGGGTCTAGTGACCCATTTTTTGGATCCACTAGCTACTTTACCGATTCTTGCTACCATGGGGAGGCATCCTGGACTCAACCAACCCAAAAGGCACCTTTGGACCTAATCCGTGATTTGGGTAGATCATTTGAGGAATGCACCATTTCTGATACACCTGTACCTGATGATATATCACTAAGGAATTGGAATAATGGATCACAAGTATAGGACCACATAATAGGTTCTCAATCAACTCCCTCTATAGTCAGCCCCACTCAGGGTGATACACCTATTGATTCATATCTGAATTCGTATAACCCTGAGTGATGAAACATTCCTGATCTTTCATGGCCACCACAGAGACCGTCTCAGATTGAACATCAATCTAGGCCAGCCCAATACTCCACTCAATCCACTTTAGGGCAACCATCTAGTCCAGCCAAACCTGCAACCACCCTTGAAGATATCATGAACATTTTGTTAGACTTTGACAAGAAAAATGAAGAAAGGTTGACTAAGTTGGAAAATCAAGTGAAATCTCAAGGGGATCAAATCAAGAGACTTCAAGAATCACTTTATCCCTGGATGCAAATGCCTTTACACTCCTATTCTCCACCTATTCTTCCGACCCTTCCTCCAATCTATCATACATGCCATTGTGCAGGGGCCAAATCTGTGGCCTCTAAAAGGAAGAGAAAAGCTAAGAGCCCACCCAAACGATCTAATCGGGCTCAACCAAAAATCATAAGATCAAACCCACGTCTAGCTCTGACTCAGACTCTAGGGACAAAAAGAAGAAAAAGGCTTCTAAAGTTGATTTGACCTATTTACCCTTTCCTGAGGCCTTAAAGAAAGAGTCACAAAAGAAGAAAAAGACTTGCACACCTAAAGAGGTGGTTTTATCAGCTAACATAAGTGCATTTGTTTCTAGCACTCTACCACCCAAAAAGACCGACCTTGGCAAACCTTTCATATCTTGTGCCATTAAGGGATTCACCTTTAATAGAGCCCTTGTGGATCTAGGGTCTTCCATTAGCTTGATTCCTACCGCCCTTTTTAACCACACCAGACTTGGAGATCTACACCACACACCTGTCACCATTAGAATGGCAGATGGCTCCATCAAAACACCTAAGGGGGTAGTTCAGGATGTGATTATCAAAGTGCAAGGTCTTAGTTTTCCAGTTGATTTTATTATTCTGGACATGGATATACTGGAGAAGCTAAGTAATTCACCCATCATTCTGGGTCGACCTTTCTTGGCTATGGCCAATGCACAGATTGACTGTTACTCAGGATGTATGGAGATGAGTAGCTGCAATGAGAAGATTCACTTTGATATTTATGCAGCCATTAAGAAAAAAAAGTTAGGGTATTTTTTGGATGATACGGAAAGTGAGTCGGAGGGTAATTCAGAAGAAACTATGGCAATTGACACTTGGGTAGAACCACATGACCCGAATCAACAATCCACTAGATCACATAAGTCACCCTCAATACCAGATCAAATCATTGATAGTATGGTTGACTATCTTGATCGACCTAGCCCAATTCAAACCCCTGCCCCTTGCAATGAATCCCAAATTACCCAAGTGATCAAAATGGTTCATGCAATAAAAGAAGCTAGTGTTAAAGAATATGATGATATAAGAAAAGAGCTTCATAGAATCCGGGACAAGCAACAAAAATCAGAAACATTTGAATTTGGGTTAGGTGTGCCACAACCGATTTGTGATTCGATGGTGGTCATGCAGGATTCTGTTGATTAAACACCCGAGGTGGATGATATTGATGATCCTATTGAAGTTGAGAATGGAGATTTATTCGAGAATCTTGATCTTGATTTAGGGCCTGAATACCAATCATTTCATTTTGAGGAACCAAGCATTAAGGGACTTGAATACGATTTTGTTGTATTTGAGAATACCCATGGAAACATTGATAATTAATTCAAATGATCACATACATGGAGCAACAAAATCAAAAAGATTGTAATAACTCCTCAATCAATGATTCAACTCATTCCACTTTCACGGAGGGACTCACTACTGAATCTAATGACCAATTTCATCTAAGTGAGAAGGAAATATCCCCTTATGAAAAGGATATTCATGACATTGAAAGATTATTGGGGATAACATATGATGAGTTATCGGAGGAAGCTAAAAATTTTGGGGAATCATGTGATAATTGGGAATTAGAATTAAAAATTTTTGAAGTGATAAAAGAAGATGATACCCAAACAACTTTGGTAGAGATAGAGACTGATCACTGGACCTTGATTTCCAAATCTGACTACACTACTTGGGTCATGCCTTCCATTCATCACCATTATCAAGAACCATATGATTTCACCCCACACGACTCTACCCATACCCCTACCACCCACATTCTCCATCACCTCTTCGAGATGCCTTCACCTTCATTTCTTCCAGGTACCCGTATTTATCTGTCTTTCTTTTGTAGCATCTGGCTGTAGATAATCCCAAGCCCCATCTACATATTTTTCCGATTATTTGACTTGGAATTCATGGATAGCTGGTCCGCATTTGCGGCCCGCTGTTGGCGAACGAGATTAAAATTCTTACCATTTTACTTGCCATTCTCAATAGTGTATTGACATATCCTTTTTGTGTGTACGCCCAGCTGGAGGCGTTAATCTCAGAACTTATGTATAGCATATTTTATTTGTCATATTTTCCCTGCATATTCAATTTTAGGTGTTGGAATAAGCGGAACGTCAAAATTCAGGAGCTATTCCAGGGGATCTCTACCCATTTACCCCTGTCTTAAGTAATTTTTCATTATATTCATGCATGAGGACATGCAAGAAAGTAGGTATGTGGGGGGGGGGGGGGGGGGTGGGGTAGTAATTGTAAACTGAATTTTTTTTCTGCCAACACCTAGGAAAAACCTTTTGTACATCATGCTAATTGCACTTTAGGATCCTTAAATTAAGAACAACTGACTCCACCTCCAATGTCCGCAGTGGAGCTAAAAATCATTCGCAACAGCCACTTTCAACTCATCCATTCACCTTTTTGTTCTAAATTTAGGGTCAAATTGAATATAACCCAAATTAGGGAAATTTTCAAAGTGCAACTTTGAAAGGTTACAAATAGCATTTATATATATTGCATTCATGAATAAGATTTTTATCAAAAGAATGTATTAGGGATTTTATCCTCTAGTTGATTCCTGTAATCTGGAACCTAGTACAATTTTCACACACACGTAGAATTTGCAATGGATTCATGGTGAAGGCTGATAAACGTCATTAGTCTGTCAAGAAGAAGCAGTGCTTCTTTTCCTGAACCCCTAGACAGTGTTTTGGGAGTCAGGCAGATTTTCTTCCAAAAATCTACCAAATAGTGTGAGATGAGAGTAGAGTGTACTGGTGCTATAAGATTAGCGCAAGGAATCTGGAATCCTAGATAATTAGGTAATGATACTCAGAGATTAGGCATAGTTTTCGCTCTCGGATCCTGCATATACTTTTTTGTGTGAAATATTGAGAGCCACCAAATAAGGCAATTACTCAAAGAGCGAGTTTTCATAAAACTAAGGCTAAGGTGGATGGTTATGACCATTCTTTACGGAATCCTCGGCTAAAGGAGGGTATTAATGTCAAGGTTAGAAATACACTATCCTATCCATCTTTTCCGGTGCCGTGAGTAGGCACTTCCACCAAATAAGCCACCCAATGTCTCTTGAGTACCACCAATCTCTAATAATGCTTCCTCAATACAATTCATGAATGTGTTGTGTTAGAGAAATTATACATATGAAAAAAAATGAAAAAAAAATGAGAAAAGAAAAAAAATTGAAAAAGAAATAAAATTAGAAAAAGAAGAAAAAGTAAAGAAAAAGAGTGCGTGAATATGTAGTGTTTTCAATTGCATTGAGGCAATACCACCAAATAAAATTGTGATCCACCAAATAAAGCCTTAACCCACCTTTTCTGTGTTTCTAACCGCCCAAATACTAGCTAAGGAATTCTGGCTTAGTGTTAAGGTTATGAGAACTCAATTAAAGTATTAATGCCAAGTGAGATCACCAAATATTGGTCATATGTGTAAATTTGGTGAGATTGTGAGCTCTAAGAAAAAGAAAAAAAGAAAAAAAAGAGAAAAAGAGAGAATGAATACAAAGGAATCAAAAGAGAGCATAGTTTTTCTCGTCTTTCTTTGAGTTGAGTTACTTAATAATTTGGAAATTTAGATTCTATAGTACGAATTTTTATGTAGCACCAAGTGAGAGTGAGCCACCAAATAAATAACTATTTCCCTCTAAAATTCTCTACCTAAGCTTAAAGCTGAGGTGGGATTCATAGAATATCTTGAATACCCCGAGGGAAGAAGTCCGCCTATCCCATTAGAAATTTACTAGGGGTCAAGTACAGACTTTAGAGGTGAATTAGGTTTTTCACTCGGATCCGTTGCGAAAGCTACATAGTTGCACTTTCATGTATTTGGATTTCAAGATTTCTGGATGAAACAAAAGGAGAAAAATCTTTAGTCAAACTCTTTGATAAAAAGAATAAGCAGTCCTTTAGGAATTGAATTTGTAAATAACTTAACCATGCACTTAGTCTTGCCTTTGCTAGGAACTAGCAAAGTTTAGACATGGGGGTATGATTGCACAGCGATCATGGGTCCTAATCAACCTAAATAATGTCTGAACCTAGCTTAAATTGTAGACATTGCACTCATATCTTGCATATCATGCATTGCATCAGTATATTTAGAATAAGATGAGATATCTTGCTATTTAATGATTTTTATTACTATTTGCAGGTAATAAAGTCATCTAAGATGGAGATAGTGGAATAAAGCAATAAAAGAAGACTGATCCAGATAAGAGGAGTGAGGAGGATAGCTTTATCCTATCCTTAGAAACCCTAGGACAACCTTCCCAAACCCAAAACGACCTCCTTTAGGGCTCCTTAGCCTCAAAACCCAAACATGGATAGCACTATCCATGTTCTTATCCACCCTATCCCTCTCCCAAACACTTAGGAACCAAAACCCACCTTAGAAAACCTAAAATCCACTCTCCAGCTCCTTTTAGGACGTCGAGACATCTGGTTGGACATCTGATTTTTGCAAAATAACAATCTAGGAAGTCAAAACTCATACTGATACAGAATTGGACGTCCAATTTATTGTCTAGATGTCCAATTTTGTAGTATAAGATGTTCGACCACTATCCTGGACGTCTGATACTGTTGTCTGGTTCCTGATTTTGGTGCTAGAAGCCCTAGCTTGCCTATTTTGACCTAGGAACCCCACCATACACCCTAGGAAACCTAATTAGAGACCTCCTAAGCCTAGTCCACTATCCAAAGCCCTACTTATCCTACCCCCAACCTAATTGAACCATCCCATACCTAATTGGGTGCATCTGCAGTCGATTGGGTGCACCTGAGCCTAATTAGATCCACCCAGGACCTAATTGACTTATACCTATTAGGGTTACCCTAGCCTAATCACATGCACACATCCAATTAGACTTGACCTAGACCTAATTAGGATCACTCCTATCCAATTAGATTTTCCTAAGCCTAATTAGGTCCACACCCACTTAATCTAGATTGACCCAACCTATTTAGCACCTAATCCTACCAAAACCCACAACCTAGCCCTACAAAAAACACACACCCACACACACCTTCCTATTTTACCCCTACCAAACCCAAGCACACTCTCTTGGAAACCCTAAAACTTGTGTCAAACCTAGATCCTAAAAATGTGGCATTAGCTAATTTTGGAGCCACCAAAAGTGGCAACCAAATGGAGCTTTCCATAAGGGCAAAGAGAGATCCACGAAATTCCATCCATTCTCTCCACACTCTCAACTTGCGACCACACCTCCTCCTCTCCCTCTCAAGGTCGTCCTCTTCCTCCAAGGCAACCTCCATGGATGGCTAGGAAGAAGCTCTCCTCCAAGCTTCTTCAAGGGTGGCAAGAAGAAGAGCATAAGGATGCAACACCTTCTCCTTTCTTCTTGTGGGCGTGTCCTCTTCTTCCACCATAGAGGATCCACGTCCCCATTTTCTTTTCCTCTTGGACGGCCATAGAGAAGACCCCCCTCAAGGTCATCTCAAGGACGGCCGTTGGTAGAGAAAGGGTGCAACACCCTCCTCTCTCCACTTGGGTGCACACACCCATCCTCCTCTCTTTAGTGGATGGCCAAGAAGGCTTCTCCTTAGCCTCTCTTGGTTGATCCCTTTCTTTAGTTTAGCTTTATTTTCATGTATCTGAATTTTATAGTGACTTAATTTTTGATGCATGATACTCTTGTATAATGATTTTATATGCATGCTATTATCTTCATGGCTTACAACTTTATTGCATGCTTTCAGTTCGTGTTTCAAAATAAAGATAAAAAACACAAAAATACAAAAATATTAGGTTAGATTAAGCCGATCCAAATCTTGACTTGTTTTCACGCCTCCTAGAGACGAATGACCGGGACTCAAATTTTCAAAAGAATGAAATCCATTGAGTTTCGATATTATAAATATTTTGTCAAGGGATTTCATGACTATACTACGATTTCCGACGATTTCAAAATGCATGATTTCCACACTTGTCATAAGGCTGCCTATTGGTATAGAACTATTGCACGGCCAATCTCGACTTAGACTGAACTCAAATCCGCATTTTTGAAGAAATTCTTCCTTATTGGTCACACCAATGCATCAAGGTGAGCTATCACGACTTTTACTCAGAATCAAGGAGAACCAATTCATGAAGCATGGGAGCGCTTTCATGAATTACAAAGGAAATGCCCACATCATGACATCCTTCGTTGGCAACTAATGCATGTCTTCTATTATGGATTGCAAGAGGGTATTCGCAATCTAGTTGATGCCTCTTGTGGAGGGAATTTCTTAAATCGTGATGCAGAATCCACCTTAGAACTGTTCAAAGGGATGGCGGAAAACTCGATCAACAATGCATCAATGTTGCAATTCACGCGGGGCTCTAATACAGCGCATCAAAACCAGCAGAAGGGCATTCACGAGATCGGGAATCTGTCCAGTTCCAAAGATTTAGAGATTATAGTAGAAAAACTGGACAAAGTCGGTATCGTAGCGAAGCATCTCGACGAGGTTCGAAACACGATGAAATTTCTTATGCCTCTTCTTGCTACGCAGAATCTCGCACGTTTACTTGTTTTGCAAATTCCCACGGGGAGGGAGTTTGTGTATAATCTGGATTTGAGAGATCCACCTTCCTTTGGTTTTCTATCTACTCTTGCACCAACCTAAGGAGGGACCTTTGTCCCACAATCTTTCCCACCCTTTTCCCCACCCTTTCCTGTTGCAGAAAACACGCCATATCTTTTTGATTTACACGCCATCCAGGAAAACATTCCAAGATCAAATCCTTATTCTAATACCTATAATCCTGGATGGAGAAGCCACCCAAATTTCTCTTAGGTTGATCAAAATCAAAGGCCATCTTATCCAAATCAGACCCACCTAAACCCACCTTCGTTGCCTTCTCAGCAACAAATGCGAGGCCCAATTCCACGAGTATGCAGAATTACTCTGGGTCGAATAGAGATATGCAGCTTTATCAGATTTTGCGAGCTGTTACAAAGAGTCAATGATAGAATGTTGACGCTTTCGCTGAGATTCAAAGGCAATGTAAGGTAGAATTGGCTGATTTACAAAATTAGATCACTCTTTTGGCTGAGTCTCGTCAGCCAGGTACTCTTCCATCTCGGCCAATTTCGAATCCTAGAAATTTGCAAAACCCTAGGCAACATCAGGGCCAAGTACATTTCATTAATCAGGCCTTTGATTCCAATCAAAACCTATCCTCTGTACTTCCTGAAAATAATCCTCCAAGCTCGCATCAGCAGCCTTTATTGTATCAAAATGACCCACCTATTATTGAGAATCAGAATTGACTTTGCTGATCTCTTGAAGTTGGTTGGAATCACTTCTCAGATTGCCTCAATCTTTAATATTTTACATTTCAACCTAAATCAGATCAAATCTTCACGAGATTCACTCTGATCTTTCTGAGATTTTTCATGGGAATTTGATTTTGGTTCTGCATGATCTAATTTAGGTGATCTCAAGACGAGTTTTACCCGGGTGGTTTTATATGTTTTTCTATTTTCTTGAACCAATTCTTCCATAACTCTTTTGTCTTTACCATGCATATTCCTTTTAGGAGTTCTTTACTAGGGTTTACGCCTACCTGAAGGCATAAAACTTAGCATTTTGTATATAGTTGTTTCCTGTTTTCTACACTTTTCTTTACACATACACTCGAATCTGTATCTGATTTATCAGTTCATTCTATGCTAATTACCTTCACTGAGTTCGATTGACCACTCTGACCTTTGGCCAGAATAGAAATCGTCCGCATAGAGATCTTTGATCTCCTCTATCCGAATCTTTTTGTCACCCTACACTAAGTGAAGTATAATATCTTTTTTACCCTTCTTATAATGAGGACATTGTAATATTTTGGCTTGAGGGGTGTGAAGTGACAATTTTCACTTTAAGTTTATTTGTAGATAAAAGTAAAAATGTAAAAACAAAAAAATGAAATACCCATGAAATTTTTTTTAAAATAATAAAAATAAAAATACCAAAAATTAAAAAAATTAGGAAAGTTAAAAATACCATAAAAATGTGAAATTTTTTTTGAAAAATTCATAAAAATTTAAAAATTTCATAAAAACATAAAAAAACAAAAATATACAAATATAAAAATTTGAAAATTATAAAATTATAAATAATAATAAAAGGGGTTTTTACATTTATAATAAGAAATAAAAGAGGAAGATACCAAAAATATATTTATGCTTATTTATATTGGTAATTAAAGCCTAATTTTTCTTTTAGGTCAGAAACCAAAAATATATTTTGTAAATAGTATTTATAAGAGCATTAAATCCTTATTTAGACTTTTACTTATAACATTTTCAAAACACACATCTGTTTACGAAATTTTGAACGGGATTTTGTTTAAGTTAAAGTTTGAAACCCTAAGGATCCGTTTTTCCATTCTTTACCCTGAAATAAAGTAACTAAAGTGTATTAAGTTTTAAACTTGAGTTTTGGAATTAAATTGTAACTTTCTTGGTCAATTAGACTAAGTAAATCCGTACACCTTATGAACATCTATTTTTATCATGAAAGTTAAGTAAAAAGACCAGATATTCAAAGTTAATTAAATAAAGAGTTGGTAGAATCTTAGTCCTAAGGTCTATTAAGCTATAGTGAGCTTAATCAACTAAGGACAATTGGCTAGACTTGGCGAGTTATGTCTTGACAGATCCTATGGGAGGAAACTAAGAGTTTAAAGGATTTGAGAGTGAATGGCTTTGCTATCCAAGCTCTGGTTTGAGAGCCAAGTAACCTAAGCGTCCAAAATTCACACACATAGAGTTGTCTTGTTGGCATCTGAAACCGTGAAAACACAGAGGTTAAGAGATCGATTCTAAATCCTCTTCAGTCCAAGGATTTCTGCAGGGCGGCTCTTGAAAGGGTGAAGGATGTGCCACTCACCTAGAAAAGGGATATGGAGTAATATGTTAGTAAGAAAAATGAGAAGGAAAAAAAAAGAAGAAAAATAAAATATAAAATAAAATAAAATAAAACACCCCGCATTTAAGTACCTCGCTACAAATGGGTACTTATGCAGTTTATCCACCAAATAAAGCATCTCGCTACATATGAGTGCTACCCTTCCTTCCATCAAATAAAAGAGCACCTCGTTACATATGGGTGTTCTATCCTATAGAAAAGAGTTGAAAAAAAATATGAAGATAAAAATTAGGAATAAGAGACCCAGTGGTCCACCAGGGAGATATACACAAAAAGTGTTGACCTCGGGATAGAAAACTGGTGAGGAGAAAGTAACCAAACCTGAGAAAGGCTAAGCCAAAGGTTTGAATTGGAATAACCTGGATTGAAAATTGATGTCTTAAGATCTGGATTTTTTGCAACTTCGAATGCCTTTAGGATAATTCTCTTCACAAGCATAGATGCTTAAAAATCATAGCTACTGAACCTTAGTATTGGGAAGTGAAGCCTAAGAAATTGGGTTTTGAGGACTTGCAGTTGAGGCCTAAAGGAGAAAGATTGACAAAATCCTAGGTCTAGAAGTCTGTCCTTGGTGCTGTAGGCTAGCAGATTAGGGTTTTACTACTCAGGATTTGGTTAATAATGAGTGTCTGGCTAATTTGCTAAAACTCAGATTGATAAAAATTAGATTTAATAAACTTAAGTCTATTGAGTTAAAATTTAATTTTCAACTCTTGAGTTTTGTTTTCTTAAAACACTTTGAATTCTGAGTTTTTAGGGTTTAGAGTGATTACAGAGAATAATTGGATTTTTGGGATTCTAATTTTTGATAAAATTCTCGTCAAAAGCTCTATTTTTAATAGAGTGTGTTTTGGGAAGGGTATTTGAGTTTTTAAGTCTAAGTAAAGAGATTTCTATAGAATGCTCTGCATATTTATAGATACTTATTTATATATATAAAATATAAAAAATTGAATATTCAAAATTCTGACCTAAGTATTCCTCTACTTAGTTCGCATTTATAATAATTAAACCCAAGTGTTTAAATCATCATATTTCTGGTTAATTTTGCTAGGGATTAGCAAAACTTTGGCTTGGGGTTATGATGAGAGGCTCATCATAGCTTCTAATTACCCCTAATTAACTAGTCTTCCTGTTTAATTAGCTAGGAATATGTATATATAAGGGTTAATTATGAAATAAGGGACAAGCTATTAAAGGACCTTAAAGTAAGTTAAAATTGATAATTTATAAGTCAATTAATATTATTAATAACTTAATTAATAAATGGGCTCAAAATACCATTACTTAGCTACCTAATTAATATCTTATTTAACTTAAGTATAATTTAAGACTTAAACCTTACATAACTTAAGTCAGTTAATAAGTTAATAAATACTAATAAATGGGTCAAAAATGTGAATACAAGGCTTTAATATAATATTTAGCTAAATTATAAATATATATAAAAAGTTTGAAAAGAAAATAATTTAAATTAACCTTAAAAGCCTCTGTTTACATTTTGATCCTTAGGTTTCATTGCCTTGGAGTCCTTTTCATGCACATAGGTCCTTAACTTTTCTTACATTCAGGTCCCTATGTACACTTTCTTCTTCTTCGTTTCTTCTTCAGTCATTTGAACGGTTGACGACAGGCGGTGCTGTCACCCTCCGATCACCGTCCATCCTGCATTCGTCCACCCTCGCCAAGCTTCTGGAGCTTGCGCTCACCGCCACCTTTCCATCCATCGGTCTGGATGAAGCTGTAATCCTAATTAGGGTTCGAAGATAATCTCACCGGCGTCAGAGAAGATGCCGGTGGTTACCTCGCACCTAGACACTATACTGTCCAGATTCAACCTCCTTCTCAGCCGTCGAAACCTATAAATACCCGTCCACCACTCTGATTTTAGAGGTCGGCTCCCTTCCTTCTTCCGCCACTGTAGACGATGATAGGCAATTCCCTCCCACTTCGACGACCTACTTCCATCACCACACACCTCCTCCAATTATTCCAACCAATCGCTGAGCTCCGCCGTCCTCTACCGCACCTCTGATTAAGGTGACGACTCCGGACTACGCTTCTGCTTTGTGAATTTTCCCGTCGGACTTCTTCCTTCCTCCCTATGATTTCCTCCTCCGTTAAGGACCTTCGACGGAGACTTCTTTGCCCCTTTCGTCCAGGTAATAGTAGGATAGGTAAGATAGAGTAATTAGTTTAGTTAATTAGTTAGTTTAGTTAGGTTAAAAGTTAATTCTTTCCGTCGTCTTCCTTAGCTCCGGCGAGTTCTCTGAGCTCGACTGGAGCATCTTTTTATCTTGTCAAATCACTGATCACACTCTATAATCTTCCATGATCATTTTTGATGTATCAATTTCTTGATTATATCACTTAAACGCCTAATCCACCTCCACCTTCACCGGTGGCCTCCGTTGTCCACGACGAAGGTTTCCGAGATTAATTCACATTCACTGGGGCTCTCCATCACCCATCCATATTCTAAGGGCTCCTATTTTACACTAATTAGTATAATTAACTCATATAAAGTAAATGCCTAAATTTCACCTCATTTCTGAGCTCACTGTCAATGGCGGCTCAGAGATGAGTTATTCATTTAAATAAATAGTCCATTACCATCGCCACACCCCATTAACTTGTTCCCTCTACTCAATTGAGTGAGAGAACTTGGTCTGAGTTACAACGAACTCAGATCGCGATCTTTCTGAATTCATTACATATCTTCTATTTTAATCTATCAATTTATCAATTAACAAGTTCTTGAGGTTCCTTGCGACCTCAGGAGGCTTTTCAGATCCTTAATGACTTGTTTTAATGAATTTTATACACTGTCAGTCACTGTCTGGACTCACCGGAGCTCCGACAGGCTCTGACGAACCGAAAATGTTCTTCAACCCATAGAACTCTGCAAGAAGCTCCAAAATGATTCCAGAGGACCTTAGGATCACATTGATGTGGTAGTTATGATGATTAGCTGTCTGGAGCTCTACATAGGCCTCTATCTTCTCCAACTCTGGCGGAGTTGGAGATGATTGTTTGTTAGGGTTTAGTTTAATTTAAGAGGTCTAGAAGCATCAGGAAGGTGTGCTGAGGTTATTTTTATTGATTAATTACTCAGAGAGTCATTGGTTTGTTCTGACGAACAAACCTACTTTGGTGTTCAGTTGATGAGGCCTGAGATCTTAGTGAACTCTATCAAATCTTGTTTTGACGTTAAGGATCAGTTCCTGAGGCAAAATAAGTTGATCTAAGGCATTAATTTCATTTGAATGAGCATAACTTAGAAAGTCAACTCTGAGCTCACCAAGATCAATCTCAGGTTCAATTTGAGGGTTAAGCATTTAATTATGTGAATTTAAAGATTGAAATTCTTTCTGGGATGATTTAGAGTGTGTTGGAGTTGATTTAATTGAGTTTTGTTGAGGATTTAGTGTAAATTAGATCGCTGTTCAGTTTGGGTCATTTTTGAACCCAAACTGATTTCAGTGCATTTTTTGCGAGAATTGGATGCAAATTTTTCCCAGTTAGAATCTTAAAAACCTTCAAAGGTTGTTTGATCTGTTACTGTTGATCTTTAGATGTATGTCAAGCTGTTCAGAGTTCAGATTGAATCTTTGAAGCCCCTGTCTGAAGTGTTTGAGTTTTTCTTCACTTCTGAAGCTTCGAAGTACCTGTTCTCCTTCTTCTTTCATGTGAAATGACTTCTTGAATCTGTTCAGACCTCACTTGGAGGTCCAAACCATCTCCTGCAGGTCGTATGACCTGAGTTGTCCACTGACAGGCCATTAAGGCTGTGCTGCAGCCGTGAGAATCGTCGATATTCGCCCTTCAAATCGAAGGGTAGGATTTGTTTAGAACATTAAATTGATGTTATAATCAATTAGAGCACATCAAAGGCTCTTGATCGAGCCTTTGCTCGATCGATTCCGTTCGGTGAGTTGACCAGAATCATTGGCCAAAGTTCATCCTGGAAGGAACATACATAGTCCCACATCGGATATTTGTGAAGCGCCGCCCTAGTATAATACGATTTTGTGCATAGGGCTTACTGGTCATCAGCGCTGCGCGCACGATGAGCATGTGTGTGTGTGTGTGTGTGCATGCATTGCGCGTGCCTGTGCGGATGTGTGTGTGCGTGCGCAAGCGTATGCCTGTGTGCGTGAGCCCGTGAGCGGGCATGCGTGTGGGCCTGGGAGGTCGGATATTGTGCCATTTGAACTGAAAATAAACCATCTAAAATTAACTAGGCTCGGACCCAGTAGGGTCTAGTCCCACCCTGAGAGGGGTGCTGTGTATCCCCGACCGATCCGAGCCGCCAATCAGAAAACCAAATTTTTGGTTTATGTGTGGTTTAGTCTACATAGTTAAAGAACTTAATGTAAAAGGAAGAGAGGAGGATTAAGAGAAATAAAAGAGAAGAAGAGCGTGTACAGAAGAGAAGACAAACTAAAGAGAAAGAGAGAGTGAAAGAAAGAGAGACGGCAGAACAAGAGAAATAAAGAGAAGAATTGAGGCTGAAGATTAAAGAAGAAAAGATGGAAATAAAAGAGATTCAAACATCTAATAATGTAATTAGTCTTCTAATGTTTACTTTTAAGACGTCCAATTTTCTCATTAGACATCTGATTTTGTATTTTTACTCCAATAACATGTCTTTTTGAGCTTAATTGATGTAATAAGGCATTTGTATTCATTTAAATAACCTTTTCTTGCCTTAATCTTTTGTAAATAAGTTGTAATTAGTGAATAAACATGTTTACTTCTTAATGAGAGATTACATGTGTAAATATGCTTTTGATTAATGGAATTTTGCATGCTTTTAAGTGAATATCCTTTACGCAAGATTCATGTACTTAAAGTAATCTAATTATAATTTTAATTGATTAAGTAATTAGTAATTTATGTTTAGGAGTTAATGGTGAATTAAGATAAGTTATGCCTCCCAGTGAACGACTTAGACTCAACCAGTTAAAAAGAATTAGAAATCTAAAATATTAGGTTAACTTGACCCTATACTACACAATTGACATTAATTCGAGTTAACCTAAGTTACTTTCTCATGTGATTAATTAAGTCTAAATAACTTAATTAACTATGTTGAGAATTTTAACGACCCTCCATAGCAGCCATCGACTCTGGCCACGATCCTCCGTGCGGTCGACTCCATCGTGCTCACCTCAACTCAATGTGACCAGCCACACCCTTGAACGTGCCAACTGTAGACCCACGCACGCATGTGGGAGAGCCACCGTCGGTGGCCTCTATCTCTCCAACCAGTGAGCTTTGGCCACCTCTGATGACGTCGACACCACTCGCTCAACCCTCTCCTCTGGTGGATTCTCTCCACCAAATCAAACGGCTGTCGGTGCTCCATCTCGCATGTGAGGAAGAGAGAGAGCAAAAGCTCTATTTTCCATTCAAATAGAATTTACATGTGATGCCATTGTTAAAGTTTGATTTTCGAATTAATATTTGATTAATTGAATGAATTTGCAGCCAACCCCTTGAGTTATTGCTATATTATTTGATTATCTGATTGCATTTCTCTCCAATCTATTAGCGTCACATACATTGCATGTTAAATTATAATTGTGGGCAAATGTCTGACATCATGATGGAATAATAAGATGATAGAAAATTATTTGTGAATTTAATTGGCATAAGTCTCCCTGTGGATACGACACTCTAAACCAACGTGGTTAGATTAGATATAAATTAATTTTGATGAAGAGATTTTCCACTACATAAAATATGACGTATCATTCCTATTGCAACTATCTTAATTAAGCGAGAATCTCTCTATCAAATGGCATCGTTATCGGGGAGGCAACAGGCCTAATAAACTCGCAAGTATTTTTTCTATCTACATTGAGTTCTAATTGAGATTATATATCCATTGATCTATTATTTTTTTTGTGTGAGGTACACTCATGAGGCGAAGGAGCACGCAGTGAATGCTTGCTTTAGTGGACCTTGATGCCACTTAAAAGACAACAATAGGAGCCTGTGGGCCTTGATCCCATACACATGAAGATGCATAGAGGAACATCTAGGAGGATTTTGCCTCTTAGATTTCTGATTTAGCATTTTAGAGTAGACTCTTTAAGATTTAGTTTAATCATCTATTTTCTTGCCCTTGTAATCTAGGGCTTGTTTTCGGGGGAGTGTCCCCAATTCTTTAGATTCTAGGATTATTCTATTTGTGGTAGTTAGTTTCTTTTGATTGAGCATTTATATATATATATAAATCTGAGCTACCTGATAGAAGTTGCATATCCATAGGTCGATCATCTAGGAGTGCTTGAGCAACATTTAGAGTTTTCTTATTGCATTGCGTGTATCTCTGCTTTGTAGAGTGCTAGAGCAAGGTACATACTTCCTATCTTTCTACATTAGTTATCTGCACAAGCATTGCATTTGAACATAATTAAAGAAGACCACTTAAACTGACTTGAAAAGATTAATCAAGTGGTCACATTACTTCTTGAAAGAAAAGTAAAATATATAGGAAGTGTTTGAATAACTTGATTGCGATTTTCAAAAGAAAAATTATTTTTCGCGGTGTGATGCACACTTCCTACACCGAGCATGCACTGTAGGCACTACACTAGGACTTGGACCCTTAAGGCTATAGGCATCGATCTCTTTATCGGTGCAAACCCTCCTATCTCACTTTATGTTGGTGGTATTAACTTTTGCCTGTGTGATTTGATACTTTAAGGAGGGGGACACCCCTTAATAGAATTCAAGGGTAGTTAAGAGGCACTGCTAATGCATCGCCTCAAAGGAAGGGTTTGCTCTACTTGTATCCCTTGGTTCCATCCTTGGAGTACCTTTTTACTTGAGAATTTAAGAATAACATTGCAACAAGGTGTACATTTTTAGTGCACTCGAAGGTCAATTTAGGGTGCATAATTGATTGACAACTTGATTGGTGATGGGAATACCATCACAAGTCATAACTAGCTCAATTTGATCTGATTAAGTTAGTAAATGCTCCTACATAATCACCAGAGAACTGTAATTCATTGCATAATTATTCTGAGAGAAAGGTAAGAAACCAGGGTTAAAACTGTAATTTTACCATCATATCATGAATGCAGTATGACCACAGATTTTCTCGGGGGTTAATTAAGGGTCAAATGGTCCTAAAAGGCTAACAACTGGGTTAGAATAGACGGAAAAGGGTTTTCGCATGTTTTGAGAATTAAATGACTTCGAAACCCTAAAAATAGACCTGCTTAATTAACTGAGGTTCTTGTAAGGATAAAATTCATCTAAACCCTCTAAAACTCATATAAAAATATTTTCTAGGGTTTGAAACCTTCAATTTGACCATAAGAACCCATCTTGACCCAAAATAGAGTCTCAGACAAACATTTGCCTTAATTTAGAATTTTGCATAAATTATTCAATCACACGTGGTCAAAACCAAAATCTAACTTCACCATTGGATTCCTTAGGTCCAATTTATGTTTGTACTAAAATTTGGGTCCAATCTGAGATTGTTTTGACCTAGTTTGCAACTTGGTCCTGTCTGATCACACATATGCCCTTAACTTTCAAAATCCTTACAAAAAGGCTCCTAATTTTGTCGTCATCTTTGCAAATAGGTCCCTAGTCCCATTAAAGGCGACTTTGAGCTTCACCATCGAGATCGAGCAAGGATTTCTTGCTTTATTCTCAATCAATCCATCCCAAAATAGACACCTAGATTCTTGACGAAGTTGCCTTTCATTTAAGCCACATCATGGGCACCAAGTCTTGCCCAAATCCTAATGTGAATCATTTGAAATTTGGGTTTCCAACTCCGGCGACCTTCTAAGCTTAGGAAGCTTGCTTCCCAAGCTTTAATCGCTCTCTGATAGCCTATAAAAAGACCTCCAGATCAAATCGTTCTCCCCACGCTCGAATTTGGCCTTGAACACCTCCAATTCCTCTCCTCTTTCTTGGCCAAATTGCTCCTCGACGTCCGGCGACCCTCCTTGCCTCCATTCTTCCTCCGTTCGCAATACCGGTGGTGCAGCTATCTCCCCCATCTTCTTCTGTGTCGAGTCCTCCTAGCCGACGCCCCCTTCGCCATCTTCCTCGCTGTGTCCTATCCATCGGAGCAGCTTCCTTCTTCAGTTCCGACCATACTGCAACCAGCGCCATCTCCTCTCCGCTTTGTCTGCTACCGCTCTCAACTGACTACTCAACTTCTCATCACACTAGTATATTCAACACACCGCTTCGACCCCCGCACAACCGCCTGCGACTCCGTCTTCTATCTCTTCAGTAGAACTCCGGCGAGCCCTAGCGACTTCCACACACTGGCAAGCTGGCCGCTCCGCACTCCACACCTCTGCCTCAACCTCAAGAGCAAAAGCCTTAACTTTGTTCGGACGATTGCCCCTCCAAATGCCCTATTGAACAAACCCACATTTGGCCACTCTCCATGAGGTTGACAGGCCTCATCACTCCTCCACATGCCACGTCGACCCCCTCAGCAAGTTCGCTGTGCTCCGGCGATCGTTGTTGAACGTTTTGACTCAGCCGAAAGGCCTTATTTCTGAGTTCCAGGTTTCAGGTGTCCTACCATTGATGCTGCAATCTTTGAGCTTGCTTGAAGCTCTCTCCAGCAACTACAGCCCCAGGCATTTGTCCCATGTAGCATGGAATCAACCCATGAACACATGGGACCAGTCAATTGGGGCATTGACCATCCCCGTTGTGCGAATTGGACGACGACTTCATCTCCAGCTACTGTGCGAAGAATGGGGGATGGATAGTCCCACATCGGATACAGACGGTCCTCCTGTTCCACATAAATTGAAAAAGTGTCTCGGCTTAGTTGCCTTAGACACAAGGGGGTGAGGTCCCCACTCACCCTTCACTGCCTTGCCCGTGACACTGCTCACACGGGTCTAGCACAGATACGACTACCCGCCTAAGCCTTGTACACTCCTCGGTTGCGACCCACTCCTGCAGCCCTAGACCCAGGTGTGCTCTAGGTCTGAATACCTGATAACCTGGTATAGTTGGAGGCTCAGGGAGAGTGTGACCCAAGAAGAGAACGAGAGGAGAGTCTACGCGGGGTAGGGGAGGGTTTTGCTCTCTGGGACGTTGGGTAACACTTAGCCAAAATTTGAAGACCCTTCCCCCTCTGTGTGAAGAAGATTAAGAAGAGCAGAGAAAGAAAGAGAAGGAAGAGAAAGTAGAAAAAAGAGGAAGAGAAGAAGAACTGCAGTAGGAGAAGAGTCTGTAAAGGAGAAGGAAAGAAGAAGAAATCAGGGAAAGAAGAAGCAAAGAAAAGCACTATTCATCAGATGCTTAAGATGTCTGATTGAATAATCAGACGGCTGACTTGAGTTTATTTCATTCATAACTATCGAGTTTCATTTGATATTACTGTAGGGAGTAATTGGTGATTCAAATCACCATTTTACTCCATTCTTTTTGTAGTTTGACACTTGATATCATTGCTACATTATTTTGAATCAATTTTTGATTATAATTTCTTATCTCTATTGTTTTAAATTGTAATTTTGAGAATTGAATTCCCACTTGCTCCCAGGGAACGACCTCGGGCTTTTTCGAGTATAAATTTTATCTATTTTTTCGTGAGATTTCAACTATACTGTAACACAATGATTTAAAACCTGATTTCGAGCGAACAATAATTGGTCACCCAAAAGAACTAAAAGTAACCTCAACCTCCTTAATAGACATTGACCAAGAATCTCAACTGCCTCATTTCTCTTATACCACTTACGTGGGACTGGAGAAACACTGCCTTGACTCTATTTGGTCAAGTTGGAGAGTTGGAAGAGGGCTTAAAAGTACTTTAAATCAGCAAAAGACCTGTTGCCTTGTGTTTGCTTGGTGTATGCTTGGTAAGTGCTCTCCTAGAAGGAGTCTTATTTTCAACTCGAAACTTAAGAAAATTACTAGAAAAGCCAACCAAGAAAGAAGAAAAATGGCAGAAGAAAGATCTGAAGAAGAGATTAGGGTTGGTGAAAACCAAAGAACCTTGAGAGACTATTTCCTTCTACAACTCACCAAGCCCTATCTATCCGGAGATCTGGAGTGGATAATCCTTATGAGATCAAGAGCAACACCCTATCTTTGCTCCCTGCTTTCTATGGTACTGCTAGGGAGGATCCCTATAGGAATCTTGAGGAATTCACCAGGGTCTGTTCCACAATGAAGCTCTTGGGCTTTACTAATGAAGTCTTGATGAGAACTCTATTTCTTTTCTCCCTAAAGGATAAGGCCAAGCACTGGTATCATACCCTCGATGCAAGGGTAAATGATTGGGCTATCCTTAAGGGAGAATTCTTGAAAAGGTACTTTCCTATGAGTAAGACCAATCATTACAGAAGAGAGATTATGGGTGTTACTCAATAAGAAGGGGAGCAATTTCACGAAACATGGGAGCGCTTCAATGACCTCCTTAGGTTATGTCCCCACCATCAAGTGCCAAGATGGAAATTGGTCGAGAGGTTCTACAACGGATTATTTGAAAGGCACAGGCAAACCATCGATGCAGCCTGTGTAGGAACCTTCATGACCAAAACTGAGGATGAAGCCTAGGCATCATTGGAAACACTAAGTGATAATTCCATACATATGTCCTCTTCCTATCAAGAAAGAAAACCATATATCTTGCAGAGGAAGATAGAGACCCATGAAGCCAGGGCTACTTAGGATTTGGCTTATCAGATTCAATTGTTGAACAAAAATTTTGATAGGCTTTTTGCAAACCCCGGCATGAACTTGCAAGCACCTCTATCTTTTAGGCTTCAAGTGAATGCTCTATTTGCCAAAGCACTACACATGCCACTGCAGAGTGCCACATGGCAAATCAATTCCCTGAGTTGATTTAGGCCAACCTAAACACGGCCCAAGGTTTCTGACCACCTCCTTGTAATAACCCCTATTCCAATACCTATAATCTGGGGTTGCGGAACCATTCAAACTTTTCATGGAAGCTAGGTGATGCTTCCAACTCATAGAATGCAAGACCCCAACCCGTATACCAACCATCCTATACAAACCCTCCTCAGAATAAGCCTTTTGAGATGGATGAACTAAAATCCATGATGAAAGTGATGCAAGAGCATGAAAATATGATCATCCAATCTCAGAATAAGATGATCATTGATATGCATTCACAAATTGGTCATTTTATAGAGGCAGTTAGGCAGCAAGATCTGGGGAAGCTGCCTAACTCTTCTAAGGAGAACCCAAAGGGTAAGGAGGTCATGTTTAGGGAGCACGCTCAAGCTGTGACCGTGCTGAGGAGTGGAAAGAAAGTCGACAAACCTGATAGAACTCCTATGGTCACCTCTCAAAATTCCCCTCCTACACCAAACCTGACTTCCAGTCTCACCGAGGAAGAGCCACATTGTTCTCCCTCGCTTGAAATCACCCACCCAGAGGATGTCGTCATTCCGCCTCCCCTTTCCTGACATGATGACCCCTCTACCCAGAAGCTGAGGGTGCCCTATCCTAACGCCTATTCGCTCTTGGTGAATCTTCTGTTGGCTCATTTGGAGCCAAGGATAGGACAGATGAGATTATGGACACTTTCAAGCAAGTCCACATCAACTTGCCTTTATTGGATGCTATTAAACAGATCCCGTCCTATGCCAAGGTTCTGAAGGACCTGTGTACCCAGAAGCGTTGATCTAGGAGATAGGTCCAAGCTAAGGTCATTCTGTCTGACCATGTTAGCTCGATGCTCCAACATGGAACACCTCCCAAGATGAAAGACCCAGGCCCGTATATTTCAGTGGTTATAGGTAACCAACACATTGACGAGGCTTTGCTCGATCTGGGTGTTGGGGTGAACATTTAACTAAGCTCTGTCTACGTCCTTTTGGGAGGAGGCAATTTAAAGCCTAGTCCAGTCATCCTTCAAGTCACAGACAGATTGCTTAAGACACCACGGGGATTACTGGAAGATGTCCTGGTGAGAGTGGAGGACTTCTTCCCAATTGACTTTCTCATGCTAGATACTAACCCATCTAATATGCCCACCAAGCCATCCATTATTCTGCGATGCCCCTCTTAGACACAGCCAATGCCTCTATTAATTGTAGATTAGGGGCACTTAAAATGGGCTTTGGGAACAAGAAGATCCGGTTGAATGTTTTTGATACCTACAAGAAATCTGGATTTGAAGACTATTCTCAGATTGTGGATGTTGATGAAATCATTGAGGAGACTACTCCAACACTCTTATGTAGAGATCCTCTTCAAATGGTCATATCTAAGGACCATCCTCTGAGTATTGAAGAGAATGAAGGGGATATGCCTGAATTGGAAGAGTTGTTGGGAGTACACACAGAGTCTTTATCCCCACCCTGGACTCTGAAGGTAGATCTACTACCTGAGGAGGGGACATCTCAACTTATACCCTCGATCCATAAGACTATTGAGTTGGAGCTTAAACCCCTCCTGAGCACAGTGAAGTATGCTTTCCTTGGCCCTAATGACACACTCCCCATCATTATCTTGTCTAGATTATCTGAATCGCAGGAGGGAGCTTTGCTCGAGTGTTTACAAAGGCACAAGGGAGCTTGATATAGACACATCTATATAGGTTAAAATGCCTAATCATGCATGTTCCTAGGCTTAGATTTGCATTTCATGTTATAAATATTGCATAGCATGCATCATTCTGCATTTAGAGTAGTTATATATATTTTAGGTTAATTAGGTCCTTTTTATGGTTAGGAGAGAAGAAGATTTATTTCAGGGCCTCGGATGGACGATCAGACCATATAGATCTGATCAGGACGACGATCGGAGCCTAATGCCTCCAAAATTGTCTAGATCAGAGTCTCGTAGCATCATACGAAGTCTAAAGAAGATCAATGGCCAAGGGGCAATGTGACATTCATACGAGCTTCAGATGAAAAATCTGACTGTACGAATGGATCCGGAGCAACTATCACAGTTTGGCAACGCAGGAATCATCTCGATCTGAGCATCGTGGCACCCCCTTCAACAGAAAGAAGAATGGATGACCTAGATGGAGCCACGTGGCACCATCCAGGCCGCCCAACATCAGCTAGCATCATCCACGACCTTCATTTACAGCTATTGGATCTTGATCCAACAGTTGAGAAGCCTTCGCACCACATGCCTTTTTGCGACTCAAGGGAGAGCCTAACGCAGTGGCTAAGCGCCTTCTGCTGATTAAGGGGCGCGAGTACGAGACTTGTGGACACCCCAAATTAGAAATTGGAGGCACGCACGCGCTTGGCCAGCAGTAGTGCAGCACAAGCACGCACGCGTGAAGGTGGAAGCACGCACGTGTGTAGCGCTAGCGCGCGAGCGTGAATAGGGGCGCGTGATGTGCAAGACAGTACAGCTTGCATTGGTGGGCATGTGCTCGGTTGGCGCCAGCCTTTAGTGACAGCCTGGCAGACAGTCGTCGCTAATTATTCGCACGCCAGCAAGGCCAGGTGTGGGCGTGAGCGGGCGTGAACTGCCTACAGCGACACTTACAGCGACGACTTAGAGGTCATTAATGGTCTCATGCCTATTCTAGCCTCTTTCATCTACTATAGAAAGACCAACACCCCCTCCCTTCCAAGACATCTCTACCTACTCTACTCCCACCTATCCCAAGCTCTAGCAAGCCTACCAATGCTCTGTTAGAGCTTTCTCTCAAGCTCCCAAGGTGCTTATTAGTGTAACAGAACTCTGCCCCACCAAATACTCCTCCAGCTTCCCATCCCCATTCATAGGTTGCCTTGGAGACATCCTCCCACCTCCATTCCGGTAGCAGATCATCTCCAACTTCTCACCTCCATTCTGGAGCTACGCTGAAGCTTTCCTCTACCCGACGTCCTCCCGCTTCTCACCTCTTTCATCCTGCTTCCCAACTCCATCCCAGCTTCCACTAGGGGCTGTCATCTCACCAAACAGTCACTTCGGGAGATTTCTTCTCACCTCTCTCTCTTTTTATGTTTTCTAGATTATTGTAATTGACATTCATGCAATATATCATATTCGATTCTATCACTCTCTTGTGATAGTTTGTCATCTTATTTCAAAAACAAAAAAAATAACAAAACCATAAAACACAAAAAATAAACAAATCGATGCGTGGTTTTCATACAAAGTAAACGTCACCTCCTTGTGTTCGACCCGGGACTCCCTTGGAGTTTCGGCATAAATTATATTTGACCACGAGTTTTGCAACTATGACGATGGGTTACTCATAACCCCGATTTCAAACACGCGAAACCCGTGCGATCATTTTGGTGCCGTTGGGTTGCTTTTACCTTGCCTTAACCACCGCGGGCCGATCATCGCCTAGCTGAAGGCACTAAACTCAGCACGTGTAAAGACTGTTCCAGGCGGACTAGAATCCCACAGAAACCAGGTGCTATTCTTCCACTTCTACTCTCCTACATGCCTGCATTTTTAACAATGAGGACATTGCAATAGCTAAGCATGGGGGGGTGGATATATCTTATAATCTTTTTGTCAGCTGTAACAGTAATTTCCTGTTATTTGATTTAAAAAAAAAGAGAATTAGGAGATGAGAACTTAGGCATTAGGAGTTGCAAACTTTAGGAATTGATACTTTGAGGCCTGAATACTTAGACTCTTCAGGTCTTTGGGCTTAATTAGCCCAAGTGTCCACTTGAATGTGGACTTATTCTCAGGTCCTCGCCAATCAAAATTCATTTTAATTAGGTAAATAAATTGGGATGATAAGTATGCGACTTATCAACCCACCCTTTGATTTGGGAGGACTTTAAGTCTAAGCATCTACACAATTTTTGCACTGACCTACTTTTCGGCGGTTTCTTCTGTAATTGGGTAGCTAATGAACTATCTAGGGTAGTATGGTTGGCAAGTTGTTAGTGGAAACAGCTCATCGGCCAGTTGTCCAAAGCTCAGTCACAAGACCATTTTCATTGTACTGCCCTTAGGTAAATCTTAGATCAGGAAAGCCACCTACTTAAAAAAAAGAAAGGAAAAAGAAAAAGAAAAAAATAGAAAAAGGAGAAAAAAATAAATAATAAAAAAAACCACACTTCACCGCACGAGTATGGCTGGTAAGTTGTCTTGGGTAACAACCCATTGGTCAGTTATCTAGAACCCAGCTCACAAAAAAATCACAATAATTCCCAAAACACTTAGGAAAGAAGTGGAGAAGTAGAATAAACAGGGGAGATATACACTGGGTTTGCCCTTGTGTTGACCCCATAAATAAAAGAAGTAGGGAGAAAGCTAACGTTCGAAAAGATAAACCTTTAGGTAAGGTCACCTAGGGTCATGAAACCCGAAGTCCGTTTAACGGTCGCCTAGTGAGTCTTTCACTCTTTTTACTAGATGCTTAGCACTTAGAGTTTTTTTCGAGTCGTGGGCGGGTCGGGTAGCCGTAAAAAGTTATCCCGAAACTCTAAAACTCCAAAAGTTCAAAAAAAATTAGAAAAGAAGAAAAACAAACAAATGTATCTTCCCTTTTCAAATAAGGCGAGGACTTGGGCGGTCTACATTCTGGCAGACACCCGAGTACTGTTGAGTCTTCGTGGTTTAGGACCTTAGTTGAAATTTTCTATTGTTAATAAACGACTTAGGCCTAAGCGATTGAGTCCTAATTCTATTTTTATACATAGCATGTAGTTTAATTTTTTCTAGGGACTAGCAAAAGATAGGCATGAGGGTATGATATAGACACATCTATATAGGTTAAAATGCCTAATCATGCATGTTTCTAGGCTTAGATTTGCATCTTATGTTATAAAATTGCATAGCATGCATCATTCTGCATTTAGAGTAGTTGTATATATTTTAGGTTAATTAGGTCCTTTTTATGGTCAGGAGAGAAGAAGATTTATTTCAGGCCCTTGGATGGATGATTGGACCGTACGGATCTGATCAGGTTAATGATTGGAGTCTGACACCTTCGAAATCGTCTAGATTAGAGTCACGTAGCATCATACGAAGTTCGAGAAAGATCAACGGCCAGGGGGCAATGCAACATACATATGGGCTTCGGATAAAAATCCAACCTTACAGATGGATCCAGAGCAACGATCGCAGTCCAGCAACGTGGGAATCATCTCGATCTGAGCACCGTGGCACCCCCTTCAGTAGAAAGAAGAATGGACTGCCCAGATGGTGCCACGTGATGCCATCCAGGCCACCCAACATCAGCCAGCATCATCCACAACCTTCATTCCCAGACGTTGGATCTTGATCCAATGGCTAGAAGCCTCCACACCGCATGCCTCTTTGCGACTCAAGGGAGAGCCTAGTGCAGTGGCTAAGCGCTTTTTGCTGATCAAGGGGCGCGGGTTTGAGACCCGCGATGCCCCAAATAAGAAATTGGAGGCACACACGCACTTGGCTAGCAGCAGCGTAGTGCAAGCACGCACGTGTACAGGTACGCGCACAACCAACACATTGCCAGCACGCGAGCGCGCGTGCGCAACCAGGGGCGTGTGATGCGCAGGACAGTGCAGCTTGCATGGGCGAGCGCATGCTCGGTTGGTGCCAGCCTTTAGCAATAGCCTGGCAGACATTCAGCGATGCTTACAGCCATCACTAATTATTCTCATGCTAGCAAGGCCAGCTGTGGGCATGAGTGGGCGTGAACTGCCTACAGTGACACTTATAGCAACTACTTGGAAGTCACTAATGGTCCTATGCCTATTCTAGCCTATTTTCATCCACTATAAAAGGACGAACACCCCGTCCCTTCCAAGCCATCTCTACCTACTCTACTCCCACCTACTCCCAAGCTCTAGCAAGCTTACCAATGCTCTGTTAGAGCTTTCTCTCAAGCTCCCAAGGCACCTATTAGTGTAACGGAACTCTACCCCACCAAATACTCCTCCAGCTTCCCATTGATAGCGAGGTTTTTCGCTTTGGAAATGATATCAGAAAAATATGTTGTCGCAATATGTAATGTGGTAGAAAAAACCTTGATCAAAGTTACTAAATACTGAAATAATACCACACTTCAGGTCGTATCACAAGGAGACATAGAACCAATAAGATCACCAATAATCATGTTCAAGAAAAATAAATTGCCAATGATATCAATGCATCATGGGAGGAAAGAAAACAAAATACATTAACTAGTAATTCCAATCCTTCACTATTGTCACAAATAACCAAGAACAGAAGGGCCTCCCACAAATTTCCCGTAATAAAATAATCAATATCAAAATCCCATTCTTTGGCAATGGCAATCAATGTAATTTTTAATTAAGACAAAAATAGGGGATTTGCTACAGTGGAGAAGGAGAGGACGCACGTGGAGGAGGAGAGGACGGTCGGCCTTGCTGTGCTCGGAGGAGGTTGGCGTTGTTGAGGCTTTGTGTTGGAGGTCATGTCGAGGAAAACGATGACCGGTGGCGGTCGGCTGGTCGGAAGGTTGGCTGGTGGTGGCGATGGCTCGCTGGCGGTCGTGGCTGCTGTTGGCGTGGCCGAGCTCGTGGGGTCGAGGAGAGCTCAACGGGGGTGACAGCGTGGAGAATGGTGGTGCGGAGAGGTGGCTGCGTGTGGGGCGTAACCGGCGGTGTTGGGTTCCTCCGTGGTTGTTTGGAGGTTGAAGATGAAGAAGGAGAGGAAGGGGCACAACCGTCCACTTGTTGAAGACGAAGGAAGGCTGCAGAGCGGGCGCATGAGGAGATAAGGTGGCGGTGGTGCTCAGGGCCTACATGCGAGGAGGAAGGCCATAGGGCCGACGCGTGAGGGGCTAAGCGCATGGCTGGCCGCGCTACTATCGGTGGTGCTGCGCTTGTCGCGCACGCAAGTGGCTGCATGCGGTAGGCGCCGGGGAAAGCGGTGAGTGGTCAGCGCGGTGGGGGAAAGGCACATGGTTGCAGTGAGGAGGATGTGGCATCGAGGAGCTCTTAGTTGGTGCAAGGAGGTTGTGGACACAGCGAGGGGGCACGGTGGACGTGGTCTCTGTGCATGTAGAGAAGTAGAGGGAAGAAGAACAAAGGTGAGGTGGTGGCTCGCGGTGGTGGTCATAGTGCAAGGTGAGGGTGTTGGCGGTGTCGACGGAGGCTCGCGGTCGTGGATGGGCGCGTGGTGAGGGGAAGGAGATGGAGGCTGTTTTCCTTTCTTTTCTTTTTTTTTTCCAGGGCAGTCGCCCCTCTTTGTCGTTCCTTCCCTGTTAAATAAGGAGAAAATGAGAGAACGAGAGAGAGAGTCAGAGAAGGAAAGAAACACTCATCAACCGTGATTTAGTGTTGCCATTTGAGGGAGAGAGACATAAGGAATCAAAGAGATTTTAGGGCAAATAAGGAAGGGATTAAGAGATGCCAAAAAATGATTCTTTTGCTAAATTTTACCAAGATAACATAAAAGTCCCACAATGTAACATCTCAAATCTATATTTGATGTGAAGTCCTTGCCTTTAAAGTGAATACTCAGTTCTTTGACATAAATATTCAAGTAATTAATGCATGAAATGATACATTCAAAGCTTTCACATTTTGTCATTATCAGCATGCCTTAGATTAAATTTTGCTCCAAATAATTCAATACTTAAGCACTAAATTAGTCCACTCAAGTGGACTCATCACCCATCCCCATTCATAGGTCGCCTTAGAGCTGTCCTCCCACCTCCATTCCAGAGCTGCGCTGAAATTTCCTCTACCCGACGTCCTCCCGCTTCTCACCTCCATCGTCATGCTTCCCAACTCCATCCGAGCTTCTACCAGGTGCCGTTATCTCACCGAACAGCCGCTTCGGGAGATTTCATCTCACCTCCCTCTCTTTTTATGTTTTCTAGATTATTGTAATTGACATTCATGCAAAATAGAATATTCGATTCTATCTCTCTCTTGTGATTGTTTGTCATCTTATTTCAAAATAACAAAACCATAAAACACAAAAAATAAACAAATCGAAGCGTGGTTTTCATACAAAGTAAATGTTTCCTCACCGTGTTGGACCCTAGACTCCCTTGGAGTTTTAGTAAAAATTATATTTGATCACGAGTTTTGCAACTACGACGACAGGTTACTCATAACCCCGATTTCAAACATGCGAAACTCGTGCGATTAGAGCTATTGCTTGGTTGATAGCTGATATTAAGGGTGTTGACCCCTCCCTCTACATGCTTCACATATACAAGGACGAGTCTGTGAAACTTGTTCGAGACATGCAGAGAAGGCTCAATCCCAATATGCGGGAGGTTGTAAAAAATGAGACTCTGAAATGGCTGGATGCAGGAATTATCTATCCCATTTCAGACAGTAGATGGGTTAGCCCAATACATGTGGTTCCTAAAAAGGTAGGAATCACTGTGGAAGAAAACGACCAAGGAGAGTGGGTGACCACTAGACCCTCAACTGGTTGGAGGGTCTGCATTGATTATCGCCGTTTGAATACGGCTACCCAGAATGACCATTTCCCCTTGCCGTTTATCGATCATATTTTGGAACAACTGGCGGGGAACAAGTACTTTTGTTTCCTTGATAGGTACTCTGGGTATAATCAGATAGCCGTCTTCCCTGACAATCAGGAGAGTACCACCTTCACGAGTCTGTATGGCACATTTGCGTTTCGTCGAATGCCATTCGAGTTATGTAATGCTCCTGTCACATTCCAATAATGTATGATGGCTATCTTTTCTGACATGATCGACGAATTTGTAGAGATCTTCATGGATGATTTCTCCATTTATGACACATCGTTTGACCTATGCCTCTCACACCTTGATAAAGTCTTAACCTGTTGTAAAGAGGCAAAGCTGGTGCTTAGTTGAGAGAAGAGCCACTTTATAGTCTAGCAAGGTGTTGTTTTGGGGCATGCAGTCTCTGAGAAGGATTATAGGTGGATACTGCCAAAATCGATTACATCTCTAAACTTCCATCACCTACCAATGTTTTTCAAGTTAGATCTTTTCTTGGCCATGTTGGATTCTATAGGCTCTTCATTAGAGATTTCAGTAAAATCTCTAAGTCACTCTGTGACCTGTTAGCGAAGGATGTTTCCTTCGATTTTGATGATAGATGTGGTGAGGCTTTCCAAGTCTTGAAGAAAGCCTTTATTACCGCACCGATTCTCCAAGCACCAGATTGGGCCCTCCCATTTGAGTTGATGTGCGATGCTTCTTATTTCTCCATGGGAGCAGTCTTAGGTCAAAGGGTTGATGGCAAACCTCATGTTTTGCATTATGCCAGCAAGACCCTTACGGATCCTCAGCAAAACTATACGGTCACTGAAAAGGAACTTCTTACTGTAGTATTTTCCTTGGAAAAGTTTTGGTATTATTTATTGGGATCCAAGGTTGTGGTGTTCATTGATCATTATGCTCTACAGTACCTTCTTGAGAAGGACACCAATCCTTGTTTGGTTCATTGGATTTTGCTACTCCAGGAGTTTGACCTGGAAGTTAAAGATAAGAAAGGAGTTGAAAATGTGGTAGTAGATAATCTGTCCAAGATCCCTATTGAGGCATGATGCGAACACCATCATGAGCCATAACCAGCTCATTTTGACCCAATTAAGTTAGTAAATGCTCCTACATAACCGCCAGAGAGTCACAAGTCATTGCATAATCATTCTGAAGGAAAAATAAGAAACTGGGGTTAAAACTACAATTTTACTATCTTATCATGAATGCAATACAACCATGGGTTTTCTCAGGGATTGAATGAAGGTTAATTGGTCTTAAAAAGATAACAAGTGGGATAGAACAATCAGAAAAGGGTTTGCACATGTTCTGAGAATTAAATGACTTTTGAAACCCTAAAAACAAACCCACTTAATTAACTGAGGTTTTGATTAAAATAAAATCCACCTAAACCCTCTAAAATTCATAGAAAAATATTCTCTATGGCTTGAAACCTTCAATTTGACCATCAGAATCCGTTCTGACCCAAAACAGAATCACAGACAGACATTTGCCCTAATTTGGGTTTTTGCATAAATCATCTAGCCAAACATGGTCAAAACCAAAATCCAACTTCACCATTGGATTCTTTAGGTCCAAATTAGGTTTGTACCAAAATTTGGACCCAAGATGAGTTTGTCTTGGCCTAGTTTGCAAATTGGTCCTATCTAAATACATTTCTGCCCTTAACTTTTAAAATCCTTACAAAAAGGATCCTATCTTTGTTGTCACTCTTTGCAAATATGTCCCTCTACCATTATCGCGGAGGAATCCTTCTTCGGCGACCTTTGATTGAAGAGAACTCCTCTGTTCAATCAATCCCTTCCAAATTTGGAAGGGAGATTCTTTGAGGAGTCCTCTTCCTTTTAAATCCATCCATGAGCTCCATAACCTTCCCAATCTCTCATGCGAACTCATGAGAGATTCGGGTATCTATCAAAATCCTACTCCGATGAGCATTTCTAGCTTGGAAGCTTGGCTTCCAAGCTCAAAACTCTCTCTAGAGCCCTATAAAATGACCCTTTGACCTCGCCAAATTCCCCAGACTCGTTTTTGGCCGAAGTTACCCCATGCTCTTCCCTCTTCGACCGAAAAACTCCACGAGCTTCGGTGATATCTTTGACCTCCTTCCTCGTCTGTTCTCGCAAAACCAGCAATGGATTCCTCATCCTCAGATTCCTCCGCGTGCCGAAATACCAATGGCCGTCTTCTTCCAAGTCTTCATCACCGCTCCTTTCTATCGCAGAATCCATCTTCCCTGGTGCCGGCCATACTAGCCGGTGTCGTCCTCCCCCTTTTTTGTCCACTTAGAATAGGTAGTTAGGTCTCTCTAGGTTCATAGGTTAATTTCCTACCTAAAACACCAAAAACAACCCTTTGCTACCACCGTTCACCCTCATCGTCTCCGTCTCCGACCAGACCTCCAGCGAGGTGTCTCTGCTGTTACACACCTTCATCCACCTCGTTGAAACCCTCATAAGCTCCGCCGCACCACCCACTATAAAACCCCTTTCCTGTTATGACAGTTCCATCTCTCGAACTTCCCGACGAGCAACCAACCTCCAAACCTCCATCTCCGCCTTCGCTCCACCTCCACACTCCACGAAACACCACGAAAACACCGCCGTTCACTTCCTCGCCTCATGGTGATGCTATTAAACCTTTTAACTGGGGCTTTTAGCCCATAATTCATGTTTCAGGTGTACCATCGAACCTCCACCACTGTAACGTCTCCTCCGGCCGTGTTCATTGTGTTCTAGCCGTGTTCTTCATCGCCAACACTCCCAGGCATTGCAGCTTCGCTCAAGGCACACTCCTAGGTCTCCAATTGGGGGGGATACCCTCAGTAGCTATTGCAATCCGGAAGAC
This sequence comes from Thalassia testudinum, assembly GCA_037157565.1. Lineage (NCBI taxonomy): Eukaryota > Viridiplantae > Streptophyta > Magnoliopsida > Alismatales > Hydrocharitaceae > Thalassia > Thalassia testudinum. Next base: position 123,346,189 of record JAZHRO010000036.1, on the reverse strand, counting down.
TCCCACCTGCAGATGCTCGTACAAAGATGGTGGGACGTTTAGTCCTACCTCGGAAAGCGGTGGGGTTGAAACATTACATAAATTGCAAAAGTGTCTGTGGCTATTTGCCTCCAAACACGGGGTGAGGTCCCTCTCACCCACGCACGCCTCATCCGTGATCTCTGCCCGAGGACCTGGCCTGACTCGTTAACCCACCTAACCCTCACTCCTCGCTCATCACCCACTGTCAGTGAGCCTGGACCTGAGTATGCTAGGCCCGATAACCCGATTATCCTGTGGCTCTGGGAGAGTGGATCCTAAAGAGAGAAAGAGAGAAGGAGAGTCTGTGCGGGTAGGGGTAAATTTTTGCTCTTTGGGAAGTTGGTTGACACTTAGCCAAAACTGAAGACCCCCTTCCTCCTCTGTGTGAAGAAGCAAAGAGAAAGAAGAGGAGGAAGAGAGCCGCAAGAGCAAGGAAGAAGAAGAAAGCAGAAGCAGAAGCAGAAGAAGGAGAAGGAAAAAGTGAGAGAAAAGAAAGGTGGAGAAACAAAGGAGAGGGCCATTTAAGGCGTTTGATCTCAAAAAGGAGACGTCTGATTACTGTAGCATTCAAGCTACTGTGCAGAAATTTAGTCTTGATTACTGTGGCATTATTGATTAACACTAGTTTACATATGACTATACTAAATAATTGGTGATCTAAATCATCATTATTTTGTTATAGATTTCTTTTTATCATGTTGAATTCTTGTTATACTCATCTTCTACATTGATTATCATTTTTGAGTACTTTATTTAGTTTAAATTCTTGTGCTCATTTGCATTATTTGAACAATAGTGTGTGAATTTATTTTGCTCCTTGTGCTCGACCTTGGAACCTTTTCGAGTAATAAAATTTATTTGTTTGAGCGCTATTTTGGCTATACCATAACACGACAATCTTAAACACCGATTTAGCGAGCGAACATTTTGACGTCGTTGCCGAGGAGCAACGTGCAATTCACCACTATTCTCTGCATTATTTGATTATATTTGAGCACTAACTTGCCCTGTTTGCTTTCTTGTAATTTTGCAAGGTACTTCGCAAGGAGATCTTCCATGCAAAACAACCACACCAGGGCAAGTAACTTTTCCATTCTTCCTTAATCAACCTCCTAATCTTGGGAAGACAAAGGAAACAATTAATTAGGAAACGCCTACTTTATTTCATAGTAATCATCATTTAAAGGGAAAAATTCCTGATTTGCGAAATTCTTTTCAAATCTCATTGAGTTGAAGCGATTCTGTTTAGAGATCCTACCCTAAATTTCCTGTGCCTATTAGGGACTACGTTTAATTTCTAATCACTCTTGGGCTAACACACTTCTTGCTTGAAGCCCAGGGTGAACATATCAAGATCAATTGGACTTGGAAATAAAGCCAATTAGGGTTTCTGCATTAGGGTTTTGAAGTGCTAGTACACATGTTTGCCTGAATTAAAGGAAAGCTACCCTCCCGCATTTGTGTGCTACCCAAGCCCTTGAATTAAAAAGATCTAATCATGAAAAACCCTAAAAATAGGCTCTAATTCACTTGAACCCTAAAAATCCTTAGACCTAATAATCTGGGAGTCAAATCAGGGTAAGTTCTAGGTCTTGACCTAGATCTCACTCTGCCATCTTTAGGACAAGTCAGGTGAAGTTGGTCTACATTATAGGCCAACCAACCTCCAAATTAGGTCACAAATTGAAATTAACTTCTAAATCAAGTGAAAATCGAGGCATAAACTAGGACCTAAAATTGATAGACTTAAGGACTTAAGTTCGTACATTCCTGTCTACTTGGACCCTCAATGACAAGGAAGGTCGGGTGGGGGAAACCCTATAACCCGTGGGGACACTCTACCGTGTAAGGGTCTTTGCGAGGCTCTCCCTTCCTGGCTACCCAGGTACTTCTCAGGTGTATGAATTTCTGATTCAGAGGTATCATCCATCTCGAAATTGCCTTAGTCATCCAAAAATATTTGGGTGTCTTGATTGGGTAAATCTCACATTCAGACCCTCATCCCCTCTATTTGGAGCACACACACAGATTTCCTTGGGAATCTCTTTCAGATCTGATCAATTTCAACCTAAAATTTTGATTCTACATCTTGATTCCACCATCTAATTCAAAAAATGCAGCCTGGCTACTTAGGGAAACCATTTAAGAAACTTGAATCTCAAATATCCATGAAAGATAGAATGGTTGAGGATGCCCTTAGATTTTATGAGATTGATGACCAAACCTCAAAACCAATTGAAAGCATTCAGGTTAATGTATCAACAACAACAATCTTCATCATAAATTATGCCCAAGTAATTATAACACAAGTAACAAATGGATCTACCCAGGATGTTCTCATGACATGATACATTGAGTTAGAGAAATTACATAACTTTGAATATCTCCAATGCATGATAAATCCTGTACTTTGGAAAAGACACCAAGATGATCTTGAAAAATGGGAAGAGATGATAAAATTATTAAAGCAGATTATCGATCAAAAATACCCGTACATTCCCCAAACATTTAGCGAACCATCTTGGAACAATACCAAGGATCTATCTGATGTTCCAAATCCATAGTTTAATGATTGAGCTTGTTATGGACCCCCAACCCGAATGGAACCTGATTCAAATTATGAACAAAATAACATTCCTACGCTTGAAATAGGTTGGGAGGACCCAATTGCAGGAGAACACGAGTTTGAGCCAGCTTTAGAAAACCAAAATCCTGGTTCGGCAAGCATAGAATTCCTAGACTCCTGTGATAATGAGATTGAATCAGAACCTCTCGAGGGTGTAAATTTCACTCCTTACTCTGATAAGGTGACCCCCGAGGGCAATTCTAACATCTCTGTAGAGCTCAACCTAGATTTTAGTGATTTAACACACACCCTTAGCCTAGAATCGGGATCTGAACCTTCTTGGGATAATTATAAGGCCCCATGTGACGAAAATTAAAGTTTGAATTTGGATTATGATTTTGGGCCTTTATTTGATGAATGTACCTCTCCAACATCCTCAGAAATATAGATTGATTTTTCAGAAGTCACACCGATCTACAATACAGAAATTGAGGAGTTCGAGGAGTTGGGTTTTGATTGGGTCTTCCCTACAAGCAAAAAACTCAAGCCCAGACCCAATAGGGATACCTTTTTGAGCTCAGAATATGAGAATAGGCTCGACCCAAGTTAGGTTGCTAAGTCTACATCTTACGATTTACTCTGTGGTGGAACCTATGATCTCGAATCAAATTCAGAACTTGATTCTCGCAAATTCTCCGATGATTTCGAATCTTACTATGATTTCGGAGAACCATTGTTTCTTGACGATTATAAGCCAATCTACGACCTTAGCATACATGATCCATTCTTTGACTCTAACTCTGAGGTCCCTGAGCTCGAGATCACTGATTCAAAATCAGGTTCCATTGAGATGGAATCATTTCTTTTTGATCCTTAAGAATTAGAAATAGAAATTGCCGAGAGTGTTTGCAACCCAGAGTTCAAATCTTTTCTTGACTCAAACTTTCTCCATCCTATAAACACTCTGCAGGCATTTACCTTTGAGTTTGATGGCTACTATGAGGACTCTCTTAATGAACCTACCTTTGAATTCTTATTAATGCCACCTCTTCTACACATGCAGAACCTTCTTAAACCCATTTTCAACCCTGACCTGCAATCGAACTCAATTTCTACTCCAATGCTCCTCTCGATCCGGTTGCAGATGATTCTCCTCCACATTCAAATCGGGTTTCGGACTTCGATCAGACTACAAATCATGCCCCATCATTCTCTGATCACTCTTGTAGGGATCTCACATCTTCCAGTGATTCCTTTGAGGATCCCTACTCTGACCAGGCTGATTCGACTCAGCCAAACCCTGGATTTAGACTTCTGAATCATTTCGAGCACCACAGCATATGGTAGGTTCCACATCTCTTGATCTACATCTATAAACTTGCCAGATTAATTAGGTTTGGGCTGCATCATTAGCCTGCTGATATGAACAAGCACCTGGTTGGACCAACTAGGCTATTAATCAAGGTGCTTGTTTTGCAAAACTCGTCTAATTTCACCACTCCTCCATACCATTTTCCACTCGGCTGAAGGCGTTGAATTTAGCGCTTAACGGGAGGTAAACCGTCATTCCAAAAACCCATGACCCTTTTGATTATCCTTTTGTACTTCACATCTATTGCACCCTGAATTCGATTTAATACAGTCGACTCGACCTCTGGTACTCGTATCAGGGCTTGCAATCATCCGCAACAGCCATTCCTGACCCGTTCACCTACCCAATAGTCCTATTCTAAACTTCTGAACCTTAACTATTTCACACCCTCCATTTACAATGAGGACATTGCAAAACTTAGGCATGGAGGGGTGATAAAGTGCAAACATACAAACAATTCACAGTTTGGAAGGGTTCTCACAAAAAAAGCACATATTCCAAAAACCAAAAAAATAAAAAAATTGAAAAAAGAACAAAAATAGGAGAAGGGAGGAAATTTTGAATTGATTGCATATCATTTGAGGAGAAAATGGAGGAGATAAAAATGTAAAAAAGGAGCACAATTTGAAAAGAAAAGAAAAAGAGATAGTCATTAGTAAAAGATTAAAGAATTGACTTAGTTCTAGACCAAATCAAAAGAAAGAAAATGAAAGGCAAAAAGTGCTAATGAAATAGAGAAGAGATTAGTAGGAACGCTGCTTTTAGGCCTCTTAGGCTATAATCGTAGGCTTAAAAATTCAAGTACCCGCTAAGATCTGGATAGTCCTCAAGAGGTTGGGGAAAATGCAAAGCTTAAGTATTAGGTCTAGGGCTTCGGGATCATTCAGCCTTGTTAACTAACCTCTGGTTTGCGGGACTCGGTAACCTAAGCACCCCAATCCACACACAGTTTGATTCAATGCGCCTAAGTATCAAAATCACGCAAATGCGTTAAACTTGTTCTGAAAAAGTTACCTAGATTAGGAGCGGCAGATCAACATAAGTCGATTTGGATGAGTTCCCGGTGTGGAGAGGTAAGAAATTTCTCTCGAAGATGCACAATAATGTATCGTCTCCTCGGTGCTTGTCTCCTAGGATATCTACATATCCTACCAGGGGCATGTCAGTACCTTGTGCTGGTTTAGATGCCATGGGCGGCATTATCTCGAAATGTCGATTGCCAGGGTCTGGATTTAGCTACAGAATGCCATGGGCGGGATTATCTCAAAATCTCGAAAGCCAAGGTTCTGGGGGTTGCCATGGGTGGTGCTATCTCGAAGCATCGATTGCTAGGGACCCTGCGAGGATTGATGGTGGGGACTAGGAATTTGATATAGACCGTATTGTAAAGCTAATCTGGAGCTAGAAATAAAAAGAAAAGAAACAGAAAACTCTCCAAAAATAAAGAAAAATTCTTCTATCTCTCTCTGACAAAAATGCATTGCAAACTGAACCTGGGCTAAAACATGTTACAAGCATGGGTGCTTTAACCACGGAGTTCAACAAACTTTAGGTTAGTTCCTGTGGGCCTTAGAAACTTTCACGGCGGATTGAGGCTAGAGCTGGTCATGTCCGGATCTTGGTTGGTACTTGAGTACCTCTAGGCCTACTATCAGCATTCTAACCTAATCTACAAAAGGAAGCACACATCAAAGTTTTTAAGCATCAAAAGGTTTTATGGTCTAGAATCAAAGTTAATACCTTGAAATTTTGCTAAGGGACTAGCAAAAGCTAGGCATAGGGGTATGATGGGAATACCATCATGAGCTATAACTAGCTCATTTTGATCCAATTAAGTCAGTAAATGCTCCTACATAACCGCTAGAGAGTCACAAGTCATTACATAATCATTCCGAAGGAAAAATAAGAAACTAGGGTTAAACTACAATTTTACCAGCTTATCATGAATGCAGTACAACCATGGGTTTTCTCAGAGGTTGAATGAAGGTCAATTGATCTTAAAAAGATAACAAGTGGGATAGAACAATCAGAAAAGGATTTGCACATGTTCTGAGAATTAAATGACTTTTGAAACCCTAAAAACAGACCCACTTAATTAACTGAGGTTCTGATCAAAATAAAATCCACCTAAACTCTCTAAAATTCATAGAAAAATATTCTTTAGGGTTTAGAACCTTCAATTTGACCATCAGAACTCGTTCTGACCTAAAACAGAACCACAGACAAACATTTGCCCTAATTTAGGTTTTTACATAAATTACCCAGTCAACATGATCAAAACCAAAATCCAACTTCTCCATTGGATTTCTTAGATCCAAATTAGCTTTGTACCAAAATTTGGACCCAAGATGAGTTTGTCTTGACCTAGTTTGCAAATTGGTCCTATCTAATTACATTTCTACCCTTAACTTTCAAAATCCTTACAAAAAGGCCCCTATCTTTGTCGTCACTCTTCACAAATAGGTCCCTTTTCCATTATTGTGGAGGAATCTTTCTCTAGTGACCTTTGATTGAAGAGAACTCTATTCAATCAATCCCTTCCAAATTTAGAAGGGAGATTCTTTGAGGAGTCCTCTTCCTTCTAAATCCATCCATGAACTCCATAACCTTCCCAATCTCTCATGCGAACGCATGAGAGATTCGAGTATCTATCAAAATCCTACTCCGACGAGCATTCCTAGCTTGGAAGCTTGTCTTCCAAGCTTAAAACTCTCTCTAGAGCCCTATATAAGGACCCTCAGATCTCGCCAAATTCCTTAGACTCATTTTTGGCTGGAGTTACCCCATGCTCTTCCCTCCTCTCCGATCGAAAAACTTTGTGAGCTCCAATGATATCTTTGACCTCCTTCCATGTCCATTCTTGCAAAACCAGCAACGGATTCCTCATCCTCAGATTCCTCCGCGTGCCGCAATACCAGAGGCCGTCCTCTTCCACGTCTTCATCGTTGCTCCTTCCTACTGCAGAATCCATCTTCCCCGAGTCGGCCATATCAACCGGTGTCGTCCTCCCCCTTTTTCGTCCACTTAGAATAGGTAGTTAGGTTTGTCTAGGTTCTTAGGTTAATTTCCTACTCAAAACACCAAAAACAACCCCTCGCTACCATCGTTCACCCTCATCGTCTTTGTGTCCGACAGACCTCCAACGAGGTGTCTCTGCCGCTACACACCTCCATCCACCTCACCGAAACCCTCATAAGCTTCGCCGCACCACCCACTATAAAACCCCTTTCCTATTACGATGGTTCCATCTCCTGAACTTCCCGATGGGCAACCCACCTCCAAACCTCCATCTCCACCTTCGCTCCACCTCCACACTCCACGGAACACCACGAAAACACCACCGTTCACTTCCTCGCCTTACGGTGATGCTATTAAACCTTTTAACCGAGGCTTTTAGCTCGTAATTCATGTTTCAGGTGTACCATCGGACCTCCGTCGCCGCAACGTCTCCTTCGGCCATGTTCGTCGTGTTCTAGCCGTGTTCTTCATCGCCAATACTCCCAGGCGCTACGACTTTGCTCAAGGCACTCACCCCGGTCTCCAATTGGGGGTGATACCCTCAGTAGCTGCTGCAATCCGGAAGACTCCCACCTGTAGACGCTCGCACAAAGATGGTGGGACGTTTAGTTCCACCTCAGAAAGCGGTGGGGCTGAAACATTACATAAATTGCAAAAGTATCTGTGCTATTTGCCTCCAAACACTGGGTGAGGTCCCTCTCACCCATGCACGCCTCGTCCGTGATCTTTGCTCGCAGACCTGGCTTGACCCGTTAACCAGCCTAACCCTCACTCTTCGCTCATCACCCACTGCTGGTGAGCTTGGACTTGGGTACGCTAGGTCCGATAACTCGATTATCCTATGGCTCTGGGAGAGCAGATCCTAAAGAGAGAAAGAGAGAAGGAGAGTCTGCGCGGGTAGGGGTAAAGTTTTTCTCTCTGGGAAGTTGGTTGACACTTAGCCAAAACTAAAGACCCCTTCCTCCTTTGTGTGAAGAAGAAGCAAAGAGAAAGAAGAGGAGGAAGAGAGCCACAAGAGAAAGGAAGAAGAAGAAAGCAGAAGCAGAAGAAGGAGAAGGAAAAAGTGAGAGAAGAGAAAGAAGGAGAAACAAAGGAAAGGGCCATTTAAGGTGTCTGATCTCAAAACGGAGACGTCTGATTACTATAGCATTCAAGCTACTGTGCAGAAATTTAGTCCTGTTTACTATGGCATTATTGATTAACTCTAGTTTACATATGACTATACTAAATAATTGGTGATCTAAGTCACCATTATTTTGTTATAGATTTCTTTTTATCATGTTGAATTCTTGTTATACTCATCTTCTACATTGATTATCATTTTTGAGTAGTTTATTTAGTTTAAATTCTTGTACTCATTTTAATTATTTGAAGAGTAGTGTGTGAATTCATTTTTCTCCTTGTGTTCGACCTCGGAACCTTTTAGAGTAATAAAATTTATTTTTTTGAGCGCTATTTTGGCTATGCTACAACACGACAATCTTAAACACCGATTTAGCGAGCGAACAAGGCATCAACCCCTGCTGGCGATATCCAAGAGACTTTTCCTGATGAGTCTTTAATGATTGTGGAAGCCAAAAATCTTTGGTTCGCTGATATAGTGAACTATCTAGTCACGGGCATAACCCCTAGTACTTAGGACAAGTAGAAGCGAGATAGGTTTCTTGCTGATGCTAAACTTTGTCATTGGGAGGAACCCAGGGTTTTTAGAATAGGCCCTGACCAGTTATTCGGCCGTTGCATCCCTAACGAAGAATAAAGGAGTGTTTTGAGTTTCTACCATGACCTCCACCGTGGAGGACATTTTAGTGGAAAAAAGACTGCCCATAAGGTTCTTCAGTCTGGCTTTTGGTGGCCCACATTATTCAGAGATGCACATACATATGTAGGCTCATGTTATGTTGCCAGCAGACTGGAACCATCGGAAAAATGGATGTGATGCCTCAGCAACCTATTCTCCCCATTGAGATCTTTAATATTTGGGGCATCGACTTCATGGGTCCCTTTCCTGTGTCCTTCAGATATGAGTACATCCTTGTGGTCGTGGACTATGTATCGAAATAGATAGAAGCCATACCCACGCGGACTAATGACCATTCTGTGGTCTTGGATTTTGTTGGAGCTAATATCATTTCTCGGTACGGGTGCCTAAGGACTATCATAAGTGATGGAGGACCTCACTTTAAGAATGTGCACTTCACAAAACTACTCCAAAATTTCAGAGTCAACCACATGATAGCCACACCGTACCACCCCTAAACAAGTGGACAAGTTGAAGTGTCTAATAGGGAGATTAAACGGATTCTGGAAAAAACTATTAGTCCCGACCATAAGGATTGGTCGAAAAAATTGAATGATGCTTTGTGGGCCTACAAAACAACTTATAAAACTCCCTTGGGCATGTCTTCTTTTTGTCTTCTCTACGAAAAAGCATGTCACCTTCCTGTTGAAACCCAACACAAAGCTTATTGGGCTATTAAAAATGTTAACTTAAATCTAGACAAAGCAGGTAAGGCACGCATGCTGGAGTTAAGTGAGCATGAGGAGCTTCGCAATGAAGCATAAGAAACCTCCCAAGCTTACAAGCAACGTACAAAGGTCTTCCATGATAAGCACATCATTAGAAAGACCTTTGAGCCCAACTAGTGGGTCTGGCTTTTCAATTCCAGACTTAAATTATTTCCTGCAAAGCTCAAGTCCTGCTGGGATGGGCAATATGTTGTTATTAATGCCTTCCCTCTTAGAGTAGTTGAAATTTGAAATCCTACTTCTGGTGTGAGCTTTAAGGTAAATGGCCAACGACTTAAACCTTATGTTACTCTTTCAGATGGCCATATTTTGGATGCACTCCGGCTTGAAGAGCCTTAGCTCCTCCCACTCTCATTTATAAATATTTGCATGCATTTAGGATAGGTGCATTAGCCAAAAAAAAAAAAATCTCTTTTATTTTCTTGAGCTGATTTGGTTAGTCCCTAGCAAAATATCTTTATCATGGAGGTCTCATTGAAGATTGTCTTATTAAATTGTTTCTTAAGTTCAGAATCCAGTACATTTACTTCACTTGCACGTAGATTGGGTAATGGATCTTTGAAGAAAACTAATAAACATTTTTAGTCTACTGAATCCTTGGATAGTTAGTAGGGAGTCAAGCAAACTACCTTCTATTAGATCCACCTAATATTAGTGAGGAGAAAGTAAAGAGATTATTAGTGCGCTAAGTCCAGTGTAAAGACTATTTAGTTTTGGATAATTGAATGATGATACCTCAGAGTTAGGCATAGTTTTCACTCTTTGTTCTTGCATGCGAACATTGTGTGTAAATTCCTAAGAGTCACCAAATAAAGCAGATACACAGAGATTGAGTTCTAATAAAACTATGACTATGGTGGATGGTTACGATCATCCTTCATAGAATTCTCAGCTGAAGGAGGGTATTAGTGTCAAAGGTCAGAAATACACTCGTCCTATCCATTCCTTCCTGGTGCTGAGAGTAGGCACTTCCACCAAATAAGCCATACAACATCCTCTTGAACATCGTCATCCCCAATAATGCCTCATAAATAAAAGTTTGCATCGTGTTATGTTGGTAATTAGAAAAAAAAAGAAAGAAAAAGAAAAAGATATATATATACATATAGAAAAATAAGAAAAAGAGAAAAAAAGAAGAAAAAGAGAGAAGAAAGAAAAAAAATGTTCAAGTTTATAGCTTGGTCTTTGTGTCATTTTTCATATTATGTCAATGTCTTTGAGGCAACAAAAACACCTATTGCGATCCACCAAATATGACCCATACCTACTTTTTAGTATTTCTAATCACTCGAATACGAGTTGACTTCTAACTTAGCTGTAGGATTATTAGGACTCTAATTAAAGTGTGAATGCCATGTGAGACCACCAAACATTGAGTACATTTACAGAATTTGGTGAGATGTGTGATCTCAAAAAGGAAAGAAAAAAAGAAAAGAAAAGAAAAGAAGAGTGAGCACAAAGGAACACAAGGAGAGCACAGTTTTTAGCCTCTCTCAGGGTTGACTTGTTTGATAGTCTAGAGAACTAAAGTCTGCAATACTAGACTACATGTAGCACTAGATGAGCATGAGCTACCAAATATGAATCCATTTGACTCAGTATCTTCTACCTAAGAGAAAAAGTTGGGGTCACATCACATATTATTTTCTGCTTTATCCTCGAGGGAAATAATTGCCTATCCTAATAGAATATTTACCAAGGATTAAGCATGAACTGTAAATGTAAGTTGGTTTTCACTTGGAGCCGTTACCTAAGCTACTATCACTTCATTTTCACATTTGTCTGGATCTCTAAATTTTTGGAATAAGAAAAGCGGAAATATTTGGTTACTTTCATCATTTTCACTTTTGCTCGGGACTAGCAAAACTTAGGCATGAGGGTATTTGATGAGTCTAATTTATTGGACACTTGCTTAAGTACATTTAAAACACACCTCATTAGATTGCAATTAGAACAAAGTGTAGTTTATCTTAATTAAAAGATATTTTATTAAAACTTCATACATATTTATTTATGTAGGGATATGTGTGTAATTTCCAAAACCCAACCACCGTCTCCGTCACCAGTAGTGCGCTAGTTTCATTAGCCTCATCTGATTGACTCAACGCACAACCAACCCAAGGCGGCTGTGCATCTCACAACAGCAACCTCTCTGAGCTTATTGGCAACACCTCATTGCCAAGCTATTGGAGGAGATTTTGAGCGGAAGAAATAGAGCGAGGAAGTCGATGAAGATTTCTACAAAAGAGGCCCACGTGCAAGGGGAGATCATCTTCTTCTTCCTTGGATCTAGACTGTGCACACAGACCGAACACCATGGCCGTAGCGTGCACCATGGCTTGAAGCTCACTACATCAACCCTGCGCTACTGTGGTATGCCCTTGACTTGTGGTGCTCTGTGACAGAGAGCATCACCACCACCATCATTGCCTACCCTTCACCATCACCACCTTCACCTTCTCCACCAAAAATCCCCCCTCGCCGCAGACCACCATCACCACTGCCAATCCCAAGCAGCCGTAGTCGCCCTTACCCACAGCCACAGTAGCGCAACACCTTCACACGTGGCCCCCTCGTGCGTCCTTGCCCTCGCACCACAACCTTCACCCACGTAGTGCCATCCCCACAGCAGACCTCCCCCTCCTCTTCTTCTTCTTTGTCAATAGAGAGGAGGAACCCAAAGTCACCGGCGACGTCCTCCTTGCAACCATCGACTCCAGCCACGATCCTCCGTGCCGTCGACTCCACTGCACTCACCTTAACTCCATGAGACTGGTCACATCCTCGAACGTGCCAACTGCAAACCCATGCACTTATGTGGGAGAGCCATTGCTGGTGGCCTCTGTCGCTCCGACTGCCTCCGACAACATCGACACCACCTGCGCAACCGTCTCCTCTGGTGGATCCTCTCCACCAAAGCAAATGGCCACCAGTGCTCCATCTTGCATGCGAAGAAGAGAGAGAGAAAAAGCTCTATTTTCCATTGAAATAGAATTTACATGTGTTGCCATTGTTAAAGTTTGATTTTCGATTTAATATTTGATTAATTGAATGAATTTGCAGCCAACCCCTTGAGTTATTACTATATTATCTGATTATCTCATTTCATTTCTCTCCAATCTATTAGCCTCACATACATTGCATGTTAAACTATAATTGTGGGCAAATGTACAACATTATGCTGGAATAATAAGTTGATAGAAATTATTTATGAATTTAATTGGCTTAAGTCTCCCTGTGGGTACAACACTCTAAACCAACGTGGTTAGATTAGATATAAATTAATTTTGATAGGGAGATTTTCCACCACATAAAATACAACGACATATCATTCCTATTGCAACTATCTTAATTAAGCAAGAATCTCTTTGTCAGTAGGGAGGCTGTGCATAACATTTACCACCACCCTTATTTACCAACTAGGAGATGGATTCGTATCCACCCCTGTTTGATCCAGGTTTTGGAGGAAACTCCGAACCCACCTACTCTAGTTGGGGGAACTCTGAACCCTCGTATTCTGACTTTTCTGGAGTTCCTCAAACTTGTGAGGATCTCCACGCCATCTAGAATGATCCATTCTCCAATACCTACAACCCTAGATGGCACAATCATCCTAATTTTGTATGGTCGGGAAATAATCAGAACACAAGACCTCAATTCCAACCTCGACCACAGGCTTCGCACCCATATCAGCTCTCTCACCTTAGGCCCAACCCTAATTGCCAATCCGGGCCATCAAGGGAAGATCATATGACTCTGATTCTATAAACCCTGGTTGACATCCAAAAGACCAATGCAGCTATGCAGAAACAACACAAAGATGAGATCATAGAGGTTCGAAATCAGCTCGCACAAATGCTGTGGACTCGCAATCCTGGTGCACTTCCTTCCCAACCTTTGCTAAATCCAAACAACATGTTGACCCAAAAACACGTGGTGAATCAAATCCAGGGTCAATTGTGCTACACTTAGCCAGGCTTATCGACTCATACCTGCATGTTTGGAGCATCCACCTCAACTGATCCAAATCATACTGTAACTTATCCTACTATTCAGCAACAGGGTCCAATTCTCTCTCCTCCTCCTCTGCATCATGATTGTGCTATGATCAATGTTGTAGGCATGAGAAAAGATCATAAGACCGAGCTCCAAGGCCCATCTCCCAAATCTCACCCAACCCATGATCAACGCAACAAGGTCGAGGATGATAAACGCCAGTTTATCATCATTTTTGTGCATTAAAATAAACTTAGCTCTTAGGATTTTGCTACGCAAATGAGTTTTTGGGCTGCATTTAGGCATCAATTAGGTTAGGCATGCATTGCACTTTTTATTATCTTTTTAATGTGTTTTTGTGAGTGTTAGGGATATGCAGATTGTTAGAACTCCAAAACCCTAGCACTCAGGAAGGCAATTGGTGAAGAAGAAGCTCAGACTAACTGGAACTCAGCTTAATCTAGCTCACCATAGCTGGATTCCAGCTCACTTGAACTAGGGTTAGCTCATCTTAGCTCCATTCAGCTCATCTCAGCTGAATGGTAGCTCAAGAGAGCTCATCTTAGCTCACCCTAGCTCAGGTCAGCTCAGATCCAGCTCAACTTAGCTGAGTCTAGCTCATCTCAGCTCCCATTAGTCCACAGGGAGCTCTAGCTAGCTCAGCTGAGTTGACTGGAGTTCACCCCAGCTCAGGTCTAGCTACATCCAGCTCTACTCAACTCCGGCCAGCTAAAGATGGCTTCATTCCAGCTTTGGAAGCTCAAGTCCAGCTCTCGGGGACTCAGCTTAGTCAACTCAGTTGAGCTAAGCTACCTTAGCTGCCTTACCCAGCTTGATCCTCCCCAGGAGCATTAGACCCAGCTCACCTCAGCTCCTTTCAGTAGAAGCCAGCTTGCTTTAGCTTGGCTTAGTAGCTAGCAAAGAACTAGCAAGCCAAGCCAGCTAAGATAGCTCCTTCCAGCTCTCTTCAGCAGCCACCAGCTCTAGTGCAGCTCAAGATGACTACCTCCAGCTCTTCTCCCTGAAAACCCTAGCTCCAAATGCCTCCAACTCTACTCCCTACTAGCTAAGCTAGCTAAGCTTCTTAACTTAGCTAGTCCACCTCCATGGCACCAAAACCTACTACCCTACTACCCTACTACCTAAGCTCTAGCAAAAAGACCACCTACTCCTACTTTATTTTGGTGCCAACTATCCCTTCCATCACCACCCTACATCCACCATCAAAACCCATCTCCACCCTCCATTTCTTCCCTCCAAAATTGCCTTCTAGAAGGTATTTTTGGAGGGAAAACCAAGGAACCTCTTCATTTCCCTCCCATTTTTCCCTCCAAAAATATCCAAGCACCCCTTCATTTCCCTCCAAAAAAACACCATAACCACCCCCTTTCCCATCCTATAAATACCCTACCCTACCACCACATAATTCCCATCCTCCATTAGTGTATTTTGCTACCTATACCACCTACACCTACGGCCAAGAAGAAGGAGTAGAGAAGGAGATTAAAGGGGCACATCACCATCCCTTTTGGTGCCTTCTTCTCCCCACTCTCTTCAACTTGGGCCACGCCAAGGAGGAGGACTCTTCCACTTCAAGGAGGACGGCCAGGCAAAGGAGAAGGACATAGGGTGGATGTCCACCCTTGGAGAGAAGCTTAGGGCACGTCCCCTTAGGGCTTGCCTTGGAGGACATCACCTTGGCAGAGCACAGCAAGGAAGGAGTTGGAGGACTCTTTTCAAGCTTGGGAGCTACCAAGCTTGGAGCAAGAAGCCCTCTTCTTCACCTTCTATCTAGAGGATTTGTGTTTGCTTTTCTTTATTGCAATTTTTCTAGTAGTAGAAGCATTCATCTACTAGGCTTTTTGTAAAACACTTTTTCATCAATCTAGTTGCCTTCTTTGCAATTTCTTTAGTTTCATTTCTAATTGTTTTGTTTTTAGCATTCTTCACTCCCTCTCCCTAATTATTCTAGGCCTCCACTTGCCTAGAGTAAGCTTAGGGAGAGGCTCTGCTTGCCACTTTAGAAGTAGTCTATTGAATTGAAGTGTAAGTTACTTTCTTGCCATAATTTCGCATGTTGCCTTAATTTCAAAAATAAAAAAATGATATATTGAAAAATACCAAAAAGAAAGTTGAGATTTACATTCCAAGAAAGAGAATCAATTTTGCAAACATTTGGCCTCCTTGGACGACCCTAGATACTCCCCTATCTAGGAATATAAATTTAAAAGCGAAAGCGGATTTACGCATTGCAACGACACAAAATTACCTAATTAACAAACCGCGTAAATCCGCTATCACTTTTTGGTGCCGTTGTCGGGGAGGCACGGCTTTGCATTAATTAATTTTCTCTTTCTTGAAGTGGATCTCATCCCCTTCTCTTTCTTTCTTTCGTGTGTGCAGGAATTACTGCGGGAAGGCGGGAATCTGGAGGCGAGAGCTCAAAGATCCTTTTCTTCTCATGAAATTCAGGTTGGTTCCCCTTTCTTGTCACATTTAGGCTAAAAAACTACCAAAATACACTAAACTTGGCTTCCAGGATCATAAACAATTTAATTAAGTGGAGTGGTGCCCATATAAAATCCATTGTTTGCTTGAATGCTTCTTGAACACCACTCCATTGCAAGTATTGGTGTTCTATTTTTCGGGTCCAGATTTCTGTCCAGACTTGAAAAATTGATTCCTAACACCACAGGCGTCCTAAAATCATAAAATTTCATACAGTGATTTACAATTAAGTTAGGAACATCTGTTCCAAATTTCAAGTCAATTGGATTTGTATTTAATTTTTAAAAATTCTTGGACTGCAGAGGGGTCACACCCTCTAATCTTCCTATTTTGCTACTGTCCATGAATTTTTAGAATTTTTATACTAATCCAATTTTTGTGAAATTTATCTTGCTGGAATCCTTGTGAAATTTTACACATCATATAAAATCAAAAAAAATTTTTGAGTCGGTGGTAATACTGAAAAGTTCAAAATACCCACAGGTATCATTTCTGAACTTTAACACTATTACAATTAAAAATTCAAAATAATTATCAAACAAATTCCTAAAATCTTACAAAAATCTTTTTTTGAATCCTTGTTTGATTTTATTCAAATTAGTGGTGTTGCTTGACTTGTTGGACCACTACTTAATACAGAAAGACTAAAATTAACTCATTGGTAGTTAAATTTCTGTCTTAGGGACAATTGGCTTAGGGTTTCCTTCTTTCTTTTTAGAGACTCAATTTAAAGGAAATATACAATCACCCATACAACTTGTTTTCCTTTGTTTGTGGATTTTCAAACTTGTTTGAAAATTTAACTAGAGAAACCCTAAAATACATTCAATTAAATTGAATCCTAAAAGACATAAATACAAAAAAAATTGTGACAACTTGATTTTCATTGGAGCCACTCTCCAATTCCTGCACACACAAAAAAAAATCAAAATAACAGGGCAACAACCCAATAAACGCCCTCCACATTCCGTGTGCACTATAGCATCCTAGACCTAATTAAAATTTGTAGCAACTTGACCCCTAAGGCTTTATCAACTTAGGCTTGCTATTTAGGTCTTAAGTTTTCTTTAGTTAGTACCAATTCTGTCATCTATATCTGGTGTTCAGGCTGAGGGGCCGTGTCAAACGACCAGGCACGGGTTTGTATAAGCACCTGGGGTTTTCCTTGGGAAATGTTTGGGCCCAAACCTCCCCTTAAGCAACTTGGCTAGATTTGTTGATAGAACGGGTATTCACTATTGACTACTTATTTCTTATATAGACCAAGTCTTAGGTTATTATTAGGGAGTCGCATTTAAGTTAGGTCTAGTTCTGTTTGTTTGAATTGCACACTTTCTCTCATCTCTTTCTCTTCTCCTCCCCTCCCGTTCTTCCATTTTATGCACGGGCGACGGTCTCAAAATCCACACTTGGAAGGACCATTTGATTTCGCCCCCCACGTAAAAAGATCACTTTTTCTGTCTTCTTCTCCTGAAAAAATGGAAACACAACAAAATAGGTCCACTGACCCTTCCACTTCCACCTCTAACCTTACCTCTAACCCCATTACTAACCCTAATTTTAACCCTTCCTCCCAAAACCCACCCACCATTAACTTCCCACACTTGGAGCTTCCTAATCTTGAGTTGCCCCACACACAACATCAAGACCCCCTACCTGATCTTTTAAAATTGATGGCCGATCAGATTAATAAATTAAATTCCAATCAACAAACATTGACTAGGAACATCCAAAACCTAGCCAATCCAAGGCCAAACCCACCACCCTGTCAGCAGCCTGTTGTTCCTCTAAAAGATTTCTATGATCTGTCTTATTATGAGGAACGACCAGGGGTGGTCATACCGGAGGGGGACTTTGAGATCAAGCCTGCTGTCCTGAACCTACTTAAACACTTTCATGGCCTTCCTAGGGAAGACCCTTTCAGCCACCTTGAAGAGCTAACTCTTTTTGCACAGACAACCCGTTCCCGAAATGTGCAAGAAGACATATGGCTGATGTGGCTTTTTCCATTATCTCTTAAAGATAAGGCCGCTTATTGGTTCAGGACCATTGGCCGACCCATCACAACTTGGCCTCAACTCAAGAGCGCCTTCCTCAAGAAATTCTTTCCCATAGGTCGTACCAATTCTTTGCGAAGATCTATTATGACCTTTCACCAAAAATCTGGTGAAACTTTCCATGATTCTTGGGAAAGATTTCAAGATCTTTTAAGAAGTTTCCCGCACCACGAGATTCCTTTATGGCAGCTCGTGCAAATCTTCTATCATGGATTAGAAGATCAAATCCGACATTTTGTTGACACCTCCTGTGGCAGAAACTTCTTAAATAAAGATGCTGAAAGTGCCTACGACCTATTTGAAGAAATGAGTGAAAACTCATTTAATCAAGCTTCCATGAACACATTTTGCAGAACCCAAAACCCGCAGTTCGGTGTTCATGAAATAGGCACTCAATCTATCCCTGTCACCCTAGACGATCTTCAATTGATCGCTCAAAAACTTGACTAGATGCATATTAATCAAAAGAAAATTGAGGAAAGACTGGCTACATCAACTCAAGCTCCACACCCACATCTAACCCAACCTAACTTTCCACGAAGAGAAAATTTGCACAATGTCAACACTACTCCTGCTGATTATTCTGAGGTTGCTCATGATTCATTGGGGAATTACAACTACCCAGATCTTAACCCCACTCAAAATATTTCTGCCATCCAGGAGCCCTTTAAAAATTCTTCCAATTGGAAAAATTACCTGAACTACTCCTGGAATAATCAAGTTTCCTCCCAACCATATCATTTTAATGGGTATGGGTCGAATCCAAACTTCCATCCTGGGCCATCCCAACAAGACATCAATGCCCAGATGCTGCGAACCTTGCAGGATATGCAAACAAAAATGACGGAAGTAACCCGCAACATCACAAATCTGAACAATCAGATTGGGGTTACTCCCACGCAAAGACCTGCAGGACATCTTCCGTCCCAACCCATGCCCAACCCTAATCACCAAGGGAACCATTATATGGGCAGAACTCCACATTATCCAAATCAACCTCCTCCTAATCCACCACCTCAGCAGCCGCCCAGGTTTCTGCAATCATAGGCCCCCCACCTCCTCCAAATAATAATCCGACTGCACATGCAGTTACTTTGAGGAGTGGGAAAACCACCACTGACCCCGGGCCTTCACACAAACCTGGTGAACTACCTGTGCAAATTGACTCCCCACCTCCCCATCAGGAAGAAAAAGAAATACAAAAATCTCAAGACAAGATTCCTATCCCTTTCCCACAAGCTCTCTACCCCACCACCAACAAAAAAAAGAAATCTGAGCCCACTACAGAAGAACTCATGGATCTATTTGGGCAAGTTCATATCAATATTCCTCTCCTAGATGCCATCAAATATATACCTGCCTATGCTAAATTATTGAAGGATATTTGTACTCCTAAAAGGCAGGCCAAAAATCTAGGACAGGTGCATCTTTCAGAGACAGTAAGCTCTGTCATACAGAGTAAGCTGCCTCTTAAGATGAAAGATCCGGGGGCACCTTTAATTTCTGTAATTATTGATGACACTACATTTAATCGCGCCCTCCTTGATCTTGGTGCCTCAGTTAATATTATTCCCACGAGTTTATTCGAAGAATTTTAGATCGGTGAATTAAAACCCGTCGAGGTTACCCTGCAATTAGCCGACCGATCTACAATCAAACCTCGTGGGATTGTCAAGGATGTTTTAGTCAAGGTCCAGAATTGTGTCTTCCCTGCAGACTTTCTGGTTCTTGACATTGAGGCACCTGAATCATTACTGGACTCTCCAATAATCCTTGGACGCCATTTTTTGGCCACTGCAAAGGAAAATATCAATTGCCACACAAGCAAAATGGATATCAACTGTGCAGGCTAAACTATCACTTTAGATATTTTTAAATCCTCTAGGAGATTCCATGATGATAACTTCTTTGAGGACTCAGATACTGAAATTTCCAATATGGTGGAGGAGACAATGTTAATAGGTACCCTCATTGACCATAATTTTTTTGAGGACTCTGATTTAGAATCAGTGGTTGGTGAAATCTGTGATCCGGAAACTTGTCTTGACCCCAAATTTATTCCTGATACCCCCCCTAAGCACCCTAACCCACCCACTATTCACGCACGTAATTTTTCCACACTAACTTCACCCAATCCTCACCATTCCTTCCCCAACTCCTTTCGTACGGACCTGCCACCAACCCCGCCCGAGTTTGGCATCCAACCTGATTTAAAACCATGGCCAGACTCGGGCTACACTTATCATTTTCCATCCAACTTTGATCCCAATAAAGCTTCTAATCAATTTTCTAGGGATCTAGAAGAAGACACCTTTTTTGCGGGCATCCAAGTGTCCAATTATTTACATGATTTTACGTCTTCCGTGCATACCTTCACGCCTGGCTGAATGGCGTAAAAGATAGCACTGGATGGGAGGTAACCCATCATTTTTTCTTGCTTTCCTTTTTTCTTCTTTTTCCAGGTTTTGTTCATCCTAAACCCGACCGTTCTTCACTAAGGTGATCCCTTTTCCCTCCTAATGCATGAGGACATGGTATATCTTAAGCATGGGGGCGTATTTTTAAATTTGACGATCGATTTAGGATTTTCAAAACCTAAAAACATGCAATTTCCTTTAATTTATTTCCTGCTTGCATACCCAATAAATAAATAAAAATGTTGAAAACTTTTTGAGGAAAAATTTTGAAATCGGGACAAAGGTTGAAAAATTCACTTTTGGTACAATGGGATTTAATCTTTAACAAACTAAGAATGAGGACATGGATATGATCATTAGAATTCTAGGGTCTATTTTAGACTAGATCAGATATCCTTCTCTAAAATGTCACCTGAACTCATGATAGTTCAGGTGACTTGATCCTATTTTGTAATACGGAAAGTATTTGACTTAGTTTCTGATTCAAAAACTTGCATGTCTTGAGAAACTTCTTGTGTCAATTTTCACACACAAGCCAACACTTAAAAACAACTAAAAATTTGAAAAACTCCCTTGTTTTGACTTAGTAAAAGTCTGAAGCAGATCATTGGTTTGAGTTCCCACCGCTGAAAAGGAGGAAAATGCCTCCTTTGAGGATGCGATGTCAACATGTTACCGCCTTGGCGCTACTCCATATCTATATTTCATATCTTTAGACGAAGCATTAAAGCGCATTTTAGCAGCTCAAGTGTCTTGGACGGTGCTCTACCTATAGTGTCAGAGCAAGAGCTTGAGTTTGCTTGGAGCGCCCCTTTACACCGCATCGTGTTTTGGGGTTGTGAGCTCTTGGGTGGTGTCATGGAAAGTACTATCCCGAAGTACTGGCACCAGAGCCCCCTTGAGGAATGGTAATGGGAATGATGATCTTGACGCATCTGTTATAAGACTAAGCTAAAAATAAGCATGGGGGAGAAAAAAAAAGTAATAATAAATAAATTAACACGTCCTTATAAATGTTGGCTTTTCACAAGCACAGACACAAGGTTTTAAAGGATTTTGCAGGTTGCGAATCAGAGTCATGAGCTAGAAAAATCCTGAAAACAAAAATTTCAAGTCATCTGAATTAACAAAGGGTTAATTTGTGAATTTTCTGGAGGATATATTGATCCCATTTTGTTTAATGGTTGGACCCAAAAATAAATCCCGATGTTTATCTTTAACAAATCCCGTACCTCCTGTGTTTTAATCTACCAAGGTCCCTTAATCTCTTTTTCTCCTCAAAAGTCAAAAAAATTAGATTTCCCAAAAAATCCATTTTCCAAAAAAAATTTAAAGTTTTGCTAAGAGACTAGCAAAAGATAAGCATAGGGGTGTGATAAACACCAGTTTATCATCATTTTTATACATTAAAATAAACTTAGCTCTTAGGATTTTGCTATGCAAATGAGTTTTTGGGCTGCATTTAGGCATCAATTAGGTTAGGCATGCATTGCACTTTTTATTATCTTTTTAATGTGTTTTTGTGAGTGTTAGGGATATGCAGATTGTTAGAACTCCAAAACCCTAGCACTCAGGAAGGCAATTGGTGAAGAAGAAGCTCAGACTAACCGGAACTCAGCTTAATCCAGCTCACCATAGCTGGATTCCAGCTCACTTGAACTAGGGTTAGCTCATCTTAGCTCCATTCAGCTCATCTCAGCTGAATGGTTGCTCAAGAGAGCTCATCTTAGCTCACC
This sequence comes from Thalassia testudinum, assembly GCA_037157565.1. Lineage (NCBI taxonomy): Eukaryota > Viridiplantae > Streptophyta > Magnoliopsida > Alismatales > Hydrocharitaceae > Thalassia > Thalassia testudinum. Next base: position 123,323,969 of record JAZHRO010000036.1, on the reverse strand, counting down.
CTAGCTCAGGTCAGCTCAGATCCAGCTCAACTTAGATGAGTCTAGCTCATCTCAGCTCCCATTAGTCCACAGGGAGCTCTAGCTAGCTCAACTGAGTTGACTGGAGTTCACCCCAGCTCAGGTCTAGCTACATCCAGCTCTACTCAACTCCAGCTAGCTAAAGATGACTTCATTCCAGCTTTGGAAGCTCAAGTCCAGCTCCCGGGGACTCAGTTTAGTCAACTCAGTTGAGCTAAGCTACCTTAGCTGCCTCACCCAGCTTGATCCTCCCCAGGAGCATTAGACCCAGCTCACCTCAGCTCCTTTCAGCAGAAGCCAGCTTGCTTTAGCTTGGCTTAGTAGCTAGCAAAGAACTAGCAAGCCAAGCCAGCTAAGATAGCTCCTTCCAGCTCTAGTGCAGCTCAAGATGACTACCTCCAGCTCTTCTCCCTGAAAACCCTAGCTCCAAATGCCTCCAACTCTACTCCCTACTAGCTAAGCTAGCTAAGCTGCTTAACTTAGCTAGTCCACCTCCATGGCACCAAAACCTACTACCCTACTACCCTACTACCTAAGCTCTAGCAAAAAGACCACCTACTCCTACTTTATTTTGGTGCCAACTATCCCTTCCATCTCCACCCTCCATTTTTTCCCTCCAAAATTGCCTTCTAGAAGGTATTTTTGGAGGGAAAATCAAGTCACCTCTTCATTTCCCTCCCATTTTTCCCTCCAAAAATATCCAAACACCCCTTCATTTCCCTCCAAAAAAACACCATAACCACCCCCTTTCCCATCCTATAAATACCCTACCCTACCACCACATAATTCCCATCCTCCATTAGTGTATTTTGCTACCTATGCCACCTACACCTACGGCCAAGAAGAAGGAGTAGAGAAGGAGATTAAAGGGGCACATCACCAGCCCTTTTGGTGCCTTCTTCTCCCCACTCTCTTCAACTTGGGCCACGCCAAGGAGGAGGACTCTTCCACTTCAAGGAGGACGGCCAGGCAAAGGAGAAGGACCTAGGGTGGACGTCCACCCTTGGAGAGAAGCTTAGGGCACGTCCCCTTAGGGCTTGCCTTGGAGGACATCACCTTGGCGGAGCACAGCAAGGAAGGAGTTGGAGGACTCTTTTCAAGTTTGGGAGCTACCAAGCTTGAAGCAAAAAGCCCTCTTCTTCACCATCTATCTAGAGGATTTGTGTTTTCTTTTCTTTATTACAATTTTTCTAGTAGTAGAAGCATTCATCTACTAGGCTTTTTGTAAAACACTTTTTCATCAATCTAGTTGCCTTCTTTGCAATTTCTTTAGTTTCATTTCTAATTGCTTTGTTTTTAGCATTCTTCACTCCCTCTCCCTAATTATTCTAGGCCTCCACTTGCCTAGAGTAAGCTTAGGGAGAGGCTCTGCTTGCCACTTTAGAAGTAGTCTATTGAATTGAAGTGTAAGTCACTTTCCCGCCATAATTTGGCATGTTGCCTTAATTTCAAAAACAAAAAAATGATATATTGAAAAATACAAAAAAGAAAGTTGAGATTTATATTCCAAGCAAGAGAATCAATTTTGCAAACATTTGGCCTCCTTGGACGACCCTAGATACTCCCCTATGTAGGAATATAAATTTAAAAGTGAAAGCGGATTTACGCGTTGCAACGACACAAAATTACTTAATTAACAAACCGCGTAAATCCGCTATCAGAGGACAAAACCAAGAGGTGGAAACAGAAACTTACCCCCCAAGATAGCTAATCCATTCCCCTATCTCAAATCTTATTCCACCTTCACACTAGAGGACTGTCAGAATCTAACATAACGGGACCATTGAGGAATGCACAAGTCATTATCCTATTACTTGATATCCTCACTCTCAACTCCACCTCGCTTGATTTATCCAAAAAAGAGGTTGAGGAACCCTTACAAGGGAAGGTAGTATTGTTTGGAAATGTGAGTGCCATAATCCAAAACAGTCTATCTCCTAAGAAATCCAATCCAGGCACCTCGCTGATTCCTTGCAAGATCGATGGTACAAATTTCAAGCGGGCTATACTAGATCTTGGCACTTTAGTCAACCTAATCCCGACTGCCCTATTTGAGAAACTATGGATAGGACAGCTAAAACCCATTGATGTTACTCTACAATTAGCTAACCGAACCGTAATCACCTTGATTGGGCTAGTAGAGGATGTGGTAATTAGAGTCAAGGATTTCAGCTACCTAGCTGATTTTCTAGTTCTTGACATGGATGCACCACAACAAATACAAGATATGCCCTTGATTTTGGTGAGACACTTTTTGGCTATTGTAGGATATATAATCAATTGTGAATTAGGGCACATGATAATTGCCTCTGGAGATAAGAGAACTGAGATCAATATTTTTGAGGCATCTTCTAAAGGAAAAGAAAAGTGTTCAGTAGAACAGCTAGGTTTGATTCAGGATCTCATGACCATTTCGGTAGTAGAAAACCTATCACCAGAACTAGAAGTTTTCCACATAACAGAGGATCTCGATTTAGCCGAGCATGATTCCAACAAATTGCAAGTATTGGAGGTTCTCACCTTTGATCTTGAGGACATACACATGGATTTCAGGGAACAGGATGACATTCGATGGGATTCGGATTTTTATTCCATGGATTTGGAGACATTTTATTGTGAGGATTTTTTTGAGGATCTTCAGGAATCGAGCATGGTACATACCGAGAGTGACCACAACCCAGAGTACGAATCCTTTACAGATTTGGAGTTTGATGATTCAAAAGGTACTCTCTAGACATTCACTTCTTGGGATGAAAACTATACAGAAGAATCATTAGAAGACCCAATCTTTAAGTCATTTATTAAGGAATTGATCTTACACCTATTAGAGAAGAATCAAGATGACTCGTTGGATAATGATCCATTAGGTCACATTGCATGAGAGGAACCACACATTTGGGATATGCTAACTAGATTCACCTCTGTTGGTTCCTAGACACATGACAGTCTTACTTCAGAGCCCCATGATTACTACATCTTTTGAGTGATTCCTCCGCAAAAAAAATCCATAAGAGCCACCTAGAAATGAATCAACTTGACCCATATCATAGACCTTCTAGAATGACTCTTCATCATAATTTGATACTCATTTGTGTCCATCTGATTCTCATCCACCATATTTTCTCCTATCACTCAACATAATGTGGCAGATGACATATCCTTTTGAGTTCCTTGTGCCCAGTCGATGGCGTTAAACTTAGCGCTTAATGGGAGGCAACTTGTCATTCTTAAAAACCTGAGACCCTTCTAACATATCCTTTTGCTGAAATCATACTGCACTTGAGAGTTCAACTTTAGAACAACTGGCTCCACCTTTGGTATTCGTATCAAAGCTTGAAATCATCAGCAACAGTCATCCCGACCCCGTACACCCACCCTTTGGCACTGTTCTAAACCTTGAACCAAGCTAACTTCGTACCCACCTAGTTTACAATGAGGACATTGCAAAACTTAGGCATGGGGGGTGTTAAAGTGCAAACAAATGGAAATTCAATTCTTTGAGGGGTTCTCACAAAAAAAATACCTATTAAAAAAAATGGAGAAAGGGGAGGAAAATTTTGAGAAATGATTGAAAATCTTTCTTGAGGAGGAAAAGAGGAGGAAATGAAGAATGTCAAAAAGAGCTAAATCAGAAACAATGATAGTCATAACAATTGATTATGGGATCTACTTAAGTTCTAGACCAAATCAAAAGAAATATTAGGTCCGAAAATGCTAGAGATAAAGAGATTAGTATGAGTGCTGATCTTAGGTCTCTTGGGCTTGTTTTAGGGCTTAAACACTCACGTATTCGTTAAGAACCAGATTAGTCATCAAGAGGTTAAGGAAAGTGTGAAGCTGATGTAGTAAGTCTAAGGCTTAGGGATTATTTAGCACTGTTGCCTGCCCTTTGGTTTGCAGGACTTGGTAACCTAAGCACCCAAAATCCACACACTAAATCTGGTTCAGTGCACTTAATAAAGAAACCATGCCAAAAGTGTTATATTCTGAAAAGTCATCTTGAAAATCTAGCGTAGGAGCGGCTCGAAAAAAAAAAGTTGATTGAACAAGTTCTCAACGCAGAGAGGTGGAAAATTCCCTTGAAGATGCGTAATAACATATCATCTCTTTGGTGCTTGTCTCCTAGGATATCTAAATATTCTATCGAGGGCATGTAAGCACCTTGTGCTGGTTCAGGTGCCATGGGCGAGATTATCCTGAAATGTCGATTGCTAGGGCCTGAATTTAGCTACAGAACGCCATGCGCGGTACTAGTGTTGAAAGCCAAGGTTCTAGGGGTTGCCATGGGTGGTGCTATCTCGAAGCATCGATTTCCAGGGACACTTTGAGGATTGATGGTGGGGACAAGGAATCCAATACTGATCGTATTTAGGGCCAATTTAAGGCTTGATCTATTGAAATATAAAAAGGAAAGAGAGAAAACTCTCTAAATGAAAAATCCTTCTTCATCTCTCTTATCAAAACACACTAGCAAACTGAACCTGGACATAATATGCCTACCCATGGGTGCTTTAACAACTGGGGTTAATGAACCTCTTGGCAATTTTTGCTGGCTTTAGAAACCTTCGCGGCAGACTTAGGCTTAAGTTGGTCAGGTCTGGATCTTGGCTAGGAGAAACCTCTAGGCCTATTATTGGCATGTTGATATAATTTCTAGAGAGTCACAAATCAGGCATCTGAACATCAAAGCATGGTCTAGAGATCTAGTTCTTTCCATAAGATTTTGCTAGGGACTAGCAAAAGTTAGGCATGGGGGTATTATGGTAACACCATCATTAGCTATAACTAACTTGAATTAGTGGAAATCCAAAGATAAATGTTCCTAGATGATCTCCTGAGAGCCATAATTCCATTTAGATCCATTTTTAGGAGAGAACGACAAATCAAGGTTAAATCTATAGTTTTAATAGCACATCACAAATGCAGAGTAACCACAGGATTTGTTAGGGGTTAATTAAAGGTCAATTAGACATTAAAATCCAAAGAGTGGGTTCACACAGACAGAAATAGGGTTTTACAGGTTTCGAGAACCAAATAAGTATACCAAAACCTTAATTTCAGACCCACGTGAATTAAAGAGGTTATACTTAGAATAAAATTTATCTATACCTCCTAAAATTAGTAGAAAAATATTCTAAGAGGTTTGGTACCCTTGGTTTGACCATCTAAACCTATTTTGACCTTGGATAGAACTTCAGATGGGTTTTTGCCTTAATTTCGGCTTCCATGCAAATTTCTCAAGTCAAACGGTAAAAAATGAAATCCAACTTCACCATTAGATTCCTTAGGTCGAAATTAGGTTGGTCCTAAAATTTGGGCCAAATCAGAGTTCATCTTGACCTAGTTTGCATTTCAGTCCCCAAAATCTCTATTTCTTACAAGCAGACTCTCAACTTTTGAAAATCTTGTAGTTGAGTCCCTAACTTCATCTTCTTTGCAGAAATACTCCTGCTGCCATTGATAGGTCTATCGACCTACAGGCGTGCGTTGACTCAAGCAAATTCTCATCAAATCACCTCCAAATCCCACCAAATTTGGGGGGATTGGAGTTTAGACCATGTAGAATCGTGTAAACTCGATCCTAGGTTCTGATTTGGAGCAAGAAGCTCCAACGAATTCACGAATTTGATGGGTCACTACTTCCATATCCATGGAGTAAACGTGTGGAATTCGCAAGTTTCTAGGCTGCTTCAGGCTCTATATAAGTTCCTTGTGCTTCCACCATCCCTTTTTGCTTGGTTACAGGCCTAAAAGCTTCTTCTCCTTCCTCCTCGGTTGCCTCCGACCGCAGCTAAGGCAAATTTCCTCGATCTCCCTCTTCTGGCCACCCAACAACCAAATTGGGTGGCCTAGTATCTTCACCACATTCGTCTGCTCCTTTCCAAACCCAGTAGGGCCCCTTACCTCCTCATTTGCCGCCATTCTCTCTCACCGGAGGTCTCATCTTCCCTGCGATCGGTGAGGCAAGCCACCACGGTTCTCTCCCTTCTTCGACCAATATCATAGCTTTTCTTCCTTTTCTCCTCTTCTCGGTTAGAACCAGCCTTCTCCCTGCTTGTTTTGACCGACGAACCACTGCCTCCTCCTTCGTCTTCTTCATCTCTGGTGACACCTCCGGTGAAGCCGTCACATTGCTACACTCCATGAAACACAATGCCACCACCTCCATTAGCTCTGCCTCGACCTACTGATCAGAAGCCCCAACTTTATTGGGACTTGTAACCACGTATGCACCCCACCGAACACCACCTTTTCTGCGCTCCTTCTCTGACCTCATTGTTTACCAACACACCCTTTCGCACCATACCACAACACTCGCCCTCACATGGCAAAACTTCTAAGCAAGTCTGATGGGGCTGTGAGGCTGTTTTCGCGATCTTAGGTTCATCTCCAAAGCACCATTGTCGCCTTCATCTTCCCCATCGCTGACCGCCCGTTTTCGACCTTCACTCAACCTTCTACTGCCCTCAATTGAAGCGGACTCAACCCCAACAGGTGTCTGCAGGACCATGATGTTAACAACATCATGAGCCATAACTAGCTTTAATTAGTCATAATCAAGTGACAAATGGTCCTACATAGTTGTCTGAGAGCCATAATTCCATACAAAGCCAGCTTGAGAAGAAAACATTAAATTAGGGTTAATTCTATAGTTTTAACATCATATCATGAAAGTAGACTAACCACGGGATTTGACAGGGGTTAATCTAAGGTCAAATGAGCATTAAAGTTTAATAAGTGGGTCCACACAGATAGAAACAGGGTTTCATACATTTGAGAACCAAATTAGCACCCAAAATCCTAATTTTAGACACACCTGAATTACAGAGGTTCTGGTCAGAATAAAATTCATCTAAACCTTCTAAAATTCATAGAAAAATATTCTAAGAGGTTTGGTACCCTTGGTTTTACCACTTGAACCTATTTTGACCTTGAATAAAGTCTTAGACAAATTTCTGCCCTAATTTGTGTTTTTTCACAAATTGGCTAGTAAAACTTGACTTCACCATTAGATTCCTTCGGTCCAAATTAGGTTGGTAGTAAAATTTGGGCCCAATCAGAGTCCATTTTGACTTAGTTTGTATTTCAGTCCATTAAAATTTTATTTCTTTCAAACAAGTCCCTAACTTTTGAAATCCTTGCAAATGAGTCCCTGACTTTCTTATCTTCTTTGCAAATAGGTCCTTGTAGCCAATGGAGGTCAACTGACCTCCAAGCAGCTTTTGACCACCTCAAATCCTACTCAAATCAACACCAGATCCCACCAAATTTAGTGGGATTAGTGTTCACATTATGAGGAATCCTCTGAAGGTGGTTAGGGATCCCAAATCACACCAGTTAGCCTTAGCGAATCCACAAAATTTGTGGGTGTCTTTTACTTCTAGCACAAGCCAATTTGGGCTTGTTTCCTTGTTTAGAGCTTGACCCGAGCTCTATAAAAGCTTCCCCTTTGCAAAGCCACATTTTTAAGCTCGATTTTTGGCCTCAACTCTTCAAAACTTCTCTCTCCAGCCACCTCCGCCGCAGCTCCGGCGACTCCTTTCCCTTTGACTTCCTCACCCGCTGCCACATACTATAGGCAGCAGGATCGTCTTCCTCACCTTCCTTCGCTCCTCGCCAGCCACAGTAAGAGTTCCTAGACCCCCTCGTCGTCGTCGCTTCTTCCATTGGAGGTTTGTCCTTCCCAGGCACTGCCCAATCACAGCCGTGTCAATTTCTCCCCCGTTCATCCTATAGTTAGGACCAACCTCTTCCTCTCCCTCTCTAGATTAGGTTCAACTCTGTTCTCTCCTATTTCAACCGTCGACACAACCTCAATGCCACCATATTCCCTATGGCCGGCCGTGCTTCGGTGAAGCCTTTTACGCTACTCCACACTGCACCAAACTCCACGCGACTACCCCAAAAACCTTTGCCGTGCTTCCACCAACGAAACCCCTCAAGAAATTGAGGGGATTACACTCCCAATCACCCCACCGAGCACCACCTATCGCTGACACCTTCTCCGACTTTGCATGACCTCCGCACATCGTCTCACGCCAAATCACCGCCACCATCACCTTCGCCATCACTGGGCGAAGCTTATTAGCTAATCTAAGTGGGCTGAGAGGTCGTAGCATGTTTTCAGGTCCCACTGGGAGCTTGCTATTGCCGTTATCTTCTCTGAAGTCATTTGTAGTGCGCCGTTGAGTTCAAAGCCCAATTCCACTTCCAGGTGATGCAGGTTACATCCGCGTATCTAGCTGCAGCACCAATTGAATGGAAGAAGCCCAACAGCAGTACGCAATCCAGCCATCTTCACCTGCTGCTGCTATGTGAAGAAGCCCCCTCACTTAGTCCCATATCGTTAGTTGAGGGACTCGTGACTGGGTATAAGTTGAATTGCTACCTACTGCTTACCGTCCAAGACACTGGGGGGTTGGGTCCCCCGCACACATGCCTGAGCACGCCTTGCCCGCGATCCACGCACGTGGGTCTGGCCATTATTCATGACCCGATAAATCGCCGGTATACCCGATTACCCATACCTCGGTTCTGAGAGAGAAGAAAGAGGAGAGATTTATGAGAGGATAGGTGATGAGAGCCTCATCATGAGCCATAACTAGCTCATTTTGACCCAATAAAGAGGATAAAAGCTCCTACATAACCTAGAAGAAGGCCTAACTGAAGGAACAAGTGCTCTGAGAAGAAAACATGAAATAAAGGTTAAAACTGCAATTTTACCATTGCAGTAGATAAACAGGATTTCTTAGAGGCAAAACATAGGTCAAATGGTCTAAATGAGATAAAAAGTGGGTTGAGTCAATCAGAAATGGGTTCATGTGCAATCTAAGAACTAAAAGACACTTGGTAACCCTAAAACAGACCCGCTTAAATTAACAAGGTTTCGGTCAGAACAAAAAGCAAGTAAACCCTCTAAAAATCATGGAAAAACATACTCTAGGGTTTAGAACACTTAATTTGGCCTTTGGAACCTAGTTTGACCTAGATTAGGGTCCTAGCTCTTCAATTAACCTAATTTGGGTTTTTACGCAAAATATCCAGTCAAACGAGGTCAAACCTGAAATCTAACTTCTCCATTGGATTCCTTAGGTCCAAATTAGGTTTGTACCAAAATTTGGACCTAAGGAGGGGTCATCTTGACCTACTTTGCAATTTAGTACACCCAAATCACAAATTGGTCCCTATCTTTTGAATACCGTTGCAGAGAACCCCCTAGGTTCTTCGCCTCCTTTGCAAACCGGTCCTGCCGCCATTGCTAGGGCATAACCGAGCTCCGGCGAGGTTCGGAGAGGGATTGCTCTCTAATCCCTCAGAGATTCCCTCCCAGAAATGGAAGGAGGATTCTCTGAGGAATTCCCTTCCTTATAAAGTCAATTACAATCGTTGGTGTGAACCCAATCTCTCGTGCGAACGCACGAGAGATTTGGGTATCCTAACTCCTTTCCATCTCCGGCGACCAACCTCAGGCAATTACGTGCCCTTCACGCCCTGCACACCAAGTCCAGCGCCTATATAAGAACCCACAACTCCGGCCGAAGGGGCTGAGCTTGATTTGGCCGAGTTTCCCCCTTCAATTCCTCTCCTCCTGCTCGGCCAAATGCCCCAGCTAGCTCCGGCGAGCCCCCCTCCCCTCCCTCTTCGCTCTGCCACAAAACCAGTGGCAGAGTTAGCTTCCTGACCTCCCTCCGCGTCGCGCAGTACCAGCGCACGCCGCCTCAGCCCCGTCGTCGCCGCCGTTCTCCCCCACTGGGCGTCATCTTCTCCGGCGACAGCAAGTACTGCTGTCCGCCTTCTGTCCCCTTTCGTCCTTACAATTAGGTTAGAACTCCTCTCCATCCTATCCTCTCTCTTTTCCCCCTGTTATCTCATCTGATTACCCCTCGACCGACGCTGACCACCCTCATCTTCCACATCACCGACCGAACTCCGGCGAGCCGCCCACACCACTCCGCCACTCCACACGGCTCGCCAACCACCTCGTGAGCTCCGCCTCACCACCAGGAACTCGCTCCACCCCACAACTGCCACTCCAGACCTCCATAACCACCCCCCGAACAACCCACCATCTCCGGCCACAGGTTGACCTAGGCGGGCACGCCTAGGCCGACCGGCAACCTGCAGCATCACCCACCGCCTTCGCCGTGCTACGGCGAAGGTTTCCAGCTATTCTAATTGGGCCAATAGGCCGTTCTGTGGAAGCTCAGGTGAACGCCCCGGCCGCCATTAACAGCCGAAGCAGCAGGAAGCTTGGAGCAGCAGCAGGCGTCAGGCTTCCCAGGCGGCAGGTGCAGCAGACTCTCGCAAGTGTTGCGAGGTGACTGAGTTCAGCAAGGAGCACCAGCAGGGCCTTCAGCGTGGGCAATTGCACACGAGAGTCTACGGGCGCACGCAAAGGAAGGGCGGAACGTTTAGTCCCACATCGTGGAATCTCAAGGCATAGGTATGGTATAAAGAGTTTTTGTGATATAGGTTTACTGCCTCGAAAGCACAGGGGTGAGGTCCCTCACTGACCCCACCCGCCTCGTCCGCGGCCTGACCACGCGGACCTGGCAGATCCGACCCGACCTAGACCTACGCACTCCTCGCGCATCACACACCTGCAGGTGTGCCTGGTCCCGGGTACGATCCGACCCGATTGAGACTGTGGCTCTGGTAGAGCGGTTAGAGTGAATTGCTTGAGAGAGAGACACGCGCGGGTAGAGGGAGAAGGGTTAGGTTTTGTTCCCTGTGCAGGCAGGCTGATTGCAGGAGAAGGACGTGGCCGCTGCAGAAGAAGGAGAAGCAAGACAAAGAAGAAGAAGAAGGCAACGAAGAAAGGAGAAGCAAGACAGAAGAAGAAGAAGGACAAGGGAAGATTGCAAAGAGATCCGAAAGGCAAAGCAGAAGAAGAAAAAGAGAAAGAAAGATCACATTTAAGACGTCTGATACATAAATCAGACGTCTAATTCTATTTTTTTTACATCTTTCTTAAAAACTCTTTGAATCAATTATATTTGCATTTAACAGTTGTATTCTTGGGTTTTACAAACTACTGAGTTTGCTCCCTGTGTTCGACCTCGGATACTCTAGTTGTTCGAGTAATAAAATTATTTGTTTAAACGTTTTGTCGGTTCTACTGCAACGTAATACGCCTTTAAATCCGCACAGAAATGTTGACGACATTTTGGCGCCGTTGCCGGGGAGCAACGGGCACTTGTAAAGCTTTTGAGTACAACTTTTCTATTTAATATCTGACTTAACTTCTCTTTTGTTGTGTTCAATCAGGGAAAGCAAAACAAAAAGGAAAGAATAGCAACTGCACAACAGACTGGAGCAGGTAATCTCCATAAGCCCTCCCCCTTAACCCTCTCACAATCTAAAAAACAAAAAAAAGGGAGAAGTCAACTTAGGGCTACCTGTCTTATATTTAGTAACTCATCAAGTTGCCTGATTTTCATTTCAACATATTTTTGTCTGTCATCCAACTAAGGCAACTAGGGCTAAAACTTTCTTGATTGAGCCCTAGGTGCTAAATTCTAAGGCAACTAAATTGGACCCATTAGAGCCAAGTTAGGATTGCAAAGCTAGGGTTTTTAGAGACACATCTTCTCTAAAACAAAGAAACAAACTTTCCAAAAAGAAGTGTGCCTAAACCGTGTTTGAAAATATTTATACAAGAGGAACCCTAAGCAAATCAGGCTGATAATCCATTTGAATCATAAAAGGAAGGACCTAAAAGCTCTCAAAGGAACAAGAGGTGAAGTTGATCCCTCGAGTCAACCAACCTTACTATTAGGTCACTTTTTGCACTCAAAATACTTAAAAGTTCAAGTGGAACATTAAGCACCTTGATCTTAAAATAAAAAAAAAAGGTAGACTTAAGAGGTCAAGATCCCCATTCTGGTCTACCTGGAACCGCAGTGACAAGAGAGGTCGGGTGGGGGAAACCCTGTAACCCGTGGGGACGCTCTACCGTGTAGGGGTCTTTGCGGGACTCTCCCTCTCTGGCTGCCCAGGTATTTCTCAGGTGGACGATCTTCTGATCCAGGGGTCCATCTGCCCCGAACCTCTATAGTCACCCAACAATTCTTGGGTGTCTTGATTGGGTCCAGCACCTTCTAATCTCATCACATCTTCCGGTGCATGTTTGGTAGGAGGTCCTTAAGACCACCTTTAAGACCTCCTCTAGAAATTCATTCTCGCCGAGGCCAAGCCTCGACGCCCTTGTTTGTGCAGCAACCCCACCACATAAATCTTTCATCTGATTCAGACCCTGATTCTCCTTCTTCTCCCATCATGGCACAACCCATTGAAGAGGAGAATAACCTTGAACACCAACTTCAACGCTTGAACGATCTCTTTCAGAACTTTGTAAACCCACCACAGCGACCTATGATGCGAGATCACTATAATCCCGCTGCGGTGGCAATTGAACCCCGAGTACGAATCCCAATTGGAGGACCCGATTCTGATCTAAAGCCCAATATGATTCATGCCATACCAAAGTTCCATGGGCTTAACTCTGAGGATCCATTCCAACACATTAAACAACTCAAGCATCTGGCCCAGACTTTCGGGTCAGATGTACAAAACCGGGATATCCTACGCATGAAAATGTTTTCGTTCTCCCTCTTGGACAAGGCCGCGCACTGGTATCAGACTCAGACCCGCTCGATCAACACTTGGGAGGAATTACAGTCCGAATTTTTGAAAAAATTCTTCCCTGTTGGCCGGACGAATGCCTTGCGCCACCAGATCACTCATTTCACTCAACAACAGGGAGAACCTCTTCACGAAGCTTGGGATCGATTCCTAGATCTCATGCGAAAATGTCCCCATCACGGAGTTCCTAAGTGGGAACAAGTCCAGTCTTTTTACCAGGGACTCCGTGAGGATATTCGTCTAATCGTCAATGCAACATGTGGAGGAAACATCATGGGCCAACACGAGGACACGGTGTGGGAGATTCTCGAAAATATGTGCGAGAACTCCATAAACAATGACTCCTTGGGCTTATTCGACAGGACGAATGCCCGCGCATCGACGAATCTAAGAGGGACACATGAGACGCAGGACCTGTCCACTTCTGTTGACCTGGAATTGATGGCCAGTCGGTTGGACAAGGTCTCTATCATAGAAAAGAAGGTGGACGAGCTAACTCGACATTTGCAGCAAGCCACCTCTGCACAAAACTCTTTTGCACGATCTCCTCTGGCAAGGGAAACAGTGCAAAACATCTATCACCAACCTGCCAAGGGGATGAGCCCCTATCCACCCCCATCTACCTCCCAGACCGGAGTGACCTCCGATCCCGTCTACTCGAGTTGGGGGAACTCTGAACCCTCGTATTCTGACTTTCCTGAGGTTTCTCAGAACTGCGAGGACCTCAACGCCATCCAGAACGACCCATACTCCAATACCTACAACCCTGGATGGCGAAATCATCCTAACTTTCAGTGGGTGGGAAACTCTCAAAAACCACCATATCAACCCCGCCCACAAGCTCCTCGTCCATATCAGCCGCCTCAGCCTCGGCCCAATCCCACCTACCAATCTGGGCAAAATCAGGATCAACTGACTCTTATCCTTCAAACGCTGGCTGACATTCAAAAAACGAATGCGGCAATGCAAAAACAGCACAAGGACGAGATCACAGAGGTTCGCAACCAACTGGCCCAGATGGCAAATTCTCGCCAACCTGGCACCCTTCCTTCGCAACCTCTGCCCAACCCAAATAATGTGCCGACCCAGAGGCGCATTATGAATCCAAATTCAGGCCACGCACATTTGATTTATCAGGCCCCTGCTACTCCATCACCAGACAGGATGGAGGCTTCTACATCTTATGCAGAATTTCAGCAGCAGCCACCTCTCCTACCTAACCCAAACCAAAGTCAGGCTGGATTAAACTCTGTAACAACACGTAGTGGTAAAACAACACAAGACCCACATTATCTGAACCACTCCAAGCCTGATAATCGCCAAGACCCTAGGGTAGTCATCCAAGATACTACTGTCCCAGATCAAGAACCTGGACCTATCCTAGAGGAACCAGCTAGGATCCCATTTCCTGAGGCCTTGACCAAAGGAAAAAGGACAACCAAACCTGTGGCTCCTGAGGAGGATCTGGTCAAGCTCTTTGAACAGGTCCAGATAAACATCCCGTTGATGGATGCAATCCGCCACATACCGGCTTACGCAAGATTCTTGAAAGACATATGTACACCTAAACGTAAGCCGCGAACCAAGGATGGGAATCCGATTGTACTGTCAGAGCAAGCCAGCTCTGTCATCCTGAGCAAACTCCCACCCAAGGCTAAAGACCCAGGAACCCCCTTGATTTCTTGTAAAATTGGTGAAACCCAACTTGATAGAGCCCTACTAGACCTAGGTGCCTCCATAAATTTAATACCTACATCCCTCCTTGACCACCTTGAAGAATCTGAACTTAAACCCACTGAGGTGACATTGCAGTTAGCTGATCGATCCATCAAGTCACCCAAAGGAATACTCGAGGATGTCATTGTTAGGGTACGAGATTTTTATTTCCCAGTGGACTTCATAGTACTGGACATGGATGCACCTAAGAACCCAAGGGACACACCAATCATATTAGGGAGACCCTTTCTGGCCACTGCTAGGGCCAATATAAACTGCGAAGAGGGCCAGATAGAATTAAAATTTGGGAATCAAAATCTGAAGATCGACATTTTCAAAGCCCAACAAGGGATTAATTGCGGGGTTATAGAGGAAATTTGTGATGTCAAAACCGTGGTTGATGAACTGCACATAGAGGACAACCTGATTATTTCTGATCAACCACTAGAAAATCAAAAACCGCTAACAGAGGAGTGCGAACACAATCTAGACACACCTATGACTCCTACCATTGCTCCCGATACAAACCCTGAACCACCCGCTGCTGCTGACAATCCTGTCATGGAACTCAAGCCCCTTCCTGAACATCTAAAATATGTCTTTTTGGATTCAAATCAAACGTTTCCTGTGATTATCAATTCTCGACTCACACCTGACCAGGAACTCCGTTTGATTTCTGTTCTCCAGCAACATCGTAGAGCCATTGGATGGACTCTAGATGATTTGACTGGTATAAGCCCTTCATACTGCACGCATCGAATCTATACAGAAGAAGGCTCACGACCTTCAAGAGAAATGCAAAGGCGACTAAACCCTAACCTACAGGAGGTCGTGAAAAAGGAGATCATTAAGTGGTTAGATGCAGGGATCATCTACCCGATCTCCGACAGTCGTTGGGTGAGTCCAACACAAGTGGTACCTAAGAAGGCAGGACTTACCATCATCACGACAGAAATCGGGGAAGTCATTCCTACCCGAATAGCTAATTCGTGGAGAGTCTGCATTGATTACAGAAGAATAAATTCCTCCACGAAGAAGGATCATTTCCCACTACCGTTTATTGATCAGATCCTCGAGAAACTAGCGGGAAATAGATTCTTCTGCTTTCTTGACGGGTACTCCGGTTACAATCAGGTGGCAATCCATCCAGAGGACCAAGAAAAGACCACATTCACCTGCCCCTTCGGGACGTACGCGTTTCGAAGGATGCCGTTCGGTCTCTGCAATGCACCTGCAACTTTTCAGCGGTGCATGCTTGCCATATTCTCAGATATGGTAGGTGACTATCTGGAAGTCTTCATGGATGACTTTTCAGTTTTTGGACAATCATTTGACGATTGCCTCCAACACTTGGTCCATATACTCAGGCGGTGCATCGAGGTGAATTTGGTTCTTTCCTGGGAAAAGAGCCATTTCATGGTGCCTGAGGGAATTGTCCTGGGACATTTAATCTCAGAGAAAGGCATCCAAGTGGATCGAGCTAAGGTTAACCTGATTTCCAAGCTCCCTATGCCTAGCTTGATTAAGGACATCCGATCTTTTTTGGGGCACGTTGGTTTCTACCGTCGATTCATCCCTGATTTCTCCAAAATCACGCGCCCCCTGACCAATCTGCTTTCCAAGGATGTGCCTTTCGGAATTTCCAAGGAATGCACTCAAGCATTTGAGATCTTACGTGACCGAGTCACCCAAGCCCCAATCCTACAGTCCCCTGATTGGTCTCAACCCTTTGAGATCATGTGCGATGCATCTGACTTCGCTGTAGGAGCGGTTTTGGGGCAGAAAATTGACGGGAAACCTGTGGTCATTTACTACGCCAGCAAAACACTGGATGAGGCTCAGCGTAACTATACGGTTACTGAGAAAGAGCTGCTGGCCGTAGTATTTGCCCTGGAAAAATTCAGATCATACCTTCTGGGTTCCCGTGTTATCATATACTCGGATCACACAGCTGTGAGGCATCTCCTAGCCAAGAAGGACGCGAAACCTCGATTAATCCGCTGGATCTTGCTGTTGCAAGAATTTGACATCGAGATTCGCGACAAGGCGGGAAAGCACAATGTGGTAGCTGATCATTTATCCCGCCTTCCTCCTGAAATTATTGATCCGTCCGGACCTATTACAGAACATTTTCCTGATGAGCACCTCCTGACTATCAGTACAAGTCTTCCATGGTTCGCCGATATTGTTAATTACCTGGCATCACATCAGATTCCGCCCGATTGGTCGAAGGCCAAAAAGGACAAATTGCGTTCCGATGCCAAGTATTACCTATGGGAAGACCCGTATCTCTTCCGCATTGGTGCTGATCAGATAATCCGACGATGCGTCACGGAAGTGGAAATCAAAGACATACTCTCATTTTGCCATGACCAGGCATGCGGTGGACATTTTTCAGGACATAAAACCGCATCGAAAGTCCTCCAGTGTGGTTTCTACTGGCCCACAATTTTCAAAGATGCATACAATCATTGTAAGGCATGTTCCCGTTGCCAGACGCTAGGCAACATGAGCCATAGAGACATGATGCCTCTACAGCCGATCTTGGTATGCGAAATTTTTGATATTTGGGGGATTGATTTCATGGGACCCTTTCCTACCTCGGATGGCTTCGAATACATTTTACTCGCAGTTGATTATGTTTCCAAGTGGATAGAAGCCATTCCGACCCGAACCAACAATCATAAAACCGTTATAAAATTCCTTCATCAAAACATTTTCTCAAGGTTCGGGATTCCGCGTGCTATAATTTCCGACGGAGGGACCCATTTTACAAACGCTCAGTTCAGGTCACTGATGATCAAATACGGGGTGTCACACCGAATCTCTACTCCTTACCACCCCCAAACTAATGGTCTAGCTGAGCTATCTAACCGAGAGATCAAGAAGATCCTTCAGGTTACTGTTCGACCTGATAGAAAAGATTGGTCTTCTCGGCTTCCGGAAGCATTGTGGGCCTATAGGACCGCCCACAAGACCCAATTAGGAATGTCTCCCTTCAGACTAGTGTACGGGAAGGCATGTCACCTCCCCGTCGAATTGGAGCATAAAGCCTATTGGGCAGTACGGACCTGTAATCTCGACCTTTCTAAGGCTGGAACCCACAGAAGATTTCAAATGAGCGAGATCGATGAATTACGCCACGACGCATATGAGAACTCGCGAATTTACAAAGAACGAGTTAAAGCTTTTCACGACAAACACATTTCTAGAAAGGTCTTTCATCCTGGTCAAAAAGTTTTACTCTTTGATGCTCGACTCAAACTATTCCCAGGAAAGCTAAGATCCAAGTGGGTTGGACCCTACCTAGTCCGCCAAATCTTCGAAAATGGAGCTATTGAAATCAGCCCACTCAGCCACGATTCTAAACCATTTGTCGTGAATGGGCAGAGACTCAAGCCGTTCATTGACATGACCGATATAGATTTGACTGAGTCATCCTTTACCCTCCTTTCCTCTTGAGCTCATTACGCCCAGCCGATGGCGTAAAACTCAGCGCTTAACGGGAGGCAACCCGTCATTCTTTGAAAAACCTGAAACCGTTTCTGACATCGCTATGCGGAACTCATATTGCACTTTAGGGTTCATCCATTAGAACAGCCGACTTCACCTCAGGTATACCTACCCGAGATTAGAAATCGTTCGCAACAAGTCGCTTCGACCCATTCACTCACCACACACCTGTCCTAACACATGAACTAAGCTGAATTTGAACCCACCTAATTTACAATGGGGACATTGCAAATCTTAGGCATGGGGGGGTATGAAAGTGCAAAATGACAGAAAATTCATATCAAGAAAGGGTTTCATACAAAAAAAAAAAAAAAAAAAAAAAGGACTTGATAGAGGGGAGGAACAATTCAGGGTCATACAAATGAGAGGAGGAAAAGAAAGAAAAATGACAAAAAGAGCAAAAATAAAGAAAGGAGCACAAAAGGAAAAGAAAAAGAAAAAGTCATTAGTAAAAGATTAAGGGGTTAACTGAAGTTTTAGACCGAGTCAAGAAAAAGAAAAGAAAAATGCTACAGAGATATAACAAGAGATTAGCGGGAATGCTGGTCTTAGGCCTCTTGGGCTAGATTTTTTGCTTAAAAATTCACGTATCCGTTAAAATCTGGACAATCCTCAAGAGGTTGAGGAAAATGCAAAGCTTAAGTATTAGGTCTAAGGCTTAGGAAGTATTCGGCCTCGTTAACTGACCTCCGGTTTGCGGGATTCGGTAACCTAAGCACCCAAATTCACACACAGTCTGGTTCAGTGCGCATAAATATTCAAAACACGCAAGAGCGTTTAATACTCTGAAAAAGTCACCTAGATTAGGAGCGGCCAATCAACACAAGTTGATTTGGACAAGTTCCCAGCGCGGAGAGGTGGGAAATTCCCCTCGAAGATGCGTAACAACATATCGTCTCCTCGGTGCTTGTCTCTTAGGATATTTAAATAGCCTACTGGGGGCATGTAAGCACTCTGCTGGTTCAGATACCATGGGTGGCATTATCACGAAATGTCGATCGCCAGGGTCTGAATTCGGCCACGGAACACCATGGGTGGGATTATCTCGAAATCTCGAAAGCCAGGGTTCCGGGGGTTGCCATGGGCGGGATTATCTCGAAATCTCGAAAGCCAGGGACCTTTGAGGATTGATGATGGGGACGAGGAATCCGATACAGACCGTGTTGAGAAGCTAATCCGAAGCTAGAAATAAAAAAGAAAAGAGAGAGAAAAGCTCTCCAAACAAATAAATCTTCTATCTCTCTCTTACAAAAAAAACGCACTGCAAACTGAACTTAGGCTAAAAATATCTCAAGCACGGGTGCTTTAACCGCGGAGTCCAACAAACCCTAGGTTAGGTTCTGTGGGCCGTAGAAACCTTTGCAAGAGACTGAGGCTAAAGCGGAACAGGTCCGGATTTTGGTTGGTACTTGAGTACCTCTAGGCCTATTGTCGGCATTCCCACCTAATCACAAAAGAAAAAGGAGACGCACTTATCATTATTGACAACATTTAGTGTCTAGAACGGAAGTTAAAACTTTGAAATTTTGCTAAGGGACTAGCAAAAGCTAGGCATGGGGGGATGATGAGAGCCTCATCATGAGCCATAACTATCTCATTTTGACCCAATAAAGAGGATAAAAGCTCCTACATAACCTAGAAGAAGGCCTAACTGAAGGAACAAGTGCTCTGAGAAGAAAACATGAAATAAAGGTTAAAACTGCAATTTTACCATTGCAGTAGATAAACAGGATTTCTTAGAGGCAAAACATAGGTCAAATGGTCTAAATGAGATAAAAAGTGGGTTGAGTCAATCAGAAATGGGTTCATGTGCAATCTAAGAACTAAAAGACACTTGGTAACCCTAAAACAGACCCGCTTAAATTAACAAGGTTTCGGTCAGAACAAAAAGCAAGTAAACCCTCTAAAAATCATGGAAAAACATACTCTAGGGTTTAGAACACTTAATTTGGCCTTTGGAACCTAGTTTGACCTAGATTAGGGTCCTAGCTCTTCAATTAACCTAATTTGGGTTTTTACGCAAAATATCCAGTCAAACGAGGTCAAACCTGAAATCTAACTTCTCCATTGGATTCCTTAGGTCCAAATTAGGTTTGTACCAAAATTTGGACCTAAGGAGGGGTCATCTTGACCTACTTTGCAATTTAGTACACCCAAATCACAAATTGGTCCCTATCTTTTGAATACCGTTGCAGAGAACCCCCTAGGTTCTTCGCCTCCTTTGCAAACCGGTCCTGCCGCCATTGCTAGGGCATAACCGAGCTCCGGCGAGGTTCGGAGAGGGATTGCTCTCTAATCCCTCAGAGATTCCCTCCCAGAAATGGAAGGAGGATTCTCTGAGGAATTCCCTTCCTTATAAAGTCAATTACAATCGTTGGTGTGAACCCAATCTCTCGTGCGAACGCACGAGAGATTTGGGTACCCTAACTCCTTTCCATCTCCGGCGACCAACCTCAGGCAATTACGTGCCCTTCACGCCCTGCACACCAAGTCCAGCGCCTATATAAGAACCCACAACTCCGGCCGAAGGGGCTGCTGAGCTTGATTTGGCCGAGTTTCCCCCTTCAATTCCTCTCCTCCTGCTCGGCCAAATGCCCCAGCTAGCTCCGACGAGCCCCCCTCCCCTCCCTCTTCGCTCTGCCACAAAACCAGTGGCAGAGTTAGCTTCCTGACCTCCCTCCGCGTCGCGCAGTACCAGCGCACGCCGCCTCAGCCCCGTCGTCGCCGCCGTTCTCCCCCACTGGGCGTCATCTTCTCCGGCGACAGCAAGTACTGCTGTCCGCCTTCTGTCCCCTTTCGTCCTTACAATTAGGTTAGAACTCCTCTCCATCCTATCCTCTCTCTTTTCCCCCTGTTATCTCATCTGATTACCCCTCGACCGACGCTGACCACCCTCATCTTCCACATCACCGACCGAACTCCGGCGAGCCGCCCACACCACTCCGCCACTCCACACGGCTCGCCAACCACCTCGTGAGCTCCGCCTCACCACCAGGAACTCGCTCCACCCCACAACTGCCACTCCAGACCTCCATAACCACCCCCCGAACAACCCACCATCTCCGGCCACAGGTTGACCTAGGCGGGCACGCCTAGGCCGACCGGCAACCTGCAGCATCACCCACCGCCTTCGCCGTGCTACGGCGAAGGTTTCCAGCTATTCTAATTGGGCCAATAGGCCGTTCTGTGGAAGCTCAGGTGAACGCCCCGGCCGCCATTAACAGCCGAAGCAGCAGGAAGCTTGGAGCAGCAGCAGGCGTCAGGCTTCCCAGGCGGCAGGTGCAGCAGACTCTCGCAAGTGTTGCGAGGTGACTGAGTTCAGCAAGGAGCACCAGCAGGGCCTTCAGCGTGGGCAATTGCACACGAGAGTCTGCGGGCGCACGCAAAGGAAGGGCGGAACGTTTAGTCCCACATCGTGGAATCTCAAGGCATAGGTATGGTATAAAGAGTTTTTGTGATATAGGTTTATTGCCTCGAAAGCACAGGGGTGAGGTCCCTCACTGACCCCACCCGCCTCGTCCGCGGCCTGACCACGCGGACCTGGCGGATCCGACCCGACCTAGACCTACGCACTCCTCGCGCATCACACACCTGCAGGTGTGCCTGGTCCCGGGTACGATCCGACCCGATTGAGACTGTGGCTCTGGTAGAGCGGTTAGAGTGAATTGCTTGAGAGAGAGACACGCGCGGGTAGAGGGAGAAGGGTTAGGTTTTGTTCCCTGTGCAGGCAGGCTGATTGCAGGAGAAGGACGTGGCCGCTGCAGAAGAAGGAGAAGCAAGACAAAGAAGAAGAAGAAGGCAACGAAGAAAGGAGAAGCAAGACAGAAGAAGAAGAAGGACAAGGGAAGATTGCAAAGAGATCCGAAAGGCAAAGCAGAAGAAGAAAAAGAGAAAGAAAGATCACATTTAAGACGTCTGATACATAAATCAGACGTCTAATTCTATTTTTTTTACATCTTTCTTAAAAACTCTTTGAATCAATTATATTTGCATTTAACAGTTGTATTCTTGGGTTTTACAAAGTACTGAGTTTGCTCCCTGTGTTCGACCTCGGATACTCTAGTTGTTCGAGTAATAAAATTATTTGTTTAAACGTTTTGTCGGTTCTACTGCAACGTAATACGCCTTTAAATCCGCACAGAAACGTTGACGACAATAGGGGAGGTTTTGCTCTGAGATCCTTGGGCACGTGCTAAAGAAGAGGCTTTAACACTTAGCCTCTGAGAGAGTTGTGCTTGAGGAGGTTTTGAGAAGGCCTGCAGAAGAGAAGGCCTTGAGAATGCTTTGGTGCCCTTGTGTGCCTTCTATGGTGCTGTGCCTCTTCTATTAAGGCGTCTAATGCCTTGTTCTGTTGTCTGAGGTTTGAGGTCGATTCTAGTTACTGTGACATCATTTAAGTACCTAAGTTCCTGTGGATTATCTGATTGAGAATACTGTTGGATTATTTGAGTAATTTGAATACCTGAGATGCATGCTTAATTAGAGAGTTAAGTGGTGATTCAAATCACCATTGTTTTATATTCTAATTCCTTTTGTCCCAAGAATCTTTTGAAATGCATTGCTTAATCAATCTGACAAATTACATTTATTGTGCTCATTAATTCTGATCAAGATTAGTGCGTGAATTTCATATTTGCTCCCTGCGAACCACCTCAGACTTCAAATAGATTCTGAGTTTATAAATTTAAGTGTTTTGTGTTTTCGTTGACTATACTACACGTGCATTTCCTTAAACATTGACGTTTCATGCAAACAAACCAATTGCGAAGGAAACAGTGAGGCATAGCCTTGTTTTGATGAAGAGGCTTGTGGAGGAAACAATGAAGGACCTATGCCTTTAGTCCCAAATCGGGGACGTAGAGGCATGTGAAGACATACAAAAGGATTTTGTGCCAGCAGCTATTCGCCTCAGCACGCATAGGGGGTGAGGTCCCCATACACATACCTCACTACACGTGCTCACACACGCTTGTCCAAGCACCCTCGCCCGTGGGTCTAGGTGGTGGATTCGTTTACCTGGATACCTGGGTCTGACTTGGCTCTAAGGAAGGAAACTTTGAGAGGGAGGAAGGGGGATTTTGCTGCCTCAGGAGTCGTGCCCTCCCTCTCCTCTCTATACACTTAGTTGTTGCTAAAGACTTAGTGAGGCCTTATGCCTTGCTCTTGTGAGAGACCCTTGTGCCTCTGTGTTCCTCTGCTATTGTTGTGCCTTGGCTTCTCTGAGGCTCGAGATAAGGCGTCTGAAGCCTTAAATAAACATCTGACATTGTGCTTGTGTTGGTTCTGATATTTGAGATATTTGATTGATATTGTAGAAATATTTAAGTGGTTATAAAGCTTAAACATTAGGGTTAATTTGGTGATTCAAATCACCATTTTAACCCCATCTTTTTGCACTCTCATTCTCGATTTTTATTGCAATATTATTCTGGTTGATTATATTTGCATATCTTCATTGATAATTATGATTAGTGATTGAAATTTGTCATTTTGCTCTCTGCGAATGACCTCGGACTCACATTATTTTTGAGCTTTATAAATTTAAGTGTTTGTGTGATTTTCATCCTATACTACGATGCATTTCTCTAAAAGACGACTCTCATGCTCAAACACTTATTAAGTAGGCAACTTACTCTAGAAAATTGTATTTTCCTTAAGATACAAGACTACTCTTCACTTCACCCCAACCTTGTCTTCGGATTTGCCTTATTATAGATTGGTAAGTTTCTCCCTCATTTCTTTCCTGAGGTTAACATAAGAGTGGACTTAGTGTATATCTCTCCGACTATGCCATTTGGCCTTTTTTATTTATTTATCACTACCTAACTTATTCTATATATTTTTCTCTTTTGCATTTTTTGTATTATTTTTTTTCTTTTCTTTCTCCTACTATTTTGTTTCTCTCTCTTTTTCTTTTACTTCTTTTTCCACTCATTTTTCTATTGTAGGTGGCTCTTTCAGATCTGGTTCATGAACATCTCCTAAACAAGAATTTAGAAAAGATTAGAGTGCAAGGCTGGGATCTAAACACCCTACATCTAGAAAGCATACCCAGTGTAATGTGACAACCATACCTGTGAGGGTCTATGAGATTAAGTCTAATTATTAAAATAGACACTCAGATCTCACACTTCTTAGAAAACTTACTTCTCCATTGCTAATTGCCCATAAGCTAATTAGTGTGTAAGTGCAAAAGGTGAGATGCTTAGGTTTTAAAATCACTCAAATTAGAGGGTGGAAAGACAAGTCACATACTTGTTACCTCTTTGACTTAACACTTTAGATAGCAAATTCCTTAAGAACTCGAAAAATAAATTCACATTTTTGTAAATATCTGAGTTGATAAAGTTGAAAATGACTTGAAGAGTCTAGGAGAAAAGAACTTAATCATACTTTTCCTAAGGTTGGTGATAAATGCCAGTTTATCATCATTCTTATGCATTAAAAGAAACCTTGCTCTTAGGATTTTGCTCCGCAAATAGGTTTTTGGGTTGCATTTAGGCATTAATTAAGTTAGGCATGCATTGCACTTTCTGTTGCCTTTTTAATGTGTTTTTGTGGGTGTTAGGGATATATAGATTGCCAGATCCTTAGAACCCTAGCACTCAAGAAGGCAACTGGTGAAGGAGAAGCTCTTACCAGCTGGAACTCAGCTTGATCCAGCTCACCATAGCTGGAATTCAGCTCACCTGAACTAGGGTTAGCTCATCCTAGCTCCATTCAGCTCATCGCAGCTGAATGGTAGCTCAAGAGAGCTCATTTTAGCTCACCCTAGCTCAGGTCAGCTTAGATTTAGCTCAACTTAGCTGAGTCTAGCTCATCTCAGCTCCCATTAGTCCACGGAAGCTCTAGTTAGCTCAGCTGAGTTGACTAGAGTTCACCCCAGCTCATGTCCAGCTACATCCAGCTCCACTCAACTCCAGCCAGCTGAAGATGACTTCATTTCTGCTCAAGAAGCTCAAGTCCAGCTCCCAGGGATTCAGCTTAGCTCAACTTAGTTGAGCTAAGCTTCCTTACTACCCCAACCAGCTTGATCCTCCCTGGGAGCACTAGACCTAGCTCACCTCAGCTCCTCATGGTAGAAGCCAGCTTACTTTAGCTTGGCTTAGCAGCTAGCAAAGAACTAGCAATCTAAGCCAGCTATAGTAGCTCCATGACACCCTCTTCAGTAGCTGCCAGCTCTAGTTCAGCTCTAGACTTTTTCGGTTCAGCTCCTCTCCTCAAACCCTAGCTCCCATTGCCTACTCCTCTACTCCATTACTAGCTAAGCTAGCTTAGCTTAGCTTAGCTAGACTCCAGCTCCCTTCACCAATCACCACCCTAAAATCCTACCTAACTAGCTCCACTAACTAAACCCTACCTAGCTCACCTTAGCTAGCTCCACCCTACTCCCTTTGGCGCCACCACCTTCACCACCTTTCACCCCTCAACTAACCACCAAAAGACACCAAAAGTTGGTGCCAAAACTAACCCTAACCACCTCCCTTTTGGTGCCAACTTTCAGCCCCTTTATCCACCATACACCTACCCATATAACCCATCCTAGCCATCCACATACCCCCTTCTAGAACCCTAAGATGGTGCCACCTAATAGCCTTCTAGAAGGCCCATTTTGGTGCCAACCCTAAGGGACACTAAGGCCATAACTACCCCCCTTTGTGCCCCCTCATTTGGCACCATTTAATCCTAGCCCTAGGATCAACCTAACCACCCATAACCACCACTAGAATCAATCCTAGCCCTCCACCTATTCACGTAACCCTACCCCCTTCTACCTCTATAAAAACCCATCACATTCCACCAAAAAAACCATCCTCCCATTGGTATAAGTCTACCATAAATCCACCTACACCCTACGGCCAAGAGAAGAAGGGAGGAAGAAGATTAAGGGAGCACATCACCTGCCCCCTTGGTGCCTTCTTCCTTCCCATTATTCTTCTTGTGCCATGCCAAGGAGGAGGAGCAATTCTTCATCAAGGAGGACGGCTAGGCAAGGGAGAAGTACCTAGGGTGGACGTCCACCCTTGAGGAGAAGCTTAGGGCATGCCCCCTAAGGGCTTGCCTTGGAGGACATCGTCTTGGTGGAGCTTTCAAAGAGAAGGAGTTGGAAGATTTCTTTTCAAGCCCGGGAGCTACCAGGCTTGGAGAAAGAAGCTCCTCGTCTTCACCAATTTTTAAGAGGATTTGTGTTTTACTTTCTTGTAGTTTCAAGTTAGAATAGAAGCATTCCTCTACATGTGCTTTTTGTAAAATAGATTTCCGTTAATTCAAGTTGCCTTCTTTTTATCTTTTTGTTGCATTATTTTGTAGAATTTTTCGTCTAGCATTTTTTCACTCCCTCTCCTTAATTACTCTAGGCCTCTACATGCCTAGAGTGACCTTAGGGAGAGGCTCTACTTGTCACTTTAGTAGTAGTGTAGTGGATTAGTGTAGACGATTTTCTTGCTATCAACAAACCCGCATTGTTCCCGTTATTTCAAAACCTATAAAAATCATATATATAAAACACCAAAAAGAAAGTTGAATTCGATTTCCAAGCAAGAAACATAATTTTGCAAACAATTGGCCTCCTTGGACGACCCTAGATTTTCCCCTATCTAGGTTACAAATTTTAAAAGCGAACGGATTTAGGTGTTGCAGAGACTTAAAACCCTAATCTTAAAAATCGTGTAACATTTCGTATCAGTTGGTAAATCATGTATGCCTAAGTATCGTCAATCTTTCCTAACTCAAGAATCTAAAAACATCGATCATTTTTTTTGGAAAAATGAAAAATGAGAGATAAATGGGAAACACAACTAGCCAAAAGCAACAAAATCTACACCTCCTCCTTATGCCTATCTCATGCATTGTCCTCAATGTATGCAAAAAATAGTAAATAAATGAGATAATAGGAGAAAAGAACAATACAATCTGGTGTTTTTGTCGATGGGCTCAGCTAATATCACTCAGCTTATACACTACTCTAACCTAAGATGACATCAGGGAAAATAATTAGTAAGATCAACATTGGGTTGTCTCCTAATAAGTGCTGAATTTAACGTTGACAGTCAGATGCAGTTAAAGACCATGTATCTAGGATGGCCACTTTTTTAGGGATAGGTCCAGGTGAAATATTCTCGATATATGGTTTTAGCCTTTGGCCATTCACAATGAAGGTTTGGCCTGTCTTTGGGTTAGAAATTTTAATGGCTTGTACAAAGGTGTGCACAGTAATGTAGGGGTTGTTCCATCTAAATGTGAACTTTCCCAGGAATAGATGTAATTGTGCATCAAAAAGCCACTCTCTGATTGTGTTCAAAGCTTTTTTGAAAAATGTGCCTATCATGCAAAGCTTTGGTCCTTTTGTTATAAATTTTAGTAATTTCGTATCTGTCATTAAGAATTTCCTCCAGCTTAGTTAGTTAAATTTTCCTATGTCTGCCTACTTTATTTAAATTAGGATTACATTCTTTAATAGCCTAATAAGCTCTATGTTCAATTTCTATGGGGAGGTGGCAAGCCTTATTGATGAGGGAAGAAAAATCATTTTATTGGGCCCTACAAATAAGACCCACCAAAAATAACAATTGTCTTTTTAATGCCTAATTGGGTAGGATCCGTTCACCAACATGGGCTAATTCACTTGTGTCAATTTACCTGGATCCTCAAACTGACAAGATTGACCTTCTTGGGTCCACCTGCCTTGTTAGATTCTGACCGGCAAGATTGTCCCACCTAGGTCTGCTTGTCTGGTTAGATTAATTCGCTTAGCAAAGTAGGCTCACCAGGTAGGTGGTCGTCGACTTTTGATTCGCACTAAAAATGTTGTTTTAAAATGTCGTTGTTGTAGTATAGATGTAACGAATGTAAATCGATGTCACGTTAATTTTCTTTATTTACAATTTTTACTGATTTGTTTCCAGGTCGTTCACTGGGAGGTAGTTATTGATATACATCTCTCTAAGTCCAAAAATATTCTTTTATTTCAAAAATATTAGTTTTATTTACATGATGAATGAATGAATCAAATAATGAATGAACGAGTTAATTATTTATAAAAGAAACAATTAGAATGCCTAAAACATACATACAACAGACAGGCATAAAAAATTATTTATTACTACACTATGTTAGCTATATACAATTACTATAAGTAATACCTAAGTATAGGTACAAGAATAGTTAATAATATCTACTATACTAAATCATAATAACATACTAATGTTTATAGTAACATATATTACATATACATTAACATAAATAAATGTTGCTAAAGACTTAGTAAAATATATACATAGCAAAGGCAAAATAGCTATCTATACTGGCATATAAGTATATTTACAGTGATGTATGTACATTACTAAAATCGTAATAACATATTTACATATCCTAAGGTAAAAATTATTGCTTACACTAATGTATATACATATATATAGTGACATATATATTTGTCACTAAAGCTCTAGTTATTTATATACAGATGAGCTCAAACAAGTACCTATTCTACTTATACTACTATATACATCTATATTAGAGTATATGTTATTTATTTATTTACATTATTTATATAGATATACATTATACTATATACTTATACTAAATACATATACACATATGCATACAGTACAATACACACACACACAAGGGCAGACACACGACACTTAGCCAAATCACAGCTAACTCGTTTCTTCTCCTCGTCAACACTTAGATTTTTTGGGGCCTTCTTACACAACCATTTCAACGTTACTCAACCAAAAATTGGGTTTTTTTTACTTGGTGAACCAACCTTTCGTAGGATACACAGTACCCATATGGGTGGGACCAGACCACTACTAAATTTGGTTCTTATTCTTTAATTGTACATTTTATCCAGTTTTAGGCCCAATGTTGGGCCCACAATAGGCCCAACATAGTGAGTGGCCCCTGGCCCACCATTGTGCAAATACATATCACATATGCTCGTATCAGAGGAAGAGGAGATAATGCTTGTTTTGGTGCCCAGTACTTGACGACCGAGAAGGCAAGGGGAGGAAAACAACTTATACCACTACGTGTGATCTACAACTCACGATGTGGCTCTATCCAGCACCCTATTTGGCATTGCAGCCATGTGCGCAATTGTGCGAAAATCAAGGTTTTGGCCCTCGATTTGATGGCCCAATTCAATTTCGATTTTAGAATAAATTATATCATTGTAAAACCCTTATATAGGGCTACTTAATTGTACACTTAATTTACATAAATAAGTTATTTAATTATATAATAAAATTAGCTAAAGTTTATAATTTATACATGTTAATTTAGAATTTAATTTATTAATTAACGTATAAATTAGTGACTTAATTACAAAATTTACTTTATATAGAGTTAATATACACAATAAATTATTTATTACATATTTTTATTATATTTTTAGGAACTTTATTTTAATTTATATAGATTTAAATTCATGTTTTAGTTAGTTTTGCATATAAATAATCTATAAATACAATATAAATAAGTTCAAAATATTTAATACATTATAATACAAGTATACATTACAACTTACTTCAGTAAGATTAAATTACTAATTTATTTTATTTTATGTTAATAAATTGCCTAATTGACCTAATAACTTAATTACCTACTATAAATACTGAATTAAATTAAATTACAGGTACTGTATAGTACATAATACATATAAATACCTATGTACAGTATTAGATATAAATATGTACATATAGATAGGTTTATATAATTACTTAGTTTAGTATACATTTAAGTTATATAAATTAATAGATAATAATACAATAAGATTATATATACAATAAATTATTCTAAACACTTAATTTAATATATAGAATACATATATAGGTTATTCATTCATATTTTGTACATATTATACAATATTTACATAGATCTTAGATTTAAATTATATATACAAGTATATACATAATATATAATGTATTTTTGGGTGTTTTTGGAGTTTTTCTGATTTTTAGGGTTTTTATAGGTTCAAGAGAGTTAGGGGAAGAGAGAGAAAGAGTTAGATGAGAGAGGAAGAGTTTCTTTGTGGTGTTTTGAGCTTGGTTTTTTTAATTAAATTTTCAAGTATATTGAACTGTCAACTGGTATGTTCTACTAAGCTGAAGGTTTAGAATACTTGGAAACTTGGTACACAACTAAAGAAATACCTAATCCTACTCAAGACAAGTTTATTTTATTTTTTTATATTTTTCAATGTATTTACAAGTTCAGCTATCCAAGGCCTAAAAGGGTATTGGAAACATAAACCTAAGGCCTTAAAATGAATTTGAAGGGATGAAAATTTGGTTTAGATATTCAAACACATTCAACACATTACAAGAAAGATAATAGAGCATTTCAACACAATTTTAAACTCAATTCCATTCAAATTCTCACTTAGGACAGTTAATTCATTCAAGAATAGCTGACAATGAATTTCAAAAGGAACTTATAAGAAATTCAAATTAAATTACAATTCATTTCAAGTACATGAATGCTTGTTTCATACTATTCTACTCTATACATAGGTCAGCTCACTTTACACACTCAAAATCCCAGTTCCATATTCTTATCCAGCCAAAACAGTGGCTGATAAAACCAGCTGCTACTGCTTGTTGTCTCACCTGCGGCCCAACCATGAAACCAGCAGCTACTGTAGTAGATTAGCAGCTCAAGTGTTTCTACTTCAAATCCAGACATCATCTTTAGCATTCATACTTCTTAAAAGCATGTTGATAGCTACAACTCTTGATGTTGTTCTTGTTGTTCCAAGCAACAACTCAGAATGTGGGGATCCTAGTTCAAATAGCAGCTGTTAGTTGCTACTAAAATCTTCAGATCAATAAATAAAATCCATGGGAATCCACTTGAAAAAATTCCCAAAGCTCTACTGAAATCTTTCACATGTCAATTACTCTTTTAACAATCGATTAAAACTGATTTTGGATTTGAAAACCATGTTGCCCAAATGGGTTGTTCTTGAATTGCTAAGGTGGTATAATCACCTATACTTCCTGCACACCATTAATTGCCATTCAGGAAGGTTGTGCAATTCTTAAAAAGCAATTGCATCATTGCTAGAGCCTCAAATCAGTGCAACTGATTCTCCTTGTTTCTAGCTATCATTAAAGAGCAAAACTCAGAATCTAGGATATAAATTGGGCATGAACACTATCATCAGTAACAAATATCATTAAAACAGTTCATGCCCATTGCCATTACTAAATACAAACTCAATAAAATTGATTAAAACTGATAGAATTCAAAGTTCTCATTAAATTCACAAATCAGATTCAAACGATCAAATTGAGTCAAATTCAGGTCAAGGGAGGGTGATTGTGGTCTAATGACATGAGTGAGATCACCCTCATGTGCGATTTGAGTGCACTTTGAATCTAAAAGCTATGGAGCTTTAGATCCATAATGGCTTTGATGAATGGATTGGACTGTGGATCAAAACACGAGGAAAATAAAGAAAATGGAATTGTGAGGTGACGAGGGAGATCAGTGATCATGTGGATGGAAGTGGATTTGTCTCCTTTGATCTGAATTAATTAGAGGAGGTAAGGAATTATCCTAATCTACTCCTAAGCTAAACTACAATATCCATGAATTGAGCTATCTGATCTACTCCAAACTAATATGAACTACACTAACAGATACTACACTAATCTAGAAAGCGATTAAAAATTCTAATCTAATAGAAGAATGGGACCTTTGGATCCTTAGCTGATGGCTGAGGAGGAAGGAGTGAGGGAGGAGCTCCGGTAGAGTGAAAACCCACTAGAGGGATTCTAGGTTGCCCTCAGGTTCTACGATGTCCTTAGCGGTGAGGAGAGTCGGAGAGAAATGTGGTGTTCCACGACCAAGGCAATGAAATAGGGACTATGTGGAGGAGAACTGGAGTGGACGAATGCTCAATTCAAGAGGTGAAGGTAGGTGCTGATGGTGCGTGTAGAGCTTAAGGGAGCTACTTAAGTAGCCGAGGGAGTGAATTAGAGCATCGCAGTGGTGTGATTAGTGCATTAGGGCATCTACGGTGGAGATGGATAGAGAGGAGCACTCGTGCGTCCAAATTAAATATCATCCATTGGATGAGATCTGGAGGGAATGGTGATTACATGCGCAAAGTTACGTAAAGGTTCGATTAAGATCGACCATTGGATCAAGAGATCATAGAATTGACGGTTGGGATTGGAGATGTTCTTGAGTCCCTATAGTGGACTGGCACCATCAGGTGAAAAGGGGAATTTGGAAAGAAGCCCTATAGGAGAAACGGTAGGGAAATTGTAAGGAGGCCCATAAGTGGCGAGTAATGAGTGCAGCGTGGTCCTTGGAATTTTCAAATAGGTCCCTGGCAGCTTATAAAGAGGTCCTTGAAGGCTTATATGTGAATAAATGTATATGAACTAAGGACCTAAATGTAATGTCAATGATGCGATGTCCTAATGATGTCCAAATGTAACCAAGTTTTTATTGATGCACAATTGAACATTTAGGAAGTTGATTTCACTTTTAATTTGAAGTTTTGAACCCAAATGTGTGTTCAATTTACAATTGGATCATCAAGTTACATTAATGAATAGAATATCTCATTTTATGACCTAAGTTTGCATTTTTAACACAAATTGGATGTTTTAGATCATTTCTGTTAGTTCCCACACTTAACCCATTTCTTGTGTTAATTATCTAGTCTTAACATAGTTTCTAGTTTAACTTAGGTATTTTAGCTATGATGAGCTACACCTAATTAGTAGGGTAGTCAGCAAGATCTATTTGCTGACCTTGGTGGGATAAACAGATAGTCAGGCACTACCAATCATGATAAATTAACCAATTGGCCCGACATGACCTAACCAATGAGAATACATGGTAGGAAGAGACTGCATCCTCTTCCATCTGAATGTGCCTATGAGGTAGTTGATGCGTTATTTCTCAATGCAATTAATTAAGGTTATGAGTTTTAATTAAATGCAAGAGAAGTAACTTAGGTTAACTTGAATTAGTGTCGTGAGTGTAGTATAAGGTCAAGTTAACCTAAAATTTTAGATTTTATAGTTCATTTAACTAGTTGAGTACAGGTAGTTCACTAAGAGGCATAATAGTAAACTTGAATTCACCATTAATTCCTAAGGCATAAATACTAACTATTTAATCAATCAGATTAATAATTATAATACTTTAAGTACATGAATAATTGCATAAAAGATTAAGCAACTAAAACATTCAATATTCCATTTATAAAAAACAAGATTACAAGAAAGATTCATCATTAAAAACAAGCAGAAACATGATTATTATAATTGATCTTACAAAATATAAGGCATAAAAGATAACTACAAGAGTTTAACATGACTTTTACAATGTTAAAAGCTTGAAAATACACTAAATAGTAACTTCGGCCCTTAATCAGATGTCTGAAAAAGAAGTTAGACGACTTAAAAATATAAATTGGACTTCTGAAAGTTATATTGGATGTCTGATTTCTTTAATTTCTTTCATTTATTTTATCTTCTCTTCTTCGGTACTTAATTTCTCTGCCTTCTTAGGCTTCTCTTTCTTTACTGTGCCTTAAACATCCACACTTAGTCAATTTAATCTCTTACTTAACAAAACCTAGATACTTAATGGGTGACCCGACCTTTTTGGGATGCGCAGCACCCTAGAGGGGCAGGACCAGACCTTACTAAGCCGGGCCTAGTTTGTTTAGGTGGATTTCAATTCATTTTAGCCCAATGCATAGTTCCAGGCCCATCATAGGCCCACAAGCTCGCTCGCCCACCTGAGCACACATGCAGGCACTCATGCCTACGCACACACACACATGCACGTGCAAGGCATGTGCCCAATCGGCTCAGATAGGTGTAAGTTCGATTTTGTACGCCCAGCACTGTCGACTAAAGTGTTGGGTTCACAAAATCGTAATATACTAAGGTGTTCACTTGAAGACTCCTGAGGTGGGACTTAAATTGCCCGCTCCTCTTTGCACATAGCTGTTATTTTGGCCGATTTTCAAGTCTTGATTCCCAATAGCCTAGTGCACCAAATCGAGCTCATGATAGCTTGATGGAAAGTTAGTGATCTGAATTACATGATTTTAACACCAATTTGGTGCTTGGATCAAATTAGATCTACAAATTTCTATGGAGAAAGGGCATTATTTGCTTGTGCCTAGAATGAGCTGCAAATGAAGAAATCTCAGGTCTAACAACCTGCAGAGGCGTTTGTACTACAGGTGAAGGTCCTGGATGCTTCCAGTAAAGCATTCCGCATGCTTTAGAAGAAGAAGAAGTATCAGAAAGTGTTCAACGAGCTCTAAAAGCTTAAAAGCTTCTTACAGGAGCTTCAGAGCTCAAAATTGAACTCAGTATTATCCATCAGAGAGATAATAACCTCGAAAGGAGATTTGAATAGATGCAGGAGGTTAAATGCAACAGAACTGGTTGGGATTTGAGTTCAAAATTCAACAAAACTCCCAAAAATAGTTTTTGGGTTCAGAAATAACCCATAATGCATAGTAAAATAAACTTCGATTAATCCTCAATAAAACTCAATCAAATCACTCTAAATGCATTCTAAATTCCTCCAGGAAACTAATCAACCCATTAAATAAAAAATTCAAGCTTCTAATCCTTAATTATGATTTAGGTTTGACCTAAAGAGCTCGAGAGTTGACTTTTAAGATCAGAGCTTGTAGTATCAATTAATTACCCTAGTCTGATCTAATTAAACCTCAGGGATCTAATGCACACCTTAAAATCATATTTTAATGGGCTTAGAGATGCTCTCAGACATCGTCGCCTGAGATCTAAAAGTTGTTTACTTGGTAGATCAAAGTAGAAGTTCTCAATCCAATTCAAGACCTAAAATGAGTTTCTTAGGTTCTATATATGCTTCTGGATCAATTTTTAAGCTCTAAATCTTAGAGGTTCAGCCTCTCCAACTCCATCGGAATTGGAGAAGATGAACTCTAGCAGGAATGTAGAATCAATTAATTTTAAGTCTAAACATGAGAATCTAATCCTTAAACTTCACTTAAATGGTCTAGAGCTTCTCTGGTAGTTCTGAGGGTTGAATTTCTAAAATGGAGTCACTGGAGCTTCGGTGAATGCTAGAACATATGACTGGAAATAACATTTCTAGGGAATTGATCAAGAATGGTTTTAAAAGACTCCTGAGGTTACAAGGAACCTCAGGACTACCTCAATTATTCCAATTAAAGCTTGATTCAAAGATTAAATCGTAAATTCAATAAAATAAAATCCAAGTTTGATTGAACTCAGGGATGATTTTCTCACTCAATTGAGTGAAGGAATCGTCTCAAGAGAGTGTGGCGATGGTATATGATCAGTTAATTAGGTGATTAAAACTCTCATGAGCCGCCATTGATAGCATGCTCAGGAGTTGAGGTGGAAATTAGGCATTTAGTGTGTGTTGAGTAATAGGACAAATTAAGTAGGTTAGGGTGGTCTTAGGTTGTTACGAAGGTGATGGAGGACTTGATTGGATGTGGTAACATCTCTGTACATCTCACCATAGACAGTGAGGTGTCAGACGAAGGTGAAGTGATTTAAGCGTTTAGATGTTTAATTAAGTGATTAAAGAAAGGGAACAGGGCCCAAAAGTGATGGAAAGGTGGTGAAGAGCCCCTAATGGATGTGATCCAAGTCGCGGATCTTCGCCATAGACAACGAAGGTCGACAATGGAGGTGGAGGTGGATTAGGCAAAATATGTGATAAAATTGGGTGGAAGAAGGTGGGATGGAGTCGTGAAGAGGTAGAGAGGATGATCAAATGGAGGAAACAGAGAAACAAGGTTCGCCAAGGCCAAACTTGGCCTTGCTAGAGTAGGGGAAGACGATCTGAAAACTTAACTAACATTACACTAACTAACTACCTAACTAAGCTAAACTAAATCCTAGCTAATCTTCTGTTACTTGGACGAAGGAGGGGAAAGAGATCTCTGTTGAAAGGATCATGACGGAGGAAGAAATCAGTGTAAGTACCTCTTTTTTGATACGCCAAAATTATGTTTATTGCTAGACTAACATTTCAGGAGTATCTTGGATTAAAGTATCAAAGCGTCTTTCAAGACAAGAGAGGGTAGTTGCCGATGTGCATCTTTTACATTTATTTGTGTCTAGGACATCATTGTAAGGAACCTCAAATAAAACTTAAATACGAATTTTTCACGCATCTTTTCAAAACCAAACTTTTAGGGTTATTGATCGACCAATCTAGATAATTGATCAACCAAATCACCTTGATCGACCAATCAAATTAATTGACTGATCAAATGAGCCCATTTTAGGAAGTTGAGAAAACTCCTCTTGATTGACCAACCAAGCTAATTGATCGATCAATCAGTGATTGACCAACCTTCTTAATTGATTGACCAAATTATCTTTTGATCGACCAATTAATCTTAATTGATTGACCAATTTAATTTCCTATTCAGGCATAACTTTTTATATAAATAGAGGTCGCACGTAGCCTATTCCTTTACAACTTTCAAAATAGAAATACCATACAAAAATAGAGCTTCTCGTGCTTATTTCCACAAGCTTTCGTGCCCTGTTCTTCACATTCTTCAAAAGCACGATGTCTCGAACCTCTGCAAAAAATCAGTTTGATCATTTATTGAGGTTCCATAGAATTCATTTTCTTGTTATACTATTATGTTGTTTTGATTTACAGATTCCAAGTTTGTTTGGAAGATCCGTGTTGTTGTTTTTGCTTCTCTTCTGGATAAAAGGGAAGTGAATTGTTAGAGGTTGTGCCACCCTCGTTCAAGTGGTACGGTTTAGTGGATTGACTAGCAGTGCATAGTCGGAAGAATCCTAACCTAGGAGGCTTAGGTAGTAGTTTTCACCCAGATCGGGTTTCCACTATAAATCAGGCGTACTCTGTGCATGAATTTTTGGTGTTTTATTTTTTAATCTTTGCATATAATTCAAAGAAATACTATTCACCCCTCCCCTCTAGTATTTAGTTGCAATCCACAGGATATTCCTACCATTCTCACTTGGTATCAGAGCTTAGTTGTCCGGAAAGATGTCAAAGTC
Source organism: Thalassia testudinum (assembly GCA_037157565.1). Taxonomy (NCBI): domain Eukaryota; kingdom Viridiplantae; phylum Streptophyta; class Magnoliopsida; order Alismatales; family Hydrocharitaceae; genus Thalassia; species Thalassia testudinum. The sequence continues at coordinate 123,287,025 of JAZHRO010000036.1, read as the reverse complement.
TTCTATCGACACATATGTTGAGGGGCAATCTGTTGTTCGTCCTCCTCTTTTCGATGGAACAAACTATGGATATTGGAAGACTAGGATGCAAATCTTCCTTGAATCCATGGACTTTGAGGTATGGGATGTCATCGCATCCAAATACACTCATCCTCAAATCAAGGAAGGAGTGGTGGTGACACCAGACTAGATGAAGATGGCAACCCACAATGCCAAAGCAATGAATGCAATTTTCTGTGGACTTTCAAAAGCAGAATTCAACCCCATCTTTGCATGCAAAACGGCATACGAGATCTGGAGCATACTTGAAGTCACCCATGAGGGAACAACTAACATAAAAGAAACTCAACTAAATTTACTAATGCAAAATTATGAGCTTTTCAGGATGAAGGGAGAATCTATCAAGGAGATGTTCACACGATTCATGGACATCATAAACTCCCTACGGAATCTGGATCAAGATATAAAGAATGAAGCTCTGGTAAGGTAGATCCTTCGTTCACTTACTAGTGATTGAGAGACCAAGACAACAGCCATTCAAGAATCAAAAGATCTGTCCACCCTAAAATTGGATGATCTTATTGGAAGTGTAATGGCTTATGAAGTTTAGCTCCAACACATGAAGGAGCAAGAAGATGAAGGAACCAAAAAGAAGATCATAGCCCTTGAAGCAAATCAAGAATCTGAAGAATTTTCAAGCGGAGACGAAGAAGACATAGCTCTACTCTCCAGAAAATTTAGAAAGTTCCTCAAGAATAAGAGAAGTTGGAGGAAGAAGAAGGAAGAATCAAAGACGGATGCAATCCTCTGCTACAACTGCAAAAGAAAGGGCACATCAAGAAAGACTGTCCACTTCTCAAGAAAGAGTCGGAAAAGAAGTTCTTCAGCAAAGATGGAAAGAAGATGGCTTTCACGGCAACATGGGATGAATCAGGAGCTGAGGGAGGATGGCGGCTACAGTTAGGGAGGAGGATGACGGCTGAAGGGTATGGATGTCTAGGAGTTGGCATCGGAGAGAGAAGATGGAGGAAGCTAGGGGAACCCCTCATGCGACTCATGGGGTTGGCGACTCTCAGAGGAGGTGGAGAGGAGGGAAAGCAGAGATTGTTTGCTACTAGTGTAGAGGAAGGAGGCACATGGCGGTGGTGTACAGATACCTGACTTTGTGTCTGGCATGTGGCGGTTGGGTTCATAAGAAGGATGCATGTAGAAGGGCGGGGAAGATGGGTCAGAATGGAGGCAGACAACAAAGGGGCCAAGGAACAAATGGGGCACAGTCGCCACCACCGCCGGTGGAAGCCCCTCAAACTGAGGACGTTATGGCAACAATGATGGCGATAAGGGGCACCCCTTATCGGTGATATTATGATGGGAACATATTCACTCGAGCAAATCCAAAACTTGGTAAGATCTCTATCCTTGTCATCCAAGGGGTGGAAGATAGGACTGTTGGGTGGATCTTGGTTTGTGTTGTTCGACCTGGGCATGCTGGATGTGGAAGGTCTTCATTTTCACATTAGTGTTTTCGAAGGTACAACTGTTCTATGGAGGATGGTGTCTCTATTCGATGGGGCACTACAGGATCACCCTCCACAAAGGGTGGAGAATAGAAAGGGCATCATGGAGATTTGGAGACTCCCTCTACATCTTTGGACCAAAGGTGTGGTGGCAGGGGTGATGGCGGGCTTTGCAGTCCTGGCGGAGAATGCAAAGGTGGGCTTATGTGAGGGTGAGGGGAGGTCGATTAAGGTTGTGGTGACGGTGATGAGGGGGGTCCAATTCCGGACAAGGTCATCCTAAGGTGAGGAGGGAGTTCATGGCTCCTTCAATTAAAGCTATCTCTCCTTTGTGATGAAAGACAACAATAGGGTACACATAGGTTACATGAGGCGATTATTGCTCAGAATGATGGCAATGGTTCTAGATCCCTCAAGTCAGACCGATTGGAGGCTAAGAAGAGAAAAGAGCTCCACTTTTTAGAGATGCCGAATGAAGAGATGAAGGGGAGGAATCACCTAACGCTTGAGGAAGTGATGGTGCAAGATGCAATGGTGGGGAGGGAGCTTATGGTGGTGAACTCAGATCAGTAGTGGTAGGAGGCTGATCGTATGATCTTGGCACAAAATTCAGACCATTTTTCTTTTATGGCTCAAGTGGGACCATGCTATGAAGTGGGATCATCCTCTAAAGGAAAAATGGCACTGATGGGAACACCATCATAAGCCCTAACTAGATCATTTTGACTTAGAAAAGAGAACAAAAGCTCCTACATAACCAAGTGAAGGACCTAACTCAAGGAATAACTGGTTTGAAAGAAAAGTAAGAAATAAAGGGTAAAACTGCAATTTTACCATTGCAGTGCAACAATGGGATTTCTCAGGGGCTAAACATAGGTCAATTGGTCTTAACAAGATAAAAAGTGGGTTGGTTTAATTATAAAATGGTTAATGTGAAATCTGGGAATTAAATGACTTCTTGTAACTCTAAAATAGACTCACTTAATTTAACAAGGTTTTGGTCAGGTTAAAATTCAACTAAACCCTCTAAAATTCATGGAAAAATATTCTCTAGGGTTTAGAACCTTCAATTTGACCTTTAGAACCTATTTTGACCTAAATAGGGGTCCTAGTCAAATATTTGCCCTAAATTAGATTTTTGTGTAAAATGCCCAGTCAAATGTGGTCAAACCTAAAATCCAACTTCACCATTAGATTTCTTAGGTCAAAATTAGGTTTATACCAAAATTTGGACCTAAGGGAAGTTCACCTTAACCTACTTTGCAAAATAGTCCAACCCAATTACATTTATGCCCCTAGCTTTTGAAAACCCTTGCAGACACCCTCTAACTTCCTCGTCGTTCTTTGCAATTAGGTCCCTCCACCATTACAGCGGAGGAATCCTACTTCGACGAGGATTCAAGGGGGTTATCTCCTTGATTCTTCAGAGAATCCCTCTCAAATTGGAAAGGAAGATTCTTTGAGAAATTCCCATTCGTATGAACCCAATAATGAGCTCTGATTTCCACCCAATCTCTCATGCGAACGCATGAGAGATTTGGGTATCACTCGACCTTCCAAGTCTGCCGAGGTTTCCGTGCTTGGAAGCTTGCCTTCCAAGCACAAGGCCATCTGCCTGCGACTATAAAAGAGACCCTAGATCCTCTCGGTCAATTTAAGCTTGTTTTGGCCTGAGATTACCCCCAAATTTTCCTCCTTTCCCCTCCGACCAAAAGCCCAACAAGTTCCGGCGACTCCTCCTCCTTCTTCTTGTCGCTCTGCCACCATACTAGTGGCAGAGTTGCCTCCGCCTCCTTCGTTCGCGTCGTGCCACACCTGCGCCCGTGCCTATCTCCCTCTCGTCGTCGCCACCTCTCTCTCTCTGGGTCTTCGTCTCCGGTGACGGCACATATGAGCCATTCTCCACTTCTGCTCCCCCTTCGTCTAGCACCTCGCAGATAAGTCCCCTTCCTCTACTCTTTCTTTTCCCCTTATCTATTTCTAATTTCGCGCTCGACAACCACAGACCACCACCATCTTCTCCACCTCCGGCAGCCCATTGGCGAGGTACATCCACCGCTCCACGCACCCACCCACCTCACCAATCACCGCAAAAGGATCGCCTCATCCCACTGATCGTTTTCCCCCTCTCCATTAACCGCCACAACCTCCACTCACTCCCCCCGAACACACCCAACTCCATGGCCATAGAATGACCTAGGCACGCATGCCCAGGCCATCCTGCACCACACCAACACCTGGGCCACCTTCATTGTGTCACGATGAAGCCTTCTGAGTAATTTGACAAGGCTGTGAGGCCGTATTCGTGTCGACAGGTACAGGTGCCCTGCTCCCCATTAAAGCGAGCTTGAAGAAGCTTGTTAGCATCAGTTTCACCTCCAGGTACCAGGAATCCAGGTCCCAGACGTGAGATTTCTCTTCGCAAACAGCTTCAGCCCATCAATTGAAGGTCAAAGCTCCGCAGCCTCAGCAATCAAGTGAAGACCTACTGCAGGGGTGCGCGAGAAGCGGATGGGACATTTAGTCCCACCTCGGAAGTCTGTGAGAAGCAATGTGGGATAAAGTGAAAAAGTGTCTGGGGCTTAACGCCTCCTGACACGAGGTGAGGTCCCACTCGCCCTTCACGCCTCGTCCGTGCCCCATGCTCCACGGACCTGGTATACGACCCGACTACCTGCGCACTCCTCATCCACCACACACATCGGTGGGCCTGGTCACGGGTGCACTGACCCGACCCGTTTACCTGAGAAAGGCTTTGGGAGAGCGAGCCTAAGAGAGAAGAAAGAGAGGAGAGTTCGTAGGGAGGGTAGGGGTTAGGTTTTGCTCTCCAAGGAAGAAGAGGGCGAAGCCAAGGAAGAAGAAGAAAGAAGGAAGCCACAGTAGTGGCTAAGGGTGAAGTCGCAAGGGAAGAAGAAGAAGGAAGAAGGAAGGAGAAGAAACCCTCAGCAGAAAAGCAAAGGAAGAAGAAGGCTCAGCTGAAGTCAGAAGCAAAGAAAGAGAAAGAAGAAAGAAGGAAGAAGCCAAGGCCAGCAATCGGAGGAAAGAAAGAGACAAAAGAAGAAAAGAGTCGAATTAGAGAATAAGAAGAATCAGAGAAGGAAGAAGAAGAAGCTCATGATAGAGAAAAACAAGAAGAGAGATTGAACAAGCACTATCTGATTTTTACATCCATCTTTGTATTTTTCGAGTTTCTATATACATTGAAACCATTTTTCTTGCTTCATAATTTTGATTGATCATTTACATTTTATAAAGTTGAAAGTTGTGTTTTTAGTTTTTAAATCCTAATTTTCTCCCTGTGTTCGACCTCGGGTTCATATTTTTCAGGTAATAAACTTTCATTTGTTTTCAAAGCGATTTTGGCTATACTACGACACAATTATTATAAACCAGATTTCGCCTTGTAAACATTCTGGCACTGTTGCAGGGGAACAATGGGCAATTTAGAAACTTTGATCGCAACTTCTGATTCAATAATAACTTGATCTATTTATTCTTTTGTGATTGTTTCTGGGGAGGAAAAGAAGGCAGCCGCACAACAACCACACCAGGGGTAGGTAAATTTCTCATTAGCCCTCTCTCTTAATCCCCTCAATTCTGAAGAGGAGAAAACAAAGAAAAAATCAACCTAGGGCTACCTGCTTTTCATATCTAGTAATTCACTAAAGTTGCCTAATTTTAATTTTAACACAATTTGAATTGTGCATCCATTTAAGGTAACTAGGGCTAGCACTTTCTTGATTGAGCCCTAGATACCATCTTTGTGGTAACTAAATTGGACCAATTAGAGCCAACTTAAGGATTCCAATCTAGGGTTTTTAGAGACACATCTTCTCTAAGCAAGAATCAAATTTTCAAAAAGAGGTGTGCCTAAGCCTTGATTGAAAAGACTTATCCAAGAGAAACCCTAAAAAAAATCAAGCTCTTAAGTCACTTGAACACTAAAAGAAAGGACCTAAAAGCTCTCAAAGGACAAAGAGGTGAAGTTGACCCCTTGGGTCAACCAACATTGAAATTAGGTCACTTTTTGCACTCAAAATATCTAAAGTTCAAGTGGAACATTAAGCACCTTGATCTTAATTAAAAGTGGTAGATTTAAGAGGTCAAGGTCCCCATTCTGGTCTACCTGGAATCTCAGTGACAAGAGAGGTCGGGTGGGGGAAACCCTGTAACTTGTGGGAACGCTCTACCATGTAGGGGTCTTTACGGGACTCTCCCTCTCTGGCTGCCCAGGTATTTCTCAGGTGGACGGCTTTTTCTGACTAAGGGGTATCATCCACCCCGAACCTCTATAGTCATCCAAATTTGTTGGGTGCCTCGATTGGGTCCAGCATGTTCTAACCTCGTCTAATCCTTCAGTGCATGTTTGGTAGGAAGTCCTTAAGACCATCCTTAAGACCTCCTTTAGAAATCCACTCCTGCCGAGGCCAAGCCTCTACGCCCGTGTTTGTGTAGCAACCCCACCACATAGATCTCTCCTCTGATTCATCAGAACCAAGTTCTCCTTCTTCCATCATGGCACAACCAATTGAAGAAGAGAACAACCTTGAACACCAACTTCAACACTTGAATGATCTATTCCAGAACTTTGTAAACCCGCCGCAATGTCCTATGATGCGAGATCACTATAATCTCGCTACAGTGGCGATCGAGCCTCGAGTCCAAATCCTGGCTGGAGGTCCTGATTCTGAACTCAAGCCCAACATGATTCATGCCATTCCAAAATTCCATGGGCTTAACTCTGAGGATCCCTTCCAGCACATCAAACAACTCAAACATCTGGCCCAGACCTTCGGGTTAGATGCACAAAATCGGGATATTCTACTCATGAAGATGTTTTCCTTTTCCTTCATGGACAAGGCTGCTCATTGGTATCAGACTCAAACACGTCCGATCAACACATGGGTTGAACTCCAGTCCGAATTTTTGAAAAAGTTCTTCTCCGTTGGTCGGACGAATGCCTTGCGCCACCAGATCACTCACTTTACTCAACAATTGGGAGAACCTCTTCATGAGGCATGGGACTGATTCTTGGATCTCATGCGAAAGTGTCCCCATCATGGAGTTCCTAAATGGGAACAAGTCATGTCTTTTTACCAGGAACTCCGTGAAGACATTCGATTGTTCGTCAATGCAACCTGCGGAGGAAACATCATGGGTCAACACAAAGACACGGTGTGGGAGATTCTCGAGAATATGTGCGAGAACTCCATCAATAATGACTCCATGGGATTATTCGACCGGACGAATGCCTACACATCGACAAATCCTAGGGGAGCACATGAGACGCAGGGCCTGTCCGCATTCGTCGACTTGGAGCTGATGGCCAGTCTGTTGGACAAGGTCTCTATCATAGAGAAGAAGGTGGACAAGCTGACTCGGCATCTGCAGTGAGCCACCTCTGCGCAAAACTCTTTTCCACGGCCACCTCTTGCGAGGGAAATTGTGCAGAACATCTATCACCGATCTTCTTAGGGGATGGACCCGTATCCACCCCCGTCTGACTCCAAGATCGGAGGGACCTCCGATCCAGTCTAGTCTAGTTAGGGGAACTCTGAACCCTCATACTCTGATTTTCCTAAGGCTCCTCAGACCTGTGAGGACCTCAACACCATCCGGAATGACCCATTCTCCAATACCTATAACCCTGGATGGCGGAATCATCCCAACTTCCTGTGGGCAGGAAATTCTCAGAATCAAAGACCAACTTATCAACCCCGTCCACAAGCTCCTCGTCCATATCAGCCGCCTCAGCCTCGGCCCGACCCCAGCTATCAATCTGGGCCAAACTAGGCAGATCAAATGACTCTTATCCTTCAAACTCTAGTTGACATTAAGAAAATGAATGCGGTAATACAAAAACAGCACAAGGACGAGATCACAAAGGTTAACAATCAACTCGCCCAGATGGCGAATTCTCGCCAACCTGGCACACTCCCTTCGCAACCTCTACCAAATCCAAATAATGTGCCGACCTAGAGGCACGTTATGAACCCAAATCCAAGCCACACCCACATGATTTATAAGGCCCATTATGTTCCATCACCCGACGGGATGGAAGCTTCGACATCTTACGTGGGATTTCAAAAGCAGCCACCTATTTTACCAACCCCAAACCAGAACTAGGCAGGACTAAACTTCGTAACAACCCATAGTGGTAGAGCAACTCAAGACCCACCTTATCCAAACCACTCCAAACTTGGTAGTAACCCAAGCCCTAGGATAGTTATCCAGGACACCCCTATCCCAAATCAAGAACCTGAACCTATTTTAGAGGAACCAACCAAGGTTCCATTTCCCAAGGCCTTGACCAAGGGAAAGAGGATAACCAAACCCGTGGCTCTGGAGGAGGATCTGGTCAAGCTCTTTGAACAGGTCCATATAAACATCCCCTTGATGGATGCAATCCGCCACGTACCGGCTTACGCATGATTTCTAAAAGACGTGTGTATGATTCCACAGCAATCATGGGTCCTAATCAACCTAAATAATGTCTGAACCTATCTTAAATTGTGGATATTGCACTCATATCTTGCATATCATGCATTGCATCAGTCTATTTAGAATAAGATGAGATATCCTGCTAGTTAATGGTTTTTATTTCTATTTACAGATAATAAAGTGATCCAAGATGGAGATAGTGGAATAAAGCAATAAAGGAAGAAGAAGATTGATCCAGATAAGAGGAGTGAGGAGGATAGCCTTATCCCTACCCTTAGAAACCCTAGGACAGCCTTCCCAAACCCAAAACAACCTCCATTAGGACACCTTAGCCTCAAAACCCAAACATGGATAGCACTATCCATGTTCCTATCCCTCTCCCAAACACTTAGGAACCAAAACCAACCTTAGAAAACATAAAACCCACTCTCCAACACCTTTTAGGATGTCCTGACATCTAGCTGGACGTCTGATTTCTGCAGAATAACAATCCAGGAAGCCAAAACTCATACTGACACAGAATTGGACGTCTAATTTAGTGTCTAGACATCCAATTTTGTAGTATAAGATGTCTGACCACTATCCTGGATGTCTGATACTGCTGTCTGATTCCTGATTTTGGTGTTGGAAGCCCTAGCTTGCCTATTTTGACCTAGGAAACCCATCGGACACCCTAGGAAACCTAAGTAGAGACATCCTAAGCCTAGTCCACTATCCATAGCCCTACTTGTCCTATCCCTAACCCAATTGAACCTTCCCATACCTAATTGGGTGCATCTACAGTTGATTGGGTGCACCCGGGCCCAATTAGATCAACCCAGGATCTAATTAACTCATACCTATTAGGGTTACCCTAGCCTAATCACATGCATACATCTAATTAGACTTGACCTAGACCTAATTAGGTTCACTCCTACCCAATTAGACTTTCTTAAGCCTAATTAGGTCCACACCCACTTAATCTAGATTGACCCAACCTATTTAGCACCTAATCCTACCAAAACCCACAACCTAGCCCTACGAAAAATACACACCCACACACACCCACACACCTTCCCATTTTACTCCCACCAAACCCATGCACACTCTCTTGGAAACCCTAAAAACTTGTGTCAAACCTAGATCCAAAAATTGTGGCATTTGGTATTTTTGGAGCCACCAAAAGTGGCAACCAAATGGAGCCTTCCATAAGGGCAAAGAGAGAGCTACGAAATTGGACCATATCTCCATACACTCTCCCATCCATACTCTCCACTCTAAACTTGCTTCCACCCTCCAAAACCTTAAGGCTGTCCTCCTCATCCTCCTCCAAGGCTCCATGGACGGCTAGCTAGAGAAGCTTCTCTCCAAAGCTTCAAGGACGACCATTGGTAGAGAAAGTGAGCAACACCCTCCTCTCTCCACTTGGGTGCACTAGCCCCCATCTTCTTCTTCTTGGACGGCCATGAAGGCTCACCCATAGCCTCTTATGGCCGGCCATCTCTTTTGGTAGGCGTGTAGACGGGTTTGCATACCCAAGGTCTAGCCTACACCCTCACACAAGGCCGATGGCCCTAGTGGCAACTTTCCGACGTGAGGGATTTTCTTCTATTTATATGCTTTCTAGTGTAGATGATGTGTGATAATTTTTTATGCATAAATAGTTTCATGATGTTTCTATGATTGATTGTCCTCATGTTTGCTTGCCTATATGACACTTTGGTTTGTTCACACCATGCACGGCCACCATGGCCTCATTTAGATGCACATAGTCACTTAGGTTTTTGCTAGTTTATCTAGATCTAGGTTTCAATTCGCTTTTCGAAATAAAAAATCAAAAACACAAAAAGACAAAAGTAGTAGCTTAGGTTAGATTTAGGTTATAAAAGTCAATCCAAATCTCGATTCGTTTTCACGCCTCCCAGAGACGAATGACCGGGACTCAAGTTCTAAAAAGAATAAAGATCTATGAGAGTTTCGTTATAACAAATATCTTTGACGAGTGGTTTTTGCGACTATACTACGATTTCCAACGATTTCAAAATACGCGATTTTCACGCTCGCCAGTGTACACCTAAACGAAAGCTGCGAACCAAAAGTGGGAGTTCGATCGTACTATCAGAGCAAGCCAGCTTTGTAATCTTGAGCAAACTCTCACCTAAGGCTAAAGACCCAGGTACTCCCCTGATTTCATGTACTATTGGTGATACCCAATTCGATAGAGCCTTGTTAGACCTAGGTGCCTCCATAAACCTAATACCTACATCCCTCCTTGACCACCTTGAAGAATCTGAGCTTAAACCGATAGAGGTGACATTGTATTAGCTGATCGATCCATCAAGTCACCTAAAGGAGTACTCGAGGATGTCATTGTTAGGGTATGGGATTTCTACTTCCCAGTGGATTTTATAGTCTTGGATATGGATACACCTGAAAACCCAAGGGATACACCGATTATACTAGGGAGACCTTTTCTGGCCACTGCTAGGGCCAATATAAACTGTGAGGAGGGCCAAATAGAACTGAAATTCGGGAACCAAACAATGAAGATTGACATCTTTAAGGCCCAACAAGAGCTTAATTGTGGTGTTATAGAACAAATATGTGATATCAAAGCTGTGGTTGATGAACCGTATATCGAGGACAACCTGATTATTTCCGATTAACCACCTGAAGATCAAAACCCGCAAACAGAGGAGTCTGACCCAGATATAGATGTACCCATAACTCCTTCCCTTGCTCCTGACACACACCCTGAATCGCCCGCTGCTGCTGATAACCCCGTTCTAGAACTCAAGCCTCTCCCCGACCATCTGAAATACGTCTTTTTGTATTTCAATCAGACATTTCTGTGATTATCAACTCCAGATTCACACCTGACCAGGAATTCCGTTTGATTACTATTCTCTAGCAACATCGTAGGACCATTGGATGGACTCTCGATGATTTGACTGGCATTAGTCCCTCTTATTGCACACATCGAATCTACACCGAAGAGGGCACATGACCTTCACAAGAAATGCAGAGACGTTTGAATCCTAATCTACAGGAGGTTGTGAAAAAGGAGATCATTAAGTGGTTAGATGTAGGGATCATCTACCCGATCTCCGACAGTCGGTGGGTGAGTCCAATCTAGGTTGTGCCTAAGAAGTCACGACTCACCGTCATTACAACTGAAACCGGAGAAGTCATACCGACCCATGTGGCTAACTCGTGGAGAGTCTACATTGATTACAAAAGACTAAATTCCTCCACGAAGAAGGATCATTTCCCACTACTGTTTATTGATCAGATCCTCAAGAAACTAGCGGGAAATAGGTTCTTATGCTTTCTGGACGGGTGCTCCGGTTATAACCAAGTGGCAATCCATCCCAAGGACCAAGAAAAGGCCACCTTCACCTGCCCCTTCGGGACATACCCGTTCTGAAGGGTGCCGTTCGGTCTCTGCAATTCACCTGCGACTTTTCAGCGGTGCATGCTTGCCATATTCTCAAATATGGTAGGTGATTATCAGGAAGTCTTCATGGATGACTTTTCAATATTTGGAGCATCATTTGACAATTACCTCCTGTACTTGGTCCAAATCCTCAGGTGGTGCATTGACGTGAATCTGGTTCTTTCTTGGGAAAAGAACCATTTCATGGTGCCTGAAGGAATTGTCCTGGGACATCTGATTTCAGAGAAAGGCATCCAAGTCAATCGAGCCAAGGCAAACTTGATTTCCAAACTCCCTATGCCTAGCTCGATCAAGGACATCCAATCTTTTCTGGGGCATGTCGATTTTTACTGTCGATTTATCCCTGATTTTTTGAAAATCGCACGCCCCCTAACCACTCTTCTCTCCAAGGATGTACCTTTTGAAATCTCCAAGGAATACACTCTACCATTTGAAATCCTCCATGACCGAGTTACCCAAGCCCCAATCCTACAGTCCCCTGATTGGTCTCAACCCTTTGAGATCATGTGCGATGCACCTAATTTTGCTGCAGGAGTGGTATTGGGGAAGAAAATTGATGGGAAACCCGTGGTCATTTACTATGCTAGCAAAACACTTGACGAGGCTCAGCATAACTACATAGTTACTGAGAAAGAGCTGCTAGCCGTAGTATTTGCCCTGGAAAAATTTAGATCTTATCTCCTGGGTTCCCATGTTATCATCTACTCGGATCACATAGCTGTGAGGCATCTCCTTGCGAAGAAGGACGCGAAACCTCGATTAATCCAATGGATCTTGCTGTTGCAAGAATTTGACCTCAAGATTCGCGACAAAGTAGGAAAATAGAACGTGGTAGCTGATCACTTGTCCCGCCTTCCTTCGGAGATCAACGACCCTTCTGAACCCATCACGGAACATTATCTTGATGAGCACCTTCTGACTATCAATACAGGGCTTTCATGGTTTGCTGATGTAGTAAGCTACTTGGCATCACATTAGATCCCATTCGATTGGCTAAAGGCCAAGAAGGACAAATTGCTTTCCAATGCCAAGTATTACTTTTGGGAAGACCTGTATCTTTTCCTCATCGGTGCTGATCAAATATTTCGACAATGTGTCACGGAAGCGAAAATCCGAGGCATACTCTCTTTCTGCCATGGCCAGGCATGTGGACATTTTTCAGGATATAAAATCGCAACGAAAGTCCTCCAGTGCAGCTTCTATTGGCCCACAATTTTCAAGGATGCGTACAATCACTGTAAGGCATGTACCCATTGCCTGACCTTGGGCAACATGAGCCATCGAGATATGATGCCTTTACAGTTGATTCTGGTATGCGAAATTTTTGACATTTGGGGGATTGATTTTATGGGACCCTTCCTTATCTCGGACGGCTTCAAGTACATTTTACTCGCTGTTCACTATGTGTTCAATTGGATCGAAGCCATTCTGACCCAAACCAATGATCATAGAGTTGTTATCAAATTCATTCATCAGAACATCTTCTCACGGTTCAGGATTCCACATGCTATAATTTCCAACGGAGGGACCCATTTCATAAACACTCAGTTCAGGTCACTGATGACCAAATACAAGGTGCCACACCAAATCTCTACTCCTTACCACCCCTAAACTAATGGTTCAGTTGAGCTATCAAACTGGGAGATCAAGAAAATCCACTAGGTTACTGTTCGACCTGACAAGAAGGACTGGTCATCTCGGCTTCCGGAAGCTTTGTGGGCTTATAGGACCGCCCAAAAGACCCAATTAGGTATGTCTCCCTTCATATTGGTGTACGGGAAGGCATGTCACCACCCCGTCAAATTGGAGCATAAAGCCTATTGGGCAGTACAGTACTTCAACCTAAATCTTTCTAAGGCTGGAACCCATAGAAAGCTTCAAATGAGCGAGATCGATGAATTACTCCACGATGTGTATGAGAACTTGCGAATTTACAAAGAGAGGGTTAAAGCCTTTCACGTCAAGCACATATCTAGAAAGATCTTTCATCCTGGTCAAAAGGTCCTACTCTTCGATGCCAGACTCAAACTATTCCCAGGAAAACTAGGATCAAAATGGAGCCATTGAAATCAGTCCACTCAGCCACGATTCTGAACCCTTCGTCGTGAACGGTCAGGGACTCAAACCTTTCATTGACGTGACCAATACAAATTTGGCTGAGATATCTTTTACCCTCCATTCTCCCTGAGCTCATTGTGCCCAGCTGATGGCGTAAAACTCAACGCTTAATGGGAGGCAACCCGTCATTCTTGAAAAACCCAAAACCTTTCCTAACATTCCTATACTGAATTCATATTGCACTTTAGGGTTCACCCATTAGAACAACCGACTCCACCTCAGGTACCCGTACCTGAGTCTAGAAATCATTTGCAACAGTCACCTTGACCCGTTCGCCCACCCAAAAACCTGTCCTAATGAATGAACTAAGTTGAATTCGAACCCACCTAATTTACAATGGGGACATTGCAAATCATAGGCATGGGGGGGTATGAAAGTGCAAAACTTCATGAAAACTCATCTCACAAGAAAAGGTTTCAACAAAAAAAAAATCACATATTATAAAAAACACCAAGGAAAAGAAAAAAATCTTGAAAAAGAACAAAAAAATTGAGGGGAGAGAAAATTTTTGAGGCCATACAAATCATAAGGAGGAAAAGAGCAAAATGACAAAAAAAAAGGAGCATAAAAGGAAAAAGGAAAAGAGATAGTCATTTGTAAGATATTAGGGGATTAACCGAAGTTCTTGACTACATCAAAGAAAAGAGGAAAAGTGCTAGTAAGACACAAAAAGAGATTAGTAGAAATGCTGATCTTAGGCCTTTTGAGCTAGCCTCTTAGGCTTAAACACTTAAGTATCCGCTAAGATCTAGATAATCCTCAAGAGGTTGGGGAAAATGCGAAGCTTAAGTATTAGGTCTAAGGCTTAGGGAGTATTCAGCCTCGTTAATTCACCTTTGGTTTGTGGGACTTGGTAACCTAGGCACCCCAATCCACACACAATCTGGTTCAGTGCGCATAACTATCAAAATCATGCAAAAATGTTTAAATGTTCTGAAAAAGGTTGCCTAGATTAGGAGTAGCTGATCAACACAAGTTGATTTGGACGAGCTTCCGATGCGGAGAGGCGGGAAATTCCCCTCGAAGATGCATAACAACATATTGTCTTGATGAGAACCTCATCATGAGTCCTAACTAGCTCATTTTGACTTGAGAAAGTAAACAAATGCTCCTACATAACCTAAAGGAAGGCCTAATTCAAGGGATTACTGTTCTGGGAAGGAAACATGAACTAAAAGGTAAAACTGTAATTTTACCATTGTAGTGCATAAACATGATTTCTCAGAGGAAAAACATAGGTCAAATGATTTGAAGAAGATAAAAAGCGGGTTGGTTTAGTCAGAAGAGGGTTATTGTGCAATCCAAGAATTAAATGACATTCTATAACCCTAAAATTGACCCGCTTAATTCAACAAGGTTCGGTTAGGATAAAAATCAACTAAACTCTCTAAAATTCATGGAAAAATATCCCCTAGGGTTTATAACCTTTAATTTGGCCTTTGGAACCTATTTTGACCTAGATTGGGGTCCTAGCTCAGTATTTAACCTAATTTAGGTTTTTCTGCCAAATGTCCAGTCAAACATGGTCAAACCTAAAATCTAACTTCACTATTGGATTCCTTAGGTCCAAATTAGGTTTGTACCAAAATTTGAGCCTAAGGGAAGGTCATCTTGACCTACTTTACAAAATGGTCCACCCAATTACATTCTGGCCCCTAACTTTTGAAAACCCTTGCGTCGAGCCCCCTAACTTCCTCGCCACTCTTACATTCAGGTCCCTCCGCCATTACAGCAGGGAAATCCCACTCCGATGAGGATTTGAGGAGGATATCTCCTCGAATCCTCAGAAATCTCCTCCCATATTTAGAAGGAAGATTCTCTGAGGATTTCTCCATCGTCTGAACAAGATCTCCAGATCTGATTTACACCAAATCTCTCGTGCAAACGTTCGAGAGATTTGGGTGTCTTGGGCACCTTCCTTCTCCGATAAACCCTTTGCGCTGGAAGGCTTGCCTTCCAAGCACAAAGGGCTCGACCAGCGGCTATAAAAGTACCCCCGGTTCTTGATGCATCTTCCAAGCTTGATTTGACCGCAGATACCCTCTCAATTTCCTCCTTCCTCATCTTCGGTCAAATGCCCACAAGCTCCAGCAATCTCTCCTCCCTCCTCTCATTGCTCTGCCACCATACCAGTGGCAGAGTTAGCTTCGTCTTGTTCCTCCGTTGCGCCGCACCAGCGCACGCCTCTCCGACCTCCTCCTCGTCATCGTTATCCTCACCTCAGGGCTTTGTTCCCCGAAAATGGCACATACGCGCTGCTCGTCTCCTCTGCCTCCCCTTCGTCCCAATACCCACAGATAAGTTCCTCTTCTCCCACTCTTCATTGTCCCTCATTTAATTTCATAAACCACCCCTCAACTGCCACTATCCACCTTCATCTCCCTCATCTCCGGCAGACCACCGGCGAGGTGCATCCACCGCTCTGCACCTCCACATGCCTCGCTAGACAGCTCATCACCTCCGCCATCACCCACTGATCACCTTTCGCTCATCCACTGACTGCCATACCTCCCTAAACAACCACCGAACTCACGCACCTTCATGGTCACAATCCGACCTAGGCACGCACACCTAGGTCGTTCTGCTCAACCCCAACCCCTGCCTCACCTTTGCTGTGACATGACGAAGCTTTCCCCATTTTTTGACAGGGCTGCAAGGCCGTCTTTGTGTTGTGCATGTCTGAGCCCCCTTCCGCCATTAACATTGAAGCAAGCTTGCTTGCTAAGAGCTCCAGGCATAAGGGCTCTAGGCGATGTTCGTTAAGTGTGCGAACGTAACTAGCTTGAGAGCAGACTTCACGAGGCTCCCAACTGCTCCAATTGAGTGGACTTCTCTCCTGCAGGCGCCACAGATGCAGGTGGGACATTTAGTCCCACCTCGTGAACTCAGAAATGCGATGAGTGACTTGTATTGATTTTGTGTTTTCTGTTGGCCGCCTCAAGTGACACGGGGTGAGGTCCCTTGCCCTCACACACTCACGCCTCGTCCGCAACCCCTGCCCTTGCGGACCTGGCACCCGACTCGACTACCTAGCACTCCTCGCACACTACACCACATCAGTGCGCCTGGACCTAGGCACACGAAACCCGACCCAATTACCCGGCTCTGGGAGAGCATACCTAAGAGAGAAATAGAGAGAGAGAGACGCAGGGAGGGGTAGGGGTAGGTTTTGCTCCGTTGTGCTGTGCACGAAAGGAAGAAGAGGAGCAGCTGAAGAAGAAGACCAAGTGCAGAAGAGGAAGAAAGGAAGAAGAAGGAGGCAGTTGCTGAAGGCAGGACTTGAAGGTAAAAGAAGCCAAAGCTAAGGAGGGACTTAGCCACAGAGGAAGAGGAAAGAAGAAGGAGAAGCCAAAGAAGGCAAAAGCTGAAGAAGAAAAGAAGAAAGAGCGGCCAAGCAGAGACAGAAGAAGTGGACAAGGAAAGACAAAGAAGAAAAGAAGAAAGAAGACTGAAGGCAGAAGAAGCATAGCCGCAGAGAAAGAGAAAGAAGAGAGAAAGAGAAGGCAAAAATCAGAAAGAGAAGGACAACTCGTGCACTGTAGCAGAAACTTTTAAGACGTTTGATTTTACATCAGATGTCCACTTTTTGAGCTTATCTATACATTGGCATTATTTTTACTTCTCAATTTTGATTGGATTGGTTATTACCTTTTATTAAATTGAGAGTTGTGCTCTTAAGTTTTTAAATACCCAATTGCTCCTTGTGTTCGACCTTGGATACCTTGATTTTCTAGTAGTAAATTCTTATTTGTTTTCACAGCAATTTCATTTATACTGCAACGAACATCCTTTAAAAACACGATCTCGCCTCATCAACATTTTGGCACCATTGCCGGGGAGTAACGGGCATTTTAGAAACTTTAATCACGACCCTTGATTCAATATTGACTTAATCTCTCTCTTTTGCCGTGTTTGTCTTAGGGAAAGAAAAGGAAAGAAAAGCAGCCGCACAACAACCACACCAAGGAACAGGTAAACTTTCATTAGCCCTCTCTCTTAATCCCCTTAAAGTCTGAAAAGGAAAAAACAAAGAAAAATCAATCTAGGGCTACCTGCTTCCATATTTAGTAATTCACCAAGGTTGTCTGATTTCATTTCAACATATTTTGAATTGCACATCTAATTAAGGTAACTAGGGTTAAAACCTTCTTGATTGAGCCCTAGATATCAATTTTTGAGGCAACTAAATTGGACCAACTAGAGCCAACCTAAGGATTGCAAACCTAGGGTTTTTAGAGACACATCTTCTCTTAAGCAAAGAAGCAAAAATTTCAAAAAGAGGTGTGCCTAAGCCTTGTTTGAAAAGATCTATCCAAGAGAAACCCTAAGCAAATCAGGCTCTTACTCCATTTGAACTCTAAAAGAAAGGACCTAAAAGCTCTCAAAGGAACAAAGAGGTGAAGTTGATCCTTTGGGTCAACCAACTTTAAAATTAGGTCACTTTTTGCACTCAAAAGACCTAAAGTTCAAGTGGAACCCTAAGCACCTTGATCTTAATTAAAAAAGGTAGACTTAAGAGGTTAAGGTCCCCATTCTGGTCTACCTAGAATCTCAGTGACAAGAGAGGTCGAGTAGGGGAAACCCTGTAACTCGTGGGGATGCTTTACCGTGTAGGGGTCTTCGTGGGACTCTCCTTCTCTGGATGCCCAGGTACTTCTCAAGTGGACGACCTTTCTGACTAAGGGGTATCATCCACCCCGAACCTCTATAGTCACCCAACATTTTTTGGGTGTCTCGATTGGGTCTAGCACCTTCTGATCTCATTAATTCCTTCGGTGCATGTTTGGTAGGAGGTCCTTAAGACCATCCTTAAGACCTTCTTTAGAAATTCACTCTCGCCGAGGCCAAGCCTCAACGCCCCTGTTTGTGCAGCAACCCCACCACATAGATCTTTCCTCTAATTCAGAACCAAGTTCTCCTTCCGTCATGGCACAACCCATTGAAGAAGAGAACAACCTTGAGAACCAGCTTCAGTGCCTAAATGATCTCTATCAAACCTTTATAAACCCATCGTAGCATCCTATGATGCGAGATCACTATAATCCCGCTACGGTGGCAATCGAGCTTCGAGTCTGAATCCTGGCTGGAGGTCCTAATTCTGAACTCAAGCCCAATATGATTCATGCCATACCAAAATTCCATGGGGTTAACTCTGAGGATTCATTCCAACACATTAAACAACTCAAGCATCTGGCCTAGACCATCGGGTTAGATGCACAAAACCAGGATATTTTGCTCATGAAGATATTTTCTTTCTCCCTCATGGACAAGGCTTCTCATTGGTATTAAACTCAGACTCGTCCGATCAACACATGAGAAGAACTTCAGTCCGAATTTTTGAAGTTCTTTCCTGTTGGATGGACAAATGCCTTACGCCACCAGATCACTCATTTCACTCAACAAATGAGAGAACCTCTTCATGAGGCATGGGATCGATTCTTAGATCTCATGCGAAAGTTCCCCCATCACAGTGTTCCTAAATGGGAACAAGTCCAGTCTTTTTACCAGGGACTCCGTGAAGACATTCGATTATTCGTTAATGCAACCTGCCGAGGAAACATCATGGGTCAACATGAGGACACGGTGTGGGAGATTCTCGAAAATATGTGCAAGAACTCCATCAACAATGACTCCATGGGCTTATTCGACCGAACGAATGCCTGCGCATCGACGAATCTTAGGGGAGCACATGAGATGTAGGACCTGTCCACATCCGTCGACTTGGAACTGATGGCCAGTCAGTTGGACAAGTCTCTATCATAGAAAAGAAGCTAGATGAGCTGACTCGACATCTGTAGTGAGCCACCTCTGCGTAAAACTCTTTTGCACGGCCACCTCTTGCGAGGGAAACTGTGCAGAACATCTATCACCAATCTTCTTAGGGGATGGACCCGTATCCACCCCCGTCTGACTCTCGGACTGGAGGGACCTCCAATCCACTCTATTCTAGTTGGGGGAACTCTGAACCCTCGTATTCTGACTTTCCTGAGGCTCTTCAGACCTGCGAGGACCTCAATGCCATCCAGAATGACCCATTCTCCAATACCTACAACCCTGGATGGCGAAATCATCCCAACTTCCAGTGGACGGGAAATTCTCAAACCCAAAGACCACCTTATCAACCCCGTCCACAAGCTCCTCATCTATATCAGCCGCCTCAGCCTCAGCCCAATTCCACCTATCAATCTGGGCCAAACCAGGATCAAATGACTCTTATCCTTCAAGCACTGGCTGACATTCAGAAGACGAATGTGGAAATGCAAAAACAGTGCAAGAACGAGATCACAGAGGTTCGCAATCAACTTGCCCAGATGGCAAATTCCCGCCAACTTGGCACCCTTCCTTCGCAACCTCTGCCAAACCCAAATAACATGCCGACCCAGAGGTGTGTTATGAACCCAAATCCAGGCCATGCACATATGATTTATCAGGCCCCTTCTGTTCCATCACCAGATGGGATAGAAGCTTCGACATCTTATGTGGGATTTCAGTAGCAGCCACCCATTCTACCAAACTGAAACCAAACCAAGCAGGCTTAAACTCCGTAACAACTTGTAGTGGTAAAGCAACCCAAGACCCACATTCTCTAAACCACTCTAAGCCTGGTAATAACCTAAGCCCTAGATAGTTATCTAGGATACCCCTATCCCAGATCAAGAACCTGGACCTATTCTAGAGGAACCAACTAGGGTTCCATTTCCCGAGGCCTTGACCAAGGGAAAAAGGATAACCAAACCCGTGGCTCCTGAGGAGGATCTGGTCAAGCTCTTTGAACAGGTCCAGATAAACATCCCCTTTATGGATGCAATCTGCCACGTACCGACTTACACACGATTCCTGAAAGACATGTGTACACCCAAACGTAAGCCGCGAACCAAAAGTGGGAGTTCGATCGTACTGTCAGAGCAAGCCAACTCTGTAATCTTGAGTAAACTCCTACCCAAGGCTAAAGACCCAGGAACTCCCCTGATTTCATGTAAAATTGGTGAAACCCAATTTGATAGAGCCTTGTTAAACCTAGGTGCCTCCATAAACCTAATACCTACATCCCTCCTTGACCACCTTGAAGAGTCCGAACTTAAATCAACTAAGGTGACATTGCAGTTAGCCAATCGATCCATCAAGTCACCTAAAGGAATACTCAAGGATGTCATTGTTAGGATACGGGATTTCTACTTCCTGGTGGATTTCATAGTTTTGGATATGGATGCACTTGAGAACCCAAGGGATACATCGATTATATTAAGGAGACCTTTTCTAAACACTGCTAGGGCCAACATAAACTGAGGGCCAAATAGAATTAAAATTTGGGAATCAAACTCTGAAGATTGACATCTTTAAGGCCCAATAAGGAATTAATTGCAGGGTTATAGAGCAAATATGTGATATCAAAGCCGTGGTTGATGAATCGCATGTTGAGGACAACCTGATTATCCCCGATCAACCACTAGAAGATCAAAACCTGCAAATAGAGGAGTCTGAATCTAATCTAGACACACCCATAACTCCGACCCTTGTCCCTGATACAGACCCTGAACCGCCCGTTGCTGCTTATAATCCCGTCCTGGAACTCAAGCCCCTTCTCGATCATCTGAAGTACGTCTTTTTGGGTTCCAATCAAACGTTTCCTGAGATTATCAACTCCCGACTCACACCTAACCAAGAATCCCATCTGATTACTGTTCTCCAGCAACATCGTAGAGCCATTGGATGGACTCTTGATGACTTGACGGGCATAAGCCCCTCTTATTGCACACATCAAATCTACATGGAAGAGGACGCACGACCTTCACGAGAGATGCAGAGTCGTTTAAACCCTAACCTATAGGAGGTCATGAAAAAGGAGATCATCAAGTGGTTAGATGTAGGGATCATCTACCCGATCTCCGACAGTCATTGGGTGAGTCCAATTCAGGTTGTGCTTAAGAAGGTCGGACTCACCATCATTACGACTGAAATAGGAAATGTCATACCGACCCGAATAGCTAACTCATGGAGAGTCTGCATTGATTATAGAAGACTCAATTCCTCCACAAAGAAGGACGATTTCCCACTACCATTTATTGATCAGATCCTCGAGAAACTAGTGGGAAATAGGTTCCTCTGCTTTCTTGATGAGTACTCCGGTTTTAACCTAGTAGCAATCCATCTAGAGGACCAAGAAAAGACCACATTCACCTACCCCTTCAGAACGTATGCATTTTGAAGGATGCCCTTCGGTCTCTGCAATGCACCCGTGACCTTTCAACGGTGCATGCTTACCATATTCTCAGATATGGTAGGTGATTATCTGGAAGTCTTCATGGATGACTTTTCAATTTTTGGAGCATCATTTGACGATTGCCTCCAACACTTGGTCCAAATACTCAGGCGGTGCATCGATGTGAATTTGGTTCTTTCCTGGGAAAAGAGCCATTTCATGGTGCCTGAGGGAATCATCCTAGGACATCTGATTTCGGAGAAAGGCATCCAAGTCGATCAAGCCAAGGTTAACTTGATTTCCAAACTCCCTATGCCTAGCTCGATCAAGGACATCTGATCTTTTCTGGGGCACGTCGGTTTTTACTGTTGATTTATCCCTGATTTTTCAAAAATCGCGTGCCCCCTGACTACTCTTCTCTCAAGAATGTACCTTTCGAAATCTACAAGGAATGCACTCAAGCATTTGAGATCCTTCGTGACTGAGTTACCCAAGCCCTGATCCTACAGTCCCCTGATTGGTCTCAACCCTTTGAGATCATGTGCAATGCATCTGACTTCACTGTAGGAGCGATTTTGGGGCAGAAAATTGATGGGAAACTCGTGGTCATTTACTACGCTAGCAAAACACTAGACGAGGCTCAGTGTAATTACATGGTTACTGAGAAAGAGCTGCTGGCTGTAGTATTGCCTTAGAAAAATTCAGATCATACCTCCTGGGTTCCTGTGTTATCATCTACTCGGATCAAATGGCTGTGAGGCATCTTCTTGTAAAGAAGGATGCGAAACCTTGATTAATCCAATGGATTTTGCTGTTGTAAAAATTTGACCTCCAGATTCGCGACAAAGCGAGAAAACAGAACATGGTAGCTGATCACTTGTCCCTCCTTCCTTCTGAGATCATTGACCCTTCCGAGCCCATCACAGAACACTTTCCTGATGAGCACCTCCTGACTATCGATACAGGGCTTCCATGGTTTGCAGACATAGTGAACTACTTGGCATCACATCAAATCCCGTCCGATTAGCCGAAGGCCAAGAAGGACAAATTGCATTCCGATGATAAGTATTACCTTTGGGAAGACCCATATCTATTCTGCATTGGTGCTGATCAAATAATTTGACGATGTGTCGCGGAAGCAGAAATCAAAGACATACTCTCTTTCTGCCACGACCAGGCATGCAGTGGACATTTTTCAGGACATAAAACCACATCAAAAGTCCAGTGTGGCTTTTACTGGCCCACAATTTTCAAGGATGCATACGATCACTGTAAGGCATGTACCCATTGCCAGACCTTGGGCAACATGAGCCATCGAGACATGATGCCTTTACAACCGATCCTGGTATGCGAGATTTTTGACATTTGGGGGATTGATTTTATGGGACCCTTCCCTCTCTCAGATGGCTTCGAATACATCTTACTAGCTATTGAGTACGTGTCCAAGTGGATCAAAGTTATTCCAACCCGAACCAATGATTACAAAGTTGTTATCAAATTCATTCATCAAAACATCTTCTCAAGGTTCTGGATTCCACGCGCAATAATTTCCGACGGAGGGACCCATCTCACAAATGCTCAATTCAGGTCACTGATGACCAAATACGGGGTGTCGCATCGAATCTCTACTCCTTACCACCCCCAAACTAATGGTCTAGTTGAGCTATCAAATCGAGAGAACAAGAAAATCCTCCAGGTTACTGTTCGACCTGACAGGAAGGATTGGTCATCCCAGCTTCCGGAAGCATTGTGGGCTTATAGAACCGCCCATAAGACTCAATTAGGTATGTCTCCCTTCAGACTGGTGTACGGGAAGGCATGTCACCTCTCCGTCGAATTAGAGCATAAAGCCTATTAGGCAGTACGAAATTACAACTTAGATCTTTCTAAGGCTGGAACCCATAGAAGGCTTCAAATGAGCGAGATTGATGAATTATGCCACGATGCGTATGAGAACTCGTGAATGTACAAAGAGCAGGTTAAAGCCTTTTACGACAAACACATTTCTAGAAAGATCTTTCATCCTAGTCAAAAGGTTCTACTCTTTGATGCCTGACTCAAATTATTCCCAGGAAAGTTATGATTTAAGTGGATCGGACCCTACCTAGTCCGACGAATCTTTGGAAATGGAGCCGTTGAGATTAGTCCACTTAGCCACAATTCCGAACCCTTCGTCGTGAATGGTCAGAGACTCAAACCGTTCATTGACATGACCAATACAGATTTGGTTGAGTCATCCTTTATCCTCCATTCTCCCTGAGCTAATTGCGCTCAGCCGATGATGTAAAACTCAGCGCTTAACGGGAGGCAACCCGTCATTCTTTGAAAAACCCAAAACCTTTCCTGACATTTCTATGCTAAATGCATATTGCACTTTAGGGTTCATCCATTAGAACAGCCGACTCCACCTCAGGTACCCGTACCCGAGTCTAGAAATCGTTCGCAACAGTCACCTCGACCCGTTCGCTCATCCAACACCTGTCCTAATGAATGAACTAAGCTGAATTCGAACCCACCTAATTTACAATGGGGACATTGTCGTAGGCATGGGGGGGTATGAAAGTGCAAAATGTCATGAAAACTCATACGAAGAAAAGGTTTCCACAAAAAAATTTACATATCACAAAAAATAAAAAAAAATTGAAAAATCTTGAAAAAGAACAAAAAAAAACTGAGGGGGGAGAGGAAAAAATTTTTGGGCTATAAAAAATATGAGGAGAAAAAAGCAAAATGCCAAAAAGGAGCACAAAATGAAAAAGAAAAAAAGAATAGTCAGTAGTAAAAGATTAAGGGATTAACTGAAGTTCTAGAACACATCAAGAAAAAAGAGAAAAAATCTAGATATTCAAGTACCTGCTAGAACACAAAAGAGATTAGTAGGAACGCTGACTTTAGGCCTTTTGGGCCAGACTCTTAGGCTTAAAAATTCAAGTACCCGCTAAAATCTAGATATTCCTCAAGAGGTTAGGGAAAATGTGAAGCTTAAGTATTAGGTCTAAGGCTTAGGGAGCATTCGGCCTCGTTAACTGACCTTCGATTTGCGGGACTCGGTAACCTAAGCACCCCAACCCACACACAGTCTGGTTCAGTGTGCATAACTATCAAAATCACACAAAAGCATTTTAATGCTCTAAAAAAGTTGCCTAGATTAGGAGCGGCCGATCAACACAAGTTGATTTGGACGAGTTTTCGACACGGAGAGGTTGAAAATTTCCTTCGAAGATGCATAACAACATATCATCTCCTCGGTGCTTGTCACTTAGGATATTTAAATATCCTACCGGGGGCATGTAAGCACTCTGCTGGTTCATATACCATGGGCGGCATTATCACGAAATGTCGATTGCCAGGGTCTGTATTCGACCACGGAATGCCATGGGCGGGATTATCTCGAAATCTCGAAAGCCAGGGTTCTGGGGGTTGCCATGGGTGGTGCTATCATGAAGCATTGATTGTCAAGGACCTTTGAGATTGATGATGGGGACGAGGAATCCGATATAGACCGCGTTGAGAAGCCAATCCGAAGCCAAAAATAAAAAGAAAGGAGAGAGAAAGTCTCCAAACAAATAAATCTTCTGTCTCTCTCTTACAAAAATGCACTGCAAACTGAACCTAGGCTAAAAATGTCTCAAGCATGGGTGCTTTAACCGCAGAGTCCAACGAACCATAGGATAGTTTTTGCGGGCCTTAAAAGCCTTTGTAGAGGATTGAGGCTAAAGTGAGTCAGGTCCAGATTTTGGTTGGTACTTGAGTACCTTGATGTAAACACATTTACACTAATAAAATGTCTATTTATGCATGTTCTTAAGCATAGGATTGCATTGCATGCTATAAATATTGCATAACATGCATCTTCTTGCATTTAGAGTAGTTTGAATAAAATGGAGGTTAATTGTCTCCTTTTATGTGCTTGGATAGGGCAAACTTTTTATTGGGGCCTCGGATCGAAGATCCAACCATACAGATATGATCAAGGCAACGATTGGAGTTCAACGACTCCAAGATCGCCCTAATCAGGCATTTGTAGCTTCAGATAGTGATCGGGGAACCCTAGAAGATCAAGGGACAAGATGGTGTAAATCCATACTTCAAATGACAAATCAGACTGCACGGATGGATTTGGGTCGACGATCGCAGCCTACCAGCACGAAAATCAACTCAATCCGACACCCGTGGCACCATCTACAGCATCCAGAAGATGGACGGCTAAGATGGCACCACGTGGCACCATCTCAACCGTCCAACCAACCCTCAAGACCGCCGCTACTTCTTTCAAAGAAGTTTTAGCGTGTGATCTAGGCCGTTGGATCTCAATCCAACGGCTATGGATACGCGCGCCTTAAAACATCCTCGCGCCCATCCACGCTTTGCAACGTAGTGGATGAGGGTGTTATCGTGAGCAGCCGACGCACGATCGAATTGCGCGAGAGGGCAAGTGGCGCGGAATCGCGCGAGTGGGCGAGCGTCAGATTTTGATCGGGTGGCTGCGGGTGCTCAATAGCGCCCACACGCTATCGCATGCCTGCGCCTCACGCAGCATCGCACGTGGGTGGGCGCGCGTTGAGGAGCGGGGAAGGCGCATCTTAAGTCGTCTGATCTCGCGATCGGACGGCTGAGATTCAGTGATGTGCATAAGCGTTTAGCGCGCGTGGAAGCCAGCAGCCGCGTGGGCAGCGCCCACTATGCTCACGATGGGGCTTTAGCGACGATTTTATCCGTCACTAAAGATCCCTTATTTAATGTTTTAAAGATGTAATGACCAATTTGCCCCCACTCCTTGCAACTATAAAAGGAGACCACCTCCACACAAAATTCTCATCCCTTCTCTTCTCTACCTCTCCAAAGCTCAAGAGAATCTTGTCCCACACTCGGGATACTCCTCGCGAGATAAAGTCCAAATTTTCGTCCCCATTCGGAAGTGGATCCCGTGACGACGACGTGCTGCCCCGTTCCCGTTCTTCTGCTTCGTCCTCCTTCGTCCAGCTCCATTCTCCTTTGTCCAGGCGTCGTCCCGTCCGGCTCGTCCTCCAAGCGATCGTCGAGGAGGATAACTTCTTTCTCCCATTCTTCTTTATAACTTTCTAGTGTAGAATTTTCCTGCTTTCTAGTGTAGCTAATTTCCCGCTTTCTAGTGTAATTCTTATTTGATTTTATTATATAAACATTTTGAAATATTGAATGCATGTTTTCTCTCTCTCTCTCTTCCTTTTTGTCTGATAGCTTCATTGTATTTACATCGCCTTGTTTTTCAAAAAAAATTAAAAAAATATAATTACGAATATAGATTGACGTAGCCTCCTTGTGTTCGACCCAGAATTTCAATTTCGGTATAAATTTTATTTGTTGAACATGAGTTCTTCGCTTTCAAGCTACAACGAGAAGGTTTTAAAAACCAAACACATTAGCGTAGCAACCCGACGTTCAACATTTTGGCGCCGTTGCCAGGGAGGCAGTGATTTCCGATCTTCTTTTCGCATTTCTTGCACTTCATTGTTTTCTAACTTGCTTTCTCTTGTGTCTATTGTTTTGCAGAAACCTCCATCAGGGAATCATCAAGCGGTAGACTGGAGTAAAGTGCAGTTGAAGACAACTGTAAGTGCTCCCCATTCTTCCCCCCTCCATAGATTTCATTTGCCACATTAAATCCAAATTCCAATTAACCTAGGTGTTTGCATAAATCCTAGAAATAGTTTGATTGTTTGGATTCTCACTCACATTCATTCCACCCTCATTTATAAAAAAAAAATAACAAAAAGATAATCTTGTGGGGTAATTTTCAACAAACACACAACATACACCCACATTCAAGGCACTTAATCAAATAGATTTGTTTCTACTCAACCGGGTTCTGATCTATGGAACCGATACACACAAAGCAACACATAAAAGAGTAGAAATCATTCTAGGTTAACCATCTTTGATTGCCTAACTTAGTGGTGCATTTGTGGCTAATTGTTTGAGTTGTTTGGGCCGCACCACTCTACTTAAAATCAACTCATCAAGTAGCTCCTCCTTAGGGTTTTCAATCTAGGTCTATTCCAGGCACTCCACTTTCTTTCTGGTTTTAAAGGAAAATAATCATCACCTGTGTTTGACAACTTGGTTTGCCTAAAAA
The DNA here is from genome assembly GCA_037157565.1 of Thalassia testudinum. Classification (NCBI taxonomy): domain Eukaryota; kingdom Viridiplantae; phylum Streptophyta; class Magnoliopsida; order Alismatales; family Hydrocharitaceae; genus Thalassia; species Thalassia testudinum. The sequence continues at coordinate 123,259,198 of JAZHRO010000036.1, read as the reverse complement.
CTTGATTGCAATCCACCTAATTTGAAACCTTAAAAGCTACTTAAGCAAGATTTGAACATTAAAATTCACGCATCACAAATAATCTTGCTTGAAAACCCTGATTGTGCATGCACTTACACAAATCTCAATCAATCATTAAGGGCACAACCCATTTTAAGTGCCCATCACATTCCATAAGCACCACAATCCCAGGCCTTAATAAAATTGAGTAGACGTTGGCCTTAAGGTCTGATTCACTCTTCAGGGCCTAGTCTGAGATTATTTTTGATTAACCTACTTGTACTGATTAATCTGATGTCTAGCTAGGGGAGTAGCGTCAAACGATCATGGCTGGGGTGTACACTAGGAACTGGAGGCGAAAGCCGAAGGAAGAACCTTCTCTCCAGTCCCTCCTTCTAACTGGTTGGATTAAACAGACGCAAGTAGAGTAAATCATTTACAGTCTTAAGGTGGCTTTTTGGAGTCAGTAGATCCTTAGGCTACCCCACTTAAGGATAGCCTTGTTTTGTTGTGTTTTAGGGTCCCTATCCCCAATCCTTCCGACCTTCTCCTAGTTTATGCTGGGAAGACGGTCATTGAATCCCTGATTGGAAGGACCATTAGAACATTCTAGGAGACGCAAGTTGGATTTTGGTCAAATTGATCCCATGGCCGACCAACAGCCTCCTCTGCTTGGAAATCCACAGGAAGAATTTCGAAGGCAGCTGGAATAAATGCAGAGAATGCAGGAATGGTTCCAGAGAATGCAGGACGCTCAGCCTTTGAAGGATTTTTATGATCCTTCAAATTACGGGGAACGTCTCGGCGTCCAGATTCCAGTCGGTGACGTAAAAATCAAGCCCCAGGTGTTAAGCCTGATTAAACATTATCATGGGCTTGGCTCCGAAGATCCGTTTTAGCACTTGGAGGACTTGACCACTTTGGTCCAGACCACCAAAGCTCGAAACGTAAACGAGGAGCAAATGATCATGAGGCTCTTCCCCCACTCTCTTAGGGATAAGGCCGCGCATTGGAATAGGACAATAGGAAGACCAATTACAACTTGGAATGAGTTGAAATCGACCTTTCTGAAGAAATTCTTCCCAGTCGGACATACCAATGCTTTGAGACGGGCAATCACTACCTTTAGCCAGCGGCCGGGGGAGCAGTTTCATGTGGCCTGGGAGCGATTCTAGGACTTATTGTGGAGGTGTCCACACCACGAGGTGCCGAAATGGCAACTCGTGCAAATCTTCTATCATGGGTTGACTGAGCAACTCAGAAATCATGTGGATGCTTCTTGCAGAGGCAATTTCCTCAATAAAGATGCAGATAGTGCACATGATTTATTTGAGGAAATGAGTGAGAATTCAATCAATCATGCCTCCATGAATACTTTTAACCGGTCCCAGCAGCCCAGATCAAATGTCAATGAAGTCCATGACTCTCATTCATTTGATATGGAATTGATTGTAACAAACTTGATAAGGTGGACTTGGTTGCTAAGAGAATGGAAGAGTGGATGGCTCGCAATTCTATGAACAACTCTCGATCCACTCAATCCCAAAATTCGGGATTCCATTCCTCACGAGCTCCTTCTGGACAGGAGTTCGTGAATCAACTCGATGCGGCTCAACCTGTGAGTCAGCATTTGTCAGAATCTCATGGGTTCCAAACTGGGGCCTTTGATCCCAGTTTTTCTGATCCTTCCCTTTCTTTCTCTCCATCCTCACCCTATGAGGATGTCTGTGCTGTACAAGAGAATGTTAGATCCAACCCCTACTCGAATGCCTATAATCTAGGTTGGAGAAATCACCCTAACTTCTCTTGGAAAAACCCGGGGCAACAGACCCAATTCCGACCTGGCAACTATGCTCCGCAACGACCAATGGGTCAGGGTCAAGTATATACTCAGTTGCCTCTAAATCAGGTCAATCAGCCAGCTTGGAATGCCCGTCAACCCGCAGGGCAGGCTGATTTGAACCGTCAAATGGTAGTGATACAAGGATCCATGCTCCAGCTCATGCAGCAAATGAAAAACTCGCTGGACAACTTGCAATCCGGGCTCATTGCTAACTCTCGTCAACCCGGGTCTCTACCATCCCAACCCGTACCCAACCTGTGAAATATTATGAATTCGAGCAACCAAGCCCATGGGTACGAAAATCAGAGGGACCCACACGCACATGCTCAGGTGGTTGAGCAGGGTTCCTCGTCTTCTTCTTCTGTAATCAACAATTCATGGTTAATCAAGCCCCTCCAATCTTTCCTAACCCTCCCCAAGACCCAAATTCTTATACATCTGCAAATTCTGTCACTTTGAGGAGTGGTAAGAAGACTCAGGATCCAAAACCACCCTATTCTGATCTTTTGAATCCTGAAGAACCTGAGGAGAGAGAGGAGAATCCTGAAGTAGAAATCAGGGCTCAGGAACCTAATTCCAAAGATCTAACTCATGTTTTTTTTCCTGAAGCCTTAACCAAATCAAAGAAGAAGTTTATTGATAGCAATGAGGAGCTTCTGAATCTATCTAAGAATGTTGAGATCAATATCCCGCTCCTTGATGCTATCAAGCACATACCGGCTTACGCAAGATTTTTAAAAGAATTATGTACACAAAAGCGTAAGTCGAGAGAATCTGTTCTGAGGAAGGTGGTACTCTCCGAGCAGGTTAGTTCTGTTATCCTGCACTACCTCCCTCAGAAAAAGAGAGATCTTGGTGCTCCATTGATTTCTTGCATTATCGGAGATTACACATTTGATAGAGCACTTTTGCATCTGGGTGCATCCATCAACCAAATTCCGACTTCTCTTTACGAGAAGTTTGGGTTAGGTGAACTTCGGCCAACTTCTGTAATGCTACAGTTAGTGGACCGCTCAGTCACAAACTCGCGAGGCATTATTGAAGATGTTATAGTTAAGGTCAAGGATTTCTATTTTCCTGTAGATTTCCTTGTCCTTGACATGGATGCACCTGAGAATCTGAGGAACATGCCCATCATTTTGGGGCGTTTGTTCCTGGTTACCGCAAAGGCCAACATTAATTATGAAAGCGGTAGCATGGAAATCACCTTTGGGGACCAACGAATGAAAGTGGATATTTTTAAGACGATCAACAAATTTGAGGATTGTTGATTTATTGAGGAACTTGATGAGGATAATGACAACATTGAAACTTGTTTGATGGTTTCTTCAATCGAAAGTTCCTCTTTGGATGATGAATTTGACCCACAACCCTCTATGGCTGACCTGACATCTTCAGAAGAGGTTATTGATTTTGTTCACTCACAACCTCTTCCTCTTGTTGAATCTTTAGCATCTACCCTACCATCAATCATCAAACCACCCCAGCTTGAATTGAAACCATTGCCCAAGAATTTGAAATATCAATTTTTAGGACCTCAGAAGACGCTCCCTGTGATTATTAGTGCTAAATTGACAAAGGAGCGAGAGAATAAATTGATCAAGGTCCTGAAGGAACATAAGGAGGCAATTGGTTGGACCATTCATGACCTTAGGGGGATCGAGCCATCTTACTGTATTCATAGAATATTTTTGGAAGATGGATCCTGCCCTTCTCGCCAGATGCAGAGGAGATTGAATCCAAATATGCGAGAAGTGGTCAAAAAGGAAATTATCAAGTGGCTCGATGCAGGAATTATTTATCCAATCTCTGATAGTCCTTGGGTAAGTCCCGTTCAGATTGTTCCAAAGAAAGTCGGGATTACCGTTGTGACTAACGAGCGAGGAGAATCTGTCACAACTCGTTCAGCTTCCTCTTGGAGGGTTTCTATTGATTACAGGAAGCTGAACACAGCCACTAAAAAGGATCATTTTCCCCTACCCTTCATCGATCAAATCTTGGAAAAATTAGCTGGAGAGAAGTACTTCTATTTTCTTGATGGCTACTTGGGATACAACCAAGTTCATATCCATCCCGAGGATCAGGAAAAAAACTACTTTCACCTGTCCCTATGGAACCCTTGCTTTTCGTAGGATGCCTTTCGGGTTATGCAATGCACCTGCAACTTTTCAAAGGTGTATGCTAGCCATATTTTCTGACATGGTGGGAGAGTTTATGGAAGTCTTCATGGATGATTTCTCTATTTTCGAAGAATCATTTGACTCTTGTTTGGCTAATCTGGAAATGATTCTTAAGCGATGTATCAAAACACGATTGATCCTTAGCTGGGAAAAGAGTCATTTCATGACCCAAGAAGGCATCATTTTTGGTCATGTAATCTCTGAACGGGGAATTGAAGTGGATAAAGCTAAGGTTGATGTTATTGCTAAACTTCCTCCTCCAACATCTATTAAACAAATCCGATCATTTCTTGGCCATGTGGGATTTTATCGAAGATTCATCAAGGATTTCTCAAAGGTTGCTCATCCTTTGAGCAATCTTCTTGCCAAAGAAATGCCGTTTGTTTAGATGAATCATGCCGAAAGGCATTTGATTTCCTAAAAACGGCAGTCACCTGTGCTCCAGTTTTGCAACCACCAATTTGGACAGCCCCTTTTGAGATCATGACCGACACTTCTGATTACACGGTCGGGGCTATCCTGGGTCAGAAAATTGATAGAAAGCCCTCTGTCATCTACTATGCTAGTAAAACTCTAGATGAAGCCCAGAGGAATTACACTATTACTAAAAAGGAATTACTAGCTGCAGTGTTCACTTTGGAAAAATTCAGGGCTTATCTCTTAGGGTCTCATGTTATCATCTATACCGACCACTCGGCTTTGAAACATCTCTTGGCCAAAAAGGATGCTAAACCCTGACTTATTCGTTGGATTCTTCTTCTTCAAGAATTTGATCTTGAAATCAAGGATAAAATCGGGGTACAAAATGTGGTAGTGGATCATTTGTCAAGACTCCTAGGTGATTCTTCTTGTCTGGACATTCCGATTGCTGACATTTTTCCGAACAAAACTATTCTTACAGTTGTAGGTGTCCACACCCCATGGTTTGCTGACATTATTAATTATTTGGCTGTTGGTCAAATCCCCCAGGATTGGACCAAGCAACAACGGGATAGACTCAAATCTGAGGCCAAATACTACTTCTGGGAGGACCCTGAGTTGTACCACATCGGCTCTGATCAGATTATTCGCTGATGTATACCGGAGAATGAATTCAACAGTATACTCGAGTTTTGCCATGCATCTGGGTGTGGTGGACATTTCTCAGGGAAAAAGACGGCTGCAAAAATCTTGCAATCTGGCTTCTATTGGCCTTCTTTATTCAAGGATGCCCAAGATTTCTCAGGGTCATGTTCTCGATGTTAGGCACTCAGAAGCATAACTAAGAGAGATATGATGCCCCTAAATCCAATTCTTCCAGTCGAAATTTTCGATGTTTGGGGCATCGATTTCATGGGACCCTTTATCCCTTCATTTGGACATCAATACATTCTTGTTGCTGTTGATTATGTGTCCAAATGGATTGAGGCGATTTCCACCTGAACCAATGACCACAAGGTGGTCATCGATTTTGTCAAGAAGAATATCTTCAGTAGGTTCGAGATTCCGAGGGCTATCATCAGTGATGGTGGCACTCATTTGACTAATGCCCAATTCCAGAATTTATTGGCCAAATATGAGGTTAATCACCGAATTTCCACACCTTACCATCCTCAGATGAATGGACAAGCCAAGATCTCTAATTGAGAGATCAAGAACATTCTGCAGAAAATGGTTAGGCCTGATCGCAAGGATTGGACTCAAAAGCTTGAGGACGCTCTTTGGGCCTACCGTACGTCGTATAAAATGCCCATTGGCATGTCTCCATTCCGTTTGGTGTATGGAAAGGCATGCCATCTACCCTTAGAGATTGAACACAGGGCATTCTGGGCGATCAAACAATGCAATTTAGATCTGAATTTAGCTGGAAAGACCAGGAAACTCCAACTATCTGAGTTGGAGGAGCTTAAAATGATGCTTATGAGAATGCCAAGATCTACAAGGCTCGGACCAAAGCTCTACATGATCAACTGATTTCTCGCAAGAGCTTTGAGCCAAACTAGAAGGTCTGGTTATTCGATTCTAAACTTAAGCTCTTTCCTGGCAAACTTAGATCTAAATGGAATGGCCCATTCATAATTGACCAAATTTTTCCAAATGGAGCCGTTCAGATTTCTGACCCAAAGACGGGTAACACATTTAAAGTCAACGGTCAACGTCTGAAGCTTGTTATTGACCGTATTCTTCTAGAACTCGTCTCAGACATAGTTGCTCTAGCCATTCTATGACTTCTTTAGCTGGACTTCGCCTAGCTGACGGCATTAAATTCAGCAGTTGTACATATGACACAAGGCTGATACAAGCTTCATATTCAGGTGACATCTTTCATATTCTACCCTTTCTTTCATGTCTCCTTTTCAATGAGGACATTGCATCAGCTAGGCATGGGGGGTGGATTCATTTTTTAATCTTTTAGTCAGCTTTGTGAAATTCATGTAAATTATTTTTCTCTTCTTATTTATACATAAAAAAAATCAAAATTAGGAAGGATTAGTTGGACATTTGGACTTTTCAATCTTAGGAAATTTTTCATTAGGATCTGAACACAAAGACCCTTCAGGTCTTTGGACTTAATTAACCCGTGTATCCACTAAAATGTGGATTTGTCTTTTGAGTCCTCGCCATCTTAATTCTATCATAATTGGAATAAATAAGTTTGGGTGATAAGTACACAACTTATCAACCCACCCTCTGATTTGAGGGAATTTTTGAGTTTTAAGCATCTACACACTTTCTTTGCACTGACTCGTTGTTCGACGATTTTAACGGAAATTGGGTAGCTAATGAACCTTCTAGGGTGATATTGCTAGCAAGTTATCGTAGGTAACAGCTCATAGGTAGGTTGTCCAAAGCCCAGTCACTGGACCTTTCTCTTTTTGCTGCCTTTAGGTAAATCTTAGACTAGGGAAGCTACCTACTTAAAAAAAAAAATAAAAAAGAAAAGGAGAAAAGAAAAAAAAAAGAAATAAACCACACTTCCCGCACGAGTATGGCTGGTAAGTTGTCGGTGGTAATAGCTCATCGACCGGTTGTCCAGAACCCAGCTCAGTAAATGCATTGAAAATTTCCAAAACACTTAGGAAGAAGTGGAGAAGTAGAATAAATCGGGGAGATATACACTGGATTCACCCTTGTGTTGACCCTGTAAAAAAATAAAAGTAGGGAGAAAGCTATCGGTTGTAAAGATACACCTTTAGGCATAATTCTTTTTGAGGTCACCTAGAGGAATAGAAATCCGAAGTCCATTTTAATTGCCGGTCAACGAGTCTATCACATTCACAATAAGATGCTTAGAACTTAGAGTTCTCATCAAATCTTGGGTGAGTTGAATGGTCGTAAAAAACCACTCTTAAACCCTAAAACTTGAAAATTAAAAAAAAAAAATTAGAAAAGAGGAAAAAGAGAAAAAGAAAATTTTCTTTGAATAAGGCGAGGGCTTGAGGCGGTCTACATTTTGGCAGATACTTAGGCACTGTTGTGTCTTTGAAAGTTCAGATCCTAAGTAGACAGTTTTTTAATGATTGAAAATAACTTATGCCCAAATAATCCAACGTAATTCTTTTATAAATAGCATATAGTTTTTGCTAGGGACTAGCAAAAGATACCTCTAGGCCTATTGTCGGCATTCTGACCTAATCATAGAAAGAAAAATCACTTATCACAACTGGTAGAAGAAACTCATGGTCTAGAACAGATGTTAAAACCTTGAAATTTTGCTAAGGGACTAGCAAAAGCTAGACATGGGGGTATGATGAGAACCACATCATGAGCCTTAACTAGTTCATTTTGACCTGAGAAAGTAAACAAAAGCTCCTACATAACCTAAAGGAAGGCCTAATTCAAGGGATTACTGTTCTGGGAAGGAAACATGAACTAAAGGGTAAAACTATAATTTTACCATTACAGTACATAAACGAGATTTCTCAGAGGCAAAACATAGGTCAAATGATCTGAAGAAGATAAAAAGTGTGTTGGTTCAGTAAGAAAAGGGTTATTATGCAATCCAAGAATTAAATGACATTCTACAACCCTAAAATAGACCCGCTTAATTCAACAAGGTTCTAGTCAGGATAAAAATTAACTAAACCCTCTAAAATTCATGGAAAAATATCCCGTAGGGTTTAGAACCTTCAATTTGACCTTTGGAACCTATTTTGACCTAGATTGGAGTCATAGCTCAGTATTTAACCTAATTTAGGTTTTTATGCAAAATATCTAGTCAAACGTGGTCAAACCTAAAATTAAACTTCACCATTGGATTCCTTAGGTCTAAATTAGGTTTGTACCAAAATTTGGGCCTAAGGGAAGGTCATTTTGACCTACTTTGCAAAATGATCCACCCAATTACATTCTGGCCCCTAGCTTTTGAAAACCTTGCACAGAGCCCCCTAACTTCCTCACCACCCTTACATTCAGGACCCTCTGCCATTACAGCAGAGGAATCCCACTTTGGCAAGGATTTGAGGAGGATATCTCCTTGAATCCTCAGAGATCTCCCAGATTTGGAAGGAAGATTCTTTGAGGATTTCTCCATCGTCTGAACAAGACCTCCAGACCTGATTTATACCAAATCTCTCATGCGAGCACTCGAGATATTTGGGTGTCTTGAGCACCTTCCTTCTCCGGTGAACCCTTTGCGTTGGAAGGCTTGCCTTCCAAGCACAAAGGGCTCGGCCAGCGGCTATAAAAGGACCCCCAATCCTTGACGCATCTTCCAAGCTTGATTTGGACGCAGATACCCTCTCAATTTCCTCCTTCCTCATCTCCGGTCAAACGCCCGCAAGCTCCAGCAATCTTTCCTCCCTCCTCTCTTCGCTCTGCCACCATACCAGTGGCAGAGTTAGCTTCGTCTTGTTCCTCCGCATTGCACCGCACCAGTGCACACCTCTCCGACCTCCTCCTTGTCGTCGTCATCCTTACCTCAGGGCTTTCTTCCCCGACGATGGCACGTATGCGCCTCTCGTCTCCTCTGCCTCCACTTCGTCCTAATACCCGCAGATAAGTTCCTCTCCTCCCTCTCTTCATTTTCCTTCATTTAATTTCATAAATAGCCCCTCAACTGCCACTGTCCACCTTCGTCTCCCTCATCTCCGGCTGACCATCGGTGAGGCACATCCACCACTCCGCACCTCCACACGCCTCTCAAGACACCTCATCACCTCTACCATCACCCACTGATCACCTTCTGCTCATCCACTGACCGCCATCACCTCCCTAAACGACCACCGAACTCACGCACCTTCATGGTCATAGTCTGACCTAGGCATGCACGCCTAAGCTGTTTTGCACCACGCCAACCCCTGCCTCACCTTCGTTGTGACACGACGAAGCTTTCCCCGTTGTTTCACAGGGCCGCAAGGCCGTCTTTGTGTCGCACAGGTTTGAGCCCCCTTCCGCCATTAACATTGAAGCAAGCTTGCTTGCTAAGAGCTCCAGGCCGCGCGCTCCAGGCATAAGGGCTCCAGGCGATGTTTGTCGAGTGTGTGAACGTAACTAGCTTGAGAGCAGACTTCGTGAGGCTCCTAGCTGCTCCAATTGAGTGGACTTCTCTCCTACGGGTGCCAGCAGAAGCGGGTGGGACATTTAGTCCCACCTCGTGAACTCAGAAATGCGATGAGTGACTTATATTGATTTTGTGTTTTCTGTTGGTCGCCTCAAGTGACACGGGGTGAGGTCCCTTACCCTCACAAGCTTACGCCTTGTCCGCGACCCCTGCCGTTGCGGACCTGGCACCCGACCCGACTACCTAGCACTCCTCGCGCACAACACCACACCAGTGCGCCTGGACCTGGGCACGTGAAACTCGACCCAATTACTCGGCTCTAGGAGAGCATACCTAAGAGCAAAATAGAGAGAGAGACACGGGGAGGGGTAGGGGTAGGTTTTGCTCCGTTGTGCTATGCACGAAAGGAAGAAGAATTTGAAGGTAGAAGAAGAGAAAGCTAAGAAGGAAGAAGAGGAGCGACTGAAGAAGAAGACCAAGTGTAGAAGAGGAAGAAAGGAAGAAGAAGGAGGCAGCTGCTGAAGGCAGGACTTGAAGGTAAAGGAAGCCAAATCTAAGGAGGGACTTAGCAGTAGAGGAAGAAGAAGGAAGAAGGAGAAGCCAAAGAAGGCAAAAGATAAAGAAGAAAAGAAGAAAGTGCGGCCAAGCAGAGACAGAAGAAGTAGATAAGGAAAGACAAAGAAGAAAAGAAGAAAGAAGACTGAAGGCAGAAGAAGCATAGCCGCAGAGAAAGAGAAAGAAGAGAGAAAGAGAAGGACAAGTCGTGCACTGTAGCAGAAACTTTTAAGACATCTGATTTTACATCAGACGTCCACTTTTTGAGCTTATCTCTACATTGACATTATTTTTACTTCTCAATTTTGTTTGGATTGGTTATTTCCTTTTATTAAATTGAGAGTTGTACTCTTAAGTTTTTAAATACCCAATTGCTCCCTGTGTTCGACCTCGGATACCTTGATTTTCGAGTAATAAATTCTCATTTGTTTTCGTGGCTATTTCATTTTTACTGCAACGAACATCTTTTAAAAACACGATCTCGCCTCGTCAACACATCTCCTCGATTTTTGTCTCCTAGGATATTTACATATCCTACCGAAGGCATGTAAGCACCCTACTGGTTCAGATACCATGGGCGGCATTATCACGAAATGTCAATTGCCAGGGTCTGGATTTAGCTATAGAATGCCATGGGCGGGATTATCTTGAAATCTCGAAAGCCAGGGTTCTGGGGGTTGCTATGGGCAGTGCTATCACGAAGCATTGATTATCAGGGACCTTTGAGGATTGATGATGAGGATGAGGAATCTGATACAGACCGTATTAAGAAGCCAATCCGAAGCTAGAAATAAAAAGAAAAGAGAGAGAAAACTCTCCAAAAAAATAAATCCTCTGTCTTTCTCTTACGAAAAAATGCACTGCAAACTGAACCGATGCTAAAATATGTCTCAAGCACGGGTGCTTTAACCGTAGAGTCCAACGAACCTTAGGATAGTTCCTGCAAGCCTTAAAAACCATCATGGAGGATCGAGGCTAGAGCTGGTTAGGTCTGGATCTTGGTTGGTACTTGAGTACCTCTAGACCTTCTGTCGGCATTCTAACCTAATCAAAAAGAAAAATAAAAAGCACTCATCATAATATGCGAAAGAAACTCATGGTCTAAAACAGAAGTTAAAACCTTAAAATTTTGCTAAGCGACTAGCAAAAGCTAGGCATGGGGGTATGATGGGAACACCATCATGAGCCCGAACTAGCTCATTTTGCCCTAGAAAAGAGAACAAAAGCTCCTACATAGCCAAGTGAAGGACCTAACTCAAGGAATAATTGGTTTGAATGAAAAGCAAGAAACAAAGGGTAAAACTGCAATTTTACCATTGCAGTGCAACAACGGGATTTCTCAAGGTCTAAAAATAGGTCAATTGGTCTTAACAAGAAAAAAAGTGGGTTGGTTCAATCAGAAAAGGGTTAATGTGAAATCTGGGAATTAAATGACTTCTTGTAACCTTAAAACAGACCCACTTAATTTAACAAGGTTCTGGTAGGATAAAATTCAACTAAACCCTCTAAAATTCATGGAAAAATATCCGCTAGGGTTTAGAACCTTCAATTTGGCCTTTAGAACTTATTTTGACCTAAATAGGGGTCCTAGTCAAATATTTACCCTAAATTGGGTTTTTGTGTAAAATGCCTAATCAAAGATGGTAAAACCTAAAATACAACTTCACCATTGGATTCCTTAGGTCTAAATTAGGTTTATACCAAAACTTGGACCTAAGGGGAGTTCACCTTGACCTACTTTGCAAAATAGTCCAACCCAATTACATTTATGCCCCTAACTTTTGAAAACCCTTGCAGACACCCCCTAGCTTCCTTGTCGTTCTTTGAAATTAAGTCCCTCTGCCATTACAACGGAAGAATCCTACTCTAGCGAGGATTCAAGGGGGATATCTCCTTGATTCCTCAAAGAATCCCTCTCAAATTTGAAAGGGATATTCTCTGAGGAATTCCCGTTCGTATGAACCCAATTATGAGCTCTGATTTTCACCCAATCTCTCATGTGAATGCATGAGAGATTTGGGTATCTCTTGACCTTCTAGGTCTGGCGAGGTTGCCGTGCTTGGAAGCTTGCCTTCCATGCACAAGGCCCTCTGCTTGCGACTATAAAAGAGACCCCAGATCCTCCTTGTCAATTCAAGCTTGTTTTAGCTTGAGATTACCCCCAAATCTTCCTCCTTTCCCCTTCGGCCAAAAGCCCAACAAGCTCCAGCGACTCCTCGTCGCTCTACCACCATACCAGTGGCAGAGTTGCCTCCTCCTCCTTTGTTCACGCCGCGCCACACCAGCACCCGCGCCTATCTCTCTCTCATTGTCGTCGCCTCTCTCTCTCTCTGGGTCTTCGTCTCCGGTGATGGCACATATGAGTCATTCGCCTCTTCTGCTCCCCCTTCGTCCAGCACCTTACAGATAAGTCCCCTTCCTCTACTCTTTCTTTTTCCCATATCTATTTCTAATTTCACGCCCCGACAACCACAGACCACCACCATCTTCTCCACCTCCGACAGGCCACCGGCGAGGTACATCCACCACTCCACGCACCCACCCACCTCGCCAATCACCGCAAAAGCATCGCCTCATCAAACTGATCATTTTCCCTCTCTCCATTAATCACCACAACCTTCACTTACTCCCCCCGAACACACCCAACTCCATGGCCACAAAACGACCTAGGCACCCACGCCCAGGCCGCTAGCACCACACCAACACCTGGGCCACCTTCGTTGTGTCACGGCAAAGCCTTCTGAGTAATTTGACAAGGCTGTGAGGCCGTATTCGTGTCGACAAGTACAGGTGCCCTGCTAACCATTAAAGCGAGCTTGAAGAAGCTTGCTAGCATCAGTTTCACCTCCAGGTGCCAGGAATCCAGGTCCCAGACATGCAGTTTCTCTTCGTGAATAGCTTCAACCCATCAATTGAAAGTCAAAGCTCTGTAGCCTCAGCAATCAAGTGAAGGCCTACTGCGGGCGTGCGTGAGAAGTTGGTGGGTCATTTAGTCCCACCTCAGAAGTCTATGAGCAAGAGACGCGGGATAAATTGAAATAGTGTCAGGGGCTTAATGCCTCCTGACATGGAGTGAGGTCCCACTCACCTTTCACACCTCGTCTGCGCCCCATGCTCCACGGACCTGGCATACTACCTGCGCACTCCTCGTCCACCACATATGCCAGTGGGCCTGATCATAGATGCACTGACCCGACCCATTTACCCAAGAAAGGCTTTGGGAGAGCGAGCCTAAGAGAGAAGAAAGAGAGGAGAGTTCGCAGGGAGGGTAGGGGTTAGGTTTTGCTCTCCAAGGAAGAAGAGGGCAAAGCCAAGGAAGAAGAAGAAAGAAGGAAGCCATAGCAGTAGATAAGGGTGAAGTCGCAAGGGAAGAAGAAGGAAGAAGGAAGGAGAAGGAAGCCTCAACAGAAAAGCAAAGGAAGAAGAAGGCTTGGATGAAGTCAGAAGTAGAGAAAGAGAAAGAGAAAGAGAAAGAGAAAGAAGAAAGAAGGAAGAAGCCAAGGCCAACAATCAGAGGAAAGAAAGAGACAGAAGAAGAAAAGAGATGAATCAGAGAATAAGAAGAATCAGAGAAGGAAGAAGGAAGAAGAAGAAACTCAAGATAGAGAAAAACAAGAAGAGAGATTTAACGAGCACTATCTAATTTTTACATCCATCTTTATATTTTTTGAGCTTCTATATACATTGAAACCATTTTTCTTGCTTCATAATTTTGATTGATCATTACATTTTATAAAGTTGAAAGTTGTGTTCTTAGTTTTTAAATCCCAATTTGCTCCCTGTGTTCGACCTCAGATTCATATTTTTCTAGTAATAAACTTTCATTTGTTTTCAAAGCAATTTTGGCTATACTATGATGCAATTATTATAAACCCAATTTTGCCTTGTAAACAGGCGCGCTCCCCATACAAGCTCAGGGGAAGGACAGTCGATGGTGGTCAGAGATCCAAGGAAGAGAAGGTAGCAGCCATCTTGAATGTTGAGAAGAGGGCAGGAAGCAGCAGGGAGTTAAATGATTTAGGGGATGAAAGTTATCACATGGAATGTGTGTGGGTTGCATGACGACGTGAGGAGAGCTTCCTTGGCTCGATACCTTTGTGAGTGAGAAGTAAATTGCGCATTACTGCAGGAAACACACATAGAAGGAGGAGAAGATTCTTTGTGGCAGTCACTTCTCTAAGGTGGCCAGGCTGATATCAGGGTTGTGGATGAACAGGGTAGGTCTGGAGGGATGGCTGTGTGGTGGAAGACCTCCATATTGGTCCTGAAAGAAGTCTAGAGGGGTCAATTTCAGGTTTCGTGAAAGTTCCAATCGATGGGGGATGATCAAGACTTGATCATTTCTTATATCTATGGCCCATGTGTATTTCATTTGATGAATAATTTGTGGCATGAGATGTGTCAGATGGCGGGTAGAATAAAAGGAATATCATGGCTTGTGGGTGGAGACTTTAATTGTGTCTTGGCTGAGAATGACAGAGGGATCACAAGGGTGGATTTAGCCTCCCTTGGTTTCCAACTGGTTGTGTTAGAGCTAGGACTAAATGAATATCCAACAGCAAGAGTTGAATTTACTTGGAGAAGTGGTAATGGGCTAGTCTCAAAACTGGATAGGGTCTTTGGAAGTGTGGAGTTGATGGAGAGATTCCAACTCTCTTATATGATAGGAATGGCTATACCATTCTCGGACCATACCCCTTTGCTTTGGGACAGTGGGGAGGGCTACTGGTGGGAGCAAAAGCAGCTCGGAGGCTTTGCAACTTGTCGATTGGCAATGAAATTGAGGGATTTAAGGTCTATGTTGAAGGAGTACAGGTAGACAGTCGAGATAGTGAGAAATCAGAGGAGGATTGAAGATCTATCAATGTTGCGTTTGCTAGACGAAAGAGAAAGTGATGGACAATTGACGGATGAAGAAATGGGGCAGAGAAATTTTTGGCAAGGGGTAGTCCACACTGAGGACTTGCAAGAGAAGTTAACTGGAGAGAAAAATCAAGGCAGTTGTGGTTGAAGGAGGGTGATGCAAACATGAAGTATTTTCATATGGCAGTGAGTGCTAGAAGGAGGGTGAACCTCATATCTTCTTTGAAGAAAGATGATCTTATACTAACTTCTTCTGATGATATTCAAAGGGAGGTAGTCAGATACTTCAAGGAAACCACCAGATCAGCAGAGAGGGGAGGGTGGAGGCTGGCAGCATCAAATCTACCTTGGGTAGGAGAACTGGCTACAGATAAGTTGACGGAAACCATCACAGATTAGGAAGTGGTGGAGGCTATGGCCGGTTTGAATGCTGAAGGATCTCCAGGACCGGATGGGTCCCAAGTTTTTTTCTACAAGGAATTTTGGCATGTGGTCAAAAGGGATGCGATGGATATCATCAAAGAATTCCAATGTGTAAATTTAGGTATGGAGAGAATTAATAAGTCGTACCTGTTCTTATTACCAAAGAATAATGGGGCAGAGAGATTGTCAGATTTCAGACCTATCGCACTTTCAAATTCGATCAACTTAATAATCAATAAAGTGTTGGCTAATCGATTGAAAGGAGTCCTATTATATTTAATTAGCCCAGTGCAATCAGCCTTCCTTCCCAATAGGTCGTTACAGGAGTCCTTCATTGTGGCACAAGAGATGGTGGCGCGATGGCGCAGAAGAAAGAGTAAAGATTACATGTGGAAGGTGGACTTTAGCAAAGCATATGACTCAGTTGTGTGGTCCTACCTATGGGAGATTTTTAGCAGAGGCTTCTCATCACTCTAGATTTAGTGGATGAAAAGGTGTATCGTTACTTCCTCCTTTTCACCTTTGATTAATGGAAGGCCATGTGGGGCGTGGATACAGCCCCGATGTGGAGTGCGACAAGGGTGCCCCCTGGATCCTCTAATTTTCAATCTAGCTATGGACATGTTGGCTCAATTCTCCTATAAGTTGGCCAGTGCAGGTTTGGTGAGGAGCTATTCCATGTCCAACTCTAGGGCATTGGCGCCAATTCTGCAGTACGCTGACGACATGGTGTTCTTCGTAGAAGGAGGGAGAAGTGAGGCGGAGTCCCTTTTCACAATGATAAATATCTTTGGGGAGATTTTAGGCCTTAGGTTAAATGGTGTGAAATCATCTTTGGTTTGTTTTGATATGTTAGGTCAAGAGAGTGAAGCAATTTCAACCATCTTACACACTCCCATAACCACATTGCCAATAAGGTACTTAGGCCTGCCCCTAAGAGATGGTAAATTGAAGAAGAGTGTTTGGGCCATCCTATTTGAAAAAGTGAATGCTAAATTGGGGAGTTGGAGCAACAGATTTTTATCCAAGGGAGGAAGATTGATTCTCCTCAACTCGATTATCACCTTAATCCCCGTTTTCTTCTTCTCTGTGTTCAGATCTCCAAAGGCAGTCTGGAAGAGATTGGATGTGATGAGGAAGCGCTTCTTCTGGAAAGGTGCGAAGGCTGAAGGTAGATTCTTGCATCTGATGAAGTGGCAGCACTTGTGTAGGCCTTGCTCATAGGGAGGGATGGGGATCTGGTCTCTCAAAGAGTTTAATGACACCCTGCTACTGAAATAGGCAGTGAAAATGACAATGGATGATGGGAAGGTGTGGCTGCAGGTGATCAAGGAGGCTCACGGCTCCTCGCAGGTGTAGCTTTGGACAACCTCTCCTCAACACCCCTCACTATTTTGGAAGTTAGTGTGGAAAGTAGTACAAGAAAATTGGGCTGACTTCGCTCATGTTTTGGGAGATGGAAGACATTTCTCCTTCTGGACAGACAGGTGGTCAAATTTGGGCAGACTAAGTGAGCTATATCCATGGGCGTTTGCAGCAGCTCCGAACTGCAGGGCCTCAGTCAATGACTGCTGGGACAATGAGAGAGGTAGATGGAACATTGCAAGTGCTGGTGTGTGTGAGGGAGGTAGAACGCAGGCTGAGCAGAAGCGGCTATTGGCATATCTAGAAGACTTCCAGCTGGTGGGCGAGGCGGATTGCTTCAGATGGAAACATGGCTTGTTCACCTCGGCAAAGGCTTACAAAAGGTTGATGGGTTCCATGAACATTGACCCTTCAAGGGAGGACAGGGATTGCACCAAAATATGGACTTTGAAGATTCCTTTAAAAATCAAGATTTTCTTGTGGTAATGTCGACGTGATGGACTTATTACTAGGGAAATTAGATCTAGAAGGTTGGGAACTCCTACTCAAACTTGCCCCTTGTGTGACTTCCATATGGATAATAGGATGCATTTATTTTCATCATGCCTAGTGACAGATCAAATTTGGAGGGGCGTTTGTGGGGAAGCTTTACCCATAAGGGATGATCTATGGAGAAGTCTCTTGACGAAAAGAGAGTTGCAGGTGAAGATGGCTGGTGTTATGTGGTGTGTGTGGCGTGCTCGTAATGAATGTTTGTTTAGAGGGGGCTCAATAAATGTAGGGAACATTCTTAGGGAGTGTTGGGGATTTGTAAAGGAGTGGAGTGATTCCTTATAATTCTTTTTAAAGATTCATAAATAAAATGTTCCTGGTGTGCTATCATCATTGATAGCACTCGTCTTTTCAAAAAAAATGGGATGAATCAGATTCAAGTTCAGAAGAAGAAGAAACTTCTGGAGAAGAAGCTCTTCTCGGACTAATGACATTAGAAGATGGGGTAGCCTCTTTTTCACAAGATGAGTTATTAGAAACATTTTTTGAGATGCATGACATAGCTAAGTCATTAAAAATAGAAAAAAAAACCTAACTAAAGCATTAGGAGAAGAGAGAACACACAAAAATATACTTACACAACAAAACAAAGAATTATCTATTGCAATTATGTCATCAAAATTGTAGATGGAAAATTTTAAGGTAGATATCGATAAATTGAAAGAGAACTTTGCTAGTCTCTTAAATGATCTAACTAAATTCACAAATGGAAGTAGAAACTTGAATAAATTATTAGAAACAAAAACCCAGGGCACCACAAAATTTGAGTTAGGCTATATACTGAAATCGGTTGGTGTGACGACCGGGTTTTGGTTTTGTTATAACGTTGTAGTAAAGCCGGTTATTACCAACATTTCAAATATATAAATTTTTTACTCGGAAAATAAAAGAGTTCCCGAGGTCGAACTCAGGGAGCAAGTTGTATTCTAGAGATATACATGTTTCTTTTACAAAATAAAGAAAGAGAGAGGGAAAGAATTTGTTGTTCTCTTTGTTTTCTCCTCGTGATGCTTTTCTTTCTTTCTTCAGATCTCCTTCTTCTTCTTCTTTGTTCTGCAGCAGAGGTGATGCTCCTCTTTCTTTCTTCAGATCTCCTTCTTCTTCTTCCTTGGTTTCTGTCTTGGCCTCTCTTCTTCTTTTTCTGCAGTCTCTTCTGTGAAGGTTTCTTCTTCCTTGGCTCTGCTGTACTTCTTCTCTGCAGCCTTTGCTCAGCCTCTTCTTTAGAGTTTCTTCTTGTTTTTCCTCCTTGCGGCTAAGTGTCAGCTTCTTCTTTTCTTTTTCAGCCAGGGACGTCACGCGAAGCTTTCTTCCTTAGCTGCTTCAGGCCGTCGTCTGATTTCCAAATCAGACGACTTAACTACCTGTTACTACAGTTAGCTTCCTTCTTCCGCGGGTCTTCTTCTTCGCCTGTGCCTGCACACTTCAGAGCTTTTCGTCAGAGGCAAAACCTACTCTACCCTCGCCCCCCCGCGTCTCTCTCTCTCTCTGAAACCACTCTTGGGAAAGCTCTCCCAGAGCTACCGGGTAAGCGGGTTCGGGTCAGGCCCGGGTCCAGGCCCACCGGCGTGCGTGGTGGGCGAGGAGTGCAAGTCAGTCTTGAGTCGGGTCGGGTCGGTTCGGGTCAGGTCCGCGGGGCGTGAGCGCGGACGAGACCGGGTAACCGGGCGGGTGAAGGGGACCTCACCCCGTGTGCTAAGGCAGTAAGCGTTCAGCACTTTTGCATCTTATGTCGCTGTGGCTCTTCAGGCGTTTCCGAGGTGGGACTAAATGGCCCACCTCAATTGCGCGCCCGCAGCGAGGAATTCAGCAGGAGATGGCGGCGTCGCGCGAAGCTTTCTTCCTTAGCTGCGAACCTGGTGTTTTGCCAAACTCCTCGCAAGGCCTGGGAGTGAATCTGGGCTTGGCGCTGAGCGTGGCGCGCCTGTAGCTGCAGGCGGAAACAGTTCCTCCTGCGCGTCAATGGCGGCGGAGGTCGGGTGACCTGTTCACAAGAAAACGGCCTCTCGGCCTAATCAGAGAGTGCCAGGAGCTTCGCCAGGGTGCGGCGAAGCTCGTGTGGGTGGTGGCGAGGCGCGGGGCGGCGTGCGAGGGCTGCCCTAGGTCGGACTGTGGGTCGGAGGATGGGTCTGTTCGGTGGAGTTGCAGAGGGTTATGTGGGGGGAGTGGCAGGGCGGAGGTTGATCAGGGTGAGGAGGCGGAGGTCCTGCGGTGGTCGGCGAGCCGTGTGGGTCGTTGAGGTGATGGGAGCGGCTCGCCGGAGGGTGGTCGGAGGCGAAGGGGGGTGAAGGTGGTCAGGGTCGGTCGAGGGCTTAATTGAATAAATTGAAAGCGGGGAAAGAAAGAGGAGAAGAAGGGGAGTAGTTCTAACTTACTTGCAGGGACGAAGGGGGAGGAACAGGGCGACAGTCGTATCGACTGTCGCCGGAGAAGACGATGCCCAGTGGGGGGAGGACGGCGGTGACGACGGGGCAGAGGCAGCGCGCGCCGGTATTGCGCGACGCGGGAAGAGCAGGGGAAGAAGTCTCTGCTGCTGGTATTGCGGCAGAGCGAAGAGGAGGAGGAGGAAGAACCGCCGGAGCTGGTGGGCGTCTGCCAGAGTGAGAAGAGAGGAAAGTTGGGGGTTTTCTCCGTCAGATCCAAGCTGCCCTGGTCGGTGGAGCAACGGGGGGTATTTATAGGGATCAAACAGGGAGGAAGGCGGAGGGAGACGACGTGTCTCCCTCACCGGAGGATGGTCGGAAACAGGAACCCATACCGTCCGTGCGTTCGCACGGCCGGTATGGTGGGTTACAACGACCAGGGGGGTGTCCCTGCGACGGCTGACGACGCAGGGCACCCCCGGTTTACTTGCCAGGTCCCTCACCTCACCCTGCGCGGCGCCATGCTCCGCGCAAGGTCGCCGGAGCATGGTGCTGGCAGGTTTTGCAGGAGGGACCTGATTGCAAATAACGAAGGAGAGTTAGGGGCCAAAATGCGAGGGTTCAAAAGTTGAGGGCCAAAGAGTAAATATATGAGGACCAAAGTGTAAAGTCGGTCAAGGAGGTTTCTTCTTAGGCTCAAGTTTTTATACATGACTAATTAGGACCTAAGAAATCTGATGGTGAATTTCATTTTCATATTAAACCTTGTTTGACCGGTCAATTTGCGCAAAAACCCAAATTAAGTTATTAATTGGGCATGGTTCTCGATGTAGGTCAAAATGGGTTCTGAAGGCCAAATTGAAGGTTCTAAACCCTAGAGATTATTTTTCTATGAATTTTAGAGGGTTTATTCTATTTTTACTTTGCCTCGAACCTCGTGAATTGCAGTGGGTTGTTTTAGGGTTACAGATTATCATTTAGTTTCTTGGAAGTGCTGTAGCCCTTGCTAGATCATCTCATCCCACTTTTATTCTTATTAAGCTGCTTTGACCTATGTTTGGGCCCTGAATTGCCCTGTATGCAGATTATACTGGTAAAATTGCATTTTTACCCCTTATGACTTGTTTTCTTCTCAAACTCAGAATTCTCTGAGTTAAGCCTTTCCTTGAGATATGTAGGAGCTTTTATCCTTTGTATTAGGTCAAAATGAGCTAGTTATGGCTCATGATGAGGTTCTCATCATACCCCCATGCCTAGCTTTTGCTAGTCCCTTAGCAAAAACTTAAGGTTTCAACCCTTGTTCTAGACCATGAAGTTTTTAATAGTTTTAGATAAGTGCCTTTTTTATTTGAGCATAGATTAGGTTAGAATGCTGACCATAGGCCTAAAAGGTACTCTAGTACCAATCAAGATCCAAATTTGTCTAGCCTTAGCCTCAGTCTTTTAGCAAAGGTTTTTAAGGCCCACAAGAACTAACCTAAGGTTTATTGGACTTCGTGGTTAAAGCACCCGTGCTTGAAATGATTTTAGCCCTGGCTCAGTTCGCAGTGCGTTTTGTAAGAGAGAGATAGAAAGTTTTTCTGTTTGGAGAGTTTTCTCTCTCTTTTTCTTTTTAGTTCTAGCCTAGGATTGGCTTTTCAACACGGTCTGTATCAGATTCCTTACTCCCATCATCAATCCTCAAGGGTTCCTGGCGATCGATGCTTCGAGATAGCACCGCCCATGGCAACCCCCGGAACCCTGGCTATTGAGATTTCGAGATAATCCCATCCATGGTATTCCGTGGCCGAATCTAGACCCTGGCAATTGACACTTCGAGATAATGCCATCCATGGAATCTGAACCAGCAGAGTGCTTACATGCCCCCCAGTAGGATATGTAAATATCCTAAGAGACAAGCACCGAGGAGATGATATTTTGTTACGCATCTTCGAGGGGATTTCCCGCCTCTCTGCGCTGGGAACTCGTCCAAATCAACTTGTGTTGATCGGCCGCTCCTATTCTAGGTGTTCTTTTCAGATTTTTGCGACGCTTCTGCGTGATTCTGATTTTTACGCTTACTGAACCAGGCTGTGTGTGAGATTAGGGTGCTTAGGTTACTGAGTCCCGTAAACCAAAAATTAGTTAACGAGGCCGAATACTCCCTAAGCCTTAGACCTAATACTTCAGCTTTTCATTTTCCTCAACCTCTTGAGGAGTGTCCAGATCTTAATGGGTACTACGAGTCTATTCAAGAATGCCTAAGGTTTGCATTCTTACTAATCTCATTGTGCACTTTTCAGTTATTTTCTTGAATGAGGTCTAGAACTTAGGTTAATTCCTTAGTTCCTTACTAATGACTATCACTTTTTCTCATAATTTTGTGCTCCTTTTTCATTTTGTTTCTTTTCTCCTTCACAAAATTTTCCTTCTCCTCTTTTCCTCTTATTCTTTTTCGAAAATTTTTTTTATTTTTATGGTATTTTTGGCATATGTGAATTTTTTGTTTGAAACCTTTTCTTACAAGTTTTTGCACTTTCATACCCCCCCATGCCTAAGATTTGCAATGTCCTCATTGTAACCTAGGGGTTTTTATTCAACTAAGTTCATACATTAGGATAGCTGTTTTGATGAGTGAATGGGTCGGGGTGACTGTTGCGGACGATTTCTAATCTCAGATGCAAGCACCTGAGGTGGAGTCGGCTGTCCTAAAGTGTGAACTTCAAGTGCAAAAAGCTGTCAGAACAAGTTTCAGGTTTTCAAAGAGAATGACGGGCTGCCTCCCGTTGAGCGCTAAATTTGATGCCTTCAGCCAAGCGGGAAATGCGATGGAGAGGGGATGGTCAAATCAGCAGAGTTTTGTAAGACAAGCACCTTGATTAAGAGCCTGGTTGGTCCAACCAGGTGCTTGTTCAGATCAACAGGCTGATGATGCAGCCCAAACCCAATCAATCTGGTGGGTTGATAGATGTGGATGAAAAAGTGTGGAACCCACCATAAACTATGAAGCTCAGATGGATGTGGAAGTGTAAACGCAGGGTTTGGCTGAGCCGAATCAGCCTGGTCAGAGTAGGGACCCGTAGGATAATCAGTGGTTGATGCAGGAACCCTACAGGGGTGATCAGAGAATGATAGAGCATGGTATGTAGTCTGATCAATGTTCGGAACCCGATGTGGAAATGCAATCGGCTCGGTGAGAGGTGAATCTGAATAGAAATTGACTCCGGTTGCGGGTCGGGGTTTGGAAGAGGTTTTGATCCGTTCTGTGTGTGCGGATGAGGTGGCCATTGTGTACGAGGGCTCTTCTAGAGACGGATGATAGGTGGTTTCCTGTAGAGAGTCCTCTGGGTAACTATCAAATGCCGGAAGAGTGTCTGTAGGATGAAAGAAATCGGATTCGAGAAAAAATTTGGATTCTGGGTTACAATCACTCTTGGCATTTTCTGTTTTTGGTTCCTGAGGATCGAAAAGGAATGATTCTGTGTTATCAGTGATCTCGGGAATCAGGACCTCAGAGTCGGAGTTAGAGTCATGAGAACTGAGGTCGTAGATAGGCCTGGCGTGTTCAGGAAGGGGAATCTCTCCGCAATTATAGTCAGATTTGAAATTGTCGGAGAGTTGGCGAAAATGAGATTCATGATCATGAATTCCACCACAACAAAAATCATCAGATGTGGAATCAGCAGCCTGACTTGGTTCTAGCCTATATGTCAATTCTGGGCTCAAAAAGATGTTCTGTTCAAGCTCTAAGCTGGTAGGATAGACCCCATTAAAACCTTGCTCATCCAACTCAGTTTCTGTATCATAAATTGGCATGTTTTCTGAAAAATCGATCAGATTTCCTGAGGATGTTGGAGAGGGATATTCATTAAATAGAGGCCCGGAATCATATTCTGTAAAAATTTGATCTTTCTCATAAAGGGCCTCATAATCTTCCCAATAAGTTTCAGATCTAGGTTCTAGGCTTAGGATGTGGGTAGAATTATTAGAACCTAATTCCGAATAACCTTCGAGGGTCACCTTATCAAAACAAGGGGTGGAATTTATACCCTCCAGAGGTTCAATTCTAATCTTGTTATTGCAGGAGTCTTGGAGTTCTAAGCTTGGTGATTCATGGCCTAGGGTTGGCTCAGCATTGTGTTCTCCTGCAATATCCCAACCTAATTCAACATTGTCTTCTATCTGGGTTGGGATTTTACAACCACTTTGTGCCTCAATCCCGAGATCTGGGAAACTGAATTGTTCCTTAATACTGTTCCAAGATGGTTCATCCTCTGTTTCTGGTATATACGGGTATTTCTGGTTGATAATTTGTTCTACAGATTTCATCATTTCTACCCGTTTTATAAGGGCATCTTGGTGTTGTTCCCAAAGTACAGGATTTGTCAAGCATTGAAGGTATTCAGATTGGTGTAATTTTTCCATCTCAATGTATCCTGTCATGAGCATATCTCGGGTTGATCCTTTTGAAATTTCAGTCAATAGAATTTGGGCACAGTTTATGATGAAGGCTGTGGTTGTTGGGACATCAACCTGAATATCTCCTATTGGTGTTGAGGTTTTTTCTTCTTTTTCATAGAATTTTATGGCATCCTCGATCATTTTATCTTTCATAGATCTCCGATATTCAGGTTTCTTGAATGGTAGTCTTAGGTGGTTTGGCTGCATATTTGGATTAGGTGGTGGAATCAAGATGTGGAATTAAAGGCTTCGATGTAGACTCATGTTGTGCCAAGATGGAAGAAGGGAGTATCAGAGGAAAGATTAATGTGGTGGTGCTGCATAAACAAGGGAACTGAGGCCTAACCTCAGGGCAAGTGAATTCGTAAAGGAGGATTCAAGGACCTCCTTCCAAGCATATACTGAAGGATGTGATGAGATTAAAAGGTGCTGGACTCAATCAAGACACCCAAAAAATGGGTTGGGTGACTATAGAGGTGCAGGGCAGATGGACCCCTTGATCAGAAAGATCGTCCACCTGGGAATTACCTGGGCAGCCAGAGAGGGAGAGTCCCGCGAAGACCCCTACACGGTAGAGCGTCCCCACGGGTTACAGGGTTTCCCCCACCCGACCTCTCTTGTCACTGCGGTTCCAGGGAGACCAGAATGGGGATCTTGACCTCTTAAGTCTACCAATTTTAAGATCAGGGTGCTTAAGGTTTCACTTGAACTTTAGTCTTTTTAAGTGCAAAGAGTGACCTAATTTAAGGTTGGTTAACCCAAAGGGGTCAACTTTACCTCTTGTTTTCTTTGAGAGCTTTTTGGGTCCTTTCTTTTAGGGTCCAAGTGTTTAAAGAGAGAGCCAATTGTTTAGGATTTTTCTTGTTAATTATTTTCAATCAATGGCTTGGGCACACCTCTTTTGGATTTCCTCAATTCTTGATTAAGGGGTGTGTCTCTATTGAAATCCTAATGTTTGACCTTATGTTGGCTCTACTTGGTCCATTTAATTCTTTGTTGGGCAATTAGGGCTCAAGCAAGAATGTGTTAGCCCTTAAATACCCTTAATAGTGTGCAGGAGTGATGAGTTGAAAACATGCAACTCTTTATGGTTACTAAGTATGGAAGACAGGTTAGCCTTATATTGCTTTTTCTTTTCTTTTCTTCCTCTTTAGAGTTTAGGGGTTAATAGTGAGAGGAAAAATTTACCTGTCTTCGGAGTGGTTGTCGTGTGGTTGCTTGTCTTCTTGAGTTCCTGTAGCTGCACAAAAGAGAGGAGATTATCAGAAATTAAAAGAAACAGGAATGTTTACCTCTAGAATAGCCGTTGCTCCCCGGCAACGGCGCCAAAAATGAAATCGGTTGGTGTGACGACCGGGTTTTGGTTTTGTTATAACGTTGTAGTAAAGCCGGTTATTACCAACATTTCAAATATATAAATTTTTTACTCGGAAAATAAAAGAGTTCCCGAGGTCGAACTCAGGGAGCAAGTTGTATTCTAGAGATATACATGTTTCTTTTACAAAATAAAGAAAGAGAGAGGGAAAGAATTTGTTGTTCTCTTTGTTTTCTCCTCGTGATGCTTTTCTTTCTTTCTTCAGATCTCCTTCTTCTTCTTCTTTGTTCTGCAGCAGAGGTGATGCTCCTCTTTCTTTCTTCAGATCTCCTTCTTCTTCTTCCTTGGTTTCTGTCTTGGCCTCTCTTCTTCTTTTTCTGCAGTCTCTTCTGTGAAGGTTTCTTCTTCCTTGGCTCTGCTGTACTTCTTCTCTGCAGCCTTTGCTCAGCCTCTTCTTTAGAGTTTCTTCTTATTTTTCCTCCCTGCGGCTAAGTGTCAGCTTCTTCTTTTCTTTTTCAGCCAGGGACGTCACGCGAAGCTTTCTTCCTTAGCTGCTTCAGGCCGTCGTCTGATTTCCAAATCAGACGACTTAACTACCTGTTACTACAGTTAGCTTCCTTCTTCCGCGGGTCTTCTTCTTCGCCTGTGCCTGCACACTTCAGAGCTTTTCGTCAGAGGCAAAACCTACTCTACCCTCGCCCCCCCGCGTCTCTCTCTCTCTCTGAAACCACTCTTGGGAAAGCTCTCCCAGAGCTACAGGGTAAGCGGGTTCGGGTCAGGCCCGGGTCCAGGCCCACCGGCGTGCGTGGTGGGCGAGGAGTGCAAGTCAGTCTTGAGTCGGGTCGGGTCGGTTCGGGTCAGGTCCGCGGGGCGTGAGCGCGGACGAGACCGGGTAACCGGGCGGGTGAAGGGGACCTCACCCCGTGTGCTGAGGCAGTAAGCCTTCAGCACTTTTGCATCTTATGTCGCTGCGGCTCTTCAGGCGTTTCCGAGGTGGGACTAAATGGCCCACCTCAATTGCGCGCCCGCAGCGAGGAATTCAGCAGGAGATGGCGGCGTCGCGCGAAGCTTTCTTCCTTAGCTGCGAACCTGGTGTTTTGCCAAACTCCTCGCAAGGCCTGGGAGTGAATCTGGGCTTGGCGCTGAGCGTGGCGCGCCTGTAGCTGCAGGCGGAAACAGTTCCTCCTGCGCGTCAATGGCGGCGGAGGTCGGGTGACCTGTTCACAAGAAAACGGCCTCTCGGCCTAATCAGAGAGTGCCAGGAGCTTCGCCAGGGTGCGGCGAAGCTCGTGTGGGTGGTGGCGAGGCGCGGGGCGGCGTGCAAGGGCTGCCCTAGGTCGGACTGTGGGTCGGAGGATGGGTCTGTTCGGTGGAGTTGCAGAGGGTGATGTGGGGGGAGTGGCAGGGCGGAGGTTGATCAGGGTGAGGAGGCGGAGGTCCTGCGGTGGTCGGCGAGCCGTGTGGGTCGTTGAGGTGATGGGAGCGGCTCGCCGGAGGGTGGTCGGAGGCGAAGGGGGTGAAGGTGGTCAGGGTCGGTCGAGGGCTTAATTGAATAAATTGAAAGCGGGGAAAGAAAGAGGAGAAGAAGGGGAGTAGTTCTAACTTACTTGCAGGGACGAAGGGGGAGGAACAGGGCGACAGTCGTATCGACTGTCGCCGGAGAAGACGATGCCCAGTGGGGGGAGGACGGCGGTGACGACGGGGTAGAGGCAGCGCGCGCCGGTATTGTGCGACGCGGGAAGAGCAGGGGAAGAAGTCTCTGCTGCTGGTATTGCGGCAGAGCGAAGAGGAGGAGGAGGAAGAACCGCCGGAGCTGGTGGGCGTCTGCCGGAGTGAGAAGAGAGGAAAGTTGGGGGTTTTCTCCGTCAGATCCAAGCTGCCCTGGTCGGTGGAGCAACGGGGGGTATTTATAGGGATCAAACAGGGAGGAAGGCGGAGGGAGACGACGTGTCTCCCTCGCCGGAGGATGGTCGGAAACAGGAACCCATACCGTCCGTGCGTTCGCACGGCCGGTATGGTGGGTTACAACGACCAGGGGGGTGTCCCTGCGACGGCTGACGACGCAGGGCACCCCCGGTTTACTTGCCAGGTCCCTCACCTCACCCTGCGCGGCGCCATGCTCCGCGCAAGGTCGCCGGAGCATGGTGCTGGCAGGTTTTGCAGGAGGGACCTGATTGCAAAGAACGAAGGAGAGTTAGGGGCCAAAATGCGAGGGTTCAAAAGTTGAGGGCCAAAGAGTAAATATATGAGACCAAAGTGTAAAGTCGGTCAAGGAGGTTTCTTCTTAGGCTCAAATTTTTATACATGACTAATTAGGACCTAAGGAATCTGATGGTGAAATTCATTTTCATATTAAACCTTGTTTGACCGGTCAATTTGCGCAAAAACCCAAATTAAGTTATTAATTGGGCATGGTTCTCGATGTAGGTCAAAATGGGTTCTGAAGGCCAAATTGAAGGTTCTAAACCCTAGAGATTATTTTTCTATGAATTTTAGAGGGTTTATTCTATTTTTACTTTGCCTCGAACCTCATGAATTGCAGTGGGTTGTTTTAGGGTTACAGATTATCATTTAGTTTCTTGGAAGTGCTGTAGCCCTTGCTAGATCATCTCATCCCACTTTTATTCTTATTAAGCTGCTTTGACCTATGTTTGGGCCTTGAATTGCCCTGTATGCAGATTATACTGGTAAAATTGCATTTTTACCCCTTATGACTTGTTTTCTTCTCAAACTCAGAATTCTTTGAGTTAAGCCTTTCCTTGAGATATGTAGGAGCTTTTATCCTTTGTATTAGGTCAAAATGAGCTAGTTATGGCTCATGATGAGGTTCTCATCATATACCAAAAAATAATAATGAAGCATCTAGTTCTAGCCAGTTCAAAGGGAAAGGTAGCTTGGCAAAGTAGGTGATGCAAATAACCACCAAGGACCCAAACAAAAATGGGTACCAAAAAGTATTTTGCAATCTTGTTTTGTAGATTCTGTAGATTATAAGAGGTGGACTTTCCAACAAATCAATGAAACATTGAAGCCACTTTATCAAACAAAGCCTTACAATCACAAACCAATGACATGAAAGAGAAGAAAGAAGGTGGATAATGGACAACGGTTGTTCCAAGCACATGACCTGTGAGGAAGACCTATTCCTATAGCTCAACCATCAGGAAGGTGGTACGGTCACGTTTGGGAACAACCACAAGGGCCGTATTGTTGGCACTGGCCAAATTGATGATATCATTTTCGGTGCTACTAATGATTTACTTTGCCAAGACTTTGCAAAGGTAATGCAGGATCAAATTTGAGATGAGCATGATGGGAGAACTCAAGTCCTTCCTAGGTCTTTAGATTGATCAGATATCCTCCGGAATCTTCATATCTCAAGCAAAATACACAACACAGATATCGAAGAAATTTTTTATGGATAAAGTCAAGGTAAAGAAACACCAATGGTGGCTTCTACCCAATTGAAAACTAATGACACAGGTAAATCAGTAGATCAAAAACTATACAGAAGCATGATAGGATCTCTATTATATTTAACTGCAAGTAGACTTGACATTCTATTTTGTACTTGTTTGTGTTCTCGCTTTCAAGTAAACCCTAAAGAATCACATCTACATGCTATTAAAAGAATACTTAGATATCTAAGCAATACACAAGACTTAGGACTTTTTTATCCAAATTATATTCCTTTTGTGATACTGACTATGCGGGTAGCTTCACAGACCTTAAGAGCACTAATGGAACTTGTCAATTTCTCAGAAATTCCCTAGTCACTTGGTTCTCTAGAAACCAAAATACTGTATCACTATCCACAACTGAAGCAGAATATGTAGCATTATCTTTTGCTTGTTCACAACTATTGTGGATGAAACAAACATTACAAGACTTTGGTTTATCTTATAAGAATAACAAGATTTTGTGTGACAACACAAGTGTATTAACCTTTCAAAAAATCCATTACAACACTCTAAGACCAAACATATAGGTATTAGACACCACTTTCTTAGAGATTACGTCTTAAAAGGGGATATCAATTTAGAATTTAACACAGAAAATTAGCGGCTAATATATTCACAAAACCATTACCAAAAGATAGGTTTAATCAAATTTGTCATTCACTAGGTTTATTAATGAGAGCCTCATCATGAGCCATAACTAGCTCATTTTGACCTAGGAAAGAGAATAAGATTTCCTACATAACCAAGAAAAGGGCTTAATTGAAGGAATAAGTGTTCTGAGAAGAAAATATGAAATAAAGGTTAAAACTGTAATTTTACCATTACAGTACATAAACAGGATTTCTCAGAGGAAAAACATAGGTCAAATGGTCTGAATAAGATAAAAAGTGGGCTGGTTCAATCAGAAATAGATTCATGTGTAATCTAGGAATTAAATGACATCTTGTAACCCTAAAACTGACCTGCTTAATTCAACAAGGTTCTGGTCAGGATAAAAATCAAGTAAACTCTCTAAAATTCATGAAAAAATATCCCCTAAGATTTAGAACCTTCAAATTGGCCTTTGGAGCCTATTTTGACCTAGATTGGGGTCCTAGCTCACGAATTGACCTCATTTGGGTTTTTATGAAAAAAGTCTAGTCAAACGTGGTCAAACCTAAAATCCAACTTCACCATTGGATTCCTTGGGTCCAAATTAGGTTTTTACCAAAATTTGGACCTAAGGGGAGGTCATCTTGACCTACTTTTCAAATTAGTACACCCAATTACATTTTGGTCCCTATCTTTTGAAAACCATTGCATAGACCCCCTAACCTCCTTGCCACTCTTACAAGCAGGTCCCTCCACCATTAATGGGGAAAAATCCTACTCCGGCGAGGAATGGAGGGGGAATACTCCCTGATTCCTTAGAGATCTCCTCCCAGATTTGGAAGGGAGATTCTCTGAGAAATTCCCTTTCATCTGAGCTCGATCCTAATCCCTGATTCGCACCCAATCTTTCGTGCGAATGCACGAGAGATTTGGGCACCCCACAGACTTCCTACTCCGACGAGGACTCTTGCATTTGGAAGCTTGTCTTCCAAGCATAAAAGCCCCTGCCAGTGCCTATAAATTGATCCTCAACCCTGGCCGCACCTCCTTAGCTTGACTCGGCCAGAGATCCACCTCGATTTCTTCTTCTTCTCCTCCGGCCAAGTGGTCCAGCGAGCTCCGGTGAGCCTCCCTCCTCTTTCTAGTCGCTCTACCACAATACCAGTGGCAGAGCTATCCTCACTATCCTCCTCCGCATCGCGCAACACCTGCGCGAGCATCCCTAGCGCCATCGTCGTCGCCGTCTTCCTCCACTGGGTGCCTTCTTCTTCGGCGACAGCAAGTACTGCCAGCCGCCCTCTCTCCCCCTTCGTCCACTTAATTAGGTTAGAACCACTCATCTCTATCCCCTCTTCAATTCCCCTCAACCTATTTCACAAAACACCCCTCGACAGCCACTGTCCGTCGCCATCTTCCCCATCTCCGGCCAACCTTCGGCGAGACGCATCCGTCATTCCACAACTCCACACGTCTCGCCACCAACCCAAGCACCTCCGCCACACTCCACTGAACATCATCCACCCACTCACAGACAGCCTACACCACCACAAACGCCCCCCGACCTAACCCATAAACCTGGCCACAGAGCGACCTAGGCACGCACGCCTAGGCCACCCTGCGGCCTGCCACCTACCGCCTCACCTTGGTCGTGACACGGAGAAGGTCCTGCTGTGGTCTTATAGAGCCACAGGGATCCTTTTGTGCCGTGCAGGATCTGAACACTAGCCGCCACTAGCGACAGCTCGAGAAGGTCGCAAGCTTGCTCCAGGCTGAAGCACTTCAGGGTCCAAGGTCCAGAAGGCTTGGGGTAGTCTTGCGCAATCAGTTGTCTAGGCAATTAGCTCTGCGAGGCCTACAGCTGCAGCAATTGGAAGAAAGAACTCTTGCGGGCGTGCGAGCAAAAGTGGGTGGGACATTAGTCCCACCTCGTAAACGTCTAAGTGAGGCGCGTGCAATAAATTGGATTTGTGTTTTAGACTCTTCGCCTCGAGACACACATGGGGTGAGGTCCCTCACCTATACATGCCTCGTCTGCGACATATAACCCACGGACCTGGTAACCCGACCCGACTATCCTACCGAGCACTCCTCGCGCACCACACCCACGCTGGTTCGCCTGGACCCGGGCACGCAACCCGACCTGATTACCCGGCTCTTAAAGAGCATACAGAGGAGTGATATACAGAGAGAGAGATGCGGGTGTGGGTAGAGGGGTAGGTTTTTCTCTCTTCGGTTTGTGCAGGGAAGAAGGAGAAGGAAGGCACAGCTGAAGTGAAGCCGACACTTAGCTACAAAAGGAAGAAGAAGGAAGGAAGGAAGGCTAAAGAAGGAAGAAAACTCGCAGAGGAAAAAGAGAAGGAAAGACAAGGCAGAAGGAAGAGGCGAAGCCAAAGAGAAGAGGAAGTCAAAGAGCTAAGGCTGAAGAAGGAAGAAGAAGAAGACCTGCAGAGAAAAGAAGGAGAAAGACACTGCAGAAGAAAGGAAAGGCAGAAGATAGAGGAAAATAAGAAGAAGAAAGGCAAGAGAGCTGCAGAGAAGAAACAAGGAAGAAGAAGCAGACAACCAAAGAAGAAGAGAAAGCAGACAGGAGAAGACATAAAAGAAATAAGAGAGAAAATATCTTTTTAAGACGTTTGATCCCATGATCAGATGTCCAATTCCTCTATTTTTGCCACAATTAACTTTTAAACTCATGCATATATATATATTCTGAATTAAGTTTTGAGTAATTAAGTGTTCAATTACATTCTTGAGATTAGTGAATAAATTCCATTTGTTCCCTGTGTTCGACCTCAGATACTTATGTTTTCGGGTAATAAATTTTTATTTGTTAACAATGCTTGGTCACCTATACTACAACGCAATTGACTATTAAAACACGATCTAGCCACGTCAACATTTTGGCACCGTTGCCGGGGAGCAACGCGCAATTTATCACTAATTTCTACATTCTTTTTTATCATATTGAACACTAACTTGCCCTACTTTGCTTTATTGTGATCTTGCTAGGTATTTCACAAGAAGATCCCTCCCGCAAGTCAACTACTCTAGGGCAGGTAATCTCTTTTCTTCCTTAAACCATCCCCTAATCCTTGAAAGGAAAAAGGAAGCAATTAATTTAGGAATCAATTGCCTTCTTTCTATAGTAATCACCATCTTTAAGGCAAACGTTTCCTGATTTTGCGAAAATTTTTCAAATCTTCTTGAAGTTGGAGCAATTTTTTTTAGATTCTATCCCACAAAATTCCTGTGCCTAATAGAAATCATGCTTAATCTCCGCGGACAACACACTTCTTGTTTTTAAGTCCAAAGAGAATTTTTTGTGAAAAAGAGGATTGGAAATAGAACCAAATTAGGGTTTCTATAGTAGGGCCTTGGAGTGCTAGTTCACACATGCCTGTATAAAAGGAAATGAACCCTCCCACATTAGTGTGCTATCCAAGCCCTTGATTGAAGAGATCTAAACATGACAAACCCTAAGAAAAATTGAGCTCTAAAATCACTTGAATCTTAAAATCTTGGACCTAATAAACTGGGAGTCAAATCAGGGTGATCTCTAGGTCCCAAGCTTAGAATCATTCTGCCATCTTTAGGACAGGTCAGGTGAAGTTGACCCCTTGGGTCAACCACCCTCTAAATTAGGTCAGAACATCAAAACATCTAAAGTTCAAGTGAGAACCCTAAAAGCACCTTTGAAATAAAAGTGGTAGACTTAAGAGGTCAAGGTCTCCATTCTGGTCTACCTGGAATCTCAGTGACACGAGAGGTCGGGTTGGGGAAACCCTGTAATCCGTGGGGATGCTCTACCATGTAGGGGTCTTTGTGGGACTCTCCCTCTCTGGCTGCCTAGGTAATTCTCAGGTGGATGAGCTTCTGATCCAGGGGTATCATCCGCCCCGAACCTCCATAGTATCCAAACGTCTTTGGGTGCCTTGATTGGGTCAAAAACATCTCTAGTCCCTCATCTTTTCTCTTTAGAGCACACACATACATCTTCAGTGGGACTCGTTATTCAGATCTAATCGCTTCATAACTTGATTCTACACCTTGATTCAAACTATGATTCTACATCTTGATTCCACCACCTGATCCAAATATGCAGCCAAACTACCAAGGACTACCATTCAAGAAACCTGAATATCGGAGATCCATGAGAGATAGTGTTATGAACGCGGCTTCAAGACGTTTTTAAGACGTATGGGAGGTGGCCCAGACATCTTACCAGACGTCTGGAACCCCTTCCAGACGTCTGGGATTTAAATTCTGTGGCGTACGGGGTTGCGTCTATGCGCATGCGCGAGTAGACCTGCAACCGCCACACGCTTTCCTCTTTTTCCCTCTCTCCTCCTGCAGGGCGCAATGCTGCGCTCTCTCTCTCTCTCTCTCACTCTCCCCGCGCGGCCTTATAAGGCCCTCGTCCCCTCCCTCACTCTCATCTCCTCCGCTTCCTTCTTCTTCTTCCGGCCGGTGCGAGAGCGAGTGAGCGGCGGCAGCAGCGGCGGCGGCAAGTGTGTGGGAGGAGGTGTTGCGCGAGGGAGGAGACGCTCGACCGTGAGGGCTCGAGCTTGCCGGGGCAGCTAGAGCCGGCCGGCGGGGGAGCAGCAGGCGTGGAGTGTCGCGGGAGGGCTGCTGCAACTCGAGCAGGAGGCGGACGGGGCGCGGCGCGGCCGTGCGTCGCGGGCGGAGAGTGAGTCGAGCTCTGATTCTGGAAGTTTTTCCAGAATCAGACGTCTGGGATTCCAACCAGACGATGGTGAAGACGTCTGGAGGACTGTCCAGACGTCTGGCAAGTAAGTTATTTCGTCCTTCTTCATTTTCGCGCGTACGGCCATGCAGCTGTCCTCCGCGCCTTCGTCTGCAACCCGTCATACTGAGAGCGAGGAGTGGATACGTGCAGGTTCTGCTCGGGAGGGCGCGAGACTCGCCATCCAACGCGAATCGGACGTCTGGTCGCAGTGCCAGACGACGGAGAGGACTTCCAGATGTCCGGGTTGACCATCGGATGTCTGGGAATTCAGCCAGACGCCCCCGTAGGCTTCTGGACATTTGAGGGACTACACAGAGCGAAGGTACCATCTGAACCACATTTTAAGACGTCTGGAAGAGGTTCCAGACGTCTGATTTTGGACCGTTTCGTCGTTTTCGACCCGTTTAGGGCCCGTTCGGAGTCCGTTTTCCGCGTTTCAAGTTGCGTTCTTCTCAGAATAAAATCCTCTACCCGTTTACAGTAATTATATACTATTCTGAGAAACTCCTTGTGTTTGATCCTTGTGTTAGGACCCCGTTCCATTGCAGTCTCGGGGGTTGCGGAGGCGTGCGGGATTTCCGACCACGCCCCCAGTACTCCCGTTGTAGCTGGTAGAGTGGCTTTTAAAATTATTAACATAATTTGTTACAATTATGGAACAATTAATAGAACCTAGGGCATTGCATGAATCTTAGGAATGAGAAACCATATTGAATGATAGATCCTAGGGTATTGCATGAATCCTAGGGCTGGAAAACTAGATTGAATGATAGATCCTAGGGTACGACATGAATCCTAGGACTGGAAAACTAGTGATATGAATATAGATATTGCAGTCTTGGAAAATGTGGAAAGGAAATAATAGCTGCCTGTAAATTGATTTAACAGCTGCCTGTTATGAATAAATGAACATGATTGAGAACATGGGTTGTATGAACGTGAAACTGGAATGGTGAAACCTGAATGTGCTGAGTTAAAAGAGCTGGAACCCTATGGGGAATTAGGAGTAGAACTCCTGGAAAGAGAATGAAATGGAACTGAGAAGGAAAGATGTGGAAGTGTGTTGCCTCTTGGGTACGTAGTGCCAGGGGAAGCACCTGTTACCTGTTTAGTGCAGAGCGGAGCCAGCCGCCCCAGGGACCCGAGGTTAGGTCTGGTCACTTTGTACAGACTTTTGGCCCTCGTGTACATAGTACCGAGGAGAGCTACTAGTGTAGAGCGAGTACTAGCTACCCCACGGGCCCCGGGGTGCTGCTAACTCACCTACACCGACTTGTTAGGCCCATTGGGCAAACCAGGGTAGTCAGGCGAGGGTGCGTAGACGGTGGAGGGGCAAGACCCCTGTTTGGCTATTGCGGAGGGGCTGGACCCCTGTTACTGAGAGGGTTCTGCCCTATACTGGTTCCGTGCTGTGCTTTGGGCTCACCCATTAACGGAAACGACTGACCGTGTGCCATTGCGGGTTAGCTACCCGTGTGTTTATCACGCGTGCCGTAGTCACCGTTACGTCTGTCAGCAACCTTGGGGTGGTTGACTGAGAGTAAGATCACCACGGGGGACTCTCCCAGCCAGGAGAGCACCACGTGTTACTTCTACTTTTCAGAAAAGACTGCAATCAAGATCGTTCCCACGAGGAACATTCGAGATCAAGTGAAGGATCTGAGAAATAGATAAATTGTGAAACAATAGAAAGACGTAAATAAAGGAAGAAGAAAATAAAATAGCTACTGTACACTTTACTGCTTCTTTAGTTTTAGCTGCCACTCTACTTAACGTTTCGCTGATGTGTTACACTCGTTACTTTTTAGGATCAGGTGTTGAGCAGTCAGGGTCAGCGGCTGCAGAGGACGCTGGGCCAAGTAGGGTCCAGTAGAGTTACCGCAGTTCTTTTTGTACCCCTTTCGTTCCACTGTAGTGAGTAGTTCTTGTTACTCTCTGTACTTTTCTTTACTTGTAGTTCATGTTATGTTATAAATGTTGTTCTACTGTTGTGGTGGTACATGCTGTAGTAGTCCCTTTTCTTACTGCTGTATTTTTGTTACTGCTAGTTATATTCATGCTGAATGTGGTTTATTTTACTGCTCTTTTGGTTACTTCCTCGTTGGACGACTAGGTCTTGGGATTAGTCGAGTCGGTCCGGTTCTCGTGTCTCGTTGGGAATCGGGAATTGGGTCGTTACATGATGGTATCAAAGCAAGGTCATCCCGAGAAGTGAATCAACTGACTAGAAAATAACCAATTCACATGTCTATAACTAGAGTAGCCACCACAACATATCTTTTGACATGAGCTCTTAGACGTTTTCGTTAGGTATCGTTCCATATTGAGGTGTTTCGTTTTGTTTTGCGTCTCCTTGCATGAGATGCCTCGTCGCGGGACTGGCGAGACGGGCCGCGGGCGCGGCCGAGGACGAGGTCGGCGAGGTGGGCGTGCCGTTGCCGACACCTCAGTGGACCAGCCACTACTGTCGGGCATCCAGGCCCAGGACCTCGCCCAGCTGATACGGGACATTGTGCGAGAGGAGCTCCACCCACCGCCCCGAGTGCCTCACCCTGGGGCTGCGGAGGGAGAGTCCTCTGTGGGACC
This sequence comes from Thalassia testudinum, assembly GCA_037157565.1. Lineage (NCBI taxonomy): Eukaryota > Viridiplantae > Streptophyta > Magnoliopsida > Alismatales > Hydrocharitaceae > Thalassia > Thalassia testudinum. The sequence goes on along the minus strand of JAZHRO010000036.1, from coordinate 123,222,435 downwards.
ACACGACGAACACGACGCTGGACACGGGGGAGGGGATGGGCCACCGCCACCCCCACCTTCCTCCGACACTTCTGTGCACGAGGCACCTTTGCCAGGAGGTGCACCAGCATCTCCACTGCAGCGCCACTTCGAGCTCTTCGGGCAGTTCCGGAAGCTGAAGCCCCCCTCCTTCAAGAGGGATGAGGACCCGACCGAGGCAGAGGACTGGCTTGAGCAGCTCGAGAATATTTTCGACACCCTTCGCCCCCCGGTGGAGTGTCGCGTGGCCTTTGACACGTACCAGCTGGAGAGTGCAGCACACAGGTGGTGGAGGGTGGTCAGGGGACAGGAGAGGGATGAGCCGACCTGGGATCGGTTCGTCACCCTCTTCTCTGAGCAGTACCTTCCCCAGACGTGGCAGGACCAGAGGAGGCAGGAGTTCCACACTCTCCGCCAAGGGACGATGACCGTGAGCGCGTACCGCACGCGTTTCTTGGAGCTGTCTCGCTTTGCAGTGACTGCGGTAGCCACTGAGGAGGAGCACCTTTGGAGGTTCACCGAGGGGCTCCGGCCTGCGATTCGGGGGTATGTCAAACCCCTGAAGCTGCCTACGTTTTCGAGGGTGGTGGAGGCAGCCACGACTTACGAGGAGACCAACCCGTCCGCGCGAGACATTGACAGCGGGAGGAAGAGGCCGTTTCAGCCAGACTTTTCACAGGGCCAGCGAGAGAGGAGACACGTGGCGTCTGCAGGAGAGCCGTCACGTTTTGCAGGGCCATCAGTGGCCTTTGGGGGCCCTCGACAGGTGCCAGTCGCCAGCACGGGACCCCCGCCCAGCCGACAGCAGGGACCCACTAAGGGCGGGAGTCGGGTTCCCCTCTGTTACGAGTGTGGCTAGTCGGGCTACATCAGGAGGGACTGCCCGTCTAGGGAGGAGGTCAGCAGATACTTCCCGCGCAGAGCACTGGAGGGCACGCAGGAGGCTGTGGTTCCCAGGCGCGAGGAAGAGGACAGCAGTCGCGAGGAGGGTACTGGCCAGCACCTACCCGTTCGACGTAGAGTGTGGCTGCTTCGTCCGCACCTAGAGCTGAGGGGCGTATCAACGCCCTGACACACAGGGATACCAGAGCTTCGGGATCGGTGGTGGTAGGTATGGTTTCAGTTTCCAGCAGACTCGTTTACACACTTTTCGATTCCGGTGCTACGCACTCGTTTGTCGCAGCCAGTTTCGCAGTTAGTTTGGGCCAGGACTATACGCTGTTAGAGAATCCATTCGTAATCAGAGGTCCGAGTGGTCAGCTGTTTGTAGCTGAGGAGGTGTACACAGATTGCGAGGTCAGCGTCAGGGGACATAGCCTGCCAGCTGACCTGATTTTGATACAGATGGAGGACTTTGGCGTAATTCTGGGGATGGACTGGCTGTCTGCTTACCACACCTTGGTGGACTGTTTTGAGAGGAATATTGTCTTCTCCATGCCAGAGTTGCCTTCTTTCGAGTTTCACGGACAGCCAGTGGACGGAGGCTTCAGGTGCATTTCGACACTTCGGGCGGCGAGACTTTTGAGCCAGGGGTGTGAGGGCTTCCTAGCTTGTGTGGTGGCAGAGCCCAGCCCTATGGCAGACTTCCAGAGCATCCCGGTGGTCAGAGAGTACCCTGACGTGTTCCGAGACGAGTTACCAGGACTGTCGTCCGAGCGCGAGATCAAGTTTGAGATCTCACTAGTACCAGGGACCAGCCCCATCTCCACCGCGCCATACAGGATGGCACCGCTTGAGCTACGAGAGCTCAAGTCTCAGTTGCAGGACCTTTTGGAGAAGGGTTTCGTGAGGCCCAGTGCATCTCCCTGGGGAGCCTCGGTACTGTTTGTGAAGAAGAAGGATGGTACCCTCCGCCTTTGTGTGGACTACCGACAGCTGAATAGGATCACTATTAAGAACATATATCCGCTGTCGAGGATCGACGACTTGTTTGACCAGTTGCGAGGTGCCACGGTGTTCTCCAAGATCGACTTGAGGTCTGGATACCACCAGTTGAGGATTAGGGAGGCAGACGTCTCCAAGACAGCTTTCCGCACCCGGTACGGACACTACGAGTTTTTGGTCATGCCGTTTGGGCTGACCAATGCCCCCACTGCTTTCATGGACCTGATGAATCGAGTGTTTAGACCGTACTTGGACCAGTTCGTGGTGGTATTCATTGATGACGTACTCATCTATTCTCGAGATCGGACACAGCACAGATAGCACTTGCGGATGGTTCTGGACACACTGAGACGACGTAGGCTGTACGCCAAATACAGCAAGTACGAGTTCTGGTTGAGGGAGGTGACCTTCTTAGGTCATGTGATCTCTGGAGATGGCTTGGCGGTGGACCCAGCTAAGGTCGAGGTAGTGCTCAAGTGGGAGAGACCGCGTTCAGTCACTGAGATTCGCAGTTTCCTAGGACTGGCAGGCTACTACAGACGATTCATCAGAGGTTTTTCACAGATTGCACGTCCCATGACACAGTTGACCCGGAAGGACGTGCCCTTCACTTGGACAGACGCCTGTGAGGCGTGTTTTCAGGAGCTGAAGGAGAGGTTGACTTCGACTCTCATGCTCACCATCCCTGACAGTAGTGACGGGTTCATTGTGTACATGGATGCCTCCTTGCAGGGGTTAGGAGGTGTGCTCATGCAGAGGGGTCACGTTGTCGCTTATGCTTCGCGGCAACTAAAGCCCCACGAGCATACCTACCCTGCCCACGACTTGGAGTTGGCAGCTGTCGTCTTCGCGCTGAAGACCTAGAGGCACTACTTGTACGATGAGACCTTCGAGATTTTCACAGATCACAAGAGCCTCAGATACCTTTTTGATCAGAAGGAGCTCAACATGAGACAGAGACGTTGGTTGGAGCTCCTGAAGGACTACGACTACAGCATTTCCTATCACCCGGGCAAGGCCAATGTGGTGGGTGACGCCTTGAGCCGGAAGGCGCCTGCACACTTGGCCAGTTTACAGTTACAGAGTTGGAGCCTTTTGGAGGAGGTGGGTAGTTGGCGACCCCTAGAGTTACGGGGGCACTGTGGGGCAATGACTGTGACGCGACAGACTAGGCCAGAGCTGATAGACCGCATCATCACAGGACGGATGGCCGATCCGTACTTGCAGTCCTTGCGCGACAGAGTACTGTCAGGAGACCCAGGGGACTTCTCTTTCACAGACCAGGTGTTGCACCTGAGGGGACGGTTGTGCGTTCCCATGGACAAGGAACTGTTGAGAGAGCTCCTGACTAAGGCACATGGTTCCAGATTCACCATACATCCCGGAAACACGAAGATGTACCATGACTTGAGACGCGAGTTTTGGTGGAGGGGGATGAAGCGGGATGTGGGTGAATTCGTGCGGTAGTGCTTAGTATACCAGCAGGTGAAAGCCGAGCATCAGAGGCCTGCAGGGCCGCTACAGCCACTTCCAGTGCCAGAGTAGAAGTGGGAGAGCATCACCATGGACTTGGTGGTGGGCTTACCTGTTACCCAGCGAGGACACGACGCAGTCTGGGTAATTGTGGATAGACTGACGAAGATGGCACGATTCTTGCCGATCCGAGTCACTTTGGGACCAGCACAGTTGGCAGAGAGGTATATCCGTGACGTGGTACGACTACACGAAGTTCCACCGGAGATCGTATCTGATCGGGATACCCGCTTTACGTCCCAGTTTTGGGCTGAGTTTCAGCAGGCCCTGGGGACGCTGTTGAGGTTTAGTACAGCTTACCACCCCCAGACGGACGGACAGTCTGAACGCACGATACAGACACTTGAGGACCTTTTGCGTGCCTGTGTACTGGACTGGAGGGGCTCTTGGGAGGAGCACCTGCCCCTGGCGGAGTATGCATACAACAACAGCTATCACTCGAGCATCGGCATGGCTCCCTACGAGGCTCTGTACGGACAGAGGTGTATGGCACCCTTGAGTTGGGTTGAGGTGGGGACCAAGTGGGAGGTTGGCCCCAGGTTGATCCGGCAGAGTCAGGAGGTAGTCGAGCAGATCCACAGGCGACTTGGCACTGTCAGGAGCAGACAGAAGAGCTATGCGGATCGGAGACGCAGAGAGGTGCAGTTCGAGGTTGGGGACCACGTCTTTCTTCGTGTTTCACCCATGAAGGGCCTGCAGCGGTTTAGGGTGAGAGGGAAGCTCGCGTCGAGGTTCGTGGGGCCCTTTGAGGTCCTGGAGCGGGTTGGACCCGTTGCTTACAGACTTGCCCTCCCTCCACAGCTTTCTGGTGTGCACAACGTGTTCCACGTGTCCAACCTCAGGAAGTACGTAGCCGATCCCAGTCACATACTGAGTCACGAGAGCGTCGACATGGGCGACGACCTGACCTACCCGGAGCGGCTAGTGCAGATTCTTGACCGAGCCGTCCGCAGTTTGAGACGTAAGCAAGTACCCCTGGTGAAGGTTTTGTGGAGGAGTCAGCGGTACGAGGAGGCTACCTAGGAGCCCGAGGTGACAATGCAGGAGCGGTACCCGGAGCTCTTCGCAGGTACGTTCTTTCGGACCGGCTTCGGTCCTCTTTGAGCTTTTTATGTTTTTATATATGACGTTTTTCCCGCACCCTAGTTAGCGCAAGTTTCAGGGACGAAACTTCCTTTGAGTTTGTCATATTGTTACGAACGTGGCTTCAAGACATTTTTAAGACGTCTGGGGGGTGGCCCAGACGTCTTACCAAACATCTGGAACCCCTTCCAGACGTCTAGGATTTAAATTCTACGGCGTATGGGGCTGCGTCTGCGCGCATGCGCGCGCAGACCTGCAATCGCCACCCGCTTTCCACTTTTTCCTTCTCTTCCTGCAGGGCGTAGTGCTGCTCTCTCTCTCTCTCTCTCTCACTCTCCCTGCACAGCCTTATAAGGCCCTCGCCCCCTCCCTCACTCTCATCTCCTCCGCTTCCTTCTTCTTCTTCTAGCCGGTGCGAGAGCGAGCGAGCGGCGACAGCAACGGCCGCGACAAGTGTACGGGAGGAGGTGTTGCGCGAGGGAGGAGACGCTCGACCGTGAGGGCTCGAGCTTGCTGGGGCAGCTAGAGTCGGTCGACGGGAGAGCAGCGGGTGTGGAGTGTCGCGGGAGGGCTGCTGTAGCTCGAGCAGCAGGCGGACGGGGTGCGGCGCGGCCGTGCGTCGCGGGCGGAGAGTGAGTCGAGCTCTGATTCTGGAAGTTTTTCCAGAATCAGACGTCTGGGATTCCAACCAGACGACGGTGAAGACGTCTGGAGGACTGTCCAGACGTCTGGCAAGTAAGTTATTTCGTCCTTCTTCCTTTTTCGTGCGTACGGCCATGCTGCCGTCCGCCGCGCCTTCGTCTGCAACCCGTCATACTGAGAACGAGGAGTGGATATGTGCAGGTTCTGCTCGGGAGGGCGCGAGACTCGCCATCCAACGCGAATCGGACGTCTGGCCGCAGTGCCAGACGACGGAGAGGACTTCCAGATGTCTGGGTTGACCATCGGACGTCTGGGAATTCAGCCAGACACCCCCGCAGGCTTCTGGACGCCTGAGGGACTACACAGAGAGAATGTACCATCTGACCCACATTTTAAGACGTCTGGAAGAGGTTCCAGACGTCTGATTTTGGACTGTTTCGTCGTTTTTGACCCGTTTAGGGCCCGTTCGGAGTCCGTTTTCCGCGTTTCGAGTTGCGTTCTTCCCAGAATAAAATCCTCTACCCGTTTACAGTAATTATATACTATTCTGAGAAACTCCTTGTGTTTGATCCTTGTGTTAGGACCCCATTCCATTGCAGTCTCGGGGGTTGCGGAGGCACGCGGGATTTTCGACCACGCCCCCAGTACTCCCGTTGTAGCTGGTAGAGTGGCTTTTAAAATTATTAACATAATTTGTTACAATTATGGAAAAATTAATAGAACCTAGGGCATTGCATGAATCTTAGGAATGAGAAACCAGATTGAATGATAGATCCTAGGGTATTGCATGAATCCTAGGGCTGGAAAACTAGATTGAATGATAGATCCTAGGGTACGGCTTGAATCCTAGGACTGGAAAACTAGTGGTATGAATATAGATATTGCAGTCTTGGAAAATGTGGAAAGGAAATAATAGCTGCCTGTAAATTGATTTAACAGCTGCCTATTATGAATAAATGAACATGATTGAGAACATGGGTTGTATGAACGTGAAACTAGAATGGTGAAACTTGAATGTGCTGAGCTAAAAGAGCTGGAACCCTACGGGGAATTAGGAGTAGAACTCCTGGAAAGAGAATGAAATGGAACTGAGAAGGAACGATGTGGAAGTGTGTTGTCTCTTGGGTACGTAGTGCCAGGGGAAGCACCTGTTACCTGTTTAGTGCAGAGCGGAGCCAGCCGCCCTAGGGACCCGAGGTTAGGTCTGGTCACTTTGTACCGACTTTTGGCCCTCGCGTACACAGTACCGAGGAGAGCTACTAGTGTAGAGTGAGCACTAGCTACCCCACGGGCCCTGGGGTGCTGCTCGCTCACCTACACCAAGTTGTTAGGCCCACTGGGCAAACCAGGGTAGTCAGGAGAGGGTGCGCGGACGGTGGAGGGGCAAGACCCCTGTTTGGTTACTGTGGAGGGGCTGGACCCCTGTTACTGAGAGGGCTCTGCCCTATACTGGTTCTGTGCTGTGCTTTGGGCACACCCGTTAATGGAAACGACTGACCGCGTGCCAGTGCGGGGTAGCTACCCGTGTGTTTATCACGCGTGCCGTAGTCACCGTTACGTCTGTCAGCGACCTTGGGGTGGTTGACTGAGAGTAGGATCACCACGGGGGACTCTCCCGGCCAGGAGAGCACCACGTGTTACTTCTACTTTTCGGAAAAGACTGCAATCAAGATCGTTCCCACGAGGAACATTCGAGATCAAGTGAAGGATTTGAGAAATAGATAAATTGTGAAACAATAGAAAGACGTAAATAAAGGAAGAAGAAAATAAAACAGCTACTGTACACTTTACTGCTTCTTTAGTTTTAGCTGCCACTCTACTTAGCGTTTCACTGACGTGTTACACTCGTTACTTTTCTGGACCAGGTGTTGAGCAGTCAGGGTCAGCGGCTGCAGAGGACGCTGGGCCGAGTAGGGTCCAGTAGAGTTACCGCAGTTCTTTTTGTACCCCTTTCGTTCCACTGTAGTGAGTAGTTCTTGTTACTCTCTGTACTTTTCTTTACTTGTAGTTCATGTTATGTTATAAATGTTGTTCTACTGTTGTGGTGGTACATGCTGTAGTAGTTCCTTTTCTCACTGCTGTATTTTTGTTACTGCTAGTTATATTCATGCTGAATGTGGTTTATTTTACTGCTCTTTTGGTTACTTCCTCGTTGGATGACTAGGTCTTGGGATTAGTCGAGTCGGTCCGGTTCTCGTGTCTCGTAGGGACTCGGGAATCGGGTCGTTACAGATAGGATGATTGAGGATGCCTTGAAATTCTATGAAAAAGAAGAAACCTCAACACCAGCAGAAAACATTCAGGTTGATGTCCCAACAACCACAACCTTTATCATAACTTGTGCCCAAGTACTATTGGCAGAAGCCACAAAAGGATCAACCCGAGACTTGCTCATCACATGATACATTGAGATAGAAAAACTACACAATCTTGAATACCTTCAATGCATGACAAATCCTTGACTTTGGATGCAACACCAAGATGATCTTGAAAAATGGGAAGAGATAATGAGATTATTAAAACAAATTATCGACCAGAAGTACCCGTATATGCCACAAACAGAAGATGAACCATCTTGGGACAACATCGGGGATCAATCTGATCTCGGATTTGAGGCACAAAATGGTTGTGGATTCCCAACCCAGATGGAGTACAATGTGCCTGATATTGAAGAAGGTTGGGAAGCTCCAAATGCAGGAAAACATAATGTTGAGCCCACTCTAGACCATGAACCACCAGGCTTAGAATCCCAAAACTCCTGTAATAATGAAGTAGAACTAAACCTCTCGAGGGTGTAAATTCTACCCCTTATTCTGATAAGGTGACCCTCGAAGGTTATTCGGACCTAGATTCTAGTGATTCAACCCACATCCTAAGCCCAAAATCTAGATCTGAAACCCACTGGGAAGATCTCGAGGCCCCATATGAGGAAGATCAATCTTTCAACGAAGAATATGAGTTTGGGCCTTGATTTGATGAATATCCCTCGCCAACATCCTCAGAGGAACCAATCGATTTTGTGGAAGTCATGCCAATTTACGATACAGAAACTGAGGAGTTGGATGAGTGGGGTTTCAATTGGGTCTGCCCTACCAGCTTAGAACCTGAGCTTCTACCAGATAAGGACACCTTTTTAAGCTCAGAATTGACATCTAGGCTAGACCCTAGTCAGGCTACTGAATTTACAGCATATGATTTATTCTATGGTGGAACTCATGATCTTGAATCTCATTCAGATCTTTGTAAACTCTCCGACGATTTCGAATTTGACCATAACATCGGAGAAAATCTGCTTCCTGATTATAACAAGCCAATTCTCATTGAAGCCACCTCCTCCACATATACGGAACCAATCAAAACCCATTCTCTACCCCGATCCGCAACCGGACTCAATTTCTATTCTTATTCACCTTTCACTGAGCCGTTTGCAGATGATTCAACTCCACATCTATACCGGGTATCGGATATCGATCAGACTGAAAGACATGAGCCATCATTCTCTGATCACCCCTATAGGGTTTCCACACCATGCACTGATTATTTTTCGGAACCCTACTCTGACCAGGCTGATTCGACTTAGCCTAAACCCAAGTCTTCACTTCCATATCCATATGAGCCACATTACATATGGTGGGTTTTGCATCTGTTGATCTACATTTATCAACCCACCAGACTGATTGGGTTTGGGCTGCATCATTAGCCCACTGATCTTAACAAGCACCTGGTTGGACCAACCAGGCTCTTAATCAAGGTGCTTGTTTTACAAAACTCTGCTGATTTGACCACTCCCTCTCCACCCCATTTTCCGCTCAGCTGAAGGTGTTGAATTTGGCGCTTAATAGGAGGCAACCTGTCATTCCAAAAATAGAGACCCATCTGATTATCTGTCTATACTCCACGTCCATTGCACCTTGAGTTCAGCCTTAGACAATTGATCCCACCTCTAGTACATGTATCAGAGCTTGAAATCATCTGCATCAGTCATTTCCGACACATTCACCCACCCAATGTATCCTGTTCTAACTCCCTGACCTCAACACTATTTCATACCCTCCATTTACAATGAGGACATTGCAAAACTTAGGCATGGGGCGGTGATAAAGTGCATACATACAGAACTAAGAAAAAGTCATAAGGATTCTCACAAAAAAATTCACATATGTCAAAAACACAAAAAAATTAAAAAATTATGAAAAAGACCAAAAAATGGAGGGAGGAAATTTTGCGAGCCACATAATTATAAGGAGGAGGAAAAAGAGCAAAAATGACAAAAAGGAGCACAAAATGAAAAAGAAAAAGAGATAGTCATTAGTAAGAGATTAAGGAATTAATCGAGGTTCTAGACAACATCAAGAAAAGAAAAGTGCTAAGGAGACACAAAAAGCGATTAGCAGGAACGCTAATCTTAGGCCTCTTGGGCCAGATTCTTAGGCTTAAAAATTCACGTATCCGCTAAGATCTGGATAATCCTCAAGAGGTTGGGGAAAATGCGAAGCTTAAGTATTAGGTCTAAGGCTTAGGAAGTATTCGGCCTCATTAACTGACCTTCGATTTGCGGGATTCGGTAACCTAAGCACCCCAATCCACACACAGTCTGGTTCAGTGCGCATAAATATCAAAATCACGCAAAAAGCTTGTCAATGTTCTAAAAAAGTCACCAAGATTAGGAGCGACCGATCAACACAAGTTGATTTGGACGAGTTCCTGACGCGGAGAGGCAGGAAATTCCCCTCGAAGATGCGTAACAACATATCATCTCCTCGGTGCTTGTCTCTTAGGATATTTAAATATCCTACCGAGGGCATGTAAGCACTCTGCTGGTTTAGATACCATGGGCAGCATTATCACGAAATGTTGATTGCTAGGGTCTGGATTCAGCCACGGAACGCCTTGGGCGGGATTATCTCGAAAGCTAGGGTTCTGGGGGTTGCCATGGGCGATGCTATCACGAAGCATCAATTGCCAGGGACCCTTGAGGATTGATGATGGGGATGAGGAATCTGATACAGACCGTGTTGAGAAGCCAATTCGAAGCTAGAAATAAAAAGAAAAGAGAGAGAAAGCTCACTAAATAAATAAATCTTCTGTCTCTCTCTTACAAAAATGCACTGCAAACTAAACCTAGGCTAAAAATGTCTCAAGCACAGGTGCTTTAATTGCAAAGTCCAATAAACCCTAGGATAGTTTCTACGGGCCTTAAAAACCTTTGTGGAAGACTGAGGCTAAAGCGGGCCAGGTCTGGATTTTGGTTGATACTTGAGTACCTCTAGGCCTACTGTCGGCATTCTGACCTAATCACAAAAGAAAAAGAAATGCACTTATCATAACTGGTGACAGACACTCAGGGTTTAGAACAGAAGTTAAAACCTTGAAGTTTTGCTAAGGGACTAGCAAAAGCTAGGCATGGGGGTATGATGAGAGCCACATTATGAGCCATAACTAGCTCATTTTGACCTAGGAAAGAGAATAAGAGCTCCTACATAACCTAGAAAAGGGCTTAATTGAAGGAATAAGTGTTTTGAGAAGAAAATATGAAATAAAGGTTAAAACTGTAATTTTACCATTTCAATACATAAACGGGATTTCTTAGAGTTAAAACATAGGTCAAATGATCTGAATAAGATAAAAAGTGGGCTGGTTCAATTAGAAATGGGTTCATGTGCAATCCAGGAATTAAATGACATCTTGTAACCCTAAAACAAATCCGCTTAATTCAATAAGGTTCTGGTTAGGATAAAAATCAAGTAAACCCTCTAAAATTCATGGAAAAATATCCCCTAGGGTTTAGAACCTTCAAATTGGCCTTTGGAACCTATTTTGACCTAGATTGGGGTCCTAGCTCATGAATTAACCTAATTTGGGTTTTTATGCAAAAAGTCTAGTCAAACGTAGTCAAACCTAAAATCCAACTTCACCATTGGATTCCTTAAGTCCAAATTAGGTTTGTACCAAAATTTGGACCTAAGGGGAGGTCATCTTGACCTACTTTTCAAATTAGTATACCCAATTATATTTTGGTCCCTATCTTTTGAAAATCATTGCCAGACCCCCCTAACTTCCCCGCCACTCTTACAAGCAGGTCCCTCCGCCATTAATGGGGAGAAATCCTACTCTGGCGAGGAATGGAGGGGGAATACTCCCTGATTCCTTAGAGATCTCCTCCTAGAATTGGAAGGGAGATTCTCTGAGAAATTCCCTTCCATCTGAGCTCGATCCTAATCCCTGATTCGCACCCAATCTCTCGTGCGAACGCACGAGAGATTTGGGTACCCCACAGACTTCCTATGCCGGCGAGGAATCTTGCGTTTGGAAGCTTGTCTTCCAAGCACAAGAGCCCCTGCCAGTGCCTATAAATTGATCCTCAACCCTGGCCGCACCTCCTCAGCTCGACTTGGCCAGAGATCCACCTCGATTTCTTCTTCTTCTCCTCCGGCCAAGTGGTCCAGCGAGCTCCGACAAGCCTCCCACCTCTTTCTAGTCACTCTTCCACAATACCAGTGGCAGAGCTATCCTCACCATCCTCCTCCACATCGCACAACACCCACGCGAGCATCCCTAGCCCCATCGTCGCCGCTATCTTCCTCCATTGGGCGCCTTCTTCTCCGGCGACAGCAGGTATTGCCAGCCGCCCTCTCGCCCCCTTCGTCCACTTAATTAGGTTAGAACCACTCGTCTCTATCCCCTCTTCAATTCCCCTCAACCTATTTCACAAAACACCCCTCGACAGCCATTGTCCATCGCCATCTTCCCCATCTCCGGTCAACCTCCGGCGAGACGCACCCGTCATTCCACAACTCCACACGTCTCTCCACCAACCCCACAACCTCCACCACACTCCACTGAACCTCATCCACCCACTCACAGACTGCCTACACCACCACAAACTCCCCCCGACCTAACCCATAAACCCAGCCACAGAGCGACCTAGGCACGCACACCTAGGCCGCCCTTGGCCTGCCACCTACTGCCTCACCTTCACCGTGACATGACGAAGGTCCTCCTGTGGTCTGATAGAGCCGTAGGGCTCCTTTTGTGTCGTGCAGGATCTGAGCACCTGCCGCCATTAGCGACGGCTCGAGGTCACAAGCTTGCTTCAGGCTGAAGCACTTCAGGGTCCCAGGTCCAGAAGGCTTGGGGTAGTCTCGCGCAGTTAGCTGTCCAAGCAATTAGTGCTGCAAGGCCTGCAGCTGCAGCAATTAGAAGAAAGAAATCCTGCGGGCGTGCGAGGAAAAGCAGGTGGGACATTAGTCCCACCTCGTAAATGTCTGAGTAAGGTGTGTGCAATAAATCGGATTTGTGTTTTAGTCTCTTCGCCTCGAGACACACATGGGGTGAGGTCCCTCACCTATACACGCCTCGTCCGCGACATATAACCCACGGACCTGGTAACCCGACCTGACTATCCTGCCGAGCACTCCTCGCGCACCACACCCACGCCGATGCGCCTGGACCCGGGCACGCAACCCGGCCCGATTACCCGACTCTAGGAGAGAGTACGGAGGAGTGATATACAGAGAGAGAGATGTGGGTGTTGGTAGAGGGGTAGGTTTTGCTCTCTTCGGTTTGTGCAGGGAAGAAGGAGAAGGAAGGCACAGCTAAAGTGAAGCTGACACTTAGCTGCAAAAGGAAGAAGAAGGAAGGAAGGCTAAAGAAGGAAGAAAACTCGCAGAGGAAAAAGAGAAGGAAAGACAAGGCAGAAGGAAGAGGCGAAGCCAAATAGAAGAGGAAGTCAGAGAGCTAAGGCTGAAGAAGGAAGAAGAAGACCTGTAGAGAAAAGATGGAGAAAGACACTGCAGAAGAAAGGAAAGGCAGAAGACAGAGGAAAATAAGAAGAAGAAAGAAGAAAGGCAAGAGAGCTGCAGAGAAGAAACAAGGAAGAAGAAGCAGGCAGCCAAAGAAGAAGAGAGAGCATACAGGAGAAGACATAAAAGAAATAAGAGAGAAAATATCTTTTTAAGACGTCTGATCCCATGATCAGATGTCCAATTCCTCTATTTTTGCCATAATTAACTTTTAAACTCATGCATATATATATTCTGAATTAAGTTTTGAGTAATTAAGTATTTAATTACATTCTTGAGATTAGTGAATAAATTCCATTTGCTCCCTTTGTTCGACCTCGGATACTTAGGTTTTCGAGTAATAAATTTTTATTTGTTGACAACGCTTGGTCACATATACTATGATGCAACTGACTGTTAAAACATGATCTAGCCACATCAACATTTATCTAGATTAAAAGAGCTTAATTAATTGGCCTAATAAATGTCTCTTTTACAATTTTGATTGATCAATTTTCAAAAATTGATCGACCAACCTTTAATTGATCAAGACTCCTATTTGATCGACCAAAACTTGATTTTTGCCTGACAGGAATTTTCCTTCCACAACTCTGTCCATTTGATCGATTAATCGAACTTTTTGATTGACCAATTTGTTTGGGTGGGAATTTTCCCTCCAAACATTCAAACTCTGATTGACCAATTAGTTCTTTTGATCGATCACTTCTCGTTTTGATCGACCAAAAACCATTTTTGATCGACCAAAATTGGCGGTTTCTCTTTTCGAAGATTGCGATCTCACTTCCTTGTTTCACATTCGCAATCCACTCTTACCGTTTCTAACCTATGTGATTAGTTTCCTTAAGTGCATTTACCTATTTTACTAATCACGTTCTCTATAAAGCACCTCAATTTTTACCCCACACCTATTTTTTACTATACAAAATCCTTTGGTCCCCACTCCTCGAAACATACCTGACCCCACTTCTCTTCTCTTCACCGTCTGATTGACCAATGCCGACGTCGACCTCCTCGCACAAGCCACCTCCATGCATGGGTCAACCGTGCACCGGTCCTCATGGGTGCATGCTCGCTCGTCGCCTCTTCGCACCTCCGTGCTCACGCGACTTCGACCTCCTCGCATGCCCTCCATTCGACCTCTGTTTTGATCGATCAACTTTGGTTCGATCTTGGTACATTCTAAACCTTGAACACATCCATTCCTTTGGATTTTTCTTGTGCTTATAATGTTCGTTGACTTACTGTCGCTTATTTGATCTTGCTTGTTTATTTCTCTTGCGAAATCGTGTAGCATACGTGAGTTTATCATCCGATCAAACATTCTTTTTTTTCGGTCTGAGGTCTTTTGGTCGGCCAAACTCCTTGGTTGATCGTCCAAAAGTCCGATTCTTTTTTGGTCGACCAGTCATCTTATTTGATCGACCAACTGTGTTTTCTAGATCTTTACCATGGAACCCAAATGTGCACGCGGCTCTTTTAGTCATTGTGATGACACTTTTGATCGCTTTTTCATTATCGAGGTCGCTCATGATCGTTTCTCATTGTTTGCAAAATTCTCTCTACATGTCGGTAGACCTATTGACTTCACTTATTTTGAGTCTATTTTCCCTGGGATTCGCAAAAAATTTGCATACCATTTGCGATTGTTTGAATGGAACTTTTATGCGGGATCCAAACATAGCCGCATTCCCTGTGTTGATCCCATGGCCTATCACCTACTTTATGCCAATCTCAAAGATACAGGTGAAGGTGCCAACATCGAGTTGACCTCGAACATCTACGGGATAGAAGTTCTGGTCAATGTGGATGTTTTGACAAAGATTCTTGGTTGTCCTTCTATTGGACCTACTTTTCTTGAGTTGTATCAGCAGACTCAGTTTGACACCATCAGGGAGACCCTGCTAACTCCCTCTCATTTTGACTTGAGCCATCCTGCCAAGTCACCCTATTTTTGACATTTGGCTCATTTTCTGAATCGTGTATTTTTGTGGAATTTCATGTCTAAGTCCGCATCATTTGAGAACTGCCTTGGCATTATGCTGATCACCCTCTATGCTTTTATGAAGAACAAACGGTTCAATTGGAACCATTTGATTCTTTATCTCATGAGTAAACCACCCAGTAGCTCCTTCCAGTTTGGGACACTTCTCTCCCATATCTTTCTTCACTTTAGTGTTCCCATGGACATCAATCATAAACAGTTTATTACTCGTGTCTCCATATTCGATAAACTCAGATATGCAAAGATGGAGCAAGCACAAGGAGCCCGTGGTGCGGAAGCAGCACAGGAGTAGCAGCAGCAGCATGAGCAGACTGCAGTACATCCTCCGTTCCCGCCTTATGAGCACTTCACTGCGACATGTCCACCTCCAATGCGACCATCGCCTTCCTTCTATGACCAGGACTAGAGCCTTTTGGACAGACAGACCTTAGGCAAGGACTTCGTCACTATTCAGGATGTGACTAGTGGCATTTCTTTGATGATGCATAGGTAGCGGGAGACTGACATGGTTATGATGAGGCACATGCATCAGGTATCAGAATACTTGAATGATCAGAGTTAGTTTTTGGACAGACTTGGAGAGTCAGTTCATAGCATTCAGTAGTAGCTTCACCGACCTCCTCGACCTCATCGTTCGACTACCATGCCTTCAGCACCTCCTCCTCCTACATCAACATCACCAGCAGCACCATCAGAATTAGCAGGACCAGCTGACCAGCGGGTTACTCCTCCTCACAGGATTTCCAGGCATTCGACACCATGTTCATTAGCTCAGCGACGCCTTTGCCTTGGTCAGCCAGCATCTTCTGAGAGATCAAATTCACCGAACCATGAGTTGGACACTGATCTTCAGAGCACTATGGTTGCCTTCATGGCATCATTAGATATTAGATGTTATATTTGTTTTTTTTCTTTGCATGTATAACTTTATTTCTTAGAACTTTGTCTCTCTTAGTTTTGTGTTTTTCTTTGGCTCTCTTATATTGCATAATATTTATAATGCTTGAATTACTTCTTTAAGGGGGAGTTAAATGTAAAATCACAAAGCATCATGTTTTACTTTTTGTTGAAACAAAAAGGGGGAGATTTTATGCAAAACTATTTCCCAATTTCATAATTATAATTTTGTTGAAATAAAAAGGGGGAGAATGTAAGTACCTCTGTTTTGATACACCAAAATTATATTTATTGCTGACTAACATTTTAGGACTATCTTGGATTAAAGTATTAAAGCGTCTTTCAAGACAAGAGAAGATAGTTGCTAATGTGTGTCTTGTACATTTATTTGAGTCTAGGACATCATTGTAAGGAGCCTTAAATAAAACTCAAATACGAATTTTTCACGCATCTTTTCAAAACCAAACTTTTAGGGTTATTGATCGACTAATCTAGATAATTGATGGACCAAATCACCTTGATCGACCAATCAAATTAATTGACTGATAAAATGAGCCCATTTTAGGAAGTTGAGAAAAATCCTCTTGATCACCAACCAAGCTAATTGATCAATTAATCAATGATCGACCAACCTTCTTAATTGATTAACCAAATTGCCTTTTGATCGACCAATTAACCTTAATTGATTGACCAATTTAATTTCCTATTCAGGAAAATTTTTTTGTATAAATAGAGGTCGCACGCAGCCCATTCCTTTACAACTTTCAAATAGAAATACCATACAAAAACAAAGCTTCTCGTACATTTCCAAAAGTTTTCGCACCCTGTTCTTCACGTTCTTTAAAAGCATGATGTCTTCAACCTCTGCAAAAAATTGGTTTGATCATTTATTGAGGTTCCATAGAATTCATTTTCTTGTTACACTATTTTGTTATTTTGACTTACGGATTCCAAGTTTGTTTGGAAGATTCGTGTTGTTTTTGCTTCTCTTCATGATAAAAGGGAAGTGAATTGTAAGAGGTTGTGCCACCCTCGTTCAAGTGGTACGGTTTAGTAGATTGAATAGCTGTGCCTAGTCGGAAAAATCCTAAGTTGGGAGGCTTAGGTAGTGGTTTTCACTCGGATTGGGTTTCCACTATAAATCAGGTGTACTCTGTGCATGAATTTTTTGTGTTTATTTTTTAATCTTTGCATATAATTCAAAGCAATACTATTCACCCCTCCCCTCTAGTATTTAGTTGCGATTCACAGGATATTCCTACCACTCTGAAACAACGGGTTGTGGGAAGAGTTCTGGCAAGAAAAGAAGGATGGTGGCAACACTCCCATGCCTTGTCACAGCTGCGGGAGAGAAGAGGAGGTGGGGGAGACGATCACCTTTGCCAGCGGTGCTCCAAGGGACGGTAAGAAGGTCGCTAGAGTTGAGGACGAATAGCCTATTATCAACTCGATGTGGGGAAGTGGGAAGGGAGTCGACCCTTAGCATCGAAGGGCTAGGGTAGTATTTATAGGTATCAGTGGTGAAGAAGGGGGTTAAACTTGGACGTACAGGTGTCAAGATTTAGAGTAACAATCGACATCGGAGATGATGCTGATGAGCTTATTCGCTTGTCCTAAATAGGATTTGGGAGCCATCCGCATCGTTGGATGGAGAGAAGGTGGTGAGCTGAAGCTCGGCGGCAACAGTGAAAGCTGTTCTGTCGTGGGATTGAAGGTGATCGGAGGGTACGGTGATCGACTGTCGTAAGCCATCCAATGCGATGAAGAAGAAGAAGAGGAAGAAGACGGTATACACAGGAACTAAAGTGCAAGAAAAACTATGGACCTATAATTAATAAAAGGACTCAATTGAATAAAAACCTGAGGACCTAAAAGTAAATAGAGGCATTTAAAGTTTATTTTAATTTATTTCATTTTCAACTTTTTATATGTTATTGTAAATTAGATAAATAATATATTTATGCCTTGAAATTACTTTTTTACCCTTGTTAACTTTATTTAATTAAATGATTAAGTTAATTAACTTAATTAAGTACTTAGGGTTAAATATTGATTAAGTTAATTCAGATATTAATTAACTAGATAAATATTTAGTATTTTATTCCAAATTAGTAATTAAATTATAATTATGACTAATATATAATTAATTTATTATTTTTATGTTATTTTAAAGGTCCTTAGTATTTAATCCCCTTTATTATAATAACCCTTAATAATATATATTCTTAGCTAATTAATTTGGGAAAATAGTTAATTAGGGGTAATTAAGAGCCATGATGAGTCTTTCATCATACCCCCAAGCCAAAGTTTTGCTAGTCCCTAGCAAAATTAACCAAGAACTATGTTGATTTAAACACGAGGGTGATTAAATAATTATACATAACTCTAAGTAGAGGAATGCTTAGGTTAAAATTTTCTATATTCACATTTTTTATTTTTTTATATTATAAATAAATATCCATAAATAAGAGGAGCATTAGCGGGAATCCACTTACTATGGACTCAAAACCTTAAACTCATCTAAAAAATACATATTCGTAAAAATAGAATTTTTACAGGAATTCCTCTTAAAGTTAGAACATTGAAAACTCGTTTATTCTCTATATTCACTCTAAACCATAGAATCAAAAGAGGTCAAGATGATTAAGAAAATAGGACTCCACGACTAGAATTTAAATTCTAACTTAAAAATCCAATAAACTTAAGTTAATCCTTAGGTTTGTGAAATCCAATTTCTATCGGCCTAAGTTTTTGCAAATTAACTAGACACCTGTTTATCAACCAAATTTAGAAATGGTAGAATCCCTAGACAACCATCCCACAACACCAAGGACAGACTTCTAGACCTAGGATTTTGTCAATCTGTTTCCTTTAGGCCTCAACCGCTAGTCTCAAAAACCTGATTTCTTAGGCTTCACTACCCAATGTAAAGGTTCAGTAGCTATGATTTTAAAGCATCCGTGCTCATGTATAGACTCATCCTAAAGGCATCTGAAGTTGCAAAAATCCAGATCTTAAGACATCAATTTCCAATCTAGGTTATTCCAATTCAAGCCTTTGGCTTGGCCTTACTCAGATTTGGTTGCTTTCTCCTCACCATTTTTCTATCCCGAGGTCAGTGCTTTTGGTGTATATCTCCCCGGTGGACCACTGGGTCTCTTATCCCTATATTTTATCTTCATATTTTTTCAATCTTTTTTTATAGGCTAAAACACCCATATGTAGTAAGGTGTTTTTTTTTTATTGATGGAGGAAAAAGTAGCATCCATTTGTAGTGAGATGCTTAACCGCAGGGTGTATATATTTTTTTTCTTTTTGTTTCTTTCTTTTTTACTTTTCTCCTCCTCATTTTTCTTACTAATATAATACTTCAATTCCTTTTTCTAGGTGAGTGGCACATCCTTCACCCTTTCAAGAGTCGCCCCACGAAAATTTTTGGAATAAAGAGGATTCAGAATCGATCTCTTAACCTTTGTGTTTTCGCGGTCTCAGATACCAACAAGACAACTCTAATGTGTGTGAATTTTGGATGCTTAGGTTACTTAGCTCTCAAACTAGAGAGTGGACAGCAAAGCCTTTCACTCTCTGGTCCCTTAAACCATTAGTATCCTCATGCAGGATCTGTCAAGACGCAACTCGCCAAGTCTAGCCAAATGTCCTTGGTTGGTTAAGCTAACTATAGCCTGATAGACCTTATGGCTAAGAATTCTACCAACTCTTTACTTAATAAACTCTAGGTATCTAGTCTTTTTACTTAACTTGGTCATAAAAATAGATGTTCGGATCCAACCTAGTCTTATTGACTAAGAAAGTTAAAATTTAATTCCAAAATTTAAGTCTCATAAAACTTAATACGTCTTAGTTACTTTGTTTCAGAGTTAAGAGCAGGAAAAATAGATCCTAAAGGGTTTCAGACTTTAACTTAAGAAAAATCCTGTTCAAAATTTTGCAAAATAAATACGTATTTTGAAAAGGTATTTAAGCCAATGTCTAAGTAAGGATTCAATGCTCTTTAAGTATACAATATTTACAAATAGATATATTTTTGGTTTCTGACCTAAAAAGAAAATTAAGCTCTTTAAGTATTACTATAAATATTTAAAATATGCTTACTTATTTTTATGTTTTCTTCTTCACTTCTTTTTATGAAATCCCCCTATTATTGTTTTTATCATTTTATGCATTTTTAAAATTTTTGTATTTATATATTTTTGTTTTTATGCTTTATAAATTTTTCAAAATTTTATGAAATTTTAAAAAAATTTCAAAATTTCAGGTATTTTTGTATTTTAATTTTTAAAATTTTATCTTTTATCTACCAATACACCTAGAGTATTAATATTTCACTTCACACCCCCAAGCCAAATTATTACAATGTCCTCATTGGAAGAAGGGCGAAAAAGACTACACTTCACTTAGTATAGGGTGACGGAAGGAGTTGGATATAGGAGATCAAAGATCTCTGTGTGGATGATTTCAAGTCTGACCTAAGTCATTGTGGTCAGTTGGACTAAGTGAAGGGTAAGATAAAATAAAGAAGTGACAGATAAGATGCAGACTTAAGCGTATAGGTAGATGAAAGTGTGGAAAGCAGGAAACAACTATATACAAGGTACTAAATTTTACACCTTTAGCTAGGCGTAAACCTTAGAGAATGTAACTCACATAAAAGAATAGATATGGTAAAAACAAGGGAGTCAAGGAAGAATTAACTCAAGAAATAGGAAAATAGATTAGTAAACTCGCCTTGATTTTTGCCTTAAACAGAACTCGCAGAACCAAAATTAGATTCACATAAAATATCTCAGAAAGGATACAAGTGGATTTCATGAAAGATAAATCTGATTTGGGTCGAGGTGAAAATTCTAAAGAATGAGGCAAATAGAATAAGTGAATCAACCAATCAGTAGATCAACAAAGGTCAATTTTGATTTTGAATGATAGGTGGATCATTCTGGTACAACAAAGGTTTGTTGATTTGGGTTTGGAAGATCACTCTCGAGAGGTGCAGAGGGCGGGTTTTGATTTGAATCAAAGGCTTGATTAATGAAGTGTACTTGGCCTTGATGTTGCCTAGGATTTGGAGGATTCGGAATTGGCTGAGATGGGAGAGTACTTGGCTAATGAGGTTCAATCAAAAGCATGATCTAATTTCGTAAAGCAACCAATTCTTTCTTACATTGCCTTTGGATCTCAGTGAGAGCATCAGCATTCTATAGCTGACTCTCTGTAACAACTCGTAAAATCTGGTCGAGCTACGAATCTCTACTTGGCCTTGAGTAGTTCTATGTCTCACATGAATGGGCCTCACATTCGATTGTTGAGAAGGCAGCGAAGGCAGGTTTTGATGGGTCTGATTTGGATAGGTAGGTCTTTGGTTTTGGTCAGTCCAAGAGAAATTTAGGTGGTTTCTCTATCCAGGGTTATAGCTATTTGTGTAAGGGTTTGATCTATAAGTTTTCTCCTGGATGGCATACAAATTATAAGGATTTGGTGTGCTTTTCACAAAAGCAGGGGATGGGGAAAGATGTGGGAAAGATGGTGGGACAAAGGTCCCTCCTTGGGTTGGTGAATGAGTAGGGAGAAAACCCAAGGAAGATGGATCTCTAGAATCCAGATTATTCACAAATTCCCTCCCTGCAGGAATTTGTGAAACAGGTAAATGCATAGGATTCTACATAGCGAGTAGAGGTGTAAGAGTCTTCATGGTGTTTCGGACCTCATCGAGATGCTTTGCTACGATGTCGACTTTGTCCAATTTTTCTACAATAATCTCTAAATCCTTATTACTAGACTGATTCTGGATCTCGTGAATGCCCTTTTGATGCGAGTTTGGATGTGGATTTTGATGTGAACTTGAGTTACCCTGTGTGAATTGTGACATGGATGCGTTGTTGATAGAGTTTTCCGCCATCCCTTCAAATAATTCTGAGGTGGATTCTTTGTCACGATTCAAGAAATTCCCTCCACAAGAGGCAACGACCAGATTGCGAATACTCTCTTACAATCCATAATAAAAGATATGCATGAGCTACCAGCGAGGGATGTTGTGATGTGGGCATTTCCTTTTCAATTCATGAAAGCGCTCCCACGCTTCATGAATTGGTTCTCCTTGATTTTGAATAAAAGTTGTGATGGCTCGCCTGAGTGCATTGGTGCAACCTATAGGGAAGAATTTCTTCAAGAAGGCTGATTTGAGTTGTTCCCAAGTAGTGATAGGTCGTGCAATTATTTTGTACCAGTAGGCAGCCTTGCCCTTGAGGCTAAAGGAGAACATCTTCATGAGTAGCATTTCCCGACTTTGATTTCGAGGACCAAGAGTCTGAGATAGATTTTTGAGATCTATGTGTTGGAATGGATCCTCGGATGCAAACCCATGAAAGTGTGGGATTAGTCTTATAATATTCAGCTTTAATTCTGGGTCATTTTCCCCAATGGGAATCCTAACATTAGGCTCTACTTGTGCATTGGATGGATTATAGTAGTCTCGGAGTAGAGGCCTACAACGGGGTGGTAGAACCAAATCAGGTGGATCAGGACCTGCCTCAGGTCGAGGAGGACGGGCCTGCAAGTTTTATAGGTTTTGAAGAGAAGCCATCAACTGACTGATTTGGCGATTCTACTCAAGCATCTGAAGATTCTAGTTCAGGAGCGCCTCGTGGATATCAAAAGGTGGCACCTCCCTCTGACCAAAAGAAGAAGGGATCTCAGGATTCGGGTTTTGCACTTGATCCATAAAATCAAACGCAGAATATGCAAAGGTAACAGATGGGAAAATTGGTTGCTTTAGTGCAACCGGTCTAGGTAGACCTGTCAAAGGAGATGCGAGAGGAAGTTTCAGGGATCACCTCCCATGCATAAAATGAAAAAAATTGCAAAGGCATACTCACGCCACTACGAAAATAGCGGCAAGAAAAACCCAAAATAGCACAAAAAATGGGTTTTTTCTTCTTTTCAAAGGAAAAGAAGAACCTAAGAATACGCAAAAAGTAATGTGACGCAAACAAGTATAATATCAATCCAAAATATGCATCCTAGATCGTGTCTATGCAGGTGCGTATCCTTAAGGCTCAAAGGTCTAAGGTCTAGGATCGAGACCACTCACTACTGGCTCATCAGGGCTCGTAGTAGTGAGACAAACTTGTTGATCTTCGACCAAAGTCCTAAGAGGTGCAAAGATAAGAGGTAAAAAATATAGACTCGTGTGACTCTAGTGATCTCACTATGTATGTGATAGCATGCAACAAACGTAAGAGATAAAAACCCACATGCAATCTGCAAACAGAATATGTGTCATGAGTTTTAATAAGTTCTCATTTTAGCTAATCTTTTACATGAATGATAGAAAGAAGTAAATGTGACCGCTTTTTAGATTTTTTCAACAAAAATATGGTCTTTCTTATTACTCCAATGACAGGGATCTACACGGGTTTTTGCGTGTTTCCCTCTGATGCGAGATAAAAATACCTGAGTCAGATCATACTAAAAACTAGTAGGAATGTGCACTCCTAAGAGTGTATTCCTAATAACATGCTGCTACTAGTCAGGAGTCATGAGTATTTTTGGTATTTTTTATATTTCTCTAAACTAAATGCAACAAGCAAACTACACTAAAGACTAAGTAAGAAATACTCATAATGGTATGTATAATGGGAATATGAAAATACAGAAATAGAAAAAAACCTGCCTTCTTCCTGAGAATACCTGCAAAGATATCCCTGAAAAGAAGATAGAAACAAAACAAAACAAAGCTAATTAGAAAAGAAATTATTTACAAACCAAATAATTAAACAATAATGAAGAATATATTTTACAGTTACCTCCCTGGCAACGACGCCATTAAAATGATGTCATTACTTAACAAAATTATGCAAGGGAATGTTTTGGTGAATAAAATGAAGCAAAATATTGTACTCCCCAGCAATGACGCCATTAAAATGATGCGTTATTTCTCAGCACAATTAATTAAGGTTATTAATCTTAATTAAATGCATTAGAAGTAACTTAGGTTAACTTGAATTAGTGTCGTGAGTGTAGTATAGGGACAAGTTAGCCTAACATTTTAGATTTTATAGTTCATTTAACTGGTTGAGTCCAGGTCGTTTATTGGGAGGCATAATAGTAAACTTAATTCACCATTAATTCCTAAGGCATAATTACTAACTATTTAATCAATTAGATTAATAATTATAATACTTTAAGTACAAGAATAATTGCACAAAAGATTAAGCAACTAAAGCATTCAATATTCCATTTATTAAAAAGAAGATTACAAGAAAGATTCATCATTAAAAACAAGTAGAAACATGATTATTACAATTGATCTTACAAAATATAAGGCATAAAAGACAATTACAAGAGTTTAACATACCTTTTACAACGTTAAAAGCTTGAAAATACACTAAACAATAACTTCAATCCTTAATCATACGTCTGAGAAAGAAGTTAGACGACTTAAAAATATAAATTAGACTTCTGAAAGTTATATTGGATGTCTGATTTTTTTTAATTTCTTTCATTCATTTTATCTTCTCTTCTTCAGAAGTTCATTTCTCTGCCTCCTTAGGCTTCTCTTTCTTTATTGTGCCTTAAACATCCACACTTAGTCAATTTAGTCGCTCACTTAACAAAAATTAGGTACTTAATGGGCGGCCCGGCCTTTTGGGGATACGTAGCAACCTAAAGGGTTGGGACCAGACCCTACTAAGCTGGCCTAGTTTGTTTTAGGTGGATTTCAATTCATTTCAGCCCAATGCACAGTTCCAGGCCCATCACAGGCCCACAAGCTTGCTCGCCCACCCGGGCACACACGCAGGCACGCATGCCTGTGCACACACACATGCACGTGCAATGCACGCACCCAATCAGCTCAGATAAGTATAGGTTCTATTTTGTGCGCCCAGTGCTGTCAACTGAAGTGCTGGGTTCACAAAATTGTAATATACTAAGGCGTTCACTCAAAGACTCCCGAGGTAGGACTTAAATCGCCCGCTCCTCTTTGGGCACAGCTACTATTATGGCCAATCTTCAACTCTTGATTCCTAGTAGCCCAGTGCACCAAATTGAGCTCATGATAGCTCGATGGAAAGCTAGTGATCCCAATTACATGATTTTAACACAAATTTGGTGTTTGGATCAAATTAGATCTACAGATTTCTAGGGAGAAAGTGCACTATTCGCTTGTGCTTGGAATGAGCTACAGATGAAGAAATCTAAGGTCTAACAACCTGCAGAGGCATTTGTACTACAGTTGATCATCCTGAATGCTTCTAGCAAAGCATTCCGCATGCTTTAGAAGAAGAAGAAGTATCAAAAAGTGTTCATTGAGCTCCAGAAGCTAAAAAGCTTCTTACAAGAGCTTTAGAGCTTGGAATTGAACTCAGCATTATCCAGTAGAGAGATAACAACCTTGATAGTTGATTAAGCATGCTTCGTGAATTAAAATTAGGGGTTTGGAGGACCCGTCATCGTAGCTCGCACAACGCATCTATCAAATAAAATTTATAACCGAAACTCAAAAAGTGAGTCCCAGGTCAAACATGGGGAGGCAAACGTTTGGTTTTGAAAAATCCATGTTTCGCTTTTATTTATTTTGTCATTTTTATCTTTTCTTTTTTATTTTGGTATTTTTATCAAGTAAGAGATTAGGTCGATGAAAACCTTATGTACTTGTAAAAAATATAACAGAGAGAGGAATCACATATTTCTGAATCCAATGTTTTTCTACAACTATGAAAGCGGGAAAAACTACACTAGAAAGTAGAAAAGAAAGATGAAGATGAGAAAATGCCCCTCAATGGTTGCTCAGAGGATGACTTGCTTTAACGTCGCCTGGAGGAAGGTGGTGAGGATCATAATAAACAGGGACGGAGCCGGAGGATGGAAAATGGGCCAGGATGACGTCGTAGTGAGGATCTTCTTCCCGAAGGGCGGTGAGAGGACAGCCATGGGATGCTCCCTGAATGGGGATGAGAGGTGGGAAAACTATTTTCTTTTCTATTCTAGAGGAGCATCTCGAGCTTGGGACAAGCTCTCTCTAGATCCTTGGAGGTGGTGAGAGGAAGAAAGGAAGAGATGGTTTGGAATGTAAGGGGCAGGTCCTTTTATAGTGGAGGAGGAAGAACAAATTTGTATATGGGTCATTATTGATGTCTGTAAACATTGCTATAGATTCGCCCTTTCTGTCATTGAAGATCTGCGCCTTCAATTCCTTTGCTGGCGTGCACGGGTCATTAGTGACAGGTCCAAATGTCACTAAAGGCCCGCGTATGTGTCGAAGAAGATCCGCCATCCCTACTGCTCACGCTCCGCTAGCATGTGCATCGGGCTCCTTGTCGAGCACGCGTGCGCTGGCGTGCGTTGGCTGCTACTGCGCATAGTTGTGCTGCCGCTTTGCTTCGCACCCACGCATGCACGCGTGCCTTGCTGTTGCACCGCACCTCAAGTGTTTAATTGAGGGGGTAGCAGGTTTCGAACCCATGCCCTTTCTTTGAGAGGAGCCTTCACAACCGACGTGCTGTAGGCAAGAGGTGTTTGAAGATGACTTAAGGGCACGTGCGGAGATGGATCCTCAGCCGTTAGATCAAGATCTAATGGCTGAGAATGGGCTATGCCTTGATGAAGAGTGGGTGCTGGCCGGTGTTGGGCAACCTGGGTGGCACCATGTGGCGTTATTTGGGTTGTCCATCTTCTTTCTGTTGCAGAGGGTGCCACGGTGCTCAGATCAAGATGATTCCCATGTTGCTGGACTACGATCGTCACTCCGGATCCATTCGTATGGTTGGATTTTCCATCCAAAACCTATATGGATGTTGCATTGCCCCCTAACCGTTGATCTTCCTTGAACTTCGTGTGATGCTACGGGACTCCGATCTAGATGATTTCGAAGGCATTAGACTCTAATCGTCGTCCTAATCAGATCCGTACAGTTTGATCATCCATCTGAGGCCCTGAAATAAATCCTCTTCTCTCCTGATCATAAAAAGGACCTAATTAACCTAAAATATATACATCTACTCTAAATGCAGAATGATGCATCCTATGCGATATTTATAACATGAAATGCAAATCTAAGCCTAGGAACATGCATGATTAAGCATTTTAACCTAAATAGATGTGTCTATATCATACCCCCATGCCTATCTTTTG
The DNA here is from genome assembly GCA_037157565.1 of Thalassia testudinum. Taxonomy (NCBI): domain Eukaryota; kingdom Viridiplantae; phylum Streptophyta; class Magnoliopsida; order Alismatales; family Hydrocharitaceae; genus Thalassia; species Thalassia testudinum. Next base: position 123,195,426 of record JAZHRO010000036.1, on the reverse strand, counting down.
CTTGTCTCTAGCAAAATTAAACTACATGCTATGTATAAAAATAGAATTAGAATTCGATCGCTTAGGCCTAACTTGTTTATTAACAATAGAAAATTTCAACTAAGGTCCTAAACTACGAAGACTCAACAGTACCCAAGTGTCTGCTAGAATGCAGACCGCCCAAGTCCTTGCCTTATTTGAAAAAAGAAGATACAATTTTTTTGTTTTTTGTATTTTTTTCATTTTTTTGTACTTTTGGATTTTGAGAGTTCTAGGATAACTTTTTGCAGCTACCCGACCCGCCCAAGACTTGAAAAGGACTCTAAGTGCTAAGAATCTAGTGAAAAGAGTGAAAGACTCACTAGGCGGTCGTTAAAATGAACTTCGGATTTCTACGACCCTAGGTGACCTTGTCTAGAGGTTTATCTTTTTGAACCGTAGCTTTCTTCCTACTTTTATTTATGAGGTCAACACAAGGGCGAACCCAATGTATATCTCTCTGATTTATTCTACTTCCCTGTTTCTTCCCTAAGTGTTTTGGGTTTTATTGTGCATTTTTGTGAGCTGGGCTCTGGACAACTGGCCAATGGGTTGTTACCCACGACAAGTTGCCAGCCATACTCGTGTGGTGAAGTGTGGTTTTATTTGTTTATTTTTTTATTTTATACTTTTTCTATTCTTTTTTTCTTTTCTTTCTTTCTTTATTTTTTTTTAAAGTAGGTGGCTTCCTTGATCTAAGATTTACCTAAAGGCAGTACGAAGAAAATGGTCGTGTGGCTGGGCTTTGGACAACTGGCCGATAAGCTGTTACCACTGACAACTTGCCAGCCATATCACCTTAGATAGTTGATTAGCTACCCAATTTTCGAAGAAACCGTCAAGAAGTGAGTCAGTGCAAAAAGTGTGTAGATGCTTAGACTTAAAGTTCCCTCAAATCATAGGGCGGGTTGATAAGTCGTATACTTATCACCCCAATTTATTGACGAGTTTAAAATAGAATTATTTGGCGAGGACTCAAGACTAAGTCCACATTCGAGTGGACACCTGGGCTAATTAAGCTCGAAGACCTGAAGAGTCTAAGTGTTTAGGTCCTCTCGTATCATTTCCTAAAGTTAATAATGCCTAAAAGCCTAAGTTTTCTTCTCCTAATTCTATTTTCTTTTTTTTTTATCTTTTTTAAAGAAACTAAAGAAATTCTACAGAGTTAACAAAATGATTTCAGGAATTAATTATCCACCCCCCCATACCTAAATGATGCAATGTCCTCATTGTAAAAATAAAGACATGAAAAGGTGGAGTAAACAGAATATCACTTGAATAACATGAAAATCGAGTCAGCTCTGTAGAGAACGTGGAATATAAACACGTGCTAAATTTAATGCCTTCAGCTAGTCATAACATACATACAAAGAAGAAATTAGGAATTCACAAGTGCAAGTCAGAATCAAAATAAAAATATTGATCACAGGACCTGCTAGTAGGTGTCCACAAATGTGGACCAGATTATGGTGTAGACCCATGCCCCAGGGTTGAGTGGTTCTCAGGTTCTAGATGAAAATCACCCAAAATTGAAGGTTGTTAAGCTTGCGGGGTTGGTCCTATGGTTTTGTGGTGAGAAACCTGATGAGAACCTCATCATGAGCCATAACTAGCTCATTTTGACCTAATACAAAGGATAAAATCTTCTACATAACTCAAGGAAAGGCTTAACTCAGAGAATTATGAGTTTAAGAAGAAAACAGAAACTAAGGGGTAAAAATGCAATTTCACCAATTCAATCTGAAAATAGGGTAACTCAGGGTCCAAACATAGGTCAAAATAACCTAATAAGAAGAAAAGTGGGATGAGATGACTCAAAGAGGGCTACAGCAACTCCAAGGAATTAAATGACATCCTGTAACCCTAAAAACAAACCCACTTAAATACATGAGGTTCGAGGTAGATAAAAAATCAACTAAACCCTCTAAAATTCATAGAAAAATAATCTCTAGGGTTTAGAACCTTCAATTTGGCCTTGGGAACCCATTTTGACCTACATTGAGAACTATGCCCAATTAACAACTTAATCTGGGTTTTTACATAATTTAACCGGTCAAACAAGGTTTAATCTAGAAATAAAATTCACCATCTGAATCCTTAGGTCCTAATTAGTCATGTATAAAAACTTGAGCCTAAGAAGAAACCTTCTTGACTAACTTTACACTTTGGTCCTCATATATTTACTTTTTGGCCCTCAACTTTTGAACCCTCACATTTTGGCCCCTAACTCTCCTTCATTCTTTGCGTTTAGGTCCCTCCTGCAAAACCTGAGCAGCACCATGCTCTGGTGTCCTTGCGCGGAGCATGGCGCCGCGCAGGGTGAGGGGGGGCCTGCCAAGTAAAATGGGGTTGCCCTACGTCGTCAGCCGTCGCAGGAGCACCCCCCTGAGTGCTGCAACCACCCATACCGGCCGTACGAACGCACGGACGGTATGGGTGTCCTTCCTCCGGCGAGGGAGGCACGTCGCCTCCCTCCGCCCTCCTCTCCGTCTCTACCTCTATAAAAACCCCACAAGCTCTGCCGTTCTCCTCAGCTCGGTTCCGACGGAGAAATTCTCCCCCCTTTCCTCTCTTCCCACTCCGACAGAGGCCCCCTTGCTCCAGCGGTTCCTCCTCCTCCTCCTCGTCGCTCTGCCGCACTACCAGCAGCAGGGCTGCCTTCACCTCCTCTTCCCACGTCGCGCCGTACCCAGCACGCGCTCTCCCGCTATCTCCTCGCCGCCGCCCTCTCTCTCTGGGCACCTTCTTCTCCGGCGACAGTCGATACGACTGTTGCCCTGCTCCGGCCCCCCTCGTCACTCCGAGTAGGTACAATCTTTCCTCTTCCTCCCCTCTTTCTTTTCCTTACTGTAATTTGCATAACCACCCCTCGACCGCGCCTAATCACCCTCACCTTCTCCATCTCCGGCCAAACTCCGGCGACCCGCTCCCGTCACTCCAGCACCCCACACGGCTTGCCGACCCTCACAGAACCTCCACCTCCTCACCCTGATCAACCTCCGCCCTTCCACTTCCCACCAATCGCCCTCTGCAGACCCACCGACCAAACCCATCTCCCAACCTGCAGTTTGACCTAGGGCGGCCCTTAGGCTCCGCCCCGCCACCTGCAGACCCCCCCGACCACCTTCGCCGTGCTACTGCGAAGGTCCTCCGCGTATCTGATTAGGCCGAGAGGCCGTTTCTCTGTGAGCAGGTACTTCTCTCGTCGCTGCCATTGCTGAGTGAAGCAGCTTCTTCGACCTGCTCCTCCAGGCGCGCCATGCCCAGGTCAGACTCCCAGGCTGCGCGGGCATCTCCGCAAAGAAGTCCCAGGCTGCAGTTGGGGCAAAGCCTTCACGTGGAGCCTCGATTATGCGCTGCCTCCTCTGCGCGGGCGTCCAATTGGGGTGGGACATTTAGTCCCACCTCGGAAACTCACTGAGGCGAGCGGGTGCTTAAAGGCAAAAAGTGCCTTAAGCTGTTTGACTCAGATCACGGGGTGAGGTCCCCTTCACCCGCCCGATTACCCGGCCTCATCCGCGCTCACGCCCTGCGGACCTGGCACGACCCGATTAGCCCGACCTGCACTCCTCGCCCACCACCGCACGCCGGTGGGCCTGGACCCGGGCGCGACCCGCGTGCCCGATTAACCAGTTGCCGTGGGAGAGCTTTCCTAAGAGCGAATTCTGAGAGAGAGAGACGCGGGGGGAGGTTAGAGTAGGTTTTGCCCTCTGATCGAACTTTGAGTGTGCAGGCACAGGTGAAGAAGAAGAAGAAGAGAAGGCAGGAAGAAGAAGGAAGCTAGGAGATACTGTAGCAGCAGCAGTTTAAGTCGTCTGATTGGAAAATCAGACGACGTCCTGAAGGCAAAGAAGAAGAAGAAGAAAAGAAGAAACAGGACCGCAGCAAAGAAGAGAGAAGACAAGAAGAACACGAGAAGAAAATCTGAAGAAGGAAAGAGAAGCAAGAAAAGAAGAAGAAGAACACAGGAAGAATAAAAGAAAGAAGATTCAAGAGCCAAAGAGAAGAGAAGACAAAGAGGAAGAAAGAAGAGAAGAAGAAGAAGCCAAATTTCCATATCTCTCTCTCTCTCTTTATTTTTGTAATAGAAATACTGTACTTCTAGAATACAACTTGCTCCCTGAGTTCGACCTCGGGAGAACTTTATTTTCCGAGTAAAAAATATCTGTAATGATGGAAATAACTAGCTGTACTACAACGCTATTTCTTTAACAAAACCTAGTTATAAGTTATCGGCCATTCATCACTTGGCGCCGTTGCCGGGGAGCAACGGCTATTCTAGAAGCTTTGAATTTCTTTTAAGAGATTGCTAATCTTTTTCTCTCTTTTGTGCAGGTACAGAAACAAAAAGACGCAGCCGCACCACAGCCACTCCAAGGACAGGTAACTTCCTATTAAACCCTAAAATTTTAAAGAAAAAGAAAAGAAATAGGAATAACCTGTCTTTATACATAGTAATAGCTGCATATTCTCAGAAACTATTATTCCTGCACACAGTTTTAAAGGTGATTAGGGTCTAACACATCCTTGCCTGAGCCCTAATTACCCAAACAAAGAGTTAAATGGACCAAGTAGAGCCAACATAAGGTCAAAAGCTAGGGTTTTTAGAGACACACCTTCTATTAACAAAGAAAAGATCTTCCCAAAAAGAGGTGTACCTAAACCTTGTTTGAAAAAAATCTACACAAGAGAAACCCTAAGCAAATGGCTCTCTAAACATTTGAACCCTAAAAAGAAAGGACCCAAAAGCTCTCAAAAGAACAAGAGGTGAAGTCTATCCCTTGGGTCAACCAACCTTAGAATTGGGCCACTTTGTTCACAAAAACACCTAAGAGTTCAAGTGAAACCTTAAGCACCCTAATCTTAAAGTAAAATTGGTAGACTTAAGAGGTCAAGATCCCCATTCTGGTCTACCTGGAACCGCAGTGACAAGAGAGGTCGGGTGGGGGAAACCCTGTAACCCGTGGGGACGCTCTATCGTGTAGTGGTCTTTGCAGGACTCACCCTCTCTGGCTGCTCAGGTAATTCTCAGGTGGACGATCTTTCTGATCAAGGGGTCCATCTGCCCCGCACCTCTATAGTCACCCAACACATTTTTGGGTGTCTTGATTGGGTCCAGCACCTTCTGAACTCATCTCTTCCAGCAGTGCATGTATGGTAGGAGGTCCTTAAGACCACCCTTAAGACCTCCTTTAGAAATTCACTCTCGTCAAGGCCAAGCCTCGACGCCCGTGTTCGTGCAGCAACCCCCTCACATTATTCTCTCTTCTGATTCAGAACCAAGTTCTTCTTCCCCCATCATGGCTCAGCCAGTTGAGGAAGAAAACAATTTGGAGCATCAGCTCCAGCGACTCAATGACCTCTTCTAAAACTTCGTGCACCCACCGCAGCGTCCTATGATGCGAGACCACTACAATCCTGCTGCGGTGGCCATTGAGCCTTGGGTCAGAATCCCGACTGGAGGACCTGATTCCGAATTGAAGCCCAACATGATTCATGTTATGCCTAAATTCCATGGGTTTAATTCTGAAGATCCCTTCCAGCATATCAAACAACTAAAGCATCTGGCCCAAACTTTTGGGTCAGATGTACAAAATCGGGATATTCTTCTCATGAAGATGTTCTCCTTTTCTCTTATGGACAAGGCCGCCCATTGGTATTAGACTCAGACCCGGCCGATCAACACTTGGGAAGAACTTCAATCCGAGTTTTTGAAAAAGTTCTTTCCCGTGGGTCGGACCAACGCCTTGCGCCATCAGATTACGCACTTCACTCAGCAATCAGGGGAACCTCTCCATGAGGCATGGGATCATTTTCAGGATCTCATGAGAAAGTGCCCCCATCACGGAGTTCCTAAATGGGAACAGGTCCAATCTTTTTACCAGGGACTCCGTGAGGATATCCGTCTTTTCCTCAATGCAACTTGTGGAGGAAATATCATGGGTCAACATGAGGACACCGTGTGGGAGATTCTCGAAAACATGTGCGAGAACTCCATCAACAATGACTCCATGGGATTATTCGATAGGTCGAATACCCGCGCATCGACGAATCTTAGGGGAGCACATGAGACGCAGGGCCTGTCCGCATCAGTCGACCTGGAATTAATGGCCAGTCGATTGGACAAGGTCTCGATTATTGAAAAGAAGGTGGATGAACTGACTCAGCACCTGCAGCGAGCCACCTCTGCACATAGCCCCTTTGCACAGCCTCCTTCCACAAGAGAAACTATGCAAAATATTCTCCATCAATCTTCTCCTAGGATGGATCCATATCCACCATCTGATTCTCTAACCAGAGGTCCATCCGATCCTCTCTATACCAACCCGAGGAATTCCATTCCCTCTTTCTCTGACTCTCTGGAGGTTCCTCAGACCTGCGAGGACCTCAACGCCATCCAGAACAACCCGTTCTCCAACACCTATAACCCTGGATGGCGAAACCATCCCAACTTTCAGTGGGTGGGAAATTCCCAAACCCAAAGACCACTCTTTCAACCCCTCCCACAACCCCCTCGTCCTTACCAGCCGCCTCAGCCTCGGCCCAACCCTACTTATCCATCAGGGCTAAATCAGGATCCAATGTCCCTAATCCTTCAGACTCTGGCTGACATTCAAAGAACGAATGCGGCTATTCAAAAGCAACACAAGGATGAGATTACAGAGGTCCGAAACCAATTGGCCCAGTTGGCAAATTCTCGCCAGCCAGGCATACTTCCTTCCCAACCTCTTCTTAATCCAAATAACGTGCCAACCCAGAGGCACGTTATGAACCCAAACCCGGGCCATGCCCATATGATTTATCAGGCCCCCTCTGTTCCTTCACCAGACGGGATAGAGGCCTCCACCTCTTTTGCGGGTTACCAGCAGCAACCCATCTTACCCAATCCCAACCAAAACCAGGCAGGACTTAATTCCGTAACAACCCGTAGTGGTAAGGAAACCCAAGACCCACCTCATCCAAACCACTCCAAGCCTGGTAGTGATCCCGAGCCTAGGACAGTAATCCAGGACATTCCCACCCCTATCCCAGATCCAAAACCTGGACCTATCCTAGAAGAACCAACCAAGATCCCGTTTCCTGAGGCCTTGACCAAGGGAAAGAACACCAAGCCCGTGGCACCTGAGGAGGACCTGGTCAAGCTCTTTGAGCAGGTCCACATAAACATCCCCTTGATGGATGCAATCCACCACGTACCGACTTACGCATGATTCTTAAAGAATGTGTGTACACCCCAGCGTAAGCCGCGAACCAAGAGCGGGAGTCCAATTGTTCTATCAGAGCAAGCCAGCTCTGTAATCCTAAGCAGACTCCCACCCAAGGCTAAAGACCCTGGTACTCCCCTGATTTCCTGCAAGATAGGTGATACCCAATTTGATAGAGCTTTGCTAGACTTGGGCGCATCCATAAATCTGATACCCACATCCTTACTTGACCATCTAGAAGAACCTGAGTTAAAACCAACCGAGGTAACATTACAATTAGCAGATCGATCTATAAAGTCACCAAAAGGAATTCTCGAGGATGTTATTGTGAGAGTGCGGGATTTCTATTTTCCTGTAGACTTTATAGTCTTAGACATGGATGCACCTGAAAACCCTAGGGATACACCAATCATTTTAGGGAGACCTTTCTTGGCTACTGCGAGAGCCAACATTAGCTGTGAGGAGGGCCAAATAGAGCTCAAATTTGGGAATCAAACTCTGAAAATTGATATATTTAAGGCCCAACAAGGAATCAATTGCGGTGTCATTGAACAAGTTTGTGACGTTAGGGCTTTGGTTGATGAAACACACTTCCAGAATGGCCTGATTATACCTCATCAACCGTAGAAAGATCTTGACCCGCAAACTAAGGACTCGAATCCAGATATAAACAACCCAGTAACTCCCACCGTTGAACTTCACATCTATACTGAACCACCCGCTGCTGCTGATAACCCCACCCTCGAACTGAAGCCACTTCCTGCTCACTTGAAATACATCTTTTTGGGTTCTAATCAGACCCTTCCTATTATTATCAATTCCAACCTTAATCCCGAACAGGAATCCCGTCTGATTGCTGTCCTCCAGCAACATCGCAGAGCCATCGGGTGGACTCTCGATGATTTGACTGGAATAAGTCCCTCTTATTGTACTCATCATATCTATTCAGAAGAGGGCGCACGACCTTCTCGTGAAATGCAGAGACGCTTGAACCCCAATCTACAGGAGGTCGTGAAAAAGGAGATCATCAAGTGGTTAGATGCCAGGATCATCTACCCGATCTCCGATAGTCGTTGGGTGAGCCCAATTCAGGTCGTGCCCAAGAAGGCAGGACTCACCACCATAACGACTGAGACCAGAGAAATCATTCCTACCCGATTAGCCAATGTGTGGAGAGTCTGTATAGATTACCGCCGACTCAATGCCTCCACGAAGAACTACCTTTCATTGATCAAATTCTCGAGAAACTAGCGGGAAATAGGTTCTTCTGCTTTCTTGACGAGTACTCCGGTTATAACCAGGTGGCAATCCATCTTGAGGACCAAGAAAAGACCACGTTCACCTTCCCCTTCGGAACTTACGCTTTCCGAAGGATGCCTTTCGGTCTTTGCAATGCACCCGCTACCTTTCAGCGGTGCATGCTTGCCATATTCTCAGATATGGTAGGTGATTTTCTGGAAGTCTTCATGGATGACTTTTCAGTTTTTGGAGAATCTTTTGATGATTGCCTCCAACACTTGGTCCAAATACTCAGGCGATGCATCGAGGTGAATTTGGTTCTTTCCTGGAAAAAGAGCCATTTCATGGTGCCTGAGGGAATTGTCCTGGGACACTCAATCTCGGAAAAAGGCATCCAAGTGGACCGAGCTAAGGTTGATCTGATCTCTCGCCTTTCTATGCCTAGCTCGATCAAGGACATCCGATCATTTTTGGGGCACGTCGGTTTTTATCGTCGATTTATCCCTGATTTCTCAAAAATCGCGTGCCCCCTGACCACTCTTCTCTCCAAGGATGTATCTTTCAAAATTTCCAAGGAATGCACTCAAGCATTTGAGGCCCTACGTTACCTAATCACCCAGGCCCCGATCCTACAGTCCCCTGATTGGTCTCAACCCTTTGAGATCATGTGCGATGCGTCTGATTTCGCTGTAGGAGCGGTCCTGGGGCAAAAAGCTGACGGGAAACCCGTGGTCATCTACTACGCTAGCAAGACACTTGACGAGGCTCAGCGTAACTATACAGTTATGGAGAAAGAGCTGCTAGCCGTGGTATTTGCCCTTGAAAAGTTCCGATCGTATCTTCTGGGTTCCCATGTCATCATTTACTCGGATCACACAGCTGTGAGGCATCTCCTTGCAAAGAAGGACGCGAAACCTCGATTAATCCGATGGATCTTGCTGTTGCAAGAATTTGACCTTGAGATTCGCGACAAAGCGGGAAAGCAAAATGTGGTAGCTGATCACTTGTCCCGCCTTCCTTCTGAAATAATTGACCCGTCCGGACCCATCACAGAGCATTTTCCCGATGAGCACCTGCTGACTATTGGTACTAGCCTTCCATGGTTTGCTAATATAGTAAATTACTTGGCATCTCATCAGATCCCGTCTGATTGGCCGAAGGCCAAGAAAGACAAATTGCGCTCTGATGCCAAGTATTACATTTGGGAAGACCTGTACCTCTTTCGCATAGGTGCTGATCAAATCATCCGAAGATGTGTCCCGGAAGAGGAATTCAACAATATCCTCTCTTTCTGCCATGACCAGGCATGCGGTGGCCATTTCTCTGGGCATAAAATCGCATCAAAAGTCCTCCAGTGCGGCTTTTACTGGCCCACACTATTCAAAGACACGTACAATCACTGCAAGGCATGCAGTCGTTGCCAGACTTTGGGCAACATGAGCCATCGCGACATGATGCCTATGCAGCCGATTCTCGTATGCGAAATCTTTGATGTTTGGGGGATTGATTTTATGGGCCCCTTTCCTGCTTCGGAAGGTTTCGAATACATTCTACTGGCTGTGGACTACGTGTCCAAATGGATTGAAGCCATACCAACCCGAACCTGTGATCACAAAATCGTTCTCAAATTCATTCATCAAAACATTTTCTCAAGGTTCGGGATTCCTCGTGCTATAATCTCTGATGGGGGGACCCATTTCACAAACGCTCAGTTTAGGTCACTGATGACCAAATATGGGGTGTCTCACCGAATCTCTACTCCTTACCACCCCCAAACCAATGGTCTGGCTGAGCTGTCTAATCGGGAGATCAAGAAAATCCTGCAAGTCACTGTTCGGCCTAACAGGAAGGACTGGTCATCCCGACTTCCGGAAGCATTGTGGGCCTATAGGACCGCCCACAAAACTCAGTTAGGCATGTCTCCCTTTAGACTGGTGTACGGGAAGACATGTCACCTTCCTGTAGAATTGGAGCATAAAGCCTATTGGGCAATACGGAACTGTAATCTAGATTTTTCAAAGGCTGGAACCCACAGAAAACTTCAAATCAGCGAGATCGATGAATTACGCCTAAACGCATATGAGAGCTCGCGAATCTACAAGGAGCGGGTTAAAGCCTTCCACGACAAGCATATCTCGAGAAAAATCTTTCATCCTGGTCAGAAGGTCCTACTCTTTCATGCCCGACTCAAACTTTTCCCGGGAAAGCTGCGATCCAAGTGGGTCGGACCATATTTAGTCCGACAAGTTTTTAGAAATGGAGCTATCGAAATCAGTCCACTCAGCCACGATTCCGAACCTTTCATCGTGAACGGTCAGAGACTCAAGTCGTTCATTGATGTGACTTCTATTGATTTGGCTGAAGCATCTTATATCCTCCATTCCCCTTGAGCTTATTGCGCCCAGCCGATGGCGTAAAACTCAGCGCTTAACGGGAGGCAACCCGTCTTTTTCCTAAAAATCCAAAACCTTTTTCTGACACCTTTTTGCACTTAAGGTTCACCCTTGTAGACAGCCGACCCCACCTCAGATGCTTGCATCTGGGATTAGAAATCATCCACATTCTGTCTTAAGGAATGAACTAAGTAAATAAAAAATCCCCTAAGTCACAATGAGGACATTGCAAACCTTAGGCAGGGGGGGGAGTATAAAATTGCAAAACTCGTAAGAAAAGTTTTCTAAAAAAAAAAAAAAAGGAGCATAAAAATATGAGAAAAAAAAGTAGTCATTAGTAAGAAACTAAGGAATTAACCTAAGTTCTAGACCTCATTCAAGAAAAGAACTGAAAAGTGCACAAAGGGATTAGTAAGAACGCAAACCTTAGGCATTCTTAGATAGACTCTTAGTACCTATTAAGATCTGGACACTCCTCAAGAGGTTGAGGAAAATGAAAAGCTGAAGTATTAGGTCTAAGGCTTAGGGAGTATTTGACCTCATTAACTAACTTTTGGTCTACGGGACTCAGTAACCTAAGCACCCTAACCTTACACACAGCCTGGTTCAGTAAGCGTAAAAATCAAAATCACGCAGAAGCATCGAAAAATTCTGAAAAGTACACCAAGAGTAGGAGCGGCCGATCGACACAAGTTGATTTAGACGAGTTCCCAGCGCGGAGAGGCGGGAAATCCCTCGAAGATGCGTAACGAAATATCATCTCCTCGGTGCTTGTCTCTTAGGATATTTACATATCCTACTGGGGGCATGTAAGCACTCTGCTGGTTCAGATTCCATGGATGGCATTATCACGAAGTGTCAATTGCCAGGGTCTGGACTCAGCCACGGAACACCATGGATGGGATTATCTCGAAATCTCAATAGCCAGGGTTTCGGGGGTTGCCATGGGCAGTGCTATCTCGAAGCATCGATTGCCAGGAACCCTTGAGGATTGATGATGGGGGCAAGGAATCTGATACAGACCGTGTTGAAAAGCCAATCCTAAGCTAGAATTAAAAAGAAAAAGAGAGAGAAAACTCTCCAAAATAGAAAATTTTTCTACCGCTCTCTCTTACAAAACGCACTGCGAATTGAGCCAGGGCTAAAATCATTCCAAGCACGGGTGCTTTAACCACAAAGTCCAATAAACCTTAAGTTAGTTCTTGTAGGCCTTAAAAACCTTTGCTAAGGATTGAGGCTGAGGCTAGACAGATCTGGATCTTGATTGGTACTAGAGTACCTTTTAAGCCTATGGTCAGCATTCTAAACTAATCTGAGTTCAAATGAAAAAGCACATATCTAAAGCTATTAAAAACTCCATGGTCTAGAACAAAGGTTGAAACCTTAAGTTTTTTTGCTAAGGGACTAGCAAAAGCTAGGCATGGGGGTATGATGAGAACCTCATCATGAGTCATAACTAGCTCATTTTGACCTAATACAAAGGATAAAAGCTCCTACATAACTCAAGGAAAGGCTTAACTCAGAGAATTATGAGTTTAAGAAGAAAATAGAAACTAAGGGGTAAAAATGCAATTTCACCAATTCAATCTGAAAATAGGGTAACTCAGGGTCCAAACATAGGTCAAAATAACCTAATAAGAAGAAAAGTGGGATGAGATGACTCAAAGAGGGCTACAGCAACTCCAAGGAATTAAATGACATCCTGTAACCCTAAAATCAAATCCACTTAAATACACAAGGTTTGAGGCAGAGAAAAAATCAACTAAACCCTCTAAAATTCATAGAAAAATAATCTCTAGGGTTTAGAACCTTCAATTTGGCCTTGGGAACCCATTTTGACCTACATTGAGAACTATGCCCAATTAACAACTTAATTTGGGTTTTTATGTAATTTAACCGGTCAAACAAGGTTTAATCTAGAAATAAAATTCACCATCCGAATCCTTAGGTCCTAATTAGTCATGTATAAAAACTTAAGCCTAAGAAGAAACCTTCTTGACCAACTTTACACTTTGGTCCTCATATATTTACTTTTTGGCCCTCAACTTTTGAACCCTCACATTTTGGCCCCTAACTCTCATTCGTTCTTTGCGTTTAGGTCCCTCCTGCAAAACCTGAGCAGCACCATGCTCCGGTGTCCTTGCGCGGAGCATGGCGCCGCGTAGGGTGAGGGGGGGCCTGCCAAGTCAAATAGGGTTGCCCTGCGTCGTCAGCCATCGCAGGAGCACCCCCCTGAGTGCTGCAACCACCCATACCGGCCGTACGAACGCACGGACGGTATGGGTCTCCTTCCTCCGGCAAGGGAGGCACGTTGCCTCCCTCCGCCCTCCTCTCCGTCTCTACCTCTATAAAAACCCCACAAGCTCTGCCGTTCTCCTCAGCTCAGTTCTGACGGAGAAATTCCCCCCCCCCCCCTTTCCTCTCTTCCCACTCCGACAGAGGCCCCCTTGCTCCGGCAGTTCCTCCTCCTCCTCGTCGCTCTGCCGCACTACCAGCAGCAGGGCTGCCTTCACCTCCTCTTCCCGCGTCGCGCCGTACCCAGCGCGCGCTCTCCCGCTATCTCCTCGCCGCCGCCCTCTCTCTTTGGGCACCTTCTTCTCCGGCGACAGTCGATACGACTGTCGCCCTGCTTCGGCCCCCCCTCGTCCCTCCAAGTAGGTACAATCTTTCCTCTTCCTCCCCTCTTTCTTTTCCTTATTGTAATTTGCATAACCACCCCTCGACCGCGCCTAATCACCTTCACCTTCTCCATCTCCAGCCAAACTCCGGCGACTCGCTCCCGTCACTCCTGCACCCCACACGGCTCGCCGACCCTCACAGAACCTCCACCTCCTTACCCTGATCAACCTCTACCCTTCCACTTCCCACCAATCGCCTTCTGCAGACCCACCGACCAAACCCATCTCCCAACCTGCAGTTTGACCTAGGGCGGTCCTTAGGCTCCCCCCCGCCACCTGCAGACCCCCCCGACCACCTTCGCCGTGCTACGGCGAAGGTCCTCCACGTATCTGATTAGGCCGAGAGGCCGTTTCTCTGTGAGCAGGTACTTCGCTCGCCGCTGCCATTGCTGAGTGAAGCAGCTTCTTCGACCTGCTCCTCCAGGCAAGCCACGCCCAGGTCTGACTCTCAGGCTGCGCGGGGCATCTCCGCAAAGAAGTCCCAGGCTGCAGTTGGGGCAAAGCCTTCGCGTGGAGCCTCGATTATGCGCTGCCTCCTCCGCGCGGGCGTCCAATTGGGGTGGGACATTTAGTCCCACCTCGGAAACTCACTGAGGCGAGCGGGCACTTAAAGGCAAAACGTGCCTTAAGCTGTTCGCCTCAGATCACGGGGTGAGGTCCCTTTCACCCGCCCGATTACCCGGCCTCATCCGCGCTCACACCCCGCGGACCTAGCACGACCCGATTAGCCCGACCTGCACTCCTCGCCCACCACCGCACGCCGGTGGGCCTGGACCCGGGCGTGACCCGCGTACCCGATTAACCGGTTGCCGTGGGAGAGCTTTCCTAAGAGCGAATTCTGAGAGAGAGAGAGAGACGCGGGGGGAGGTTAGAGTAGGTTTTGCCCTCTGATCAAACTTTGAGTGTGCAGGCACAGGTGAAGAAGAAGAAGAAGAAGAGAAGGCAGGAAGAAGAAGAAGGAAGCTAGGAGACACTATAGCAGCAACAGTTTAAGTCATCTGATTGGAAAATCAGACGACGTCCTGAAGGCAAAGAAGAAGAAGAAGAAAAGAAGAAACAAGACCGCAGCAAAGAAGAGAGAAGACAAGAAGAACACGAGAAGAAAATCTGAAGAAAGAAAGAGAAGCAAGAAAAGAAGAAGAAGAACACAGGAAGAACAAAAGAAAGAAGATTCAAGAGCCAAAGAGAAGAGAAGACAAAGAGGAAGAAAGAAGAGAAGAAGAAGAAGCCAAATTTCCATATCTCTCTCTCTCTCTTTATTTTTGTAATAGAAATACTGTACTTCTAGAATACAACTTGCTCCCTGAGTTCGACCTCGAGAGAACTTTATTTTCCGAGTAAAAAATATCTGTAATGATGGCAATAACTAGCTGTACTACAACGCTATTTCTTTAACAAAACCTAGTCATAAGTTATCAGCCATTCATCACAACCCAAGACCAAAGTGTCGAACAACAGATAAATATGTTTCAAGAGGTTCGGATGTCCTCTTAAAGTTCAGCTCAAAAATATAATGAGTTATTTCGAGCTTAGGTTGCACTTAAAAGATATCGCAAGGGTCCTGATAAAAAGTAGGTGGTTTTAAGTCAACAGGAACCCTTAAATCCAAACTCCTACTTTCCCTGAAGTTAACTTCCCAGATCCTCACTTCCAAATTCCTATCCTCCAACATCAATTGTTCAGGCTCTAAGACCTTTAGCATACCATTCAGCACATAAGATTTACCCAAGTCCATAAATCGTGGCTGAATCAGAATTGACTTGGGTACAATGATTTCCAAATCAAAATCAATCCTTTTGGGGTGTGGTTGATGAGTGGAGCTATTGATTGAATCTTCTAGTAAATAGGATTCGAATCCTCCAAGTTAGCCCCAACCAAATCCAAATCTCCAATAATTGGGCTATCAAATGGTTCGTCAGATTCCTCAAGCCCGTTTGTCTTACTAAAATCACCTTCCTTACACTCAATTGAGACTTCATTAAAAGATTCTTCACCCTCAAAATCAAAGAATTCATGATGCTCATTTATATATATCTCAAAATCGATTGTCTGTTCTTGGTTCAAAGAGACATATTTTTCCTCGCTCCCTGGCTCAAGGATCTCAAGTGAATCAATCAGTTCATCCTCAATGGGTTGCTCTTGCCCAACCTGGTCATCTCCAATCTCAGAATATGTATCCCCCCTAATAGGCACCTAAGCAGGTTCTGACATTAGCTCTCCTGAAGGAGGTTCATCTTGAGAATCATCCCAAGAATTGACTAGGGCAACCACAAATTTCATCCTCAACCTCGATAATTTCCCAAGAAGAATCTCACCCAGGTCCCTATCCCTAACATTTTGGAGCAAATCCAAAAGAGAATGATTAAGTTTATCAATCATTTTGATCATAGGCTCTAATGCTTTAGTGCATGGTGTTGGCTGAGCTTATAAAGATTATATAGTGTTCCTTAAATTAGCCAATACCATATCCTAGATCTGATTCACCTGAACCGATTGGTTCGGTTCAGTTTTGGGTGGGTTTGGGTTAAATCTAAGGGAGTCAAGATATTGAGGTTCTTGGGTCCCTCCCTGATAGTAGGTCATTTCAGGTTGTTCAAAGAATGGAGGTGACCTATATTCAGTGGAATACTAGAGAGGGGAGATGTTATAATCATCATATCCTTCCTGATTGTAGATTAGGTTGGTTTGGTCATCAAAGGATGGAGATCTATAATCATTGTAGCTCTGGGAAGGATAGTAATCATAGTTTTGTTGTCCAGGGTTAGACCCTGGACACCGAGTTCCAGATTCATACCCGCAATCAAAGTCATCCTGGCTAGTGGATGGGTAATTACAAGTCAAGTCAGGAGAGCAATCATCTTGGGGATAAGTGGTGGTAGGAGGGTAGGATTGGTAATGTGTGAAAGATATGGAAGGATACATTGTGGAGTAAGAGGGAAATCAGAAGAAAGAAAGGAGCCCTGCAGTACAAGCAATCAACCCTGTCCTTAGGTGGGTTAGCCTAAAGACCTACACACTCCTAGGACCCATCTTGAGATTATAAACGATTTGGTCTACTTTTATTTGGTCAGTCCAACTAGTTAAAAGGAGGGATTGGGGAGAAGGTTCTTCCTTTGGCTTACGCCTCCGGTTCCTAGTGTACCCCCCAGCCGCGGTCGTTTGATGCTACTCCCCTAGCTAGATATTAGATGGACTAGCAGAAGTAGATTAATAAAAAAAAAATCCCAGTTTGAGCCTGAAGAGCGAATCAATCCTTAAGGGCAACGTCTACTCAATTTTAATTAGACTTGGGATGATTGTGCTCTTAGAATGTGATGGGCCCTTTAGATGGGTTGTTCCCTTAATGATTGATTCAAATGTGTGTGCGTGCACAACCAGGGTTTACAAATAAGGTTATTTGATGATGTGTCTTTTAGGGTTCAACTTTGTTTAGTAGCTTTTAGGGTTTAATCTTTAGGTACATTCAATCAAGGTTCAGTAGAATACTCCAAGTTTTGAAAGAATTGGTGATGATATATTCCTTTAGAAATCAGAAAAAATGTGGAGTGTCTGGTTGAGCCCTAAAAATCAACCATAAGAGGCAAGCTACTTGATGGATCAGTTTAAAATTGAGTGGTGCAGCCCAAAGAATTCAATCAATCGGCCTGTTGCACCACTTAGTTAAAGTACACAAGGATGTTTAACCTATTCAGATTTCTACATATTTATGTGTATTTAGTTGAAGTGTACCGAGTCCACAGGTCAAATTCTGGTTAAGTGGTAGAATCAAAGTGATTGTGCGCCTTAAGATAAGAAGTTGTGGGTGTTAAGTGTGTCTCTTTAATTAAATCCCATAAGAGAAGAAGGTTTATATATATATATGTGTGTGGGGGGGGGGGGGGGGGGGGGGGGGGTGAGGTGAGTGGAGTGGCAATCAAACAACCAAAATCTACCCTAGGGTTTATGCAAGCCCCTAAGTTGATTTGGGTTTGAGTTATTAGGTTATGTAATGAAAGCTAGGGTGGGGGTGGCGGGGGTACACTTACAAAACCTTCATCCTCGGGAAAACACAGAAAAAGAAACCAAAGAGCGTTGCCTCCCCTGCAATGGCGCCAAAATGATTAAGCATGTTTTGTGAACTAAAATTAGGGGTTTGGAGGACCCATCCTCGTAGCTCGCAAAACACGTCTATCAGATAAAATTTATAATTGAAAGTCAAAAAGTGAGTCCCGGGTCGAACATAGGGAGGCAAACGTTTGGTTTTGAAAAACCTGCATTTCGCTTTTATTTATTTTTATCGCTTTTTATCTTTTCTATTTTTTTTGTAGTTTTATCAAGCAAGAGATTAGGTCGATGAAAACTTTATCTACTTGCAAAAACTATAACAAAGCGAGAGAATCACATATATTTCTGAGTCCAATGTTTTCTGCAACTAAGAAAGCTGGAAAAACTACACTAGAAAGTAGAAAAGATAGATGGAGATGAGAAAATCCCCCTCGACAGTTGCTCAGAGGACAACTCGCTCTGACGTCGCTTGGAGGAAGGTGGTGAGGAGCAGGACGAATGGGGACGGAGCCAGAGGACAAAGGATGGGGCAGGACGGCATCGTAGCCAGGATCTTCTTCTCGAAGGGCTGTGAGAGGATGGCCACAGGATGCTCCACGAATGGGGATGAGAGGTGGGAAAACTATTTTCTTTTCTACTTTAGAAGAGCATCCCAGGCTTGGGACAAGCTCTCTCTAGAGCCTTGGAGGTGGTGAGTGGAAGAAAGGAAGAGATGGTTTGGAATGTAGGGGGGTAGATCCTTTTATAGTGGAGGAGGAAGAACAAATTCGTATATGGGTCATTACTAACGTCTATAAACATTGCTATAGATCTGCTCTTTCTGTCGCTGATGATCCGTGCCTTCAATTCCTTTGCTAGCGTGCATGGGCCATTAGTGACAGCTACAAACGTCACTAAAGGCCCACGTATGTGTCGAAGAAGATTCGCCATCCCCGCTGCTCACACTCCGCTGGCACGTGCATCGCGCTCCTTGTCGAGCGCGCATGCGTTGGCTGCTACTGCGCTGCCGCT
This sequence comes from Thalassia testudinum, assembly GCA_037157565.1. Taxonomy (NCBI): domain Eukaryota; kingdom Viridiplantae; phylum Streptophyta; class Magnoliopsida; order Alismatales; family Hydrocharitaceae; genus Thalassia; species Thalassia testudinum. The sequence goes on along the minus strand of JAZHRO010000036.1, from coordinate 123,176,838 downwards.
TTGCTGCGCTCCCATGCATGCGAGCGTGCCTTGCTGTTGCGTCGCGCCTCAAGTGTTCAATTGAGGGGGCAGCGGGTTTCGAACCCGCACCCTCTCTTTGAGAGGGGCCTTCACAACCGACATGCTACAGCCAAGAGGTGTTGTGAAGATGACTTAAGGGTGCATGCGGAAATGGATCCTCAACCATTGGATCAAGTTCCAATGATTGAGAATGGGTGATGCCTTGATGAAGAGTGGGTGCTGGCCAGTGTTGGGCGGCTTGGATGGTGCCACGTGGTGCCATCTGGGCTATCCATCTTCTTTCTGTTGCAGAGGGCGCCACGATGCTCAGATAGAGATGATTCCTGCTTTGCCGGACTGCTATCGTCGCTCCGAATCCATCCATACGATTGGATTTCCATCAAAAACTTGTATGGATGTCACATTGCCCCTTGGCCGTTGATCTTCCTCGGACTTCGATCTAGATGATTCCGGAGGCGTTAGACTCCGATCGTCGTCCTGATCAAATCCGTACAATTCGATCGTCCATCCGAGGTTCTGAAATAAATCCTCCTCTCTCCTAACCATAAAAAGGACCTAATTGACCTAAAATATATATAACTACTGTAAATGCAGAATGATACATCCTATGCAATATTTATAACATGAAATGCAAATCTAAGCCTAGGAACATGCATGATTAGGCATTTTAACCTAAATAGATGTGTCTATATCAATAGGAGATCTGAACAGATGTAGGAGGTTAAATGCAATAGAACTGGGTGGGATTCGAGTTCAAAATTCAACAAAACTCCCAGAAACAATTCTTGGGTTCAGAAATAACCCATAATGCACAGTAAAATAAACTTCGATTAATCCTCAATAAAACTTAATCAAATCACTCTAAATGCATTCTAAATTCTCCAGGAAACTAATCAAAACATTAAATCATAAATTCAAGCTTCTAATCCTTAATTACGATTCAGGTTTGACCTAAAGAGTTCGAGAGTTGACTTTCAAGATCAAAGCTTGCAGTATTAATTAATTACCCTAGTCTGACCTAATTAAACCTTAGAGATCTAATGCACACCTTAAAATCGCATTTTGATGAGCCTAGAGATGCTCTTAGATATTGCTGCTTGAGATTTGAAATGTGTTTGTTCGGTATATCAAAGTAGAAGTTCTCAATCCAATTCAAGACCTAAAATGGCTTTCCTAGGTTCTATAGATGCTTTTGGATCAATTTTTAAGCTCTAAATCTTAGAGGTTCAGCCACTCCAACTCCACCGGAATTGGAGAAGATGAACTCTGACAGGAATGTAGAATCAATTAATCATAAGTCTAAACATGAGAATTTGATCCTTAGACTTCACTTAAATGGTCTGGAGCTTCTCTAGTAGTTCTGAGGGTTGGAGCTCTAAAATGGAGTTGTCGGAGCTCACCGGTTGATGTGCATACATCTAAATAGCCAAAATGTCTATTAGTGTATGTTCTTAGTCTCATATTAGCATCATGCATTATAAATATTGCATAACATGCATAATCATGCATTTAGGTCAAATTGTATAAATTGTATAGTAATTATCTCCTTTTATGGTCAGGGACAGGGTGACTTTTTAATCAGGGCCTCGAATTGAAGATCCAACCATACGGATCTCATCAAGGCGACGATTGGAGTTCAATGACTCCAAGATCTCCCTGACCGAACATCCGTAGCACCAGATATAGTCTGAGGAAGCCTACAGATCAAGGGTCAATATGATGCCAAACTGTACTTTAGATGATAAATCTGACCACACGGATGAGTTCGAATCGACGATCGCAGCCTAACGGCGCGAAAATCGATCCAATCTGACATCTATGGCATCATCTACAACACACAGAAGATGGATGACCAAGATGGCGCCATGTGGCACCATCTTAGCTGCCTAATCAGCCCTAAGACCCACCGATACATCTCCAAAGGCTCTCCATCGTGCTCGGATGCGCTGCTCTCATCTTCTTAAGGAATAAGGCACAGATAATCTAGGCTATTGGATCTTGATCCAACGGCCACGAGCACGCACACTTAAAACCTAAATGCGACATAAAGTCAAATGCAGTGTAGTGGTTGGGCGCTCTTTCACGAGTGCTAGGCGTGCATTCGAAATGCAGCACGCCTCAAATCAGACACGGGTGAGGGAGCGGGCGCAATTCAACCGTCAGATGGTGATCAGGGGTGCAAGGAGCGGAGACATGGCTCACGGAGGAGCTTTGGATCACCACACACATGATGACGTGCTTCTGCACGCCTCATTGCACGCACGGGCGTGTGGTTAGGCGAAGCTGATGCGGGTGAGGAGCGATCTGAGCCATCCGATCTCGCGATCGGACCGTTGAGATTTCTTGGACGTGGGCGAGCATTGAGTGCGCAGCAGGCGAGGAGGTGGGCGTGCGTGTGAGGCTGCAGTGACATGGGGTCTTTAGTGACACTTAAATCCATCACTAAAGACCCCCTCATTTAATGTTTTAACTATGTAATGGCCAAATTGTCCCCTATCCTTGCAACTATAAAAGGAGACCCCTACCCTACAAAATTCTCATCCCTTCCTTCACCTCTCTCCCTGTCAAAGGCTCAAGAGAAGCTTGTCCCACACCTGGGATGCTATTCTAGAGGCAAATCCAATTTTCTCGCCCCCATTCCGGAAGTGGATCCCCCGACAAGGATGACGTGCTGCCTCGTTCCCACTTCTTCATGCTTCATCCTCCTTCTTCCCGCTCCGTTCTCCATCTTCCAGGCATCGCTCCGTCTGGCTCATCCTCCAAGCATTCGTCGAGGAGGATAACATCTCTCTCCCTTCTTTTAATCGCTTTCTAGAATAGAATTTCCTGCTTTCTAGTTGTAATCATTTCCAGCTTTCTAGTTGTAAAACAATATTATTTTATCAAGTGATTGCTTTCTCTCTATCTCTCTCTCTTATTGTTTATATTCCATTGTAATTATCCCGCTTTCAAACAAAAATACAAAAAAATATAATCACAGATTTAAGATCGACGTAGCCTCCCTGTGCTCGACACGGAATTTCTTTACAAATTTTGATTAAATTTATCTGTTGATGGATTGCTTCGCAAATCGAACTACAATGACGGGTTTTTCAAATCCAACTTCGATCGCATAGTTTTCCAAGTACAACATTTTGGCACAGTTGTCGAGGAGGCAACGATTTTCGATTTTCTTTCCACATTTTGCACACTTCACTGTTTTCTAACTTGCTTTATTTCTCATCTATTGTTTTGCAGGTACCTTAACAAGGATTCTTCAAGCGGTAGATCGGAGTAAAGTGTAGTTGAAGACAACTGTAAGTGCTCCCCATTCTTCCCCCTCCATAGATTCCATTTCACAACATTAATTCAAACCCCAATTAACCTAGGTGTTTGCATAAATCTTAGGGTTAGTTTGGTTTCTTGGATTTCCACTTTCATTCATCTCATCCTCATATAAAAAAAAAATCAACAAAAAGATATTTTTTTCATGGGATAAATCAACATACACCCACATTCAAGGCACATAACCTAATTGATTTTTATCTACTCAACCGAATTCTGATTTGTGGAACCGGTACACGCAAATCAACATATAAAAGAGTAGAAATCAGTCTAGGTTAATTATTTTGTGTGCCTAACTCAGTGGTGCAATTTTGGCCAATTGTTTGAGTTGTTTGGGCCGCACCACTTAACCTAAAATCAACTCACCAAGTAGCTTCTCTTTAGGGTTTTCAATTTAGGTCAATACCAAGCACTCCACTTTACTTTTGATTTAAAAAGGAAAAAGATCTTCACCGGTGCTTGAAAATCTAGTTTGCCTCGAAACTTGATTGAATTAACGTAATTCCAAACCCTAAAAGCTACTTAAGCAAGATTTGAACCTTAAAATCCACTCATCAAAAATAATCTTTCTTGAAAACCCTGGTTGTGCATGCACTTACACATATTCAATCAATCATTAAGGGCACAACCCATCTTAAGGGCCCACTACATTCCATAAGCACTTCAATCCTAGACCTAAATAAAATTAAGTAGACGTTGGCCTTAAGGACTGATTCGCTCTTTGAGGCCCAGTCTAAGATTTTTTCGATTAACCTGTTTGTACCAATCGATCTGATGTCTAGCTAGGGGGTAGCGTCAAATGACTGCGGCTGGGGGGTACATTAGGAACTGGAGGCGCAAGCTGAAGGAAGAACCTTCTCCTTAGTCCCTCCTTCTAACTGGTTGGATTGATTGGACACAAGTGGAGTAAATCGTCTATAATCTTAAGGCAGATTCTGAGAGTCTGTATATCCTTAGGCTACCCCACTTAAGGATAGGCTTGTTTTGTTGTGCTGCAGGATTCTTATCCCCAATCCTTCCGACCTATTCCTAGTTTATGCTGGGAAGGAGGTCATTAAATCTCCGACTGGAAGGACCACTAGAGTATTCTAGGAGGCGTAGATTGGATTTTAGCCAAATTGATCCCATGGCCAATCAACAACCTCCTCTGCCTTAGAATCCACAAGAGGTATTTCAAAAGCAGCTTGAACAAATGTAGAGAATGCAAGAATGGTTCCATAGAATGCAGGGCGCTCAACCCTTGAAGGATTTTTATGATCCTTCAAATTACGAGGAACATCCCAGCATCCAGATTCCTGCCGGAGACGTAGAAATCAAGCAACATGTATTAAGCCTGATCAAACACTTTCATGGGCTTGACTCTAAAGACTTGTTTCGGCACTTGGCGGACTTGACCACTTTGGTGCAGACCACCAAGGAGTGAAACGTGAATGAAGAGCAGATGATCATGAGACTCTTTCCCCATTCTCTTAGGGATAAAGCTGCTCATTGGTACAGGACCATAGGCAGGCCGATTGCAACATGGAATGATCTGAAATCGACTTTCTTGAAGAAATTCTTCCCTGTTGAACGTACCAATGTTTTGAGATGGGTGATTACTACCTTCACCTAGTGGCCGTGGGAGTAGTTCAATGTTGCCTGGGAGTGATTCCAAGACTTATTGTGGAGGTGTCCACACCACGAGGTGTCGAAATGGCAGCTCATGCAGATCTTCTACCACAGGTTGACTGAGCAACTCAGAAAACATATGGGTGCTTCTTGCAAAAGCAATTTCCTCAACAAAAATGCAGATAGCGCGCACGATTTGTTTGAGGAGATGAGTGAGAATTCGATCAATCATACCTCCATGGATACTTTTAACTGGTCCCAACAACCCAGATCGAATGTTAATGAAGTCCACGACTCTCATTCATTCGATATGGAATTGATTTGCAATAAACTAGATAAGGTGGACTTGGTTACTAAAATGATAGAGTGGATGGCTGGAAATTCAATGAATAATTCTCGATCCACTCAATCCTAAAATTCGAGATTCCATTCATCGCAAACTCCTTCTGGACGGGAGTTCGTGAATCAACTTGATGCGGCTCAACTTGTGAATCAGCATTATTCGGAACCCCACGAGTTCCAAACTGAGGCCTTTGATCCCAGTTTCTCTGATCCCTCCCTTTCTTTCTCTCCATCCTCACCCTATGAGGATGTCTATGCTGTATAGGAAAACATTAGGTCCAACCCTTACTCTAATGCTTATAATCCAGGTTGGAGGAACCACCCTAACTTCTCTTGGAAAAACCCAGGGTAGCAGACCCAATTCTGACCCAGCAACTATGCTCCACAAAGACTAATGGGTCAGGGTCATGTTTACACTCATCTACCCCTGAATCAGGTCAATCAACCAGCTTGGAATGCCCATCAACCTATAGGCTAGGCTGATTTGAATCGACAAATGGTAGAAATGTAAGGATCTATGCTCCAGCTCATGCAGGAAATGAAAACCTTGCTGGACAACTTGCAAACTGGGATCATTGCTAATTCTTGTCAACCCGGATCTCAACCATCTCAACCCGTACCCAACCAGCATAATATCCAGAATCCGGGCAATCAAGCCCAAGGGTACGGGAATCAGAGGGACCTGTAAGCACATGCTCAAGTGGTTGAGCAAGGTCCTTCATCTTCTGCTTCTTCCCTAAATCAAAGGTTTCTGGCTAATGAAGCCCCTTCAATCTTTTCCAACCCTCCCAAGACCCAAACCCATATGCATCTACTAATTATGTTACCTTGAGGAGTGGAAAGCAAACTCAGGATATACAACCACACTATTCTGATCTATCAAATCCTAGAGAGCCTGAGGAGAGAAAGGAGAAATCTAATGAAGAAATCAAGGCTCAAGAACCTGATTTTGAAGATCTGACTAATGTTCGTTTTCCTGAGGCCTTAATTAAACCTAGGAAGAAGAAGCCTGTTGATAGTAACAAGGAGCTCTTGAATGTATTCAAGAATGTCGAGATTAATATCCCACTCCTCGAAGCTATCAAACACATACTGGCTTATGCTAAATTTTTAAAGGATTTATGCACATAGAAGCATAAGTCGAGGGAATCTGTTCCGAGGAAGGTGATACTCTCCAAGTAGGCTAGTTCTGTTATCCTACATCACCTTCCTCAGAAAAAGAGAGATCCAGGTGCTCCTTTGATTTCTTGTGTCATCGGAGATTACACCTTTGATAGAGCACTTCTGGATCTAGCTGCATCTATTAACCTAATTCTGACTTCTCTTTATGAGAAGTTCGGATTAGGTGAACTTCGACCAACTTCAGTAATGCTGCAGTTAACGAATCGTTCGGTCACAAATCCGTGAGGTGTTATCGAAGATGTTTTTGTCAAGGTTAAGGATTTCTATTTTCCTATAGATTTCCTTGTCCTTGACATGGATGTACCAGAAATCCTAAGGAACACGTCCATCATTCTGGGGCATCCGTTCTTGGCTACCTCTAAGACCAATATCAACTGTGAGAGCGGTAGCATGGAAATCTCCTTTTTGGATCAGAAATTGAAATTGGATATTTTTAAGGCGATTTACAAATTCGAGGATTGTGTATTTATAGAGGAACTTGAGGATGACAATTTGAACATTGAAACATGTATGGCGATTTTTGCAATTGAAAGTTCCTCCTGTTGTGATGGATCTAAACCGCAACCCTCTGTGGCAAACTAATAATAATAGAAATAGAATAGAATAGTGGCAATGCTTGTGTGATGTGTTCGTTGTAGCAATGTTGCACTAAGAGTGTCAAAGTGGTGAGTTAGGGCGAGTACCAGTCATTACAACCATTATTATTATTTACTTATCTAATTTTTACTAGTTTTGTTCCAGGTCATTCACTGGGAGGCAATTTATTGAATTACATCGGTCACTCTTTGATCTCAAAATTATCCTCTAATTCCAAAAAGAAACTTTACATCTTATTAAAGAATGAATGAATATAAAAATGGTTTGCCTACTTACTAAAAGTTAATTGTAATGCTTGTAAAAATTAACTAACTAAAAACAAGCACCAAACAATTTATTACTATACTAAAAACTATGTATTTACAAGTTATAGTATTAATACTAACATGATAGTACCTAATACACTAGGATGCCATAGTGTAAAAACTTAACTTACTAGTCTGTTATCTACAGTAACATATACAGCAGTTTTAATGACAGACATAAGCGTCGCTAAATCTCAGAAAACACTATATACAACGTAAGGAGGGAAAACTGAGGTCTTTAGCAACGTTTATGGTGTCATTTTATTCTGTTAGTGATTATATAAGTTTACTTATACAAATAATAAGCTATATTACTCATACTTATTGTATTTATATTTATGTATGTATACAACTTCTTTCTTTGTATATATACTAAGTCTCTTCTTTCTCTTTTATTTCTACGCTAAGTCTCTCTGTCCTTCTTTCTTCTCTTTTGCATTTCTGTCTTAACACCTTTTAGAAGCTGTGGTGGGGAGGGGATTAAGCACTGTAATTAGTTTTTATTAATCAGTTTAAAATGTGTTTAGTTTGTGGGGGCGCCATTCGAGGGATACACAGCACCCAAAGGGTGGGATCAAACCTCTACTAAGCGCGCCCTAACCTTAATTAGGCAGCTTACTTACACTTTCAGACTCGACGCAGGACCTTAGCCTTACGCCGCACGCACACATGCTCGGGCCCCCGGCCACACACACATTAATTATCCTCATCACATCTTAGACAGAATGCCAGATGGTATGCTCAGATGGTAATCGGGTCAGGTAAACGTATGCAGTGTTTCGGGCGCCCGGCGCCCGTGACGACTGGCTAAGCAGGAGCACAAATTCTTCTTATCGCGCTGCGCATGATTTGCAGCACACGATGTGGCGCTATTCCAGCGCCACATCTGCGTTGGAAATCGAGTGCAGCTACGCCTGGAAGCACATTTGGCCCACGATTTGAGGGCCATAAATTATTAAAAAAAATAAAATAAAATATGGACATTAAAGTATTTAAATAATACTACATAATTATTTAATTAATTTCAAATTTTAATTAGGTTTACTATACAAATAAATTCACTAAACTAGGCTGATTGTACAGGCTGATTTAGATGATTAATTAGTTAATTACTTATAAAATAGTTAGTAAATGGTTTAATTGACCTCATACAGATTTAATTTACATACTTAAATATTTTATACATATTTTTATTGTATTTTTACGAATTTATTTGTGTTTTATTTAAGTTAAAATAGCAATTCTTGGCTGTTTAAATTAAAACTAAGCTAACAGTAACTACAATAGATATAAATATACTTTAACTAGCTTAAATTACTTACTATATATATTAACCTAGGTCTATAGATTTACTTAATTATAACTCTAAATTATTCGTTTAGCTAATTTAATCTATAGTATAGCTGTTACTGAGTAAATATAAATCAGTATATGTATATATACATAATTCAGTAATTATATACATAATAATTCAGTATTTATACATATATTTACATAGATTACATATGTATATAGATATATATATAAGTTTATACAGTATACATTATATATATGTATCTATACTTACATAATTATTCTGTATATTATAGTTATAGTAGTATGGATATATATACAGTAATAGATTTAAGAATGTACAATTAGGCTTTAGTAGGAAGTTAGGAAGAAGGATTGATTAAATTTTAATTTTCATTTTGTTTTAAACAGCAGCTCCAGCCACTGTCAGAGAAGGTGAGAAGATGAGAGTGTGTTGCTGTTAATTGCTATTTTGCAGTGGCTTAAGCCACTGTCAAATGGGCTAACTGCTGCTGCAGTTAGTCCATTTGAAGAGGAGAATGTGTTCTACAGATGAGAGGGGAATTTAGAGAAGAGGGGAAATGTAGAGAAGAAGGGAAATGTAGCTGCAAGATGCAGCATTTCACTGTACAACTGGGAGTAAATGATAATCAAAACCACAAAAAAACTGATGAGTAAATTCCAAATCTGACAAGGGTTTAATTCTCACGAAAATCACTAAATGTCTTAATTAAAATGCCCAAAAAGAAGCCCTCATCAAAAACATCATTTCAGATTAAAACCAAAAATAACACTGAATTAGCTCTTCCTAATGCTATAGACAGCATGAAGACTTAATTCAGTCACTTAAAACCATTAAATCCAATCCCAGTTTCTTGCAACCTTAAGGAGTATGGAGAACTCCTTAGATTAGGAATTCACCATACAAATCACCATAGTCATTATCACATTAATTATCAAAACAGATAGTGTATGGAAATTCTGAATTATCAAGACAGTACTGAGAATTCATTAAGGGAATTCACAGTAACTTGTAAATGCATTCAAAACATAGCAAAACAGATAGTGGATGGCTCTTCTGAGATAGTTTCTGTCACCAGAAATTCTCTCAGAGTCCTTGCCAACAGGAAATTCCAATCCTCTTCAATCTGCCAGATCAAGCAATGAAATCTAGAAAGCAAAAATCCTTAAAATCCATGTTGAAAAGAAATCTGACAAACTGAAGAATTCAACCCAAAATCAAGGGGCTTTTGTGAACAAATATGGGGTGAGTGAGAAGCCCCAAAGGTGCTTGTGACGCCAATTTCAGATCTGAGGTTGTAAACCACCAGATCTGAAATTGGATCAGGGTGTGTGGGTGAAGGATGAGAAAAACTTGTCGTTAAAAAGAAATCAGAACTGGATTGTGAAAAAAAAAACATGGAGAGGGAGATAATTTGAAAAATGATTTGATGAACTCTTCCCCTCTGATCTGGACTGATCAGAGGAGGTGAGGGAAGGGAATTAATGCTAATTCTACTCCTAAGACTACTCTAAACTACAGCGAAAATTAAACACTAACAATTAAAGCTAATTCTATTCTAAGCTATTGTAAACTACAGCTAACACTAATTGTGCAGAATTAAAAACCTAAACTAAAAGGAAGAATGGGACCTACGGGTCCTTAGTCGGCGGCTAAGGAGGAAGAAAGGAGGAAGGTGACTCCAGCGGAGGGAAGAATCTGCTAGTGATGCTCCAGGGTCGTCCTCAGGTGCTACGAAGTCCTTAGCGATGAGGAGTGTCGAGAGCAGGCGATGATTTCACAACCGGGGCTGTGAAATCAGAGGCTGGATGGGGAGGAGAGACTGGAGTGTATGAATTGATCGCTAAGAGATGTAGGAGGGAGCGATCCCTTGCGCGCGACACCACTGAGGTGCTTAAGTAGCAGCTTAGTGGCTGAGATCACCGCGCAGGTGAGAATAAATAAGATGCAACCGGCGGCGAGGATGTGAGGGGCGGAGCGCGCGGTGAGCTGAGCACAAGATCCGACCGTCAGATGAGATATGGGGAGAGAGGTGAACGCATGCACCGAATTGCGTGAAAGTTCCAATCGAATCCAACAGTAGATCAAGATCTAAAGAGCCACGGACGGCTGAGATTGGTCGTGTTCTTCGCGAGCTACAGTGCGCGTGAAGAGCAGCAGACTTCTCTCTGAAATGAGGGAAAAATTGCAGGAAGACCCTTGAACGAAGGGGTAGAAGAATAGAGTGCAGGCCCATAAGTGAAAAGAACTATAACTGGAAGGGCCCTGCAGGTTTTCAAAAGGGTCCCTGCAGCTTACAAGCAGGTCCAAAAATGAGTTTTTAAGGGTTAAAGTGTAATGCATGAAGGACCAAAGTGTCAACTATCTATTTCATAACCTAAATGATGTCCAATTGCCTTCAAATTTTTATATGTGCTTAATTGAACATTTAAGACATTGATTATACATCTGATTTGGCTTTTCATACTAATTTATGTGTTCAATTGACGCATGGATCATCATTTGTATTTTGTTTTTAGAAAATCTCATTTGTGACCTAATTAGGAGGTTTTAACACAAAGTAAAAGTTTTAGGTCTTTTTCTTTAATTCCCACACTTAACCCATTTTATCTGTTAATTTGATATTGTTTTGCTTAGTGTCTAGCTTAATTTCAGCTTTTTAGCCATGATGAGTAGCCACTCATCACAAACTCGCCACATTCTAAAGAGGTTATTGATTTTATTCACTTTCAACCTCTTTCGCTTGATGAATCTTCTTCAGCATCATCTTTACCCTCAATCCAAAACCAACCCCAACTCGAACTGAAACCATTACCTGAGAATTTGAAATATCAGTTTTTGGGACATCAAAGGATGCTCCCTGTGATTATCAATGCCAGATTAACTAAGGAGCAAGAGATTAAATAGATCAAGGTCCTAAAGGAACACAAGGAGGCAATTGGTTGGACCATTAATGACCTTAGGGGGATCTAGCCATCTTACTGCAATCATAGAATATTCTTGGAAGATGGATCCCGCCCTTCTCACCAAATGTAGAGGAGATTAAACCCCAATATGCGAGAAGTGGTCAAGAAGAAAATTATCAAGTACCTCAATGTAGGAATCATTTATCTGATCTCTGATAGTCCTTGGGTAAGGCCCGTGCAAATTGTTCCCAAGAATGTCGGGATTACCATTATGACTAACGAGAAAGGAGAAACTGTTACAACTCGTTTAGCTTCCTCTTGGAGGGTTTGTATTGATTATAGGAAGCTGAACACAGCCACGAAAAATGATCATTTTCCTTTTCCCTTTATCGATCAAATCCTTGAAAGACTAGCCGGGCAGAAGTACTTCTGTTTCCTAGATGGTTACTCGGGATACAATCAAGTCCCTATCCATCCTAAGGATCAGGAAAAAATGACTTTCACCTGTCCCTATAAAACCTTTGCTTTCCGTAGGATGCCTTTCGGCTTATGCAATGCACCCGCGACTTTTCAAAGGTGTACGTTAACCATATTCTCTGACATGGTGGGAGATTTTATGAAAGTCTTCATGGACGATTTCTCTGTTTTTGAAGAATCGTTTGATTCTTGCCTGACTAATCTTGAAACGATCCTTAAAAGATGCATCAAAACAAGACTGGTCCTTAGCTGGGAAAGGAGTCATTTTATGACACAAGAAGGCATCGTCTTGGGTCATGTAATCTCTGAACGGGGAATTGAAGTTGACAAAGCTAAGGTTGATGCTATCTCTAAACTTCCTCCTCCCACATCTGTCAAACAAATTCGATCATTTCTTGGTCATGTGGGATTCTATAGGAGGTTCATCAAGGACTTCTCTAAGGTTGCTCACCCTCTGAGCAATCTTCTCACTAAAGATATGCCATTTGATTTCAACGAATCATGTCGTAAGGCATTTGATTTTCTTAAAACAGCAGTCACTTTTGCTCCAGTGTTGCAACCACCTGTTTGGACAGCCCCATTTGAGATCATGACCGACGCTTCTGATTACGTGGTCGGGACTGTTTTGGGTCAGAAGATTGACAAGAAGTCCTCTGTCATTTACTACGCTAGCAAAACTCTGGACGAGGCCCAGAGGAATTACACTGTTACTAAGAAGGAATTGCTTGCTGTAGTATTTGCTTTGGAGAAATTCAAGGCTTATCTCTTAGGGTTTCATGTCATAATATACACCGACCACTCAGCCTTGAGACATCACTTGGCCAAAAAGGATGTCAAACCCCAGCTTATTAGATGGATTCTTCTACTTCAAGAATTTGATCTTGAAATTAAAGATAAATCCAGGGCACAGAATGTGGTGGCGGTTCATCTTTCGAGACTTCTGAGTGATTCTTCTTGTCTGAATATTCCAATTGCTGATACTTTTCTGGACGAGACTATCCTTGTAGTTTTAGGTGTCCAAACCCCGTGGTTTGCTGACATTGTAAATTATTTGGCCATTGGTTAAATCCCTCAGGATTGGACCAAGCAACAATGAGATAGACTCAAATCTGAGACCAAATATTACTTCTGGGAGGACCCTAAACTGTATCGCATCGGCTTTGATCAGATTATTCGCCAATGTGTTCCAGAGATTGAATTCAAAAGTATACTCGAGTTCTGTCATGCATCTGCGTGTGGTGGACATTTCTCTGGGAAAAAGGCGACTACAAAGATTTTGCAATCTGGATTCTATTGGCCGTCTTTATTCAAGGAAGCCCATGAATTCTCGAGGTCGTGTTCTCGATGCTAAGCACTTGGGAGCATAACCAAGAGAGACATGATGCCTCTAAACCCGATTCTTCCTGTCGAAATCTTCGACGTTTGGGGCATCGATTTCATGGGACTTTTTCTCCTTTCATTTGGACAACAGTACATTCTCATCACTATTGATTATGTGTCCAAGTGGATCGAGATCGTTCCCACTCGAACCAATGACCACAAGGTGGTCATCGATTTCGTCAAGAACATCTTCAGCAGGTTCGGGATTCTAAGGGCTATCATCAGCGATGGTGGTTCTCACTTCACTAATGCCTAGTTCCATAATTTACTGGCAAAATACGAGGTAAATCACAGAATCTCCACACCTTACCATCCCTAGATGAATGGACAGACCGAGATCTCCAATCGGGAGATCAAGAATATTCTTCAGAAGATGGTTAGGCCTGATCGTAAAGACTGGACTCAAAAGCTTGAAGATGCTCTTTGAGCCTATCGTACAGCGTACAAAACTCCTATCGGTATGTCAACATTTCGTCTGGTGTATGGAAAGGCATGCCATTTACCCATAGAAATTGAACATAGGGCATTCTATGCAATCAAGCATGTAATCTGGATTTGAGTTTAGCCGGAAAGACCAAGAAACTCCATTGGAGGAGCTTAGAAATGACGAGTACAAGAATGGCAAGATCTACAAGGCTCGGACCAAAGCTCTTCATGACCAATTGATATCTTGCAAGAGCTTTAAGCTAAACCAGAAGGTATGGTTCTTTGATTATCGACTTAAGCTCTTTCCCGACAAACTTAGGTCAAAATGGAACGACCTGTTCATCATCGATTAGATTTTTCCAAATGGGACCATTCAGATTTCTGACCCAAAGACAAGTAATTCATTTAAAGTCAACGGTCAATGTCTGAAGCCTTTTATTGACCATATTGTTCCAAAACTCGTCTCAAACACGGTTGCTCTCATCATGTTGTGATTTCTTTGGCTGGACTTCGCCTAGCTGATGGCATTAAACTCAACAGTTGTACAGTCTAACTCAGAGTTGACCCGAGCATCATATTCAGGTGATATCTTCAACATTCTGTCTTTTATTCTTAATGCGAACATTGCATCAGTTAGGCATGGGGGGGTGGATTCATTTCTGAATCAATTTGTCAGCTTTATGGAATTCTTGTAAATTCTACTTATTTTCTTATACTTATTAAAAAAAATTGAATTAGGAAAGAATACTAAGACCCTTCAAGTCTTTGGGCTTAATCAGCCCAGGTATCCACTAAAATATGGATTTGTTTATCGAGTCCTCGTCATCTTGAATTCCATTTCAATTTTATTAAATAAGTTTGGGTGATAAGTACACGACTTATCAACCCGCCCTCTGATTTGAGGGAACTTTAAGTCTAAGCATCTACACACTATTTGCACTAACTTGTTGTTCGGCGGTTTTAATGGAAATTGGGTAGCTGATAAACGCCAGTTTATCATCATTCTTATGCATTAAAACAAACCTAGCTCTTAGGATTTTACTCCGCAAACGGGTTTTTAGGCTACATTTAGGCATAAAATAGGTTAGGCATGCATTGCATTTTTTATTGTCTTTTTAATATGTTTTTGTGAGTGTTAGGGATGTACAGATATATAGATCCCTAAAACCCTAGCACTCAAGAAGGAAAATGGTGAAGGAGAAGCCCAGACTAGCTGGAACTCAACCTAATCCAGCTCACCTCAGCTTGATCCAGCTCACCTCAGCTTGATCCAGCTCACTGCAGCTGGAACCTAGCTTACTTGAACTAGGGTTAGCTCATCCCAGCTCCATTCAGCTAATCTCAGCTGGATGGCAGCTCAAGAGAGTTCACCTTAGCTCACCCTAGCTCAAGTCAGCTCAGATCCAGCTCAACTTAGCTGAGTCTAGCTCATCTCAACTCCCACTAGTCCACAGGGAGCTCTAGCTAGCTCAGCTAAGTTGACAGGAGTTCACCCCAACTCAGATCTAGCTACATCCAGCTCCACTCAGCTCCAGCCAGCTGAAGAAGAATTCATCCCAGCTCAGGAAGCTCAAGTCCAGCTCCCGGGGACTCAGCTTAGCTCAACTCAGTTGAGCTAAGCTACCATAGCTGCCTCAACCAGCTTGATTCTCCCCAGGAGCACCAGACCTAGCTCACCTCAGCTTACTTTGGTAGAAGCTAGCTCACTTTAGCTTGGCTTAGCAACTAGCAAAGAACTAGCAAGCTAAGCCAGCTAGAGTAGCCCCATGCCAGCCTCTTCAGCAGCTGCCAGCTCCAGCTCTAGACTTCTCCTCCTCAGCTCCTCCCTCCAAACCCTAGCTCCAACACCTTCTCCTCTACTCCTCCATTAGCTAAGCTAGCTTAGCTTAGCTTAGCTTAGCTTAGCTTAGCTAACAACCAGCTCCTTGGCCATCCACCACCTTCAAAGTCAACCCTAGCTAGCTTCACCAACTTAAGCCTACTTAAGCTAGCTACTCTACTCAAGTTGGCGCCACCTCCTAGCCATCCCTTCACCCCATTATCTCCACCAAAAGACACCTTAAGTTGGCACCAACTTTCAGCCCTTAATCCACCCTACACCTACCCACATAAGCCATCCTAGCCATCCACCTAACCCCCCTTCTAGAATCCTTCTTGGCGCCAACTTAGACCCTCTTCTAGAAGCCATTTTGGCGCCAATATCAAGGGGTGTCAACCCCCATAACTACCCCCTTGGTGCCTCTTAAGGTGGCGCCAAACACCCTTGGCCATTGGATCCTTAACCACCTCCATCATTCCATCTTGGCCCTCCATTTCAAGGGACACCTTAGCCCCCTTCCTATTCTATAAAAACCCACCACCTACCACCATTTGGGGGCATCCTCCCTTAGTGTATTTTTCTACCTACATCCACTTATACCTACGGCCAAGAAGAAGGAGTAGAGAAGGAGATTAAAGGGGCACATCACCAGCCCCTTTGGTGCCTTCTTCTCCCCACTCTCTTCAACTTGAGCCACGCCAAGGAGGAGGACTCTTCCACTTCAAGGAGGACAGCCAGGCAAGGGAGAAGGACCTAGGGTGGACGTCCACCCTTGGAGAGAAGCTTAGGGCACGCCCCCTTAGGGCTTGCCTTGGAGGACATCACCTTGGCGGAGCACTACAAGGAAGGAGTTGAAGGACTCTTTTCAAGATTGGGAGCCACCAACCTTGGAGCAAGAAGCCCTCTTCTTCACCATCTATCTAGAGGATTTGTGTTTTCTTTTCTTATTTGCATTTTTCTAGTAGTACAAGCTTTCCTCTACTAGGCCTTTTGTAAAACACTTTATCAATTATCTAGTTGCCTTCTTTGCATTTCTTGTTTGCATTTCTATTAGCTTATTTTCAGCATTCTTCACTCCCTCTCCCTAATTATTCTAGGCCTCCACTTGCCTAGAGTGAGCTTAGGGAGAGGCTCTACTTGCCACATAAAAGTAGTATTTAAATTGAAGTGTAAATCACTTTTCCCGCCATCAGTTCGCATGTTGCCTTAGCTTAAAAACAAAAAAAAAAATTGATATATTGAAAAAAATACCAAAAAGAAAGTTGAGATTTATTCCGAGCAAGAGAATCAATTTTGCAACCATATTGCCTCCTTGGACGACCCTAGATACTCCCCTATCTAGGAATATAAATTTAAGAGCGAAAGCGGATTTACGCATTACAACGACATATTTTAACAAACCGCGTGAATTCGCTATCAGTAGCTAATGAACCTTCTATGGTAGTATAACTGGCAAGTTATCGTGGGTAACAACCCATAAGTAGGTTGTCCAGAGCCCAGCCACGGGATCATTTTTTTCCTACTGCCTTTAGGTAAATCTTAGATGAAGGAAGCCACCTACTTAAAGAAAAAAGAAAGTCCAAAAAGAAAAAAAAGAAAAGAAAAAGAAAAAGAAAAGGAGAAAAAAAAATAAGCCACACTTCATCGCACAAGTATGGCTGGCAAGTTATCATGGGTAACAACCCAGTGGTAGGTTGTCCATATCCCACTCACGAAATGCACATAAAAATTCCTAAAACACTTAGGAAGAAGCGAAGAAGTAGAATAAGCTGGAGAGATATACACTGGATGCACCCTTGTGTTGATCCTATAAAAAATTAAAAGTAGGGAGAAAGCTACTGGTTGTATAGATACACCTTTAGGCAGAATTCTTTTTAAGGTCACCTAGTGGCGTAGAAACCCGAAGTTCGTTCTGATTGCCGATCAATGGGTCTATCACATTTACAAAAAGATGCTTAGAACTTAGGGTTCTCATCAACTTTGGGGTGGGTTGAGTAGCAGTAGAAAGTCGCTCTATAACCCTAAACTCAAAAATTAAAAAAAATTAGAAAAGAAGAAAAAGGAGAAAAAGAGATCCTTCTTTGAATAAGGTGAGGGCTTGAGGCGGTCTGCATTTTGGCAGATACCCGGGCACTATTGTGTCTTTGAAAGTTCAGGTCTTAAGTAAAAATTTCTTAATGTTGAAAATGACTTTTGCCCGAGTAATCCAATCCAATTCTTTTATAAATAGCATGTAATTTTTGCTAGGGACTAGCAAAAGATAGGTATGGGGGTGTGATGTGCATACATCTAAATAGCCAAAAATATCTATTAATGCATGTTCTTAGTGTCATATTAGCATCAAGCATTGTAAATATTGTATAACATGCATAATCATGCATTTAGGTTAAATTGTATAAATTGTATAGTAATTGTCTCCTTTTATGGCCAAATATGTAAACATGTTTACAGTACTTAAGAAGTCTATTTATGCATGTTCTTAAGCATAAAATTGCATTGCATACTATAAATATTGCATAACATACATCATCTTGCATTTAGATTAGTTTCAATAAAATGGAGGTTAATTGTCTCCCTATATATTCAGGGACAGGGCAAACTTTTTATCGGAGACTCGGATCAAAGATCCAACCGTACAGATGTGATCAGGGCAACAATTGGAGTTCAACGACTCCAAGATCGCCCTAATCAGACATCTGTAGCATCAGATAGAAATCGGGGAATCTTAGAAGATCAAGGGCCAAGATGGTGTGAATCTACACTTTAAATGACAAATCCGACCGCATAGATGGATTCGGATCGACGATCGCATCCTAATGGCACGAAAATCGACTCAATCCGACAACCATGGCACTATCTACATCATCCAGAAGATGGACGGCCAAGATGGCACCACGTGGTGCCATCTCAACCGCCCAACCGGCCGCTGCACTCGCCGCACCTCTCTTCTTTGTCGTTTCTCCGCCATTGGATGCTCATCCAACGGCTGTGGATGCGTGCGCATGAATTCATCTCCGCGACACAAGTGCCACTGTAGCGCAGCGGGTGAACACGCTCATGAGAAGGCGAGGCGCACGCTCGAATCGCGGGTAGCGGGCGAGCGGGCGCAGTGAGCAGGCGCGATTGACTGCTCGATCGCGATCGAGCGGTTGCATGAGCGCAATTACGCTCACGCCATATCGCACGCCCGCGCGTGACACGCCATCACACGCGCGAGCGTGCACTGAGGAGCGGGCGGAGAGGTGAGTTAAGGCATTCGATCTCACGATCGGATAGCTAAGATTCGCAGATTGTGAACGCGCGTTTCACACGTAGTAGGCGAGCAGGTGCGCACTCTCCGCCCCACGTCACCCACGATGGGGCTTTAGCGACGATTTTATTTGTCACTAAAGACCCCTTATTTAATGTTTTGAAATTAAAATGACCAAATTACCCTCATTCCTTGCAACTATAAAAGGAGACCCCCTCCACATGAAATTCTCATCTCCTCTTTCTCTTCTCTCCCAATCCAAAGCTCAAGAGAAGCTTGTCCCACACCCGAGATGCTTCTCGCAAGATAAAGTCAAATTTTCGTCCCCATTTCAAAAGCGGATCCCACGACGACAACGACGTGCTACCCCGTTCCCGTTCTTCTCACTTCGTCCTCCTTCGTCCTGCTCCGTTCCCCGTCTTCCAGGCATCGTCCCGTCCGGCTCGTCCTCCAAGCGATCTTCGAGGAGGATATCTGTTAAGACCAGAGTCATTAAGCCTTTTTAAGATGTCTGTACTTTAGGTCAGATGTTTAGACCCATTCCCAGATGTCTGAAAATTGAAATTTTCGTGTATGTCCTCGCGTCTGCGTGCGTGCTGCGCGCAGACAGTACGCAACCCTCATTTTCTTCTCCTTCTCTCTCCTCTCACCGATGCAAACCCTAACCCACACCTTATTTAAACCCCCCTCCTCTCCCTCGTTCACCCCACTTCCAGCCACCCTTCTCTTTCCTCCAGCGAGAGTAGCGAGCAGCGAGCAGTGAGCGTGAGCAGCGTGGGAGGAGAGGAGAAACAGCGAGGGGAAGAGAGGAGAGAGAGCGCGCGAGCTCGTGAGGGAGATCACCGGAGAGCTCACGGCCAGTCAGCACGTGCGCGAGGCGGAGAGGTGTGTTGGGGAGGTCCTCCCCGACGCTGCTGCAGTCGGAGTAGCAGGCGAGCGGGCACGGCGCGGCCACGTGCGGCGCGAGAAGGCAAAGGCAGACTTTGATTCTGGGTTTTTTCCAGAATCAGACATGTGGATTGACATCCAGATGACGTAGACGACGTCTGGAGGAGGTTCCAGACGACTGAAAGGTAAGCTTCGCGACGTATACCTTTGCGAATACAGCCATGCAGACCGTTCCAATGAGGCGCTGTTACATGCCATATTAAGGAGATTTTCGTTGACGCGTGTAGGATTCGCTTCGGGAAGGCGCGGGACACGCCCTCCCACGTAGTTCAGACGTCTGGGCGAGGCACGAGACGACGGGAAGCATTTCCAGATGTCTGGAGAGGTGGTCGAACATCTGGAACTGGGTCCAGACGGTCCAGCGGAGTTCCTGGATGTCTGAGGAGTGGCGCAGGAGTTGAGGTATGGTTATGGACTCTTTTAAGATGTCTGGAAGGTGTTCCAGACATTTGATGTGAATCAGAATTACAGTTTTTGACCCATTTAGGGTCCGTTTGAGGTTCAATTTTCGCAATTAAGATACCATCGCTTTCCGTAGAAATTCGTCTACTTGTTGGAATACTTTTTATCCTATTCTGAGTAGTCTATTGTGAAGGATCCTTGTGATAAAACCTCGTTCCATTGCGGGTTTGGGGTTCGCTGAGGCACGTGGACCTACCGATCAAGCCCCCACTACTCCTGGGTTTACTGGTAGAGTGGCTTCCCTTGTTTAAGTACAAACCTGAATGCATATGTGGAATGAATGATTAGATCCTAGGGTATGGCATGAATCCTAGGACTAGAAACACTGGAATATTTGTATTGAATGTATGGATTGCAATCCTGGATGAGTAGATAGAATGATAACAATTGCCTGTAAATGAATAACAGGTGGCTGTGAAATGTAAAGTACTCATGCTAGCAAACTGTTGCATGTAAATTCCTGTTGTTTACGTTAAATGTCATAATATGAGCTGCATGTATATGAATTGGAAATTGAAGGGTGAATGTTGGAAACACGAGCTACCTACAAATAAACCTGGAATATGAACAATAAAGTTACATGTTACATGTGTAGAACCTGAGAAATGTTAATAGAAATGATAAAACCTGGTATGGCTTGGCCTGAGAAACATGAGCATGAACCCTGCGGGGAATTAGGAGTAGAGCTCCTGGAAATAAATGGAATGGAACTGGAGATGTGAATGGGAAAGTGAGCTGGCCCTTGAGTACGGAGTACCAAGGAGAGCGACTGTCCCCCTGTTTAGTGCAGAGCGGAGCTAGATGCCCTAGGGTTGGGACCCGGGGTTAGGATTGGCCACTTTGTACCGACATTTTGGCCCTCGTGTACACAGTACCGGGGAGAGCTACTAGTGTAGGGAGAGAGCTAGCCACCCCACGGGGCCCGGGATTCAGCTAGCCGCCTTACACCAACTTGTTAGGCCCACTGGGCAAACCAGGGTAGTCAGGTGAGGGGCGCGGACTATGGAGGGGCGAGACCCCTGTTTGGTTCTTAGGGGCTAGACCCCTGTTACTGTGAGGGCTATGCCCTATACTGGTTCTGTGCTGTGCTTTGGGTGCACCTGCTAATGGAAACGACTGACTGTGTGTCAGTGCGGGGTTGCTACCCGTGCATTTATTGCGTGTGCCGTAGTCACCGTTACGTCTGTCAGTGACCTTAGGGTGGTTGATTGAGTGTAGGACCACCACGGGGGACTCTCCCGGCCAGGAGAGCACCACGTGCTACTTCTACTCTTCGGAAAAGACTGCAATCAAGATCGTTCCCACGAGGAACATTCGAGATCAAGAAATAGACCAGATAAATAAACCAAGTGATGAAAGAAAGAATAATTAGTTAAAGAAAGAAAGAAATTGAAAAACAACAGCTACCTGTCCACCTTTACTATTTTAGTTAGTTGGTTGCCACTCTACTCAACGTTCGCTGACGTTTTGTACTCATAACCTTTTTCAAGTCCAGGTGTTGAGCAGCCAGAGCCTACGGCTGCAGAGGGTACTGGGCCCAGTAGAGCCCAGTAGTTGTACCTTTCTGTTGTACTCCGTTTCCTGTTGTAGTGAGTAGTTTATAAGACTTCTGTACTCTTTCATTGTGAACTTTATATTCCTGTACTCATTTACTTTCCTACTGTTGTGGTGGTGTGTACCGTAGTAGTTTATTTCTTTACTGCTGTACTTTTGTTACTGTTGGTTGCTTGCATGGTGAATGTGGTTTATTTTACTGCTTTTTGGTTACTTTATTGTTGGACGACTGGGTCTTGGGATCAGTCGAGTCGATCCAGTCTCGTGTCCTGTAGGGATTCAGGAACCGGGTCGTAACAAGATGGTATCAGAGCAAGGTCGTCTTTGAGTTTGTTATGCATTTGTTGTTCTTTTTCCTCACCCTAGCTAGCTCAAGTTTCGGGGATGAAACTTTCTTTGAGTTTGTTATGTTGTTAAGATCCAAGTCATTAAGCCTTTTTAAGACGTCCGTACTTTAGGTTAGACGTCTAGACTGAGGGTTAGATGTCTTGCAAGACGTCTGGACCCATTCCCAAACGTCTGAAAATCAAAATTTTCGTGTACGTCCTCACGTCTGCGCGCTTGCTGCATGCAGACAGTACGCAACCCTCGTTTTCTTCTCCTTCTCTCTCCTCTCGCCGACGCAAACCCTAACACACACCTTATTTAAACCCCCCTCCTCTCCCTCATTCACCCACTTCCAGCCAACCTTCTCCTTCCTCCAGCGAGAGCAACGAGCAGTGAGCGTGAGCGACATGGGAGGAGAGGAGGAGCAGCGAGGGGAAGAGAGGACAGCGAGCGCGCAAGCTCGTGAGGGAGTTCACCGGAGAGCTCACGGCCGATCAGCGTGTGCGCAAGGGGGAGAGGTGCATCGAGGAGGTCCTCCCCGGCACTACTGCAGCCGGAGCAGTAAGTGAGCAGGCGCGACGCAGCCACGCATGATGCGAGAAGGCGAAGGTAGACTCTGATTCTGGGTTTCCTCCAGAATCAGAAGTCTGGATCAACATCCAGACGACGTCTGGAGAAGGTTCCAGACGATTGAAAGGTAAGCTTCGCGACGTACACCTTCTTTACGGATACGGCCATGCAGACCGTTCCGTCGAGGCGCTGTTTCGTGCCATATTGAGGAGATTTTCATTGACATGTGCAGGATTCGCTTCGGGAAGGCACGGGACACGCCCTCCCACGTAGTTCAGACATCTGGGCGAGGCACGAGACGATGGGAAGCGTTTCTAGACGTCCGGAGAGGTGGTCGAACATCTGGAACTGGGTCCAGACGGTCCAGCGAAGTTCCTGGATGTCTGAGGAGTGGCGTAGGAGTTGAGGTATGGTTTTGGACTCTTTTAAGACATCTGGAAGGTGTTCAAGACGTCTAATGTGAATCCGAATTACAATTTTTGACCCGTTTAGGGTCTGTTTGAGGTCTGATTTTCGCAATTAAGATACCGTCACTTTCCGTATAAATTCGTCTACTTGTTGGAATACTTTTTATCCTGTTCTGAGTAGTCTCTTGTGAAGGATCCTTGTGATAGGATCTCGTTTTGTTGTGGGTTTGGGGTTTGCTGAGGCACGTGGACCTGCCGATCAAGCCCCCACTACTCCTGGGTTTACTGGTAGAGTGGCTTCCCCTAGTTTAATTAAAAACCTAAATGCATATGTGGAATGAATGATTAGATCCTAAGGTATGGCATGAATCCTAGGACTAGAAACACTGGAATATTTGTATTTAATGTATGGATTGCAGTCTTGGATGAGTAGATAGAATGATAACAATTGCCTGTAAATGAATAACAGGTGGCTGTGAAATGTAAAGTACTCATGCTAGCAAACTGTTGCATGTAAATTCCTGTTGTTTATGTTAAATGTCATAATATGAGCTTCATATATATGAACTGGAAATGGAAGGGTGAATGTTGGAAACATGAGCTACGTACAAATAAACCTGGAATGTGAACAATAAAGTTACATGTTACATGTGTAGAACCTGAGAAATGTTAATAGAAATGATGAAACCTGGTATGGCTTGGCCTGAGAAACATGAGCATGAAACCTACGGGGAATTAGGAGTAGAGCTCCTGGAAATAAATGGAATGGAACTGGAGATGTGAATGGGGAAGTGAGCTGGCCCTTGAGTACGAAGTACCAAGGATAGCGACTGTCCCCCTGTTTAGTGTAGAGCGGAGCTAGCCACCCTAGGGTTGGGACCCGGGGTTAGGATTGGCCACTTTGTACCAACTTTTTGGCCCTCGCGTACACAGTACCGGGGATAGCTACTAGTGTAGAGAGAGAGCTAGCCACCCCACGGGGCTTGGGATTCAGCTAGCCGCCTTACACCGACTTGTTAGGCCCACTGGGCAAGCCAGGGTAGTCAAGCAAGGGTGCGTGGACTGTGGAGGGGCGAGACCCCTGTTTGGTTCTTAGGGGCTAGACCCCTATTACTGAGAGGGCTATGCCCTATACTGGTTCCGTATTGTGCTTTGGGCGCACCCGCTAATGAAAACGACTGACCGCGTGCCAGTGCGGGGTTGCTACCCGTGCATTTATCGTGGGTGCCGTAGTCACCGTTACATCTGTCAGTGACCTTGGGGTGGTTGACTGAGTGTAGGACCACCACGAGGGACTCTCCTGGCCAGGAGAGCACCACGTGCTACTTCTACTCTTCGGAAAAGACTGCAATCAAGATCGTTCCCAAGAGGAACATTCGAGATCAAGGAAGAGACCAGATAAATAAACCAAGTGATAAAAGAAAGAATAATTAGTTAAAGAAAGAAAGAAATTGAAAAACAACAGCTACCTGTCCACCTTTACTGTTTTAGTTAGTTGGTTGCCACTCTACTCAGCGTTCGCTGACGTTTTGTGCTCATAACCTTTTTCAGGTCTAGGTGTTGAGCAGCCAGAGCCACGGCTGCAAAGGGTGCTGGGCCCAGTAGAGCTCACTAGTTGTAGCTTTCTGTTGTACTTCGTTTCCTGTTGTAGTGAGTAGTTTATTACACTTCTGTACTCTTTCATTGTGAACTTTATATTCCTGTACTCGTTTACTTTCCTACTGTTGTGGTGGTGTGTACTGTAGTAGTTTATTTCTTTACTGCTATACTTTTGTTACTATTAGCTGCTTGCATGGTGAATGTGGTTTATTTTACTGCTTTTTGGTTACTTTCCCGTTGGATGACTAGGTCTTGGGATCAGTCGAGTCGATCCGATCTCGTGTCCTATAGGGATTCGGGAACCGGATCGTAACAATATCTCTCTCCCCATTCTTTTTACTGCTTTCTAGAGTAGATTTACTGCTTTCTAGTGTAATTATTTTCCTGCTTTCTAGTCGTAATGTTTAGTGTAACGAACAATTCTTCTGATAATGAATTCCATGTTCATTCTACATCTCTTTTTAGTTTTTATTTGTAATATTCTCTCTCTCTCATTCTCTCTTTCTCTCTTCTATTTATTGTTAATAGATAGATAGTTTCTAATCAATTATTCTACTTCATGACAAATAAAACAAAATGCATATTTTTTAAATCAAATGTCCGCCTCCTTGAGTTCGACCTGGGATTTCTATTCCAGTATAAATTTTATTTGTTGAACACGAGTTCTTCGCTTTCATACTACGATGACAGGTTTTTCAAAATCAAACACGTTAGCGTAGCAACTCGTAGCGTTCAACACCAGGGATAGGGTGACTTTTAATTGGGGCCTTGGATCAAAGATCCAACCATACAGACCTGTTCAGGGCGATTGGAGTTCAACGACTCCAAGATCGCCCTAATCGGACATACATAGCACCAGATATAGTCTGAGGAAGCCTAAAGATCAAGGGCCAAGATGATGCCAAACCGCACTTCAGACAACAAATCCGACCACACGGATGGGTTCGGATAGACGATCGCAGCCTAACGGCGACAAAATCGATCCAATCCAACATCCGTGGCATCATCTACAACACACAAAAGATGGACGGCCAAGATGGCACCACGTGGTGCCATCTTAGCCACCCAATCAACCCTAAGACCCACCGTTGCATCTCCAAAGGCTCTCCATCGTGCAATACTAGCTGTTGGATCTTGATCCAATGGCTAGGAATTACTCGGATGCGCCGCTCTCATCTTCTTAAGGAATAAGGCGCAGACGATCTGGGCCTTCGGATCTTGATCCAATGGCCACGAGCACGAACGCTTAAAACCTAAACGCGACATAAAGCCGGCCGCAACGCAGCGATCGAGCGCTCTTTCATGAGCGCGAGGAGCGCGTTCGAAACACAGCGTGCCTCAAATCAAGCGCGGGTGAGGGAGCGGGCGCAATTCAGCCGTTAGATGGCGATCGGGCAGGCGAGGAATAGAGATGTGGCACGCGAGGGAGCTTTGGATCGCCATGCGCATGATGACGTGCTTTCGCATGCCCCATCGCACGCGGTTAGGGGAAGCTGAAGTGGGAGAGGAGCGATTTGAGCCATCCGATCTCGCAATCGAATGGCTGAGATTTCTTAGACGTACGCAAGCGTTGAGTGCACGGCAGACAACGAGGCGGGCGTGAGCGCGAGGCTGCGGCGACGTGGGGTCTTTAGTGACGCATAAATCTGTCACTAAAGACCCCCTCATTAATGTTTTAACTATGTAATGACCAAATTGCCCATATCCTTGCAACTATAAAAGGAGACCCCTACCCTACGAAATTCTCATCCCTTCCGTCACCTCTCTCATTGTCCAAAGCTCAAGAGAAGCTTGTCCCACACTCGGGAAGCTATCCTAAAGCCAAATCCAATTCTCTCACCCCCATTCCGAAAGTAGATCCTGCAACGACGACGACGTGCTGCCTCGTTCCCGCTTCTTTCTACTTTGTCCTCCTTCTTCCCGCTCTATCCTCCGTCTTCCAGGAGTCGCTCTGTTCAGCTCGTCCTCCAAGCATTCGTCGAAGAGGATAACATCTCTCTCCATTCTTTTTAATCGCTTTCTAGAATAGAATTTCCCGCTTTCTAGTTGTAAAAATAATATTATTTTATCAAGTGATTGTTTTCTCTCTCTCTCTTATTTTTTATATTCCATTGTAATTATCCTGCTTTTAAACAAAAATACAAAAAAATATAATCGCGGATTTAAGATCGACGTAGCCTCTCTGTATTCGACCTGGAATTTTTTTACAAATTTTGGTTAAATTTATCTGTTGACAGATTGCTTCGCAAATCAAACTACAATGACAGATTTTTCAAATCCAACTTCGATAGTGTAGTTTTCCGAGCACAACACCAGTGCTTCGTTGAACGCTGGAACATATGACTGGAAATAAAATCTTCAGGGAATTGATCAAGAATGGGTTCAAAAGACTCCTGAGGTCACAAGAAACCTCAGGAGTACCTCAATTATTCCAATTAAAGCTTGATTCAAAGATTAAACTGTAAATTCAATAAAATAAAATCCAAGTTTGATTGAACTCAGGGGTGATTTTCTCACTCAATTGAGTGAGGGAATCGTCTCAAGAGAGTGTGGCGATGGTATATGAGTAGTTAATTAGGTGATTAAAACTCTCCTAAGCTGCCATTGACAGCATGCTCAGGAGTTGAGGTGGAAATTAGGCATTTAGTGTGTGTTGAGCAATAGGATAAATTAAGTAGGTTAGGGTGGTCCTTAGGGTGTTACAAAGGTGATGAAGGACCTGATTGGATGTGGTAGCATCTCTATACATCTCACCATAGACAGTGAGGTGTCAGATGAAGGTGAAGGTGATTTAAGCGTTTAGATGCTTAATTAAGCGATTAAAGAAGGGGAACATGGCCCTAAAGTGATGGAAAGGTGGTGAAGAAACCCTAATGGATGTGATCTAAGTT
The DNA here is from genome assembly GCA_037157565.1 of Thalassia testudinum. NCBI lineage: Eukaryota > Viridiplantae > Streptophyta > Magnoliopsida > Alismatales > Hydrocharitaceae > Thalassia > Thalassia testudinum. The sequence continues at coordinate 123,149,128 of JAZHRO010000036.1, read as the reverse complement.
TCGGATCTCCTCCATAGACAGCGGAGGTCGACGGTGGAGGTGGAGATGGATTAGGTGACATATGTGATAAAATTGGGTGGAAGAAAGTGTGATGGAGTTGTGAAAAGGTAGGGAAGATGATCAGATGGAGGAAACAATGAAACAAGGTCCACCAAGGCCAGACTTGGCCTTGCCGGAGTTGGGGAAGATGATCTGAAAACTTAACTAACATTATACTAACTACCTAAGCTAAACTAAATCCTAGCTTATCTTCTGTTACCTAGACGAAGGAAGGCTAAGAGATCTCCGTCGAAAGGATCATGACAGAGGAAGAAATTAGAGGGTTGTAGGAAGAGCTCCAGTAAGAAAAGAAGCGGAGAAGAAGGATGGTGGTGATGTCCCATGCCCTGTCACAGCTGTGGGAGAGGAAGAGGAGGTGAGGGAGACGATCACCTTTGCCGAAGGCACTCCGAGGGAGGGTAAGAAAGTCGCCGGAGTTGAGGACGAATAGCCTATTGTCAACTCGATGTGGGGAAGAGGGAAGGGAGTCGACCCTTAGCATTGGAGGGGTAGGGTAGTATTTATATGTATTGATGGTGAAGAAGGGGGCAAAACCTAGACGTATAGGTGTCTAGATTCAAAGCAACAATCAGCGTTGTCTCTGACACCAGTGAGCTCATCCGCTAGTCCTAAATAGGATTTAGGAGCCATCCGCACCATTGGATGGAGAGAAGGTGGTGAGCTGAAGCTCGGCGGCAACAGTGAAAGTTGTTTTGTCGTGGGATTGAAGGTGATCGGAGGGTGCAGTGACCAACTGTCGTGAGTCGTCCAGTGCGATGAAGAAGAAGAAGAGGAAGAAGACGGTGTACACAGGGACTAAACTCCAATAAAAAATAGGGACCTATAATTAACAAAAGGACTCAATTGAATAAAAACCTGAGGACCTAAAAGTAAATAGAGGCATTTAAAGCTTATTTTAATTTATTCCATTTTCAACTTTTTTTTTGTTATTGTAAGTTAGATAAATAATATATTTATGCCTCAAAATTACTTTCTTACCCTTTTTATCTTTATTTAATTACATGATTAAGTTAATTAAGTTAATTAAGTACCTAAGGTTAAATATTAATTAAGTTAATTCAGATATTTATTAACTAGCTAAATATTTAGCATTTGAGTCCAAATTAGTAATTAAATTATAATTATGAATAATAGATAATTAATTTAGTGTTTTTATGTTATTTTAAAGGTCCTTAGTATTTAATCCCCTTTATTATAATTAACAATTAATAATACATATTCTTAGCTAATTAACTAGGGAAAATAGTTAATTAGGGATAATTAAGAGCCTTGATGAGTCTCTCATTAGTAGTTACCAAAGGCAGGGTAGTTATTCATACGTCCATCATTTTTCTTCATGGAGATCATGGAGATCGTGGGTTTTGGTCCATGATTGACTAGTCAATTGACTAGAATCCCCACGATTGAGGATCTCATAGACCGTTCGACTAAAAGGGGTTATGCACTCAAAGAGAGCAAGGGAGATTCTATTGTATTTTGCATTTAAGAATACATAGTGAAATTTGAGAGTTCTGTCACTCTCCTCAGATATACATCAGTTAAGGTGGAACTAGGTCACTAATCCTCTTGTCTTTATTGTTGGAATGTTTTTTGAATCAAGACAATTGCGATTATCAGACCCGAATTGTCTCCTAGGTCTCGATCAAAGACTAAATGGTATGGTGACATTCCTATCGGAGTCTCATAAGTTGTGCGATAGGCCCAGAGTGCATCATCAAGCTTATTAGCCCAGTCTTTCCTATTTGGTCTAATTATTTTTTGCAATACGTTCTTAATCTCTTAACGTGAAATCTTAGCTTGACCATTCGTTGTGGGTGGTAGGGTGTGGAAATTTTGTGTGTAACCTCGTATTTTCCTAAGAGATTCCTAAATTAGATGCGTGTAGACTGGGTATCCCTATCACTAATCTGAGCTCTCGGAACTCCAAATATGCTAAAAATGTTTTTCTTGACAAAGTTCATGACTACTCTATGCTCATTGGTCTAACTTAGGATAGCTTCAACTCATTTGGACACATAATCCACAACTACTAGAATGTATTATTATCCAAAGGAACAGGTAAAGGGTCATATGAAATCAATTCTGCAAGCATAAAAAATTTTAGCAATCAAGATGGGGTTCAAGGGCATCACGTCTCTCTTGGTTATGTTTCCTATGGATTGACATCGGGTACATGGTTGAGAGAATAAGTGGGCATCTTTAAAGATGGTTGACCAATAAAATCTACTTTGCAAAACTTTAGCGACGATTTTATTTTCCTGAAAAATGTCCTCTAGAAGCTAAAGTATGGTAGATATTCAAAATACTATGGATTTCATTTTTGGGGACATAGCAAATAATCTGATGAGCACAAATTCTAAAAAGTTTAAGGTCTTTCCAAAAAATAGTAATTATCCTTAGAATGAAATTTCTCCCTTTTCTATTTAGTCCAATCCTCAGGGATTCTTCCTATGACTAAGTAGTTTACAATATCAGCTTACCAAGGATTCTTAATACTTGAAATAGCTAGGATAGTCTCATCTGAGAAAGAATTAACAATGGGAAAAGTCAAATGAAGGTCATCAACTAGGATCCTGGAAAGATGATCTACTACTACATTCTAAGTCCCATCTTTGTCCTTAGTTTCTATGTTGAACTCTTGCAGTAAGAGGATCTACCTAATTAGTCTCGACTTGGTATCCTTCTTAGCTAGGAGATGTCATAGGGCAGAGTAGTCTAGATTATAACATGTGATCCTAGAAGATAGGCTTGAAACTTCTCTAAGGCAAATACTACAGCTAACAACTCTTTTTCATTGTTGGTGCAATTGCTTTGAGTGTCATCTAGAGTCTTGCTAGCGTAGTAGATCACAGTAGGTTTCCTATGTATTTTCTGATCGAGGACGACACCTATGGCAAGATCAGATCTCAAAGGGCATAATCTAGATTGGGTGTTGTAAGTTCAAGGCTTGGGTAATAGATTGCTTAAGTGAGTCAAAGGCCTCTAAACATGAATCATTGAAATCAAAAGATTGTCCTTTGGATAGCAAGTAGCTTAAAGGCTTAGCAATCTTGGAAAAGTCCTAAATAAATCTTTTGTAAAAACTCACTTGTTCAAGAAATGATCTCACTTGTTTTATAGATGTGGGTGGTGGGTGTTTGGAAATTAATTCCACCTTAGCCTTATCCACCTCAATTCCTCTAGAAGAGATTACAAGCCCTAGTACTATCTCTTCTTGGACCATAAAGTGGCTATTTTTCAAGCTAAGGACCAAATTCACCTCAATGCACTTCCTTAAGATTTACTCTAAATTGGTTAAATGGGAATCAAAAGAATTTCCAAAGATCTAAAAATCATCCATAAATACTTGTATAAAATCCCTACTATGTCTGAGAAAATAGCAAGCATACACCTTTGAAAGGCTGTCGGTGAGTTGCATAGTCTAAAGGACATCCTACGGAATGCAAAGGTTTTGTAGGGACAGGTAAACGTGGTCTTTTCTTGATCTTCTGGACTTATAACAACTTGATTATATCCTTAATAACCATCCAAGAAACATAAATATCTTTGTCTAGCTAACCTTTCTAAAATCTGATCAACGAATGGTAGAAGAAAGTGACCCTTCTTACTGGCTGAATTTAGCCTCCTATAATTAATGCAAACTCTCCAAGCGGAAGCTATCCTTGTAGATATAGACTCCCTATGTTCATTAGTGATTATGGTTAACCCAGCTTTCTTAGGAACTATCTTAATAGGGTTAACTCAAGGACTATCAGATATGCACTAAGTAGATTTTCCTAGCATCAAGACACTTAATAATCTCTTTTTTTACCACTTCTCACATATTTGGATTTAGTCATGTTTGAAGCTTTCAAGATAAATCCTATGAGTATAGTAGGAGTGACTGATCCCCTTGAGGTCCACTATGGTCCAACCAATTACCCTTTTATTTTCTCCTAGAACCTTAATTAATTGGCATTCTTGTTCCGTAGTCAAATAGGCACCAATAATCACAAGAAGAGCTAACTAGGTCCCTGAAACAAATACTTTAGATTATTTGGCAATGGTTTCAAATCAACCTGGGGTGGTACTTGGATTGAAGATGGAAGGGGTGCAATGGGAGATTCAAGTAGTCTCTCCACTTGATAAGTCCAAGGAGGCCTAGTGTTAGATGGGATACGTAGCAAATCATTGACCTTTTGAAGTTGAGGGTGATCATTCAATTTTAAATGTGGTTGAGTCAAGCAAGCTACTAATAGATCTTCAATCAAGTGCAAGGTCATGCTTTCCACAATCAAGTCTTCCATCTTTCCATTCTCCTCAATTGATCCACAATCATCATTAAGCTTCTTAGTTGCCTTAAAATTATTTAAGTGCATCTTTTGGTTCCCAAAGGCAATTTCCATTCTTTGACATTCATAATCTATGTGGGTCTTTGTAGTGGCTAGGAAATGTCTTCCTAAAATAATATGAGTGTTGCTTAATTTATTAGGCACTTCCATTAAGGACTAAAAAGGCAACATGGAAATAAAAGTCCTTTCAATAATCACATCTTCCAACACTCCTCAAAGAGTTGTGATTGATCGGTCGACTAATTGAAGGGTGGCAGAAGTGGGTTTAAGAACACCAAGTTCAAATTTCTCATGAAGAATAGTTGGAATTAGATTAATAGAAGCACCTAGGTCTAGAAGGGCTTGATCAATAGTGATATCACCTATTACACAAGAAATCAAAGGGGTTCTTGGATCTTTCTTTTTAGGAGGTAGTTTTCTCAAAATCAAAGAGGTAGCTTTCTCAAGTAGGATTGCCTTCCTAAGTGGTTTAGTATTAGCCTTACACTTTTAGGTGCATAATTCATGGAGAAACTTATCGTAGGCTAAGATATGCTTAATAGCATTGAGGAGTGGGATATTAATTTGAACTTTTTTAAACAAATCAAGTAACTCCCTGTTGCTAGTCAGATTCTTCTTTTTCTTTGGTTTAAGGCTTTAGGAAAAGGGATATGGGATTTGTCTTGAATCACGGGTTCCTGAGCCTTTTCCTTCTTTTTTTCCTATTCAGGCTCATCAATTAGGTCAGGCTCATCATGATCCTTATGGGTCGACAAATAGGGTCTTGAGTAGTAGTCTCACTCCTCAGGGTGATTGAGCTAGCATTGGCATTTGGGTGCGAGTTCACCACCTGAGGTGTGTTAGGTTGAACCTGGTTTGGAATCGAGTTCAGATCAAAGCCTAGTAGGGTTTGGTTAATCATGTGAGCTTGGTTCTATTGAGGCTCTCTATTTTGGTTAAACCTTGAAGCAATATTAACTTGGTTCTACACATTCCTAGGGTTTGGGATAGGTTGGGAAGGTAGTGCTCCTAGTTATCTATTGTTTTGATTTTGCCTTATTTGGCCTTTCAAATCAAAGACTTGGTTATTCATTTGTTGCATCATCTGCAACATATAGGACATTAATTTATTCTAATCAGCCTGGTTTTGGTTTGTAGGTTGGGACAGGTAGGGTTTAGCTTGATTAATTGATCATTCTAGGTTATTATTTGTAGGGTATGGTCTAGGTGGAATCATCTGGTTATTGTCTTACCCTTGGCTTTTCCAAGAGAGGTTGGGATGGTTTCTCCAACACAGATTATACGTGTTGGAGTACGGGTTAGATCTCATGTTCCCATGGATAACCTGGACATCTTCATAGCTTGAGGAAGGGATAGAGGTGTAATTTCTTATGGAGGGGGGGTGAGACGTGCGTGATAAACAAATATAATGTGGAAATAAATCAACAATCACACAAAAATGCAATCCCACAAATACACAAGGATTTTTAGGCGAAAACCCAAACCCGGGTAAAAACCACCACCTAAATCTCTCGGTTTAGGATTTCCCGATCGACCTAGTCAATCAAATCAACTAACTGAATCACTTAAATGAGAGTGATTCAATCTCTTACAACCATGCTACTTTGAACGAGGGTAGCATACCTCAAATCCCTACATCTTTATGAGGAGTATTTTGTTACTCCAAGGAGATGAGAATTCTCAAAGTGAATACCCAACGACAAAAGAAAAGAGAAAAATAACAACCTATAGAGCCCAAATAGGTAAATGAGCTTAGCTACTATAGGCGAAGGGATCTTCCCTAAATCGGAAGTGATTTGACGTGAATTCGGCAAAGTTTCGGTGCTCTCAGATTTGGAGTGCAGATCTTGCAGAGCAACAACTTCTCTTGATGATGATTCCTTCTATAAGACACTTACGATGGTGGAAAGAAGTTTCTCAAGGTGTATGTTGCTTTGGAGGGGTGTTCCTCTATTTATAGAGGTCCTAAGAATATTCAAGAAAGCCTTGGAGAAGGCTTATAGCCGTTGGGAACAAATCTAATGCAAATCAGGCTAAAATTAGGGTCATTTATGATTCTGAGAAGGTTATCAGATGTCTGGATTTAAGGTCAGGTGTCTGGGTCTTGTTTGATCTAAAGGTCAATCGTCTGATCTAGAAGGGTTGATCATCTGGACGGTGTTGGATCAGGATGGACGTCTAAGATGATGTTTTAAGTCATCTGAGAATCTAGTCAGACGTCTAATTCTAAGATGAATTAGTTCCTATTTTAACAAGATCAAAACAGGGTTCTAGGTAATTTAGGTTAGACGACAGGTCGATCATCTGGCAAAGTCTCTGGATGTTTGGAAAGAGAAATCTCTACGAAAATTGATTTCCTGAGGCACAAATGGTTATTGGGTCTGACAAAAGTGGATTTGGATCAGATCTTAGCCTAACGTCTATTTCTTAGACATTTGGGAGGCTCTAAGGACGTTTGGAAATAATATAAGTATGATTAAAAGTTGATCCTCGAAGATATTCATTTGATAGTCCAACAGTCCTATTATTGGACATTTGTCAAGGTCAGCAAACGTCTTCTAAGACATCTGGACTACGGGTTGTTAGTCTAAAAGTAAAGAACAGAGAGTAGTAAGTCTAGCTTAAGCGTTTGGACATTTGTACAAACTATCAGACATCTTAAAGTCCAAGATCAGACGTCTGAAGTCCAGATTGGATGTCTGATTGAGCTGTCTGATTACTGTTTTTGATTTTCTAAGTGATTTCTAAGATTTTCTAAGATTGTCTAAGTATCTTAGGGTAGTGTAAGCATTCCTAGGACTCCAGGTATGTTACTTTGGGCTCTTTAACATTTATCTAACTAAATAAAAGAGCAAATGACAAAACAAGAAGTATAAAGAATAAGACAACAAGACATCTATCCTATTCTTCTTGTCTTCAAGCTCTCGTTCCATGCAAAGCTCTGTCTCCACTTCTTCTTCCATCAAGCTCCTCCAATTAGCCACGAATGCGAGCTTGAGCTCCTTCATACTTGATTTCATTTGCATTTATCCTGAAACTATAACTCAAATGCAAATATTAAATAACTAGTGCTTTGTTATCATCAAAATCAACGATCGAGATGCTTTTGCACCAACAAGAGAAATATGAGGAATCATAGAAAAAGGGATCAAAGGTCCCTTACTGGAATACGTAATGTAATTCCATAGTGATTAGGCTCACTAGTTGTCAAGATTGTGCACTTGAGCAGTGCGGGAGGGGTAAGCTGGTGTTCCCTGGTTAAGTGCATACAGGTTTGACTATAAGGGGTTCCTAGTCTAGTTCATAAGCTCATCCAATTTTTTAGAGATCGACCAAGTCAACCTTGTTTAATTTTTAGAAGATTTGGACCTTATCAACCTTATTTGAGTTATCTTGAATTTCATATATTCCGCCATTAAGTTGATTGGACCTTTCAGAGGTGTTCATGGATGCATGATTTAATGAATTCTCACTCATATTTTCAAACAATTCAAATGCACTATCAACATCTTTGTTTAGAAAATTGCCTCTATAAGAAGCACTCAAAAAATTTTTGAATTGTTCTTTTAACCCTTGGTAGAATATCTGCACGAAGTGCCACTTTGGAACCTCGTGGTGTTTCTAGTTAGATCCATAAAACTCTCCCAATCCTCACATAATTATTCCTTGGGTTGTGAAGATCTCATGACAGCTTTCCATAAGGCATTTGTTTTACTTATAAGAAAAAGTTTCGTCGAAAGGCACTCTTCAATTCTTTCCAAGTGGTGATTATTTTCCCTAAGGTCCTATACCAATGGCTAGTCTTGTCCTTTAAAGAGAAAGGAAACGACTTCATTTTTAGCCCATCTTCACTCATATTACGGATCCTTATGGTTTGGCTAATGGCATTAAGGTTTTCTAGATGTTGAAAGGATCCTTAAAATTATGGCAATAAAAGTGAGGTAAAGGGGCTATAGTGGCAGGTTTAATCTCAAAGTTTTCATCAACTTGCAAAACTTGCACAAAGGGTTCGGGTGTGCAATTTGAGGGATTATAGACATCCTTCAAGGGCTTGGGTTGGTCTTGATTTTGATGCTTTCTTTGTACTTCAAGGAATGTTTGCATTTCTAATCGGGCTTGTAGGAATTGCAGACGAGGAAGAAGCCTTATTGGAATAAAGACAAAGCAATGAGTTGGAGGTTATTCTTTGATATGATGTTATCCCTTGTTTGGCGACACTGAAGAGCTAATCTTGGAATAAGCCGCAAATAGATGCCTTTGAGGGATAGCTGGAGGGTTGACATGAAGAGGAATGCCTTATGTCTTGAAAGGTCATTTGTCCAACTAATTAAACACTGCAAAATGGGTTTTTCTTTGGCTGGTTAATTAGAGACCTTTTTTTTTTTTTTGTGTATGAACCCCAACAACTCCTCCCGCTCGTCCAGGAAAAATAAAGAGGAAAAGCATGGTGAGATCCTTGTGGCACATAAAAATAATGACAATAATGTGCACAAGGGTGCAGCCAGTGATCCATATGCATGCAATTAAAGATGCCTGGACAGCCACCAAGTCAAGGGGCAAACTGGTATGTAGGAGATTGCTCACCAAATCCAACAACTTGTTCAGTGACGGTGGACGTGTAGATCAAGTGGTTGTGTGCCCATGGATTTTTCTCCAGTTGTAGGGGTGATGGAGACACAAAAAGGAGGGAAGGGGAAAAGTCCATTACAGCACATGGCCCTTGAAGTGGGAGCGTCCCTTTCATTATTATTATTATTATATATATATATATATATGCCGACTCATGAGCTCAGAAGGTGGAACGTCCTTTTCTTATACGCTCACATCCATCTCACTTTCTCGTTGTTGCACAGTTGGATGCAGGAGAGGAGAGGACGTGAAGGGCGATATCCAACTAGGCATATGGCAGAGATATGTATGCGTTGCCTATGCCATATATCCCTCCTTTGGTAGCATTCCGAGAGAAGCATCGAATTCGTACATAAATTGAAATTATGTAAAGGACGGACGAGATATAATCGTTTGGGCTGATTAGTCCTCAAAGGATCTCGACGTCTTGATTGTGTCACGTACCGTCTGATATTCGCCACACCTTTTTATTTTATTTTATTTTATTTTATGATGCACAAACGTGTTTGGATAATTGAAAAGAAATTGGGTGTTCCCATACACAAATATTTTAAATAATATAAGAATGAAAACTTAAATTTATATTTTCCTTGCTGGATTCAGGAGTCCTTTCGAGAAAAGATTCAAATTTATGAAGGGGGAAACGAATAAAATTTTTTCTGTTTGAGGGTATTGGCGCCGACACATGTGCGTCGTAAGTTATAAAACGATTATTTCTTTATTATAACTGCGAGAAGACATAAAGGTGTAGTATCGATAATATGTTTTGAAATGTATTGGTGAACGTACGGTGGAAAATAATATTTAATTAATAAAAAATAATATTATAACGATGAAAAATTATTTCTATCACGTAGAAATTTATTTTTTTAATTATTTTCAATAAATGGAAAGTGAAATTTAATCAATAAAAAATAATATTTTATAGATAAAAGTGATATTTCCCTTATGAAAAATTATTCTCACATGTAAAAAATTATTTTTCATCATTTTATATCGGTTAAAAATAATTTTTAATCAATGAAAAATAATATTCTATCATTGAAAAATAAAGATATTCCACCGATAGAAAATTATTCCATCAAAATCACTTATCACTTTCAACCATTGGAAATGATATTTCACTCGATGAAAATGATATTCCTTGCACCAGTAGAATATCATTTTTTCCACATGTGATTTTGATGCAATAGTTGTCCCTTTTAAGTGATGGTGGTGGACTCCATAGTATTTATTGCTTCTTTGAAATAAATGGAGGACACATAGCATGATCCTAATATTTTAATATCCTACAACATGTATTTATTTACTTCTAATTTCTTTTTGACAATCGAAATGGTGGAAATGTATTTGCAGTAAAAATGATAAGTTTGAATGGACGCTTTACCCCCTTCTACTTACTTTATTTGTGATTTATTTATTTTTTTATAAAATAAAATTTCTCAATCCATTCACCCATACAGCTTGCAGGAAAGTATAAAGGGGAGAGTAAGGGGTGTGTAATGATTTTTTTTTTTTTAAATATTTTTATTAAAGGAGAAGAACTCGATACAAGTGAATGTGAAGGGAGATATAATATTCTCATCCACGAAGGGAGAAATACGTCCCATAGAAATAGAGAAACACAAAATATAAAAAACAAGATAACTAAAGGAAATACACTACAAGAATAGGAATTGAACGACCGTTTGAAGGAGGGTGACCCTACGCTCGTAGGTACGGCAAGACATTAATGAGACGAATGTTGAATATCACGCTAATAGTTAATCGTATAAATCAACCAAAGGGTTGAAAAAGACTGGAAACTCGATCGTATAAACTCGAGGTTATACGTGGTCTCTAAAAAAATAAAAACAACACTACAAAAAAGAAAAAGAAGGTCAAAAACTCTCCAAAGTACGAAACCATCCCAGTAATGGCAGATCGAGCAAGCCTCCCGTAACATCTGCACTGCGACCATCGAGCACCGATCGCCGACGCGATGATTGGAGCCATCGAGTTCGCAAGTGCCAGTGAGGAGCTCTACAACCGCAACCGACACATGGCCACAGCAACGGATCGACGACGACCTTCGCAACCGCTGCATGCCACCATGACCGATCGTCGACGAGCCACGCGACCACAGCCACTGCAAGAAGTGAGCGAGCGCCACGAGTTGCTATCCACCTTGCATGTCGGGGAGGCGGTCAATGCATTGAATAGAGACCCAAGGAAGAGGAAAGCATTTCTGGAGGTGGGGAGGGGCTCCGATCAACCTCAGGGGTCTTCAGTTTCGCATGCTTTCTCCCTTTGCGCAAGGGGGAACGAAACAAAGATTTAAAAAAAGGATAGAAAAGGGATTGTGTGTGTGTGTGTGGGGGGGGGGGGGGGGGGGGGGGGGTGCGGGGGTAATGTTACTAAGAGATAAGGACACAAGAAAGTTGTTTATCTAGTTTCATCACATCAATGTATGCCTGGGAAGGAGGCTTTGCCCTCGAATGTTCCCTAGTATTTCCTCTCTATTTTTAGGTATTATAAGGGATGATCCTTTTTTTGGATACAGTCATTTCCTTATATAGGAATTAGAGAGGGTAATCATTCATTCCTCAAGGAGTAGAGCAAGTTGCTTCGGAATTTGCTCTGCTGCTTCGTTCTCTATGCTGTCGCGCTCGATTCTGTCCCTATTGCTTCAATTTTTGTGTCATCGCCCTACATTGATGGGGATGGAGGTTCCCGAGTATTTCTCCTTACAACTGTAGTTTGGGCAACCGGGTGAATCGGATGCTCTCTGTTGCTCTTGGGTGAAGGATCGAGTTGACAGCCTTGGGCAACACCCCGAGCAGTGAGGGCCTTTGCCTGCACTGTAGGATGACTTTGGGTGAACTGGGCTTTCCTTCCTTTATCATTTACATATGTATTTTCAAAAGATGAGCAACACAAAATTTAAAAGTACTTTGGTAAATGGACAAGAGTATAGAAATTCATTTTATAATACAAAATGTAATGTAGAAATAAGAACAATATCACGTATCTTTCCCACATAGGCTCTCTCTTCACCTAGCTAGGACCATTAGCAGAATACACTAGTATATGGAAAATATTATTGGTAATATTTGTCATTACTATGTAAAATATCTCACATTCCTTATAGTACATGTGATGAGATCTATCACCCATAAAAATAAAAAAATTATCGATAATTTTCTCTTATAACTAAAATTTATTAATAATATTTTAAATATCACTAGTAATATTTGTTTATAACTAAAAGTCAATGAACACCGGCCGTGCATTTTGAATCAGCACAAAAATTTATTAATACAATATCAAAAATCACCGTCAAGTTTCAATTTGGAACAAAAAAACCATCTTTGCATTTTGATTCAACCGATACATTTTATTTTCAAATAAAAATCACCTCTGTAAAATAAAATAATTACCAAAACATTTTAATGTAAAATAAAAATTCACCTCTAAATTTTCATTCAAAATAACAAATCATCTGAATATTTTCATTCAAAAATCATATGTGTCTTTTTCATTGAATAATTACATTTGAATAAAAAAATCATATGAAACTTGTCGGATACATTCACACATTAAATCCATAAGTAGACCATAATAACACGTGGGGGCACACACTATAATATGTACGGTGAAGATGATGATGTTATTTTCTTACGTTTCACAATACGGCATTTCTTAAATTAAGAAATGATAATCAAACAAACGTATTCTTTGGTCAGATGAGTACCGCCCAAGAGAGGTCCCAATGCTCCAAACTTTTAAGAATTATAGGGTGAAATAGCCATAAACCACACACAAAGAGAAGGGACAAAGTTCATGTCTTAGTTACTCGTCAGCTCCTAATTTTGAACATGCATGATCTTCCACAATTTCCCAAGTCATGAGCTTATTCATTTAATTATCTAAAGTTAGATAAAGAGACTAGTTGATTTTTGTTCTTCAAAACTTTATCCCAAGTAAAAATGAGTTTAGATTATTTTCCTTTCGGATAATGTAGATTTACTAAAAGAAACTATCGAAGAAGCCCATACAAGTAGTCAAAATCAAGTTTGCTTCTAATGTAAGGTAGCGACTTTTTTTTTTTTTATCGTCGCTTTTTTACCTTTTCTTACGCGTCGGTCTTTGTTTAGGTGTATAGTTGTCAAGAAGATCTAAGATATTCCACATCCCTTTTTTCTTCGAATAAAGAAATCCCTTTAAAAATTCCCTTTAAGCTCTATCTTGTTGAGTAAAACGGAAGTCTGATGATGCTTTTAACTGCTAATATATATAGGAATTATTCTGATTTAATTGTGCGTATGGTTTTCAAGATCAAATGACTAAACGCTTGCCAACCCGAATGCAAGTTTTAAAGATGAGGATTATAAACATTTATTATACAATAAAAGCAGAGAACGCATTAGAGTGAATACAGATTTAATTAGAGTAGATTTTGGTCAATCCACAATTCAATCTGACTTTTTATCATATTGGAATTTTTAGATCTAACTCAAAACAATTTAATCCAAAAAATTTTGGATAGATTTTTTTTGTATACATTCAAAATGCTAAAACTATTATGTCTGTTCATCCTAATGAATATTAAAAAGTTAGAAAAACTATGATATCCTAAAATTGAAATCTAACTTTGTTGCATATTTCTGGTATCCTTTAAAAAATAACAAATTAAGCTATACCAAACAAATGGATCAACTTCAAATTAGGTTTTCAAGCACTAGTTTAATTTTGATAACTAATTAAGTTTAACTTTACCAATTACATTTTGGCTATGGGTTATAGTTCAATCTAACACATATTTAAGTAGAGTGAAAATTTTCCAATTTGATTTAATTGGATAGAGGTGAATGACACCACAAGAAAAAAACCTTTCTTGACTATTTTTTCCAAAACATTCAAATAACTTTAGCACTATCTTGTAGTTTAATCAAAGGAAATGTCAAGTTAGGTCTATTATGACATATTCTTTCAAGATGTTTAATCTAAAACATCTCGAGAGAAAATATCATGATAGATCTAACTTAACATTTGGATCAGACATCAACGTATTGAGATCAAATATCTCCAAAGGATGTATCATAATAAATCTAGCTTGATATTTATTTAATTAAATGTCTAGATAACATCATCATTATTTGGATGATTACAAAAATAAATGTTAAAAAAATTCTCTTTTCATGTATTGTGGTATGGTCCACTCGTATCGGACTAAATCACATTAGCTTGAATTATGGCATAATGTCCATTTGCATCTTTAATCAGCTTTATATGGTATATTTTTTATTTGCATACCTCGATAAAATTGCGAACATAAAATTGATTCTATAATCTATGCTTGGATAGATTTCAGAAGAGTCACAAATTCGCAAGTCACAAATTGAAGCCCTAGCATTGCTGGGCTCCCAACCAGCCTCCCCCTTGTTGATTGGGACCCCCTCCCTCCTCTCCCACCCCCCCTCCTTCTGGCTTCCTCGCCCTCTTAGATCTTCTCTCTCTAGCCTCACTGTTGTCGATTTGCTCACTCTCTCTCACCCTTGACCTTCGTGAGTTGTGAGGTTGCCACGCTTTGGCTGAAATTGCTTGCTACGTCACACTGCTTGTAGGAGTGACATTTCCTCGTGGATGGGTTGCTTATCGTGGGGCCGTTGTCATTTATTGCGGTGTTGTACTTGGTGGTGGTGGTTGTACTTGTTGCACTGGGGGTGGTGGTGATACAAGTTTCTTTGGCTAGTGATGCTTGAGTCTTGGTCAACATGGGTGGCAAGGGCCTTCTTTTTAGCTGCTTTGGGGCCATGTGTAACCTTATGCCTACTACGATTGAGATTTTTCTTCTTGGTAGCGCTGCCATTCCTACGAGCGTAGAGTTACTGCTCTTTCAAGCTTTGGGTGAGCACGACTAGATCCCCTACTTGGGATTTCTTCTTTACCTTTTCTTGTCTTTTCTATTTTTTATTTTTCTTTTTTATTATTTTGCTTGCCTTCATTTCGATGTAGTCCCCCCATTGTTATGGGAAGCAACCTTCTCTTCGCAAGGGTGTTTGAATTTCTCTTTCCCTCCTTTCCTTTATTGGGTGACGTCCTTTTATATCAAGTTCTTCCTAGCTGAATGAAAGGCTTATCTTCATAAAGAAAAAAGATGAGTTGCAAATTCTGCAAAAAAAAAATTATCATTGGGATTTTTCTCGACTCAGGTAAAAGAAGTAAACGATGATGTATGTTGTAACACATGGATGTCATAGGTGTGGTTCCTACCATATAGTTTGTCACGACCCAAACCCAGATCCCTACAGGACCTGAGACCGGCTCACCTCGACTAATCCCAAGACTCAGTCGTCCAATGAGAAATAACCAAATAACATGCATCAATCCACAACCACACAAGTACAGTAGCTAAGCAGAAAGAAATTGGCAATGAAAGGAGAAATAGAATAGTAATTCTAGAATATCACATGCCTTCAAGAACAGGAATACTGCCATCACAATAGAACTAGTACAGATAGAGAACATAATGGAAAGTGCTGAAAATATAACTACAGGAACTCACTACAACAAGTAGTAGAAACTACAGCTGGGCTTGATTAGGCCCAGCATCCTCAGCAGCCGGTAGCTCGGGCTGCTCAAATCCCTGACCTGTACAAAGTCATGTAACTGGAGTCAGCTAACGCTGAGTAGAGTGGTGGTTAAACATAAAATGCATTTAACAAGTAATTTAACATATTACTTTATGAACCAAATTATCTTACAACGGTTTTCTGTGTAGAGATCTCTAATCAAGGTCCATCTCATTACTTAATCTTATTGTTCCCTAAAGGAACGATTTTGCTTGCAGTTTTCCCGTGATGTAGGATGCACACATGGCACTCTTCTAGCTGGGAGATTCCCTCCGTGGTAGTCCTACACTCAGTCTACCACCCCGAGGTCACAGTCGTGACGTAGTGGTGACTACGGCACACGTAATAAGCGCAGAGGTAGCTACCCCGCACTGGTACGCAATCAATCATTTCCGCTAGCGGGTACGCCTCAACGTACAACACGGAGCAGTATAGGGCCTTGCCCTCTTAGAGCAAAATAGGGGTCTTGCCCTCCTCAGTCCGCGTACCCTAGTCTGACTATCCCGGTTTGTCCTAACAGGCTAACAAGACTCGGTGTAGGGTGACCAAGCCTAACCCCGGACCCCCTGCAGTGGCTAGCTCCCCCCTACACTAAGTAGCTCACCTTGGTACCACATACACGAGGGCCAACAAGAGTCAACGTAGAGTGGCCAAACCCATCCTGGGTCTTAACCCAAGGGGGGAAAGCTCCCCTCTACGCTACAGGGGATAATTGCCCCCTTCAGTACCATGTACACGAAGGTTAGCTCACTTCCCTTTACAGCCGTCCGTGGCCGGAGTTCCCAGAACCATCTGGTTCTCTGTTCTGCAGTGTTCTTATCTACATTCCCTGTAGGGTTCATACATGAACTTTTCTTTATTCCATATCTAGTTTGTTACAAGCATCTCAGTTTCCATAGTACGAGTTCATTTTCCTATCCATAATGTAGTTCATTTCGGATAATACGGGCAGCTTATGATTTATTTAATCATCCATCTCTCTACACATTCATCCTTTCTATCCCTAGTGTTCATGTCATAATCTACGGTTCAATTGTATAGCTCTATTCTAGAGCATATGTTTATTTCTTCCTAAGATTCATCTCACATCCTAGGTTTTAACTAATTGCATGCATTTTATTTAACTTGGAGAATTAGTTAGAACCACTCTACCAAGATAACTGGGTGGAATTGGGGCTCGTACAGCAGCTCCAACATCTTTGCAAGTTCCGTACGCCTGATGAACTGGAGACCTAAGACGTGGATGGACAGGTCAAAAAGATTCCAAAAGATATAGACAAGCTACCATTACGTAAAGAAATTCGTACGAAAAACAATGATGTTTCATTTATGGAAAACCGACATCATTTGGGCCTTGAATGGGCCTAAAACACGAGTTCCAACAGAAATCAGACGTCTGGGAGAGATCCCAGACGTCTTAAATCAACTCGCAGGCATACCTCTCTTGGGGTGCCTCTATCGGACGTCTGGAATGCAGTGCCGACGTCTGAGGGTTCCGTCAGACGTTTGGAGATGCTCTCAGACATCTGAAATTGCCTTGGTCCGCCCTCCAACTTCTGACACATATACGTGCATTGTCAGAACTTTGGCAGAGAAGAAATACAGAAAATAGATCTCTACCAGGCATCTCACTCTACTTTTGAATGTCTAGTAAGACGTCTGGATGTCTCTCCAGATGTCTGATTCTGCGAAAAAATGACTTCTGCGAAACAGCTCTGGCTTTCCTCGCCGTAGACACTGCAGCAGAGCAGCACAGCATCCTCCGCTCTCGTGCTCAGACTTGCGATCAGCCCTCCGCTCTCCGCTCGCTCTCTCTTTGGCTCCCTACTCTTTCTCTCTCTCTCTCGGCTGTGGTGGTGTGAGACGGAGAAGAGGAGGAGGTTTATAAAGGGAGAGGAGGTAAGGGGAGAGGTGTGGTGTTACAGGGAGTGGTGCAGGGTGTGGGGATGGTCGTCACAGGGTGAGGTGTGAGGCGTGGGTGTTGCAATGCTTTATCATATTTTAAATCAATCTCGTTGTAGTATAGTCGAAAAAGCGTTATGAACAAATAACAATTTTATTACTCGAAAACTAAAGTATCCGAAGTCGAACTCAAGGAGTAAATTGGTATTTTAGAAACAAAAATCACAATTCTCAAAATATGATATTTAACAATAATATAAATGAGAGTCCATGTATAAGAAAACTAAAAAGAGAATAGAAATGGAAGAGGGAATTGAATATTCTCTTGATGGCTTCTTCTTTCTTCTCTTTCTTCATTTTCTTTCTCTTCTTGGCCGCACCTTTTCCTTCTTTCTTTCTCTGACTTTCCTCGTGAATCAGACGTCTGATTCAAAATCAGACGTCTTAAACTTGCGTTGCTATAGTGCTTTTCCTTTCTCTTTCTGATTTTTGCCTTCTCATTCTTTCTTCTTTCTCTTTGCTGCTGTGCTTCTCTTTTCCTTGTTCTTTGGCTTCTTCTTCTTCTTCTGTTCTTCTCTGCTGTGCCTCCTCCTTCTTCTTCCTTGGCCTCTGCAGTCTTCTGCGGCTTCTTTTTCTTTTCTTCCTCTGCTTAAGCTTTGGCTGCTGCTGCAGTGCTTCTTCTTCTTCTGTTCTTCTCTACTGCATCTCCTCCTTCTACTTCCTTGGCCTCTGCAGTCTTCTGCAGCTTCTTTTTCTTTTCTTCCTCTGCTTAAGCTTTGGCTGCAGCTGTAGTGCTTCTTCTTCTTCTTCTTCAGCAGCTGCCTCCTCCTTTTGCCTCAGCTTCTCTGCAGCTACAGTGCCATCTTCCTTCTCCTCCTTAGCTGCTACTTCCTCTTCCTTCTCCTTCTTTGATTTCTTTTTTTCCCTGCACACACGAGAGAGTGCAAAACCTATCCCCTACCCTCCCCCGCATCGATCTCTCTCTCTATTTCGCTCTTACGAATGCTCTCCCAAAGCTGGGTAATCGGGTCTAGTTACGCACGCCCAGGTCCAGGTGCACCGACGTGGTGTAGTGCACGAGGAGTGCAGGGTTAATCGGATTGGTCAGCCAAGTTCGTGGGAGCGTGGGTCACGGACGAGGCGGGGGCGTGGGCGAGGGGACCTCACCTCGTGTTCTAAGGCGAAGAGAAGGAAACACAAAATCAATTTATGCTACGCACCTGCGCTGAGAACTTCCGAGGTGGGACTAAAGTCCCACCCGCTTCTTCACGCACCTGCAGGGAGGATGTCCGTCCAATTGACGCAGCCAAAGTCACTGAAGCCTCTGATTGCTAGGTGCGAAAGGTTCGTGGACTAATTCCACTCACCTGGGATGCTTCAGCCTGGAGCGGTGTGACCTGGGGTGAGCAAGCTTGCTCCTTCATGCCTGCTCCAATGGAGGAAAAGGGTCCGACCTGCACTTCACAGATACGGCCTCGCGGCCTTGTCAAATTACTTGGGGAGCTTTGCCGTGGCACGGTGAAAGTGCTGTAGTGGTTGGATGGCCGCTGGGTTGCCTAGG
This sequence comes from Thalassia testudinum, assembly GCA_037157565.1. Taxonomy (NCBI): domain Eukaryota; kingdom Viridiplantae; phylum Streptophyta; class Magnoliopsida; order Alismatales; family Hydrocharitaceae; genus Thalassia; species Thalassia testudinum. Next base: position 123,130,031 of record JAZHRO010000036.1, on the reverse strand, counting down.
TGTGCGTGCCTAGGTCGCTCTATGGCCATGAAGGTGGGTTAGGTTGGTGGGTTCTTGCGAAGGGTATGGCGATCAGTGGAGAGGCAGATGACAATCAGTGGGTGATGGCGGAGGTGATGAGGGGTCTGGCGAGGCGTGTGGAGGTGTGGAGCGATGGATGCACCTCGCCGGTGGTCTGCCGGAGGTGGAGAAGGTGGTGGTGGTCTATGGCATCAAGGAGGTAAAAATAGCAATAAGTATTGGGGAAATAAAGAGGAGGGGGAGAGGAACTTATCTGTGGTGATTGGAGAGAAGGGGAGGCAGAGGGGCGGACGACGCGTATCTGCCGTTGCTAGAGACGAAAGCCCTGAGATGGAGAGGTGACGACGAGGAGAAGGTCAAAGAGGCGTGCGTTTGTACGGCGCGATGCAGAGGAGCACAGCGGAGAAGACTCTGCCACTAGTATGGCGGCTGGTGCGCTTTTCTTAGGGTTTCGTGTATTTTGAAGTTCTAGGCGTTGTAGTATATCACGAAAAGCTATTACCAGTTTACAATTTATAACTCGGAATTAAAAGTTTCCTGAGGTCGAGCTCAGGGAGCAAACTATGATTCCAGAAGCATATGAATTCACAATATATATTATTTTACAAAAATTAAGAAAAAGGAGAGAGAGAGCAAAAATTCTCTTCTTGGCTTTTTCTTCTTCTCTCTTCTTCTTTTCAGCCGGTTCTCTTCTTCAACCTGCCTTCTTCTTTTTTTCTTTGCTACAGAGGCTTCTTTCTCTTCCTTTCATTCTTCAGCTGCTATGTCCTTCTTCCTTCTTCTTCTTTGATTTTCTTCTTTCTTCTGCGTCTTCTTCTTCTTTGCTGCAGAGGCTCCCTCCTCTTTTCTCTTTCTTTTTCTCTGGCCTATCCTCTGCTCTTCTCTTCTGCTTCACTCCTTTTCTTTCCGATGTCTGATTCAGAAATCAGATGCCTTAACTACGCTGTTGCTACAGTGCCCCTATTGTCTTCTTCTCTTCTGCTCCTTCTTCTTCTCTTCGCTGCGGCCTCTCCTTCCTTCCTTCTCTTTTCTTCTTCTCTGCGGCTAAGTCCCAGCCACTGCTCTTCCTCTTCTTCTTTCTTTCTTCCTTCTCTTTTCTTCTTCTCTGCAGCTCCTTGCTTCTTCCTTCCTCACCTATTCCTTGCACACACACACAAGTTCAGCGCAAAACCTACCCTACCCTCTTCCCGCGTCTCTCTCTCTCTGAATCTCTCTTTGGTACTCTCTTCCAGAGCCAGGTAATCAGGTTAGGTTGCGTGCCCGGGTCCAGGCGCACCGGCGTGGGTGGTGCGCGAGGAGTGCACAGGAGGGTGTCAGGTCGGGTTGCACTAGATCCGTGTGATGAGCTCACTGACGAGGGCGGTGTTTAGGTGAGGGACCTTACCCCATGTGTATTCGGAGGCGATTGGCTAATAGCACTTTTACTATTTATGTGTGGGTGTGTGCCCACACACTTCCAAGGTGGGACTAAAGTCCCACCTCCGCTTCGCGTGCCTGCAGGCAAGAAGCTACGAGCAATTGGGGCAGCAGCGAAGGCTTGCGACCCCAATTGAGAACCTGGGCACACTCGTGGAAGTGTTCCGTGCTACTTGGGGTCTACGCTTGCTGCTGAAGGGACCTGGAGCTGCTCATTAAGCAGCTCCTACTGTCCGTCAATGGCGGCGAGGGGGCCGAGACCTGAAAGCATGAAAACGGCCTCATGGCCACGTCAGATAGCTTAGGAAGCTTCGCCAGAGGACGGCGAAGGCTGTACGGGGGTCGGCGTGGCGGGAAAGTGCCTGTGGTCGGTGCCTAGGGCACACTGCAGAGGTGCAGGTGGGTGTGTTCGAGGGGTGGTTTGAAGGTGCGGGGCGGTGAATGGAGTGGGGGAAATGCTTAAGTGGAGTGAAGGGGAGCTTCTGGGTTTGTTAGCGAGGGGTGGAATGGCCTATGGTGGTGGAGCGACCTCGCCGGAGTTGGGGCCGGAGGTGGAGCAGATGGAGGTGATAGTGGCAGTCGAGGGGTGAAAAATGCCAATTTAAGAGGGGAAAATTAAGAGGAGAATAAGAGGAAGGTTTCTACCTGCTTATTTGACGAAGAGGGAAAGAGGGGGCGCCCGACGCGTGCCTGCCGGAGATGGAGATGAAGGTGCCCAGAAGGGGGGTAACGGTGACGAGGAGGGGATCTGGAGGCACCAACTGGTGCGGCCTGGCATGGGAAGATGAGGCAGAGTGAGCTCTACTGTAGGTATGGCAGCAGAGTGACGAGGAGGAGGAGGAAAAATCACCTGAAGCTTGGGTTGTTTGATCGAAGTGAGAGGAGACGAAGTAGGGGGGTTCTCTTCGGCCAAAGCAAGCTTAAAGGGAACGGCTGCCCCTGCCGCTCCTTGTAAAGGTGCTGACGGGAGAGGATCTCGAGGGAGCGACGTGGGGAGTTCGTCGGAGATGGTCGGAGATGGAGACCCATGTCTTTCATGCGTTCGCATGAGAGGCATGGGCAGCAGCAGGTCAAAGGGGAGGGTCCCTGCGAAAGAGGATGACGTAGGGAACCCCTCATTCGTTCCTGAGAGCGATCCCCATACCCTGCGTGGCACCATCCTCCGCACAAGGTCACCGGAGGTATTGTGTCTGCATGGGGTGGCAGGAAGGACCGTTCTGCAAAGAATGAAGGAGAAGATAGGGGGCTAAATGCAAGGGTTTAAAAAGATAAGGGTCAAAAAGTAATTCAAGAGGATCAATTTGTAAAGTCGGTCAAGATGGTCTTCTCCTAGGCCCAAATTTTTGTACCAACATAATTTGAACCGAAGGAATTCAATTGTGTAATTTTATTTTAGGTTTGACCACGTTTGACTGGTCAATTTGCGTAAAAACCTAAATTAGGTCAAAATTTGGGCATGGTTCTTAATTTAGGTCAAGATAGGTTGCAAAGGCCAAATTGAAGGTTCTAAACCCTAGGAAATATTTTTCCATGAATTTTAGAGGGTTTAGTTGATTTTTTCTTACCTAGAACCTCGTGAATTGAAGTAGATTTGTTTTTAGGGTTATAGAATGTCATTTAATTCCTAAAAATTGCTATAACCCTTTTCGATTCAGGCTAACCCACTTTCTTTCTTATTAGCACATTTGACCTGTATTCAGACCCTTAGACACCTTGATTGTGCACTGTATTGGTACAATTACAGTTTTACCCCTTATGACTTATTTTATCCTTCAATTTAGAATTCTCTGAGTTAGGCTTTTCTTTAGATTTTATAGAAGCTTTTTCACACTTATTTGGATCAAATTATGCTAGTTAGGGTTCATGATGAGGCTCTCATCATACCCCCATGCCTAGCTTTTGCTAGTCCCTTAACAAAATTTTAAGGTTTTAACATTTGTTCTAGACCATGAATTTCTTATCAAGTTTAGATAAGTGATTTTTCTCTTGTATCCTTGATTAGGTCAGAATGCCAATCATAGGCCTAAAAGGTACTCTAGTATCAACCAAGATCCAGATTTGTCTAGCTTTAGCCTCAGTCCTTAGCAAAGGTTTTTAAGGCCTACAGGAACTAACCTAAGGTTTATTGGACTTCGTGGTTAAAGTACCCGTGCTTGAGATAATTTTAGCCTTGGTTCAGTTCGCAATGCGTTTTGTAAGAGAGAGAGGTAGAAGATTTAGATGTTTGGAGAGTTTTCTCTCACTTTTTTTTCTTTTTAATTCTAGGTTAGAATTGGCTTCGCAACACGATCTGTATCGGATTCCTTGTCCTCATCATCAATCATCAAGGGTTCCTGGCAGTCGATGCTTCAAGATAGCACCGCCCATGGTAACCCTCAGAACCCTGGCTTTCGAGATTTCGAGATAATCTCGTCCATGGTGTTCCGTGGCCAAATTCAGACCCTAGCAATTGACACTTCGTGATAATGCCATCTATGGATTCTAAACCAGCAGAGTGCTTACATGCCCCCAGTAGGATATGTAAATATCCTAAGAGACAAGCACCGAGGAGATGATATTTTGTTACGCATCTTCGAGGGGAATTTCCCACCTCTCTGCACTGGGAACTCGTCCAAATCAACTTGTGTTGATCAGCCGCTCCGACTTTGGGTGACATTTTCAGAATTTTTGCAACACTTCTGCATGATTTTGATACTTATGGTTACTGAACCAGGTTGTGTGTGAAATTTGGGTGCTTAGGTTACTGAGTCCCGTAAACCAAAAGTTAGTTAACGAGGCCAAATACTCCCTAAGCCTTGGACCTAATACTTAAGCTTTTCATTCTCCTCAACCTCTTGAGGAATATCTAGATCTTAATGGGTACTAAGAGTCTATCCAAGAATGCCTAAGGTTTGCGTTCTTACTAATCTTGTTGTGCACTTTCCTTTTTCTTTTCTTAATGTGGTCCATAACTTAGGTTAATTCCTTAATTTCTTGCTAATGACTATCACTTTGTTTCATTTTGTGCTCCTTTTTTCATTTTGTTCTTTTTCTCCTCTTTTGTAAAGTCCACAAAAATTTCTTTCCTCCTCTCATTTTATTATTCTTTTCAATTTTTTTTTTAATTTTTATGGTGTTTTTGGCATATGTGAATTTTTTTTGTTTAAAACCTTTTCTTACGAGTTTTGCACTTACATACCCCCCCATGCCTAAGATTTGCAATGTCCTCATTGTAACTTAGGAGGGTTTTTATTTAGTTCATACATTAGGACAGGTATTTTGGTTAGTGGATGGGTCGGGGTGACTGTTGCGGACGATTTCTAATCTCAAATGTAAGCACCTGAGGTAGAGTCAACTGTCCTAAAGGATGGACCTTAAGTGCGAAGAGGTGTCAGAAAAGGTTTCGGGTTTTTTTTTTCAAAAAGAATGACGAGCTGCCTCCTGTTGAGTGCTGAGTTTTACGCCATCAGCTGGGTGCAATATGCTCGAGGAGAATGGAGGATAAATGATGACTCAGCCAAATCTATAGAGGTTACATTAATGAACGGTTTGAGTCTCTGACCGTTCACGATGAAAGGTTTGGAATCGTGGCTGAGCGGACTAATTTCGACTGCACCATGTAACGACCCGACTCCCGAGTCCCTACGAGACACGAGAACCGGACCGACTCGACTAATCCCAAGACCTAGTCATCCAACGAGGAAGTAACCAAAAGAGAAGTAAAATAAACCACATTCAGCATGAATATAACTAACAGTAAGAAAGTACAGCAGTAAGGAAAGAAACTACTACAGTAGATACCACCACAACAGTAGAACAACATTTATCATATAACATGAACTGCAGGTAAAGAAAGTACAGCGGAAACAAGAACTACTCACTATAACAGAAACAAAAGAGGTACAAAAGACTGTGGTAAACTCTACTGGACCCTACTCATCCCAGCGTCCTCTGGAACCGCTGACCCTGGCTGCTCAACACCTGGTCCTGAGAAAGGTAACGAGTGTAACACGTCAGCAAAATGCTGAGTAGAGTGGCAACTAAAACTAAAGACAATAGTAGAGTGTACAGTAGCTGTTATGTTCTATTACTTTCTTTATTTACATCTTTCAATTGTCTCACTATTTCATTTATTTCTCAGATCTTTTACTTGATCTCGAATGTTCCTCGTGGGAACGATCTTGATTGCAGTCTTTTCTAAAAAGTAGAAGTAGCACGTGGTGCTCTCCTGGCCGGGAGAGTCCCCCGTGGTGATCCTACCCTCAGTCAACCACCCCAAGGTCACTGACAGACGTAACGGTGACTACGGCACGCGCGATAAACGCGCAGGTAGCTAACTCGTACTGGCACGCGGTCAGTCGTTTCCGTTAACGGGTGCGCCCAAAGCACAGCACGGAACCAGTACAAGGCAGAGCCCTCTCAGTAACAGGGGTCCAACCCCTCCACAGTAACCAAACCGGGGCCTTGCCCCTCCAGTCCGCGCACCCTCTCCTGACTACCCTGGTTTGCCCTAGTGGGCCTAACAAGTCGGTGAAGGAGGCTAGCAGAACCCCGGGGCCCGTGGGGTAGCTAGTACTCTCCTAACACTAGTAGCTCTCCTCGGTACTACGTACACGAGGGCCAGCAAGTCGGTACAGAGCGGCCAATCCTAACCCCGGGTCCCTGGGGTGGCTGGCCCCACTCTGCACTAAACAGGTACAGGTACTTCCCTTGGTACTGCGTACCCAAGAGACAGTACAAACTACATATCAGTTCCATTCCTTCCCCTTTCCAGGAGTTCCACTCCTAATTCCCCGTAGGGTTCCATCCTTTTAACTCAAACATCCAGGTGTCACTTTCCAGTTTCACGTTCTTACGACCCATGATCTCATTCATGTTTCTTTATTCGTAACAGGCAGCTGTTAATTCAATTTACAGGCAGCTTTATATTCCTTTCCATTTTTTTCCAAGACTGCAGTATTATACATTCCACTAGTTTTTCCATCCTAGGATTCATGCCACATCCTAGGATCTAGCATACAACTAGTTTTCCAGCCCTAGGATTCATGCATCACCTAGGAGCTATCATTCCATACATTTCTCATTCCTAGGATTCATGCAATGTCCTAGATTCTAATTATGGTTCCATACTTTAACAGATTTTAATAATAACTTAAGCCACTCTACCAGGTACAACGGGAGTAATGGGGGCGTGATCGGGAATCCCGCGTGCCTCCGCGACTCCCAAGACTGCAACTGAATGAGGTCCTATCACAAGGATCAAACACAGGGAGTGTCTCAAACCAATGTATAGCTACTGTAGACGGGTAGAGGAATTAATTCTGAAAAGAACGCAACTCGAATCGCGGAAAACGGAGCCCGAACGGGCCATAAACGGGTCGAAAAAGACGATACTGTGCAAAATCAGACGTCTGGAACTTCTTCCAGACGTCTTAAAAAGGTGGATCAGGGAATTACCTGTTCAGCGTGGTTTCCCGGACGTCTAGAAGTCTGCGGGGACGTCTGACCTAGCTCCCAGATGTCCGATGGTTACCCCGGACATTTGGAGGTCTCTCCCGCCGTCTGGTACAACAACCAGACGTCTGATTCGCAAAGGATGGCGAATCAGCGAGCCTACGCACAGCCAACTCCCTCCCTCAGTACGGTCAGTCGACAGGAAGGAAGAAGAAAGCGAAATACTCACCTTTCAGACGTCTGTATGAGATTCCAGACGTCTCCCTCGCCGTCTGGCTATCAACCCAGACGTCTGATTCTGGAAAATTTTTCCAGAATCAGGGCGCCACTCGGCCTCCGCTCGCGACGCCGCCTGCGTCGCACCTCGCGCGTCTGCTGCTCAGACCACAGCAGGTCCCTCTCCGCGTCGTTCCGCACCCCCTGCGCCCTCCGCCGGCCGGCCAAGCCGCTCCGGCGAGCTCGCCCTCACGCCAGAGCTCCGCCCTCGCATGCCGCACCTCCTCCGCGCTCACTGCGGCCGCCGCTGCCGCCCTCGCGCTTGCTCGCTCTCGCGCACAGGAAGGAGAAGAGGAAGGGGACGGTGGAGACGACAGGAGGGGAGGCGTGGCCTTTTAAGGCCGCACGAGGAGGAGGGAGAGAGTGCGCGGCAGGTCTGCAGCCGCAAAGAGAGAGGGAAAAAGAGAGAGAGAGAGGAATCGCGGGTCTGCACGCACAGGCGTGCAGACGAATCTCTCGTGTGAAAAATAACTGTTTTTCCAGACGTCTGGAAACGATCCCAGACGTCTGGTCCGACGTCTGGGCCACCTCCCAGACGTCTTAAAAGACGTCTGGGGCACGCGTTCGTAACACACCATTTCCAAAGACCTGTCGGACAAGATATGGTCCAACCCACTTGGATCGCAGTTTCTCAGGGAAGAGTTTGAGTCGGGCATCGAAGAGTAGGACCTTCTGACCAGGATGAAAGATCTTTCTAGATATGTGCTTGTCATGAAAGGCTTTAACCCGCTCTTTGTAGATTCGCGAGTTCTCGTACGCATCAAGGCATAATTCATCGATCTCGCTAATTTGAAGCTTTCTGTGGGTTCCAGCCTTAGAAAGATCTAGATTGCAGCTCCGTACTGCCCAATAGGTTTTGTGTTCCAGTTCGATGGGAAGGTGACATGCCTTCCCGTACACCAGTCTAAAAGGAGACATGCCTAATTTGGTCTTGTGGAATGTCCTATAAGCCCACAAAGCTTTCGGAAGTCAGGACGACCAGTTCATCCGTCAGGCAAATAGTGACCTGCAGGATTTTCTTGATCTCCCAATTTGATAGCTCAGCTAGACCATTAGTCTGGGGGTGGTAAGGAGTAGAGATTCGGTGAGACACCCCGTATTTAGTCATCAGTGACCTGAACTCAACATTAGTGAAATGGGTCCCTCCGTCAGAGATGATTGCACGAGGAATTCCAAACCGTGAGAAGATATTCTGATGAATGAATTTGATAACAATTTTATGATCACAGGTTCGGGTCGGAATGGCTTCGATCCATTTGGACAAGTAGTCCACAGCAAGCAGAATGTACTCGAAGCCATCCGAAATAGGGAAGGGGCCCATAAAATCAATCCCCCAAATATTGAAGATTTCGCATACGAGAATTAGCTGCAAAGGCATCATGTTGCGATGGCTCATGTTGCCCAAAGTCTGGCAACGATTGCATGCCTTGCAGTGACTGTATGCGTCCTTGAATAAAGTGGGCCAATAAAAGCCACACTGGAGGATTTTTGATGCGGTTTTGCGCCCAAAGAAGTGGCCACCGCATGCCTGGTCATGGCAGAAGGAGAGAATATCATTGATTTCGCCCTCCGGGACACATCTCCGAATGATTTGGTCAGCACATATACGGAAAAGGTACGGGTCTTCCCAGATGTAGTACTTAGCATCAGAGCACAACTTGTCTTTCTTGGCCTTTGGCCAATCAAACGAAAACTGAAGAGATGCCAGGTAGTTTACTATATCAGCAAACCATGGAAGCCTAGTACCAATAGTCAGTAGGTGCTCATTAGGAAAATGCTCTGTGATGGGTCCAAAAGGGTTGATGATCTCAGAAGGAAGGCGAGACAAGTGGTCAGCTACCACATTCTGTCTTCCCGCCTTGTCGCGAATCTCGAGGTCGAATTCTTGTAACAACAAGATCCATCGGATTAATTGAGGCTTCGCATCCTTCTTGGCAAGGAGATGCCTCACAGCAGTGTGATCCAAGTAGATGACGACATGGGAACCTACGAGATAAGATCGAAACTTTTCGAGGGAAAATACTACGACTAGCAGCTCTTTCTCCGTAACTGTATAGTTACACTGAGCCTCGTTAGGCGTCTTGCTAGCATAGTAGATGACCACGGGTTTCCCATCAACTTTCTACCCCAGAACCGCTCCTACAGCGAAATCATATGCATCACACATGATCTCAAAGGGTTGAGACCAATCAGGGGACTGTAGGATCGAGGCCTGGGTGACTCGGTCATGAAGGTTCTCAAAAGCTTGAGTGCATTCCTTAGAAATCTCAAAGGGTACATCCTTGGAGAGAAGAGTAGTCAGGGGGCACGGGATTTTCGAGAAATCAAGGATGAAACGACAGTAAAAACCAATGTGCCCTAGAAAAGAACGGATGTCCCTGATCGAGCTAGGCATAAGAAGTCGAGAAATCAGATCAACCTTGGCTCGATCCACTTGGATGCCTTTCTCAGAAATTAGATGTCCTAGGATGATCCCCTCAGGCACCATAAAGTGGCTCTTTTCCCAGGAAAGAACCAGATTTACGTCGATGCAATGCCTGAGTATATGAACCAAGTGCTGGAGGCAATCATCAAATGATGCCCCGAAAACTGAGAAGTCATCCATGAAGATTTCTAGATAATCACCAACCATATCAGAGAATATGGCAAGCATGCACCGCTGAAAAGTCGCGGGTGCATTGCAGAGACCGAAAGGCATCCTTCGGAATGCATACGTCCCGAAGGGGCAAGTGAACGTGGTCTTCTCTTGGTCCTCAGGATGAATCTCCACTTGGTTATAACCAGAGTACCCATCAAGAAAGCAGAAAAATCTATTTCCCGCTAACTTCTCGAGAATCTGATCAATGAATGGTAGTGGGAAATGATCCTTCTTCATGGAGGAATTGAGTCTTCGGTAATCTATGCAGACTCTCCACGAGTTGGCTATTTGGGTAGGTATGACCTCTCTGATTTCAATCGTAATGGTGGTGAGCCCTGCCTTTTTAGGCACAACCTGGATTGGACTCACCCAACGACTGTCGGAGATCGGGTAGATGATCCCTGCATCTAACCACTTAATGATCTCCTTTTTCACGACCTCCTGCAGATTGGGATTCAAATGTCTCTGCATCTCACGGGAAGGTCGTGCGCCCTCTTCAGAATAGATATGGTGGGTGCAATAAGAGGGACTTATTCCAGCCAAGTCATCGAGAGTCCAACCAATGGCTTTGCGATGTTGCTGGAGAACAGCAATCAGACGGGATCCCTAATTGGGAGTGAGCTTGGAATTTATAATCACAGGAAATGTCTGATTAGAACCCAAAAAGATATACTTTAAATGATCGGGAAGGGGTTTGAGTTCAAGAATGGGGTTATCAGCAGCAGCGGGTGGGTCAGAGTGAGTGTGAGGTATAAGGATAGGAGTTATAGGTTTGTCTGAATTAGGGTCTGACTCCTCTAATTGCGGTTCAAGATCTTCTTGTGGTTGATGAGGTATAATCAGGTTATTCTCAAATTGTGTTTCATCAACCAATGCTCTAACATCACAGATTTGTTCAATGACACCGCAATTAATCCCTTGTTGGGCCTTAAAGATATCAATTTTTAGGGTTTGATTTCCAAATTTTAGTTCTATTTGGCCCTCCTCACCATTAATGTTGGCCCTTGCAGTGGCCAGAAAAGGTCTCCCTAGTATGATCGGTGTATCCCTTGGGTTTTCGAGTGCGTCCATGTCTAAGACTATGAAGTCCACAGGGAAGTAAAAATCCCGCACCCTTACAATAACATCCTCAAGAATCTCTTTTGGTGACTTTATAGATCGATCTGCTAACTGTAGTGTCACCTCAGTCGGTTTTAGCTCAGATTCTTCTAAGTGGTTGAGTAAGGATGTGGGTATCAAGTTTATGGAAGCACCTAAGTCTAACAATGCTCTGTCGAACTGGGTTTCACCTATCTTGCATGAAATCAGGGGAGTGCTGGGTCTTTTACCTTGGGTGGGAGTCTACTCAGGATTACAGAGATGGCTTGCTCTGACAGTACAATTGGACTCCCACTCTTGGTTCGCGGCTTACGCTGAGGTGTACGCACATTCTTCAAGAATCGTGCGTAAGCCAGTACATGGCTTATCGCATCCATCAAGAGGATGTTTATTTGGACTTGCTCAAAGAGCTTGACCAGGTCCTCCTCAGGAGCCACGAATTTCGTTGTCCTCTTTCCCTTGGTCAAGACCTCGGGAAAAGGAACCTTGGTTGGTTCCTCTAGGATAGTTCCAGGTCTTTCATCTGGGATAGGGATGGGAACATCCTGGATTACTGTCCTAGGGTTTGGGTCACTACCAGGCTTGGAGTGGTCTGGATAAGGTGGATCTTGGTTCTCCTTACCACTACAGGTGGTTATAGCATTAAGTCCTTCTTGGTTCTGGTTAGGGGTTGATAAGATGGGTTGCTGCTGCTGGTAACCCGCATAGGAAGTTGAAGCCTCCATCCCGTCAGGTGAAGGAATAGAGGGGGCCTGATAAATCATATGTGCTTGGCCTAAGTTTGGGTTCATAACGCGCTGCTGAGTCGGCACGCTATTAGGGTTAGGGAGAGGTTGAGAAGGAAGTGTGCTTGGTTGGCGAGAATTCGCCAACTGGGCAAGTTGGTTTCGGACCTCTGTGATTTCGTCCTTGTGTTGTTTTTGAATAGCCGCATTCGTTCTCTGAATGTCAGCCAGAGTCTGAAGGATGAGGGACATTTGGTCTTGGTTTGGCCCGGATGGATAAGTAGGATTGGGCCGAGGCTGAGGCGGCTGGTAAGGACGAGGTGCTTGTGGACGGGGCTGAAAGGATGGCCTTGGATTCTAGGAATTCCCCGCCCACTAAAAGTTGGGGTGGTTTCGCCATCCAGGATTGTAGGTATTAGAAAATGGGTCATTCTGGATGGCGTTGAGGTCCTCGCAGGTCTGAGGAGCCACAGAAAAGTCAGAGAAAGGGGGAGTGGAATTCCCCTGGCTAGAATAGAAAGGGTCAGAGGTTCCTCCGATCCGAGAGTCAGATGGGGGTGGATACGATTCCACCCTAGGAGAAGGTCGGTGGAAAATGTTTTGCACAGTCGCCCGTGCGGAAGGAGGCTGTGCAAAGGAATTCTGTGCAAAGGTGGCTCACTGCAAGTGCTGAGTCAACTCATCCACCTTCTTCTCGATAATAGAGACCTTGTCCAATCGACTGGCCATCAATTCCAGGTCGACTGCTGCGGATAGTTCCTGCGTCTGATGTGCTCCCCTAAGGTTCGTCGATGCGCAGGTATTCATCCGGTCGAATAGTCCCATGAAGTCATTATTGATGGAGTTCTCGCACATATTCTCGAGAATCTCCCACACGGTGTCTTCATGTTTACCCATGATATTCCCTCCGCAAGTTGCATTGATGAACAGCCTAATATCCTCACGGAGTCCCTGGTAGAAAGACTGGACTTGTTCCCATTTAGGAAGTCCGTGATGGGGGCACTTTCTCATGAGATCCTGAAAACGATCCCATGCCTCATGAAAAGGTTCTCCCGTCTGTTGCGTGAAGTGAGTAATCTGATGGCGCAAGGCATTGGTCCGACCAACGGGGAAGAACTTCAGGAACTCGGATTGAAGTTCCTCCCAATTGTTGATCGGCCGGGTCTGTGTTTGATACCAATGGGCGGCCTTGTCCATAAAGGAGAAAGAGAACATCTTCATAAGAAGAATATCCCGATTTTGTGCATCTGACCCGAAAGTCTGGGCCAGATGCTTTAGCTGTTTAATGTGCTGGAAGGGGTCTTCAGAATTAAGCCCATGGAATTTAGGTATGGCATGAATCATGTTGGGCTTTAGTTCAGAATCAGGTCCTCCAGTCAGGATTCTGACTCGAGGCTCAATACCCACCGTAGTGGGATTATAGTGATCTCGCATCATGGGACACTGCGGTGGGTGCATGAAGTTCTGGAAGAGGTCATTGAGTTGCTGGAGCTGGTGCTCCAGATTGTTCTCTTCCTCAACTGGCTGAGCCATTGTGGGGAGAAGAAGGTGAGTTGGGTTCGGAATCAGAGGAGAGGTCTATGTGAAGGGTTGGTTGCGCAAACAAGGGCACCGAGGCTCGACCTCGGGGAGAGTGAATTTCTAAAGGAGGTTTCAAGGACCTCCTACCAAACATACACTGATGGAGTGGATGAGTTTAGCAGGTGCTGGACCCAATCAAGACACCCAAAATGTTGGGTGACTATAGAGGTTCAGGGCAGATGGACCCCTTGATCAGAAGGTCGTCCACCTGAGAATTTCCTGGGCAGCTAGAGAGGGTAAGTCCCGCGAAGACCCCTACACGGTAGAGCGCCCCCACGGGTTACAGGGTTTCCCCCACCTGACCTCTCTTGTCACTGAGATTCCAGGTAGACCGGAATGGGGACCTTGACCTCTTAAGTCTACCACTTTTAGTTAGGATCAAGGTGCTTAAGGTTTTCACTTGAACTTTAATCTTTTGAGTGCAAAGAGTGACCTAAGTTAAAGGTTGGTTGATCCAAGGGATCAACTTCACCTATTAGTTCTGTTGAGAGCTTATTAGGTCTTGTCTTTTAGGGTTCAAGTGTTTTTAAGTGCCAAAGTTCTTAGGGTTTCTCTTGATAGATCTTTTCAAGCAATGGCTTAGGCACACTTCTTTTGGGAATTTTCCATTCTTGCTTAGAAAGGTGTCTCTAAAACCCTAGCTTTGAATCTTATATTGGCTCTAATTGGTCCAGTTAGTTGCCTCTAGATTGGGTAATTAGGGCTCAAGTAAGAAGGTTTTAGCCCTAACTACCTTTAATGGATGTACAGATAAAGTATGTTGAAATTTGAAAACAGGCAACTTTGGTGTTTTACTACGTATGAAAGACAGGTTATTCCTAAATTGCCTTTTTCTTTTTCTTCTTCTTTAGAATTTAGGAGTTTAAACGAGAGAATAGAAAATTACCTGTCCTTGGTGTGGTTGTTGTGTGGCTGCTTGTTTTTCTCTTGATTTCCTGTGCCTGCAAGAAAAAGAGAAGAGATTAGTCAATAGGAAATAAAAAAGTGTGAATCAATAGCTTCTAGAATGGCTGTTGCTCCTCGGCAACGGCGCCAAAAACTGGTGCGCTTCGCTTAGGGTTTTGTGTATTTTGAAGTTCTAGGCATTGTAGTATATCACGAAAAGCTACTACCAGTTTACAATTTATTACTCGGAATTAAAAGTTTCCCAAGGTCGAACTTAGGGAGCAAACTATGATTCCAGAAGCATATGAATTCACAATATATATTATTTTACAAAAATTAAGACAAAGGAGAGAGAGAGCAAAAATTCTCTTCTTGGCTTTTTCTTCTTCTCCCTTCTTTTCAGCTAGTTCTCTTCTTCAGCCTGTCTTCTTTTCTTCCTTTTTTCTTTGCTGCAGAGGCTTCCTTCTCTTTCTTTCTTTCTTCAGCTGCTATGCCCTTCTTCTTCTTCCTTCTTCTCTGATTTTCTTCTTTCTTCTGCATCTTCTTCTTCTTTGCTACAGAGGCACCCTCCTTCTCTTTTCTCTTTCTTTTCTCTGGCCTGTCCTCTGCTCTTCTCTTCTGCTTCACTCCTTCCTTTCTTTCCGATGTCTGATTCAGAAATCAGATGCCTTAACTACGCTGTTGCTACAGTGCCCCTGCTGTCTTCTTCTCTTCGCTGCGGCCTCTCCTTCCTTCCTTCTCTTTTCTTCTTCTCTGCGGCTAAGTCCTAGCCGCTGCTCTTCCTCTTCTTCCTTCTTTCTTCCTTCTCTTTTCTTCTTCTCTGCAGCTCCTTACTTCTTCCTTCCTCACCTGTTCCCTGCAGACACGCACAAGTTCAGCGTAAAACCTACCCTTCCCTCTTCCCGCGTCTCTCTCTCTCTGAATCTCTCTTTGGTACGCTCTTCCAGAGCCGGGTAATCGAGTTGGGTTGCGTGCCTGGGTCTAGGTGCACCAGCGTGGGTGGTGTGCGAGGAGTGCACAGGAGGGTGTCAGGTTGGGTCACGCCAGATCCGTGTGATGAGCTCACTGACGAGGGAGGTGTTTAGGTGAGGGACCTCACCCCATGTGTATTCGGAGACGATTGGCTAATAGCACTTTTACAATTTATCTGTGGGTGTGCGCCCACACACTTCCGAGGTGGGACTAAAGTCCCACCTCCGCTCCGCGTGCCTGCAAGCAAGAAGCTGCGAGCAATTAGGGCAGCAACGAAGGCTCGCGACCCCAATTGACAACCTGGGCACACTCGCGAAAGTGTTCCGCGCTACTTGGGGTCTGCACTTGGTGCTGAAGGGACCTGGAGTTGCTCGCTAAGCAGCTCCTACTGTCCGTCAATGGCGGCGAGGGATCCGAGACCTGAAAGCACGAAAACGGCCTCACGACCACGTCAGACAGCTCAGGAAGCTTCGCAAGAGGACGGCGAAGGCGGTGTGGGGGTCGGCGTGGCCGGAAAGTGCCTGTGGCCGTGTGCCTAGGGCACACTGCAGAGGTACAGGTGGGTGTGTTCAAGGGGTGCTTTGAAGGTACGGGGCGGTGAATGGAGTAGGGGAAATGCTTAAGTGGAGTGAGGGGGAGCTTCTGGGCTTGTTGGCGAGGGGTGGAATGGCCTGTGGAGGTGGAGCGACGTCGTCAGAGTTGGTGGCCGGAGGTGGAGCAAATGGAGGTGATAGTGGCAGTCGAGGGGTGAAAAATGCCAATTTAAGAGGGGGAAATTAAGAGGGGAATAAGAGGAAGGTTTCTACCTACTTATTTGATGAAGAGGGAAAGAGGGGGTGTCCAACGCGTGCCTGCCGGAGCTGGGGACGAAGGTGCCCAGAAGGGGGTAACGGTGACGAGGAGGGGATCTGGAGGCGCCAGCTGGTGCGGCCTGGCGTGGGAAGACGAGGCAGAGTGAGCTCTGCTGCAAGTATGGCAGCAGAGTAACGAGGAGGAGTAGGAAAAATCGTCGGAAGCTTGGGCTGTCTGATTGGAGTGAGAAGAGACGAAGTAGGGGGTTCTCTTCGGCCAAAGCGAGCTTGAAGGGAATGGCTGCCCCTGCCACACCTTATAAAGGTGCTGGCGAGGAGAGGATCTCGAGGGAGCGACGTGGGGAGTTCACCGAAGATGGTCGGAGATGGAGACCCATGCCTTTCGTGCATTCTCACGAGAGTCATGGGCAACCGCAAGTCAGAGGGGAGGGTCCCTGCGAAAGAGGACGACCTAAGGAACCCCCCATTCGTTCCTAAGAGCGATCCCTATACCCTGCGTGACGCCATCCTCCGTGCAAGGTCGCCGGAGGTATGGTGCCTGCGTGGGGTGGCAGGAAGGACCGTTCTGTAAAGAACGAAGGAGAAGATATGGGGCTAAATGCAAGGGTTTAAAAAGATAAGGGTCAAAAAGTAATTCAAGAGGACCAATTTGTAAAGTCAGTCAAGATGGTCTTCTCTTAGGCCCAAATTTTTGTACCAACCTAATTTGAACCTAAGGAATTCAATGGTGTAATTTGATTTTAGGTTTGACCATGTTTAACTGATCAATTTGCGTAAAAACCCAAATTATGTCAAAATTTAGGCATGGTTCTCAATTTAGGTTAAGATAGGTTGCAAAGGCCAAATTGAAGGTTCTTAATCCTAGGGAATATTTTTCCATGAATTTTAGAGGATTTATTTGATTTTTTTCCTACCTATAACCTCGTGAATTAAAGCAGATTTGTTTTTAGGATTACAGAATGTCATTTAATTCCTAAAAGTTGCTATAACCCTTTTTGATTCAGGCTAACCCACTTTCTTTCTTATTAGCACATTTGACCTATATTCAGACCCTTAGACACCCTAATTGTGCACTGCATTGGTAAAATTACAGTTTTACCTCTTATGACTTATTTTATTCTTCAATTTAGAATTCTCTGAGTTAGGCTTTTCTTTAGGTTTTATAGGAGCTTTTTCACACTTATTTAGATCAAATTTTGCTAGTTAGGGTTCATGATGAGGCTCTCATCAGTGGCAGAGCGACGAGAAGAGGGAGGAGAGGTCGCTGGAGCTTGCGGGTAGATGGCCGGAGATGAGGGAGGACGAAATTCAGGGGGATTCTCAGGCCAAAACAAGCTTGCTTGAAGTGGCTGGACCTGGAGCTTCATTTATAGGCAGGGGCGGAGAGGCAGAAGCTTGGAAGGTTAGAAAAATCCTCGCCGGAGGTCGCCGTAGGTATGACACCCATACCTCTCGAGTGTTTGCATGAGAGGTATGGTGCAATTCTGGGCATGGGGAGTTGCTCAGGCGGTAGGGGACTTCTCAGGGAACCCCCCTTTCAAATCTGAGAGCAGCTCCCTGGGAAAGCGAGGAGAAATCCTCCTCGAAATTTCGCTGGAGGTATGGGTCTTTTGCTGCAATGGCATAGGGATTGGAGTGCGAAAAGTGACGAAGAAGTTGAGGCGATTTTCGCAAGGGTTTTCAAAAGTTAGGGGCCAGAATGTAATTGGATGGACTATTTTGCAAAGCAGGTCAAGATGACCTTACCTTAGGTTCAAATTTTGGTACAAACCTAATTTGGACCTAAGGAATCCAATGGTGAAGTTGGATTTTAGGTTTGACCACATTTGACTGGATATTTTGCACAAAAACCTAAATTAGGTCAAATATTGAGCTTGGACCCCAGTCTAGGTCAAAACAAGTTCCAAAGGTCAAATTGAAGGTTCTAAACCCTAGGGGATATTTTTCCATGAATTTTAGAGGGTTTAGTTGATTTTTATCCTAACTGGAACCTTATGAAATTAAGTGGGTTTGTTTTAGGGTTACAGAATGTCATTTAATTCTTAAATTTCACAATAACCCCTTTCTGACTGAATCATCCCACTTTTTCTCTTATTAAGTCCAATTGACCTTTGTGTAGACCCTGAGAAATCCCGTTGATTTACTACAATGGTAAAATTACAGTTTTACCCTTTGTTTCATGTTTTCTTTCTAGATTAGTAATCTCTTGAGTTAGGCCTTCCTTAAGGTTATGCAGGAGCTTTTGTTCATTTTCTTATGTTAAAATAAGCTAGTTAGGGTTCATGATGAGGTTCTCATCAGTGGGCGAGGGAGTGGCGTGCGCACGGTATGCACCGAAAAGAAAAGCATTTTCAGATGTCTGGCTCTCTCTCCAGACGTTCGGTGAACATCTCAGACATTTTAAAGGACCAAGAGGTGACGGGTTGTTTCATAGTTAGTATTTAATATAAAGAAATCTAAAAGGTAACGAGTTTTGTTACATTATGGATCCCGTTCATCTTTAAAAGGCCTCCACCACACATTGGTGATTTTTTATTTTAAACCAAAATGTACTAATGCAAATGATTCTGAAGTATATTTTATGATTTTGTACTGGTGCAAAATGATTTTAAAGTGTGTTTTGTGATTTTGCACCAGTGCAAAATCATTTTACATTTGCACAAAATTGTTCTAAAGGTGATTTTGCACTGATGTAAAATGGTTCTAAAGATAATTTTGCATTGGGATTAATGCTTAAACCCTAAACCCTAAACCCAATATTGCCTTTGGTGCACACAGAGACTAAAAACAAAATTTTGCTTGCTAGTCAAGTGTCTAACAATCGTATAAGATGACCTATATGGAAAAATAATTTGTCCTACGTGTATGTCATACTTTTAATATTACAACAATTCTATTTAGAGACTGGAAAGAACTTTCCCTCTCATACTAGATGCTTAACAACCTCGTCAGATGACCTTAATCACAATTTAGGTCGTCTGACAGGTCTATCAGACATCCTCTATGTGTGCATTTTGAATTGTGAAAGCCAATTTGCAACATCAAAATTTCATGACAAAAACCCTAATTTCAAGTTTCAACATTAGAACATGGATCAACTTAAGGTTTGATATCATTTCTTGGATGAACGACTCATCCCATGTTATCGTGGAAGCATGATAAATCACGGTTGTTTAAAACTTGATTCATGAAATCAGTGGATGCTTGAAAAATGAAAAACATGAACTTTATATACAACTTAAATCGGAACCATATGGGAAGAACTAACTTCTTCCTATTCTGGCATCCCCACAAGTATCCAGAAATACCTCTTGGGGTGGCATAGCACAACACCTTACATGTTGTGCCTCCTTCTATAAGTCTCGACTTGGTGAGACTCCCTTCTTCTTGACAAGTGGAGGAGAATTCTTGTGCCAAGAACACCCAAATGTATGTGCATCGAGAACTCTTTGCGAATCCCTTGCTGACCCCTTGCCTCAACCTCCTCCAAAATTGGCCACGTAAGTTGAGAACTCATGGCCAGCAAATATTGGATGCCCAGTCTCCTTACTTGACATCCAGAAGTCCTTCAAGACTTCTCACTATGACCCTGGACATCTATATTGTTAAAATGCTTATAATTATATGTTTGATAATGACAAATGAATTGTTTCCTTGGAAAGGACTGACATATTGCAGGAAGGATTTAAAGAAAAGGATCGAGGAAGAGGAAGGGAAAAAGAACTTCTTTCATAGTTTATTTTATTTGTTTAGAATGTAAAAAAGCCTTGAATTATCCTTAAGATATCTTTAGAATCTTCCTACCCATGTTCGTATCCTTAAATTTGTAAAGATTTACTTCTGTTGGTTTTTCAGACATCTCATTTTCCCTTCAGACGTCTAAGTCTGATTTATAAGATGTCTAATATACTTCACCAGACATCTAGGATCTTGTCCAGAGCCTAGATTCATGGTCATTCTTTTTGACTAGTGTCACCTAGGTTTTTCAGACGTCTGTTCTCTACTTTAGATGTTGTTACAACCCGATTCCCGAATCCCTACGAGACACGAGAATTGGATCGACTTGACTGATCCCAAGACCTAGTCGTCCAACGAGAAAGTAACCTAAAGAGTAGTAAAATAAACTACATTCATCATGTATGTAACTAACAGTAACAAAAGTACAGCAGTAAAGAAAAGAAACTACTACAGTACACACCACCACAATAGTAGAGAATTAAACAGGTACAAAAACATGATGCTTACAATAAAAGAGTACAATTGTAACAGAAAATACTCACTACAGCAGAAGAAACGGTACAGTAGGTACAACACAAGTAAAACTACTGGGCTTTACTAGGCCCAGTACCATCTGCAGTCGCAGGCTCTGGCTGCTCAACACCTGATCCTGAAAAGGTGACAAAGGTGACACGTCAGCGAAATGCTGAGTAGAGTGGCAACCAACTAGCTAAGAAAAATAGTAAGGTGGACAAGTAGCTGTTATTTTTAATTTCTTTCTTTATTTCTATTTACTCATTCTTGAATTATTCCTCAGATCTTTCTCTTGATCTCGAATGTTCCTCGTGGGAACGATCTTGATTGCAGTCTCTTCCGAAAAGTAGAAGTGGCACGTGGTGCTCTCTTGGCCGGGAGAGTCCCCCGTGGTGGTCCTCAGTCAACCACCCCAAGGTCACTGACAGACGTAACGGTGACTATGGTACGCATGTTAAACGCACGGGTAGCTACCCCGCGCTGGCAGGTGGTCAGTCGTTTCCATTAACGGGTGTGCCCCAAAGCACAGCATGGAACCAGTATAGGGCAGAGCCCTCTCAGTAACAGGGGTCTTGCCCTCCACAGTCCGCGCACCCTCGCCTGACTACCTTGGTTTGCCCAGTGGGCTTAACAAGTCAGTGTAGGGTGGCTAGCTGAACCTCGGGGCCCATGGGGTGGCTAGCTCCCTCCCTACACTAGTAGCTCTCCCTAGTACTATGTACGCTAGGGCCAAAAGTCAGTACAAAGTGGCCAGACCTAACCTCGGGTCCCTAAGGCGGCTGGCTCCCCTCTGCACTAAAAGGTAACGTGTGCTTTCCTTGGTACTACGTACCCAAGAGACAACAAACTTCCCCATTCACTTTTCCAGTTCCATCCCATTTATTTCCAGGAGTTCTACTCCTAATTCCCCGTAGGGTTCATGCTCATGTTTTTCAGGCCAAGCCATACTAGGTTTCATCATTTCAGGTTTATTCGCATATAGTACACGTTCCAACATTCAACTTCTTTTCCTTTCTAATTTTTTTATACAAGTAGCTTGTATTTAATCTCAACCAACAGAAATTACATGCAACAGTTACTAGCAATAGTACTCTACATTTCACAAGCAGCTGTTATCCAATTACAGGCAATTATCATTATTTTATCTACTTATCCAAGACTGTAATTCAGGCATTCAAGACATTTGTTTCAGTGTTTCTGTTCCTAGGATTCATGCCACACCCTAGGATCTATTATTCAATCTAGTTTTTAGGTCCTAGGATTCATGCCATACCCTAGGATCTATCATTCAATCTAGTTTTCAGGTCCTAGGATTCATGCCATACCCTAGGATCTATCACTCAATCTAGTTTTCAGGTCCTAGGATTCATGCCATACCCTAGGATCGACCATTTAATTCAGATATGCATTAATGTTTGTAATCAACTAAGGGAAGCCACTCTACCTACAAAACCAGGAGTGATGGGGGCGTGATCGACAGGTCCACGTGCCTCCGCAACCCCCAGATCCGCAACAGAACGAGGTCCTATCACAAGGATCAAACATAATGAACTACTCAGAACAGGATACAAGTACTTTAAACAAGTAGAGGAACAATTTCTGGGAAGAACGGAATTTCAAATGCGGAAATCAGACTTCGAACGGACCCTAAACGGGTCAAAAAGGACAACTTTGCCCTAAATCAGACGTCTGGAACACCTTCCAGACATCTTAAACGATGGTTTAGATCATACCTTGCATCTGCACTATTCTTCAGACGTCCAGGATCCCACTGAACCGTTGGGACTTAGTTCCAAAAGTTCGACTGTCACTTCGGATGTCTGGAGACTATCTCTGTCATCTGGTGTAGTGCCTAGACATTCGATCTGTGTGGGAGGGCGTGCCCTTGCGCCTTCCCGAACGAAACCTACATGTGTACGCAACCGTCCTTAACATGGCAATGAGGCAGAACCCTCGGCGGAACGGCCTGCATGGCCATACTCGTGAAAGGAAGAGGAAAAGAAATATTGTACCTTTCAGACGTCTGGATCTTCCTCCAGACGTCTCCCGCATCATTTGGACGTAGGTCCAGACGTCTGATTCTGGAAAACTTTCCCAGAATTAGGACCTCCTCGCCCTCTGCTTGCTGCGCACGGCCGTGCCGCGCCGCGCTCGCTTGCTGCGCGCCTACTGGCCGGCCCTGGCTGCTCCGACGAGCTTGTCCTCTCTTCCTTACGCGCTTCACCTCTTCTCCCTCTCGCTGCACCTCCTCCTCCCTGCGCGCACCCGGTAGCAACTGCTGCCCTCGCTTTCTCGCTCTCACGCTACAGGAAGAAGGAGGAGACGGTGGAGTGGTGGTGAGGGAGAGGGAAGGGAGGAAAGAGGCTATTTGAAGGCGTCGGGGGAGAGAGAGAGGAAGAAAAAGAAGGCACCTGCAGGATGGGGAGGGAAGAGAGAGAAGAAAAGAGGGCGGCGGGTTCAGTCTGCGCGCGCATGCGCGCAGACTCGCAATCGTACGCCACAAAAATTAAATTCCAGACGTCTTACCAGATGTCCAGACCAACTCCCAGATGTCTTAAAAGATGTTTGGTTTTGTGGGTCTTAACAGATGTCTAATAGTGTATTTCAGTTGCCTCTTCGAGCTTGTGATAACTCTTTAACTTGCATAGAACAACGATCACAATTTTAGTTGTCTTTTAGACATCTGTCGTCTTCTTGAGATGTTTGAAAATGACCAACATTCATTTCTTATCCAATGTTAAGTTTTAATCACAACTGATTATTTCCATTACACTTTGATTTTGGAACATTGTCAATCATCAGACGTCTTTATATTTTGTCAGATGTCTAATCATTCATTTTAAGATGTCTCCACTTTTGTCCAGACATCCAGTAAGACGTCTAATCATATGTCTTTAGACCACTGTTTGGATTTAACTTCATTTCAATAATGATCACTTTGACCCTGAGGCTTTTTTCAGACATCTGAAACCATCTGTTCGGATGTCTATCTTTTTGTTCAAACGTCCCTGTATTTGATCTTGTGAAATCTAGTAATGACTACTTTTCCTCTGAAGCTTTTTTAGACGTCCTGGTTTATTATTAGATGTCTGAAATAGCCTTTTCAAACATTTGTCATGGTTTTTCGGACGTTTGATACAGTCAGACTTTGAGTAAATGCATTGTAGCCATTTTACCTTAATTTATTCCATTTCAATTTAAATTCCAACAACTATCTAGACCTAAATCAGACCCTATACACCTATATATATACCCCCATAGGTAGCCTTAAGCACACACAACAAAGAAAAATACATTCTACTCAAGGTTTGACTGTATTAGATGTCCAAGAAACCATGACAGACATTTGAAAAGATTGTTTCAGATGCTGATAATAAACCAGGACATCTGAAAAAGCTCCAGAGTAAAAGTAGTCGTTACTGGATTTCACAAGATGAAATATAGGGACATCTGAACCAAAAGATAGACATCTGAACATGTGGTTTCAAACATCTAAAAATAATATTGGACGTCTGAAAAAAACCTCAAGGTCAAAGTGATCGTTATTGGAATGAAGTTGGATCCAAACAAAGATCGAAAAACATATGATCAGACATCTTACTGGATGTCTAGACAAAAGTGGAGAAGTCTTAAAATGAATGATTAGACATCCGACAAAATATGAAGACGTCTGATGGCTGACAACATTCCAAAATGAAAGTGTAACGGAAATAATCAATTGTGATCAAAACTTAACGTTGGATAAGAAATGAACGTTGGTCATTTTCAGACGTCTCAAGAAGACGACAGATGTCTGAAAGACAACTAAAATTATGACCATTGTTCTATTGAAGTTAAGGAGATATTACAAGCTCAAAGAGGCGTCTGAAAGACACTATTAGACGTTTGAAGTAGAGAACAGACGTCTGAAAAACTTAGGTGTCACTGGTCGAAAAGACTGACTATGAATCTAGGCTCTGGACAAGATTCTAGACGTCTGGTGAAGTATATCAGACGTCTTATAAATCAGACTTAGACGTTTGAAGGGAAAATGAGACATCTGAAAAACCAACAGAAGTAAATCTTTACAAATTTAAGGATACAAATATGGGTAGGAAGATTCTAAAGATATCCTAAGGATAATTCAAGGTTTTTTTATATTCTAAACAAATAAAATAAACTATGAAAGAAGTTCTTTTGCCCTTCCTCTTCCTCGATCCTTTTCTTTAAATCTTTCCTGCAATATGTTAGTCCTTTCCAAGGAAATGCTCATTTGTCATTATCAAAAATATAATTATAAACATTTTAATAATAATCTCTCCCTTTTTTGTAATAACAAAATATGCTTCCCCTAAATAAAAACTTATATGCTCCCCCTATCAAAAAACTTAGATAACTTAGATACTCTTATCAATCATGTCTCCCCCTTTTTGGCATTAGTAAAAAAAATAAGATGCTTTAAGACATGGACATTCTCAAATAGAAATCAAATTGACATGAGAAAGTTAGGATAAACATACTACATGAGAGTCAATAATGTCACAAAATAACAAAACAAAAAGAAATCATGATGATCATAACAAGTTTTTAATAATAAATGTATTGTAGCCGTTCTACCTTAATTTATTCTATTTCAATTCAATTCCAATGACTACTTAGATGTAAATCTGACCCTATACACCTATATATACCCCCATAGGTAGCCTTAAGCACACACAACAAAGAAAAATACATTCTACTCATTTGAAAAGCTATTGATCTCATTTGTGCTCTCTTGTGCTCCACTTGTGTTATTGTTTCTTGTTAAGTTCTTGACAGCAAACCTTTTTCCTGCTGCTCATAGGTTTGATAAGGGAGTATTCTAATCATTTTGATTTTACATTTCATTCAAGGCTTATAGGAATATATTTTATTATTTTTAATAGTTTATTTGGGTACTCGGTCTATGGGTTTCTCATTTCCTCTTAGTAGAGGGGTAAAACTCTGCTTGGGGTTTGTCCAGAAAGAAGGGAATTGTAATATTACTTGTTGTTGTAATTCCTACTTGGGTAGGGGCAAAATCCTAAATTGAGAGATCTAGGTAGAGGTTTTTCCCGCAAGAGTTTCCTCACTAAATACCTGCGTATTTTTTTGTTGCGATTGTTTGTGAATTTTATTGCACAATTCAACCCCCCTTCTTGTGTCACTAATAATCTAGGATGAAGAAGCCTTGTGAGAGAACTTGTGGATCACAAGCTATATTAAAGGGGGAGTGATTAGTGTAGCATTTGTTGTATTTAAAAAATTGAAGCTTGAAATAAAGCTATAGAGCAATCACAAATCAAGAATCAATCCACAAATTTGCATAAGTATCTATAGTGAAAACCCTTACAGGTAACAACCACTACCTAGTACTCCCTACTTAGGATTTTCATGATTGTCTCCAGCTAATTAATCCACTATATCAAGTTACTTAAACTGTAGGTAGCTTCACTACAAACAACAACTCTGGATCCTTAGACTAGAGTATTTTTAGCTCCCTAGGAGAAAGAAAACTTGGCACCACCAAGCACCTTCATAGATAATATAAGAGAATAGAGAAATGAATGTACACACATAATCCTATTGAATGCCAAAATGAATATGAAAAAGTAATAGGATAAGCCAAATCTCTTTTGGAATGCTCACAGAGAAGGAAGATGCTAGAGATCTTAGAGCACAAGAGTGAAAGGTCACAAGAATGAGGAACGTTGGAGGCATGAGGACTAAGAATGTTCTCTGAAGAGTGCTTTTGATCTTTTTAAGTGATGGAGAATGAAGTTGTGTGTTTTTGTTTGAATAAAAATTGTTCATTACTTATAAAGAGATTAATGCTAATCAAAATTGGAAGGTAATGTGTGTAAACAATGATCATAATAGTGAAGATGATTTGAAATTCGAAGCAAATTGATGGATCAAAATTAAGGTTGATCGATCAAGGGTTGATCAATTAATGATTGATCAATGACCAATTAAAAGGTCATAGAAAATAAGTTTAGAATCATACGCAACTTGGTCGATCAATGAATATTAGTTTGGATTTTTGGTCGATCAAGGATGTGCTAGGTCAAGATTATGTAATATGGTTGATCAAGACTAATGATTGATAGATCAAATTTGTCAGTTGATTGATCAAATATAGATGCTTATTAATCAAAATAGTTTAGCAAACTTAGGCAAAAAATTCTTCGCATATTGGTTGATCATGACTTAAAATTGATCGATCAAGGGCGATTTGATTGAAAAAAAATTTGCTTTAATCGATCAAATGCCATGAATTAATTAAAGTTGGGTTCTTTTTGGTTGAGGAATGCTAGAGCAAGAACAAATCAATGACAGACCAAAGGTCAACTACAAATCAAGGATAGATCAAGGTTTAAAATTATGCATGGCTTCTATCTAAAGTAGAGAACTTAATCATAAGGTGTTTGAAGGAATTTGAGGTTCATTTACATTCTATAAAATGAAAATTTTCAACACTTAAAACACTTACAAATGATAACATTATTGCAATGACTCTTTAGAATTTCATTTTACTTTCTTCAAGCGTCCATTCTTCTTGTTTGTCTGAGATACTATCACTCTTGTTTTCGTTGCATCATATTCGAATCAATGAAGATTTCTTGTACTGCTATTCTTTTGCAAGTTTGATTTCGAGTTCTTATTGAAGACTTCTTTCTTGAAATGTTAGCACACCAAATTGCAAATATATGGATTTTGTTATCATCTTCAAAATCAAGGGTAGCTATAATCTCTCTCTTTTTGATGATGACAAAATCTTGCAAGATATGCAACGAATATAAACTAAATGAAATATGAATTAAGAAGATTTATTGCAGGAATCTTCCAAAATTAATCAAGTAGCAATTTGAGTACAATTTGCAATATGAGTAATGAAATTGATTCGCAATTTGAGTAACAAAATCAATTCGCTCCCCCTTAATAAAGGATTTTTTCTTTTTATGCTCCCTCTAACAAATATGCCATTTAAAGATGAATTCAAATCCAAATTATATCTTTTGCGATATATATCTCCCCCCTTTTGTTATAATACTAAAAAAAGTAAACATAGATCAATGATAGACTCACATTTCATTAGCTAACTCATGCTTAATTTACGTTAGTTAGTAGTAATAGTTGGTTAACTAGATTAGAGTTAGGGCATTTTAGACATTAGTGCATCTTAGTGTTAGTAATGCATTTTAGGTTTAATTATGCATCTTTTCACCTAGCTGTACATTATATATTAATTTTCATTGATCTTCTTTGCATGAATAATTAAGGAGCTAACACATGGAATCCCCCTGTCATGCCATCTCACCCCTCTTCTACCCTCCCTCTCGCACCACCTACATGCCTTAAACCCTAGCCTCAATCCCATCCTAGACCTAGCCTAAAAACCCACACCCAACTTAGCTTACCAACTACATCCCGCGCTAGCTGTCCTTCCACCTCATCTATTCACATCACCTATTCTCCTCTAATCACAACATGCCATATCACCCCTCCACATCATAACCACACCACCTAGTCCCCTCAACAAACCCTAAGGTGGTGCCACTTTTCCCTATCCCTTCCTCCTCCACATCTTGGCCATTCACCATCCTAACTCCCCATCATCACCCTCCATCACAACATAGATCCATGGCTTCCTTTCCCAACCAATGACCTTATGCCATCTCATCTTTTTTGCCCCATCAAACCAATAGCATAATGCCACCTCACCTAAGCCACAATACCAATAACCTTAGTTTTATTTTCATTGTATCATATTTGGATTGATGAAGATTTCTTGCACTATTTTTCTTTTGCAAGTTTGATTCCAAGCTCTCGCTTAGGACTTCATTCCTAAAATGTTATTACACCAAATCATAAATATATGGATTTTTTTATCATCAAAATCATGGGTAGCAACACCCTGGACATCCAACAGAGAGGTTAGACTTTTGATGGCCTTCCTGTATGTCTTCCAGGAAGGTTGGACATCACTACAACATACATGCCTTTCGCCGTTGGTTCAAAATCGACAACAAATCTCAAATAACCGATGGCAATCAGCGATGCCGTTAATATCATCGCTATTTTGCTTTGCCGTCGGTTACAGGGCTAATCCGATGTCAAAATAATGTTTGACCATCGAACGGATTGGAGATTTTGACGTCGTTTCACAACCAACGACACTTGTTTTTGCCGACTTTCTCCCGCCTTTACGCGCCTATTTTTATTTTCGCCGTCGTTTACGTAACTTTATCGTCGCTTCTATAATCGACAGTAAAAATTTTTACCATCTTTTATTCAAATAAGTGATGACAGCTATGTGACGGTAAAAATAATTTAGCCATTGCTTATTCATAAACCGATGGCATAAAATGGGAAATAGTGATTTTATCAAACCTTCTATGCCGTCATTTATTACATGAACGATGGTAAAAATATTTATATCATCACCTATATGCCGTCACTTATTTGAATAAACGATGACAAATGTATGGATTTTTTTTTTGTTACCAAATGATGGAAACTACCTACTAACCTACTTAAAAGTCTTGCTTTTATAGTAAAACATGTAATAAAAAGGAATGGAAATTTATATTTCATAAATATAAAATCTAGTATATTAATAGTTTGAAAATGAAATATTTACATAAAAAAGGTTACATGAAAAACATAGGAAAAGAAAATGGATATAAATCAAGGTACAGCTGCCCTAATGCCACTAGCTCCACCTGCACCACCCATGGAGTCGTGGTCATCTCTTCTGTAGATGCTTGGATTTGTGGAAGACGGATGCTCTAACTGACCCTTGTACTGAATAAGGACTATAAGTATCTAAAGCTTATCATCTATGGCATTCATCTTATTCTTCATCTCTACCTCTCTCTTCTCCCTCTCCTCCTCTCATCTCTATAGTGTGTCGATCTTTTGATCTAGCTAATCGACGACACTAAATGAGACAACACCTTTCCTCCCATACCAGGTGGATAACGAGCATGCCCTCCCCACACTGCGAACGAAACCACCGCGGTCCGGTGGCATCACTCTCCTGAATGCCTCCTCTGTATCCAAAGGCTGTTGGACGCTATCAGAGGTCTCGTCAGTGGGGGGATGTATTAATTGTACCATTTGATCCTAAATGTAATAAAAAATATTATTATAATATATATATATACAAAGTTATAAATTTTTTGACTTTAGGAAACTTACGTGTTTCTCCTGGTATAACTCATGAATCCAGATACAAGCACGCTCAGCTGCTGGCTTACTGTGGGTGACCTCGTAGATTTCCATCCTAGTCATTTACATCCCATCATGTACAATAGACTGAAAATATAAAAATGATACAATTAGGTTAAAATAACTTAAAAAATAAGTAATATTTAATTGAAAAGTAATTTCAATACTTACATAACGGTTCTTGACTATCTTAATGCTCCTTCGACCCAAACAATGGGTCTGTGGTGGAGCTTTAGTCTTATTGGCCTTAATTTTTTTTGCTTGCCCTTGTAGATATACATAATAATATTTTTTATTAATTTAAGAAATATGAATAATTTGTAATCGTTTACTAACCTCTATCTTTGGATTCATCAAATGCTCTCATGCCTTCTTCCAATCGTCAGGCATGACATCAGGAGGAGCATCACCCATTGCCTCCTCGACTGAACTATTCGAGAACCACTAAATACCAAATATAAATTTTTAGAAATAATATAAAAAATTATGTATATAATAAAAATGTAAATGTTTAAAACTTCTTAGATTTCTCTTGGTCTCCATCCTCCAATCCTTGTGGATTTTGGCAGCATGCTTAAGGATATATCGGGAGGCATTGGGGTCATCACCCCAATGGTAATTTTGCTACATTAATTTTAAAAAAAAAAATGTCAATGTTACTTTAAAATAATTTTAAGATAAAGTTATAAAATAAATAACTTTTGTAAATGAAATTACCTCCAACTGACGGATGAACTACCTCTTCAGCTCTGCGGGCACCTTCCTCCAGTCAAAATAGGAAATGGGCACAATGGTCTTAACAATTGTGCCCACTCGACTGATAAAGCCTGGATAGTTCTCTGCCTCCCCTGTGGATCTAAGCCTAATCGTTAGTCTGACGCCCTCGAGGATACGCTGGAGGTCTAGATTTTTTGTCTTCCCCCGTCCTCTTCTTAGTCTACCTGCGTAAACATTAATCATATTCATTATCTATTTTTGAAGGTATATGTTTGTTGAGTGAAATGGGTTCTAAAATCGTAGCATTGCAGTTTAGGTTGAAATTACTTGAAAACATATAATATTTATACTCGAAGTTAACAGTCCAAGGTCGTTCGCTGGGAGCAAATAGGAATTCAATCGCTAATCTCAATAAATAATGTAAATGAGCACAAGATTCAAGCTAAATAATATCAAGAAATAAATAATAATTACTCAGAAATGATAATCAATGTAAAGCATGAGTTGAACAATAGTTATGTAGGGCAAAAAGAATCTCAAAGCAAAAATAATGGTGATTTAGATCACCAATTATTCAATTTAAGCATATTAAGTTCAAATAATGCAACGGTGCCATCAACAGTTCAAACTTAGGTACTCAAATATATCAACAATATTAACCACCTTTACCCAAGTCAGATGTCTTAAGTCAACCTTACTACAGTGCCAAGAGGGCATTGTGCTTCTTCTTCAGCCTCCTTTTCTTTCTCTATTCTTCTTCTTTCTTCACGCATAGAGGGAGACAATCCCTCCAGCGGCTAAGTGTCAGCCGACTCCAAAGAGAGTAAAACCCCCCTTTTCCCCGCTCTTTCTTCCCTTTCTCTCTTTGGGTTTTCCTCCTTTCCCGCCTTCCCAAGGCCAATGTCCGGGTTATCGGGTAAACGGGTATACACGTACCCGGGACCAGGGCTACCAGCCGTGAATGCCAGCTGAGGTGTGAGAGTAGCTTTAGGCGGGTAATTGGGTGAGTGCCAAACCCACATGAGCAATGTCACGGGTGAGGCGTGCATCGGGTGAGTGGGGACCTCACCCCCTTGTGTCTGAGGCAATAAGCCTATAGCACAAAATCAATTTATGCGGTGTTGGATGCTCAGTGGTTTTCAAGGTGGGACTAAATGTCCCACCTTCCTTGCGTGCATCTGCAGCTGGATTGCTCGCTCAATTAGGGCAACTGCTAAGGGTACGGCTTCCAATTGAAGACCTGGGATGATTCCTGGGACGTAGCTGCGACACCTGGGCATGGGATCTGGGACGTGCAGTAACTAAAGAACGCTGCAAGCTTCACTCAAGCTCACCGCTAATGGCGTGGAAGACCAGGTACCTGAAACGCAAGAAAAAAGGCCTCACGGCCACGTCAGATGGCTCAGTAGTATTGTCGGGGGACGACAAATGTGGTGGTGGGTGTTGTGTGGAGTGAGAGTGTGTGTAGGTGGCTGGTGGAGACGAAGATGGCCGTGCGAAGGTGGGTTGTTCGAGGGTGTGTTTGGGTGAGCGAGAGGATGAACTAGGAGAGGGGTTTTGTGCGGGTGGATGTCGCGAGGGTGTAGAAGGTTTCGACGAGGTGGATGGAGTTGTGTAGCAGTGGAACTGTCTCACCGAAGTGGTCACGGGACGTGGAGAAGACGAGGGTGAGCTTGTCGAGCTGAGGTTTGAAATGAGGATAGAGAGAGGGAAAACTAATCTACGATGCTAACTAAACCTAACTAGCTACTCTAATGGATGAAAGGGGGGAGAGTGACGTCAGCTGTGGTTGGCCGGTGCCATGGACGAAGATTCTCTGACGAGGGAGACAATGAGGAAGAAGGGGCTAGAGCTCCTCTGATGTGATCGTCAAGAGGCGGAGGAAGTTGAGGAGGAAGGAGATGCTCCCAATTTGGCCGTTGGAAGGCCATAGGATGACAGGAGGAGGCTCGCCGAAGCTAGGGCGGAGATAGCTGAGGAAGGAGTTTGAAGAGGGTTTTTGAGCCAAAACCTAGCTAAGAAAATGCGCAAAGCCACGGAGGTCCTTTTATAGGGCTCTAGATGGAGTTCCAAGCATGGAAACTTCGAGCTCCTCACCAGCGTAGGCTACCTATTCAATCAAATCATTCGCATGAGAATTCTAGAGATATTTAGGATTCCTAGATGGGCTCATTTGGAAGGCAATTACTTGACGAGTTTTCTTTTCAATTTTGAGAGGGATTCATCAAGAAATCACGGAGATCTTTTCACATTAAGGTCACCAGAGCTTTAGGATTAGGATTTCATGGCACCAAGGACCTATTTAAAGAAGGAGACGATAAAGTTGGGGACTTTTTTTGTAAAGGATTCAAAAGTTAGGGGCATATGTGTGAGATAAAAGAGTCATTCAGGACCAAATTGCAAACTAGGTTAAGATGATCTCAGATTGGGCCCAAATTTTGGTAAAAACCTAATTTGGACCTAAGGAATTTAATGGTGAAGTTGTATTTTGGTTTTAACCTAATTTGTCTAGGTAATTTGCATAATTACCCAAATTAGAGCAAATGTCTGTCTGAGACTCTATTTTAGTATATGACGGGTTCTGATAGTCAAATTGAAGGTACCAAACACTAGATAGTATTTTTATATGAATTTTAGAGGGTTTAGGTAAATTTTATCCTGAACAGAACCTCAGTAGATTAAGCGGATCTATTTTTAGGGTTTTGGAAGTCATTTAATTCTCAAAACATGCGAAAACTCTTTTCTATCTGTACTAACCCACTTGTTAGACTCTTAAGATCATTTGACCCTTAATTAACCCTTGAGAAAACCTGTGATTGTTCTACATTCAAGATATGATGGTAAAATTACAGTTTTAACCTTATTTTTTTATTTTTCTCTCTGAAAGGATTTGCAATAAATTATGGCTTTCTGATGGTTATGTAGGAGCATTTAATGACTTAATTAGATCAAATTGAGCTAGTTATGGCTCATGATGGTGTTCCCATCAGTATATAATTTACTTCTTAAAGGTATATGATTTCTTACCCAAACTTGAGCTAGGGACATACTCCCCACCATCTCATCCTCTGCCTCCTCGCCCTCCTCCTCTCCCTCCTCTCCTGCCTCCTCCCCCTCCTCCTCCCCGTCAACCTCCTGTGATCCTCCATAATCTGGATCATCCTCTACTCGGTCTAGGAAGGTTTGAGAAATCTCTTTCCCCTTTCCCTCCTCTCCGCATGTAGTAAACGTGCCATCTCCCCAAGCCATACGAAATGTGACTAGGGAGGTGGCTGAACCTGCTGTTGAAGAGGTGGCTAAGCCTGCTGTAGGGGGCGGGGGTGGATGATCCTGAGGAGACGAATCGGGCTGCGTGGAGGGCTGTGTCTCAGGAGGACCCTTTTTTTCGGGTTTTTTCTTAAACAACTTTATCTGTAACAAGTATAAAATGCAAGAACTAATATAGTTGTAAATCTTTAATATATAAATCATCAATGAAAAAAGTTTGCAAAACAAAAAAGAAATATTTAAAATTTTGGCAAAGTATAACCCATCCCCTTTGGCAATTATCGGGGACATAAAAAACTTGTGCCGCTTGACATGCCAATGTGAATGGTTCATCAAACTAAAGAATTTGATGGCTAGGATTTAAACTAAAGAAATTGTGTTTCTTATCAATTTTGAAACTGGTACCCTCTTTAAAAACATCAACCAATGACATTTAAATAAGAAAACTCTACAATCATATCCGAAGCTGATCTCCATAATTTCTTTGATTTTAGCATAGTATCCATCTGGACTGGTGAAAATATCTGAATTAACAACTCCGGCATGTTGTGTAAACTTCCTATCATCAATTTCTTTTATTCTGAATCTGAACCCATTTATTATATACCCAGAGTGGTAATGTGCATAATGTAATGGTAAATCGGCAATTACATCAAAATCTGGTACCCATTGTGGGTCCTTATCCTCTTTCAATTGATGAACTCGATCTTTAAGCCAATCTAAGAAGCCAAATTCGTTTGTCCTAGAAAGAGGTAATCATTAGAATTCCTTGTAAAATGGATCAATTTCAGGAATTTATTTTAAAATATATAGATGCACACAACGTCTGTCATTTTCTAAAATAGCCTTGTACTTTGTATGAAGGATCAACCTTCCTCTAATATAAAAAATTGACAAACATTCTTCATCACTGTCATCGTATTCCCCCTCATAATTCCTTTGAAGTTTATTAAAGTGGTTGTCTGTTTCATTCATGTACATGGATGTAAAATTAATACACTCCTCCATGAGATAGCCTTCTACAATTGATCATTCTGGCTTTGCCTTATTCAAAACATAATCATTAAGCTTTTTCAAAAATCGCTCCACAGGATACATCTATCTGAATTGTATAGGTCCACCGATTCTTGCTTCATTTGCAAGATGCAGCATGAGATGAACCATTACATCGAAGAAGGCTGGGGGAAGAATCTGTTTCATATTACAAAGAGTAATAACTATTTGTTTATCCAGTAATCCAACGTATCATTTTGTAGCGTCTTCGAACAAACAGCTTTGAAAAATCTGCTCATCTCTGTGATTGAATCAACAACTGGCTCTGGCAGTATCCCCCATATCGCTAGTGGAAACAATACTTGCATATAAATGTGTGAGTCATGCCTTTTCAAGCAAGATATCTTTTTCTACGCTTCATTCACACAACAGGAAAGCTGTGAAGAAAATCCATCTGGCACCCGAATTTCCTTTAAGAAGGAGAACAGTCTACTCTTCTAGTCCTGATTCAAGCTATAAATAGCTGGTGGGAAGTAGCCATAATCCTCATGAATATGCAACTCCGAACGTATCCCCAAACTCTTTATGTCTTTTCTTATTTTTACCGTGTCCTTTGGATCATCAGTTAGATTTAAAACGTTTAAGATGTATTATCCATCACATTCTTTTCGATGTGCATAATATCTAAGTTATGACATATTGTAAGCTCCATAAAGAAAATGCTTTTCTTTCGAAATCCAGAATTCCTCGAGGCCATCTGGTCTTGTTTGAATGGTTGACCCAACCGTATTTCACCCCTTTCTTTTAATCTCTCCATTATAACCTAACCCAACAACCTAATAGAATATGTACTAAGTTTATTTCTTAGATTTTTCTTTGAATACAGACACGTCCTGCCATCAAATTTACTCCTGAACTGTGACGTTCGCCATCTGTGTTCAATAGGTAGAAATCTGTGATGTCCTAAGTAACAGAATTTCTTACTTTTCGGCAGTTGTACGTGTTGTGTGTCTTCCATACAGATTGGGCAAGCAAGCTTTCCTTTAGTGCTCCAACCTAACAAATTTGCGTATGCCGGGAAGTCATTTATGGTAGACAACAATGATGCATGCATATTGTAAAATTCTTTCTTTTCTGCATCATACATCTTCACGTCTGTGAACCACAACTATTTTAGTTCATCGATTAATGGCTAGAGATAAACATCTATTACATTTCTTGGTTGTTTTGGACCAGGGATTGATAGGGTTAGCATCATGAATGATGATCTCATACACAACCAGGGAGGTAAGTTATAAGTGACCATTACCATTGGTCATATAGAGTACGACGGGTACATACTCTTAAATGGATTGAATCCATTGCTTGCAAGACCCAACCTCATGTTCCTTGCTTTTAAAGTGAATGAATTGTTTCTTTCGTCAAATCTCTTCCACTCCTCTGAATTAGTAGGTGATTGCGTAGCAATCATAGGTCTTAACTGACCTAAATTAGGCTAAACTTAGCATAAGCTAGTGTAATTCATGCATGCATAACCATTATTTGCATCCTTACTACTTTCCTTTAGCTATGCATGAAATAATGATATAATGTACTGATTAAGTGCACTATATAAATTGCAAGAAATAAGAAGCTTAGAAGTTGGATCTGAAGTTGGACCTAAAGCTAGTGCTGCATCAGAGCTGGAGCGGAAGATTAGAATAAAATGTAGTAGAGAAATAATGTAAAGGGTTAAGGTATACTATTCTATTAAGTAGAAGTAAAGAAGTTAAATGATGAAGAACTTAGGTCTAATCCTAGCCCTAGAATAGCCATAGAGGCCTTTCCAAACCTTAGGCACCCTTAAATTAGGTCACTATAGCCTAGGAAGCCTCAAAACCCTAGTTCCAGCCCTTATCTGGACGTCCAGATAGGTTATTGGACATCCAAGACCCTTAGCCACAACCCGCACATCTTAAACCCATGTTTGCAGTGTTATTGGACGTCTAGACATTTGGTCAGACGTCCAATTTCTGCAGAATACCCAAGATAGAGCCCTAAATCCCTCCTGACTCTAATTGGACATCCAAACAATAAGTATGGACTTCTGATTTTTGAGCATAAGTCATCTAATACTATTATTGGATGTCTGGAACTGTTCTCCAGTTCCTGCTTTGGAATTCAAGCCTTGATCTTGAGTTCCTAGGTCCCTAAACCCAATTACAACCCTTTAGAAACCTAAATTAAGGTACCCTAACCTTAGTACACCACCTCTAAACCTTCCTAAGAACCTAAGTAGGTTCTCATTAAGCCAAATTGACTTAGATCATAGTCAATTACCATTACCTAGTCGATTGGACTCATAAGGTCCAATTGAGCTCAGATC
Organism: Thalassia testudinum; assembly: GCA_037157565.1. Taxonomy (NCBI): domain Eukaryota; kingdom Viridiplantae; phylum Streptophyta; class Magnoliopsida; order Alismatales; family Hydrocharitaceae; genus Thalassia; species Thalassia testudinum. The sequence continues at coordinate 123,093,350 of JAZHRO010000036.1, read as the reverse complement.
TCAACCCATATAAGTCCAATTAGACTCAGTGAGAGTCCAATTGACCTAAGCCCAACCTAATTGAGTTATTTCACTCTCAATTAGGTTCACACTCATTCAATTAAACTTGTGTTGAGTTTAATTGCATTTTCTCCTTAGCAAATAGGGTTTGCAACCCTAATTTGAGACCTACCCTAACCTAAACCTATTAGGACCTAACCTAGCCCACTTAGCCACCTAGGGCACGACCACACACACACACACACCCATTCACGCATCCCCACACCACCTAGAGTATTCTAGGTTCTTCCAAAGGTGGCGCAACTCTTGGTTGCTAAATTTAGCAACCCAGAGACATTCAAATTGCAGATCCACTTTTGGTGCATCTAAAAACCACCCTCTCTCTCCCTTGGATGACCACACTTGGGACTCACTCTAGAGAGTTCCACACTTCTCTAGAGAGGCTCCCTTAGGTCTATAAAAAGACTTAAGGGGTAGCCATTTGCACCAATCTAGCCTTCCACCTATTTTTAGCATAACTCCATCTGCATTCCACCTCCACTCCACAAGCTCCCACCATGGTTCCACCACCTTCATGCCAAGGCTAGAGCACTCCTCACCTCTCCAAGGGCCATCCTAACCCCCATTGGCCGCCCCTCCTTCTCCTCTCAACCAAGTCAAAGGCCATCGGAGCCCACCTTCGAATGGCCTTATTTCTGCTAGCTAAGTAGATAGTAGTTCTTCATAGATTTACTGCTTTATTACTGCTTAGTAGTGTAGCTCCATATTCTCCTCCAATGATGTATGCATAATCCCCCCATAGATTCATGTATGCAGTCTTTTTCTTGTAGCCAGTAGTTATTTCAAGCATTCCTCTACAAGCCTTCCTTTAGCTATGCTCTGAACTTTGATGCAATCAATGAAATCATTTTTTATATATCTATATATCTATGTGTGAAAATTACTATGAACTTTGTTGCAATATCTTTGTGTGATTAAAGTTGCATGCTTTTAATTGCTATCTGTTGCAACTAGCATGGATGTTGAGGGTCTAACTATTAACTTATTTTCTGAAAATAGCCACCACATAATTATAATCGTGCGTACTGAAACTCACACATTCACATTTGTCATCTACTTAACACATGCGCACATAATTAGGGTTAATAATGCAAGTGGCAAAACATTGATCCGACGATTAGAAACCGGCATGCAATTTAAGTAGAGAGCGAGTGAGATCAAAATTACTTTTCATTTCCATACAACCTCCCAGAGATGAACGACCGGGACTCCAAGTCTCGTTATTTTAGAAATATTTTTGTCAAGAGGATTTTGCGACTGTACTACGACGTTGTTTCCCTTAAACTCACAAATTCCACCACTTGACAGTAGGACGACATATTCTTCCATCTTGAGATTTACAATCCTAGTGGCATTTCATCAACCGTGCAATTTTACTTGATATAAAAAAAGGCATTGAAGCCTAGGTGTCAGTGGGAAGTACCAAAGAACCTTCTAAGGTTGTTTCCTCTTACTTTCATTTTGACCTTCCTTATATCTCTCAAGTCCACATTCAGGATAGTTATTCAAGTTTGCGAATTCATTTATGAAAATAATGTAGTCATTCGGACATGCATCAATCTTCTGATAGTCCAAACCAGGCTTATGAATCTGTTTCCTTGCCTCATACCATGAAGCCGGAAAACCATTGAGATTATTCAATGGCTCAGCAATAAACTGAAATATTTCTGACATGAATTTAGCACTAGCTCCATTCATAACCTTTAGTTGAAACATCTTCAACAAAAATGACAACTTTGACATTTTCGTAACACCAGGAGCAATAGGATCCTTAGCTGCCTTAACAACATCATAAAATGGATCACAACTGAACGGATCTTCCTCATCTATATTTATATCCTCTCCTACTCTCATCTCGTTCAACATGCCCTGTATGTCTTCACCTTCACTATCACCAATTTCCTCGTCGATCTCTTCGTCAACAGTGTTCTCATTGTTTATGACTTTCTTAGTCAACTCTTCTCCATGAGCTACCCCAATAGTGTAATGCTGCCACCACCCATTACAAATCAAGTGCTTGAGCATAGTATTGTGATCATCCAATGAACCATTCAAACATTTTCTGCATGGGTAGAAGATATTCTCAAATTGACCTCCTCGCCTAAATATCTTCCTATCATCATCAAAGGCCCAATCCAGGAATGAAATTACTCCATCCATATATCTGGTGTAATCTGAACCCCACAATTCAATCCAAGATTTATCCATTGTAACCTAAAATTTAATGTAAACAAATCAATTATTAGGAAGGGAAAGGACCGAATGATGTGTATCTTGATTAAGATTTTCACTTTATAGCCCATCCTCAAAGATTTGATCACAACTTAGGTTTGCTCATTATATGTAACATTAGTGCCGTGAAATTTCGGCAGAATCTTCCCGCACTTCTCCAGTATACCCCCCAATACTAACCTTAGCTAGATTTCCTTTAACACCTAATTAAGGGCACCGCAGGAAACTAGATAAGATTAGTTGATATATTAGAGAAGAGCAGGAAGAGGCAACCAAAATTTCACCGCACAAGGTTACATGTAACAAGCAAAACTAAGTTGTGATCAAATCTTTAAGGACCTTCTTTAGTTCAGTACTTCACCCAACTAAAGTCAATTGAGTCTTATGGCATGCTACAAAGACATCACATCATGCATGTAAGTGAGATATACATCCACTTCCTGCATTATCAATATAACATGATCATAAGTCTCGATGGGTGAATAATTTGGACACAATTTGACTTGGAGGACTTTTATCCTAGGGGTTAGAATACCTAATGTTTGGCCTCGCATGCATATATCTTCTTTAGCAAGTGTGTGCATCTAAACAATAACTAATTTAAACATTAAAAAAATTTACCAAAAAATTAAAATATCATTCAATTAAATTAAAAAGATTGAATGTATACTTATATACCTCAAACTACTGAAGCCTCCGAGTGTACCCGACACTAATAACCTGCAATTTCAAAAGTAAAATTAATTAAATAGCAAATTCCAATCCTAAACCCTAGGAGGATATGCTTAAATGGAAGACAAAAAAATAATTTAAGAATGATTTATTAACCATAGCACAACCCGAACCAACCCAACACAACCACATTCCCAAACCCTAACAACGAGTCGATTTTTTTCTTTAGAAAGTGATGATTAAGAAGATTTATCATTGTATTTCTAAGTGGTGGAAAATCGACTAATCAAAATAATTAGAATTAAAATTAAACCACTCGCAGGAGAGCGGGTCGTGTCCACAGGGAGGTAATGACCTATTTAAAACTCGCACATGTCTAAAATAGATGTTCACGATTAATTTCACCTATAAACTGAATCAAAACCACCTTTAAATCAAGATAACAATGATTAGATGAGATGATATTGCATTACTTGAAAGAGGAAGGGGGTTCTCACAAAATCACCCAATTAGAATAATGTTTAATCAAAATTCAAACTCTTCCAATGGCAAGAAATGTAAATATTAATTCTCACAAAAATAGAGCAACTCCTTTGGGGAGCTATTGTGCGCACAAGAGGGTGCAGTCAGCCATGAGGAGCTCACCAGAGCTTGTTGGCTTCGAGCCGCATCCAGCAGTGGGGCGTCACTGGTTGTGGTGGCCGGAGCTGATCGAACAGAGCTATGGTGAAGGTGGGTTCCGATGAAGCTGCTGAAGGGCGTTGGAGGACGCGTGCTGCGCGCAGGCAAAGAGGGCAGAGGTGCAGCGCACTCTGCGCGTGCGGCTGAAGGCGAGGGCTGCTGGGTTGGAGGTGCTTTGTGTGCGCAGGCGAGGGCAGGAGCGCCTAAGGATGTGTAGCCGCTACTGCTACGAGCGTCGACAGCGCGCTGCAGGGAGTGCGAGCGATGGTGCAGCACACTCTACGCGTGCGGCTGAAGGGCATGTGCGCTAAGCTGCTGGAGGGCATGCGAGCGGAGGTGCGAGCGCGAGTAGGAGGTGAGTGGGTGCACTGAGGGGCACTAGAGTACGATCGCTACTGCGGTGGAGCTAGAGGGTGGTGCATGCAGCAAGGGCGTGGTGGCTGTTGTAGCGTGCTCTACGCACGCGGGCGTGTGCTAGGGGCTGAAGCATGGAGGTTGGTCTCTTGAGGATGGCAAGGGAGCGCACACAGGAGGTTGCGCACTGCTGCAGGTGTGGCGCAGAGGTGCAATGAGGAGGACGCGAGGATGGTTTTGTTCTGAAAGCAAAGGAAGAAGAAGAAGAAGATGAAAAAGAAGAAGATGGTGTTGGTGGTGCGTGGACAAGGAGGAAGACCTGGTAGTTGCACGGTGATGGCCAAGCTCACCGGATTGGCGTGGCGAGCTGTCACCTCGCCGGCCCACGATGTGGTGGGGCTTGGCCTTGGAGACCATGGTGGTGGAGTGGAGTGCACAGTGGTGGAGTGGGGGCGGAGTCTCACCGAGCATGATAGCAGCTCCCCCTCTCTTGTAGCCGTCTGCATGGATTTGAAATGGAGAGGCGGGAGTAGATCCACATTCTCCGCTCGTCCTTGAATGCAGGTTTTAGTGTGGGCAGCTGGTGGCATTGGAGCGGAAAATTCCCTACAGAGAGGAGAAAATGAATAATAATAAAAAGATTGGTTTATTTATGTTCAAACCTCAATAAAATGTTAATGCATATAATGTAACCTAAAGACTAATGCATGTTATTCTAATGCATGCTAAATAATTTATATATGTAATGCATACAAGAAAATATATATAAACTAACTTATTTATATCTTAATACATGCTATGTATACACTAATATCAATCTAATTCCTAGGCACTTAAGTAACTAAATAGCCCACAAATATGGGCTCATCAAATGCTACTGAAGAGATTGATGGTAACTCGTTGAAGAACCAATCTTCCTTTCATGCTACTGAAGGACTAAAGTTCAAGCTGGGTTCTACCTTAAAGTCTGGAGGTGGGAGATCTCCATATAAATTGAGACCAAGAAGAAATGCAAATGTAGTAAGATTGGATGAAAACTCTATAGCTGCTGCTCTTAAAGTTGAAAAAATCAAACAGTCTAACAGTAGGGGTTCTTAGGCTGTGTGATGCGTGTCCTCTTTTGGAATGTGCGTGGGCTGTGTGACCGAGTGAGAAGGGCCTTGCTTATGAGGTATTTGAGGGAATGGGAGATCGATTGTGCTATCATCCAAGAAATGCACATTGAGGATGAGAATGAATATTCGTGGTGTGATCTGAAAAGAGAAGGCTTTTCGGACTACGTGTCTTTAATGCTCATGGGAGATCAGGAGGTATAGCCATTTGGTGGAAAGAGGCATGTCTGAGTGTGACTGAGGTAACTATATATAGTCATGTGATTTCTTGTAGATGTATGCTGAAACATGGGGAGAAGGAACTGTTAATCACAGGAGTGTACGAACCCTGTGCTGCAAATCTCAGACCTGAACTATGGGAGGACTTGTCTTCTGCTGAAACACTGGTGCAGGGGCTACCATGGATAGCGGGTGGTGACTTCAATTGTACACTAACTAAGACGGACAGACCATCGGGGTCAATTGACTTTGCATCCACTGGCTTTATGCTGACACTACAAAATCTGGGTCTTAATGAGTTCCCAACTTCTGGGTGGATTTTACTTGGAGGAATGGAAGTGGCTTGATGTCAAAGCTTGACAGATTCTTTGGAAATGCAGAATTGATGGAAAATTTCCAACTGTCTTCGATTGCTGGCCTTCAACGACCTTTCTCAAACCATACTCCTTTGGTCTGGGATAGTGGCGAAAATGTAAAAACTGGTTCCTACTTCAAGTTCAGACGATCGTGGCTTAGAGAAGCAGGTTTTCGCGAAACGTTGGAGGCCTGGTGGAGAGCTCAGCAAGTGCAGGGTATGGCTACCATTAGGCTAGAATCAAAGCTTTCAGCCATGCGGCAAATGTTAAAAGAATATGGGTCAGCTGTTACAATTCTGAGAGAGCAAAAGCGTCAGGAAGCTCTCTTGGAGGTGCAACAGCTAGATGAAAAGGAAGCTACTGCAACTCTGTCTGAACATGAACTGGGTGTTAGGAGAAGGTGGTAGGAGGTTATAGCAGAGGAAGATTTGAAATGAGAGATGGATTGGCGAGAACGCTCCAGATAGTTGTGGCTTAAAGAGGGGGATGCCAATATTTAGCAGCTAGTTCTCGTAGAAGACATAACTTCATCTCCTCGATTGAGGTGGATGGTCAGAGAACATCCTGTATGCAACATATACGGGCTGCAGCTACCAAATATTTCAGGGAAACCTCGCGGGCAGTAGCTAGGGGAGATTGGAGAATGGCTGGATCAATCTTTCCTCAAATCTCTGAGGATCAGGCAGGCAAACTGGTTGTTCCAATATCTGAAAATGAAGTTTTGGATGCTATAAACGACTTGAACAGTGACAGTGCACCAAGTCTAGATGGCATCCAAGTTTTCCTCTACAAAATATTTTCGAATGTATTAAAGGAGGAGGTGATGGAGGTGCTGTCTGAATTTGAAAGGGGGAACTATGGCTTCGATAAGATTAACCGATCCTATCTTTTTTTCTTCCAAAGAAACAAGGAGACGACAAATTCCCCGACTTTAGACCTATTGCACTATCAAACTTTATCTATTTGATAGTGAGCAAAGTCCTAGCCAATAGACTTCATAGTGTCTTACAGGATCATATCTTCCAGTCCAGTTAGCTTCTTCGTAATAGATCTCTGCACGAGTCTTTCATAATGGCTCAGGAAATGGTGGTGGGATGGCACCGAAGGAAGCGCAAAGCTTTTTTATGGAAAGTAGATTTCCGTAAAGCATATGATTCTGTTTCTTGGCCGTATTTATGGGAGATTTTCAAGAGGAGGGGGTTCCCTGCTATATGGCTGCATTGGATGAAAAGGTGCATCACCACTATGTCCTTTTCTCCTCTTATTAATGGTAAACCATGTGGGGCATAGATTCAACCTCAATGTGGGGTTCGACAAGGGTGTCCTCTCACCCCCTTATCTTTAATCTTGCGGTTGACACGCTTGCAAGATATGCATGTTGACTAGCTGAAGTGGGTTTGATTAGACGCTATTCCATATCAAATAGGAGTGCTTTGGCTCCGGTCTTGCAATATGCTGACGACACGGTATTTTTTGTAGAAGGGAAAGAGCAGGAAGCATAAGTTTTGTTTCATATAGTGAAGATATTTGGAGAAATATTAGGTCTGAAATTGAATGGGGACAAATCATCTTTGGTCTATTTTGGGTTAACAGGTGCTGAACAAACGGCCATTTCATCACAGCTGGGTATGCCCTTGGTCACTCTTCCTATCAAGTATTTGGGTCTTCCTCTGAAGTGCTCTAAACTAAAAAAAAGTGATTGGAACTACCTATTTGATAAAGTTGCAATCAAATTGGAAGGGTGGAGCAACCGCTATCTATAGAAGGGGGGTAGACTCACCCCCCTGGATTCAGTGATAACTTCCATCTCGGTGATCTTTTTCTCTCTTTTTAAAGCACCTAAATCTATTTGGAAGCGCATCGATATTTTGAGAAAACACTTCTTTTAGAGCAGTTCAAAGCATGAGGGGCAGTTTTTCCAGCCACTGAAATGGGATCTACTGACCAGGCCAAAAAAATAGGGGTGTTTGGGGACTAAATCGCTAAAAGAATTCAATGAGGCTCTTCTCCTTAAGTGGGCTGTCAAGATTTTTAATGGCGACAGTAAAAATTGGACAGTCTTGATTGGTGATAGCTATGGCAAGCCGCATAATCCGCTGAGCAGACTCCACCCGATCAGACCGTCTCCCTTTTGGGCATCGGTGGTGCATGCCATGGGGAGTAACTGGCAGCTGTTTCAACCAGTCTTAGGTGATGGCAAGTCATTCAATTTCTGGCAGGAGGAGTGGTCAACTCTGGGGGTGCTCAAAACTGCATATCCAAGGGCATACACTGCTGCTGAAGATAAGTGGGTTCCAATCAATTGCTACTGGTCTGAATCTGATAAATCCTGGAGGATTGAAGGGACTAAATCGAACAGAGATGGCACCAAAACATGGGAGGAAAAGGCAAGGCTGCAGCTAGACCTGAAGGCATTCAGTCAGATGGCTGGAATTGAGGATCACTACAGATGGAAGGGGGTCTTCACCCCAGCCAGTGCATATGACAAGATCAGATTTTTGGCAATCTCGGAGGAGGCAGATCTGATATCAAGAAAAATCTGGCTCTTGAAACTTCCAACAAAGGTACAAATCTTTTTATGGCTGTGTAGGAGAGATGGCTTAGTCACTGGGGACCTCAGACACAAAAGGATGGGGGTGGCGCTACAGTCGTGCTTGCTTTGTGATCTTCTTACTGATAGCTCTAGGCACATTCTCATCGTGCGTGGTCACGGATATAGTTTGGAGGAGAGTCTACGGGGAGCCACTACCCACGTGGGACTTATTATGGAGAAAAATTCTGATGAAGGATAAATTGCACATAAATATGGTGACAGCGATGTGGACCATTTGGAGAGCGAGAAATGAGTTTTTATTTCAAGAGAGGCCAGTATGTGTGGAACAAATTGTAAATGCGTGCTAGTCCCTCATACGTTTGTGGGGATATGTTTTGTAACCTTTTTTTTATATATTAATAAATTGCTCTACCGGATCGCTATCGTAGTACGATAGCTTTCCTTGCTATTTCAAAAAAAATTATTCCTCGAATGACTACAACTTCCAAGAATGGTCGTCACCGACAACCTGCAATTTCATAAACACAATTAATTAAATAACATATTATCATGTTATTCCAGAACTTAGAACTTATAAAATAGAGGTGACAGCAGCAGCAATAAGAGGAGGAACGTGATAGGAGAAGGAGGATGAGGGGGGGGCAGCAGGATGAACAGGAAGATGAGGAGGCCAGCGGTAGGAGAAGGAGGAAGAGTACGGCAACAAGATGGGGAGGAGGAGGAGGAGGGGGGCGGTAGGATATGGGGGAGGAGGGGGTAGGCAAGACAGGGAGGAGGAGGAGAGGGGTGGTCAGGAGGAGGAGGGGGAGGAACCAAGGAGGAGGAGGAGAAGGCAGGGTGTGGTTAGGAAGTGGAGGAGGATAGGGGGAGCTGAGGAGGAGGGAGGGGGGTGTGGTTAGGAGGTGGAGGAGGATGGGAGGAGGAGGAGGATGGTAGGAGGGGGAGGAGGAGGAGGAGGGGGTCAGGGAGGAGGAGGGCAGTGGCAGGAGGGTCTCTAGGAGGAGGAGGGTGGAGGCGACAGGGTGTTGGGGAGGAGGAGGGGGGTGATGCAAGGGAGTCTGGGAGGAGGAGGGGGAGTAGCTACCGAGGAGGAACGAGGAGAGGCGGCGGCGGTTGCAAGAGGAGGACGAGGAGCAAGAGAGGTGGAGGGGGTGAGGAGGAGCAAGGCGGCGTTGGCGGAAGCGGAGGGGGAGGTACCCAATCGCACGAGGATGAGGAGAGGCGACTATCGGAGGGGGAGGACGAGGATGGGGAGAGCCAGAGGGGGGCCGGGAGGATAACGGTCGAGGAGGAGGAGAGGCGGAGGGGGTGGGGAGGAGGAACAGAGGCGGGGAGGAGGGGTCTCACTTGAGATGGCGAGGAGAGGTGGCAGAGAGGGTTTTGCGAGGAGAGGCGACAGGGAGGGTTTTGCAAGGAGAGGCATTGAGGAGAAGATGAATAGTGATAGGAGGTCAGCGCCGCGAACGATAGATGAAGCGAGATATGCCGTCGGTTTAACTACTAATCGATGGAAAAAGATGAATTAAATCCACTCTCGATCGCGCCCAAATTTTGGGTGCTAAATTTAACGTACCTTTAAATGTCACTTAATAAAAAAATCGACGGCAAAGGATAACTTTAATTGCTCCTCCATCAAGCCCAAATTTTGGCTAGAAATTTTAACTGCCATTTCACCATCACTTCTTCCATAACCGACGGTAAAGCTTCAATTATAAGACGTTTGGGATAAATGTCAGACGTCTAATCCTAAGATGCTTACCTTTCTGTTCTCATAAGATCGAAAAGGGTTCTAGGATAAGTTGCCCAGACGACAGGACGGACATCTGACAATATGTCGAGACATCTAGGAAGACAAAAATACATTCTCTATCGCTTATCTAAAAAAACGACGGTAAAAACACAATTAAAACTTCATTGCTCTTCGAGGAGTTAGTGAGGAGGGGAGGGGTACGTAATTGTACACTACTCCTTTGCTGTCGCTTAATACTCTGACTGATGGTAAAAATATATTTGCCATCACGTATTCTGCTAACTGACGGCAAAAAAATATTTGTCGTCGCTTACTATAGCGACGGCGAATATTAATGACAACCGCGCACCCTATTGCTTTTCTTCAAGTGATGGATGGTCAAGTACTGGCCTTCGTCATCGCTTATTTGAATAAGCGACGGTAAAAATAATATTGCCATCGATTTTATTAACTGATGGAAAGGAACCGATGGCATATCACATTTTTCTAGTAGTGCATCTAGATTAAAAAAGGAAGGAGAGGATGAATTGGTAGTGCCCCTTGATTTTTCTCTCTTTGGCAGTGGAGGATTAGGTTGCATAAAATATAATTTGTTAGGGTTTACAACTTGGTCTTGGGAGATATACATATATAGGGAATTCTTGTAATCCTAATATGAGGTAGACCATTGGATCAAATCGAATGGTTGGGATTAAATCCTAATTAAAATTTATGGTTGGCCCTTCAATTAATTTAGCCGTTGGGTTTTAGTATCCAAAATATATTTAATTTCTAGCCAAACCCTTTTGGATCAAGACCAAACCTTTTTGGACCTATTAAATGTCAAATCAAATACTATTTAATTCTTTAAATAATATTTGATTTTTCTACAATTAGAAATCTATCAAAATCATTATTGGTTTCATCATACTAATAATGAAGTATTTTGGAATCAAGATTTATGACATTACTCCTACCTTAAGTATTCCAAATACCCATGAATCCTTCACATTGAAAGACTTATGTAACCCTGAGGTTTAATTCTCAAATCAATTGTCCTTCCTACCAAAGGATATATATATCCACATTCTCCTTGTATCATTGGAACAAGAATGAAAACCAACTCCTTTCCAAAAGGAATATCTTCTTTTCTTTCATGTGCGGGTTCGACATGCATGGAATTTCGTACATCCCAATATACATGAAGTGAGCCTGTGTCTTTTGATTCACTATATACACTTACAATACTAAATATGTGTGTTCTCTTTGAGAGATCATGTGTCTGCCATGCTTTTATTTACACACCAGCTTTCCAGTCTCAACACCAAGGTGGATTCATCAACTGTTGGTCCATCAAATGTGTATATTCAAGTACAGAGACACATGTTTATCTCAAGTCAAAGGATACGCCTTCTCCGTGAAAGTAGCAAAAGAAGGACTTCCTATATCTTTGTCCCATCGAGTCAACTCCTTGACTAAACCTGCATGGCAAACTCGAATCTTCATTCCTATGCAAACAATGTGCATCAAGGGAATCTGTCAGGAAATAGTCTCTCAAGAAGATTGTCATATCTTTTTAAATTGGAAACATTTGTTGGATATTGTGAAGGTTCCTGATGACTAATCGAAATCTTCAATTCAAACCATTTGGATGTTCGATATCCGTCATTGGTTATATCCAATATGGCTAGAGTACATTTCTCCACTTGTATTGAGAGACCCAACTAACCATATTAGTGCATTCATATTATTTGGCATTCAGATTTGAATCACTAATCACGTGATTTTACTCAAGTTGACTCATTAAGGGTATATAATTCCAATAGTTGCAACCCACAATGACTCACACATATGTAAGTTGCACTAGAGGGGGTTGAATAGTGTAGAATGATAAAATGATCAATAAATAAAATCAAGAACAATTGCACAAACCATTGACCACAAGAGACAAATTGATTTTTAGGTGGAAACCCAACTCTAGTCAAAGCCACCACCTAAGTTTTCCAACTTAAGAATTCTTGTTTGATTGAGTTGATCAAATCACCGATGTACCACTTAAACGTAAGTGGAACAACTTCAATTACAACCACACTATTTGAAATGAGGGTAGTATACCTCAAAGACACTCTTCTCTGCAAGGAGCATTTTGTCTCCAACGGAGACGGGAATTCGCAACGTGAATACCCAAACAAAAATAAAATAAACAGCAACCTATAGAGCCCAAAATAAAGTAACTAACTTAACTCCTATAGGTGTAAGAGTTTTCCCTGAGATAGAAGTGAAAAATCGCGACTACACAATGAAATAAGGCTCTCGAATGTGAAGTGCAAAGCTTGGAGAGCAGTAGTTGAATTTCTCTTCTTTGATCTCTCACTTGATGGAAGTAGTGGAAAGAATTGGCTCACTAAGTGCTTTTCTCTTCTCTTATGTTGTAGCTAGACATAGGAGTCATTCATGGCTATTTATAGAACTTATAAGAACACTCTAGATGTGCTTAGGATAAAGATATACCTGTTAGAACATTTAAGGCTATGAGTTATTGTAGCAAATTTTGGAAAATTGAGCAGACTTGTCAGATAGCAGTAACTAGTCAATGCCAGGCCAGCGTGCTAATACTTTGCCAGTCAACCAACCACTAATATTGGTCGATGCCATAGAATGAGTGAGGGTAGCTAAAGGTGTTCTTCTATGGTTGGTCGACTAATGGTTAATTAGTGCTATAATAGCAGGTCGGCACCTGATCGTTTGGCTACTAAGGTATACTTAGTTCTAAGTCCCTAGAATAGGTTACTTGTCGACAAGTGGTACAGTATTAGGCGACACCCTACACTAGCATCAATCGGCTGATGGTCGACTGGGAACTGCAGTGCCTTGGGTAATTAGTTAAGTTAATTAGGGTATTAATTAGGCACAAGTTCCAAGGGTTTTTAAACAATGTAATAGCCAAGGTCTAGCTTAGGGGTCAATGGCCAATTAGTGCCCTACTAAGGAGTAGGTCGACAGGTGGCTTGACCAGTTGATTAGCTATTGAAGAACCAGTCACTGCATAGGATTTTTGGACGATGCCTCACTATTGTGTTAGGATGTTTTTAGGGCCTCTAAGAGTGGGGTTTGATTTCCTAGGTTGTTTAATGGTTAACTACGGTAATTAACTCTATTTTAGGGCTCTTTTACAAGTATCTAGGAAAAGAAAAGAGCAACGATAAAGTACATTAATACAACAACATAATTCTAAGTCTTTTTTACAGGTATCTAGGAACAGAAAAGAGCAACGATAAAGTACATTAATACAACAACATAATTCTAAGTCCTATTCTTCAATCTTTAAGCTTTTCTTCCTTAATGCTCCTTGATGCTTTTCTACATCGAGTTCCTCAAATCCTCCATGGATCTTTAGCTTAAGCTTCCATCAACTCCTTCTAATTGCATTTAACCTAAATCTTATACTTTCAATGCAATTGCTAAATAACATTTGTGTTGTTATCATCAAAATCAAAGATCATGGTGTACTTGCACCAACAAGATAGCCCTCTCCACAATCCTTAGTACATATCCCATAATAGGTATTATCCATATGCACCATCGTACCCCTCCCTTACTACCCAATTGTCCAATAGGACTACCACAGAGTTGTAGGGAGGCCAACAACTCCTTTACTAGTTTGACTGATCTAAATCTAGACTGATGTTGTAACTAGACTCCAGCGAGTAGCAAGACTGAACCAATTATCCAACCTACTTCCAACAATTGTGTCCTTATCTGAGTTTTTCAAGTTTATTTACTAGATAAATGAATTGCCAAGTGATGGGCCTTGGAAAGCGATCAAAAGATTTATACGGGTAGGAGGGGCTACTTAACCATTGTCATCCATCGCACAGGAGGATAGAGTAGCAATTGACAAGCAAGCACAATAGAAAACAGGGGTTTGGTAACCTAGTTCCACCATAAGGGGTGTACGTCTGGGGGGAGGATGGTGCTCCCAACTATGCACTAGAATTTTTGGGGATTACATGGTGTTACATGATTTCCCTCTCTTTTCTAGGGGGAAGGCCCTTTTCTTTTGGGGGCCTCCTTCTATATTTATAATCTGGGAGGAATCCTTACTCGATAGACTCTAGTACTCCTATTTGTTAGGCTACATGGTAGCTAATGTGAACACATCTAATTGACCCAAAATGCCTATTTATGCATGTTTTTAGTGTCATAGAAGAATTCATGTATTATAAATATTGCATAACATGCATCATCATGCATTTAGGTTAGATTGTATAAATTTTAGGTTAATTTTCTCCTTTTATGGTCAGGGAATAGAGTAATATTTATCAGGGTCTCGAATTGAAGATCCAACCGTATGGATTTGATCAGGGCGACGATTGGAGTTCAACAACTCCAAGATTGCCCTGATTGGACCTCCATAGCATCAGATACAGCCCGAGAAAGATCAGAGGTCAAGGGGTCAGATGGTGTAAATCCGTACCTTAGATGAAAAATCCAACTACACGGATGGGTTCGGATTGACGATCGCAGCCTAACGGCGTAAAAATCGATCCAATCCGACATTCGTGGCACCACCTACAAGCATATGAAGATGGATGACCAAGATGGTGCCACATGGCACCAGCCCAACCATCCAAACCCGTCCTCACCCCTCTACTCGACTTTTGAAGGCTCAAGCGACGAAGGATCTTGGTCGTTGGGTGAAGATCCAACGACCATGAACGGTTGAGCACAAAAGCCTCCGCGCGACAAAGTTAAAGGCTTGGCGCAACGATCGAGCACGCATTCGTGAAGAGGGAGGCGTAGGTTTGAACCCCGCCTCGCCTCAAATCAGTTGAAGGAGCGCACGCGGCTAAATTCAACCATCGGATCAGAGGCAAATGGTAGATGAGGGAGCAACATGGCTCCTTATCGAGCATCGAATGGTAGTGCAGCGCAGACACGTGCGATGATGCACCATCAGATGCACCATCGCACGCAGGGGGCAAGTAACATTGAAGGTGAAGCGGCTTACGCACTCTAAGCCGTTCAATCGAACGCTCGGAGGACTGAGATGGTGTGTGCACGATGAAGCGCTCGCTGCTGAAGCTGAAGAGGTGAGGGCACACGCATGTGTTTAGCAACATGGGGATTTTAGTGATGGTTATATCCGTCAATAAAGACCCTAACATTATTGTTTTAAGCTTAAACTGACCTATTTGCCCTGTTATTCCTCACCTATAAAAGGCCCTACACCCTCCACATTTTCAACATCTCTTCCTCTCTTCTCTCACCCCCTCCAAAACTCTAAGAGCTTGTCCCAAACTCGGGATGCTCCATTAGGGTTAAAAATATAATTTTTCCACCTTCTCATCCCATTCATGAAGCATCCCGCGGTTGTCTTCTCATCGCCGTTCAGGATGCAAATCCCACTGCGACGTCACCCTGCTCCATCCTCTTTCCTCCATCTTCGTTCTCCCTCGTCTAGCATCTTACCACCCTCGTTCGGATGCTTCGTCAAAGTAGCTCGTCCTCCAAGCAGCCATCGAGGAGGATAACTTCTCTCCCCCTTCTCTTTCTACCACTTTCTAGATTAGATTTCCCGCTTTCTAGTGTAGCAAGTAGTTGTATTGAACATGAATCTGTGGTTATGAAATATTTGTTCATTCTCTCTATATTTTCTCTTTATTTGTATTATTTTTTCTCTGTCTTCTATTATTTATTCTTTAAGTAGAATAGCTAGGGTAGATTTAATTTGACTAGCTAGTCTACTTCGTGACAACAAATATAAATGTGATTTTTGATCAAATGTACGCCTTCCTGTATTCAACCTGGGACTCACCAAAGTTTGGGTTAAATTATCTGTTTGATGGATTTTTACGGGACTACAATAACAAGGTTTTCAAAACTTAAACTTTCAGTGTACGAAATCACGTCCAACAGTAGTTGTTAGGGTGTAGGTGGTCAGGCCCATCTTATCGCATCTTCTGCCCATGCTATGCTGAATCTTTTGGTAGGCTGGGTGGGTTCCGGTTGGGATTCGATTGGTTTGAGGCGAGGCAGGCTGTGGTGGTTCCACCTGCATACCCTGAAGTTGGGTAGTTGATCCTTTGTCAGGTCATGTGTGAAGTTTTGGATCTGAGGGCAATTTTTGCCCCTCATCACCAAGTAGTTTTCTTGCCCAATACTCATTGAGTAGTCGATTTCATGGAGTAATTACTCACAATTTCCCAAGATAGGGTTATAAATAATCATCAAGGGTTTATTCATTTGTAGGGTATTTTTGTCACACTATTAGAGAATAATTAGGTCATTAGTTGAGTGCTCTATTAAGGAGTTAAGGCAGGTTAACTTCTTGAGTTAGGGATTAGTGCACAAAATTCATCAAATGTAATATCGATGTAGTGCAAAAACTATGACTTTTTTAAATTTATATATTTTTTCTGAACTCTAAAAGATTTAAGTGAAGATGGGAATCTGAGTCATCTCACAGGGGTTGAAGTGCATAAGTTGCTTCCTAACTTATATAAAAAATTCATGATTTTTTTTTTTGACTTTTGGAAAAATTTTTAATCTTTTTGTATTTTTATTTTCCAAGCAAGGTAGAAGGATAATTCTGACCCTACGTGAAAGAGATGCAGCTAACCTAAACTTATTGATAATGGAAAATTCTATCTAATTTACCTAACACTCCCAACTAAGGAAACAAATGCAAGTGATTTCACTCAATTTGGAGTTGTAGAAAAATGATTAAAAATTTAGATGTACCAAAATTTTGCATTCTGTTTAGTAGTTTGACTTTAAGTTAGTGCACAAACTTTATAAATTTTAATAGAACAAATTAAGCTTTGAAATTTTGTAGTGTGCTTCCCTACTTGACACCTAACCTAAATATAGATTTTCTGATTTTTTGGATGATGGAAACTTACTAAATGAAAATTCTAATCCTAAGCTATGACTATGGATAGAAGATGAGGGATGCAAATTAAACAAAACTATTCTTTTTTTGTGTGTTTTTGGTTTGTCTAATTTCTTTAGTGTTTCAAATATAAAAGCAATAATGAAAATCACATAAGCGAGGACTACACTAATCATGCAAAGAACCACATAAAAGATTGCACATGAAAGAAAATATTTTCATTAATAGCAAGAGTACATGAATCCATGATCATCTACTACAAAGAACTAAATAAAACCAAAGAAAGGAATAAAAAGAAGAATGCGCAAGCCAAAGATGTCAAGTTTGAGAAGAGTGGAGGGCTCATGGCGGGGGTGGAGAGTGATGCCGACAACCACTAGGAGTTGCCTACTCAGAGAAGAACTAAAGGGGGAGAAGCTTGGGCATGGAGGAGGAAGATGGAGATGTGGCATGGAGATTAGGTTTTAGGAAGAGAAAGAAGGCAACTACGGGGGAAGGAGACCTAAAGAAGATGGAGACAAAGGAAGGTTAAGGAGAAGATAGAGGAAGGATGGGCAACCATGGAAAGTGAGAAGGAAGAAGGGAGAAGATGGGAGGAAGTAGAAGATGAGGGTGGTGTGGAGGATGTCAGGGGTTTATATAAAGGAGGGAGGAAGGGTTGGTGTAGGATTATGGTGATGTGGAGATGCTTAGGTGACAAGATATCATTAGCTTGATGATTTGGAGAGGATGGGGTAACATAATGATGAGCACGATTTCATACGCGAAAAGATTTGAGTTAGAAACCCGTCGTTGTAGTGCGTAGAAATCCACTAACCAGATAAAATTTATACCGAAACTCGAGGTGAAGTCCTGGGTCGAACATGGGGAGGCGACGTTTGTTTCTTTGAAATCCACGTTTAGCTTTATTTCTTTTTGGTGTTTTGTATTTGCTATTTTTTTTTAACATTTTAAGATAGTGTGGAAACAAGTAGGAATATTATCTATACTAAGCTATTCTAGAAAGTAGGAAAGAACTATTCTACTTGCTAAGTATGAGGGATGAGAGAGAATCAAAAACTACTTCTAGATAAATGCTTGACAAATGTTTATTACAAATGCTTCTACGCTATGAAAGTAGTAAAAGGGAAAGGGGGCGAGAGAAATCCTTTTTGTCGACTGCTCAGAGGACGAAGCTGCATTGACGTGGCTTGGACGACGATGTTGAGGAGTTGGAGGAAGGAGAACAGCGTCAGAAGATGAGGGGAGGATAGGCAGCATCGCGGCGTGATCTGCTTCCCGGAATGGGGTTGAGAAGACGGCTGATGAGAGCTCCACGAATGGTGATGAGAGGGTGGAAAATACTTTTTCTTTTCTCCAGTGGAGCATTCCAAAGGCTTAGGACACAAGCTCAAAGTGTGTTTTGAGCTCTAGGGTAGGTGAGGAGAGCATAGGGAGGGATGAAGAAGAATGGGAGGTGTAGGGGTCCTTTTATAGTGGAGGAGAGAAGATAATTCGCATATGGGCAATTAGTGACATCTAAAGACGTCGCTGAAGATTGCACACCCACTATTGGCACTCACAGCAGTGCTCGTGTGCTCCCCAGCTGCCTTTATCGCTTGCCGTTCGATCATTGATGAACGGTCAAGATTGCGCTAAGATAGCATGCTCAGATCGCATGTGCGATCGTGCATTCACGCTAATGCACGTCCAGCTGTAGGATGCTTAAATGGAGGGTTGTGATCGCGTGAGATCCGCACTCAAATCATGCGCTAGAGGGCGCATCAGATCGGCTGTTGGACTGTGCGTACGATCGCACGTGCACACTTGGGGTCATCCGTGCATCCACGTGGAGAAATCCGTACCGTTCGATGAAGGTCACGCAGCTCTAATTAGCCGCTCGCGCTTGTGTTGTCCATTGGAGTCGTCGGAGGATTCGAACACGTGCCCCTTGTTTGCAAGCCGAGCACGCTACAGTTGAGGCAAGGGTGCGATCTTGTCATCTTGATGGAAATCGTGGCTCCTGGTCTCGACCGTTGGATGTAGATCCAATGGTCGAGATCTCCTCCAGACTTTCTCTTTTGAGGCAAGGCAAAGGCTGCGGCCGAACTTGAGTGTCTATGATGGTGTCATGGCCATCTATTCTGTTTACCTTGTAGGTGGCACCACAGACGTCAGATTGGGTCGATTTTTGCACCGTTGGGCTGCGATCGTTGACCCGGACCCATTCGTGTGGTCAGATTTGTCGTTTGAAGCTCCAAATTGCATCACCTCATCCCTTGGCCATTGATCTTTCTTGGATTGCATAAGGTGCTACGGGATTCTGATCAAGACGATTTCGGAGGCGTTGGACTCCGATTGTCGTCTTAATCAGATCCGTTTGATCAAACTCGTATGGTTGGATCGTTAATTCGAGACCCCAAAATAATTCTCCTTCTCTCCTGCCCATAAAAGGATACGAATTATCCTAAACTTTATACAAACTATTCTAAATGCATAATGATGCATGCTATGCGATATTTATACTATGGAATGCATATCAAAACCTAGGAACATGCATAAATAGGCATTTTATCCTAAATGGATGTGTCTACATCACATAACTTTATTGGTGAAGGAGTTGGCATGAAGTGTAACGAGCGTGTGGCACAGACGTCTTTTAAGACGTCTGGAGGGTTGTCCAGACGTCTGACCAGACGTCTGGGATAGTTTCCAGACGTCTGGAAATCCGTTATTTTCAACACACGCGAGTCGTCTGCGCGCCTGAGTGCGCGGACCGCATATTTGCCTTCTTCCGTCCTGCGGCTGCAGGATTCCCCTGCCGCGAATCCTTCTCTCTCCTCTCCGCGTGGCCTTAAAAGGGCACGCCTCCCCTCCCGTCTCCACCGTCTCCTCCTTATCCTCCTTCAGCCAGTGAGCGTGAGCGTGAGCGCGAGGGCGGCAGCGGCGGCCGCAGTGAGCGTGGAGGAGGTGCGACGTGCGAGAGCGGAGCTCTGCCGTGAGGGCCAGCTCGCCGGAGCAGCTTGGCCAGCCGGCGGAGGGCACAGGGGGCGCAGAACGACGCGGAGAGGGACCTGCCGCAGTCTGAGCAGCAGGCGCGCGAGGTGTGACGTAGGCGGCGTCGCGAGCGGAGGCCGAGTAGTGCCCTGATTCTGGAAAAATTTCCAGAATCAGACGTCTGGGTTGATTGGCAGACGGCGAGGACGATGTCTGGTAGCTCATACAGACGTCTGAAAGGTGTGTATTCCGCTTTCTTCTTCCTTCCTGTCGACCGACCGTACTAAGGGAGGGAGTTGGCTGTGCGCAGGTTCGCTGATTCGCCATCCTTTGCGAATCAGACGTCTGGAAGTTGTACCAGACGGCGGGAGTGACCTCCAGACGTCCGGGGTGACCATCGGACGTCTGGGAGCTAGGACAGACGTCCCCGCAGACTTCTGGACGTCTGGGAAACCACACTGAACAGGTAATTCTCTGATCCATTGTTTAAGACGTCTGGAAGAAGTTCCAGACGTCTGATTTTGCACAGTATCGTCTTTTTCGACCCGTTTAGGGCCCGTTCGGGCTCCGTTTTCCATGATTCGAGTTGCGTTCTTTTCAGAATTAATTCCTCTACCCGTCTACAGTAGCTATACACTGTTTTGAGACACTCCTTGTGTTTGATCCTTGTGATAGGACCTCGTTCAGTTGCAGTCTTAAGAGTCGCGGAGGCACGCGGGATTCCCGATCACGCCCCCATTACTTCCGTTGTACCTGGTAGAGTGGCTTAAGTTTATTAATAAAATCTGTTAAAGTATGGAACCATAACTAGAATCTAGGACATTGCATGAATCCTAGGAATGAGAAATGTATGGAATGATAGCTCCTAGGTGATGCATGAATCCTAGGGCTGGAAAACTAGTTGTATGCTAGATCCTAGGATGTGGCATGAACCCTAGGATGGAAAAACTAGTGGAATGTATAATACTGCAGTCTTGGAAAAATGGAAAGGAATATAAAGCTGCCTGTTATGAATAAAGAAACATGATTGAGATCATGGATTGTGAGAACGTGAAACTGGAAAGTGAAACGTATGATGTTCTGAGATAAAGAGCTGGAACCCTACGGGGAATTAGGAGTGGAACTCCTGGAAAGAAAAAGGAATGGAACTGAGATGTAGTTTGTACTGTCTCTTGGGTACGCAGTACCAAGGGAAGTACCTGTACCTGTTTAGTGCAGAGTGGGGCCAGCCACCCTAGGGACCCGGGGTTAGGATTGACCGCTCTGTACCGACTTGTTGGCCCTCGTGTACGTAGTACCGAGGAGAGCTACTAGTGTTAGGAGAGTACTAGCTACCCCACGGGCCCCGGGGTTCTGCTAGCCTCCTTCACCGACTTGTTAGGCCCACTAGGGCAAACCAGGGTAGTCAGGCGAGGGTGCGCGGACTGTGGAGGGGCAAGGCCCCGGTTTGGTTACTATGGAGGGGTTGGACCCCTATTACTGAGAGGGCTCTGCCCTGGTTCCGTGCTGTGCTTTGGGCGCACCCGTTAACAGAAACGACTGACCGCGTGCCAGTGCGGGCTAGCTACCTGTGCGTTTATCGCGCGTGCCGTAGTCACCGTTACGTCTGTCAGTGACCTTGGGGTGGTTGACTGAGGGTAGGATCACCACGAGGGACTCTCCCGGCCAGGAGAGCACCACGTGCTACTTCTACTTTTGGAAAAGACTGCAATCAAGATCGTTCCCACGAGGACATTCGAGATCAAGTAACGGATCTGAGAAATAAATGAAATAGTGAGAAAATTGAAAGATGTGAATAAAGGAAGTAATAGAACATAATAGCTACTGTACACTCTACTGTTGCCTTTAGTTAGTTTGCCACTCTACTCAGCATTTTGCTGACGTGTTACACTCGTTACCTTTTTCAGGACCAGGTGTTGAGCAGCCAGGGTTGGCGGCTGCAGAGGACGCTGGGCCAAGTAGGGTCCAGTAGAGTTTACCACAGTCTTTTGTACCTCTTTTGTTTCTGTTCTAGTGAGTAGTTTTTGTTTCCGCTGTACTTTCTTTACCTGCAGTTCTTGTTATATGATAAATGTTGTTCTACTGTTGTGGTGGTATCTACTGTAGTAGTTTCTTTCCTTACTGCTGTACTTCCTTACTGTTAGTTATATTCATTCTGAATGTGGTTTATTTTACTGCTCTTTTGGTTACTTCCTCATTGGACGACTAGGTCTTGGGATTAGTCGAGTCGGTCCGGTTCTCGTGTCTCATAGGAACTCGGGAACCGGGTCGTTACAAGATGGTATCAGAGCAAGGTCGTCCCGAGAAGTGAATCAACTGACTGGAAAATAACCAATTCACATGTTTATAGCTAGAGTAGCCACCACAACATATCTCTTGACATGAGCTCTTAGAAGTTTTGTTAGGTACCGTCTGTTTTGACGTTTCCGTTTTGTTTCGCGTCTCCTTGTAGGAGATGCCTCGTCGCGGGACTGGCGAGACTGGCCGCGGGCGCGGCCGAGGGCGAGGTCGGCGAGGTGGACGTGCTGTCATTGACGTCTCGGTGGACCAGCCACCACTCCCTGGCATCCAGGCCCAGGACCTCGCCAGACTGATACGGGATATTGTACGAGAGGAGCTCCACCCACCGCCCCGAGCACCTCCTCCTGGGGTTGCAGAGGGGGAGTCCTCTGTGGGACCACGCGACGGACGCGGCGCTGGACACGAGGGAGGGGATGGGCCCCTGCCGCCCCCACCTTCCTCCGACACTTCTATACACGAGGCACCTTCGCCTGGAGGTGCACCAGCACCTCCCCTACAGCGCCACTTCGAGCTTTTCGGACAGTTCCGGAAGCTGAAGCCCCCCTCCTTCAAGGGGGATGAGGACCCGACCGAGGCAGAGGACTGGCTTGAGCAGCTGGAGAAGATCTTCGACACCCTTCGCCCACCGGTGGAGTGCCGCGTGGCCTTTGCCACATACCAGCTGGAGAGTGTGGCACACCGGTGGTGGAGGGCGGTCCGGGGACAGGAGAGGGACGAGCCGACGTGGGACCAGTTCGTCACCCTCTTCTGTGAGCAGTACTTTCCCCAGACATGGCAGGACCAGAGGAGGCAGGAGTTCCACACTCTCCGCCAAGGGACGATGACTGTGAGCGCGTACCGCACGCGTTTCTTGGAGCTGTCCTGCTTTGCAGTGACAGCGGTAGCCACTGAGGAGGAGAGCCTTTGGAGGTTCACCAAGGGGCTCCGGCCTGCGATCCGGGGGTATGTCAAACCCCTGAAGCTGCTGACATTTTCGAGGGTGGTAGAGGCAACTATGACTTACGAGGAGACCAACCCGTCCGCGCGAGAGACCGACGGCGGGCGGAAGAGGCCCTTTCAGCCAGACTTCTCACAGGGCCGGCGAGAACGGAGACACGTGGCGTCCGCAGGAGAGCCGTCACGTTGTGCAGGGCCATCAGTGGCCTTTGGGGGCCCTCGACAGGGGCCAGTCGCCAGCACCGGACCCCCGCCTAGCCGACAGCAGGGACTCACTGAGGGTGGGAGTCGGGTTCCCCTCTGCTACCAGTGTGGCCAGCCGGGCCACGTCAGGAGGGACTGCCCATCTAGGGCAGGAGGTCAGCAGATACTTCCCGTGCAGAGCACTGGAGGGCGCGCAGGAGGCCGCGGTTCCCAGGCACGAGGAGGAGGACAGCAGTCACGAGGAGGGTACCGGCCAGCACCTACCCGTCCGATGCAAAGTGTGGCTGCTTCGTCCGCACCTAGAGCTGAGGGGCGTATCAACGCCCTAACACACAGGGACGCCAAAGCATCGGGATCCGTGGTAGCAGGTATGGTTTCAGTTTCTAGCAGACTCGTTTACACGCTTTTCGATTCCGGCGCTACGCACTCGTTTGTCGCAGCCAATTTCGCAGTTAGTTTGGACCAGGATTATACACTGTTAGAGAATCCGTTCGTAATCAGAGGTCCGAGTGGTCAGCTGTTTGTAGCTGAGGAGGTGTACACGGGTTGCGAGGTCAGCGTCGGGGGACATAGCCTGCCAGCTGACCTGATTATGATACAGATGGAGGACTTTGGAGTGATTCTGGGGATGGATTGGCTGTCCGCTTACCACGCCTTGGTAGACTGTTTTGAGAGGAAGATTGTCTTCTCCATTCCGGAGTTGCCTTCTTTCGAGTTTCACGGGCAGCCAGTGGACGGAGGTTTCAGGTGCATTTCGGCACTTCAGGCAGCGAGACTTTTGAGCCAGGGGTGTGAGGGCTTCCTAGCCTGTGTGGTGGCAGAGCCCAGCCCTGTGGCAGAGTTCCAGAGCATCCCGGTGGTCAGAGAGTACCCCGACGTGTTTCCAGACGAGTTACCAGGACTACCGCCCGAGCGTGAGATCGAGTTTGAGATCTCACTAGTACCAGGGACCAGCCCCATCTCCACCGCACCATACAGGATGGCACCGCTTGAGCTGCGAGAGCTCAAGTCCCAGTTGCAGGACCTTTTGGAGAAAGGTTTCATGAGGCCCAGTGCGTCTCCCTGGGGAGCCCCGGTACTATTTGTGAAGAAGAAGGATGGGTCCCTACGCCTTTGTGTGGACTGCCGACAGCTGAATAGGGTCACCATCAAGAACAGATATCCGCTGCCGAGGATCGACGATTTGTTTGACCAGTTGCGGGGTGCCACGGTGTTTTCCAAGATAGACTTGAGGTCTGGATACCACCAGTTGAGGATCAGGGAGACCGACGTCTCCAAGACAGCTTTCCGCACCCGGTACGGACACTACGAGTTTTTGGTCATGCCGTTTGGGCTGACCAATGCCCCCGCTGCTTTCATGGACCTGATGAACAGGGTGTTTAGACCGTACTTGGATCAGTTCGTGGTGGTTTTCATAGATGATGTGCTCATCTATTCTAGAGATCGGACGCAGCACGGACAACACTTGCGGATGGTTCTGGACACTCTGAGACGATGCAGGCTGTACGCCAAATACAGCAAGTGCGAGTTCTGGTTGAGGGAGGTGACCTTCTTGGGTCATGTGATCTCTGGTGACGGCCTGGCGGTGGACCCCGCCAAGGTCGAGGCAGTGCTCAGGTGGGAGAGACCGCGTTCAGTCACTGAGATTCGCAGTTTCCTGGGACTGGCAAGTTACTACAGACGGTTCATCAGGGGATTTTCACAGATTGCGCGTCCTATGACACAGTTGACCCGGAAGGACGTGCCTTTCGCTTGGACAGATGCTTGTGAGGGGTGTTTTCTGGAGCTGAAGGAGAGGTTGACCTCGGCTCCCGTGCTCACCATCCCTGACAGTAGTGGCGGGTTCGTTGTGTACACGGACGCTTCCTTGCAGGGGTTAGGAGGTGTGCTCATGCAGAGGGGTCATGTTGTCGCTTACGCTTTGCGGAAACTGAAGCCCCATGAGCATACCTACCCTACCCACGACCTAGAGTTGGCAGCTGTTGTCTTCGCGCTGAAGACCTGGAGGCACTACTTGTACGGTGAGACCTTCGAGATTTTTACAGATCACAAGAGCCTCAGATATCTTTTTGACCAGAAGGAGCTCAACATGAGACAGAGACGTTGGTTGGAGCTCCTGAAGGACTACGATTGCAGCATCTCCTACCACCCGGGAAAGGCCAATGTGGTGGCTGACGCCTTGAGCCATAAGGCGCCCGCACGCTTGGCCAGTCTACAGTTACAGAGTTGGAGCCTTTTGGAGGAGGTGGGCAGTTGGCGACCTCTAGAGTTACGAGGATACTGTGGGGCAGTGACGGTGACACGGCAGACCAGGCCAGAGCTGATAGACCGTATCATCACAGGACAGATGGCTGATCCGTACTTGCAGTCTTTGCACGACAGAGTACTATCAGGGGACCCAGGGGACTTCTCTTTCACAGACCAGGTGTTACGCTTGAGGGGACGGTTGTGCGTTCCCAGAGACGAGGAGCTGTTGAGAGAGCTCCTGACTGAGGCACACGGTTCTAGATTTACCATACATCCCGGAAACACGAAAATGTACCATGACTTGAGACGCGAGTTTTGGTGGAGAGGGATGAAGCGGGATGTGGGTGAGTTCGTGCAGCAGTGCTTAGTGTGCCAGCAGGTGAAAGCCGAGCATCAGAGGCCTGCAGGGCCGCTTCAGCCGCTTCCAGTGCCAGAGTGGAAGTGGGAGAGCATCACCATGGACTTGGTGGTGGGCTTACCTGTTACCCAGCGGGGACACGACGCAGTCTAGGTAATAGTGGATAGATTGACGAAGACGGCGTGATTCTTGCCGATCCGAGTCACTTTGGGACCAGCACAGTTGGCAGAGAGGTATATCCGTGATGTGGTGCGACTACACGGAGTTCCGCGGGAGATCGTATCCGACCGAGATACCCGCTTTACATCCCAATTTTGGGCTGAGTTTTAGCAGGCCTTGGGGACGAGGTTGAGGTTTAGCACGGCTTACCACCCCCAGATGGACGGACAGTCTGAGCGCACGATACAGACACTTGAGGACCTTTTGCGTGCCTGTGTACTGGACTGGAGGGGCTCTTGGGAGGAGCACCTGCCCCTGGCGGAGTTTGCATACAACAACAGTTATCACTCGAGCATCGGCATGGCTCCCTACGAGGCTCTGTATGGACGGAAGTGTACGGCACCCTTGAGTTGGGTTGAGGTGGGGACCAAGTGGGAAGTTGGCCCCAGGTTGATCCGGCAGAGTCAGGAGGTAGTTGAGCAGATCCACAGACGACTCCGCACTGTCAGGAGCAGACAGAAGAGCTACGCGGATCGCAGACGCAGAGAGGTGCAGTTCGAGGTTGGGGACCACGTCTTCCTTCGTGTTTCGCCCATGAAGGGCTTACAGCGGTTTGGGGTGAGAGGGAAGCTCGCGTCGAGGTTCGTGGGGCCCTTTGAGGTCTTAGAGCGGGTTGGACCCGTTGCTTACAGACTTGCCCTTCCCCCGCAGCTTTCTGGTGTGCACGACGTGTTCCACGTGTCCAACCTCAGGAAGTACGTAGCCGATTCCAATCACGTACTGAGTCACGAGAGCGTCGAGGTGAGCGACGACCTGACCTACCCCGAGCGGCCAGTGCAGATCCTAGACCGAGCCGTCCGCCGGTTGAGACGAAAGCAAGTACCCCTGGTAAAGGTTTTGTGGAGGAGCCAGCGGTACGAGGAGGCTACCTGGGAGCCTGAGGCGGCAATGCGGGAGCGGTACCCGGAGCTTTTCGCGGGTACGTCTTTTCGGACCGGCTTCGGTCCTCTTTGAGTTTGTTATGGTTATTCGGACGTCTTTTCCCGCACCCTAGTTGGCGCAAGTTTCGGGGACGAAACTTCCTTTGAGTTTGTTATATTGTAACGAGCGTGTGGCACAGACGTCTTTTAAGACGTCTGGAGGGTTGTCCAGATGTCTGACTAGACGTCTGGGATAGTTTCTAGACGTCTGGAAATCCGTTATTTTCGACACACGCGAGTCGTCTGTGCGCCTGAGCGCGCAGACCGCATATTCGCCTTCTTCCCTCCTGCAGCTGCAGGATTCCCCTGCCGCGATTCCTTCTCTCTCCTCTTCGCGCGGCCTTAAAAGGGCACGCCTCCCCTCCCGTCTCCACCGTCTCCTCCTTCTCCTCCTTCAGCCAGTGAGCATGAGCGTGAGCGCGAGCGCGAGGGCGGCAGCGGCGGCCGCAGTGAGCGCGGAGGAGGTGTGGCGTGCGAGAGCGGAGCTCTGCCGTGAGGGCCAGCTCACCGGAGCGGCTTGGCCGGCCGGCGGAGGGCGCAGGGGGCGTGGAACGACGCGGAGAGGGACCTGCCGCAGTCTGAGCAGCAGGCGCGTGAGGTGCGACGCGGGCGGCGTCACGAGCGGAGGCCGAGTAACACCCTGATTCTGGAAAAATTTCCAAAATCAGACGTCTGGGTTGATTGGCAGACGGCGAGGACGACGTCTGGTAGCTCATACAGACGTATGAAAGGTGTGTATTCCTCTTTCTTCTTCCTTCCTGTCGACCGACCGTACTAAGGGAGGGAGTTGGCTGTGCGCAGGTTCGCTGATTCGCCATCCTTTGCGAATCAGACGTCTGGAAGTTGTACCAGACGGCGGGAGTGACCTCCAGACGTCCGGGGTGACCATCGGACGTCTGAGAAACCACACTGAACAGGTAATTCTCTGATCCACTGTTTAAGACGTCTGGAAGAAGTTCCAGACGTCTGATTTTGCACAGTATCGTCTTTTTCGACCCGTTTATGGCCCGTTCCGGCTCCGTTTTCCGCGATTCGAGTTGCGTTCTTTTCAGAATTAATTCCTCTACCCGTCTACAGTATCTATACACTGTTTTGAGACACTCCTTGTGTTTGATCCTTGTGATAGGACCTCGTTCAGTTGTAGTCTTGAGAGTCGCGGAGGCACGTGGGATTCCCGATCACGCCCCCATTACTTCCGTTGTACCTGGTAGAGTGGCTTAAGTTTATTAATAAAATCTATTAAAGTATGGAACCATAACTAGAATCTAGGACATTGCATGAATCCTAGGAATGAGAAATGTATGGAATGATAGCTCCTAGGTGATGCATGAATCCTAGGGCTGGAAAACTAGTTGTATGCTAGATCCTAGGATGTGGCATGAACCCTAGGATGGAAAAACTAGTGGAATGTATAATACTGCAGTCTTGGAAAAATGGAAAGGAATATAAAGCTGCCTGTTATGAATAAAGAAACATGATTGAGATCATGGATTGTGAGAATGTGAAACTGGAAAGTGAAACATATGATGTTCTGAGATAAAGAGCTGGAACCCTACGGGGAATTAGGAGTGGAACTCCTGGAAAGAAAAAGGAATGGAACTGAGATGTAGTTTGTACTGTCTCTTGGGTACGCAGTACCAAGGGAAGTACCTGTACCTGTTTAGTGCAGAGTGGGGCCAGCCACCCCAGGGACCCGGGGTTAGGATTGACCGCTCTGTACCGACTTGTTGGCCCTCGTGTACGTAGTACCGAGGAGAGCTACTAGTGTTAGGAGAGTACTAGCTACCCCACGGGCCCCGGGGTTCTGCTAGCCTCCTTCACCGACTTGTTAGGCCCACTAGGGCAAACCAGGGTAGTCAGGCGAGGGTGCACGGACTGTGGAGGGGCAAGGCCCCAGTTTGGTTACTATGGAGGGGTTGGACGCCTGTTACTGAGAGGGCTCTGCCCTGGTTCCGTGCTGTGCTTTGGGCGCACCCGTTAACGGAAACAACTGACCGCGTGCCAGTGCGGGCTAGCTACCTGTGCGTTTATCGCGCGTGCCGTAGTCACCGTTACGTCTGTCAGTGACCTTGGGGTGGTTGACTGAGGGTAGGATCACCACGGGGGACTCTCCCGGCCAGGAGAGCACCACGTGCTACTTCTACTTTTGGAAAAGACTGCAATCAAGATCGTTCCCACGAGGACATTCGAGATCAAGTAAAGGATCTGAGAAATAAATGAAATAGTGAGAAAATTGAAAGATGTGAATAAAGGAAGTAATAGAACATAACAGCTACTGTACACTCTACTGTTGCCTTTAGTTAGTTTGCCACTCTACTCAGCGTTTTGCTGATGTGTTACACTCGTTACCTTTTTCAGGACCAGGTGTTGAGCAGCCAGGGTCGGCAGCTGCAGAGGACGCTGGGCCGAGTAGGGTCCAGTAGAGTTTACCACAGTCTTTTGTACCTCTTTTGTTTCTGTTCTAGTTAGTAGTTTTTGTTTCCGCTGTATTTTCTTTACCTGCAGTTCTTGTTATATGATAAATGTTGTTTTACTGTTGTGGTGGTATCTACTGTAGTAGTTTCTTTCCTTACTGCTGTACTTCCTTACTGTTAGTTATATTCATGCTGAATGTGGTTTATTTTACTGCTCTTTTGGTTACTTCCTCATTGGACGACTAGGTCTTGGGATTAGTCGAGTCGGTTCGGTTCTCGTGTCTCGTAGGGACTCGGGAACCGGGTCGTTACATGAAGGGATTAAAGGAGAAGAGAGGCTGTGGATCAAGGTTGGAATGGATGGTGATGATGAAGAGTTAGGATGGTGTATGGCCATGATGAGATTTAGGGTTAGGATGGAGTTGGTGTGGGAATTTGGGATAAGGCTAGGGTTTGAGTGGTGCCAACTTTAGGCAGGGTGGATAGGTGGCATGGGCTATGATGTGGCTTGGCTTATGTGGTGAGATGTGAGTGGAGGAGGGAATGGGATGTGGATTGATGAGGTGGAAGGAGGAAGGGTGGCATGGCCTAGTGTTGGAAGGGATAGCTTGGTGTGGGAATTAGGCTAGGGAAGTGGGCTTGGAGTGGAGACTTTGTTGGTGTGGGCTAGGGTTAGTGGAATTGGGGTTTAGGTTTGTGGTGAAATTAGGATTAGGGTTTGGTCAATGGATGAAGGTGGCATATTGTGATTGGAGAGGGCTTCTAGCTCTTGTCTCCTCCCTTAGCTCAGCTCAGGCATTCCTACAAAGAATAGAGTCACTTATTAATAGTTATGAAATAATTGCACCCAATTACGCATTCTTATTCTAAGATGCATTCATGCACTAATACCTAAAAATGCTCTAGTTCTAATGCAGTTAATGATACAAACTAGCATAATTAAGCATGCTATAATTTATTATCTTGTGTTCAATAGGGATTTACTTATGTAAAGGGGCATAACTAGTTGATTATCATAAGCTCAAAATCTCACTTGACAATAACAAGTGAACTCATCAATTATTAATGTAAATATGGTCATGTCAACAGAGGTTAACCATATCTGAGTTTAATCATTCGTTAATCACAAATTCAGAACATATAAAACAAAGTAGGTCAAGTTCATGAGTCCAAACAATCATTAAATCCCAAGTTCATTATTAATGGCAAGCCATATTATTTTTTTATTTCTATTTAAGCACTCAAGACAATACAAATAAAGCTTACCTAACATGGACTCTAATACTTAGCAAAAGAAATAGAATGCATGCGAAATGAATAGAATGCATGCAAAATGATGATAGTATGCAAACAGAACCATGATAATCAATCTTACAGGAAAAGGAATATGATAACCTTAGCTATTGTCCTTGGGGGTCACAACCACTCCAAAATATTGGTCATAGGTCCATGGTACCAGCGTCCTTGTGCTTCACGATCGATTTAATGTAGGAATCCTAAGCCAATACATCGAAAACTAGGGTCTTAAATACATTATTAGACATTCTAGAATTTTATTGCATGAAACATTAAGAAAAAAGAAGTTTAAGGCTCAGTTATGTGAAGTACTCATGAAGACAACTCCAAAGAGATTGTTTGCAAAAATCAAACTTTGTTAAGGCCTCAAACTAATTAGAAAACATGAAGTTATCCCTGAATCGACCCAAAGAAGCTGGATTGGTCTTGGACCAACTCTGAACTGCAACCCCTTGCTCTTTCCACTTGTTTCATGTTGATTGGGGCCTTAGACACGTTGCAGATAGCTTCTTCACTACTGGATGTGCACCACATGGAGCCTTGTAGGTGCTTCTCTCGAGATACGGTAGAATTATGTCTTGCATATCCCCACTCTTCCATGTGTACAACCACTATGTGCCACCTCCACCTACACCACCATCGTGCAAATTGCAGGAAAGGTCCCCTCCAATATTGTCTTTCGTGTTTTAGGTCCTTTTCCCTTTTTCTTCTTTTTCTCTTCTTTCATCTTTCTTCTCTTTTTTCTCAAGATTTGTGCAGCCTTAGGTTTCTAAATGGTGGCCACGACCCTAGTTAGGGCTTTTATAAGCCATTAAATTGAATTAGGTTTCAAGATTGCTCATATTTTGACAAAAATAACCCTAGGCATTGGTTTGTTTATGCCTTTCACCTGTTTAACTTGTTTTATGCAAAACTTGGGCTGTGAACCTCAGATTCCCTTGAAGCAAGATTTGGTGGAAAGCTTGTGACAAGATGGATCCAACGTATATAACCCAGTTTGGATGGGCTTGACCTAGAATGTGTGTTTTCACATTTTATGAAATACTTTGACCTAACCCATATCTGTGGATACTGATGGGTCAGATTCGACACACTTAACTCTAAAATGACTTGGGAACTTAGATTTTGACACTTTATAAACTGTGTTGTGTGGCATATATGAGGGAAATGTAGCTAAGAAACTAGGCATAGTGGTTGCATTTGGAGTATCTGGTAAGACCCAACTTGATGCTAGGATAGTCCATGTGGACAGTAGTTTCTACTTTGTTTAGTTTTTTTTTCTTTCCAATTTTTTGGTAGAAGTACTTTCAGGCCTTAGATTACTTTATGTCATGACCCGTTCTCAACTCCATACAAAATTGGAGAACGGCTCGCCTCGACTAACTCCAAGACCTAGTCGTCCAACGAAAAATAACCAAATGCATACTATTCCACAACCACACATGTAATGTAACAAAGCAGAAACTACATGGTAGACAATAAAGGAAATCGAACAGTATATCTCAAGGATATAACATGGCACAAGCAGAAAAGTATAGTTACGAACATAGCCATCACAACAAAAACTAGTAGAAATATAATCGAACATAACAGAACAGTCTACAGGCTACAAGTACTCACTACTAGCAAAACTTTGCAACGAAACAGGAGAGAAGACTACGGCTGGGCTCGACTGGGCCAAGTGCCCTCAGCAGCCAGTGGCGCTGGCTACTCAAATCCCTACTTGAATATGGTTATATAAATTCGTGGTCAGCTAACGCTGAGTAGAGTGGTGGTTAAGCCATTTACATGCAATCAAACATAATTAAACAAGCAACTAGCTAATCATAGATTGCCGGTTATTTATTATCATTCATTTTTGTTTATCTCATTTATACATTTTTTAGTCGAGTACTCTGATCAGGATCCATAATATTGCTAAATCTTCTTGTTCCCTAAGGGAACGATCTCAATTAAGATCTCACTTGTAGTTTTCCCACGATGCAGGATGTACACATGGCACTCTCCTGGCCGGGAGAGTCCCTTGTGGCAGTCTTACACCCGGTCTATTACCCCGAGGTCATAGTCGCGATGTAGCGGCGACTACGGCATGCGTGATAAGTGCACGGGTAGCTACCCTGCACTGGCACACGGTCAGTCATTTCCACTAGCGGGTACACCCAAATGTACAGCACAGAACAGCATAGGGCCTCCTTGCCCTCTCCGAACAGGGGTCTCACCCCTCAAAATAGAATAGGGGTCTTGCCCCTCCACAGTCCACGTACCATCATCCGACTATCCCAGTTCTCCCAGTAGGCCTAACAAAGAATGGGTGTAGGGTGGCTAGTCCTAACCCCGAGTCCCATGGGGCGGCTAGCTCCCTCCCTACACTAAGTAGCTCACCCCGGTACCAAGTATGCGAGGGCCAAACAGGAGTTGGTGTAGAGTGACTAGTCCTAACCCCAAGTCTTAACCCAACGGGTAGCTAGCTCCTCTCTACATTAAAGGGACGGTCACTCTCCTCGGTACAACGTACACGAGGGCCATCTCACTTCCCATTACCAAGTCCAAACAACCACCCGTAGGCAACATGTTCCATGACCCGTCAGAGTTTCTGCATTACTGTATCTTGATTTTCTTCCAAATTCCTCATAGGGTTCGTACATAGACTTTCTTATTTCCACATCTGATTCAATAATGCATAACAAGAAACTTAAGATTTCACAATCACATCCATCAATTATTCATAGCATGTGCTTCTATTCATGTCATGATTCTTTACAGGCTGCTCATGATTTACTACTTTCAAGAAACAACAATTTAATCATTCATTAAATGTGCATTCATTTCTTTCAATCCTAGGGTTCATTCAACATCCTAGGGTTCAATCGAATATTTCTAAAGTAGAATGTATTTATCTCTTTTAGCCCTAGAGTTCATTTCACAACCTAGGGTTTAACTAATTCTAAAGCATGTAATTTAATTATTAAATCCGGGATTAATGAGAGAACCACTTTACCATGATAACCAGGAGATCTGGGGGCACAAACGACAGATCCCGCAGCCTCCGCAGGTCTCGTGCACACCACGAACGGATGACCTATCACATTGATCCACATGTCAAAAGGAGCTCAAAACACTGTAGACACTATACCACAACGTAGAGAATTTCTAATGGAAACAAATGATAATTCGTTTGCAGAAAACTGATTCCGTTTGGGCCCTGAACAAGCCCAAAAATACAACTCTGACCAAAATTAGACATCCGGGAAGAGTCCCAGATGTCTTAAATGAACGTAGTACTCACCTTGCTCTCTACGTCTTTTTTAGACGTTTGGAACTCCCTGCAAATGTCTGAAGGGGTCATCAGATGCCTGGCAACACTCTCGAACGTTTGAAACCACCTCAATCCTCATGCTAACACGCCTTCCCAACCTCTGACATACGCATGCACAATCAAAACTCGACAAGGAAAAATTAATTGAAAACTGTGCCCCATCAGACATCTGGTATTACCTCTGGACGTCTTGCCAGGCATTTGTCGAACTCCATAGACGTCTGATTCTGCAGAAAATTGCCTCCGCAAAACCCTTCGCGGGCTTCTTTCCTTTGTGTACTGTTGCACCCCACAGCAGTAGCTTCTGTGCTGCGAACCTCCTACCACCCTCTTTGCCCACTCTCTTTCTCTCTCCCTCACCCACGCTCTCCTCCCTCTCAAGCTCCTCCCGCTCCTCATCCTTCCTCTTCTCCCTCACTCGGTTACGATGGTGGAGAGAAATGGAGGAGGGGGGGTTTTATGGATGGGTGAGGGATGGGAATGGGTATGGTGGGGGGGTATGGTGGGAGGTATAGGGCATGGGGGGGTATGGTTGGAGGTATGGGCATGAGGGGTATGGTGGGAGGTATGGGCATGGTGGTGTAGGGGCATGGCATGGGGGTTTTTGCAAGGATGACCCTCGGGAAGCTTCCTATTCTCATAGAGCCCACAAATTAGAAACCCAAGGGGTTTACAATTGCAGTAATACTCGCAAAATTCTGGAAATTTCCGAATGACCCTTGGGAAAGATCATTTCACTTTACCTTTCAATTTTCTAAGCTTATAGGCTCATTATTTATTTATGGTCAGTGTCACTCTCTTTTTTTATTACTCTACTTTATAATTTGTTTGTGTTGGTTATTGATATTTTATGATTATGTATTGAGTGACTGCGATCTTGTATTTCATTTAATATTTTGTACTTGTCAACTTAAACGCTACTAGGTTAGTTAATTAGTGGGACCTAAGTTGTCATAGTTTGTTATGAGATTCTCAATAAATATGCTTTAAGATCATGATCTCTACAGTTGGCGCAACAATTTCAAGCGAGGAAGCTATTACGGTTGAACATCATCAATTGAGACTTCTTCTTGGTTGGACCCATTCGAAGTTTGGTAAAATGATTTTTGCCAGTAAGCCCTTTTTGGGTTATTTTCTCCGTCGAGAAAGCCTCAGGTGGGAGCCACTCTTTTGGTCGACGCTTTCCATTTGTGCGATTAGATCTTTTGTCGGATATCTACCAATCTTTTAGTCAAGCTCTCTTAAGGCTCAGTGGTTGCTCCTAAGGGTTTTGATGGGCCGTAAGTTCTCTTATTTGCCGAAAATGAATTTTGGGTCTTTTAGTCCTTTCTATTTTTTGGGGACAAAATCTTTCTTCATCAAGTAGCTTGAACAACCGTTAAGATCGAACGATCAAATTTGTTGCGGATAGAGTAAACTCATTCATCTAGCTTAGCTTTGTTGACTGCCATAGTGTAACCCCCCGGAGTCATAGCTTGATACAGGGAGATCTGAGTTCACACGTATTTTCTCACCATGATAATGGTGACTAGGCATGAAGTTGGAGATGATTACAACAAAGTTGACATGATGAGTTAACTACAATTGCACAACAGTTTGGAGTTTGGATGGTCTTGAAATCATTGGAATTTGGCTTGTTAGGATCCTACTTAAGAAAGGCATTCCCAACATCCATAATACTTTTGTAATCCACGTGCAACTTGATCCTTGAGAGTGCTTAAGAAAATGAATTCTCTTTGCCCATGGTTATTTTCCCATTCACCTTAGAGCCACATTGACATCTACACATTTTGCAACTACTCGTTTTTCCCATTTTCCCATCTTCACACGTTACCTGGTTGTTCTCTCATCATAGAGTATATTTCCAGCAAAAAAGATAGACAGTTTTGATCTTAAAAAAAAATAAGGATGCTTTCAATTTTTTTTTTTTTTCACACTTATGGCCCGACCTTGGGGTCCACGCACGTTTGGGTGCTGAGGAGGGGTGGCTCCTTATTTACTTGATATAATCAGCTTCTGCAGATTTCTCTGGGGGCCCAAGTCATGTTTGCTCTTCTAACACCCAGTTCAGATTGTGAGTAAGAAAAATCCAAAGTTGTGTTTCTGCAATTGGGGTTATCACATGTTTATGCTCCTGATCCAGTTTTTTTGAAACTGGTGCAAGTTAGCATTGAAAAATGCACCATTTCTCGACTTTGACGGCTGGAGTAAAGTGAGTGGCAAGATCTGAACTTACATGAGTGGTGTTTTGACGAGGAAAATATATTCATGAAATAAATAAAGGAAGAAAAATAAAATGGTTGTAGATTTTGGCTCATGAGAGTTTAGTCCGGCTAAACTTATTCCATGGAAGGAGTCGAATAAGTTTCATTGAATTAAGTTCTCTTAACCCGATGTAAATGGATCACAGGTTAAGTGGTGAATAAATACGGGATAGGTGCCTTAACCCACCTACCAAACATGACCATAGAGGATTGTCAAAAGGTTTATATTCTCTATCTTAGAAGGAAAAGAAGATGATAAGCTGTGTTTCTTGGTTAAACATGTTGGATTGCAATCCAATATGTGGATTAGTATGTGCATTTAACCATAGAAATAATCATGCAACATAGGTATTATGGACTGTCAATATAAATGCCCATCACTTAAAGTGATCAACAAATGTTATTATGTTAGTATGGGCATAAATGCAAAAGGGTTAGTGTGGATTTTAAAATAAATGTGGAGAGACCTATTTGTAATTTGCATCTCCTTGATGGGTGGAAATGCAAATCACTCATTGCAATTAGTGAGAATAATTACCACATTATATGGTAAGGTTATGGTCCCTAAGAGATCTTTGGAATTTTTCCTCTTGAACACACCCCCATCATGACCTAGAGGGAGGAGAGAAGAGTGTAGCAGACGGCTGGAAGAAGAAGGTCATCTTCTCAAAGACAACGTTAGATTTCTCCTAATTAATCAAAGGAACTCTTGGAAGACCAAGCCACACCCCCTGTTTATCTAATCAAAGATGAACATAGGTGATGTATTCTTATATTGTCTCATGTCTGCTATCATATTGGGATACTCTATGGCATATTGTTTACACACACACACACACACACACACACACACACACACATAGGGAATGTATCCAGAGAGCACTGTGCTCAAAAAATTCAAATGAGCACGTCGTTTCAGCCGTTGTTATGCACTATGTCCTTGATGAAATTCACCTACAATATGCTACAGGGGTTTTACAATCTTCTTTTCGATTTTAAATAATTTATCTCAAGTTATAAATTTGGAAAGAATATTTTTCGATTTTATGTGGATAGTATCGTAAGTCCTGTA
Organism: Thalassia testudinum; assembly: GCA_037157565.1. Classification (NCBI taxonomy): domain Eukaryota; kingdom Viridiplantae; phylum Streptophyta; class Magnoliopsida; order Alismatales; family Hydrocharitaceae; genus Thalassia; species Thalassia testudinum. The sequence continues at coordinate 123,055,963 of JAZHRO010000036.1, read as the reverse complement.
CGTAATTTGCGCAATGTTTATTACATGATTTCACTATCATTGATTTTCAATTTTTATCTATGTCCTTTCATTATTTGTATTGTAGACTTCGTGTCCATAGGTTTTCTCTCGTCCGTGGCATCATCGTTCTTCTCAAAGAGATGTAAGCATCTTCATGGAATATATTAGTTTATACGTGTGAAGTTCTCTAGTGATCTATATTACAACATTTCCAGTGATCTGTTGCAACTGATGTAAGGTATAATATAGGGTTACAATTTATGAGATGTATTTATGTCCCATACGAAATGTTTGTATTATAACATTTTAGTAGATATTTTTATCAACTGTTGGTGAATTGTGTGTATTACAACATTACTAGTGATCTATCGCAACTGATAAAAGTTGTAATTTAGGGTTACAATTTACGAGAGATAATAATAATTGATTAGGAGATGTTATACCATGAACTTGTGTTTTATTTTTTAATACATTTTTTCGCTTCTCATTAACCGCCATCATGAGATGCATAGGGGTTGTTAGTACCATCTTACATGAAATGTAAGTCCTTTTTGATCTTTTTATATGATGGAATGTGTATTACATAATTTGTAAGTCACGAGAATATGCATGTGTATATAAGTAAACTGTGTAATACAAGTTATTTCAATGGTCGATGGGAACAAGTGAAAGTGTGTTATAGTGTTATAATCTATCAAGATGTTTTTTTATATATTTAATGGAGTTATTGTATTACAACAATTATTCATTAAATCCAATGTTCTGACACCCATGCAATAGTAATTATTAGACATAACACTTCAGGGGAATTTTTTTGATTTTTTTTGTTTGTATTAAAATTTTTAATGTCCATCGTATGGTAATACAATACTTTCTATATATATAATAAAGACAAGATCTTACAACACACACATCCGTGTGTTACAACTTTTATACATTTGTTACAGCCGCGTTGTATAATCATTGCAAACATATTTACTCGTCGTTATATCGCGATGACTAAGCCGTTACATTGATTTTATTGATTTAATGCTTATTCCTTATCTATTTTAAACTAATTACTAAAATAGCAGGAGGTCATCACGTTCTAATTATAGTATTGAATATTTTATGTGATTTATTTTCATTTTTTGTTATCTTAGATTTTCTTGTTTTAATAACTTCCTTATAATTCACTTGATTAAGAAATTGTCGTGGGTTCATATGGTGATTTTTATTTCCATCGTTAAATTACAATCGAATGAATGAGGTTCTTGTACTCATTTATACCTTTTGAGTGTAGTGCTCTCTCGATAAGGCCTCTATATATATATATAATGTTTTCATCATATTCTTTTGTTATTTTATACATGCTAATTTATTGGTTCTTTCTAAAATAGTTACACTAGCAAATGGTAGGATAATGCATGTTTGTATAACAACCCTTGAAAATTCATATATAATTTTTGTAATTGACACAAGTACATGTGTGCTACAGTTTTGGTTCCAGAACTCAATACTCAACATGAGTATACCGATACTCATCATGAGTACCATTGCTCAGGTTGTGGGTCTATGAAATGACCCTTCCTAGACATTTAATTTTGACCTCGTGCACCATCACGAGATTTCGGAGTCCTCGATTTGGTCCCTACAATTTTTGTACGTCAAACAACCACCTGAGGGTCGTTTGGTGATGCATCTAGACTTTGAGGGTTCTCCGTAATTTCTTTGTGAAATTTTTCCCTTTTAGGATTCTTTCATGTTTCCATAACTTTAAGGGCACTCCAAGGATCCTAATGCATTGTTGTCTTATTCTGTGGGGTGATTTATACAAAGTTCACACATGTAAGTTTTGTTTCGGGGGCCCCGTGTGAAATGAATAGGGCCTTGGGGCCTACCCCCAATTTTTCCCCAGTTCCACCTAGGCTAAAAACCCTAAACCCTAGCTATTTAAAATCATCCCCTCGAAAATCGTGCGCACACCCTCCCTTCTTCCACTCGATTTCCGGACGACCCAAATCCCCCCGCCTCTTTCCCCATGAGAGGGAGAGAAAGGGAGCAATGGGGCGTGCAGCTTGTGAGTAGAGAGGGCGGGGGTCCCCGTCCCTACGCAGTCGCATGGGGGTGCGAGCGGGTGGGGATCTCAAGGCAACAGGCAGATCCAACGGGTGTGGGTGCGATCTGCGACGCGAGGATTGAGAGCATGTGCACGCTACATGAGGCATGGCAGTGTGTGGGGCCACGGGGTGCAGAGAGCAGGTTTCGGGTGAGCGGGAAGGGTTCTTGGGCTGGTTCAATGGGCTCGGAATCGGAATCGCGCTTGTAAGACATCGCTGGAAAGGTATCAATGCCCTCTATGTTTTGGTTGTATTTTCAACACTGTTCACATGCACCTATACCACTGAAAATCCAGTCAAAGTATCTAATGCCCTATTTGACTGTTGGTCTGGTGTAGGTTTCACGCTCGGGAGTAATGAGACTCGCGAGGGGGGCCACGCATTAGCTGTTGGGGGGCCATACAGGTCATCCGCCCCTTCTCCTTCCTTCTGGAGTAGAGGTAGAGTGGTGTTCGTCTACGTGCTCCATTTTTAGCTCTAAACGCCCTATAACATGAACTCATCTTGTGTAAGGCTAGGCCTTTGAAATAAGTGTCTGCTTGACCAAATCTCCTCATGAATAAAATAAATTATTTATATATTTTCAATCTGTTGAGAATGAGCATTTTTCTTAGTCATGATCCGGTCTGATAATGTCATAGCCATGCTTAGCCTCATTAATGCTTATGACAAACCATGTTTCCACGAAATTGTTAGAAACCTCGTAAGGGTGATCATGAACCCTAAGGCAAAAGCTAAAGGTTTGCCTTGTAATATACGAAATGTTGGGAGTTGGCAACACTTGATCTGGCTAACAACCAAACTAGGGAATCTACTTAAACCCTAGGGTGAGCTAGAATCATTGCATGAGTAGAAACTCAGAGATGAAATATTGAGTGAGTGTAATTATTAAGACCCGTGCTGTTTAAGCCTTTTAAGACGTCTGGACTTGAGGTCAAACGTCTGTTAAGACGTCTGGACTGTGGGTCAAACGTCTGGTCAGATGTCTGGACACATTCCCAGACGTCTGAAAATTGAAAAATTTGAGTATGAGCTCGCGTCTGCGCATGTGCTATGTGCAGACAGTACTCTCATTTTCCTCTCCCTCTTCTTCTCTCTCTTCCGTTCCTAGCAAAACCCTAAACCCCACCTTATTAAACCCCTCCTCCTCCTTCGTTCTCCTTAATTTTTAGCCACCAGTCACCTTCCTCTCTTCTTTCCCTGAGCGAGCGAGAGCGTGAGGGCGATGTGAGAAGGAGAGGAGTGGCGTGAGAAGGAGAGGAGGAGGTGAACTCGCGAGCTCGTGTGGGGGCTCACCGGTGAGTGCACGGTCGGAGCGGTGCATGCGCGAGGAGGAGTGCATCGGGGAGGTCCTCCCCGACACTGCTGCAGTCGAAGCTACAAGCGAGGGGGCACGGCGGGGCCACGCGCGGTGCGTGAGCAGCAGAAGCAGGTCTGGTTCTGGATTTTTCCCAGAATCAGACGTCTGGAGTGACCTCCAGACGACGGAGCAGACATCTGGAGGCAGTTCTAGACGTATGAGGAAAGGGCTTCGCGAAGGTACGTCCTCTTTGCAGATACGGCCATGCAGGCTGCTCTGCCGATCCCTTTTTGCATGCCCATTTTGATAGATTCGAGTGTCTGCATGTAGGATTCGCTTTGGGAAGGCATGGACATGCCCTCCCATGCTTTTTAGACGTGTAAGGGGCTTACCAGATGACTGTAGGCATTCTAGATGTCTGGAGAGGTGGTCGGACGTCTGGAGCTGGGTCCAGACGGTCCAGAGGAGTTCCTGGACGTCTGAGGATTGGCACAGGGACTTAGGTATGATACTGGTCACTTTTACGACGTCTGGAAGTTGTTCCAGACATCTGATTTGAGACAGAAACCCTATTTTTGACTCGTTTAGGGTCCGTTTGAGTTTCGTTTTACGTAATTAAGATGTCGTTGCATTCCTTGTGAGTTCCTCTACTCGTTAGAAGGCTTTCCATACTGTTCTGATAGTTTTCTTGTGATTGTTCCTTGTCATAGGACTTCGTTCCATTGCGGGTCTGGAGCTTGCTAAGGCACGTGAGCCTGCCGTTCAAGCCCCCGATACTCCTGGGTTTACTGGTAAAGTGGCTTCCCCCTAATTTAATTATAACCTAAATGCATGTGTGAAATGAATGATTAGGACCTAGGATATGGCATGAATCCTCGGACGAGAAACACTTAAAATGTCTATAATGGATGAATGATTTGCAGTTTTGAATGAGTAGAAAGAATGGTAACAATTGCTTGTAAATAAATAACAGCTTTCTGTGAAATATGAAGTACTTGTGCTAGCTAATTGTTGCATGCAAATTTCCTATTGTATACGTTGAATGACATAATAGAGCTGCATGCATATAAATTGAGAATGGTAATGTGAATGATGGAAATGTGAGCTACCTGTGTATAATATGTATATGGAAATGTGAACAATAGTAATATGAGCTGCATATGTATAACCTGAGTATGGAAATGCGAACGATAACAATACAAGCTGCACATGTATACTTGGGAGTGGAAATATAAATGATGAAACCTGGCATGGCACAGCATGAGGAATATGAGCTTGAACCCTACGGGGAATTAGGAGTAGAACTCCTGGAAATAAATAAATGGATGTGGAAATGCTTTGGGAAGTGTGCTGGCCTTGAGTATGTGGTACCAAGGGGAGCGCATGTTACCTCTTAGTGCAGAGGGGTGCTTGCCGCCTTCGGGTTGAGATCCAGGGTGGGTTTGGCCACTTTGCACCAACTCGGTGGCCCTTGTGTATACTGTACCAGGGAGAGCTACTAGTGTAGGGAGAGAGCTAGCCACCCCACAGGGCCTAGGGTTCAGCTAGCCGCCATACACCGACTTGTTGGCCCACTGGGTAAACCAAGGTAGTCAGGCGAGGGTGAGCGGACTGTGGAGAGGCGAGACCCCTGTTTGGTTCTTAGGGGCTAGACCCCTATTACTAAGAGGGCTAGGCCCTATATTGGTTCCGCGCTGTACTTTGGGTGCACCCACTAACGGAAACGACTGACTGCGTGCTGTGTGGGGTAGCTACCCATGTGCTTATCGCGCGTGCCATAGTCAACGTTACATCTATCCGTGACCTTGGGGTGGTCGACTGGGTGTAGGATCACCACGAGGGACTCTCCCGGCCAAGAGAGCACCACGTGTGCCTTCCACTCTTTGGAAAAGACTGCAATCAAGATCATTCCCACGAGGAACATTCGAGATTAAGAAAGAGACCTGATAATAAACCAAGTGGTGAAAAAGAGTAATTAGTTAAAGAAAATAATTGAAAAACAACAACTACCTGTCCACTTTTAGTGTTTTAGTTAGTTGGTTAACACTCTACTCAGCGTTCGCTGACTTTATGTACTCATAACCCTTTGTAGGTCCAGGTGTTGAATAGCCAGAGCCCACGGTTGCAGAGGGTGCTGGGCCAAGTAGAGCCCAATAGTTGTAGCTTCTTGTTGTACTTCTTTCTGTTGTAGTGAGTAGACTATCGTACCTTTATGTTTGTACTCTTACATTCTTACTTTACATTCTCGTACCTGGTTACTTTCTTACTATTGTGGTGGTATGTACTGTGATAGTTTTACTTCTTTACTGCTACTTTCGTTACCGTTAGTTGCTTAGCATAGTGAATGTGGTTTACTTTCCTATTTTTTGGTTACTGTCTCGTTGGACAACTGGGTCTTGGGATCAGTCGAGTCGGTCCGGTCTCGTGTCCTGTAGGGATTCGAGAACCGGGTTGTAACAAGATGGTATCAGAGCAAGGTCCTCCCGAGAAATGAACCAACTAGCTTGAGAATATCCAATTCACGTGCTTGTAACTAGAGTAACCACCACAACGTATTGCTTGACATCTGTTCTGAGTTCTTTCGCTGATGTCTGATAAACACCAGTTTATCATCATTCTTATGCACTAAAACAAACCTAGCTCTTAGAATTTTACTCCGCAAATGGGTTTTTGGGCTGCATTTAGGCATTAACTAGGTTAGGCATGCATTGCATTTTCTTTTGTTGTTTTAATGTATTTTTGTGAGTGTTAGGGATGAACAGATATACAGATCCCTAAAACCCTAGCACCAAAGAAGGCAATTGGTGAAGAAGGAGCTCAGACTACCTGGAACTCAGCTTGATCCAGCTCACCACAGCTGGACCTAGCTCACTTGAACTAGGGTTATCTCATCCCAGCTCCATTCAGCTAATCTCAGCTGAATGGCAGCTCAAGAGAGTTCATCTTAGCTCACCCTAGCTCAAGTCAGCTCAGATCCAGCTCAACCTAGTTGAGTCTAGCTCATTTTAGCTCCCACAAGTCCATAGGGAGCTCTAGCTAGCTCAGCTGAGTTGACAGGAGTTCACCCCAGCTCAGATCCATCTACATCCAGCTCCACTCAACTCCAGCCAGCTGAAGAAGAACTCACACCAGCTCTAGTGCAGCTCAAGATGACTACCTCCAGCTCTTCTCCCTGAAAACCCTAGCTCCAAATGCCTCCAACTCTACTCCCTACTAGCTAAGCTAGCTAAGCTGCTTAACTTAGCTAGTCCACCTCCATGGCACCAAAACCTACTACCCTACTACCTAAGCTCCAGCAAAAAGACCACCTACTCCTACTTTATTTTGGTGCCAACTATCCCTTCCATCACCACCCTACATCCACCATCAAAACCCATCTTCACCCTCCATTTTTTCCCTCCAAAATTGCCTTCTAGAAGGTATTTTTGGAGGGAAAACCAAGGCACCTCTTCATTTCCCTCCCATTTTTCCCTCCAAAAATATCCAAGCACCCCTTCATTTCCCTCCAAAAAAACACCATAACCACCCCCCTTCCCATCTTATAAATACCCTACCCTACCACCACATAATTCCCATCCTCCATTAGTGTTTACTTCCACCTACATCCACCTATACCTACGGCCAAGAAGAAGGAGTAGAGAAGAAGATTAAAGGGGTACATCACCACCCCCTTTGGTGCCTTCTTCCCCCCACTCTCTTCAACTTGGGCTACGCCAAGGAGGAGGAGCTTTCCACTTCAAGGAGGACGGCCAGGCAAAGGAGAAGAACCTAGGGTGGACGTCCACCCTTGGAGGAGGAGAATTAAAGGTGGTAGCTACCACCTTGGAGGACATCATTTTCAAGGAAGGAGAAGGAGGAGCCCTTTTCAAGCCTAGGAGCCACTAAGCTTGGAGCAAGGAGCTTCCCCTCTTCACCAACAATTCAGGAAGATTTGTGTTTTATTTTCCTTGTTGCAATTATCTAGTAGTAGAAGCATTCATCTACTAGGATTTTTTGTAAAACACTCTCTCTTTTAATCAAAGTTGCCTTCTTTAATCTTGTTGTTGCATAGTCTTGTAGAATTCTTGTATAACCATTTTCACTCCCTCTCCCTAATTACTCTAGGCCTCCACGTGCCTAGAGTGAGCTTAGGGAGAGGTTCTACTTGTCACTATAATAGTAGTGTAGTGGATTAGTATAGAGAATTTTCTTGCTATCAACAAACCCACCTTGTTCTCGTTATTTCAAAACCAAAAAAAAAATCATATATATAAAACACCAAAAAGAAAGTTGAGTTCCATCTTTAAGCAAGGGATTTTAATTTTGCAAACATATTGCCTCATTGGACGACCCTAGATACCCCACTATCTAGGTTTATAAATTTAAGAGTTGATTGGTTTTGCGCGTTACAATGACATATTTTACAAATCGTGTAAAATCCGCATCAATGTCCATTAGAGTTGACGTCTTCTGTTCTGTCTTTCGCGTCTCCTTGCAGGAGATGCCTCGTCAGAGAATTCCCGAGACGGGCCATGGACGTGGCCGTGGACGAGGCCGGAGGGGTAGACATGTTGAGCTTGGAGTACGTGCTACCCCTTCTCTCCTCTTGAGCGTACAGTCTCAGGACCTCATCCAGTTGATCCGAGAGGTCGTTCGGAAAGAATTTCAGCTTCTGCCTACACCAACACCCCCTCATCTCTCTTCCGAGGGTACAGAGGAGGAGTTTTTCGTGGGATGGCATTTTCACCATAGCACCAGGTGAGTTAGAAGAGCTCGAGCAAGGCACACGACGCCTGTAGGAGAGCCATCTCATTTTGTGGGCTGTCAGTAGCCACTGGGGGCCCCCGACAAGGGCCAGCTGTCAGCACTGGACCCCCACCCAACCGTCAGGAGGGACCTACTGAGGGAGGGAGTCGAGTCCCCCTCTGCTACCAGTGTGGCCAGCCATGCCACATCAAGAGGGACTGCCCATCTAGGGCTGGAGTTCAGCAGATACAACTCGCACCGAGCGTAGGAGGACGAGCAGGAGGTAGTGGTTTCCAGGTGTATGAGGGAGGGCAACCGTCACAGGGAGGATACCAGCCAGCTGTCACTAGCTCCGCCCTAGGCTTGGCTGTTTTGCCTGCTCCCAGGACTGAGGGGTATCACGATGTCTTGACTCACAGAGACGTCATAGCTTCAGTTTCTACGGTGATAGGTATGGTTACAAAATTTTGGTCTTTTTGGAGTACGTATTTCTTGCTTCTAATACAACGTACTTTCTTGCTCCATAAGTTTATCGCTACCTTGGGGTCCGATAGCACTCTATCAGGGGATCCGTTGTGATCAGAGACCTAGGCGGCCAGCTATTTGTAGCTGGGAAGGTTAATACAAACTGTGAGGTTAGTGTTGGGGGACACAGCCTCTCCGCTGACCTGATTGTGATACCAATAGAGGATTTTAGTATGATTCTGGGGATGGATTGGCTGTCCACTTACCATTTTTTGGTGGACTGTTTTGAGAGGAAGATCATCTTCCCCCTGCCGGAGATGCCTTCTTTGAGTTTTATGGACAGCTGGTGGATGGAGGCTTCAGGTGCATTTCTTCACTTCGAGCGGCGAGACTTTTGGGCCAAGGGTGTGAGGCTTTCTGGCTTGTGTAGTGGTAGAGCCCAGCCCTGTGTCAGACTTTGAGAGCATCCCGGTGGTCAGAGAGTACCTCGACGTGTTTCCAGAGGAGCTACCAAGACTACCACCTGAGCGTGAGATCGAGTTCGAGATCTCACTAGTACCGGGGACCAACCCCATTTCTACAACACCTTACAGGATGTCACCACTTGAGCTGCGAGAGCTCAAGTCTCAGTTGCAGGACCTTCTGGAGGAGGGGCTTTGTGAGGCCCAGTGCATCTCCGTGGGGAGCCCTGGTACTATTTGTGAAGAAGAGGGATGGTACCCTATGCCTTTGTATGGACTACAGACAACTGAATAGGGTCACCATCAAGAACAGGTATCCACTGCCGAAGATTGATGAATTGTTTGACCAGTTGCAAGGTGTCATAGCTTTCTCCAAGATAGACTTGAGGTCTGGCTACCACCAATTGAGGATCAAGGAGACCGACGTCTCCAAGACAGCTTTCTGCACCCGGTACGGACACTACGAGTTTTTGGTCATGCTGTTTGGGCTGACCAACACCCCCGCTGATTTCATGGATTTGATGAACTGGGTGTTCAGATCGTATCTAGATCAGTTTGTGGTGGTATTTATCGATGATGTGCTCATCTACTCGCGAGATCAGGCACAGCACGAACAACACTTCCGGATGGTTTTGGACTTGTTGAGACAACATAGGCTGTATGCCAAATACAGCAAGTGAGAGTTCTGGTTGAGGCAGGTGACCTTCTTAGGTCATGTGATTTCAGGGGATGACTTGGCTGTGGATCCAGCCAAGGTAGAGGCAATGCTCAGGTGGGAGAGACCACATACAATGATAGAGATCTGTAGTTTCTTGGGAACTGGCAGGCTACTACCGGCGGTTTATCAGGGGTTTCTCACATATTACACATCCTATGGCACAGTTGACCCGGAAGGACGTGCCCTTCTCTTGGACAGACTCTTGTGAGGCATGTTTTCAGGAGTTGAAGGAGAGGCTAACTTCGACTCCTGTGCTTACCATCCAAGACAGCAGTGGCGGTTTCGTTGTGTACACGGATGCTTCTTTGCAGGGGTTAGGGGGTGTGCTCATGCAGCGGAGTCACGTTGTCGCTTACGTTTTGTGGAAACTGAAGCCCCAAGAGCATAGCTACCCTACCCACGACCTAGAGATGGCAGCTGTCGTCTTCGCGCTAAAGACTTGGAGGCACTACCTGTACGGTGAGACTTTTGAGATATTTATGGACCATAAGAGCCTCAAGTATTTGCTTGATCAGATGGAGCTTAACTTGAGACAGAGACGTTGGTTAGAGTTCCTGAAGGACTATGACTGTAGCATCTCCTACCATCCCTGGAAGGCCAACGTGGTGGCTGACGCCTTGAGCCGGAAGCTGCCCACCCACTTGGCCAATTTATAGGCACAGAGTTGGAGACTCATAGAGGAGTTGGGCAGTTGGCGACCCCTAGTGTTACTAGGGCACTATGGGGCAATGACTGTAACACGGCAGACGAGACCAGAGCTGATAGACCGCATCATTACAAGATAGATGATAGATCCGTACCTGCAGTCGTTGCGAGACAGAGTACTGTCATGGGATCCAGGAGACTTCTCCTTTACTAACAAGATACTGTGCATGAGGGGATGTTTGTGCATTCCCAGGGATGAGGAGTTGTTGAGAGAGCTCCTGACTGGAGCACACGATTCCAGGTTCACCATACATCCCGGGAACACAAAGATGTATCATGATCTGAGATGTGACTTTTGGTGGAGAGGGATGAAGCGGGATGTAGGTGAGTTCGTGCAGTAGTGTTTGGTGTGCCAGCAGGTGAAGGTCGAGCATCAGAGAACTACAGGACCGTTGCAGCCACTTCCAATGCCAGAGTAGAAGTGGGAGAGCATCAGCATGGACTTGGTGGTGGGTTGCTTGTTACCCAGCGAGGACGCGACGTAGTCTAGGTGATTGTAGATAGATTGACGAAGACGCCACGTTTCTTGCCGATACGAGTCACCTTGGGGCCAGCATAGTTGGCAGAGAGGTATATTGGCGACGTGGTACGTCTACACGGAGTTCCATGAGAGATTGTATCCAACCAGGATACCCATTTTACGTCCCAGTTTTGGGCTGAGTTTCAGCAGACTTTGGGGACACGGTTGAGGTTCAGCACGGCATACCACCCCCAGACGAACGGATAGTCAGAGCGCACGATACAGACACTTGAGGACCTTTTGCGTGCCTGTGTACTGGACTGGAGGGGCTCTTGGGAGGAGCACCTGCCCCTGGCAGAGTTTTCATATAATAATAGTTATCACTCGAGCATCGACATGGCACCCTACGAGGCTCTGTATGGACGGAGGTGTACTGCACCCTTGAGTTGGGTTGCGGTGGGGACCAAGTGGGAGGTTGGCCCCAGGCTGATCCGGCAGAGTCAGGAGGTGATTGAGCAAATTCACAGACGACTTCGCACTGTCAGGCGCAGACAGAAGAGTTATGCCGATCAGAAGCGCAGAGAGGTGAAGTTCGAGGTTGAGGATCACGTCTTTCTACGCGTTTCGCCTATGAAGGGCCTGCAGCATTTTGGGGTGAAAGGGAAGCTCGCGCCGAGGTTTGTGGGGCCCTTTGAGGTCCTGGAGTAGGTAGGACCCGTTGCTTACAGGCTTGCCCTTCCTTCCCAACTTTCTGGTGTGCACGACATGTTCCACGTGTCCAACCTCAGGAAGTACGTCACCAATCCCAATCACGTTCTGAGCCGTGAGAGTGTCGAGGTGGGTGACGACCTAACCTACCCCGAGCGACCAATGTAGACACTAGACAGAGCCATTCGGAGTTTGAGACGGAAGCAGGTACCCCTGGTGAAGGTCTTGTGGAGGAGCCAGAGGTACAAGGAGGCTACCTGGGAGCCTGAGGTGGCGATGCGAGAGCGATACCCAGAGCTTTTTGAGGGTACGTCTTTTCGGACTGGCTTTGGTCCTCTTTAAGTTTGTTATGCGTATGTTGTTCTTTTTCCACACCCTAGCTAGCTCAAGTTTCGGGGATGAAACTTCCTTTAAGTTTGTTACGATGTTAAGACCCGTGCTGTTTGAGCCTTTGCTTTCCACACCCTTGCTTGAAGTGGATCCCATCCCATCCCCTTCTCTTTCTTTCTTTCATGTGTGCAGGAATTACAGCGAGAAAGCGGGAATTTGGAAGCGGAAGCTTAAAGTTCCTTTTCTTCCCGTGGATTTCAGGTTGGTTCCTCATTTCTTATCACATTTAACCTAAAAAACTACCAAAATACACTAAACTTGGCTTTCAGGACCCTAAATAACTTAATTAAGTGAAGTGGTGCATTTTAAAATCCATTGTTTGCTTGAATGTTGCTTTAACACCACTCCATTGCAAGTATTGGTGTTCTGTTTTTCAGGTCCAGATTTCTGTTCGTACTTGAAAAATCGATTCCTAACACCACAAGCCTCCTAAAATTATAAAATTTTATACAGTGATTTCAAATTGAGTTAGGAACATCTTTTCCAAAGTTTAGATCAATTGCTTTTTATTTAATTTTTAAAAATTCATGGACTGCAGAGGGGTCACACCCTCTAATCTTCCTATTTTGCTATTGTCTGTGAATTTTTAGAATTTTTATACTCATCCAATTTTTGTGAAATTTATCTTTCTGGAATCCTTGTGAAATTTTACACATCATATAAAATCACCAAAATTTTCTGAGGTCGATGGTAATACTAAAAAGTATAAAATACCCACAAGTATCATTTCTGGACTTTGACACCAGTACAATTAAAAATTCAAAACAAATATCAAATAAATTTCTAAAATCTTACAAAAATTTTTCTGGAATCCTTGTTTGATTTCACATAAGGTAGTGGTGTTGGTTGTATTGTTTGGACCACTACCTATTCAGGAAGCCTAAAAAAAAAATTCATTGGTAGTCATTTTCTATATTAGGATTCAACTCTAATTAGGGTTTCTTTCTTGCTTTTTTTTTCTAGTTCCACAATTTAAAGGAAATATATAATCACCCATACAACTTGTTTTTCCTTTGATTGTGGAGTTTCAAACTTGTTTGAAAATTTAACAAGAGAAACCCTAAAACACATTCAATTAAATTGAATCCTAAAACACATAAATACAAAAAAAGAATTGTGTGACAACTTGATTTTCATTGGAGCCACTCTCCAATTCTTGCACACACAAAAAAAATCGAAATAACAGGGCAACAACCCAATTAACGCCCTCCACATTCCGTGTGCACTGTAGTATCCTATACCTAACTAAAATTTGTAGCAACTTGACCTCTAAGGCTTCATCAACTTAGGCTTGCTATCCAGGTCTTAAGTTTTCTTTAGTTAGTACCAATTCTGTCATCTATATCTGGTGTTCAGGCTAAGGGGCCGTGTCAAAAGACCAGGCGCGGGTTTGTATAAGCACCTGAGGTTTTCCTGGGAAACGTTTGGGCCCAAACCTCCCCTTAAGCAACTTGGCTAGATTTGTTGACAGAACGGGTATTCACTATTGATTACTTATTTCCTACATAGACCAAGTCTTAGGTTTCTTATTAGGGAGTTGCATTTAAGTTAGGTCTAGCTTTGTTTGTTTGAACTGCACACTTTCTCTGATCTCTTTCTCTTCTCCTCCCCTCCAATTCTTCCTAAATAGTGCATGCACGGGTCAGTCCCAAAAACCACACCTTGAGGGACCATCTGATTTCGCCCCCCACAGCAGAAAATCATTATTTTCTTCCCCCTCCTCTTCTAAAAAAATGGAAAACCCAAGAAGCCGTCAAAAATATGCTGCTTCCACTTCTAACCCATCAGCCGACCCACAAGCTGACTTCACCCTCCCTCACCTCCCTAACTTGGAGAAACCAGAAATACCAGCAGGGTCAGGTGGCCCTCCAACTATAACCAAAAATCCAAATCCCTTTGCATTAATGGTCGATCATTTAGTTCAACTACAACAAAATCAAGAAGATTTAGCTAGGACTGTCACGAACCTAGCTAATCAAGGACAAAATCCACCACCCCGCCAACAGCCTGTCATTCCTCTTAAGGATTTCTATGATCCTTCCAATTATGAGGAAAGACCAGGGGTGGTCATACTACAAGGGGATTTTGAGATCAAACCAGCCATTCTAAACCTTATCAAACATTTTCATTGTCTTCCAAGAGAGGACCCTTTTTGTCATCTCGAGGAATTAACTATCCTCGCTCAAACCACTCGTTCCCGCAATGTGCAGGAAGACGTGTGGTTAATGAGACTTTTTCCTCTCTCTCTTAAAGGCAAAGCATCTCATTGGTTTAGAACGGTTGGGCACCCTATTGCCACCTAGCCCCAATTAAAAAACGCTTTTCTTAAAAAAAAAATTTCGATCGGTCGAACGAATGCATTAAGAAGATCCATAATGACCTTTCAACAGAAAATTGGTGAACCCCTCCACGAAGCCTGGGAAAGATTTCAGGAACTTCTAAGAAGTTGTCCCCATCATAAAATTCCACAATGGCAGTTAGTGCAGATCTTCTATCATGGATTAGAAGATCAATAGAAACGATTTGTGGATGCCTCATGTGGGGGCAATTTTCTTAACAAAGACGCCGAAAGTGCCTATCTCCTCTTTGAAGAAATGAGTGAAAACTCATTTAACATGACTTCAATGGACACTTTTGGCAGATCACAAAACCCCAGACACGGAGTCCATGAAATTAACTCCAACTCCACCTCCGTTCCAGTCACTCAAGATGATCTATATATGTTAGCTCAACAACTGGACCAAATGCAAATTCACCAAAAGAAAATGGAAGAAAAGCTCATAAATAAACTAGCTCCACACGTTCACTCTCCTCACACTAACCCCCCACACATTCTCCGAAGAGAAAATCTACACAACATTGATGCCACATCTACTGGCGAGCACTTTCCGACTGATTTCTAGCAAGATTTGACTGGGAATTTTGATCAAAATATTTTTGATCCCACCTTGGAAAATATTTATGCTCTCCAGGAGCAATTTAGAAACCCCTCCAACACTTCCAATCAAAACTGGAGGACTAACATGAATCACTCCTAGAAAAACCCGAACCTGATTCCTTTTCCCAAACAAAACTATTTTGGGAATTATGGGCAACCTATGTATCAACCTGGACCATCCCAGGATGATATTAATAATCAGGTCGTGAAAACTTTGCAAGGAATGCAGACTCAAATGACAGAAGTAGCCCGCATGATTACCAACTTGCAACACCAAGTTAAGGTTACTCCTGATCATCGACCTATTGGGAATTTACCTTCCCAACCCATGCCCAACCCAAATAATCAAAGGAATCAATTCCAAGGTGGATATCCCAGTCAACTCATTCAACCAGCACCTCAGCATCCACTGGGTTTCAATAACAGCCAAGCTTCCCGTCCTCATCCTAGAAACAACCAGATTGCAAATGCAGTTACCTTGAGGAATGGGAAAACCATTCACAATCCCCTACCTGTTAAAGAAACCCGCTTTAATGAAACACAGATTAACTCTTCCCCTCCTATTGTTCAGGAACCAATTAATACAAAAGAGGGAAACCCTGCCCCATTTCCACAAGCCCTCCACTCTTCAAATAAGAAAAAGAAGAAATCCGAGCCCACTAAGAAGGAATTAATGGATTTATTTGGGCAAGTAGAAATTAATATCCCTCTCCTAGATGCCATTAAATATATCCCTGCCTATGCTAAATTCCTAAAAGATTTATGTACTCCAAAAAGGTAGCCTAGAAATTTAGGAAAGGTGATCCTTCTAGAGACAGAGCTCAGTTGTGCAGAGCCAACTGCCTTTTAAGAGAAAAGATCCTAGCGCCCCCCTAATTCAAGTTATCATTAATGATACCGCATTTGATCGCGCTTTGTTGGATCTTGGTGCCTCAATTAAATCTTATACCCACAGTTGTTTTTGAAGAATTTAAGATCGGTGAATTAAAGCCTGTTGAGGTTACTCTCCAATTAGCCGACCGATCTACAATTAAACCAAGGGGAATTGTTGAGGATGTTCTTGTCCGGGTCAAAAATTGTCTATTCATAGTAGACCTTTTAGTCCTGGACATAGAGGTACCAGAAGCACTGCCCCCATTATTCTTGGAAGACCATTCTGGAAAAATGAAGATCATGTGTGGCGGTGAATCTGTAACCTTAGACATTTTTCAAGCTTCTAGGTGGTTCCAAGAACCAGATTTCTTTGATGATTCGGATTCAGAAATAGAAAACATTGTGGAGGAAACTTTGCAGATTTCCCATTTAGGTTCCTATTTTGTAATCAATACGATTCCTGAACAATCCACTTTTTCTCACCCTTGCACCCCAACCACACGTCCAGCTAACCTTCCAGCTGATCCTTTCACTCTTACCTCACCACTAACCCACAAAGCAGAAACTCTTTCGGAGCTGGGCTCACAATTGGAATTAAAACCTTTGCCCGACTCCCTTAAATATGTCTTCCTGGGTCCTAATCAGACCCTGCCCCTGATTATAAATTCTGGACTTACCAAGGCACAAGGGCACAAACTCCTCCAGGTTTTGAGTAAATATCGAAAAGCTAGTTGCTGGACCCTTTCTGATTTAAGGGTATTCATCCGTCCTATTGTACGCATTGTATATATTTAGAGGACGATTCTCGCCCCTCCCGCCAACCACAAAGGCACTTAAACCCTATTATGCAGGAGGTGGTACAAAAGGTGATTATTAAGTGGCTGGATGCTGATATCATCTACCCCATTTCTGACAGCTCCTGGGTTAGTCCAACACAAGTTGTGCCCAAAAAGGCTGGACTAACAGTTGTCACTAATGATAATGGGGAGAATGTAGCCACTCGAACCGCTTCTTCTTGGCGTGTGTGTATTGATTACCGAAAATTAAACACTGCCACCAAGAAGGACCATTTGCCGCTCCCCTTTATTGATCAAATCTTGGAGCGATTAGCCGGACGGGATTTTTACTATTTTCTGGATGGTTATTCCGGCTATAATCAGGTAGCAGTTTATCCTAAGGACCAAGACAAAATAACTTTCACCTGCCCCTTCGGAACATTTGCTTTCCGAAGGATGCCCTTCGATCTTTGCAACGCACCTGCAACTTTTCAAAGGTGCATGCTTGCAATTTTTTCAAACCTGGTAGGTGAATGTTTAGAAGTCTTTATGGATGACTTTTCTGTTTTTGGAGAATCTTTTGACCATTGTCTCAAAAACCTTGAAAGAACTCTCCAAAAATGCATAGAAGTTAATCTGGTCCTCAGTTGGGAAAAAAGTCATTTCATGGTCCAAGAAGGTATTGTCTTGGGCCATGTTATTTCAAAACAAAGAATCATGGTAGATAAAGCAAAAATAGATGCTATATCTAAGCTCCCACCGCCCACTACTGTCAAACAGATCAGATCCTTTTTGGGTCATGTGGGTTTCTACCGTCGATTTATACAAAACTTTTCCCAAATGTCCAAACCCTTAAGTCAGCTTCTCACTAAAGACCAGCCATTTGATTTTAATGATAAGTGCCTGAAGAGTTTTTTGAGGTTGAAGAAAGAGGTTACTAAGGCACCAAGATTGTAGGGACCTGATTGGAATAGTCCATTTGAATTAATGACAGATGACTCAGATTTTGCTGTAGGGGCCGTTCTAGGGCAAAGAATTGGCAAGAAGCCCGTTTTGATCTATTATGCTAGCAAAACCCTTGATGATGCACAACGAAATTACACGGTTACTGAAAAGGAACTTCTTGCCATTGTATTTGCCTTAGAAAAATTTAGATCTTATCTGTTGGGGTCACATGTCACTGTATATACCGACCACTCAACAATTAAATATTTGCTGACAAAGAAAGATGAGAAACCCCGCCTTATCCGTTGGATTTTGCTGCTCCAGGAATTTGACCTGGAAATAAAGGATAAGGCAGGATCGCACAATGTAGTGGCCGACCATCTCTCTCGTCTTATGACGAATGACATAATGACCCCACCAGATCAGTTCCCCAATGAAAGCATTTTAGCTGCTACTACCCTCCCTTGGTTTGCGCCCATCGCAAACTACTTAGCAACAGAATGAATCCCCGCTGATTGGCCAAAAACAAAACGGGATAAGTTCTTTGCTGATATTAAATATTATTTTTGGGAGGAGCCCGACCTTTTCCAGATTTGTGCCGATCAGGTCATTCGACGATGTGTCCCCGATTTTGAAATCCATGATATTTTGACACATTGTCACTCAATGGCCTGTGGCGGACATTTTTCGAGAAAAAAAACTGCAGCTAAAATCCTTAATGCGGGATTTTATTGGCCCAGCTTGCATAAAGATGCTCATGACTTTGTTCGATCCTATGTGCGTTGCCAGAGCATCGGCAACATGACTCGGAAGGATATGATGCCCCTTAATCCTATTTTAGAGGTTGAAATTTTTGATGTTTGGGGCATCGACTTCATGGGACCATTCATCAACTCTGGTGGGTATTTACATATATTAGTCGCAGTTGACTATGTTTCTAAATGGATAGAAGCAATACCCACCCGCACTAGTGATCACCGTGTGGTTGTCGAATTTCTTAGGAAAAATATTTTCTCAAGATTCGGCATACCAAAAGCCATTATCAGTGACGGAGGCTCACATTTCACCCACTCACAATTCTGTCACCTTCTTTCTAAATATGGGGTTAATCATAAAATTTCCATACCTTATCATCCCCAAACAAATGGCCAGTCTAAAGTTTCTAATCGGGAAATTAAAAATATTTTACAAAAGACGGTTAGGCCCGACAGTAAAGATTGGTCCACCAAATTGGACGACGCTTTATGGGCCTACTGTACCGCTTTTAAAACCCTACTCGACATGTCTCCCTTCCATCTGATTTTTGGGAAGGCATGACATCTCCCGGTAGAGCTAGAACATAGGGCTTTTTGGGCAATAAAACAACTCAACATGGATTTATCTGACGTCAGTATCCATAGAAAATTACAATTAACTAAATTGGAAGAATTACGTAATTTTTCTTATGAAAACGCGAGGATTTATAAAGACCAAACAAAAAAATTTCACGATAAATATATTGTTCAGAAACACTTTGATGTTAATCAACGCGTTTGGCTTTTCGATGCAAGATTACGTCTTTTTCCTGGCAAATTAAAATCAAAATGGATCGACCCCTTTATTGTCCATAAAACATATCCATATGGCACTGTTGATCTTTTTGATCCAAAAACTAATTTGACCTTTCAAGTCAACGACTAGCGTTTAAAGCCCTATTTTGATCAAACGCCTAAAATTCCATCTGAATCTTTTAATTTTACTGAGCCAGCCACCCTCGATCACTAATGCACACTACGCCCAGCTGAATGGCGTAAAAGATAGCACTGGATGGGAGGTAACCCATCATTTTTTTCCTGCTTTCCTTTCTTCTTCTTTTTCCAGGTTTTGATTATCCTAAACCCGACCGTTCTTCACTAAGGTGATCCCTTTTCCCTCCTAATGCATGAGAACATTGCATATCTTAAGCATGGGGGGGTGTTTTTAAATTTGACGATCGATTTAGGATTTTCAAAACCTAAAAACATGCATTTTTCTTTAGTTTATTTCCTGCTTGCATACCCAAAAAAATAAAAATGTTGGAAACTTTTTGAGGAAAAATTTGAAATCGGGACTAAGGTCAAAAAACTCACTTTTGGTACAATGGGATTTAATCTTTAACAAACTAGGGATGAGGATGTGAATCTGATCATTAGAATTTCAGGGTTTATTTTAGACTAGATCAAATATCCTTCTCTAAAAATTCCACCTGAACTCATAATAGTTTAGGTGACTTGATCCTATTTTGTAATATGGAAAGTATTTGGCTTAGTTTCTTATTCAAAAACTTGCATGTTTTGAGAAACTTCTTGTGTCAATTTTCACACACAAGCCAACACTTAAAAGCAACTAAAAATTTGAAGAAACTCCCTTGTTTGGACTTAGTAAAAGTCTGAGCAGATCATTGGTTTGAGTTCCCACCGCTGAGAAGGAGGAAAATGCCTCCTTTAAGGACGCGATGTCAACATGTTACTGCCTCGGCGTTGCTCCATACCTATATTTCATATCTTTAGATGGAGCATTAAAGCGTATTTTAGCAGCTCAAGTGTCTTGGACGGTGCTCTACCTATAATGTCGAAGCAAGAGCTTGAGTTTGCTTAGAGCGCCCCTTTACACCACATTGTGTTTTGGGGTTGTGAGCTTCTGGGTGATGTCATGGACAGTGCTATCCCGAAGTACTGGTGCCAGAGCCCCCTCGAGGATTGGTAACGGGAATGATGATCCCAACACATCTGTTGTAAGACTAAGCTAAAAATAAGCATGGGGGAAAAAGAAAAAAAAAAAATAATAAATAAATTAACACGCCCTTATAAATGTTGGCTTTTCACAGGCACGGACACAAGGTTTTAAAGGATTTTGCAAGTTGCGAATTAGATTCATGAGCTAGAAAAATCCTAAAAACAAAATTTTCAAGTTATCTGAATTAACAAGGGATTCATTTGTGAATTTTCTGGAGGATATATTGATCCCGTTTTCTCTAATGGTTGGATCCAAAAATAAATCCCAATGTTTATCTTTAACAAATCCCGTACCTCCTGTGTTTAGATCAACCAAGGTCCCTTAATCTTTTTCTCCTCAAAAGTAGAAAAAAATTAGATTTCCCAAAAATTCCATTTTCCAAAAAAATTGAAGTGTTGCTAAGAGACTAGCAAAAGATAAGCATGGGGTGTGATAAACGTCAGTTTATCATCATTCTTATACACTAAAACAAACCTAGCTCTTAGGATTTTACTCTGCAAACGGATTTTTGGGCTACATTTAGGCATTAACTAGGTTAGGCATGTATTGCATTTTCTTTTGTTGTTTTAATGTGTTTTTGTGTGTTAAGGATGAACAAATATATAGATCCCTAAAACCCTAGCACTCAAGAAGTCAATTGGTGAAGAAGGAGCTCAGACTAGCTAGAACTCAGCTTGATCCAGCTCACCACAGCTGGAACCTAGCTCACTTGAACTAGGGTTAGCTCATCCTAGCTCCATTCAGCTAATCTCAGCTAAATAGCAGCTCAAGAGAGTTCATCTTAGCTCACCCTAGCTCAAGTCAGCTCAGATCCAGCTCAACCTAGTTGAGTCTAGCTCATTTTAGCTCCCACAAGTCCATAGGGAGCTCTAGCTAGCTCAACTGAGTTGACAGGAGTTTACCCCAGTTCAGATCCAGCTACATCCAGCTCCACTCAACTCCAGCCAGCTGAAGAAGAACTCACACTAGCTCTAGTGCAACTCAAGATGACTACCTCCAGCTCTTCTCCCTGAAAACCCTAGCTCCAAATGCCTCCAACTCTACTCCCTACTAGCTAAGCTAGCTAAGCTGCTTAACTTAGCTAGTCCACCTCCATGGCACCAAAACCTACTACCCTACTACCTAAGCTCCAGCAAAAAGACCACCTACTCCTACTTTATTTTGGTGCCAACTATCCCTTCCATCACCACCCTACATCCACCATCAAAACCCATCTTCACCCTCCATTTTTTCCCTCCAAAATTGCCTTCTAGAAGGTATTTTTGGAGGGAAAACCAAGGCACCTCTTCATTTCCCTCCCATTTTTCCCTCCAAAAATATCCAAGCACCCCTTCATTTCCCCCAAAAAAACACCATAACCACCCCCCTTCCCATCCTATAAATACCCTACCCTACCACCACATAATTCCCATCCTCCATTAGTGTTTACTTCCACCTACATCCACCTATACCTACGGCCAAGAAGAAGGAGTAGAGAAGAACATTAAAGGGGCACATCACCACCCCCTTTGGTGCCTTCTTCCCCCCACTCTCTTCAACTTCGGCCACGCCGAGGAGGAGCTTTCCACTTCAAGGAGGACAGCCAGGCAAAGGAGAAGAACCAAGGGTGGGCGTCCACCCTTGGAGGAGGAGAATTAAAGGTGGTAGCTACCACCTTGGAGGACATCATTTTCAAGGAATGAGAAGGAGGAGCCCTTTTCAAGCCTAGGAGCCACTAAGCTTGGAGCAAGGAGCTTCCCCTCTTCACCGATAATTCAGGAAGATTTGTGTTTTATTTTCCTTGTTGCAATTATCTAGTAGTAGAAGCATTCATCTACTAGGGTTTTTTGTAAAACACTCTCTTTTAATCAAAGTTGCCTTCTTTAATCTTGTTGTTGCATAGTCTTGTAGAATTCTTGTTTAACCATTTTCACTCCCTCTCCCTAATTACTCTAGGCCTCCACGTGCCTAGAGTGAGCTTAGGGAGAGGTTCTACTTGTCATTATAATAGTAGTGTAGTGGATTAGTATAGAGAATTTTCTTGCTATCAACAAACCCGCCTTGTTCTCGTTATTTCAAAATGAAAAAAAAAATCATATATATAAAACACCAAAAAGAAAGTTGAGTTCCATCTTTAAGCAAGGGATTTTAATTTTGCAAACATATTGCCTCCTTGGACGACCCTAGATACCCCACTATCTAGGTTTATAAATTTAAGAGTTGATCGGTTTTGTGCATTACAATGACGTATTTTACAAACTACGTAAAATCCGCATCAATGTCCATTAGAGTTGACATCTTCTATTCTGTCTTTCGCATCTCCTTGCAGGAGATGCCTCATCGGAGAATTCCTGAGACAAGCCTTGGACGAGGCCGGAGGGGCAGACATGTTGAGCTTGGAGTACGTTCTACCCCTTCTCTCCTCTTGAGCGTATAGTCTCAGGACCTCGTCCAATTGATCCGAGAGGTCGTTCGGGAAGAATTTCAGCTTCTTCCTACTCCGACACCCCCTCATCTCTCTTCCGAGGGTACAGAGGAGGAGTTTTTCGTGGGACGGCATTTTCACCGTAGCACCAGGCGAGTCAAAAGAGCTCGAGGGAGGCACATGACACCCGCAGGAGAGCCATCTCATTTTGCGGGGCTGTCAGTAGCCTCTGGGGATCCCCGACAGGGGCCAGCTGTCAGCACTCGACCCCCACCCAACCGTCAGTAGGGACCTACTGAGGGAGGGAGTCGAGTCCCCCTCTGCTACCAATGTGGCAAGCCAGGCCACATCAGGAGGGACTACCCGTCTAGAGCTGGAGGTCAGCAAATACTCCCCGCACCGAGCGCAGGAGGACGAGCAGGAGGCCGTGGTTTCTAGGTGTATGAGGGAGGGCAGCGTCACGGGGAGGATACCGACCATCTGTCACTAGCTCCGGCCCGGGCTTGGCTATTTTGTCCGCTCCCAGGATTGAGGGGTGTCACGATGTCTTGACTCACGGAGACATCATAGCTTCAGTTTCTACGGTGACAGGTATGGCTACAAAATTTTGGTCTTTTTGGAGTACGTATTTCTTGCTTCTAATACAACGTACTTTCTTGCTCCACAAGTTTATCACTACCTTGGGGTCCGATAGGACTCTATTAGGGGATCCGTTGTGATCAGAGACCTAGGCGGCCAGCTGTTTGTAGCTAGGAAGGTTAATACAGACTATGAGGTCAGTGTTGGGGGACACAGCCTCCCCGCTGACCTGATTGTGATATCGATGGAGGATTTTGACGTGATCCTGGGGATGGATTGACTGTCCACTTACCACGTTTTGGTGGACTGTTTTGAGAGGAAGATCGTCTTCCCCATGCCGGAGATGCTTTCTTTGAGTTTTACGGACAGCCGATGGACGGAGGCTTCAGGTGCATTTCTGCACTTCGAGCGGCGAGACTTTTAGGCCAGGGGTGTAAGGGCTTTCTGGCTTGTGTAGTGGTAGATCCCAGCCCCGTGTCAGACTTTCAGAGCATCCCAGTGGTCAGAGAGTACCCCCGACGTGTTTCTAGAGGAGCTGCCAGAACTACCACCTGAGCGTGAAATCGAGTTCGAGATCTCACTGGTACCGGGGACCAGCCCCATTTCTATAGCACCTTACAGGATGACACCACTTGAGCTGCGAGAGCTCAAGTCCCAGTTGTAGGACCTTCTGGAGGAGGGGCTTTGTGAGGCCCAGTGCGTCTCTGTGGGGAGCCCTGGTACTATTTGTGAAGAAGAGGGATGGTACCCTATTCCTTTGTGTGGACTACAAATAGCTGAATAGGGTCACCATCAAGAACAGGTATCCGCTGCCGAGGATTGATGAATTGTTTGAGCAATTGCGAGGTGCCACAGCTTTCTCCAAGATAGACTTAAGGTCTGGCTACCACCAATTGAGGATCAAGGAGACCAATGTCTCCAAGATAGCTTTCTGCACCTAGTACGGACACTATGAGTTTTTGGTCATGCCGTTTGGGCTGACCAACACCCCCGCTGCTTTCATGGATTTGATGAACCGAGTGTTTAGACCGTATCTAGATCAGTTTGTGGTGGTATTTATCGATGATGTGCTCATCTACTCGTAGGATCAGGTGTAGCATGGACAACACTTGCGGATGGTTTTGGACACGTTGAGACGACGTAGGCTGTATGCCAAATACAACAAGTGTGAGTTCTGGTTGAGGCAGGTGACCTTCTTAGGTCATGTGATTTCAAGGGATGACTTGGCTGTGGATCCAGCCATGGTAGAGGCAGTACTCAGGTGGGAGAGACCATGTACAGTGACAGAGATCTATAGTTTCTTGGGAACTGGCAGGCTACTACCGGCGGTTTATCAGGGGTTTCTCGCAGATTGCACGTCCTATGACATAGTTGATCTGAAAGGACGTGCCCTTCTCTTGGATAGATGCTTGTGAGGCATGTTTTCAGGAGTTGAAGGAGAGGCTGACTTCGGCTCCTGTGCTTACCATCCCAGACAGCAGTGGTGGTTTCGTTGTGTACACGAACGCTTCTTTGCAGGGGTTAGGGGGTATGCTCATGCAGCGGAGTCACGTTGTCACTTACGCTTTGCGGCAACTAAAGCCCCATGAGCATAGCTACCCTACCCACGACCTAGAACTGGCAACTGTCGTCTTCGCGCTAAAGACATGGAGGCACTACCTGTACGGTGAGACTTTTGAGATGTTTATGGACCATAAGAGCCTCAAGTATTTGCTTGATCAAAATGTGCTTAACATGACACAGAGATGTTGGTTAGAGTTCCTGAAGGACTATGACCGTAGCATCCCCTACCATCCCGGGAAGGCCAACGTCGTGGCTGACACCTTGAGCTGGAAGACGCCCGCCCACTTGGCCAGTTTATAGGCACAGAGTTGGAGACTCATGGAGGAGTTAGGCAGTTGGCAACCCATAGAGTTACTGGGGCACTGTGGGGAGGTGACTGTGACACGGCAGACGAGACCAGAGCTGATAGACCGCATCATTACAGGACAAATGACAGATCCGTACCTGCAGTCGTTGCGAGACAGAGTACTGTCATGGGATCCAGGAGACTTCTCCTTTACTGACAAGATACTGCGCATGAGGGGACGATTGTTCATTCCCAAGGATGAGGAGTTGTTGAGAGAGCTCCTAACTGAGGCACACGATTCCAGGTTCACCATACATCCCGGGAACACAAAGATGTATCATGATCTAAGACGTGACTTTTGGTGGAGAGGGATGAAGTGGGATGTAGGTGAGTTTGTGCAGCAGTGTTTGGTGTGCCAGCAGGTGAAGGCCGAGCATCAGAGAACTGCAGGACCGTTGCAGCCACTTCCAGTGCCAGAGTGGAAGTAGAAGAGCATCAGCATGGACATGGTGGTGGGGTTGCCCATTACCCAGTGAGGACGCGATGCAGTCTGGGTGATTGTAGATAGATTAACGAAGACGGCACGTTTCTTGCCGATCCGAGTCACCTTGGGACGACTGGAGCTAGGTCTAGACAGTCCAGAGGAGTTCCTGGACGTCTGAGGATTGGTGCAGGGACTTAGGTATGATACTGGTCACTTTTAAGACGTCTGGAAGTTGTTCCAGACGTCTGATTTGAGACAGAAACCCTATTTTTGACCCATTTAGGGTTCATTTGAGTTACGTTTTACGCAATTAAGATACCGTTGCATTCCTTGTGAGTTCCTCTACTCGTTAGAAGGCTTTCCATACTATTCTAATAGTTTCCTTGTGATTGTTCCTTGTCATAGGACTTCGTTCCATTACGGGTCCGGAGCTTGCTGAGGCACGTGAGCCGTTCAAGCCCCCAATACTCTTGGGTTTACTGGTAGAGTGGCTTCCCCCTAATTTAATTATAACCTAAATGCATGTGTGAAATGAATGATTAGAACCTAAGATATGGCATGAATCCTAGGACGAGAAACACTTAAAATGTCTGTAATGGATGAATGATTTGCAGTTTTGAATGAGTAGAAAGAATGATAACAATTGCCTGTAAATAAATAACAGCTTCCTGTGAAATATGAAGTACTTGTGCTAGCTAATTGTTGCATGTAAATTTCCTGTTGTATACGTTAAACGACATAATACGAGCTGCATGCATATAAATTGAGAATGGTAATGTAAATGATGGAAATGTCAGCTACCTGTGTATAATCTATATATGGAAATGTGAACAATAGTAATATGAGCTGCATATGTATAACTTGAGTATGGAAATAGGAATGATAGCAATACAAGCTGCACATGTATAACCTGGGAATGGAAATAGAAATGATGATACCTAGCATGGAATGGCATGAGGAATATGAGTATGAACCCTATGGGGAATTAGGAGTAGAACTCCTGGAAATAAATAAATGGATCTAGAAATGCGTTGGGAAGTGTGCTGGCCTTGAGTACGTGGTACCAAGGGGAGCGCATGTTACCTCTTAGTGTAGAGGGGTGCTTGCTGCCTTTGGGTTGAAACTTGGGGTGGGTTTGGCCACTTTGCACCGACTCCATGGCCCTCGTGTGCACTGTACCGGGGAGAGTTACTAGTGTAGGGAGAGAGCTAGCCACCCCACGGGACCTGGGGTTCAGCTAGTCGCCCTACACCGACTTGTTTGGTCCACTGGGCAAACCAAGGTACTCAGGCGAGGGTGCGTGGACTGTGGAGGGGTGAGACCCCTATTTGGTTCATAGGGGCTAGACCCCTCTTACTGAGAGGGCTAGTCCCTATACTGGTTCCGTGCCATACTTTGGGCGCACCCGCTAACGGAAACGACTAACTGCGTGCCAGTGCGGGGTAGCTACCCATGCGCTTATCACGCGTGTCGTAGTCACCGTTACGTCTGTCCGTGACCTTGGGGTGGTTGACTGGGTATAGGATCACCACAGGGGACTTTCCCAGCCAGGAGAGCACCACGTGTGCCTTCTACTCTTCGGAAAAGACTGCAATCAAGATCATTCCCACGAGGAACATTCGAGATCAAGAAAGAGACTTGATAATAAACCAAGTGGTGAAAAAGGGTAATTAGTTAAAGAAAATAATTGAAAAACAACTACCTGTCACTTTTACTGTTTGAGTTAGTTGGTTGCCACTCTACTCAGCATTCGCTGGCTTTGTGTACTCATAACCCTTTTCAGGTCCAAGTGTTGAGCAGCCAGAGCCCACGGCTGCAGAGGGTGCTGGGCCCAATAGAGCCCAGTAGTTGTAGCTTCTTCTTGTACTTCTTTCTGTTGTAGTGAGTAGACTCTCATACCTTTACGTTTGTACTCTTACATTCTGTACTTTACATTCTCGTACTTGGTTACTTTCCTACTGTTGTGGTGGTATGTACTGTGGTAGTTTTTACTTCTTTATTGTTGTACTTTCGTTACTGTTAGTTGCTTAGCATAGTGAATATGGTTTACTTTCCTACTTTTTGGTTACTTTTTCATTGGACGACTGGGTCTTGGGATCAATCGAGTTGGTCCGATCTCTTGTCCTGTAGGGATTCGGGAACCAGGTCATAACAGTAATTAAGAGTGGGTTCTTCTTCCTCGCTTCCTCACTTGTTTGATTCTAGTGCCCATGTGGTGTAGTGTCATAGGCCATTAGGGATGTCTCGTTACGTGTGTTATCAGGACTTGGTTCCCCATACTGATTGTATATTTCTTTTCCACACATCTTACATCATGACTCCCTTCCATTGTTGAGTGATGGCTATTTGAATAAGTTATTTTCCTAGTTCAAAAATTACTATCTTTCCAATTGTGATAAAAATAAATGCACCAACCTTGCCCATACATGTGGCTAACGAATCATCTAGTAGTATGACTAAGGCCATACATGAACCCTAAGGGAAAACTAAATGGTCTTTCTAAGTACTTGGAACCCGTGGAAATACTTGTTATGATACATACAACAAGTAGCAACAAGTTAGGGTTATACACGAATCCTATGGCAAACTAGTGATGGCGATTACGTGAATAATACTGATGGCAATAATAATCGAATGTAATTATGAGGATAGGCCGAAGACTGGCCAGGACGAGAATTGGACAAGGGGATGAGCTGGCCCTCGAGTACACGTGTATCGAGGAGAGATGACTATCCCATTGAGAGGGAAGAGAGCTGACCTACATGTGTAGGGACTTGGGATAGGAATGACCTTCCTACATTGACTCCTGTTGGGCCCTTATGGGGCCAATCGGGATAGTCAGGTGAGGGTACATAGAGTTGTTGAGAGGTGTGGCCCATATTCTATTCTGTTTTGTTTAGTGCGTATCTGTTAGCGGAAACAACTAACTGTGTGCTAGTGTGGGGTAGCCCCCCATGCATTTGTCATGTGTGCCGTAGTCACCGTTACGTCGCGACAATGACCCCGTGGTGGTAGATTGGGTGTAGGACAAGCACAGGGTACTCTCCCGGCTAGGGGAGTACCATGTGCATGTCTTGCATCACGGGGATATTGCAACGAAATTGTCCCAATAGGGGACATGTGCGATAAAAGAAGATGACTCAATCCTAATACAACTCGTGGGAAGGTTTCTAATTAAATAACATGGGTTAATTAAACTATTAAGAATAGAGGCGACTTACTTAAATGTCCTTTTCTTTACAAATAAGTTAAATACCTGTATTAAATGTTTGCACATGTTACTTTTCTACGGCCACTCTACTCAGCTTTTCGCTAAGGTCTACCATTTGTACTCAGGTCAAGGGAGTGAGCAGCCAGTTCCACCAACTGTAGACCGAGTTGGACCTAGGCACAACCAGCCATAGTTTAGCCTAGACCTTTCTATTTTTCTATTGTAGTGAGTATCTACCTTTGAACTGTTAGTTTCTGCTTTTTCTATTTTAACGTCTTTGTGCTATGTTGGTTATGATGTGAACTCTAGTCTATGATCTCAGTACTAATGCTAGTTCATGGTTTATCCTACTACTTTTTTGTCATTTATTTATTTTTTCTATGGAGCATGTGTGGAAAATGTTATTGTTTTACGCTTATTGCTTGCTAGAAGATTGGGTCTTGGGATAAGGGCATGGCCGGACCTTGTTCCCACATGGGTTTGGGTCTGGTCGTAACAGTCTATAGTGACCAAGATCTGTAAGTCACTAGTACCGATACTAATCCTCGGTACCGCTACATGTTGGCTATAGGTTGAGGCACCAGTACTCAACAAGTATTGGTGCTCGTCATGGGTGTCGGTGCTCGTTGAGATAAGTTGACTCTGAAGAAATACCAGTATGTCATGAGTATTGGTATTAGTCTTTAGTACTGGTACACTATGAGTGCTGGAAAAGTATATAGCTGAACTCTAGTTCCAAACTGTATCCCATGGGTATCAACACTGGACATCAGTATCGGTACATCATGGATATGGAACTAGAACTGTAAGTCATGGATACCAATACTGATTCACTAGTATCAGTACTCAGTATTCGTGTTTCCAGTACTGATTCACTAGTAACAGTACTCATCAAGTATGAAATTCAGTTGTGTCAAGTTATGGTTTAGGTCCATCCTAAGTTAGAAGTGGATCGATTATAGGATAACCTCAACAAAATAGTCTTATGATTTTAACCTGTTTTTATGTCCAACAATCTTAAACCCAATACCTTAGGGCCCATTTACTTGGAGGGATATGCCCTCAGAAAAAGGAGATATCCTTCTATTTATGATGGTGGTATCTAATCCTGTGTTTGGATTATATCTTAGGTATTGTAAAACCCAATTTTGAAAAGGGAATAACTCCACACCCTTCTTTTTCTTTCTTCTAATCTATTAAATCATGAATAATTCCTAACTTATCCCCTTATAAACACCATCAAGGGATAATCTCAAGTTCTAATTAAACACTAATAAGGGATATCTCTTATTTTCTTTTGTAAATCTAGATTTGAACTCCTCTCCGCTAAACTAACCCTTAGGTTTGCTAATTCTACGTTCCCTTGTTGTGACGCGAAATATGCGTTCGTTGTAGTACACTTCTAAATCGCAAAAGAAGACATTCAAATTTATAAACTCGGATTCTAATTGGAGCCTGAGATCGTTCACAGGGAGAAAATGTGGAATTCACACATTAATCTTCATTTAGAGTAGATAAGCACAATAAATTGAGCATCAGATAGAGATTCAATGAATACAACTTGTTAGATTGATATTCAAATGTAAATCAAAAGATCATGAGACAAAAAAAATAGAGAAAACCTAAAAAGTGGTGATTTAGAACACCATTTAGATCATGTAATTAAGTATGCATCTCATGTTCAATTTATTCAAATAACCAAATAGTACCTTCAATCAATAATCCACTCTAACTTAGGTACTTAAATAATCTAATAGTATCAACGTCAAAGATCAGACGTCACCTCACAGAACCAGACGACTTAACCTTCACATAGCATAGTGCCTCACAGAAGGCACACACAGGCGTAAGGCTTTATTAAGAGCCTTTCTTCTTCAAATCTTTCAAGAGCAAGGCCTTCAAGCACAAGCACACGGCTAAGTATTAGCCGTCCTTGAGCACATGCCCAAACACTTTAGAGAAAAACCCACTCCCCTCCTCTCACAGATCTCTTCTTTCTTCTCAGACTCGGCGTTAATCGGGTTTAGTATCGGATTATCGGATCCTAGGAAGTGGCTAGACCTGCATGCGTGTGCACGAGCGAGGCGTGAGAGCGCGAGGAGGCGCGTGAAGTGGGGACTCGACCCCCGATGTTCTTGGGCAACCGAATGATAGCACAAAATCCTTTTAAGCTCGATCGCAAGTCTGTGCACTTACGAGGTGAGACTATGTCCCTGCCTCCCTTCACGAGCTGTAGCAGCAGTTGAAGCTTCTCCAAATTGAGGCAGTGTTGAGGCTCTTCTACTCGATCGAAGTCCTAAATAGGTTCCTGGGATTAGGCTGTAGCATCTGGGAGTGGAATGACGGTCGATGGTAGTCGGAGTAGGGCGGACGGCACCAGAGATGATGGCGGCGACGACAAGCGAATGATGAACACCTAAAACAAAGAATAAGGCCTTGCGGCCATGTCAAAACAGCTTAGGAGGGTCGCCTGAGGATGTCGAATGTGATGGCAGTGTCCTCGTGCCATTTGAGGGGGTGTGGACGTCTGTTGAGGTCAGGGAAGAGGTGCGATGGAGGTGTTATTCGGTGGAGTTTTGGAGTGATCAATCCCCTCAATTTCTTGAGGGGTTTTGGCCAGCATGGGATGGCGGAGATTGTGGAGGTGGAAGTGGGTTGTTTGGTGGCTTGTGGAGTGCGGGTGGCCTCGTTGAAGCTCGATCGGAGCAGAGGAAGACGGTGGGCATGAGGGTGTGCTGGTGGTCGAAACAAAAGAGGACGGAGATGTTCTTAATCTAGAGAGGGAGAGGAAAAGTTTGGGATCCTAACTAACAGTCGAAAGGGGGGGAGAGGCACTGGTTGTGATTGGCCGACGTCGGAAACGATGAATCCTTTGGTGAGGGAACGACAAGGAAGAAGACCTAGAAGCTCCTGATTTGTCCGTCGAGGAGCAGAAGGAGATGAAGATGATCCCTTTGCCTATGATATGTGGCAGAGGGTGATGAAGGGGGTTAGAAGAGACTCGTCGGAGCTGCGGTGGAGGCGGCCAGAGAGAGGAATATTTGAAGAATTGAGGCTTGAACCGAGCTAAAGAGCAAGGTTTGAAACTCCATAAGCTTTTATAGAGTTCTAGCCGAGCTCTAGAGAGGGAAACAAGCCCTCATTGGCTTGTGTTTGACGCATGAAACACCCACTAATTTTGTGGGTTCTCTAGGGCAATCAGATGTGATTTGGGATCCCAAATTACCTTCAGAGGATTCCTCGCAATTCGAACACCAATCCCACCAAATTTGGTGGGATTCGATGTTGATTTGAGTAGGATTAGGTACAGTCAAAAGTTTCTTGGAGGTTGGTTGATCTCCAATGGTAGCAAGGACTATTATGCAAAGAAGAAGAAAATGTTAGGGACCATCTGCAAGGGTTTTTGAAAGTTAGGGGCTTGGATGTGAAGAACAGAGTTTTAAAGGACTATAATGCAAACTAGGCCAAAGGACTCTAATTTGGCCCAAATTTTGACACAAAACTAATTTGAACCCAAGGAATCTGATGCTGAAGTCAAATTTTAGTTTTGATCAAGTTTGAATGGGCAATTAGCGTAGAAATCCAAATTAGGGTAGAAATCCATCTAAGACTCTATTCAAGGTCAAAATAGGTTCAGATGGTCAAATCAAGGATATTGACGTGCGCTTAGTGCGTGTGTGTTAAGGAGTATCGTTATAGTCGCACTTGCAACGTCAGTTTTAAAATAATTAAACGAGGTGAGTCCGAGTGTCGGTCTCAGGGAAACGTGAAAATCGGATTTTTGCTTATCACTTGTTGTCACGGAAAGTACGGAGTTTTGCTTGCGAAAGATGCTGTTTTGAAAAGCGAGAGAGAGAGATAGAGAGAGAGAGATGGTTTAGGATTAGAAAGCTCTTTGTTTTGATCATGCAACTTGAACAAAAATTAAGATGACAATGGAACGGAAAATAACTTCATTAATCATGCACTTGTAGTTCATAACTTACAACATTAAATACATGCTTCAACAAATGTAATAGAAAGCTTAAAAGAGAGAGAGAGTGTGTGTGTGTGTGTGGAGAGCGACGAGGCAGCCACAGCGGTGGAGGAGGCTCTGTCGGCGGCTCGTCGTCTCTAGCGATTACAAGAGTGCCTAAAGCTAGCTAAGAGGGGTGGAGTAGTTGCAAGGGGGAGTGAATGCCTTGAATGGTGGTTGGAGGGGGTTTAAATAGAGTTAAGGGCTTCCTAAAAGAAGAAGGGGCTTTAGCGACATCCAGAGCGTCGCTAAAACCACTCCCAAAAATGTCGGTGAAGCCCTCCAACCGTCGGTCAGCCGCCCACCTCGTTTCTTCTCTTCGCGCGATCCGTGGCTGTTGAACGAGAGCCGTCCGATCATCCTCCTCGGCTGCGCTGGGATCGCGCCTCGGGCGCGCGTGTGCGCGCGCGCGTGGATGCTCGTGAGCTACGGTCGCGCCGCGTGGCAGGATCCCAGCCGCTCGCTGCTGATCAGGCGGCCCAATTTCTCCACGCCCGTCGCCCGTCTTCAATTCCCACTCCGCGTGGCTCAAACTCTCATCGCGTGGGTGCGGGCGTGCGCGCTAACCGTTGAGCCACACCCACGCTTTGTCGCGGCGACCGCGTGCGGGTGCGTGAGTCTCGGCCGTTCAATCGAAGATCGACGGCCGAGATTTGATCTCGGCTGGCTAAAGGCGCGGCGCGCGGTGGGGCGGGGCTGACGTGGCACAATCTGGGTCGTTGATCCGGTCAGAACTTCTTGGGCCCATTGTAGGAGCTTCGGATGTCGGATTTAGCCGATCTTGAGTCCGTTAGACTCCGTTCATCATTCTGAATCCATCCGTGCGGTCTGATTGCTCATCTGAGGCCTGCTTTGACAAATGCTTACACAAATGACCATTAATGCAGTTTATAAGCAATCTTGGTACATGATGCATGCAATGCTCCTATTCTACTTATGTTGTGCCTTTTATTCTAAAGATGGGACATATTCAACATAATTATCACCCCCTTGTGTAGTGTTATCAGATACCAAACCTCAAGAAATATTTTTATATGAATTTTAGGAGGTTTAGATGAATTTTATCCTGACTAAAACCTCAGTAATTCAAGCGAGTTTGAAATTAGGTTTTTGGGTGCTGAATCAGTTCTCGAAATACGTAAAACCCTGTTTCTGTTTGTGTAGACCCTACTATTAGACTTTAATGCTCATTAGTCCTTAGATTAACCCCTGGCAAATCCCATAGTTACTCTACATTCATGATATGCTGTTAAAACTGCAGAATTAACCTTGTTTTAGTGTTTTACTTTTAGAATGGATTTGAATGGAATTATGACTCATAGGGGACTATGTAGGAGCATTTGTCACTTGATTATGGATAATTAAAGCTAGTTATGTCTCATGATGATGCTATCATCATACCCCCATGCATAACTTTTGCTAGTCCCATAGCAAAAACTTATGGAAAGAATTAGATCTCTTAACCTCGCATTGAAGTTCAAATGCCTGATTTTGTGTTACTCTTTAGAAATTAGGTCAGAATGCCAACAATAGGCTTAGAGGTACTCAAGTATCAATCAAGATCCAGACCTGACCAGCCTCAGCCTGTGTCTGCAGCGAAGGTTTCTAAGGCCTGCAAAAACTACCTAGAGGTTTGTTGACCCTAGTGGTTAAAGCACCCGTGCTTAGAATGTAGCATGCCTAGGTTCAGTTTGCAAATGCATTTTTGTAAGATAGAGATAGAGAATGATTTTCAATTTGGAGAATTTTCTCTCTTTTCTTTTTATTTTTCCCTAAATGCAGCCTCGAATTGGCCTTAAACACAGTCTGTATTAAATTCCTTATCCCCACTATCAATCCTCGAAGGGTCCCTAACTTTCGATGCTTCAGGATAGCAATACCAATGTTAACCCCTAGAACCCTGGCTTTCGACATTTCAGGATAGTGCCGCCCATGGCATTCTGTAGCTAAATTCAGGCCCTGGCAATCAACATTTTGGGATAATCCCACCCATGGCACTTGAACCAGCACAAAGTGCTTACATGCCCCCGATAAGATATTTAGATATCCTAGGAGACAAGCACTGAGAAGACGATATGTTATTACTCATATTCAAGGGAAATTTCTCACTTATCCACGCAGGGAACTCATCCAATCAACTTGTGTTGTTAAGCCGCTCCTAAGCTAGATCTTTAAGGTGGCTTTTCAGAACAAAACACTTTTTGGCGTGATTTCTTTATTAAGCGCACTGAACCAGACTTAGTGTGTAATTTTTGGGTGCTTAGGTTACCAAGTCCCACAAACCAAAGGGTAGGCAATGGGACCAAATAAGTCCTAAGCCTTAGACCCAATACATCAGCCTCGCACTTTCCTCAACCTCTTTATGATTA
This sequence comes from Thalassia testudinum, assembly GCA_037157565.1. Classification (NCBI taxonomy): domain Eukaryota; kingdom Viridiplantae; phylum Streptophyta; class Magnoliopsida; order Alismatales; family Hydrocharitaceae; genus Thalassia; species Thalassia testudinum. Next base: position 123,020,735 of record JAZHRO010000036.1, on the reverse strand, counting down.
ATCCAGATCTTAACGAATATGTGAATGTTTAAGCCCTTAAAATAAGCCTAAGAGGCTTAAAGTTAGTACTCATACTAATCTCCTTGTCTCTTTCATTTCAAGAGTTATTTTTTCTTTTGAATAAGTCTAGAACTTAAGTAAATCCCATAATCAATTGTTAATGACTATCATTTTTTTTTATTTTGCTCCTTTTTAACATTTGAATCTCATTCTCTTTTCTTGAAGAAAGTTTTTCAATCACTTCTCAAAATTTCCTCCCCTCTCTTCTTTTTTTCTTTTACATTTTTTTATTTTTTAAAATCATTTTTAATATGTATTTCTTTTGTGAGAACCTCTCAGAGAATTAAATTTTCATATGTTTACACTTTAACACCCCTCATGTTTAAGTTTTGCAATGTCCTTATTGTAAGTCAGGAGGGTACAAATTCAGTTTGGTTCATGGTTTAGAACGGGAGTCGATTGTTCTAAAGTTGAACTCAATAGTGCAATAGGAGTGTAGCTCAAAAGGATGATCAGAAAGGTATTGGGTTTTTTTGAAATGACAGGTTACCTCTCGTTAAGTGCTAAATTCAATGCTTTCAGCTGAGCAGAAGGTGGTCAAGGAGAAGCAAGAGTAGGTGGAATAAGATGAAAATTGATTGAAGAGCGAGAGTAGGTAGAATTAGCTAATTCTCCTTGGCCTATTTGGTTGGCGGAATGGAGGAGGAATTAGGGGTGAATGTTGCGTTTGGCAACATTTATTCCGGCATCGGTGGATTCTAGAATTGAGGGGTGGATGTCGGAATAAACGAATTTCGTTGAAGAGGTGGAATTTGTTTATTCTACCTCTCTCATCTTCCTCTCTCAACCTTACCACACAAAATTCGTTTATTCCTCTTACCAAACACCTCAGGTAGAATAAATACTTCTAATTCTTTGATGCGACAGCAACCAAATACTTAGACAGAATAAAAACCTCTAATTCCTCATACTTTTTTACATTCCTTTTTTATCTCTTTTAACTATTCCTCCAACCAAATAATACCTTCATGCACCAGAGGTCCTCCATGAGGAAATATAAGAAAAATATCATTAATATACGGATATAATAGTAAGTTAAAAAATAATAAATGAATGGTGTAACATATAAAACGAGAGTAGTAATTTTAATTAGTGTATTTTAATTTTTCATCGGTAAAATTACTTTTCATATATTAAAGATTACTTTTTAATTAAAAAATTATATTTTACTGGTGAAAAATTATTTTTCAAGTAAAACTATTTACTATCATTTAAAGGTAAAATTTATTGATATATTTTTATTTTTAATCAATATATTTTAATTTTTAAGTGATGTAAAAATCATTTCTAATTGATATATTTTAATATACTTAATTTTTAATCGATATATTTTTATTTTTAATCGAATAATTTTGATGATAGATTCTAAAATATATTACAACTTACATTTGAGCACTCGCATCCTAACAATAAATCCATCAATTGAGAGGAGGGAAGAGAAGACTTTCGGCATAAGCAAAAGCTTTATTTGGATAACGGTTAGTGCTTATCCGTCAACGAAAGTTAAAAACGGATAAGTTGTACAAGTGGGAATATAAGTGATTGATGTATGGTAAAATTGTACGTTGATATAATTGAAATATAAAAAAAAATTATAATTTAAGTATTTTATATTTAATATTACATTAATTATTATTATTATTATTTTATTTAAAAAATCAAATAATTAGATGTTGCAGATGAATAATATGTTATATAAAAAACATTAAGCTAACCTCTAAACCAAAACAAGCCAGAAGGACCTTCCCATAATGCCACCCCTTTAAAATACTTAAAGCACAACAAACTACATGCCAAAAACAGGCCCACGTCGGGGACGCGCTCACGCAAATTAGAAATTACAAATTGCCTTTTATTGCAAAAAAATATGTTTATTTCCGAAGGGTCTGAACTGAATGCCAGACAATCTTCCACTTGCTAGTGAACAAAAACATCACCGACAGTCTTTTTTTAATTTTTCAGTAATTTTAAAACACCAAATAATACATTAAGAAAGAGACAGAGAAAAGAAGGACACAACCCACCAAAGATGCACGTCTGAGAAACCACGCCCAGGGAAGAATAGAACCTGCACTTTTTATTTATAATATTAAGCTAAAAACATCATTGGCCACATTTCACCAACTCGTAAATCATATATCTTTTAAATCCCTTATTTACGGAACATAGAAATTTCCCTAAACAAAAAAATAAAATAAATGAAAGGCTCAAGTAAGCAGCATTATTTTCTTACATCTCCAGACAAAAATAAAATGCCTAACAACACGTCCCAAAGAATAACCCTTCTTTATAATTAACAAGAACACGAAATTGTTTTTGACAATAATTATTACACAAAAGTATACATGAAATCCCAAGGATCCAGTAATGAACATATCTTTCATAATTACACTTGCTGATCATTAATCTCGACACCGCCGGCAATTTACCATAAGAAGAAGAAGAAGAACAGGGGAGCAAAGCAGAGAAAAATCCTCTACGAACGACCCACCAAAAACAACACGCAGAAGAAAGGTAGAGAGAGCGAGCTGCGTTGTTAGCTTACCCACAGCTCCTCGCCACCCTCCACCCCCCACCTCTCTCTATAGATATAATAGATATGGATTATCTAATAATATCGTATCCCCTCCCACCATTAGAGTCAAACACCCATCACCTTATTAACGATGGATGGACGCACTATCGAGGTGAGCTCACTCGGAGTCCAACACGTCCTTGAGCTGGTGGTGGTCGGAGCCCTTGATATTGATCTGCACGCCGTAGTAGTCGACGTACCACTTGACGAACTTCCTAAGCCCCGAGGCGAGGTCGGTAGTCGGGCGGTAGCCGAAGTCGCGGTAGGCGAGGCTGACGTTGGCGTGGGTGAAGGGCACGTCGCCGTTGCCGGGCATCCTCACGATCTTCTTCTTCGCCTTCGCCCCGAGGAGGTCCTCGAGAATGGAGACGAGGCGGGAGACCGGCACCGGCGACGTGTTCCCGAGGTTGTACACCCTGAGCTGCGCGGGCCTGTTCTTCTTACCACCGCCAGGGGTCCCCGTGCTCCTGTCGGCTGTGTCGAGGGAGCCGAGGCAACCCTTCACGACGTCGTCGATGTAGGTGAAGTCCCTGGCGATCTCCCGCTCGCCTTCGGCGGCCTGGAACACCGTGATGGGCTTGTTGCTGAGGATGTCGTGGGTGAAGGAGAAGTAGGCCATGTCGGGTCGGCCGAACGGCCCGTACACGGTGAAGAAGCGGAGGGCGGTGAGGGAGAGTCCGTAGATGTGGTTGTAGGTGTGGGCGATCTCCTCGCCGGCCTTCTTGGTGGCGGCGTAGAGGCTGGCGGGGCGGTCGGTGCGGTGGTGCTCGGAGAAGGGGTTGGCGGTGTTGAGGCCATAGACGGAGGAGGAGGAGGCCCAGACGATGGCGGGCTGTGGGTCGGCCTTTTTGGCGGCGACCTCGAGGAGGCTGACGAAACCGGCGATGTTGGAGTGGACGTAGGACTGGGGGTTCTTCATGGCGTAGCGGACGCCCGCCTGGGCGGCGAGGTGGAGGACGTGGCTGAACGGGACGAGCTCGAAGAGCCTGGCGAGGAGGTCGGAGTCGTTGATGTCGCCGTCTACGACGAAGACGGAGTGCTTGGCGAGGAGGGACTGGCGGGCGCGCTTCAGCGACGGGTCGTAGTAGGAGTTGAAGTTGTCGAGGCCGACGACGCCGTCGCCGCGCTTGCGGAGGGCGAGTGAGCAGTGGGACCCCACGAAACCCGCGGCGCCCGTGACGAGGACAGAGATGCCCTCGGGGCGCCGCGGGTTGGCCGACTGCCGGACGTGGTCGTTCCACTCGTCGCCGCCTTCGCGGAAGGAGGAGAGGAGGCTGCGCGGGTGGGCGTGCTGGGACGACGTGGCGGAGAGCGGCGGGTAGTTGAGGGTGAAGAGGAGTATGATCACCACCGCCGCGAGAAGAGTCGCGCGGAAGAGGAGCTTCGAGGTGGAGGCCACGAGCTTCGTGCTGTTGACCCTCCGGAGGTAGCTGTTGTACCTCTCCATCTTCGTCGTCTTGCTCATGTCCAGCGGTGATCCCATCGCCTCACAATGTCGGTGTGAGATCTGAGGAGTGAGGGGTAGAGTAGGAGGAGGAGGAGGTGGTGGTGGTGGTGGTGTTATTAATATTATTATTATTATTCTAACTTCTAAGCCTTCCTTCCGGGGTGGGGTGGGAGAGGAGGCTGAGATGGGGAGGGACGAGGGGTGGGAGATATAAAGGAGCAAGGGAGGCGAGCCGAGGCAAGGGGGTGGGGTCATCGATGGGCTTGCTGTTGGTTGGATGGCACTTTCCTTGCCTTCTTTAATCTCTCTCTCTCGGATCCCCACCACGCTCCTCTCATCAATGTGCGTGTGTGCGTTTGTTAGAAAGAGGATGACATCTAACCGTGTCTCCCGATGATTTCAACCCGAATGGGCCTCCCTTGCCGTGAAAGCAGCGTATCTACGTGCAACTCACCACACCCCCCGCCCCCTATTGCCCTATATCTATCGATGCAATCTTTGCAGTTAACCGCATTTGGTCATGGTCAGGGGAAAGAGAGAGATGGGAGTGAGGTGAGGTGGGTGGCGTGTCTATCGTGTTTAGGGGCTTTGACGGTGGGCTAAAGATAGACAGGCGAAGTGCGAAGTTTCACATGCATGCTGTGACCGCAAGCGGGAAGGGCGAGAGGAGGGAGGAGAGGTGTCTCGCACGTTCGAACGCGTGATTGGACTGCGTCGTTTTGTCCCGTTGTCGTGAATCACGCGGGGGTACCGTCGCGGGAGGTGGGAACAGGGAAGTGGCAAACTTCGTCGGCGGCGGTGGTAATAAATAATAAAACAATAATGTTTATTATCTTTCCTTTTTCGTGAAAAATAAAAACAAACATTTTTTTAGGCACTGTAAAACAGTTTGATTTCCCTGCCGTGTGCTTCCCCGTTGTATTCTTCACGAGATATTCGGATCCTGGGGTTGAAAAAAACATTTATCTATATGTAACCTTTCGTTATTCTCTAACGAAGAAAATCTGGCGGCCAAGGAGAGCAAAGTTAGCTGCTCTCCCGTGATCTTTTTTTTTTTTTTTCTTTGAGATTTTTCACGTAAATCAATACATCCTTTCTTCTCACTTGTTTCTAGATGTCATTCAAGATGATATCACAGTAGATTTTGGTCTAGCAATTAGTTCGCATTGTGTTGGTTGCGAGTTTAGCGCTTCTACCTACGTGTGGAGGTTCTCCATGCATATGCCGATTTCGATCATCCCATGCATCATCAAGCATGCACCTGGGCTTAAATTTTTGTTAAGCCTGGTCAAGTCAAATAAATCTTGGTTACATCGTTGACAAATGGATTAAAGGGCATTTAGAATCCAACTTATTTAATTGTGATTTATTTGGTTGAGTTCTTTATTTGTAGAGCACTTGAATTGGTAACCCATCTTCTAACCCCACTTATCAGGTGAGAGTGTTAAAGTGCAAAAAGATCAAATGATACGTAAGCCATAACAATAGCCTTGGGAGGCCATATGTGTTGGATCCAACGTAAACCTTCCCCTACTCATCTTTCTCTAACAACACCATCCTTTCCTTCTTATTTCTCATCCTCCGCCAAGGAAGCATTTAGGGCTCTATTGAGGTTTGATCTCAAGGTAAGCTCCATCTTCACCTTCTCTTAGCACCTTTTGCTTTAAATCCTCTTGTTTGTGTTTGGAAAGAAAAATTAAGGAGGATGAAAGGGAAAAGTGGTTGCTACAGTTGTTGTGGCATTTCTTCTTGAAGAATCATGGCCTTAGAAACTTGGAAGAAGCAAGTTGAAGCTTTAGGATAGGAAGAGGTGTGGCTACTGCTCTCAAGAACCACAACAAAAAGATGAGAGCTTGACCTCAATTCAAGGTAGGGACCTAAATGTTAGAGTTATGTGTTATGAGAGAGCCAACTTGAGTCAAATTAATCAATCAATGATTCGGATTTGAATGTCATATCATGTGGACACATTAATATAGTTAAATGGATCCCTCAGTACAATTGAGATAATTTACTATAGCCATGTTGGATATACTAATGATAGGTATCGAAAATTCCAAATGATTTGGATTGAGGTTTTCGATAAGTCAATAATAATCTTCATGATATTCAACTGTTGTCTCTAGCTTGTGAAGGGATGGCAGTTTTCTTAGGAGATTATTGCCTAATTGATGCCCTTGATGTATATCCTCTGCATAGGAATGAAGATTCGGGGTTGTCACATAGGTTATGTCAAGGAGTTAACTAGACGAGATGGAAATGTGAAAGTCCTAATTATCACTGTCATGGAGAAGGCGTATCCTTTAACCTAAGATATATGTGTGTCTTTGTATTTGAATATATAATATTGGTGAATCGATAGTTGATGCACCCACTTTGGTGTTGGGACTAAAAAACTGGTGTGCATATGAGAACATAGAAGACACATGATCTCTCAAAGGGATCACACAGATCTGTTGTTGTAAGTGTACACAACAAATCAGGAGTCTCGAGCTTGCTTCGCATATATTAGGAAGTATGAAATTCCATGCAAGGTCATATGGGTCCTGATCAAACCTATACATGAAAGAAAAGAAGATGGTCCTTTGGGAAAGAAACTAGTCTTCATTCTCATCCAAATGATACAAGGAGAACATAAAAGTATGCGGTCTATAATGAGATGGATAGTGAACCAGGGATCTAATCTAAGAGGTTACATATGTCTTCTAGTGTGAAAGATTTACAGGTATTTGGAATACCTGAGAGAGTCATAGTGCCAAAATATCATGAATCCTAATCTCTTAATTATTGATGTGATGAAACCAATAAATGATTTTGATGGATTCTTACTTCTAGGATAAATCAAATGATATTTATGACGTTAAATTGCATTTGATTTAATAATTAATTACACCTAATTTAATTAGGTTAAAATCCAAGGGTTAGACTACAACTAATTAATGATAGGATACTAAATCCTAACATCGCATAAGTTGTTATGGGTTTATCTTATAAAATTTAAGTAGGATTAGGTCCTAAGCCTTGGATGGAGATCTAAGGGTCCTCATCATATTAGGATTAGGTTTTGGAATCCCTATGAATATCTCCCAAAGCCAATTTGGAAACCCTATCAATCTGTTAATTAATGTGGAAACCCTCCATCGAGACTTGAAAGAGTAGAGAAAGAGAAAAAATGACATTGCTCCTCTCCCTCTCATTAATTGAGACGTCTAGAGCTGCCAAGAGAAGTCCTGGAGCAAGTTTGGGCATTCATGAAGCAGTCAGGACATCCAAACACCTTGACAAAGGACTTGTGGGTCTTTTGGATGTTCAGCCATCGTGTTAAGCATTTGATACTATTAGCCACAAGTTCTGAACTTATGGTGGTCGAGTCATTAGAGGAATCACGGGGCGTTGGATGCCTTTGGAATCGCAAAGGGTTCATGAAGCGTGAAAGGTTTGCGTTTCACATGATGGGATTGAGTGTTCTCGACGTGAAGGATCTCGTCTACTTATTGAGAAAAAGGGAGTCCTATGAGGTCGAGACTTATTTGAGGAGGCACAACACTTAGGGTGATGTGTTGTGCCTCCTTGTAGGTATAACTCTATACTTGTGGGGAATTTAGAATGGAGAGATGTTACATCTTCCCATGTGGTTCTGATTATCTAAGTCATTTTTGTTTCTTCATTTCTGTAATCGATTTTCCAGGCATCAATCTGATCATTGACTCGATGAAAAGTTTTAAACGACCGATTTTTCACACTTCTGCGATACCACCGAGATTCGGGGATTGGATCGAACTGTTTGACCCTTGATCAAGTCATAATTTTATATAAATTATGTGCCTACTTATTGGTATTTTTTGGGTATTTATTTTGTAAATTTAATAATTTTAGCAATTTCTTTATATTTTTTGAAAAATGATATTTTCTTAATTTTTATATCATAGGTGAGGCAGCTAAAGACCTACAAGATGACCCAAGATTAAAGAGAATATTTTTTATGGGCCAATTTGGGCAAATGGATTAAGAAAAATCAAGAAATAGGTTCATTTAGGCTAAGTAGTGGCATATATATGAGATAAAAGGTCAAAAATTAAACTTTTATTACTGTTAGGAGTTGTTTTGACCTCAAAACAACCTCCTTATCCCTTGGTTACAAATTTAAAAGATTTTCAGAAGTTTCTATAGCATCTCATGTCTATAAATAGACCTCACGAGCCTCAGGGAAGAAGATTCTTCCTTCTACTTCGAGTTCACCTTTTGGACTTCCTCTGGGCGGGCAACCTCAGGCGACCGCCGATCCTCCTCTCCACCTTCATCCTTCGTCTACGATCTCTCCCATCCCCTCCATGACGGCAACACAACCTCCAATTTTGTTGTAGTTTCTTGTTTCTCTTTTCTTATTTGTTCTAGTTAGTAGTTTAAATGGTTTACTGAAATTTTATCACTTCTTCTTGGCATAATAAAACAACCTCCAATTTTGTTGTAGTTTCTTGTTTCTATTTTCTTATTTGTTGCAGTCGGTAATTTAAATGGTTTACTTACTTGTTCTTGACATAATAAAAGTTGTTCTCACTATTTGGTTCTTAGTTACTACTTCCTTGCATGTATTCATTTGTTAGTATTCATTAGCTTGCTTTAATTACATTTATATTTGAGTTTAATTATGTAGATTACTTTCCTAAATTTATTCGTTAATTTATGTGCTTCTTAAAATGTCCTTGTGAATTTGTTTTGTGCCATCTATAACTCATTTTGTATGAAAATTAATAGGAGCTTATTTAGATAGTATGGTGTCTTTAGCAATTTTCTTAAAATTTTTATGTTCTCAAAAAATAATTTCCATGCATTTTACATTTATGTCCCTTTATTGTGATTTAGTCTCTATTTTTAAGTTCCATTGTATGTCTTATCACTATCTAAAATCTAAAAAAAAAATGAATATTAAAAAAAAGAAATAGTTTAGGTTAGTAGGAAGCAACTTAAACAACTTGTGTCCTGTGAGACGACTCGACTCCGATTTTACACGATTTTATTCCTTTAAGAGTTTGAAAATTAATTAAATGGTCATGATTTCGTGCTACAATGATGCAATTATTTTCTTGTGAATTTCACGATTAGTTTTAGCACCGTTGTCGAGGAGCCAACAGATTCAAGTTACTTTTTATTTCATTTTATGCTTTTAGTTAATTCATATTTAGTTAGATTTATCTTTATTTAAGGTTACTAATTCATTTGCATTGATTTGTTTGTACATTTTTTTTCAAGAGAAGACTTTAGCCCAATAGATAAGTCGGCTCCTGTTATCTTTTACTTGGATTTGGATATTTGAATTTCCATAATTATCTTAAAAAAAAAAGAATTTGCTTGGTTAGTTTATATCTCTTATCTCTAAATAAAAACCTTAGTTATCACACTTGAAATTATTTAGTGAATATCTGCATCATTATCTTTCAAAAAAAAAGTCTTGGTTAGTAGTTAATTAGTTTTCATGTATTCTCTCCTAAAAAAAGTAATTTAAAAATTCTTACTTAGTTGATTATTTAGTTAACTTGTTCTAGTATCTTCTCGAAAGAAGAGATTAATTTTATATAATTAGCTAAGTTCTTATCCACTTGTATTTCAAAAAAAATCAAAATTAAAAATAAAAATAAAAGTATCTCGCCCTAAAATGTGCACTACATTAGAAGATATTTTGGTATTAAGGCATTCATTGTAGGGTTTATTTGCCTTTGGAGGATTCAAATCATATGTCTTTTGATTAATCTTCTTGAAATTTGTCATGTAATCTTTTGCATTGGACTCTAATTACTTAAAGGATATCACTCATAACAACTTTTGTTTGAAACCCTAAAAGTGGTAAGAGAAATCCTAAAACATAGTTAACTAAGGCGGTAAGAGAAATCCTAAAACATAGTTAACTAAGGCGAAACATTAAAAATTTCAAAATTTTCAAAATTAAAGGCCTTATATTTGCTATGTTATTGTACCATACTTCACAGTTAATTGATCTTTAATGGCAACCATTGCCCCAATGCCTATCATATCCCGAGCAAGAAAATCCTAAGCCTAAAATTGAGTAGACGTACTCTCAGGATGGGTTAATTTTCTTAGCACTTTGGGATGTGAGTTGAACTAACTTGAAGCTTTATCTACTTGGAACCACCGATGATAAGGTAGGACAGTATGGTAATTGTGTTATCCTCTTGGGAGAACCATTGTGTGGATTGCTAATCAACTTTCTACAACATTTATCAAATAATCACAATAAAGTGTTGCTGTCGGGTTTTTGTCCCCAGCAACGGTGCCAAAAAATATGATCGTAAATGATCGATTTGCACTAAAAAGGGATTTTAAATGTTGTTGTTGTAGTATATGTCACAAATACAAACCGAAGTCGTATCAATTTTATTTATTTACTTAATTTTTACTATTTTATTTCAGGTCGTTCACTAGGAGGCAGTTATTGATATACATCACTCTTTAAGTGCAAAAACATTCTTTAATTCCAAAAATGTTGATTTTATATACAAGAATGAATGAATAAATCAATGAATGAAAGAATTTGGTTAGTTATGTACGAAGGAATTAATTAAAACACATTACAATACTTGAAAACAAATATATACAAACAAGTATCAAAAATTATGTATAACTTCTTTATGTTAATTATTTATAGCTAATATAGATAATACCTAAGTATAGGTACAAAAATAGTTAATAATACTTACTATACTAAATCATTGTAACATACGAATACCTATAGGAACATATATTATATATATGGTAACATATATAAGTATCGCTAAAAACTTAGTAAAATATTTACACAACATAAGGCAAAATAATTATCTTTACCAACATATACAGGTATGTACAGTGATGGATGAATCTGTCACTAAAGCTCTAGTATTATATATATACATATAAGAGCTCAAACAATACTACTACCTATACTACATACACACATATATATATTACAATATATGTAATTTATTGATGTAAACACATTTACACTACTTAAAATGTCTATTTATGCATGTTCTTAAGCATAGGATTGCATTTCATGATATAAATATTGCATTACATGCATCATCTTGCATTTAGAGTAGTTTGAATAAAATGGAGGTTAATTGTCTCCTTTTATGTGCTTGGACAGGGCAAATATTTTATCGGAGCCTCGGATCAAAGATCCAACCGTATGGATATGATCAGGGCGACGATTGGAGTTCAACGACTCCAAGATCGTCCTAATCAGGCATCCGTAGCATCAGATAGAGATCGGGGAATCCTAGAAGATCAAGGGCCAGGATGGTGTAAATCCGCACTTCAGATGACAAATCCGACCACACAGATGAATTCAGATCGACGATCGCAGCCAAACGACACAAAAATCGAGTCAATCCGACATCCGTGGCACCATCTACAACTTCCAGAAGATGGACGGCCAAGATGGCGCCACGTGGCGCCATCTCAGCCGCCCAAACGGCCGCTGGCATTTTGTGAAGGCCCCCGCCCGATCGCTCTCCACCGTCAGATGGAGATCCAACGGCTGTGGCCGCCCAGCGCTTAAAACGTGCGCTCGACCATCCGCGCCCCGCAGCGCAGCGGTCGAGCGCGCTTACGCGAGCGTGGGGCGCGGGTTCGAGCCGCGGCGAGTGGATTGGAGACGCGGGTTATTGAGGCGCGTGGAGCGTCGGATGGAGATCGTGCGGTCGCGGGCGCCCGATAGCGCCGACGCGCGATTGGACTCCCCGCGTAACGCGCGATCGCACGCGCAGGCGGGCGGGTTGCAGCGGGAGCGAACTCGATTTAAGCCGTCCGATCTCGCGATCGGACGGCTGAGACTTCGCGGACGTGCGTAGGCGTTACGCACGCGGGTAGCCGAGCGGGCGCGCGTGGGCGCGGCGGCGACAGCCACGTTGGGGCTTTAGTGATGGATTTATCCGTCACTAAAGACCCCTTATTTATTATTTTGAAGATGTAATGTCCATTTTGCCCCCACTCCTTGCAACTATAAAAGGAGACCGCCTCCATACGAAATTTTCATCCCTTCTTTCTCCTCTCTACCCCTCCAAAGCTCAAGAGAAGCTTGTCCCACACCCGGGATGCTTCTCGCGAGATAAAGTCCAATTTTCGTTCCCCTTCGGAAGTGGATCCCACGACGACGACGGCGTGCTGCTTCGTTCCCGTTCTTTTGCTTCGTCCCGTCCGGCTCGTCCTCCAAGCAACCGTCGAGGAGGATTTCTCTCTCCCTATTCTTTTTACCGCTTTCTAGTATAGATTTACTGCTTTCTAGATTAATCTACTCGTCCTCCAAGCAATCGTCGAGGAGGACATTTCTCTCTCCATTCTTTTAATGCTTTCTAGAGTAAATTTATAGCTTTCTAGAGTAATTATTTTATGCTTTCTAGTTGTAATGAACAATCTCTTCAATACAAAAATACCTTGTTTATTCTACATCTCATTTTGATTTCTCTGTGTAATATTCTCTTTCTCTCTTACTCTTTCTCTCTCTTCTATTTTTTGTAAATAATTAGATGGTTCTAAATTGAATTATTCTGTAACAAATAAAAAGAAACGCGTAGTTTTTAAATCAAACGTCTGCCTCCCTGTGTTCGACCCGGAATTTTAATTTCGGTATAAATTTTATTTGTTGAACATGAATTCTTCGCTTTCGAACTACAACGACAGGTTTTCCAAAATCGAACACGTTAGCGTAGGTTCGTAATCGTTCAACATTTTGGCGTCGTTGCCGGGGAGGCAACGCTCTTTGATTTCTCTTCGCGTTTTGTAACTTATAAATCATTTACCTCACTTTTCTCCTTTCTTATTGTAATTGCAGGTACTCTTTCGAGACAGGCAAAAGCGGTAGATCGGAGTAAAGTGCTGTGGAAGATTTTGTAAGTTATCCCCCACCTCCCACCCATTAGATTTCATTTCATCACATAATAACTCAAACATCAATCAACCTAAGTGTTTTTATAAACTCTAAGGTTAGATTGTTTGTTGTTTGACACCCATACTCACCCCAACCCCCACATTAAAAAGAAAAAAAAAATCTCACAGAGGTACACAACCTCATCTGATTTTCAAACTCAACCGGTAATCCAATCTTAGGAGCCGGTACACACATCCAAACACATAATTGAGTAGAAATCAGATTAGGTAATCATTTGTGTGCCTAATTAAGTGGTGCAACAGGCCAATTGTTTGAGTTGATTGGGCCGCACCACTTCAAATAAAATCAACTCATCAAGTAGCTGCCAATTAGGTTCAACTCTTAGGGATTTACCAGGCACTCCACATTCTTTTTAAACTTTAAAGGAAAACATCTTCACCTGTGCTTGTAAAACTTGGTGTGCCAACGAAACTTGATTGAAAACACCTAAAGTTGAATCCTAAAAGCTACTAAGCAAGATTTGAATCTTAAAATTCACCACATCAAAAATAATCTTGCTTGAAACCCACTGGTTGTGCACTCACATACAAATCAATCAATCATTAAGGGCACAACCTATTTAAAGGGCCCATCACATTCCAAAGCACATTCAAACCTAGCCCTAAATAAAATAGAGTAGACGTTGGCTTTAAGGATTGGACTCGCTCTTCAGAACCCAGAACAAGATTATTTTCGATTAGTCTGCTTCTACTGTTCAATCTGATGTCTAGCTAGGGGAGCAGAGTCAAACGATCGCGGCTGGGGGGTACACTAGGAACCGGAGGCGCAAGTCGAAGGAAGAACCTTCTCCCCAGTCCCTCCTTCTAACTGGTTGGATTGAACAGACGGAAGTAGATCAAATCGTTCCTTTATCTCAAGACGGGTTTTGGGAGTCTGTAGGTCTTTAGGCTAACCTATTTAAGGACAGGTTTGATTGTTTGTATTGCAGGGCACCTTTCTTCCTCCCGTGTATCATGAATCCTTCCACATATTTCACGCATTCCCGCTCTTTCCCTCCTGTTGTAAATTATCCTCAACATAACGATTATCCCAACTCGTATTGTAATCAACCATCAGTTAGTTGGGATAATTCGGATTGGGGATACAATTCTGGACCCCCGTGTTTAGGGTCTAACCCTGAACACTTTGATTTTGATTTTTATCCTTCTCAGAGCTACATCGATTATAGATTGTCTTCCTTTCATGAACAGCATAATACAATCTACAATCAAGAAGGATACACCGATCCTTACCCATCCTCTGATTTCACTACCTTTAGGTCATCACCATCTTTTCAACAATCTAAAATGACCTATTATCAGGAAGGGTATAACGAATCTCAATTCGTTAATTCCTCTACATTGATGTCAAACCCGCCCAACCCTGAACCAACTCATTTGGTTCAGGTTAATCAGGTTCAAGATAAGGTTCTGGCTAACTTGAGGAATATCATTCAATCTTTAGAAGTTCAGCCAATACCTTGCATTGAGAGATTGGAGCCCCTGATTGAAATGATTGATGATTTAAATAAGTCTTTGTTGGATTGACTCCAGGATGTTAAGGATAAGAACCCGGGTGAGTTTCTACTTGGGAAATTAGCAAAATTGAGGATGAGATTCGTGGTTGCTTTGATTCAATCTTGGAATAATTCCCAGGATGAACCCTCTTCAGGAAAGCTAATGATAGAACCCGCTCAGGCACCTGTTGGTGGGGACACGTGTTACGAGGCTGACCAGATTGAATTAAAGCAACCAATTAAAGATGATCTGATTTCTTCACCTGAGATCCCTGAGCCGAGTTACAAGGAAACGTGTGTCTCCTTGGAACACAAAGTGACAAATGATTTTGGGACATACATTGATACGGATCCTGATGGTGAAGATTCAAGTTGCGAAGTCTCACGCGAGTTTTTTGAACCCGATTTCTGTGAGATAATTGGGCCTGAGGAATCTGATAGATCATTTAATAGCCCAATAACTGAGGAAACTGATCTTATTAGGGCACACATTATGGATCCAGAATTGCATTTTCTGGAAGAATCAATTCAATGCCCTGATTATCAGTTACACCCTGTTGAGCTTATTGATGATTCTAATTCTGAGATAATTAGACCCAAGTCAATTTTGATTCTGCCACATCATTTAGACTTGGAGATTTCAGACGGGGTGATAAATGTACAAGAGGTCCTGGAATTTGATATGCTGAATGAGGAGGATAGGAGCGGGGAAGTTCTGATTTGGGAAGTTAATTTTGGAGGAAATGGAAGATTGAGTCGAAGGGTTCCTTTTAATCTGAAACCATCAAATCAGAACCCTTACGACATTTGTTTCGAGGATGTTCAACTCAAGGACACATTCAACGATTATCCTTTTGAGCTTCAATTCTCTGTAACCCGACATTTTGGCCTTGGGTTGCATCCTCATAAATCGCAGGCCCGACCCCGCTTGCATTCTGATTTTAGGTTTTGGGTAATTTTTATCCAGAACCTAAGATATTCTCGATTATGGGGGATGGGTCTGCACCACAATCTGGTCCACATCTGTGGACCGCTGTTGATAGGTCAGAGGATTCTTCTGTTTATATTAATTTTGACCTGCACTTGTGAATTCTTCATTTCTTTTCTTTGTATAGTGCGCCTAGCTGAAGGCACTAAACTCAGCACTTATATAGTTCTTTTTTCGATTTCATCTCGGAGCGGACATGACATTCAGGCAATTCAGGTGCTTTCTACGCTTTTCCACTCTGTTTTATGTCTATTTAATATAATGAGGACATTGCATTAGATAGGCATGGGGGGGTGGACATTTATCTCTGAATTCATTCGTCAGCTCCGTAGATTTGTTTATTTTCTTTTATAAAAAAAAATCGAAATTAGGAAAGAGAATTTGGGTTTAAGAAAATTTGCAATCTTAGGAAATACTACATTAGGATCTGAACACAAAGACCCGTCAGGTCTTTGGACTTAATTAGCCTGTGTATCCACTAAAATGTGGATTTGTCTTTGAGTCCTCGCCATCTTAATTCTATTATAATTGGAATAAATAAGTTTGGGTAATAAGTACACAACTTATTAACCCGCCCTCTGATTTGAGGGAATTTTGAGTTTTAAGCATCTACACACTTTCTTTGCACTGACTCGTTATTCGACGATTCTAACGGAAATTGGGTAGCTAATGAACCTTCTAGGGTGATATGGCTGGCAAGTTATCGTGGGTAACAGCCCATAGGTAGGTTGTCCAGAGCCCAGTCACTGGACCTTTCTCTTTTTGCTGCCTTTAGGTAAATCTTAGATCAGGGAAGCCTCCTACTTAAAAAAAAAAAAAAATCAAAAAGGAGAAAAGAACAAAAAGAAATAAGCCACACTTCGCCGCACGAGTATGGCTGGCAAGTTGTCGGTGGTAACAGCTCATCGACCGGTTGTCCGGAACCCAGCTCAGAAAATGCACTAAAAATTCCCAAAACCCTTAGGAAGAAGCGGAGAAGTAGAATAAACCGGGGAGATATACACTAGATTCACCCTTGTGTTGACCCCGTTAAAAAATAAAAGTAGGGAGAAAGCTACCGGTTGTAAAGATACACCTTTAGGCAGAATTCTTTTTGAGGTCACCTAGAGGCGTAGAAATCCGAAGTCCGTTCTAATTGTCGGTCAACGAGTCTATCACAATCACAATAAGATGCTTAAAACTTAGGGTTCTCATCAAATCTTGGGTGAGTTGAATGGTCGTAGAAAGCCACTCTTGAACCCTAAAATTTGAAAATAAAAAAAAATTAGAAAAGAGTAAAAAGAGAAAAAGAAATTTTTCTTTGAATAAGGCGAGGGCTTGAGGCGGTCTACATTTTGGCTGATACCCGGGCACTGTTGTGTCTTTGAAAGTTCAGTTCCTAAGTAGACAATTTCTTAATGATTGAAAATAACTCAGGTCCAAATAATCTAACCTAATTCTTTTATAAATAGCATATAGTTTTTGCTAGGGACTAGCAAAAGATAGGCATGGGGGTATGATGTAAACACATTTACACTACTTAAAATGTCTATTTATGCATGTTCTTAAGCATAGGATTGCATTTCATGATATAAATATTGCATTACATGCATCATCTTGCATTTAGAGTAGTTTGAATAAAATGGAGGTTAATTGTCTCCTTTTATGTGCTTGGACAGGGCAAATATTTTATCGGGGCCTCGGATCAAAGATCCAACCGTATGGATATGATCAGGGCGACGATTGGAGTTCAATGACTCCAAGATCGCCATAATCAGACATCTGTAGCATCAGATAGAGACCGGGAACCCTAGAAGATCAAGGGCCAGGATGGTGTAAATCCGCACTTCAGATGACAAATCCGACCACACGGATGAATTCAAATCGACGATCGCAGCCAAACGACACAAAAATCGAGTCAATCCGACATCCGTGGCACCATCTACAACTTCCAGAAGATGGACGGCCAAGATGGCGCCACGTGGCGCCATCTCAGCCGCCCAAACGGCAGCTGGCATTTTGTGAAGGCCCCCGCCCGATCGCTCTCCACCGTCAGATGGAGATCCAACGGCTGTGGCCGCCCAGCGCTTAAAACGTGCGCTCGACCATCCGCGCCCCGCAGCGCAGCGGTCGAGCGCGCTTACGCGAGCGCGGGGCGCGGGTTCGAGCCGCGGCGAGTGGATTGGAGATGCGGGTTATTGAGGCGCGTGGAGCGTCGGATGGAGATCGTGCGGTCGCGGGCGCCCGATAGCGCCGACGCGCGATTGGACTCCCCGCGTAACGCGCGATCGCACGCGCAGGCGGGCGGGTTGCAGCGGGAGCGGACTCGATTTAAGCCGTCCGATCTCGCGATCGGACGGCTGAGACTTCGCGGATGTGCGTAGGCGTTACACACGCAGGCAGCCGAGCGGGCACGCGTGGGCGCGGCGGCGACGGCCACGTCGGGGCTTTGGTGACGTATTTATCCGTCACTAAAGACCCCTTATTTATTATTTTGAAGATGTAATGTCCATTTTGCCCCCACTCCTTGCAACTATAAAAGAAGACCCCCTCCATACGAAATTTTCATCCCTTCTTTCTCCTCTCTACCCCTCCAAAGCTCAAGAGAAGCTTGTCCCACACCCGGGATGCTTCTCGCGAGATAAAGTCCAATTTTCGTTCCCCTTCGGAAGTGGATCCCGCGACGACGACGGCATGCTGCTTCGTTCCCGTTCTTCTGCTTCGTCCTCCTTCGTCCAGCTTCGTTCTCCTTCGTCCAGGCGTCGTCCCGTCTGACTCGTCCTCCAAGCAACCGTCGAGGAGGATTTCTCTCTCCCTATTCTTTTTACCGCTTTCTAGTATAGATTTACTGCTTTCTAGATTAATCTACTCGTCCTCCAAGCAATCGTCGAGGAGGACATTTCTCTCTCCATTCTTTTAATGCTTTCTAGAGTAAATTTATAGCTTTCTAGAGTAATTGTTTTATGCTTTCTAGTTGTAATGAACAATCTCTTCAATACAAAAATACCTTGTTTATTCTACATCTCATTTTGATTTCTCTGTGTAATATTCTCTTTCTCTCTTACTCTTTCTCTCTCTTCTATTTATTGTAAATAATTATATGGTTCTAAATTGATTTATTCTGTAATAAATAAAAAGAAACGCATAGTTTTTAAATCAAACGTCTGCCTCCCTGTGTTTGACCCGGAATTTTAATTTCGGTATAAATTTTATTTGTTGAACGCGAATTCTTCGCTTTCGAACTACAACGACAGGTTTTCCAAAACCAATCTCGTTAGCGTAGGTTCGTAATCGTTCAACATTTATTTATTTGCATATTTTATTTAATTACATAATATGTATTTACACTATACATATATTATACACACACATATATACACACACAGACATACATACACATATGCACACAACACACACATATGTACAAGCATACAACACACGCTCACTAAGGCACAAGGGGGTTTCACACTTAGCCGTAGGAGCGGTTCATTCTCCTCTCTTCTTCAGTTTCACACTTAGTGACTCAGACCGATTTGGCTCAACTTCAAAAATTGGTTTAATGTGGGCAGGCGGCCTTTTTGAGGGATACACAACACCCATTTCTGGGTGGGATCAGTCCTCTACTAGATCCACCCTAGTTCTTACGTAGGTGTATTTCAATCTAGTTCAATGCTCGTTAATGGACCCAATCAGGGCCACACACAATGCATGACCCCCGGCCCATGCACCGCACACATATATGCCATATGCCATATTCAAATCAGATCGAGAGAGGAGAATGTGTATGAGAGGGCGCTTGGTGCCATGACAACTGAAGGGGGAGAAACACAAATTCCTTTTAAGGTGCTGCAGTCACTCCTAAAGCCACGATGTGGCACTAACCTCACCCAATTAGCACTGCATTCGTGCTAGATGCGTTCTGATGTGCTGACTTTGGCCCTTGATTTGAGGGCCATAATTTAATATAAATTAAAATTAAATTATAGGATTGTAAAGCCCTTACGTAGGACTACATAATTGTATATTTACTTTATAAAAATAAGTTAGTTTATTATATCATTAAATTAGGTAAAATTTACTGATTATACACATTAAGTTAGAGTTTAATTTATTAATTACAGTATAAATTAGTTAATTAATCATCAAATTGACTTAATACAATATTAATATACATGATAAATTATTTATTACAGATTTTTATGATATTTTATAAGCTTTATTTTAATTTATATACAATTAAATACTTGTTTTATGTGGGTTATCATATAAATAAATTATAAATACTATAATACAGTATAAATATGGTTTAAATTAGTTGAAAATACTTAATATAATATTTTACAAGTATACACTATAAATTATCTTAGTATGAACTTAAATTACTAACTTTATTTTAACTTAATAAATTACCTAGTTAACTTAATAACTTAATTATTTACTGTAAATATATAATTAAATTAAATTACAAGTATTATGTTATTCATAATACATATATAAATATGTATACACAGTTTTAGGTAGAGATATATACATTTAAATAGATTTGTATAATTACTTAGTCATTGTGCATTTAAGTTATATAAATTAATATAAAATAGTACAATAAGATTATATATACATTAAATTACTCTAATACTTAATTTAATACATAGAATATAGATACAAGTTATTTATATACATTATATACATAGTATACAATATTTACATATAGCTTAGTTTTAATAATATATACAAGTATATACATAGTATACATGGTATTTATGGGTATTTTTGGGGTTTTTCTGATTTCTATGGGTTATATATATATATTAGAGATAGGGGATGAGAGGCAGAGAGAGAGAGAGAGTTGTTTTTGGTGTTTTTGAAGTTTAGTTCTTTTATTAAATTTCAAGATATACTGAACTGTCGGCTGGCATATTTTACCAAACTGGGGGTTCAAAATGCCTTGAAACTTGATACACACTTAAAAATATACCTAATATTAACAAAGACATGTTTATTTTATTTTTTTGGAAATTTTATATAGTTTTTATTTATATACAAAATTCACCAATTTAAGGCCTTAAAGAGTGTTTCTAGTGGGAACCTAAGGCCTAAAGATGAGTTCTAGTGGCTGGAAAAAGTGTTTAAACATTTAAAAACATCTAACACACTATATGAAACATGTATAGATAGTTAAGCATGATTTCTGATTAGCCCATAGTTGTGGGCTATTTAAGTATTTAAGTGCCTAGACATTAGGTTAATTCTAATAATTATTTAGCATAAATTAGGATGTAAATAGACTAATTCATATTTTTAATTTAATTACATAATCCATGCATTGCATTTATATTTTAAGTGCATTTAGAATTAGCAAGAATGTCATTCATCTAATTAGTTAACCAATTAGGTCCATTGTTTTAGTTAACATAAAAGTTGAGGGTTCGTATATAAATAACTATAATATTTTAATAATATCCTTTATTCTTCTTCTTAGCAACGGCTCGGCTGCTGCTGCAACGCCTCCGGCCGCACTAAAAGCACATTCATGGATCAGCGGAGAAGGTGGATCTGCTCTCGCCTCTCCATTCAAATTTGTGCAGGCCACTACAAAAGGAGGAGAGAGGATGCTGAGCGAGATAGGCCTCCACCACCGACCCACCACTATGCAGAGAGATCTTCTCTCCTCCATTCCACACCGTCGGCCTCAACCGCGGTGACGACCCTCCACCACCGTGGGCGTGTGGTGTGACAGGCCACACCGCCATACGGAGGTTGTTCGCATTACCGTGAGCACCTTAGCGTGCATCTCCCTCGCCGTCGTCATCAACAACCACCGCCGCAGCCACTGTGAAATCACCCTTTCAGTCAGTTAAGACATCCGGGAAATTTCCCGGATGTTTGAAGCCACACCCTACTCCAGCAGCAATCACTGTCTGCCCATTTCACCTCCAACGCCATCTCCACGCCCTCCAGCTTGCGCACCCACGCCACCCACGCCGCAGCAGTCTTCCCGCTCACCTCCAGCCGCACGCAAGAACCCGCGCTTCCTCCCGCTCTAACCGCTTGCACACCCACACCTCCAGCCAACTGCAGCATCCGCCCGCACGCCAACAGAGCGCGCAACCGCTTGCGCACCCAACTCCATCTCCACGCCCTCCAGGCAGCGCACGCCCTCCTCCCACGCTTGCAGAACCTCACCCGCTCACTCCCGCGCCCGCACAACCACATCCGCCCACTTCACCTCCAGCGCCATCTCCACGCATGCCCTCCTCCCATGCCTGTAGCACCCGCTCTCACCGCCAACAGAGTGCGCATCGGCTGCAGTGCGCGCCCACGCCTCCAGCCAGCACGTAGCAGCAGAGCCGGCAGAACCGCCAACAGGCCGTGCGCGCTCCCGCACTCGCCTGCAACGCACGCCAACAGCAGCTGCAGCCACCTCCGCCGGAGCTCGTCCGGCCGACTCCGGCCGTCGTGCGACACGTCGCCACCACCGTTTCGAAGCCCTCGGTCCAAGGAACTTCCTTCGAGCTTCCCGCGTCCGGCCGTCCACTCCTCGTCGCGCATGGCAAAGGGAAAAAATCCCCTGTTTTGCTACAGTAATCGGGCCATTAAAAATTACATTTTCTACCATTGTCAATTTTTAATAATATTTTATTGATTCTGCATTGCGACAAATATCCTCTAGTTACTCATAATTGCTATTTCAGCATTGTTTCTTGTTTCAACCTTAATCTGAAGGCAATTTTGGCTTGATTCTTGTCCAAACTAACTACGAACAAACATTTTTAACTGGTGCGAATTTAAATACGTCATTGCCTCCCTGTGGATACGACCCGCTCCTCTGCGAGTGGTTCTTTCTTTTTAAATATTGATTAGTCGATTTTTCCACCACATCAAACTGCAAACGACTTTAAAGCGAACAATCAACTCGTCAATTTCCACTTTGGATTTCATTAAATTCCAGTTTGGGCAAATAAGCACAATCACAAGTAGCTGACAAAGAATTCAAAACTAAATGACAAGCAATTCTAATTGAATTTCAGTTAATTAAAAGCTCACGAATGCTTGTTCCCTGAAGTTCTACCAGTGCATACAAAGTCAGCTCAAAAACATCTCAAAATCTAGCTCAGTTCCCAGCCAATCAGTGGCTGCTGCTATACATGACAGCTAATTGCTGCTCAAATTCAGCAACAACAGCTCCTGCAATTTATCCAAAATCAGATGCTTCACCTTCTACTAGACATCTTAAATTTCTGTTGCAACCATTGTTGATATTTCAACAGCTACTCAACCAAAAGGTCAGCACCTGGAAATACCCAGCAACAACTCTAATCAGAACAAGTAATCCTCACTCCTAGAGTTCCTAAACAATTAATTAATCACTCGCTTGTGTTATAGACAACACAAGGAGAGTAAATTAATTAGTTATTCAAATCCTAAAGGTGCACCAATTTTCCCTAAGAATTTCTGACTAAATACAATTCCATTCAGAAATCAAGGAGCATAAGAATTGTTAATTGGGTTTTACCATTACACTATAGATAGTATAAAGATCAAAACACCAAATCAGATTTATCAGATGGAAGAAAAACTCCAATCTATTCCTCCTCTCATGCTATCGGTAGCATAAAGAAAAGGATAAAATCAAATCTTAAAATGCACTAAAAACATGCTCCAATACTCAAATGCTTGAAATCATGATTAATCCCAAAAAATGTTGCTACTGAGCAGCTATTTAATGTGCTATAATAAGGGGATTTAAAATAAAAAATCACATGTTTAAGCAATGAAAACCTATTCAAAAGCAAGTACAAATCATGCAATTCTCATCAAACACTTTAAATCTCATGAGACAAATCTGAAAACTCTTCTAATTAGCGAGAAAACCAAGAGAAATTCAGATAAGTCTCCCTAAAAATTTCTTGAAATCCTAATGTGCTCCTCATCTTACATTATAGAAAATGTAAGATAAGGATGCAAATCAGGATTCCAAATACAATAAATCCACAACAGAAGTACTTCAAATGTTTCCTGAAAGATTTGGGATTCATTCCTCTCGAGGTAAGCTCAAAAACCAAGGAAAAATCTGATTTACTCTCTCTCTTGTGCTATAGATAGCATGAAAAGAGAGTTTAAATCTTACGATAAAATACACTAAAATCAAATCCCAAATCCTTACATTCATTTAAAACCAATAGAGGGTCATTGTGAACAAGTGGAGTGAATGGAGTAACCCTCAAGTGAATTTAAGCGATCAAATCAGATCTGAATGCTCAAGAGCATTAGATCTGATTTGATGCTCTGATGAGTGGGTGATTGGCTAAAAACATGTGCAAATCAGTGAAGGTGGACAGTGAGATGTGGAGGGTGTTAAGACCCATGACATCAAAACACTTTAAGACGTCTGGGAATTGGTCCAGACGTTTGGAAATTAATTCTTGCGTGCTACGATCGCGAGTCTGCGCGTGTGCCGTGCGCAGACTGAACCCGAGCTGCCCTCTTCTCTTCCTTCTTCCCTTGCAGTCCTGCAGAACTTTTTCCCCCTCACGCCTACAAATATCCCCTCTCTCCCTCATTCACCACCCCACCCGTCTTCTACTTCCTCCAGCACGAGAGCGAGAGTGAGAGCAAGTAGCAGTTGCAGCCAGGTGCAGTGACTAAGAGGAGAGGTGCAGCGAGAGGGAAGAGGAGAGAGCGCACGAGCTGTGAGAGAGAGACCTCGCTGGAGCAGCTCGAGGCCGGCCAGCATGCGCGAGGCGGAGGGTGTGTCGGGGAGGTTTCCCCGACGCTGCTACAGTAGAGCAGCGGACGAGCGGCTGCGTGGTGAGGTTGCGCGCAGTGGGAAGAAGATGAAGGAGGTTCTAATTCTAGGATTTTCCCAGAATTAGACGTCTGGACCTACATCCAAACGACGTGGACGACGTCTGGAGGGAGCTCCAGACGACTGAGAGGTACGTATTTCCTCCTATGCCTCTTTTTGCGAATACGGCCATGCAGGCCGTTCCGCCGAAGTTTTGTTGCATGCTGTGTTGAGAGAGTTTTACGTGCGCGTGCAGGTTTAGCTTCGGGAAGGTGCGGGACACACCCTCCCACACGATTCAGACGTCTGGGCGAGTCACCAGACGGCGGAGAGCATCTCCAGACGTCCGGAGAGATAGTCAGACGTCTGGCCTAGGTCTAGACGGTTCAGCAGGACCCCTGGATGTCTGAGGAGCAGCGCAGAGCGAGGTATGGATCTGGACCCCTTTTAAGATGTCTGGAAGGTGTTCCAGACGTTTGATTTGAGTCAGAGTTGTCATTTTTAACCCGTTTAGGGTCAGTTCGAGGTCCAATTTCTACGTTTAAGATTCCGTTCTTCTCAGAATAAATTCCTCTACTTGTTTGAAACACTTTTATCCTATTCTGAGTGGTTTCTTATGGTTGATCCTTATGTAGGACCTCATTCTGTTGCGGACTTGGGGGTTGCAGAGGCACGTGGACCTACTGATCGAGCCCCCATTACTCCCGATTTTGCGGGTAGAGTGGCTTCCCTTAGTTAATTACAAACATAAATGCATATCTGGAATAAATGATAGATCCTTGGGTATGGCATGAATCCTAGGACCAGAAAAAATAGATTGAATGATAGATCCTAGGGTATGGCATGAATCCTAGGACCTGAACACTAGATTGAATGATAGATCCTAGGGTGTGGCATGGATCCTAGGACCTGAACACTAGATTGAATGATAGATCCTAGGGTGTAGCATGAACCCTAGAAACAAAAACACTGGAACAAATGTCTTGAATGCCTGAATTGCAGTCTTGGATGAGTAGATAGAATAATGATAACTGCCTGTAATTGGATAATAGCCGCCTGTGAAATGTAGAGTACTGTTGCTAGTAACTGCTACATGTAATTCCTGTTGTTTGGAAACTAAAATCGAGCTGCTTGTATATAAATTAGAAAAGAAAGATTAAATGTTGGAAACACGTGCTATATGCGAATAAAACTGAAATGATGAAACCTAGTATGGCATGGCTTGAGAAACATGAGCATGAACCCTATGGGGAATTAGGAGTAGAGCTCCTGGAAATAAATAAAATGGAACTGAAAAAGTGAATGTGAAAGTGTGTTGTCTCTTAGGTACATAGTACTAAGGGAAGCACATGTTACCTCTTAGTGCAGAGCGGAGCCAGCCGCCCTAGGGACCTGGGGTTAGGTCTGGCCACTTTGTATCAAATTTTTGCCCTCGCGTACACCGTACCAGGGAAAGCTACTAGTGTAGGGAGGGAGCTAGCCACCCCACGGGGCCCGAGGTTCAGTTAGCCATCCTACACCGACTTGTTAGGCCCATTGGGCAAACTAAGGTAGCCAGGCGAGGGTGCGCGGACTGTGGTGGGGCAAGACCCCTGTTTGATTACTGTGGAGGGGTTGGACCCCTGTTACTGAGAGGGCTCTACCCTATGCTGGTTCCATGCTGTGCTTTGGGCGCACCCGTTAACGGAAACGACTAACCACGTGCCAGTGCGGGGTAGCTACTAGTGCGTTTATCACGCCTGCCGTAGTCACCGTTACGTCTGTCAGCGACCTTGGGGTGGTTGATTGAGGGTAGGACCACCACGGGGGACTCTCTTGGCCAGAAGAGTACCACGTGCTACTTCTACTTTTCGGAAAAGACTACAATCAAGATCGTTCCCACGAGGAACATTCGAGATCAGGAGAAAGATCTGAGAAATAAACCAAGAAAGAGTAAATAGATAAATAAACAAAGAAATTAAAAACAACAGCTACTTATCCACCTTTACTATTTTTCTTAGCTAGCTGGTTGCCACTCTACTCAGCATTTCGCTGATGTGTCGTACTTACCACCTTTTTCAGGTCTAGGTGTTGAGCAGCTAGAGCCTACGGCTGCAGAGGGTGCTGGGCCTAGTAGAGCCCAGTAGTTGTACTTGTGTTGTACTCGTTTCTGTAGTAGTGAGTATTTTGTTACACTTTTGTACTCTTTTTTTGTAAACTTCATATTTCTGTACCTGTTTTTAATTCTCTACTGTTGTGGTGGTGTGTACTGTAGTAGTTTATTTTCTTACTGCTGTACTTTGTTATTGTTAGTTACTTGCATGGTGAATGTGGTTTATTTTACTGCTTTTTGGTTACTTTCTCATTGGATGACTGTGTCTTAGGATCAGTCGAGTCGGTCCGATTCTCATGTCCTGTAGGGATTCAGGAACCGGGTCGTAACAGTGGGAGCTCAGGGAAATCGACGTGAAAGTGGGAAATCACCTCTCCGATCTGAATTGATCAGCGAGCGCTAAAGCGCTCTAAACTACTCTAATCTATGCCAACCCAATCACTAAATTTTGTATCTAATCTACTCGTCGCTAATTTAATTACACTAATCACTACTCTAAATTAGTCTAGAAAGCAGGGACATCCTAATCTAAAGTAGGAATGGGATGCCTGGGTTGTAGTTGGTCACTGCAGTGACAAAGGGGGATGAGGAAACTCCAATGAGGAATGAGGTCCCTAGGTTGCAGTTGGTCACTGCAGCGACGAATTTAAGGAGGAAGAGACATGCCCCTGTCACAGTTATAGCTAATGAAGGAGGAAGGAGAGCTGGAGAGTAGAAGAAGGTATTGACTCAATGGGGCAGGGAGTCGATTGAGTGTGTGTGCAACTCAGGGGAGGAGCTTAAGTAGGTAGAACACTAGATCAAAGCACCACAGTGGTGCGATTAGGCACTTAGGGCATGGGCAGTGGGGATGAGCTTGCGAGGGCGCACGAAGTTTCAATCCAAATTGCAACCGTTGGATGAGATCTAGGATAGGTGGTGAACACACGCGCTGAAGCATGCGAAGGTTCGATTTGGTTTTGGTCATCAGATCGTGGGAGCGAAGGATGAATGACCGAGATCAACAAAGTCCTTCGTGCGGTACAGTAGACCCAACGTAGCAGGTGTGTTGGAGGTTTTCCACACAAGCCCTCAAAGTGAAACAGTGGAAGTATTGGGAGAAAGCCCATAAGTGGCAAGAACTGATAGCAGAGTCATACCTAGGATTTGCAAAGAGGCCCCTGCGATTATCAAAGAGGTCCCTTGCATATTTTTATGCATGAAATGAGGATGACCTAAGGACCTAAATGAAAAGCTATTAATGCAAGGTTCTAATGATGTCCAAATACAACCAAGTTTTTATTTAAGCTTAATTGAACATTAAGGAAGTTAATTTTACTTTTGATTTGAACTTTTGGACTCAAATGTTTGTTAAATTTGTAATTGGATCATCATTTTATATTAATGAATACAATACCTCATTTAATGACCTAATTTTGCATTTTTAACATAGATTTGATATTTTAGGTCTTTTTCACTATTTTCCACATTTAACCCTTTTCATGTGTTAATTCAGTAGTGTTTAACCTAGTTTCTAGCTTAACTTGGGTATTTTAGCTATGATGAGCCACACTTCATCATACCCCCATGCTTAGGTTTCGCTAATCCCTTAGTAAATAACTCATTAAAGTGCAAAGCATTTTAAGTATCAGCTTGGTAAGTGTGATGAAATATCTATTTTTCTTTTCTTTTCTTTTCTTAAATTGTTAAGTGTTTAGATATGATCTTTAAGCTGAAAGATTTTCTGATAAACTAACTATGTTTATGTCTAGACATTGTGAGAACCTATCGCTTAGGAAGAATGACCAGAACTTAAGACTGATATGACATAGACCATCTTTCGACCAATAAGGACTCTTGATACTTAAATCTTAAGTGCGATTTCTAGGACTCAGGGGGTTTTACAAAACTCAGAAGCTAAGTGGTTATGGTTGTGCTTAGTGATGGGTCAGGACTATCCAGGTGAATTTCAAAACTAAATCCTAGGGTTTTACTTCTGCTTAAGTACAGGTTGGTCCTAGCTTCAGCTCATGTTTTCGAATTAACTCTCAAAATCAAGGAAGACTCAAACCCAACTCTTATTGTGTTGTGACTCAAAGAATATTTGGTCGAAACATGGTATTTGTATTGCAGCATTTGATCAAAAACTACATTTATAATTATTGCCACGAAGTAGATTAGCTGGTTGAATTAAATATGCGCTAGCTATCTACTTAAAGAATAATTAATAGAAGAGAGTAAAAGAATAATACAAATAAAAAGAAAATAGAGATAGAATGAACAATAATTTCATAATTATAGAAACATGTTCGTTACATCTATGTGCTACACTAGAAAATAGGAAATCTAATCTAGAAAGCCGTAGAAAGAGAAGGGGGAGAGAAGTTATCTTCCTCGATGACTGCTTGGAGGACGAGCCGTGTTGAGGGAGCACCCGGATGAAGGTGGTGAGACGTTGGACGAGGGAGAATGAAGATGGAGGATGGAGCGGGGCGATGTCGTAGCGGGATCTGCTTCCCAAACGGCAGTGAGAGGACAACTGCGGGATGCACCACGAAAGGGATGAGAAGGTGGAAAAATTATAATTTTAACTCTAATGGAGCATCCCAGGTTTGGGACAAGCTCGTAGGGCTTTAGAGGGTGCAAGAGAAGAGGGGAAGAGATGATGAAAATGTGGAGGGTGTGGGGACTTTTATAGGTGAAGAATAAGGGGCAAATAGGTTATTTCAATCTTAAAAGATTAATGTAAGGTTCTTCAGTGACGGATATAACCGTCACTAAAACCCCTACGTCGGTAAACATGTGCACGTGCCCCCGTTCCTTCATCTTCAGATGCTGAGTGCTTCACCCATGATCGTGCATCGTCAGTTGTCCAATCAAGAGATCAGACAGTGATGTAAACACATTTACACTACTTAAAATGTCTATTTATGCATGTTCTTAAGCATAGGATTGCATTTCATGATATAAATATTGCATTACATGCATCATCTTGCATTTAGAGTAGTTTGAATAAAATGGAGGTTAATTGTCTCCTTTTATGTGCTTGGACAGGGCAAATATTTTATCGGGGCCTCGGATCAAAGATCCAACCGTATGGATATGATCAGGGCGACGATTGGAGTTCAACGACTCCAAGATCGCCCTAATCAGGCATCCGTAGCATCAGATAGCGACCGGGGAACCCTAGAAGATCAAGGGCCAGGGTGGTGTAAATCCACACTTCAGATGACAAATCCGACCGCACGGATGAATTCGGATCGACGATCGCAGCCCAACGACACAAAAATCGAGTCAATCCGACATCCGTGGCACCATCTACAACTTCCAGAAGATGGACGGCCAAGATGGTGCCACGTGGCGCCATCTCAGCCGCCCAAACAGCCGCATGCATCTTGTGAAGATCGCGCTCCCGATCCCTCTCCGCCGTTGGATCTCGATCCAACGGCTGCGGTCGCTCGCGCTTAAAAGCG
Source organism: Thalassia testudinum (assembly GCA_037157565.1). Taxonomy (NCBI): domain Eukaryota; kingdom Viridiplantae; phylum Streptophyta; class Magnoliopsida; order Alismatales; family Hydrocharitaceae; genus Thalassia; species Thalassia testudinum. Next base: position 122,990,918 of record JAZHRO010000036.1, on the reverse strand, counting down.
TCCGCGCGACTATTTCGTCCGCGTAGCGCAGCGGCGACGCAGCTGCGGGCGAAGCGGAGGTCGCGGGTTCGAGCCGCGGTGAGGGGGTGGAAGGCGCGGGCGAGCGGGCGCGAACGAGCGTCAGATGAAGATCCAACGGCTGCGTGCGCTCAATCAGGACGACGCGCGATTGGACGCCGGGTGTAACGCGCGATCGCACGCGGGCGACGCGCTACGCAGCGGGCGCGGACGCGATCTAAGCCGTCCGATCTCGCGATCGGACGGCTGAGACTACGCGGACGTGCGTAGGCGTTACGTGCGTAGGCGTTACGCGCGCAGGCAGCCGAGCGGGCGCGTGTGGGCGCGGCGGCGACGGCGACGTCGGGGCTTTAGCGACGGTTTTATCCGTCACTAAAGACCCCTTATTTATTATTTTGAAGATGTAATGTCCATTTTGCCCCCACTCCTTGCAACTATAAAAGGAGACCCCCTCCATACGAAATTTTCATCCCTTCCTTCTCCTCTCTACCTCTCCAAAGCTCAAGAGAAGCTTGTCGCACACCCGGGATGCTTCTCGCGAGATAAAGTCCAAATTTTCGTCCCCCTTCGGAAGTGGATCCCGCGACGACGACGGCGTGCTGCTCCGTTCCCGCTCTTCTGCTTCGTCCTCCCTCGTCCTTCTCCGTTCTCCTTCATCCAGGCGTCGTCCCGTTCGGCTCGTCCTCCAAGCGACCGTCGAGGAGGATTCTCTCTCCCTATTCTTTTTACTGCTTTCTAGTATAGATTTACTGCTTTCTAGAGTAGTCTATTCGTCCTCCGAGCGATCGTCGAGGAGGACATTTCTCCCTCCATTCTTTTAATGCTTTCTAGAGTAATTGTTTTATATTTTCTAGTTGTAACGAATGAACTCTTTTATGATAAATTCCTTGTCTATTCTACATCTCATTTTGATTTCCATGTGTAGTATTCTTTCTCTCTCTCTTACTCACTCTCTCTCTTTTATTCGTTGTAGATACTTAGATAGTTTAAATTGAATTTCTTCGTGACAAAATAAAAATAAACGCGAAGTTTTTAAATCAAACGTTCGCCTCCCTGAGTTCGACCCGGAATTCTTTTTTTCGGTATAAATTTTATTTGTTGAACTCGAATCCTTCGCTTTCGAACTACAACGACGGGTTTTCCAAAACCAAACACGTTAGCGTAGGTTCGTAAATCGTTCAACATTTTGACGCCGTTGCCGGGGACGATTTTCGATCTTTTCTTCGCATTTCTTGCACTTTATTTGTTTTCTAACTAGCTTTCTCTTGTGTCTATTGTTCTACAGAGACCTCCATCAAGGAATCAAAAAGCGGTAGACTGGAGTAAAGTGCAGTTGAAGACAACTGTGAGTGCTCCCCCATTCTTTCCCCCTCCATAGATTTCATTCGGCACATTAAATCCAAATTTCAATTAACCTAGGTGTTTGCATAAATCCTAGGTATAGTTTGGTTGTTTGGATTTCTACTCACACTCATTTCACCCTCATTCATAAAAAAAAAAATAATAATAATAACAAAAAGATAATTTTGTGGGGTAACTTTCAACAAACACACAACACACACCCACATTCAAGGCACTTGATTAACTTGATTTGTTTTCTACTCAACCGGGTTCTGATCTGTGGAACCGGTACACACAGAGCAACACATAACAGAGTAGAAATCATTCTAGGTTAACCATCTTTGAGTGCCTAACTTAGTGGTGCAATTGTGGCCAATTGTTTGAGTTGTTTGGGCCGCACCACTTTATTTAAAACCAACTCATCAAGTAGCTCCTCCTTAGGGTTTTCAATCTAGGTATATTCTAGGCACTCCGCTTTCTTTCTGATTTTAAAGGAAAACTATCTTCACCCGTGTTTTACAACTTGGTTTGCCTAGAAATTTGATTGCAATTCACCTAATTTGAAACCCTAAAAGCTACTTAAGCAGGATTTGAACATTAAAGTTCACACATTATAAATAATCTTGCTTGAAAACCCTGGTTGTGCACGTACTTACACAAATTTCAATCAATCATTAAGGGCACAACCCATTGTAAGGGCCCATCACATTCCATAAGCACCACAATCCCAGGCCGTAATAAAATTGAGTAGACGTTGGCCCTAAGGTTTGATTCGCTCTTCAAGGCCTAGTCTGAGATTGTTTTTGATTAACCTACTTGTACTGATTAATCTGATGTCTAGCTAGGGGAGTAGCGTCAAACGACCGCGGCTGGGGGGTACACTAGGAACCGGAGGCGAAAGCCAAAGGAAGAACCTTCTCCCCAGTCCCTCCTTCTAACTGGTTGGATTATACAGACGCAAGTAGAGTAAATCAGTTATAGTCTTAAGGCTGGTGTTGGGAGTCAGTAGATCCTTAGGTTACCTCACTTAAGGACAGCCTTGTTTTGTTGTACTGCAGGATCCCTATCCCCGGTCCTTCCGACCTACTCCTAGTTTATGCTGGGAAGACGGTCATTGAATCCCCGATTGGAAGGACCATTAGAACATTCTAGGAGGCGCAAGTTAGATTTTGGTCAATTTGATCCCATGGTCGAACAACAGCCTCTTCTGCCTGGAAATCCACAGGAAGAATTTCGAAGGCAGCTGGAACAAATGCAGAGAATGCAAGAATGGTTCCAGAGAATGCAGGGCGCTCAGCCCTTGAAGGATTTTCATCATCCTTCAAATTACGGGGAACGTCCCGGCGTCCAGATTCCAGCCGGTGACGTAGAAATCAAGCCCCAGGTGTTAAGCCTGATTAAACATTATCATGGGCTTGGCTCCGAAGATCCGTTTCAACACTTGGAGGACTTGACCACTTTGGTCCAGACCACCAAGTCTCGAAACGTAAACGAGGAGCAAATGATCATGAGGCTCTTCCCCCACTCTCTTAGGGATAAGGCCGCGCATTGGTATAGGACAATAGGAAGACCAATTACAACTTGGAATGAGTTGAAATCGGCCTTTCTGAAGAAATTTTTCCCAGTCGGTCGTACCAATGCTTTGAGACGGGCAATCACTACTTTTACCCAGCGGCCGGGGGAGCAGTTTCATGTGGCTTGGGAGCGATTCCAGGACTTATTGCGGAGGTGTCCACACCACGAGGTGCCGAAATGGCAACTCGTGCAGATTTTTTATCATGGGTTGACTGAGCAACTCAGAAACCATGTGGATGCTTCTTGCGGAGGCAATTTCCTTAATAAAGATGCAGATAGTGCACATGATTTATTTGAGGAAATGAGTGAGAATTCAATTAATCATGCCTCCATGGATACTTTTAACCGGTCCCAACAACCCAGATCAAATGTCAATGAAGTCCATGACTGATGAGAACCTCATCATGAGCCATAACTAGCTCATTTTGACCCAATACAAAGGATAAAAGCTCCTACATAACTCAAGGAAAGGCTTAACTCAGAGAATTCTGAGTTTAAGGAGAAAACAAGTCATAAGGGGTAAAAATGCAATTTCACCAGTATAATCTGCATACAGGGTAATTCAGGGCCCAAACATAGGTCAAATCAGCTTAATAAGAATAAAAGTGGGATGAAATGATCTAGCAAGGGCTACAGCAATTCCAAGAAACTAAATGATAAATCTGTAACCCTAAAACAACCCACTTCAATTCACAAGGTTCGAGGCAAAGTAAAAATAGAATAAACCCTCTAAAATTCATAGAAAAATAATCTCTAGGGTTTAGAACCTTCAATTTGGCCTTTAGAACCCATTTTGACCTACATTGAGAACCATGCCCAATTAATAACTTAATTTGGGTTTTTGCGCAAATTGACCGGTCAAACAAGGTTTAATATGAAAATGAAATTCACCATCAGATTCCTTGGGTCCTAATTAGTCATGTATAAAAACTTGAGCCTAAGAAGAAACCTCCTTGACCGACTTTACACTTTGGTCCTCATATATTTACTCTTTGGCCCTCAACTTTTGAACCCTCGCATTTTGGCCCCTAACTCTCCTTCGTTCTTTGCAATCAGGTCCCTCCTGCAAAACCTGCCAGCACCATGCTCCGGCGACCTTGCGCGGAGCATGGCGCCGCGCAGGGTGAGGTGGGGGACCTGGCAAGTAAACCGGGGGTGCCCTGCGTCGTCGACCGTCGCAGGGACACCCCCCTGGTCGTTGTAGCCCACCATACCGGCCGTGCGAACGCACGGACGGTATGGGTTCTTGTTTCCGACCATCCTCCGGCGAGGGAGACACGTCGTCTCCCTCCGCCTTCCTCCCTGTTTGACACCTATAAATACCCCCCGTTGCTCCACCGACCAGGGCAGCCTGGATCTGACGGAGAAAATCCCCAACTTTCTTCTCTTCTTCCTCCGGCAGACGCTCACCAGCTCCGGCGGTTTCCTCCCCCTCCACCTCTTCGCTCTGCCGCAATACCAGCAGCAGAGACTTCCTCCCCCGCTCTTCCCGCGCCACGCCGCACCCAGCTGGCGCCTCTCCGGCTCTCTGCTCGCCGCCGCCCCTTTCCCTGAGCATCGTCTTCTCCGGCGACATTCGATACGACTGTCGCCCTGTTCCTCCCCTTTCGTCCCTGCAAGTAAGCTAGAGCTACTCCCCTTCTTCTCCTCTTTCTTTCCCCGCTTTCAATTTATTCACTTAAGCCCTCGACCGACCCTGACCACCTTCACCCCCTTCGTCTCCGACCACCCTCCGGCGAGCCGCTCCCATCACCTCAGCAACCCACACGGCTCGCCGACCACCGCAGGACCTCCGCCTCCTCACCCTGATCAACCTCCGCCCTGCCACTTCCCCCACATCACCCTCTGCAACTCCACCGAACAGACCCATCCTCCGACCCACAGTCCGACCTAGGGCAGCCCTCGCACGCCGCCCCGCGCCTCGCCACCACCCACACGAGCTTCGCCGCACCCTGGCGAAGCTCCTGGCACTCTCTGATTAGGTCGAGAGGCCGTTTTCTTGTGGACAGGCCACCCGACCTCCGCCGCCATTGCCGTGCAGGAGGAACTGCTTCCGCCTGCAGCTACAGGCGCGCCACGCTCAGCGCCAAGCCCAGATTCACTCCCAGGCCTTGCGAGGAGTTTTGGCAAAACACCAGGTTCGCAGCTGAGGAAGAAAGCTCCGCGTGACGCCGCCATCTCCTGCTGAATTCCCCGCTGCGGGCGCGCAATTGAGGTGGGCCGTTTAGTCCCACCTCGGAAACGCCTGAAGAGCCGCAGCGACATAAGATGCAAAAGTGCTGAAGGCTTAATGCCTCAGCACACGGGGTGAGGTCCCCTTCACCCGCCCGGTTACCCGGTCTCGTCCGCGCTCACGCCCCGCGGACCTGACCCGAACCGACCCGACCCGACTCAAGACTGACCTGCACTCCTCGCCCACCACGCACACCGGTGGGCCTGGACCCGGGCCTGATCCGAACCCGGTTACCCGGTAGCTCTGGGAGAGCTTTCCCAAGAGTGGTTTCAGAGAGAAAGAGAGACGCGGGGGGGGGGGGGGGGGGGGGGAGGGTAGAGTAGGTTTTGCCTCTGACGAAAAACTCTGAAGTGTGCAGGCACAGGCGAAGAAGAAGACCCGCGGAAGAAGAAGGAAGCTAACTGTAGCAACAGGTAGTTAAGTCGTCTGATTTGGAAATCAGACGACGGCCTGAAGCAGCTAAGGAAGAAAGCTTCGCGTGACATCCCTGGCTGAAAAAGAAAAGAAGAAGCTGACACTTAGCCGCAGGGAGGAAAAACAAGAAGAAACTCTGAAGAAGAGGCTGAGCAAGGCAGAAGAAGAGGAAAGGCTGCAGAGAAGAAGTGCAGCAGAGCCAAGGAAGAAGAAACCTTCACAGAAGAGACTGCAGAAAAAGAAGAAGAGAGGCCAAGACAGAAACCAAGGAAGAAGAAGAAGGAGATCTGAAGAGGAGCATCACCTCTGCAGAACGAAGAAGAAGAAGAAGGAGCTCTGAAGAAAGAAAGAAAGAAGAACATCACGAGGAGAAAACGAAGAGAACAACAAATTCTTTCCCTCTCTCTTTCTTTATTTTGTAAAAGAAACATGTATATCTCTGGAATACAACTTGCTCCTTGAGTTCGACCTCGGGAAGTCTTTTATTTTCCGAGTAAAAAATTTATATTTGAAATGTTGGTAATAACCGGCTTTACTACAACATTATAACAAAACCAAAACCCGGTCATCAAACCAACCGACACCATTTTGGCGCCGTTGCCGGGGAGCAACGGCTATTCTAGAGGTAAACATTCCTGTTTCTTTTAATTTCTGATAATCTCCTCTCTTTTGTGCAGCTACAGGAACTCAAGAAGACAAGCAACCACACGACAACCACTCCGAAGACAGGTAAATTTTTCCTCTCACTATTAACCCCTAAACTCTAAAGAGGAAGAAAAGAAAAGAACAAGCAATATAGGGCTAACCTGTCTTCCATACTTAGTAACCATAAAGAGTTGCATGTTTTCAACTCATCACTCTTGCACACTATTAAGGGTATTTAAGGGCTAACACATTCTTGCTTGAGCCCTAATTGCCCAACAAAGAGTTAAATGGACCAAGTAGAGCCAACATAAGGTCAAACATTAGGATTTCAGTAGAGACACACCCCTTAATCAAGAATTGAGGAAATCCAAAAGAGGTGTGCCCAAGCCATTGATTGAAAATAATTAACAAGAAAAATCCTAAACAGTTGGCTCTCTCTTTAAACACTTGGACCCTAAAAGAAAGGACCCAAAAAGCTCTCAAAGAAAACAAGAGGTAAAGTTGACCCCTTTGGGTTAACCAACCTTAAATTAGGTCACTCTTTGCACTTAAAAAGACTAAAGTTCAAGTGAAACCTTAAGCACCCTGATCTTAAAATTGGTAGACTTAAGAGGTCAAGATCCCCATTCTGGTCTACCTGGAACCGCAGTGACAAGAGAGGTCGGGTGGGGGAAACCCTGTAACCCGTGGGGACGCTCTACCGTGTAGGGGTCTTCGCGGGACTCTCCCTCTCTGGCTGCCCAGGTAATTCTCAGGTGGGCGATCTTTCTGATCAAGGGGTCCATCTGCCCCGCACCTCTATAGTCACCCAACACATTTTTTGGGTGCCTTGATTGGGTCCAGCACCTTCTAACTTACCTCTCCCAACTGTGCATGTACGGAAGGAGGTCCCTAGGACCACCCTTAAGACCTCCATTAGAAATTCACTCTCGTCAAGGCCAAGCCTCGACGCCCGTGTTTGTGCAGCAACACCCTCACATTATTCTCTCTTCTGATTCAGAACCAAGTTCTTCTTCTTCCCCCATCATGGCTCAGCCAGTTGAGGAAGAAAATAATCTGGAACACCAGCTCCAGCGACTCAATGACCTCTTCCAAAACTTCGTGCACCCACCACAGCGTCCTATGATGCGGGACCACTACAATCCTGCTGCGGTGGCCATTGAGCCTCGAGTCAGAATCCCGACTGGAGGACCTGATTCCGAACTAAAGCCCAACATGATTCATGCTATACCTAAATTCCATGGGCTTAATTCTGAAGATCCCTTCCAGCACATCAAACAGCTAAAGCATTTGGCCCACACTTTTGGATCAGATGCGCAAAATCGGGATATTCTTCTCATGAAGATGTTCTCCTTTTCTCTTATGGACAAGGCCGCCCATTGGTATCAAACTCAGACCCGGCCGATCAACACTTGGGAAGAACTTCAATCCGAATTTTTGAAAAAGTTTTTTCCCGTTGGTCGGACCAACGCCTTGCACCATCAGATTACACACTTCACTCAACAATCAGGAGAACCTCTCCATGAGGCATGGGATCGTTTTCAGGATCTCATGAGAAAGTGCCCCCATCACGGAGTTCCTAAATGGGAACAAGTCCAATCTTTTTACCAGGGACTCCGTGAGGACATCCGCCTTTTCGTCAATGCAACTTGCGGAGGAAACATCATGGGTCAACATGAAGACACCGTATGGGAGATTCTCGAAAATATGTGCGAGAACTCCATCAACAATGACTCCATGGGATTATTCGACAGGACGAATACCCGCGCAGCGACGAATCTTAAGGGAGCACATGAGACGCAGGGCCTGTCCGCATCAGTCGACCTGGAATTAATGGCCAGTCGATTGGACAAGGTCTCAATCATTGAAAAGAAGGTGGATGAGCTGACTCAGCACTTGCAGCGAGCCACCTCTGCGCGTAACTCCTTTGCACAACCTCCTTCCACACAGGAGACTGTGCAAAACATCCTCCACCGATCCTCCCCTGGGATGGATCCATATCCATCCCCATCTGATTCTTGGACTGGAAGATCATCCGATCCTTTCTACACCAGCCGGGGGAACTCCATTCCTCCTTTCCCTGACTCTCAGGAGGTTCCTCAGATCTGCGAGGACCTCAACGCCATCCAGAACGACCCATTCTCCAACACTTACAACCCTGGATGGCGAAACCATCCAAATTTTCAGTGGGCGGGAAATTCCCAAACCCAAAGACCACCTTTTCAGTCCCGCCCACAGCCCTCTCGTCACTACCAGCCGCCTCAGCCTCGGCCCAACCCTACTTATCCATCAGGGCCAAATCAAGATCAAATGTCCTTAATCCTTCAGACTCTGGCTGACATTCAAAAAACGAATGCGGCTATTCAAAAACAGCACAAGGACGAGCTTACAGAAGTTAAAACTCAACTGGCCCAGTTGGCAAATTCTCGCCAACCAGGCACACTCCCTTCCCAACCTCTTCCTAACCCAAATAACGTGCCAACCCAGAAGCGCGTTATGAATCCAAATTTAGGCCACGCCCAATGGATTTATCAGGCTCCTACTGCTCCATCTCCAGACGAGATGGAAGCCTCAACTTCTTATGCAGGATTTCAGCAGCAGCCACCCCTCCTACCAAACCCAAACCAAAATCAGGCCAGATTAAATTCTGTAACAACACGTAGTGGTAAGACAACTCAAGACCCGCATTATCCAAACCACTCCCAGCCTGATAACCATGACCCTAGGATAGTTATCCAAGGTACCGCTGTTCCAGATCCACAACCTGAACCTATCCTAGAAGAACCAACCAAGATCCCGTTTCCCGAGGCCCTGACCAAGGGAAAGAAGACCACAAAACCCGTGGCCCCTGAGGAGGACCTGGTCAAGCTCTTTGAGCAGGTCCACATAAACATCCCCTTGATGGATGCAATCCGCCACGTACCAGCTTACGCACGATTTCTAAAAAATATATGTACACCCCAGCGTAAGCCGCGAACCAAGGGAGGGAGCCCAATTGTTCTGTCAGAGCAAGCCAGCTCTGTAATCCTTAGTAGACTCCCACCCAAGGCAAAAGATCCTGGAACTCCCCTGATTTCCTGTAAGATAGGTGGTACCCAATTTGATAGAGCATTGTTAGACTTGGGCGCATCCATAAACCTGATACCCACATCCTTACTTGACCATCTAGAAGAATCTGAGCTAAAACCAACCGAGGTGACATTACAATTAGCAGATCGATCTATAAAGTCACCAAAAGGGATTCTCGAGGATGTTATCGTGAGAGTGCGGGATTTCTATTTTCCAGTGGACTTTATAGTCTTAGATATGGATGCACCTGAGAACCCTAGGGATACACCAATCATTCTAGGGAGACCTTTCTTGGCTACTGCTAGAGCCAACATCAGCTGTGAGAAGGGCCAAATAGAGCTTAAGTTTGGAGATCAAACACTGAAAATTGATATATTTAAGGCCCAACAAGGAATTAATTGCGGCGTCATCGAGCAAATTTGTGACATCAAGACTTTGGTTGATGAATCACACCTCCAGAATGACTCGATTGTGCCTCATCAACCACAGAAGGATCTTGACCCGCAAACAGAGGAGTTGAATCCAGATATGAACAACCCAGTAACTCCCACCCTTGAACCTCACATCTATACTGAACCACCCGCTGCTGCTGAAAACCCCATCCTCGAACTGAAACCCCTTCCTGCTCACTTAAAATACATCTTTTTGGGTTCTAATCAGACCCTTCCTGTGATCATCAATTCCAACCTCAGTCCTGAACAGGAAGCCCGTCTGATTGTTGTCCTCCAGCAACATCGCAGAGCCATCGGATGGACTCTCGATGATTTGACTGGAATAAGTCCCTCTTATTGTACTCATCATATCTATTCAGAAGAGGGCACACGACCTTCTCGTGAAATGCAGAGACGCTTAAACCCCAATCTGCAGGAGGTCGTGAAAAAGGAGATCATCAAGTGGTTAGATGCCGGAATCATCTACCCGATCTCCGATAGTCGTTGGGTGAGCCCAATTCAGGTCGTGCCTAAGAAGGCAGGACTCACCACTATAACGACTGAGATCGGAGAAATCATTCCTACCCGATTAGCCAACTCGTGGAGAGTCTGTATAGATTACCGTCGACTCAATTCCTCCACGAAGAAGGATCATTTCCCACTACCCTTCATTGATCAAATTCTCGAAAAACTAGCGGGAAATAGGTTCTTCTGCTTTCTTGACGGGTACTCCGGTTATAACCAGGTGGCAATCCATCCTGAGGACCAAGAAAAGACCACGTTCACCTGCCCCTTCGGAACATACGCTTTCCGAAGGATGCCTTTCGGTCTTTGCAATGCACCCGCTACTTTTCAGCGATGCATGCTTGCCATATTCTCAGATATGGTAGGTGATTATCTGGAAGTCTTCATGGATGACTTTTCAGTGTTCGGAGCATCATTCGACGATTGCCTCCAACACTTGGTCCAGATACTCAGGCGGTGCATCGATGTGAATTTGGTTCTTTCCTGGGAAAAGAGCCATTTCATGGTGCCTGAGGGAATTGTCCTGGGACACTCAATTTCGGAAAAAGGTATCCAAGTGGATCGAGCTAAGGTTAATCTGATTTCTCACCTTCCTATGCCTAGCTCGATCAGGGACATCCGATCCTTTTTAGGGCATGTCGGTTTTTATCGACGATTTATCCCTGATTTTTCAAAAATCGCACGCCCCCTGACCACTCTTCTCTCCAAGGATGTTCCCTTCGAAATCTCCAAGGAATGCACTCAAGCATTTGAAATCCTGCGTGACCGAGTCACCCAAGCCCCGATCCTACAGTCCCCTGATTGGTCTCAACCCTTTGAGATCATGTGTGATGCATCCGACTTCGCTGTAGGAGCGGTTTTGGGGCAGAAAAATGACAAGAAACATGTGGTCATTTACTACGCCAGCAAAACACTCGATGAGGCTCAGCATAACTATACAGTTACTGAGAAAGAGTTGCTAGCTGTAGTATTTGCCCTAGAGAAGTTCAGATCGTACCTTCTGGGTTCCCATGTCATCATATACTCGAATCACACAGCTGTGAGGCATCTCCTTGCGAAGAAGGACGCGAAACCTCGATTAATCCGATGGATCTTGCTGTTGCAAGAATTTGACCTTGAGATTCGCGACAAAGCGGGAAAACAAAACGTGGTAGCTGATCACTTGTCCCGTCTTCCTTCTGAAATAATTGACCCCTCCGGACCCATCACGGAGCATTTTCCCGATGAGCACCTGCTGACTATTGGTACTAGCCTTCCATGGTTCGCTAATATTGTAAATTACTTGGCATCTCATCAGACCCCGTCCGATTGGCCGAAGGCCAAGAAAGACAAATTACGCTCCGATGCCAAGTATTACATTTGGGAAGACCCGTACCTCTTCCGCATAGGTGCCGATCAGATCATCCGGAGATGTGTCCCGGAAGGGGAAGTCAACAATATCCTCTCTTTCTGCCATGACCAGGCATGCGGTGGCCATTTTGCCGGGCATAAAACCGCATCAAAAGTCCTCCAGTGCGGCTTTTACTGGCCCACACTGTTCAAAGACGCATACAGTCATTGCAAGGCATGCAGTCGTTGCCAGACTTTGGGCAACATGAGCCATCGCGACATGATGCCTATGCAACCGATTCTAGTATGCGAAATCTTTGATGTTTGGGGGATTGATTTTATGGGCCCCTTTCCTGTTTCGGATGGTTTCGAATACATTCTGTTGGCTGTGGACTACGTGTCCAAATGGATCGAAGCCATACCGACCCGAACCTGTGATCACAAAATCGTTCTCAAATTCATTCATCAACACATTTTCTCAAGGTTCGGGATTCCTCGTGCAATAATCTCTGATGGGGGGACCCATTTCACAAATGCTCAGTTTAGGTCACTGATGACCAAATACGGGGTGTCTCACCGAATCTCTACTCCTTACCACCCCCAAACTAATGGTCTAGCTGAGCTGTCTAATCGGGAGATCAAGAAAATCCTGCAAGTCACTGTTCGACCTGACAGGAAGGACTGGTCGTCCCGACTTCCGGAAGCATTGTGGGCCTATAGGACCGCCCACAAGACCCAATTGGGCATGTCTCCCTTTAGATTGGTGTACGGAAAGGCATGCCACCTTCCCGTCGAACTGGAGCATAAAGCCTATTGGGCAGTACGGAACTGTAATCTGGATCTTTCTAAGGCTGGGACCCACAGAAAACTCCAAATCAGCGAGATCGATGAATTACGCATAGACGCGTACGAGAACTCGCAAATCTACAAGGAGCGGGTTAAAGCCTTCCACGACAAACACATCTCGAGAAAGATCTTTCATCCTGGTCAAAAGGTCCTACTCTTTGATGCCCGACTCAAACTCTTCCCAGGAAAACTGAGATCTAAGTGGGTCGGACCATATTTGGTCCGACAGGTTTTTGGAAATGGAGCAATCGAAATCAGTCCACTCAGCCACGATTCTGAACCTTTCATCGTGAACGGTCAGAGACTCAAGCCGTTCATTGATGTAACTTCTACTGATTTGGCTGAGGCATCTTATATCCTCCTTTCCCCTTGAGCTTATTGCGCCCAGCCGATGGCGTAAAACTCAGCGCTTAACGGGAGGCAGCCCGTCATTCTCTTTGTAAACCTGAAACTTGTTCTGACACCTTTCAGCACTCGAAGTTCACCCTTGTAGACAGCCGACCCCAACTCAGATATTTGCATCTGGGATTTGAAATCGTCCGCAAAAATTCAACCCGACCCATCCACTCACCCAAATTTCTGTCTTAAGGAATAAACTAAGACCCCCTAGGTTACAATGAGGACATTGCAAATCTTAGGCATGGGGGGGTATGAAAGTACAAAAACTTGTAAGAAAAGGTTTCAAACAAAAAAATTCACATATGCCAAAAACACCATAAAAATTAAAAAAATTTTCGAAAAAGAATAAGAGGAAAAGAGGAGAAGAAAATTTTGTGAAGGAGAAAAGAAACAAAATGAAAAAGGAGCACAAAATTATGAGAAAAAGTGATAGTCATTAGTAAGGAACTAAGGAATTAACCTAAGTTCTAGACCTCATTCAAGAAAAGTGCACAATAAGATTAGTAAAGAATGCAAACCTTAGGCATTCTTGAATAGACTCTTAGTACCCATTAAGATCTGGACACTCCTCAAGAGGTTGAGGAAAATGAAAAGCTGAAGTATTAGGTCTAAGGCTTAGGGAGTATTCGGCCTCGTTAACTAATTTTTGGTTTACGGGACTCAGTAACCTAAGCACCCTAATCTCACACACAGCCTGGTTCAGTAAGCGTAAAAATCAGAATCACGCAGAAGCGTCGCAAAAATCTGAAAAGAACACCTAGAATAGGAGCGGCCGATCAACACAAGTTGATTTGGACGAGTTCCCAGCGCAGAGAGGCGGGAAATCCCCTCGAAGATGCGTAACAAAATATCATCTCCTCGGTGCTTGTCTCTTAGGATATTTACATATCCTACTGGGGGCATGTAAGCACTCTGCTGGTTCAGATTCCATGGATGGCATTATCTCGAAGTGTCAATTGCCAGGGTCTGGATTCGGCCACGGAATACCATGGATGGGATTATCTCGAAATCTCAATAGCCAGGGTTCCGGGGGTTGCCATGGGCGGTGCTATCTCGAAGCATCGATCGCCAGGAACCCTTGAGGATTGATGATGGGAGCAAGGAATCTGATACAGACCGTGTTGAAAAGCCAATCCTAGGCTAGAACTAAAAAGAAAAAGAGAGAGAAAACTCTCCAAACAGAAAAACTTTCTATCTCTCTCTTACAAAACGCACTGCGAACTGAGCCAGGGCTAAAATCATTTCAAGCACGGGTGCTTTAACCACGAAGTCCAATAAACCTTAGGTTAGTTCTTGTGGGCCTTAAAAACCTTTGCTAAAAGACTGAGGCTAAGGCTAGACAGATTTGGATCTTGATTGGTACTAGAGTACCTTTTAGGCCTATGGTCAGCATTCTAACCTAATCTATGCTCAAATAAAAAAGGCACTTATCTCAAACTATTAAAAACTTCATGGTCTAGAACAAGGGTTGAAACCTTAAGTTTTTGCTAAGGGACTAGCAAAAGCTAGGCATGGGGGTATGATGAGAACCTCATCATGAGCCATAACTAGCTCATTTTGACCCAATACAAAGGATAAAAGCTCCTACATAACTCAAGGAAAGGCTTAACTCAGAGAATTCTGAGTTTAAGGAGAAAACAAGTCATAAGGGGTAAAAATGCAATTTCACCAGTATAATCTGCATACAGGGTAATTCAGGGCCCAAACATAGGTCAAAGCAGCTTAATAAGAATAAAAGTGGGATGAAATGATCTAGCAAGGGCTACAGCAATTCCAAGAAACTAAATGATAAATCTGTAACCCTAAAACAACCCACTTCAATTCACAAGGTTCGAGGCAAAGTAAAAATAGAATAAACCCTCTAAAATTCATAGAAAAATAATCTCTAGGGTTTAGAACCTTCAATTTGGCCTTTAGAACCCATTTTGACCTACATTGAGAACCATGCCCAATTAATAACTTAATTTGGGTTTTTGCGCAAATTGACCGGTCAAACAAGGTTTAATATGAAAATGAAATTCACCATCAGATTCCTTGGGTCCTAATTAGTCATGTATAAAAACTTGAGCCTAAGAAGAAACCTCCTTGACCGACTTTACACTTTGGTCCTCATATATTTACTCTTTGGCCCTCAACTTTTGAACCCTCGCATTTTGGCCCCTAACTCTCCTTCGTTCTTTGCAATCAGGTCCCTCCTGCAAAACCTGCCAGCACCATGCTCCGGCGACCTTGCGCGGAGCATGGCGCCGCGCAGGGTGAGGTGGGGGACCTGGCAAGTAAACCGGGGGTGCCCTGCGTCGTCGACCGTCGCAGGGACACCCCCCTGGTCGTTGTAGCCCACCATACCGGCCGTGCGAACGCACGGACGGTATGGGTTCTTGTTTCCGACCATCCTCCGGCGAGGGAGACACGTCGTCTCCCTCCGCCTTCCTCCCTGTTTGATCCCTATAAATACCCCCCGTTGCTCCACCGACCAGGGCAGCCTGGATCTGACGGAGAAAATCCCCAACTTTCTTATCTTCTTCCTCCGGCAGACGCTCACCAGCTCCGGCGGTTTCCTCCCCCTCCACCTCTTCGCTCTGCCGCAATACCAGCAGCAGAGACTTCCTCCCCCGCTCTTCCCGCGCCACGCCGCACCCAGCTGGCGCCTCTCCGGCTCTCTGCTCGCCGCCGCCCCTTTCCCTGAGCATCGTCTTCTCCGGCGACAGTCGATACGACTGTCGCCCTGTTCCTCCCCTTTCGTCCCTGCAAGTAAGCTAGAGCTACTCCCCTTCTCCTCTTTCTTTCCCCGCTTTCAATTTATTCACTTAAGCCCTCGACCGACCCTGACCACCTTCACCCCCTTCGTCTCCGACCACCCTCCGGCGAGCCGCTCCCATCACCTCAGCAACCCACACGGCTCGCCGACCACCGCAGGACCTCCGCCTCCTCACCCTGATCAACCTCCGCCCTGCCACTTCCCCCACATCACCCTCTGCAACTCCACCGAACAGACCCATCCTCCGACCCACAGTCCGACCTAGGGCAGCCCTCGCACGCCGCCCCGCGCCTCGCCACCACCCACACGAGCTTCGCCGCACCCTGGCGAAGCTCCTGGCACTCTCTGATTAGGTCGAGAGGCCGTTTTCTTGTGGACAGGCCACCCGACCTCCGCCGCCATTGCCGTGCAGGAGGAACTGCTTCCGCCTGCAGCTACAGGCGCGCCACGCTCAGCGCCAAGCCCAGATTCACTCCCAGGCCTTGCGAGGAGTTTTGGCAAAACACCAGGTTCGCAGCTGAGGAAGAAAGCTCCGCGTGACGCCGCCATCTCCTGCTGAATTCCCCGCTGCGGGCGCGCAATTGAGGTGGGTCGTTTAGTCCCACCTCGGAAACGCCTGAAGAGCCGCAGCGACATAAGATGCAAAAGTGCTGAAGGCTTACTGCCTCAGCACACGGGGTGAGGTCCCCTTCACCCGCCCGGTTACCCGGTCTCGTCCGCGCTCACGCCCCGCGGACCTGACCCGAACCGACCCGACCTGACTCAAGACTGACCTGCACTCCTCGCCCACCACGCACGCCGGTGGGCCTGGACCCGGGCCTGATCCGAACCCGGTTACCCGGTAGCTCTGGGAGAGCTTTCCCAAGAGTGGTTTCAGAGAGAAAGAGAGACGCGGGGGGGGGAGGGTAGAGTAGGTTTTGCCTTTGACGAAAAACTCTGAAGTGTGCAGGCACAGGCGAAGAAGAAGACCCGCGGAAGAAGAAGGAAGCTAACTGTAGCAACAGGTAGTTAAGTCGTCTGATTTGGAAATCAGACGACGGCCTGAAGCAGCTAAGGAAGAAAGCTTCGCGCGACATCCCTGGCTGAAAAAGAAAAGAAGAAGCTGACACTTAGCCGCAGGGAGGAAAAACAAGAAGAAACTCTGAAGAAGAGGCTGAGCAAGGCAGAAGAAGAGGAAAGGCTGCAGAGAAGAAGTGCAGCAGAGCCAAGGAAGAAGAAACCTTCACAGAAGAGACTGCAGAAAAAGAAGAAGAGAGGCCAAGACAGAAACCAAGGAAGAAGAAGAAGGAGATCTGAAGAGGAGCATCACCTCTGCAGAACGAAGAAGAAGAAGAAGGAGCTCTGAAGAAAGAAAGAAAGAAGAACATCACGAGGAGAAAACGAAGAGAACAACAAATTCTTTCCCTCTCTCTTTCTTTATTTTGTAAAAGAAACATGTATATCTCTGGAATACAACTTGCTCCCTGAGTTCGACCTCGGGAACTCTTTTATTTTCCGAGTAAAAAATTTATATTTGAAATGTTGGTAATAACCGGCTTTACTACAACGTTATAACAAAACCAAAACCCGGTCATCAAACCAACCGACACCAATGACTCTCATTCATTTGATATGGAATTGATTTGTAATAAACTTGACAAAGTGGACTTGGTTGCTAAAAGAATGGAAGAGTGGATGGCTGGTAATTCTATGAACAACTCTCAATCCACTCAATCCCAAAATTCGGGATTCCATTCTTCACGAGCTCTTTCTGGACGGGAGTTCGTGAATCAACTCGATGCGACTCAACCTATGAGTCAGCATTTTTCGGAACCCCATGGGTTCCCAACTGGGGCCTTTGATCCCAGTTTTTCTAATCCTTCCTTTTCTTTCTCTCCATCCTCACCTTATGAGGATGTCTGTGCTGTACAAGAGAATGTTAGATCCAACCCCTACTCGAATGCCTATAATCCAGGTTGGAGAAACCACCCTAACTTCTCTTGGAAAAATCCGGGGCAACAGACCCAATTCCGACCCAGCAATTATGCTCCGCAACGACCAATGGGTCAGGGTCAAGTATATACTCAGTTGCCTCCGAATCAGGTCAATCAACCAGCTTGGAATGCCCGTCAACCCGCAGGGCAAGCTGATTTGAACCGTCAAATGGTAGAGATGCAAGGATCTATGCTCCAGCTCATGCAGTAAATGAAAAACTCACTGGACAACTTGCAATCCGGGCTCATTGCTAACTCTCGTCAACCCGGATCTCTACCATCCCAACCCGTACCCAACCCACGAAACATTACGAATTCGGGCAATCAAGCCCAAGGGTACGGAAATCAGAGGGACCCACACGCGCATGCTCAGGTGGTTGAGCAGGGTTCCTCGTCTTCTTCTTCTGTAAATCAACAATTCATGGTCAATCAAGCCCCTCCAATCTTTCCTAACCCTCCCCAAGACCCAAATTCTTACGCTTCTGCAAATTCTGTCACTTTGAGAAGTGGTAAGAAGACTCAGGATCCACAACCACATTATTCTAATCTTTTGAATCCTGAAGAATCTGAGGAGAGAGAAGAGAATTCTAAATGAGAAATCAAGGCTCAGGAATCCGATTCCAAAGATCTGACTCGTGTTAGTTTTCCTGAAGCCTTAACCAAAGCAAAGAAGAAGTCTGTTGATAGCAATGAGGAGCTTCTGAATTTATTTAAGAATGTTGAGATCAATATCCCGCTCCTTGATGCTATCAAGCACATACCGACTTACGCAAGATTTTTAAAGGAATTATGTACACAAAAGCGTAAGTCGAGAGAATCTGTTCCGAGGAAGGTGGTACTCTCCGAGCAGGCTAGTTCTGTTATCCTGCACTACCTCCCTCAGAAAAAGAGAGATCCTGGTGCTCCTTTGATTTCTTGCGTTATCGGAGATTACACATTTGATAGAGCACTTTTGGATCTCGGTGCATCCATCAACCTAATTCCGACTTCTCTTTACGAGAAGTTTGGGTTAGGCGAACTTCGGCCAACTTCGGTAACGCTACAGTTAGCGGATCGTTCGGTCACAAACCCGCGAGGCATTATTGAAGATGTTATAGTTAAGGTCAAGGATTTCTATTTTCCTGTAGATTTCCTTGTCCTTGACATGGATGTACCAGATAATCTGAGGAACACGCCCATCATTCTGGGGCGTCCGTTCCTGGCTACCGCAAAGGCCAACATTAATTGTGAAAGCGGTAGCATGGAAATCGCCTTTGGGGACCAACGTATGAAATTAGATATTTTTAAGGCGATTAATAAATTTGAGGATTGTGGAGTTATTGAAGAACTTGATGAGGATATTGTTAATATTGAAACTTGTTTGACAGTTTCTTCAATTGAAAGTTCCTCTTTGGTTGATGAATTTGACCCGCAACCCTCTGACTTAACATCTTCGGAAGAGGTTACTGATTTTGTCCACTCACAACCTCTCCCTCTTGTTGAATCTTCAGCATCTACCCGAACATCAATCATCACCCCACCCCAGCTCGAATTGAAACCATTGCCCGAGAATTTGAAATATCAATTTTTAGGACCTCAGAATACGCTCCCTGTGATTATCAGTGCTAAATTGACAAAGGAGCAAGAGATTAAATTGATTAAGGTCCTAAAGGAACATAAGGAGGCAATTGGTTGGACCATTCATGACCTTAGGGGGATCGAGCCATCTTACTGTAATCATAGAATATTCTTGGAAGATGGATCCCGCCCTTCTCGCCAGATGCAGAGGAGATTGAATCCAAATATGCGAGAAGTGGTCAAAAAGGAAATCATCAAGTGGCTCGATGCAGGAATTATTTATCCAATCTCTGACAGTCCCTGGGTAAGTCCCGTTCAGATTGTTCCAAAGAAAGCCGGGATTACTGTTGTGACTAATGAGAAAGGAGAATCTGTCACAACTCGTTCAGCTCCTTCTTGGAGAGTTTGTATTGATTACAGGAAGCTGAACACTGCCACTAAAAAGGATCATTTTCCCTTTCCCTTCATTGATCAAATCTTGGAAAAATTAGCCGGGCAGAAGTACTTCTGTTTTCTTGATGGCTACTCGGGATACAACCAAGTTCCTATCCATCCCGAGGATCAGGAAGAAACTACTTTCACCTGTCCCTACGGAACCTTTGCTTTTCGTAGGATGCCTTTCGGGTTATGCAATGCACCTGCGACTTTTCAAAGGTGTATGCTAGCCATAGTTTCCGACATGGTGGGAGAGTTTATGGAAGTCTTCATGGATGATTTCTCCATTTTCGGAGAATCATTTGACTCTTGTTTGGCTAATTTGGAAATGATTCTTAAGCGATGTATCAAGACACGATTGGTCCTTAGCTGGGAAAAGAGTCATTTCATGACCCAAGAGGGCATCATTTTGGGTCATGTAATCTATGAATGGGGAATTGAAGTGGACAAAGCTAAGGTTGATGCTATCGCTAAACTTCCTCCTCCCACATCAGTTAAACAAATCAGATCATTTCTTGGCCATGTGGGATTTTATCGAAGATTCATCAAGGACTTCTCGAAGGTTGTCCGCCCTTTGAGCAATCTTCTTGCCAAAGAAATGCCGTTTGTTTTTGACGAATCATGCCAAAAGGCATTTGATTTCCTAAAAATGGCAGTCACCTGTGCTCTAATTTTGCAACCACCTATTTGGACAGCCCCATTTGAGATCATGACCGATGCTTCTGATTACGCGGTCGGGGCTGTCCTGGGTCAGAAAATTGACCGAAAGCCCTTTGTCATTTACTACGCTAGTAAAACTTTGGATGAAGCCCAGAGGAATTACACTGTTACTGAAAAGGAATTACTAGCTGTAGTATTTGCGTTGGAAAAATTCAGGGCTTATCTCTTGGGGTCTCATGTTATTGTTTATACCGACCACTCGGCCTTGAGACATCTCTTGGCTAAAAAGGATGCTAAACCCCGGCTTATTCGTTGGATTCTTCTTCTTCAAGAATTCGATCTTGAAATCAAGGATAAAATCGGGGTACAAAATGTGGTGGCGGATCATTTGTCGAGACTCCTAGGTGATTCTTCTTGTCCGGACATTCCGATTGCTGACACTTTTCCAGACGAAACCATTCTTACAGTTTTAGGTGTCCACACCCCATGGTTTGCTGACATTGTTAACTATTTGGCCGTTGGTCAAATCCCCCAGGATTGGACCAAGCAACAACGGGATAGACTCAAATCTGAGGCCAAATACTACTTTTGGGAGGACCCTGAACTGTATGGCATCGGCTCTGATCAGATTATTCGTCGATGCATACCAGAGAATGAATTCAACAGTATACTTGAGTTCTGCCATGCATCTGGGTGTGGTGGACATTTCTCCGGGAAAAAGACGGCTGCAAAAATTTTGCAATCTAGCTTCTATTGGCCGTCTTTATTCAAGGATGCCCTCGATGCCAGGCACTCGGGAGCATAACTAAGAGAGACATGATGCCCTTAAACCCTATTCTTCCTGTCGAAATTTTCGATGTTTGGGGCATTGATTTCATGGGACCCTTTATCCCTTCATTTGGACATCAGTACATTCTTGTCGCTGTTGATTATGTGTCTAAATGGATTGAGGCAATTCCCACCCGAACCAATGACCACAAGGTGGTCATCAACTTTGTCAAGAAAAATATCTTCAGTAGATTCGGGATTCCGAGGGCTATCATCAGTGATGGTGGCACTCATTTTACTAATGCCCAATTCCGGAGTTTATTGGCCAAATACGGGGTTAATCATCGAATTTTCACACCTTACCATCCCCAAACGAATGGACAAGCCGAGATCTCTAATCGAGAGATCAAGAACATTCTGCAAAAAATGGTTAGGCCCGATCGCAAGGATTGGACTCAAAAGCTTGAGGACGCTCTTTGGGCCTACCGTACGGCGTATAAAACACCCATCGGCATGTCTCCATTCCGTCTGGTGTATGGAAAGGCGTGTCATCTACCCGTAGAGATTGAACACAGGGCATTCTGGGCAATCAAACAATGCAATCTAGATCTAAATCTAGCTGGGAAGACCAGGAAACTCCAACTATCTGAGTTGGAGGAGCTTAGAAATGATGCTTATGAGAATGCCAAGATCTACAAGGCTCGGACCAAAGCTCTACATGATCAAATGATTTCCCGCAAGAGCTTTGAGCCAAACCAGAAGGTCTGGTTATTCGATTCTAAACTTAAGCTCTTTCCTGGTAAACTTAGATCTAAATGGAGTGGCCCATTCATAATTGATCAGATTTTTCTAAATGGTGCCATTCAGATTTCTGATCCAAAGACGGGTAACACCTTTAAAGTCAACGGTCAACGTCTGAAGCCTGTTGTTGACCGTAATCTTTCAGAACCCGTTTCAGACTCTGTTGCTCTAGCCATTCTGTGACTTCTTTGGCTGGACTTCGCCTAGCTGACGGCATTAAACTCAGCAGTTGTACATATAACACAAGGCTGATACGAGCTTCATATCCAGGTGACATCTTTCATATTCTACCCTTTCTTTCATGTCTCTTTTTCAATGAGGACATTGCATCAGCTAGGCATGGGGGGGTGGATTCATTTTTGAATTAGTTGGTCAGCTTTGTGAAATCCATATAAATTGTTCTCTTTCTCAAAAAAAAAAAAAAAAAAATTAGGAAGGATTAGTTGGACATTAGGACTTTTCAATCCTAAGAAATTTTACATTAGGATATGAACACAAAGACCCCTCAGGTCTTTGGACTTAATTACCCTGTGTATCTACTAAAATGTGGATTTGTCTTTGAGTTCTCGCCATCTTAATTCTATTATAATTGGAATAAATAAGTTTGGGTGATAAGTACACGACTTGTCAACCCACCCTCTGATTTAAGGGAATTTTGAGTTTTAAGCATCTACACACTTTCTTTGCACTGACTCGTTGCTCGACGATTCTAACGGAAATTGGGTAGCTAATGAACCTTCTAGGGTGATATGGCTGGCAAGTTATCGTGGGTAGCAGCCCATAGGTAGGTTGTCCAGAGCCCAGTCATTGGACTTTTCTCTTTTTGCCGCCTTTAGGTAAATCTTAGACCAGGGAAGCCACCTACTTAAAAAAAAAAAAAATTGAGAACAGGAGAAAAGAACAAAAAGAAATAAGCCACACTTCGCCGCACGAGTATGGCTGGCAAGTTGTCGGTGGTAACAGCTCATCGACCGGTTGTCCAGAACCCAGCTCAGAAAATGCACTAAAAATTCCCAAAACACTCAGGAAGAAGCGGAGAAGTAGAATAAACCGGGGAGATATACACTGGATTCACCCTTGTGTTGACCCCGTTAAAAAATAAAAGTAGGGAGAAAGCTACCGGTTGTAAAGATACACCTTTAGGCAGAATTCTTTTTGAGGTCACCTAGAGGCGTAGAAATCCGAAGTCCGTTCTAATTGCCGGTCAATGAGTCTATCACAATCACAATAAGATGCTTAAAAGTTAGGATTCTCATCAAATCTTGGGTGAGTTCAATGGCCGTAGAAAGCCACTCTTAAACCCTAAAAGTTGAAAATCCAAAAAAAAAAAAAAATAGAAAAGAGTAAAAAGAGAAAAAGAAATGTTTCTTTGAATAAGGCGAGGCTTGAGGCGGTCTGCATTTTGGCTGATACCCGGGCACTGTTGTGTCTTTGAAAGTTCAGTTCCTAAGTAGACAATTTCTTAATGATTGAAAGTGACTCAGGTCCAAATAATCTAACCTAATTCTTTTATAAATAGCATATAGTTTTTGCTAGGGACTAGCAAAAGATAGGCATGGGGGTATGATGTAAACACATTTACACTACTTAAAATGTCTATTTATGCATGTTCTTAAGCATAGGATTGCATTTCATGATATAAATATTGCATTACATGCATCATCTTGCATTTAGAGTAGTTTGAATAAAATGGAGGTTAATTGTCTCCTTTTATGTGCTTGGACAGGGCAAATATTTTATCGGGGCCTCGGATCAAAGATCCAACCGTATGGATATGATCAGGGCGACGATTGGAGTTCAACGACTCCAAGATCGCCCTAATCAGGCATCCGTAGCATCAGATAGCGACCGGGGAACCCTAGAAGATCAAGGGCCAGGATGGTGTAAATCCACACTTCAGATGACAAATCCGACCGCACGGATGAATTCGGATCGACGATCGCAGCCCAACGACACAAAAATCGAGTCAATCCGACATCCGTGGCACCATCTACAACTTCCAGAAGATGGACGGCCAAGATGGCGCCACGTGGTGCCATCTCAGCCGCCCAAATGGCCGCATGCATCTTGTGAAGACCGCGCTCCCGATCCCTCTCCGCCGTTGGATCTCGATCCAACGGCTGCGGTCGCTCGCGCTTAAAAGCGTCCGCGCGACTATTTCGTCCGCGTAGCGCAGCGGCGACGCAGCTGCGGGCGAAGTGGAGGTCGCGGGTTCGAGCCGCGGTGAGGGGGTGGAAGGCGCGGGCGAGCGGGCGCGGATGAGCGTCAGATGAAGATCCAACGGCTGCGCGCGCTCAATCAGGACGACGCGCGATTGGACGCCGGGTGTAACGCGCGATCGCACGCGGGCGACGCGCTACGCAGCGGGCGCGGACGCGATCTAAGCCGTCCGATCTCGCGATCGGACGGCTGAGACTACGCGAACGTGCGTAGGCGTTACGTGCGTAGGCGTTACGCGCGCAGGCAGCCGAGCGGGCGCGTGTGGGTGCGGCGGCGACGGCGACGTCGGGGCTTTAGCGACGGTTTTATCCGTCACTAAAGACCCCTTATTTATTATTTTAAAGATGTAATGTCCATTTTGCCCCCACTCCTTGCAACTATAAAAGGAGACCCCCTCCATACGAAATTTTCATCCCTTCCTTCTCCTCTCTACCTCTCCAAAGCTCAAGAGAAGCTTGTCGCACACCCGGGATGCTTCTCGCGAGATAAAGTCCAAATTTTCGTCCCCCTTCGGAAGTGGATCCCGCGACGACGACGGCGTGCTGCTCCGTTCCCGCTCTTCTGCTTCGTCCTCCCTCGTCCTTCTCCATTCTCCTTCATCCAGGCGTCGTCCCGTTCGGCTCGTCCTCCAAGCGACCGTCGAGGAGGATTCTCTCTCCCTATTCTTTTTACTGCTTTCTAGTATAGATTTACTGCTTTCTAGAGTAGTCTATTCGTCCTCCGAGCGATCGTCGAGGAGGACATTTCTCCCTCCATTCTTTTAGTGCTTTCTAGAGTAATTGTTTTATATTTTCTAGTTGTAACGAATGAACTCTTTTATGATAAATTCCTTGTCTATTCTACATCTCATTTTGATTTCCATGTGTAGTATTCTCTCTCTCTCTCTTACTCACTCTCTCTCTTTTATTCGTTGTAGATACTTAGATAGTTTAAATTGAATTTCTTCGTGACAAAATAAAAATAAACGCGAAGTTTTTAAATCAAACGTTCGCCTCCCTGAGTTCGACCCGGAATTCTTTTTTTCGGTATAAATTTTATTTGTTGAACTCGAATCCTTCGCTTTCGAACTACAACGACGGGTTTTCCAAAACCAAACACGTTAGCGTAGGTTCGTAAATCGTTCAACAGACAGCTTAATCCATGCACATCGCTTCCTCTTCACGCGTTAAGAGGTGACGTGGCTACTCCATCACCGTTGGATAAGCTATCAATGGCACAAAATGCGCACTTGCGTGCCTTTACCAATTGTGCCTCCCGCGCGTGTGATCTCGTGTGAGATCAGGTGTCTAATTGTGCGTCCATCCGATTTGCTGATCTAAGCCGCACGTTCTTGATCGAAGGGTCGGATTTCACTCTCTTGCGCAAGGAGGCACGGAGAAATGGCTCTAACGGGCGACCTGATGTAGCGCAATGCCTTAATCGCTACGCTACATGCGCTCTTTGGTAACATTTTTGTTTTAAGGGATGAGCGCTTGCAACTGTTGGATGGTGATTATTTCGACTTGGTTCTCGAATCCCTACAGGACATGAGACCGGACCGACTCGACTGATCCCAAGACCCAGTCGTCTAACGAGAAACTAAAAAGTAGTAAAGTAAACCACATTCACCATGCTAAGCAACTAACAGTAACAAGAGTACAGTAATAAAGAAGTAAAACTATTACAGTACACACCACCACAATAGTAGAAAAGTAAACGGGTACAGGAATATAATGTGCAGAACGAAAGAGTACAGAATATAAAGGTACAAGAAGCTACTCACTACTACAAACGAGTATAAAAGGAGCTACAACTACTGGGCTCTACTGGGCCCAGCACCCTTTGCAGCCGTAGGCTCTGGCTGCTCAACACCTGGACCTGCAAAGGGTTATGAGTACAAAACATTAGCGAACGCTGAGTAGAGTGGCAACCAACTACTAAAGCAGTAAAGGTGGATAGGTAGCTGTTGTTTTCCAATTTCTTTCTTTCTTTAACTAATTATTCTTTCTTTCACCACTTGGTTTAATTATCAGGTCTCTTTCTTGATCTCGAATGTTCCTCATGGGAACGATCTTGATTGCAATCTTTTTCAAAGATTAGAAGTCGCACATGGTGCTCTCCTGGTCGGGAGAGTCCCCTGTGGTGGTCCTACACCCAGTCAACCACCCCAAGGTCACGGATAGACGTAACAGTGACTACGGCATGCACGATAAACACACGGGTAGCTACCCCGCATTGGCACGTGGTCAGTTGTTTTGGTTAGCGGGTGTGCCCAAAGCACAGCATGGAACCAGTATAGGGCATAGCCCTCTCAGTAATAAGGGTCTAACCCCTAAGAACCAAACAAGTGTCTCACCCCTCCACAGTCCGCACACCCTCGCCTAACTACCCTGGTTTACCCAGTGGGCCTAACAAGTCGGTGTAAGGCGGCTAGCTGAACCTCGGGCCCTGTGGGGTGGCTAGCTCTCTCCCTACAGTAGTAGCTCTTCCTGGTACTATGTATGCGAGGGCCAAGAAGTCGGTACAGAGTGGCCAATCCTAACCTCGGGTCCCAACCCAAGGGCTACTAGCTCCGCTCTACACTAAACAGGGGGACAGTTGCTCTCCTTGGTGCTCCGTACTTAAGGGCCAGCTCACTTCCCCACTCACATTCCCAGTTCCATTCCATTTATTTCCAGGAGCTCTACTCCTAATTTCTCGTAGGGTTCATGCTCATATTCCTTGGCCATTCCCTATCAGGTTTCATCATTTCTATTTCCATTCTCAGGTTATACACATGCAACATGTAATTCTACTGTTCACATTTCCATATCTAGTTTATTCACAGGTAGCTCGTGTTTCCAACATTCACCTTTCCATTTTCAAATTATATACATGCAGCTCATATTATGTGTGCAACAGAAGAATTACATTCAACAATTAACTAGCACAAGTACTACATATTTCATAGGCAACTGTTATTCATTTACAGGCATTTATTATCATTCTATCTACTCATTCAAGACTGCAATTCATTTATTCAATACAGACATTCCAGTATTTCTAGTCCTAGGATTCATGCCACTTCCTAGGTTCTAATCATTCATTCCACACATGCATTTAGGTTTAATTAAATTAAGGGGAAGCCACTCTACCAGTAAACCCAGGAGTAATGGGGGCGTGAACGGTAGGCTCACATGCCTCAGCAAGCCCCGAACCCACAACGGAATGAGGTCCTATCACAAGGATCAAACACAAGAGAATACTCAGAACAGTATAGAAAGTCTTCTACCAAGTAGAGGAAATCATAAGGAAAACATCGGTATCTTAATTGCGGAAATAGGACCTCAAACGGACTCTAAACGGGTCAAAAATAGTGATTCTGACACAACTCAGACGTCTGGAACAACTTCCAAACCTCTTAAAAGAGTCCAAAGCCATACCTCAAGTCCTGCGCTACTCCTCAGACATTCAAGAACTCCGCTGGACTGTCTGGACCCAGTTCCAGACGTCCGACCACCTCTTCGGACGTTTGGAAACGCTTCCCGTCGTATGGTGCCTCGCCCAGACGTCTGAAGTGCGTGGGAGGGTGTGCCCCGTGCCTTCCCGAAGCAACTCCTGTGTGAAATCAACCAAAATATTCTCAAAAAGGCAAGAAACAGTGTCTCGGTGGAGCGGCCTGCATGGTTGTATCTGCAAGGAGACGTACCTTCACAAAGCCTCCTCCTCAGACGTCTGGCACCACCTCCAGACGTCCTCACCGTCATCTGGTGGTCACTCCAGACGTCTGATTCTGGGAAAATCCCAGAACCAGAACCTGCTTCCGCCTTCTTGTGCCGCACGTGGCCGCACCACGCCCGCTCGCCTGTGCTCCGGCTGCAGCAGTGTCGGGGAGGATCTCCCCGACGCACTCCTCCGCCTTACGCACATGTCGATCGGCCGTGAGCTCACCGGCGAGCTCCCACGCGAGCTCGCAAGCCTTCTCTCCTCTCCTTCTCACACTGCTCCTCCTCTCCTCTCACGCCACTCCTTCTCTCCGCCGCTCTCGCTCGGCTGCTCTTGCTGGAGGGTAGAGGAAGGTGGCTGAGAAGTGGGGTGAAACGAGGGAGAGGAGGGGGGTTTATATAAGGTGTGGGGTTAGGGTTTTCGTTGGGTGGAAGGAGAGAGAAGAAGAAATGAGGGACGTGTACTGTCTGCGCGTAGCATGCACGCAGATGCGAACTCATACACGAAACTTTCAATTTTCAGACGTCTAGGAATGAGTCCAGACGTCTGACCATCAGTCCAGCTGTCTTACCAGATGTCTGACCTAAAGTATGGATGTCTTAAAAAGGCTTAATAACATAGGTCTTAACATCATAACAAACTCAAAGGAAGTTTCATTCCCGAAACTTGAGCTAGCTAGGGTGCGGAAAAGGAACAACATACGCATAACAAACTCAAAGAGGACCGAAGCCGGTTTGAAAAGATGTACCCTCAAATAGCTCCGGGTACCGCTCTCGCATCGTTGCCTCAGGCTCCCAGGTGGCCTCCTCGCACCTCTGGCTCCTCCACAAGGCCTTCACTAGGGGTACCTGCTTCCGTCTCAGACTCCGGACGACTCTGTCTAGTATCTGCACTGGTCGCTCGGGGTAGGTCAGGTCGTCACCCACCTTGACACTCTTATGGCTCAGAACGTGACGGGGATCGGCGACGTACTTCCTGAGGTTGGACACGTGGAACATGTCGTGCACACTAGAAAGCTGAGGAGGAAGGGTAAGCCTGTAAGTAACGGGTTCAACCAACTCCAGGACCTCAAAGGGCCCCACAAACCTCGGCGCAAGCTTCCCTTTCACCCCAAAATGCTGCAGGCCCTTCATGGATGAAACGCGAAGGAAAACGTGATCCCCAACCTAAAACTACACCTCTCTGCACTTTTTATCGGCATAACAGTAATCCAATGGTCGAGACCGGACCGGGTCTTAACAATGACCCAATGGTCAAGAGCACTCGCACCCTTTACTTCAATAGAGTTGGTGCGCGGCTTGAGATTGAATCTCAGTCGTTGGATCAATGATCCAATGATTGGGATTAGATCAAGCAGCGAAGAGGAGTGCTGTGGCTGGTGTTGGGCGGTTGTGATGGCGCCACGTGGTGCCATCATGGTGTCCATCTTCTTTGTTTTGTAGGTGGTGCCACAGGTGTTGAATTGGACTGATTTTCATGTCGTTGGGCTGCGATCATCGGTCCGAACCCATCCGTGCAGTTGAATTTGTCATCTAAAGTTTGGATTTAACACCACCTGGCCCCTTGATCTCTGATCTTTCTTGGATTGTATCTGATGTTACGGAGGTCAAATTGGGGCGATCTTGGAGGCGTTAAGCTTCGATCGTCGCCCTGATCAGATTTGTACAGTTGGATCTTCAATCTGAGGCTCCGATAAATGTTGCCTTGTTCCCTGACCACAAAAAGAGAGAATTAACCTAAAATTTATATAATCTAACCTAAATGCATGATGATGCATGTTATGTAATATTTATAATGCATGAATGCTTCTATGACACTAGAAACATGCATAAATAGGCATTTTGGGTCAATTAGATGTATGCACATCACACCCCCATGCCTATTTTTTTCTAGTCCTTAGCAAAACTACATCCTATTTATAAAAGAATTAGGTTTAGATTTCTTGGGCAAAAGTTATTTTTCAACACTAGAAAATTTCTACTAGTAACTAGAACTACAGAGACACAACAACGCCTAGGTGTCTACCAATATGCAGACCGCCCAAGCCCTCGCCTTATTCAAAAGCAAAAACATCTTTTTCTTTTTCTTCTTTTTCTATTTTTTTGTGGATTTTTTAGTTTAGGGTTTTGAGGTAGCTTTCTACAGCTATCCTACCCACCCAAGACTTAAAGAGAACTTTAAGTACTAAGCATCCTTTTGTGTGAAATGTGATAGACTGATTGCATAGCAATCATAGGTCCTAACTCACCTGAATTAAGCTAGAACTTAGCTTAATATGAACATTCTGTACGCATACGCATCATATTCTGCATCGTAGTTGATATATGTGTTTTATGTATTAAACTATGTTATTTGAGAGGTATTAATGATTGCAGGTAATCCAGGGCTACAGATGACCGATCCATCCTTATGGTTCTGTTCGGAATAACGACAGTAGTCCAATGCATCCAAGATCGCATCAATCAGACTCTCGTAGGACCTTAGGGAGTTCGCAAAAGAGCAAGAGCTAAGGGGTAAATTGAAGAAGATTTGGACCTCAGATGACAAATCCAATCGTACAGATGGATCTGGATCTACGTTCGCAGTACAACGGTGTAGAAATCAACTTAATCGGAAGCCTACATCATCAGATATAAAGAAAAGAAGAACAGACGGCCACGATGGTTCCACGTGGATGCAACTCAACCCTCTAATCGCACATATAACCGCCTGCACGCACCCGCTTGTGACACCGCATCAATCTTGTGTAGCGCAGGGCTCGAACCCACGTCTCGTGCTTACGCGTGTGTGCGTGCGAGCCAATGTGCTATGCAAAGCCTTTATCATATATATGTGCTTATTTATATTTATATTGATCCAATCTGGGTGGCGACGTGGTGTGTTCATGGCCGTTGGATGAAGATCCAACGGCCCACACTACGAGAAGAGGTGCCTTCAGGAGTTGGGGGAATGGCAAGGGTCGACTGCGATGGTGCCATGTGGTGCCATCGTGGCCGTTTGTTCTTCTTCTCTTTATATCTGATGATGTAGGCCTCCGATTAAGTTGATTTTTGCACCGTTGGACTGCGAACGTCGATCTGGATCCATCTGTATGGTTGGATTTGTCATCTGAGGTTCGGATATTCTTCAATTTGGCCCTTGGCTCTTGCTCTTCTGTGGACTCCCTAGGGTGCTACAGGAGTCTGATTGATGCGATCTTAGATGCGTTGGACTCCCATCATTATTCTGAATAGATCCATAAGGTTGGATCGATCATCTACAGCCCTAGATTACCTGCAATCATTAATACCTCTCAAATAATATAGTTTAATACATAAAACACATATATCAACTACGATGCAAAATACGATGCCTATGCATGCAGAATGTTCATGTTAAGCTAAGTTCTAGCTTAATTCAGGAGAGTTAAGACTTATGATTACTGCGCAATCATACCCCCATGCCTAAATCTTACTAGTCCTTAGCAAGTGCAAGACTAAATACATTTTACCAAGAGTTAAACTAAAGATTTATTTCTTTTTGCTGCATCCAAAAATTCAGAATCCAGATAACTATGAATATATAATGTTGTAACTTCTGCAACGGATCCAAGCGAAGAGTCGATATACATTTAAAGCTTGTACTTGGCCCCTAGTAAAATTCTGTCGGGATAGGCGAACCTCTTCTCTCGGGGTTATAAAATATTTTCTGATTTTGGCCCTGGTGTTTGTTTTGGGTAGGAGATGTCTGAGTTAACTGGATTGTATTTGGTGGCTCACTCTCTTCTGGTTCTTCTTAGAGACTAGTATTTCAGAATTTAGATTTCCAGATTATTGAATAAATCAACTTAGAGAGGGGCTAGAAAAATTGTGCTCTCTTTAATCTTTTGTATTCCTCTCTCTCTTTTTCTTCCTGAGCTCACATCCCACTAGATTTGCAAATGTCTTTGGTGGTCTCACACGGTAGGACACTTTAATTAGGTTTTGATAATCCTATAACTAAGTCAGACCCCTCAGCCCGTATTCAGGCGATCAGAAATACAGAAAAAGTAGGTTAAGGCTGTATTTGGTGGTTCTTGAGGGTGGTAGGTGTTTTTGCCTCAAAACATTTCAAAACATTTAACTTGACTCACATTACGCAACTATTTTACATAACACCCTTTTTTTCTTCTTTTTTTCGAGCAAACAACTCTTTTGTATGCAATTCTATAGGCACAATGCCACAACATGACATACTATTGTATTTATCAGCACAACATAACACGACATACATACTTTTATACGTGAGGCATTCTTGGGGATTTTTTGGATGACCAAGAGGATCTCGGGTGGCTTATTTGGTGGAAGTGACTATTCTCGGCACCAATTAGGAAATGGATAGGATGACGTATTTCTGACCTTGACATCAGTACCCTCCTTCAAGCGAGGTTTCCATAGAGGATGGTCGTGACCATCCACCTCAGTCTTAGTTTTATCAAAACCTGCTCTCTGTGTTTCTGCCTTATTTGGTAGCTCTCGTATGGAATTTCTCACAGATGTAGTACGCAAGAACTAAGAGCAAAAACTTTGCCCAACTCCAAGTGTCATTATTCAATTATTAAAGATTCCTTATACTAGCCTTAGAACACCAGTACTCTCTACTCTCACCTCACATATGTTTTGGTGGATCTACTAGAAGATAGTTCACTTGACTCCCTGATTGCTGTCCAAGGGTTCAGGAGAAGAAGAGATGCTTCTTTTCGACAAACTAGAAATGTCTATCGGTTTTCACAGAGGATCCATTGCAAAATCTACATGCAAGT
Organism: Thalassia testudinum; assembly: GCA_037157565.1. Taxonomy (NCBI): domain Eukaryota; kingdom Viridiplantae; phylum Streptophyta; class Magnoliopsida; order Alismatales; family Hydrocharitaceae; genus Thalassia; species Thalassia testudinum. Next base: position 122,958,457 of record JAZHRO010000036.1, on the reverse strand, counting down.
ATGAAATTATACTGGATTCTAAATCTAGGAATCTACTAAAGAATAACTCTCTAATAAAACCTCTTGATAAAATGATCTAATCCCCTAATTGTTGGCAGTCAATTTTCAGTTTTTATGAACTACCCCCCCATGCCTAAGTGTTTGCATGTCCTCATGCATGAATAAAAGAAATAAGGCAGGGTGTATGTGGATAGAAATCACCTGAAACTGCTTCTGAGTTGTCATTTAGTTCATGCCATCACTATAATGCCATACACAATATGCAAAACAATATGCAAAACATTATGCAAAAATGAAATATGCTATGCATATATGGTATGTATATATGTATACGTGCTGAGTTTAATGCTTCCAGCTGGGCAACTCATCAGTCATACGTCCTCAAGAAGATGTATCATTTCGTCAGCAGGAGGAGGTTCCTGGGCAAAGAATGGTTTGAGGAGATGGCCATTAATCGTAAAAACGTGCTCAGATTTTGGGTCTCTAATTTGGACCGCCCTGTTAGGATACGGGTGGACCACCAGAAATGGCCTAGTCCACTTGGACTTAAGCTTTCCTGCAAAGAATTTGAGTCGGGAGTCAAACAACCAAACCTGCTGGTTAGGTGTGAACTCCTTCCTCCGGATGTGTTGATCATGGAAGGCTTTTGTCTTGTCCTTGTATATTTTTGCATTCTCATATGCTTCCCACCTGATCTCCTCTAACTCACTGAGCTGGAGCTTCCTTTCATAACCTCCAGCCTTGAGGTTAAAATTACACTTCTACATCGCCTAAAAGGCACAGTGCTCCAACTCCACAGGAAGGTGACAGGCCTTTCCATACACCATGCGGTATGGTGACATTCCGAGCGGGGCCTTGTACGAGGTCCGATATGCCCATAGTGCATCAATCAACCGATCGGACTAATCCTTCCTATTAGATCTAACCATCTTTTGAAGGATCAACTTGATTTGACGATTTGATACTTCAGCCTACCCATTGGTCTGTGGGTGATATGGGGTAGCAATGTGGTGTTGCACCCTATATTTCTTCAATAATGATCTGAAATGGGAATGGATGAAGTAGCTTCCCCCATCACTTATCAGGGCGTGGGGAACTCCGAATCTTGGAAAAATAAATTCCTGGACAAAGGATATAACAGACTTATGATCAGCTTGTCTTTCCGGGATGGCTTCTACCCACTTTGAGACATAGTCTACTACGAGGAGTACGTACTCAGAGCCATGCGAGTTTGGGAAGGGGCCTATAAAGTCGATGCCCCAGACATCAAACTCTTCTACAACTAGAATGGATTGGAGAGGCATCATGTCTCTTCAGGTCATAGAACGGACTACCTGGCATCGCTTATAGCACTTGGCAAACTCATGTGTATCTCTGAAAATGGTCAGCTAGAAAAATCCTGACTGTAAAATCTTTGCAGCGATTTTTCGGCTCGAGAAATGACCCCCACAAGCATCGCTGTGGTAGAAGGATAGCACACTGGAGATTTTTGAATCAGGGATGCATCTACGGATGATCTGATCAGCCCCAATGCGAAAGAGCAATGGGTCATCCCAAAAATAGAACTTAGCCTCTGATATAAATTTGAACTTTTGATCCTTGGATAATCCTGTAGGTACCCTGCCTGTGACAAGATAGTTTGCTATATCAGCATACCAAGGAAACTCCACAGCGTTGATAGATAGTAGAGACTCAACCAAAAATCGGTCTGATATCGGCGAGGAGTACGGAATGTAGTCTAGGTCTAGCCGAGACAAGTGGTCCGCCACAACATTATGTGCTCCAGCTTTGTCGCGGATCTCGACATCAAACTCTTGCAAAAGAAGGATCCATCGGATAAGGCAAGGTTTGGCGTCCTTCTTTGCCAACAAATGTTGGAGGGCGGAATGGTCAGTGTAGATGATAACTTTGGACCCAAGTAAGTATGACCTAAATTTATCCAACCTGAATAATACAGCCAGCAATTCTTTCTCAATGACTGTATAGTTACGTTGAGCCTCGTTCAGTGTTTTGCTTGCGTAGTATATTACAAATGGATGGCACTCCCGACACTGGCCAAGAACAGATCCAACAACGAAGTCAGAGGCGTCACACATCATCTCAAAGTTGAGCGACCAGTCAGGGGGTTGGAGAATAGGTGCACTAGCGACAGTGCTTCGCAAGGTCTTGAAAGCGCTGAGACACGAGGACTCGAATTCAAAAGGCGTGTCGGTTACCAGAAGATTCATTAATGGAAGAGCAATTTTCGAGAAATCTCGAATGAATCTTCGATAAAATCTGACATGCCCTAAGAATGATCTGATTTGCCTGACAGAGCTAAGCGGAGGTAATCACGAAATGATTTCAGACTTAGCTCGGTCGACCTCGAGTCCATTAGAGGAGATCCTATGACCTAGTACGATGCCATCCCTCACCATAAAGTGGTTTTTTTCCCATGAAAGTACTAGGTTAACTTCTATACATCTCCTCAGAATCTTTGTGAGGTTATTGAGACAAGATGAGAAATCGTCTCCAAACACGGAGAAGTCATCCATGAACACTTCTACGCAATCCCCGATCATGTCTGAAAAGATGGCCATCATGCATCGCTGAAAAGTAGCTGGTGTGTTGCAGAGGCCGAAAGGCATCCGCTTAAAAGCGAATGTTCCAAAGGGACACGTAAAAGTTGTCTTGTCTTGGTCTTCCGGGTTGATTGCAACTTGATTGTATCTGGAGTATCCATCTAGAAAGTAGAAGAAACTATGCCCGGCTAGCCGTTCTAGAATCTGATCAATAAAGGGAAAAGGAAAATGATCCTTTTTGGTAGTCGAGTTTAGCTTCCTGTAGTCAATGCAGACTCGCCAAGAAGTTGTGGTGCGGGTCGGGATGGATTCGCCCAATTCATTTCTGATTATGGTGAGTCCCTCCTTTTTGGGCACTATCTGAATGGGACTCGCCCATTGGTTATCGGAAATTGGATAGATAATGTCTATGTCCAGCCATTAATGATCTCCTTCTTGATAACCTCCAACATATTTGGATTTAGGCATCTCTGAGGTTGCCTCAACGGTCTCACCCCTTCATCAGTGTAGATATGGTGAGTGCAATATGAGGGGCGAATTCCATGGAGATCAGCAATGCCCCACTCGATAGCAGCCCTATGTGCTTGCAAATTGGAGATCAACCGATGTTCTTGATCTGGAGTCAAGTGAGCATTGATAAACATTGGATATGTCTCACTTTCTACCAAAAACACATATTTGAGCAAATCAGGGAAGGGCTGTAGCTCTAGTAGCGAAGGGTGGGGAGGAGGGTTATGGAGGGGAGGAGAGGAAATAATAGCGGAAATTTGCTGATCCTGATTCATGAAGAATCCTCCTGCTGTCTTAAGATATCAGTGTTGGATAGGACAGGATAGCCAGGATCAAGGGTGTTAGGAGCAGATGAACACCCATGACAACCAGATCCATGGGATGAAATGTGTATATCAGTAGTCTCAGTCTCGAGATCAAAGACCCTTGATAGTGAGGATGAATGTGCCATTAGGTCACTGCAGAGGAGCCAAATGTAACCACAGAAAGTTGAATCTTCATCTTCACTATCCTCCTCGATCAAGTCACAATCAAAGTTCTTTGATTCCCTGAAAATGTCCATCCTAAGCTTTTCGTTTCCTAGGGCAATCTCCATGCACCCTGATGCACAGTCGAAGTTTGCGTGGGCAGTTGCCAAAAACGGGCGACCTAAGATAATCGGTGCATCACGGAGATTAGGAGGAACCTCCATATCAAGAACAAAAAAGTCTGCTGGAAAGCAGAATCCTTGGACTTTTACGATCACATTTTCAACCACCCCCGTTGGTGTTTTTACAGGTCGGTCAGCCAATTGTTTGGTAACCGAGGTGGGCTTTAACTCCCCGAATTGAAATTGATCAAATATTGCAGTGTGAGTTAAGTTGGACAACCCCAAGTCAAGAAGGGCCCTATCAAAAGGGGAATCCTACAACAAGCAGGAAATCAATGGTGTGCCCGGGCCCTTCTTCTTGAGCAGTAAGGCAGCTAAAATAACTGCACTGCTTCCTCAGAAAATACCTCTTGTCGTCTGATCCTTTGCTGCCTCTTCGGAGTATAATAGTCCTTAAAGAACCTAGCAACAACTGGGATGTGATCTATTGCTTTGAGGAGAGGGACCTAAATGTGAACTTCCGTGAACATAGATTTCAGGTCCTCAAAATTCCGCGTGCCCTTTTTCCGTGCTGAATCTCGTGTTAGGGCTGCAGGAAAAGGGACGAGAATTTCAAGGTCTAAAGGCTTCTTTCCTTTATCTAATGAAGATGGCTTGTGAGAGGAAGAGGGTTGTGAGCCATCTTGTGGTATGGCGTAGGAAAATCATTACCCACTTGCCTAGGTAGTGGGTCTTGTGTAGTCTTTCCGCTCCTCAAGGTAACAGCTTTTGCATTGGCGTGCTATCCATGCAGGGGCAGAGGAGCTGGTTGGTCTGGATACACAGGGTTTGGAAACAGAGGTGGCTGACTGAGCCCATAACCAGGAGGTGCGGGAGGTGCTTTCATAACCGCGTGTGCCTGCCCCTGTGGTGCTTGGAATCTAGGCAGGGCACCCTGATTCTGCACATTTCTCGGGTTCGGGATAGGTTGGGAGGGTAAAGTTTCCTATGATCTATGCTCCTGCATCATCTTGTTTTGCGTGTTCTGTATGCTCTGTATTTGGTCAGCCATTGCCTTCATTATTTGGAGGTTGTCATGAGTAGATTTCCGAATAGATGCCTGCAGTTCCTCCTTCAGCGACTCCAAATGGTCGGCCCGCTTTGGAGGGTAGTTGGCAGCTTGGTGCAGCGGCTAATAGATAGAGCGTGTCTATTGCTATTGAGATGGGAATGGCTGCTGCCTAGGATACGTGTTCTGCACATTCCCATATTGTTTGGTCGGGTAGTGTGGAACTTGACTCGATCTCTGTGGATTACCAGACCAGGCGAAATTGGGATGCTGGCGCCAGCCAGGGTTATATGTTTCAGAATATGGGTTGTTACGCCCTTATCCTTGAATGGCATTGACATCTTCGTAAGACAAAGATGTCTCAGATGCGAATTCATCAAAATAATACACACTTACATCATCATGTGATGTGAAACCCTGATTGTACGATGCTAGATCTATATTGTTCACTGGTTCCTAGTATGCAGGATCCCGAGAAGATGGAGAAAAAACATCTCGAGTGACCAGATATATACGAGCAGAGGGGCCTTGGGATGCTTGAGAGGAGTGAGATGGAGTAGTGCTGCCAGAAGATTCGGATCTCGCTAGCATCAATTCATCGATCTTCTTATCGAGCAGATCCACCTTATCCAGCTTTTTGGTGATAATGTCCATGTCGGCTCTGGCAGATTTGGCTTAAGCTTCGTGGATATTAATTCATTACCGTCCAAGTTGCTGGAACTGGTTCATTGAGGCAACGTTCATCGAGTTCTCTGCTATGGACTCGAACAATTCAAATGCACTGTTCTCATCCTTCGCGAGAAAATTCCCACCGCTAGATGCATCGGCCAGGTACCGATGTGTGTCATCTAGCCCATGGTAAAATACTTGTGCAAGGTGCCATGTGGGTACACCATGGTGTGAGCACTTCCTGAGAAGAACATGAAATCTATTCCAGGCATCATGTAGCTTCTCTCCAGGGCCCTGAGCAAAAGTCGTGATTACGCGCCTCATGGCATTTGTTCGACCGATTGGGAAGAACTTTTGGAGGAATTCACAACGTAATTCCTCCTAGGTTCCAATTGTCCTCCAGATGGTCTTGAACCAATAAGCAGCTTTATCCTTGAGAGAAAAAGGAAAAAGCTCATGAGAACAATTTCAATATCAATGTTCCTGGGTTGAACTAACTCTACAAATCGACTTAGGTCTTCGAGGTGCTAGAAGGAATCCTCATTCGAGTTTCCATGGAAATGAGTCTGAATTAGACTTATGATATTAGACTTTTACTCGAATTCGTCTCTACTTGTGGGAATCTAGACTTGCGGTGCTATGATTGTTGCTGCCGGATCATAGAAGTCCCGCAGTTGTTCTCCCCATGGTGGATGCTGCATTCTATCGAGTGTCGTGAGAATCCGATCAATGCTTTGCTCATATTTTTGTTCTGTTTCCTCAACCCTGGCTTCCAGACGAGCCATTGGATCCTGATTCTCAGGGTCCTAATGAATTTGAGGATCGGGATTAGCCATCTTGGCTAATTGGGTGGAAGAAGGTTGAGATGAGAGATCGGGTGAAAATTGCCTTTACCGCCTTGGGTTTGGCTCCCAAGGTCCCGCGAGGTTAGGTCTTAATGACCTTCTTCCTTGCATACACCAACTCAAAGGGTTGGTGTAGTCAAGCAAAACAAGGCTAAGGCCTTGTTAATCAGAGTGGTCCTTTAGATCGGATGACCTGATTTTTCGTTTAAGTTTGTGTTATTAAAAATTTGGCTAGAGACCAACTGTAAGGAGTTCCTGCCTCTCAGGCTAACTCGATCAGTCTGGTTACGAGGGGACTTTGGGGAAGGTTCTTCCTTCGGCTTCTGCCTCCGATTCCATTACCTCGCAGCAGCGTTCGTTTGACACTGCCCTGCAGGCTTAGTCACCAGGTTCTGCAAGAGAGGTTGGAACTACCCAGTAGTTTCAAGCCAAATGCAGGTTATTTGATGTATTTTCGTGAATTCTTAACTTGTTGCTTCAATGTAGTAGATGTTGGGTGGTCCACAAGGTGACTAACCTCACCAACTAACTTTTGGACTTGTCGGGGTCCAAGTTAGTCTAATGTGATCTTATTGGCTCATACACTTCTAAGTTGTTTCAAATTAAAGACCACAAATCAAATATAAACTCTCACGTAAATATGGAATTCAAATGATTTAAAACTTGGTAAGAAGATTCCTCTTGCAATAATCCTTTCAAAGAGTATTTTTTTAGAATTTTTACTATTTCCAACAAATAGTTATGAATTTTTAACTAGCAAAGGGTCAAATCTAGGATTTAGACCCCGTGTTGGTTTCTCTGTTGGGAACGATATCAAATATGCTTCGAAAATTTTGTAAAAATATGATATTGAAAGCTAATTTGATTATCTTTCACACCCCACAAATTTTAAGTCAATAGGATTTGTATGTTTGTCAGAATTGATTTTTCAATTTCATAATAGTTTTATTTTCGAGCAATCTGACACATATGTACTCTACGAATTTTTAAGATTCCACAGATGGAATTTCCAGAATGGTGGCATTGGAAAGATAACTTGAAAATCTAGTTCCAGTTCAAATTTCAGGATTTTTGGAGCATTAGAAACACGGCTATTGAATTTTGAATATAACACTTACTTTTTGGCTGAATTTCCAATAGGAATGTGTGCACTTGATTTCCACAGCACTCGCATCGATTCGTTTGCCGCTTCTTTGATTTAATCCTGCACACAAAAATAGTTTGTTAGAATTCGAGTTTCTACGCCCTAGGTGACCTTGCAAAGGAATTCTACCTAAAGGTGTATCTATACGACTGATAACTTTCTCCCTACTTTTATTTTTATGGGCTCAACACAAGGGCAAACTCAGTGTACATCTCCCTGGCTTATTCTACTTCTCCACTTCTTCCTAAGTGTTTGGAATTAAACGTGCATTTTTGTGAGCTGGGTTCTGGAAAACTGACTGATGAGTTGTTACCATCGACAACTTACTAGCCATACTGGTGCGGTGAAGTGTGGTTTAGTTATTTTTCTTCTTTTCTTCTTTTCTATTTCTTTTTCTTTGCTTTTTGGATATTTTTCTTTTTTTTTCTTTTTTTTCTAAGTAGGTGGCTTCCCTGATCCAAGATTTACCTAAAGGCAGTAGGAAGAGAATGGTCGTATGGCTGAGCTTTGGACAATCGGCCGATGAGCTGTTACCACCAACAACTTGCTAGCCATACCACCCTAGAAGGTTTATTAGCTACCCAATTTCCATTAAAACCACCAAAAAGTGAGTCAGTGCAAAGAGTGTGTAGATGCTTAGGCTTAAAGTTCCCTCAAATCAGAGGGTGAGTTGATAAGTCGTGTACTTATCACCCCAACTTATTAACCAATTAAGAATTGAATTCAGAATGATGATGGCTCGATAAACAAATCAACATTTTAGTGGACATCCAAGCTGATTGAGCCCTAAGACCTGAAGGGTCTAAGTGTTCAGGTCCTATCATTTTATTTCTTAAGGTTGAAAAACTCTAATGCTCAAGCTCTCTTTTCCTAATTCAATTTTTTTAAATAAAAATAAAGAGAAAATAAAAAGAATCTATGGAGCTAACAAGATGATTCAGATAATGATATCCACCCCCCATTCTTATCTAATGCAAGGTTCTCATTGTATTAAAAAGACATGAAACAAAGTGGAGTAGAGTAGAAAGCACCTGAATTTCGTGATTACTTGGTCAGCTCTAAGATAAAAACAGATTGTATACATGTTGAATTTAGTGCCTTCAGTTAGGCACACTATACAAATAAAGAAGAAATAAAGAATTCACAGTTGTAGGTCAGGATGAAGATAAGAAAATCTATTTTTGGACCTACCAGGAGAAGATGTCCACAGATGTGGATAGGGTTGTGGTGAAGACCCATGCCCCATGGTTGAGTGTATCTAAGGTTCTTGATAAAAATTACCCATAACCTAATATCAATATGCAAACGGGGTCGGGCCTGCATTTTGTGAGATTGCAACCCAAGTCCAAAAAGTCAAATAATAGAAAAATCAAGATGAAAAAGATATTCAATGAATTTGCGCTTGGGCTGCACATCCTCAAAATAAAAAATATCATAAGGGTAATGGTAGAAGGTTGGTGGTTTCAGGTCTGTAGGAACCCTTAGACTTAAATTTCTGCTTCCCCTGGAATTAGCTTCCCATATCTTCATTTCCAAATTCCTATCCTCCACAATCAGGATTTCAAATTCCAAGACCTCCTGCATGTTAATCACCCCATCTAAAATTTCCAAGTCCAAGATTTGTGATTGAATTAGAAATGACTTAGGTCTAGTGATCTCAAATTCAAAATTGTCATTCTACTCAAAGGGGTATAATTGAGGAATAGGGATATGAATTGAATCCTTCATGAAATCATGATCTAAATCCACCATTCTAGCCTCAACAAGATCAATTTCCTCAATTATTGGGCCATCAATCGATTTATCATACTTCGCGGGCTTGTTTGTATCACTAAAATTATCTTCCTAAAATTAAGGTGAGACTTTACACAATGATTCTTCATCTTCAGAATCAAAGAATTTTGAATTTGCATTTTATATGTCTCAAAATCATTGATCATTTCCTGGTCCATGGAGACATTTGTTTCCTCATACCTTGGTTTATGGATCTCGGGTGAAGAAATCAATTCATCCTCAATTGGTTGCTTAAGAATAACTTGGTCATCCCCGGTTTCATAAAACGTGTCCCCCCATGTAGGTGCCTGAGCGGATTCTGACATTGACTCTCCTGAACGGGGTTCATCCTAGGAATCATCCCAAAATTGGACTAGAGCAATCACAAATCTCATCAGCTTCCTAAATAAAAACTCACCCAAGTCCTTATCCTTAACATCTTGGAGCCAATCCAACAAATATTTGTTAAGATCATCAATCATTTGAATCAAAGGCTCCATTCTTCAGTGCAAGGTGTTGGCTGAGCTTTTAAAGATTGTATGGTATTCCACAAGTTAGCCAACACCTTATCTTGGACCTAGTTCTCCTGAAACAAATGGTTTGGTTCAGGGTTGGGTGGGTTTGGGTTCAGTCCAAGGAAGTCAAGGAATTGAGGTTCTTGATACCCTCCCTGATAATAGGTCATTTCAGGTTGTTCAAAGAGAGGTGGTGACCTATATGCATGTAGTTTGGGGGAGGGTAAGAGTTGTAATCAAAATATCCTTCTTGATTATAGATCGAGTTAAATTGATCATCAACGGGTGGAGATCTTCATCATTATAGCTCGGAGAAGGATAGAAATTCCAATCATGGTGTTCAAGGTTAGACCATGAACATGGAGGTCTAGAACTGTATCCCCAATCAGGATTATCCCAACTAGTAGATGAGTGAGAATAAGTCTGGCTGGGATAATAATCATCTTGGGAATAAGATGTGTTAGGAGGGTAAGAGTGGAAATGCAAGTAAGATGTGGAAGCATCCTTGGCAAAGCGGGAGGAAGAAAGGTGCCCTATAGTACAAACAATCAAACCTATCCTTAGGTAGGGTAGCCTAAAGGTCTACAGACTCCCAGAACCCATCTTGAGATGAAAAGAATAATTTGATCTAGTTCTTTTTGGTCAATCCAACCAATTAGAGGGAAGGGCTGGGGAGAAGGTTCTTCCCTTGACTTTCGCCTCAGGTTCCTTTGATACCCCCCAACCACGATTGTTTAATTCTACTCCCCTAGCTAGACATTAGATTGAATGGTAGAATCAGATTAATCGAAAATAATCTCGATCTGGGCTCTGAAGAGCGAGTCTAATCCTTAAGGCCAACGTCTACTCTATTTTAATTAGTGTTAGGTTTGAATGTGCTTTGGAATGTGATGGGCCCTTTATCTGGTTTGTGCCCTTAAAGATCAATTTCAATGTGTGTGTGTGCACAGCCAATGGTTTTCAAACAAGGTTTATTTATGATTCGTCTTTTAGGGTTCAACCTTGCTTAGTAGCTTTTAGGATTCAACTTTAGGTGTATTCAATCAAATTTAGTTGGCACACCCGAGGTTCTGAAAACGTAGGTGAAGATGTCTTCCTTTAAAACTTAAAAGAATGTGGAGTGGCTAGTTAATTCCTAAAAGTTGAACCCTAAGAGGCAGCTACTCAATGAGTTATTTTTAGATGAAGTGGTGCAGCCCAAACAACTCAAACAATTAGACTGGTGCACCACTGAATTTGGCACACAAGTGATTACCTAATCTGATTTCTACTCAATTATGTGTTGATGGGTGTACCAATTCCAAAGATCGGGTTACCAGTTGAGTATGAAGAATTAGAAGAGGTTGTGTACCTCTATGGACTTTTTTTAGAATTATTTTTTTATAAGTGGAGGGTGAGGTGGGTGGAGGTGGCAAACAAGCAACCAAACTAAGCCTAGGTTTTATGAGAGCTCCTAGGTTAATTAGGGTTTGTGTTATTAGGTGATGGAATGAAAACTAGTGGGTGTGAGCTGGGGTATACTTACAAACCCTTCAACAACACTTTACTCCAATCTACAGCTTTTGGCCGCCTCGAAAGAGTACCTGCAATCATAGTAGGAAAAGAGAAAAGTGAGGTAAAAGATAAGGTGGGAAAATGTGAGAAATCAAAGAGCGTCGCCTCCCTAAGAACCGTGCTAAAATGTTGGACAAGATTTGTACGTTGAAAATTTTGAGTTTTGAAAACCCTGTCGTTGTAATCGCATAAAAATCCGTTAAATAAATAATTTAATCGAAACTCTGGTGAGTCTCGAGTTGAACATGGGGAGGTGTATGCTTGATAAAAAATTATGCTTATAATTATTGTCACGAAGTAGATTAGCTGGTCGAATTCAATCTACGCTAGCTATCTACTTAAAGAATAATTAATAGGAGAGAGGAAAAGAATAATACAAATAAAAAGAAAATAGATAGAGAATGAACAAGAATTTCATAATTATAGAAACATGTTCATTACATCTATGTGCTACACTAGAAAGTAAGAAATCTAATATAGAAAGCGGTAAAAGAGAAAGGGGGAGAGAAGTTATCCTCCTCGACGACAGAATGCGCAGACAAAGGTGGTGAGACTTTGGATGAGGGAGAACAAAGACGGAGGATGGAGTAGGGTGACGTCGCAGTGGGATTTGCTTCCCGAATGGCGGTGAAAGGACAACCACGAGATGTTCCACAAACGAGGTGAGAAGGTAGAAAAATTATGTTTTTAACTCTAATGGAGCATCCCGGGTTTAGGACAAGCTCGTAGAGCTTTGGAGGGGGTGAGAGAAGAGAGGAAGAGATGACGACAATGTGGAGGGCGTAGGGTTTTTTATAGGGGAAGAATAGGGGGCAAATGGGTCATTTCAATCTTTAAACATTAATGTAAGGGCCTTTAGTGACAGATATAACCACCACTAATCATGCGCGTGCACCCCCGTCCCTTCATCTTCAGCCGCTCAACGCTTCACCCATGATCGCGCATCCTTAGCTGTCCGATCAAGAGATCGGACAGCTTAGATCTACGCACACCACTTCCTCTTCGCACGTTAAGAGGTGATGCGGCTGCTTCATCATCGTTGGATAAGTGATCAACAGCTCAGAATGCATGCTTGAGCACCTTTTCCAATCGCGTCTTTCGCACATGTGATCTCATGTGAGATCGGGCATCTAATTGTGCATCCATTCGATTTGCTGATCTGAGCCGCACATTCTTGATCGGAGGGCTGGATTTCGCTCTCGCGTGCAAGGAGGAGGCACGGAGAAGCGGCTTGAACAGGTGACCTGATGTGGTGTAACGCCTTAACCGCTATGCTACACGTGCTCTTTGGTCGCATTTGTGTTTTAACTGACGAGCACTTGCAACCATTGGATGGTGATCCAACGGTCGAGAGCGCTCGCACCCTTTACTTCAGTAGAGTTGGTGAGTGGCTTGAGATTGAATCTCAATCGTTGGATCAATGATTCAATACTTGGATTAGATCAAGTGATGAAGAGAAGTGTTGCGGCCGATGTTGGGCGGTTGTGATGGCGCCACGTGGCGCCATCATGGCCGTCCATTTTCGTTACTTTGTAGGTGGTGCCACATATGTCGGATTGGATCGATTTTCGTGCTGTTGGGTTGCTATCGTTGATCTGAACTCATTCGTGTGGTTGGATTTGTCATCTAAAGTTCGGATTTAACACCACATGGTCCCTTGACCTCTGATCTTTCTCTAACTATATCTAATGCTACGGAGGTCCGATCAGGGCAATCTTAGAGGCGTTAGACTCCGATCGTCACCCTGATCAGATCTGTACGATTGGATCTTCAATCTGAGGCCCTAATTAATGTTGCCCTGTTCCCTAACCACAAAAAAAGAGAATTAACCTAAAATTTATACAATCTAACCTAAATCATGATGATGTATGTTACATAATATTTATAATGCATGAATGCTTCTATGACACTAGAAACATGCATGAATAGGCATTTTAAGTCAGTTAGATGTATGCACATCATCGGGGTCTCACTTCTGTTTAAGTCCAGGTTGGTCCTAACTTCATCTCACGTTTTCTGATTGACTCTAAAAAACGAGGAAGACTCAAACCCAACTCTTATTGCGTTGTGGCTCAAAGAATATTTGGTGGAAATAAGGTATTTGTATTTCACCCTAAAAATATTTTTGGTGGAAGACTTAAATGTATTTACAGGACTTTGGAGAACATACTTGACTTATTCCAAAGACTGTCTTTTGCTTAAACTTCTTTTTAACTTTTTTTTTAACAAATAACTGCCAGTATATCTCTGACAACTTTATTTGGTAGAGCACTGATGAACAGGTTTTGGCGAAATAAAATCAGGGTTAGGAGAAACCCTTCATTGTAGTTCGCAAAACACATTATCAAATACAATTTTTAACCGAAACTCCATGGGAGTCTTGGGTTGAACACAGGGAGGCAATGTTTACTTTCATTGAAATCTGCACTTCATTTTGTTTCTTTTTGGTGTTTTAGGGTTTTGAGATTTTTTGGTGTTTTTGTAAAGAAAAGGCAAGCAAGATAACTCAGAAAGGAGATGGAAACAAATCTGATATATCATGCAAATGTTTATTACAATATGCTAAGAAATACAAAAGAGATAAGGGTGAGAAGTCTCCCAAATCAGCTGTTTGGCGAGACGACGCTTGGCGGGAGCTTGGACGAAGAGGGTAAGGTGCTGGACGATGAAGGTGAGATGCAGGAGGATGCCGGGTAGAGGAATGCTTCACCAAGGCTTCGGATGGGGATGAGAAGATGGAGGTGATCTTCTACCGGAATGGAGGTGGGAGGAAGGCTCCAAGGCTTCTTGTAAAGGTGGTGAGATGGAGGACGAGTATTTGGTAGGGTATAGGAGCATTACACTAATAAGAGGCCTTTGGAGCTTGGGAGTAAGATCTAAGGGAGCATTGGTAGACTACTAGAGCTTAGGAGTAGGTGGGAGTAGAGTAGGTAGAGATGGTTTGGAAGGGGAGGGGTCATGGGGTTTATATAGTGGAGGAATGGAGGTCTTTTGCATGCACGGATATTTAGCGACATTTAAAACGTCGCTAAAGACCTGCTGAGGGTGTTGCTACACATTCAAGTGCCTTTATTGGCATAAGGAGGCACGGATGCGGCTGGCACAGTGCACGGAGGACTCAGCCATTGGATCAGGCGTGGAGGGATGAGATCGCGAGGTGGAAGCGTGTGCTTGATGGAGCTTGAATCCCGTGCTCAACGACAGCTGTTGGGTCTTTTATCACATGCTGAGAGGCATCCGAGGATTGCGCCTTCGTTGGTTTGAACGCGCATGGATCGCGCGCCTCGAAGATCCAACGACTGAGAGTGCATTCGGTCATCTTAAATGAGCACCTCTGATTGCATGCGTTAATCTGGCGTGCGTCCTCACATCGTTGGGTGGCGTCAGTTCGCGCATGAGGAATCTAGGCCGCTCGATCAACATCGAGTGGTCGAATTTTCGTCGGCATTGTAGCAGGAGAGGAGGATTGCGGCTCAAACCCGTGCCTCTCATTTGAGGAGCGGGTGCGCTACCGTTTGGCCAATGTGCTGGATGGACATGTGGAGAGGGGTGCGGTTGCATGCCTCAACTGTTGGATGAAGATCCAACGGTCGAGATGAAGCCTTCGCTACTGTGCTTTGGGGGAGAGAACCAGCTGATGTAGTGTGTGTCTTAGCTGTTGGATTGAGATCCAATGGCTGGGATCGTTCCTTGTGTGAAGTTGATGTGCTATTAGCAAGCCCTTGCCTTATTTGTTACACCTGCTGTGCTTTCGTGTTGATTGCTATTGTGCACACAGCACGATCACTTAAGATTTACATACACGGGTTTCTACCTCATCTCCTTTAGCACCGACAGGATCTAGATTCACACGCTAGTAGTATCCAAACTCCCAGTGGATTATAAAGGTTTGCACTTCGCTAGGTTGATCTTTAGGACACGTACAATTGTTTGAAACATTTGTTTGCTTACTAATATTTTTGCATAGCAGCCTCTAGGGAAAATTCGATTTATCTCACTTGCTTGTTTGATTGGTCTTTTGATTGATTGAGATTGATTGGGATTTCTGATTTGTGATTGAGATTGAGATTGAGATTTATCTTTTCCTTTGAATTGTGACTGATTTCAAAAACTCGTTTCAAAAATTGACTTAATGGAAGGTAGGAGATCCCAAAACCCTGAACTAGTACTCCCCATGGGTACTGATGCCCAAGCCACCACTTCCACTTCTATGCCTTCCACATCCAATCCTATACCTCCTGAACCTCAAACTCTTATCCACTACTCCACACATCATGAGGATGATCATGATTCTGCATAGTTTGAGGATTTCGAAGAACTTCCTCCACATCTTGTTGCACATCCTCCATCACCACCACCACCAACCCATAGGTTCCAACCTCCATCATATCCTAATTTCCATAACCCACCACCGGAGAGAGGGCTTATGCCTCATCTTCAACACCTGTTTGAAACACAACTGCAAATGAACACCCTTACCCAACAGGTGCAACAGCTTGCACAAGGTGTTAATCTATTAGCAAACTCCCAACCACAACTTCAACCTAGAAACCCTCAGGCACCACCTCAACCTCGTAGACGTCAACTACAGGATTACTATAATCCCGCAGTTGCCCAACCTATGCCTATGGTGCGTTATCTTGATGGGGGTCGTGCTACTGTATTGAAGCTGAACATCATAGCACTTATTTCTCACTTCCCTGGACTTGCTTCTGAGGACCCTTCTCAGCATTTAGAGGAGCTGAAAAATTTTGCTCAAACTTTGGGTCCGCAAGGCCAGGATCAACACATGCTTTTAATGAAAATGTTCTCCTTTTCATTAAAGGATAAAGCCACCTTTTAGTTCAGAACTCTTGCACGAACTACACCAATAGACACTTGGGCTTCTTTGGAACATGAGTTCCTAAAGAAGTACTTTCCTGTAGGTCGCACTAATGCTCTAAGGCGTGCTATCACCACTTTCACCCAGAATTCAGGAGAATAAATGCACGAGGCTTGGGAGAGATTCCACGAGCTTCTTAGAAAGTGTCCCCACCATGGTGTCCCACGCTGGCAACAGGTTCAGATCTTCTATCATGGGCTCCATGATGGCACAAGGAATTTTGTAGATGCCGCTTGTGGAGGCAACTTCCTGTGTCGGGATGAGGACTCAACCTTTGAGCTCTTCGAAGGCATGGCCGAAAACTCTATTAACAATGTTTTGATGAGAGTGTTTAATAGAAAGTCCTTACATTCCCACTCACATTTGGGGGTACACGAAGCCCAATCCAGCAGTAGAGACTTAGAGATAGTGGCTAGTCAGCTAGATAATGGGCTTAATCGAGAAGAAAGTAGATGAAGTATGGAAATTTCTCTCTAAACCTTCATCATCTCCTTCTCAGTCACCTGCACAACACACTTATTCTCAGTTTCCCATAGGGAGGGAAAATGTGAATAACCTTTCTGTGACACAACCTGCACTACCAGACTATTCATTTCCATATCTTACACCGGTTAGAGGAACCTTTGTTCCTCCTTTCACTGACTTCCCTGCACCTTCTAGAGCTTCGGAGGAGCTCCACTCCATTCACAATGACCCATTTGCACAAACCTACGACCCTAGATGGCGTAATCATCCAAATTTCTCATGGTCAGGAAATTCACAAAGACCTCCATATCAACAACCTTCTGCACCACCTCCACAATCACACGGGTATCCACCACGTGCCTATCAGTAACCCCAACCCAGGCTCGCCCAATACTCTCAACCTAAGCCTACACGAGATGACCAGTTGGGGTCAATCATGAAAGCTCTTGTTGATATGCAACAACAAACATTGCTATGCAGTAGAGATAGGATGCGGCACTAGTTGAGAGGAGAGTCTAGCTATCGCACTTGACGGAATCCCGTCAACCACATTCACTGCCATTTCAAGTAGAACCCAATCCAAGGAACATACCTGCCCAGAGGTATGTCCAACCTAGACCTTCCCAAGGCCAAGAACATGTCATATCACAAGCCTTACACAATTCTGATCCATCCACTCCTTACTCAGATCAGCAACCACCTCTTCTACCCAACCCAAATTCATCCTCTTCATCTTGACTCTGCATTAACTGATTGAAGAGGTGGAAGTTGTTGATTCTTTCTGGATATACACTATCTATTTACTTGGACCTTGAGCCAAGTAATTCTAAGATGATCATGTTTGCCTACTTGGGCCTTGTACCAAGTATCTGATTCTGAATTTTTGATAATGGAGCCGTTGAGATCACTGAGATTGACAAATATGAACCTTTCACTGTCAATGGACAAAGACTAAAACCCTTTATTGAGTCACATGATCTCAGACTTGTCAATTCTACCATTTCGCTCCTACATTTTGAATTACCCACTGGGTTTACGCCTAGCTAAAGGCATCAAACTTAGCAAACCTATCCTTGTATATAGATATTTTCACCTTTCTTAATTTCTCCTTTCTTGCATTAGGTGTCTACCCTTGCATTTTAAGCATTCATCGCATTGTCACATATGCCATGCATTTCACTTCTTAGCTCGACTTTCCACTCTGATCTTGTATTAGACTTGAAATCATCCGCATAGAGATTTTTATCTCCTCATTCCTACTTCCTTCTGTCACGCAGTCTACGATAGTGAAAAGTAGAGCATGCATTTGCATCCACCCTATTCATTCAATGAGGACATTGCATCATTTAAGCATGGGGGGGTGTAAATGGTGAACCATTTACTAAAATGCAATTATAGATACACCTGTAGTGTATATAATATAGTATTATTAAAAATACCAAAAAAATGCAAAATTTTTGAAAAATTTTGAAAAAAAAATACAAAGCCAAAAATACAAAAAAAAACACAAAAATTCCAAAAATACAATAAGGGACCTGTACCTTTTGATTAAGGGGGAACTCTACAACAAAGAAAATTATGAGCAGAGAAAAGTTTTAAAGAATTATAGATGTTTAACTATGATCTTCTAGCTGAAAACAAAAATAGAATAAGTGTTTATGGACATTCAACCTTTGCTGGTTTGACTTTCCAGGCCACTGTAGCCTGATTTGTTTAAGCTTTGGCTTAATATACTTTGAGCTTTGACAAGATAGGTTAAAATCTTTCCTAACTTTAGGACGTATTCTTGTACTTGACTCACTAGTATAGGATTCGCTAGTTTGCTTTGACTTAGGAGTCTAAGTAACTTTGGTTTACACGACACAGTGTTGGGAAAGACCTTGTGAATTTGAAATTCAACCCTAGTGCTCATTAGGGAAGGTGGAGTCCTTACCTGTGCATGGAGGTAGACTTTTTGTCCCAGTCTTTAGTCTTGTGTCTAGGAGAAGCTCTTTCCACCAAAGAACTCACCCACCAAATAAGGTGTGCTCTACCAAATAAAGTTGTCGGAGACAATACTGACAAAGTAAAAAAAAAAAAGTTTCAAAAAGTTCTTTAGAATAAGTCAAGTATGTTCTCCAAGTTCTGTAAATACAAAAATTCCACTAAAAATGTTTTCAGGGTTCAGTACAAATACCTTGTTCCACCAAATATTCTTTGAGCCACAAATACAATAAGAGTTGGGCTTGAGTATTCCTTGTTTCTTGAGAGTCGATTAGAAAACATGAGCTGAAGCTAGGACCAACCTGGACTTAGAAAGAAGTGAAACCCCAGGATTGAGTTTTAAAATTCACCTGGTTAGTCCTGACTTATCACTAAGCACAACCATAACTTCTTAGCATTCTGAGTTTCTGTAAAGCCCCCTGAGTCCCAGAATTCGATTGAAATGTTTAAATATCAAGAGTCCTTGTTAGTCGAGAGATGGTCTATGTCATATCAGTCTTGAGTTCTGGTTAGTCTTCCTGAGCAAAAAGATTCTCACAATGTCTAAACATAAACATAATTGGTTTATTGGAAAATCTTTCAGCTTAAAGATCATCTTTAAACACTTAACTTTGTGAGGAAAAGAAAGAAGTAAAGATATCTCATCACACTGACCTTGCTGATACTTAAATTGCTATGCACTTTAATGAGTTGTTTGCTAAGGGACTAGGAAAACTTAAGCATGGGGATATGATGAGTTGCAACTCATCATAGCTAAATCACCTAAGTTAAGCTATAAACTAAGTTAAACACAATCAAATTAACACATAAAAAGGGTTAAGTGTGGAAAATAGAGAAAAGACCTAAAGTATCAATTTTGTGTTAAAAATGCATAATTAGGTCATTAATTGAGATATGCTATTAAATAAGATTAAATGGTGATCCAAGTGCAAATTGAACACACAAATGAGTTTAAAAGTATAAATCAAAAATATAATTAACTTCCAAAATGTTTAATTAAGCTTCTATAAAAACTTGGGTGCATTTGGACATCACTAGGGCCTTGCAATTAAAGATTCACATCTAGGTCCTTCACACATCACATTTTGTTCATTAGAAAACCTCCAAGGACCCATTTGTAGGCTGCAAGGACCTTTTTGCAAGCCCTGAAGGGCCGTTCTGTTTTAACTTTCTACCACTTATGGGCTTCTGCGTAATTTCTCTACCCCTTCGCTGAGGGGCTTTACTTGCAAATTCACTAATAGAAACAGTGCCCACTTGCAGCTCACGTGCTACTGTAGCCGCGAAGAACTGAGGCCATCGTGGCCATTCATTCTCTTGATCACTCGATCTGTGGCTCGATTTGAATTGAACCTTCGCGCGAGTCAGCACGTGTGGTCACCTTTCCTCCTAGATCTGATCCAGTGGCTAGGATTTGATTTAAATTTGTGCGCGCTCCTCTCCTCAAATCCCCACTGTCCATGCCCTTGAAGACTAATCGCACCACCTCGGTGATCTGATCCACTATCACTCTACTTAAGGAGCTCCACAGCTGCACGCACGAGGGATCTCTCCCTTCTACACCTCTCGAGCCAATCATTCTTCCCCTCCAGCTCTCCTCCCCACATTTCACCTTTTCACGGCCATCGGCTATGAATTCTACTTTCTCCCCGACTCTCCTCACCGCTAAGGACTCCGTAGCACCTGAGGGCAACCCAGAACTCCACTAGCGAGTTTTCACTCCGCTGGAGCATTTCCTCTCTCCGTTCTTCCTCTCTATCCATCGGGTGTAGATCCAAAGGTCCCATTCCTCCATTTAGATTTGGTTTACTGCTTTCTATATTAGCTGTAGTGTTAATTAGAGTAGTTTAGCAGTAGAATTTAGATGTAGATTAACTCTGATCTGCTGATGCGTGACTGTTAGTGTAATTTAGGAGTAGAGATAAAATAGGTCTCGCACCTCTTCTGATCAATTCAGTTCAAGGGAGAAGAATCCACCCACATTCACTTGATCATGACTCTTTCCTAGCATTCCATTTTATCGCATTCTTTTCCCTCAATTTGAAATTCGCTATTCACCCCTTCATTAGATCTAATTTTAGATTTCAGAGCTCTGGATCTTAGATCTGAAATTAGCATCATAACCCATCTTGGGGGGTCTCCCATTCACTCCATCAATTCACAAAGACCCCCCGATCATGTTTTATCAACTCGAATTGCTCAATCTTGTTTAAACGGGTTTTTAATGTTCAATTCATTAATTTGGAATTTATTTTGAGCATTCATTGATTTGAATCGAGCTTTTTGAGGTTTAAGGAGCTTGATGAGGTATTATGCAAGGATTTCAATGATTTTGAGCTTTAGATTTGATTTTTAATTTTTGGATGACCATATGTCTGAATCCGCCTTGTGTTGGAGAGTTTGCCCAAGGATAATCAGTGAAAATGATTTGAGGTCAAATGAGGATCCAATTGATTTTGGATTAATCACGAGATCATCTTAAACGTCAAACAATGATGTTTAGGCAGATCAGATGATCATTCAAATATCAAATCACATTAAAAGCCCAAATTGGGCGACATTTCATCCTCCATGCATCCACTGTCATGATCTGATATTGGAGGATTGGTTGAGATTTTAAAAGGGTTCTTTGAAAAAAAGATTTGAAATGGTTTTCAAAGGGGCTTAATATTCTATTTTCATAAGCAAAAGTTTCATATATTCCTCAGCCTGGTAGAACATACCAGTTAACGGTTCAGTATACCTCTTAACTTAATAAAAATCCTTAAACTAAAAAGAAATGGCAAAAACACATTCTAGCTCTCATCTCTCTCTTTCTTTCTCATCTCTTACCTCTAAAAAAATATAAATCCCATAAAAAGTGAAAAAAAACTCTAAAAATACCCAAAAACACCTTATATACTATGTTTATACATGTAAATATAGGCATTATACTAAGTTATAAATGTATATATTGTACAATAGATATATAATATGTATATATAACTTATGTATGTATGCTATATGTAACTTAAGTATTTAAGATAACTTAAATTATATATAACTTATTTATATGATTATTTATTAATTATAATAACTTATATGTACTATACTTTAAGTAAATTAATAAAACCCTATAAATAAACATATGTATGAATGATATTGTACATACGTATTTATATGTATATTATGTACATAATAAACCCTGTACCATAATTTAATTATATATATAGAATTAATAATTAATTTATTAAGTTACTAGCTAAGTTATTAGATTAAATTAAAATAAATTAGTAATTTAAGTAATAACTGAATTAAATTATATTGTACATTTATATAATTATATTTTAAGTAAATTAAACTAATTTAACTATATTTATAATGTATTATATTATTTGTACCTAATTTACATGAATAACACCTTGATATCATCTATTTAAATGTAAATAAACCAAAATAAATCATGTAAAATACAATAAAAATATGTATTAAATACTTTAATATGTATATTACTATTGTAATAGGTCAATTAGACCATTAAATAACTAATTTATATGTTAATTAAGAAATAAACTTAAAAATCAGCAAGTATAAAGTGTAAATTTAGGTAATTTATTTATATAGTAAACATAATTAATTCTATAAATAAATTATATAATTAAGTAGCCCTTTGTAAATACTTTGTAACCCTATAATTTATTTTTAAATTATAATAAATTATGGCCCTCAAATCGAGGGCCAAAATCATGGAATTAGGATAAGCCGCGCTGGGATTCCAGCATTGAGAAGGCGCTGAATAGTGCCACATCGTGAGTGGAAAACCTTCCGCACCCACTTATATTGTTTTTCTTCCCTTCCCACTTCAGTCGACACATGCTGGGTGTAAGCGTACCATGACCTTATACCGCTTTCGAGCATACATTACGAGCTATGTGATGTGTTGTGATGCGATGATGGTGTGTGGTGTGTGAATAGGAGCCATGCACTGTGCGAGGGCTTGAATGAGCCCATTAACGAGCCGAAATTGAGATTAAGAGGCCTAATTAACGAATTAGGGCAGCTCTTACTAGAGGTCTGGTCCCACCCGAAAGGGTGCTCTGTATCCCTTGAAAAGGCGGCTCGCTAACTAATAAACCTAATTTTTAAACTAAGGCCTAATAAGGGGATTAAGAAGAGAGAGCGAATGACTAAGTGTTAGTCGTTCTGTGAGAGTGAATGAGAGAGCCTTGGTTAAGTGCTAAAGAGATAAAAGAAACAGAGTTAAGAAGAAGAGAGAACTAAAAAGAGAAAGAAGAGTTAAGTGTATATGTATATCCGTATAGTGTATATGTATATATATATCCAAGTATACTGTAAATAATAAGTATCTGTATATTAAGTATACGTAGTATAGGTAATGTTTGAGCTATATATGTATATAAATAACATAATAGCTTTCCTGATAGAATTATCTGTCACTGTAGATAGAATAAGTGTCACTATTGACCGTAGTTTTTACCTTAGATTATGTTCATAGTTTTTCTAAGGTTTAGCGACGTTTATATCTATCGCTATACATATTATATATGCTACTGTATATGTTAATATATTAAGTTAAGTTAGTATAGTATATATTATTACTTATTATTGTATATATATGTAAGTATTAGTATTATAAGTTATAAATAGATAGTATATAGTATATATGTATAGTGCTTGATGCTTGTTTGTATATTTATGTTTGTAAGCATTTCAATACATAAATTAGTTTAATTCTTTCATTCATTAATTCATTCATTTATGATTGTACATAAAATTGATGTTTTTGGAATTAAAGAATAATGTTGGACTTAGAGAGTAATGTATATCAATAACTGCCTTCCAGTGAACGACCTAGAATAAATCAGTAAAAATTATGTAATTAAAAAAAATTGACGCGATAACAGATTGTATTTGTGACATATATTACAACAACGATTTTTTATATAAACCGTGGTTGATCATCTGATTAATAACTCACAAAGGAGACGGAAACAAATCTGATATATCATGCAAATGTTTATTACAATATGTTAAGAAATACAAAAGAGATCATGGTCTATCTTGTCAAAGCTTAAAGTTTATTAAGCCAAAGCCTAAGCGAATCAAGGTACAGTGGCCCTGAAAGTCTAACCAACAATGGTTGAATGTCCATAAACATTTATTATATTTTTGCTTTCACCTAGAAGATCATAATTAAACACTTATATTCTTTCTCTCCTCACTGTTTTCAATCTTTGGAGTTCTCTCTCAACAATAAGAATTAGGTCAGGTCCCTTATTGTATTTTTGGAATTTTTGTTTTTGACATTTCTTTGTATTTTTGACTTTGTAAATTTTTTCAAATATTTCAAAAATTTTCAATTTTTTTGGTATTTTTGATAATACTATACTATATACACTACAGGTGTGTCTACAATCACATTTCAGTAACTGATTCACCATTTACACCCCCCAAGCTTAAATGATGCAATGTCCTCATTGTATGAATAGGGTGGATGCAAATGCATGCTCTGCTTTCACTATCTTAGACTGGGTGATAGAAGGAAGTCGGAATGAGGAGATAAAAATATCTGTGTGGACAATTTCAAGTTTGATATGAGATCAGAGTGGAAAGTTGGGCTAAGAAGTGAAATGCATGACATGTGTCAGTGAAAGTATGCTAATAATGCAAGGGTAGACACCTGATGCAAGAAATGTGAAAACAAGAAAAGTGAAAATAGCTATGTACAAAGGATAGGTTTGCTAAGTTTAACACCTTCAGCTAGGCGTAAACCTAGTAAAAGATGTATCATTAAAAATAGGTTCAAGAAGTTGGAGCGAAATAGTAGAATTGACAAGTCTGAGATCATGTGGCTCAATGAAGGGTTTTAATCTTTATCCATTGATAGTGAAAGGTTCAGATTTGTAAATCTCAGTGATCTCAATAGCTCCATTGTCAAAGATTCTTAAGATTTTGAAAGGTCCAGTCCACTTAGATCTGAGTTTTCTTGGGAAGAGTTTAAGTCTGGAATCAAATAGGACTTTTTGACCAGGGTGAAAGGTTTTCCTATGGATGTGACGGTCATGGAAGGCCTTTCATTTAACCTTATAAATCCTCAGCTTTCATAAGATTCATTCCTCAATTCATTTAGCTCGAAAATTTGTAGTCTTCTATGATCATTGGCCTTCTCTAAGTCCAAGTTACACTTTCTGATGGCCCAATAGGCTTTGTGCTCAAGTTCTACTAGAAGATGACAGGGTTTCCCATATACAAGTCTAAACGGAGACATGCCTAATGGGGTTTTGTGAGTTGTCCTACACTCCCACAACACATCAGAAAGGCGGGAAGACTAATCCTTTCTATCAGGTTTGATAGTAGTCTGTAAAATCTTTTTTATCTCTCAGTTGGATAATTCAGCTAGTCCATAGGTTTGAGGGTAATAATGTGCATTTAGTTAAAGGTTTAAAACATAATCTATTAAGTGTAAGCCAAATATGTGATAAAGGAAATAAATTCACATTCACATCAAAAGGTTTTCAAATTCGTAACAAAGAAACAAAACAAATTATTCTTAAAGGAAATAGAGGTAATGACATTTACACTATAAACTTCGACAAATATGATAGTCTTGAATGTCTAGTCATATCTGACGAAGAAGCAACACTTTGGCATAAATGACTAGGTCATGTTCACATGGGCAACATTAGTAAACTTGTGAAACATAAACTTGTCAAGGGACTGCCAAAGATCAACTTCAAGAAAAGTAAATTTTGCGATTCTTGTCAAGTTGGTAAACAAACCAAAAATCTGTTTAAACCAAAAAGGATGGTTAGCACTGAAAATTCCCTACTCGGAGGGGGTGACGTAATAATTGCGGAAATAAATTAAATAATCTTCACAAAATAAACAAACACACAAGTACACAGGTATTTTTAGGTGGAAACCCAAACCGGGTGAAAACCACCACCTAACCCTCTCGAGTTAGGATTTTCCGATCAACCAAGTTGATCAAAATCCACTAAACCGAATCACTTTAAACGAGGGTGATTCAACCTCAATACAACCACGCTACAAGTACGAGGGTAGCGTTCCTCAACCCCTTCTCTCCACGAGAAGGATTTTGTCCCACGAAGGAGACGGGAATTCGCAAAGCGAATACCCAACCAAATAACAAAGATAAAATAAACAAGTAATCCTATAGAGCCAACAAAGTAATTATAAACCTAGCTTCTATAGGAATAAGGAAACTCCCCTTTGCAAGGAGTGCGTTGAGTTGATGACGCGGTGCGTGAGCCACGCGACAACGCAACGTCGTTCTCGTAAACAACGGCGGGAGAGAGGGTGCGCGAAGCTTGATGCTCTCAAGAGAATGGAGCTTGAGCTTGGAGAGCAAGAGCTATCTAGGACACAAGAGAGTGGAACTATGTTGCTTAAGTGTGTCTTGTGATTCTCTTAGTGTTTCTTGGTGTGTGTGTGTGTTGCAAAGGCTCCCCTCTATTTATAGAGGCCTTAGGAAGGCTTTGGAAGGTTTAGAAAAGCTTCCATAGCCGTTGGGTGCAAAGCCCAAGAGAATCAGCCCGAAATCAGGAACAATCATTGTTCTGAAAGGCTAATCAGACGTCTAATTCTGGCATCAGACGTCTGGAACTTCACTTTAAGACGTCTGATTCCAAGGTCAGACATCTGATTTTGGGCGGGTCTCTTCCTGACTTGGATCAGATCTAAATAGGGTTTTAGTGCAAGTCCATCAGACGACATATAGGACATCTGGCACTATGTCTGGACGTCTGGAAACCTACTTTTACTGTGGGAATGGATTTCCAAACGTTGCAATGGCTAGAAAATCTCTGAGAAGAGATTTTGGGTCAGCCGAGGCAAAACGGTCAATTATCAGATGTCTGGACAGTCCTATGGACGTCTGATTTCATCAGACAGAATACTAACTCCAGCCTAATAGTTATCAGACGTCTGAAACAACAGTCAGACGTCTGATTTGAGAATTAGACGTCCGGAAGTGCTATTTGAACCCTATATTGGTTTTCTAAGTGTTCTACAGAAAACCTTAGTATCCTAGGGTTGTGCAGGTGTTCCTAGGACTACTGTTAGGGTACGTTGAGGCTCTTTAACATGAATTATCTAAGGAAATAAAGAGCAACAAAAGAACGAAAAATACAAGTATAAAAGAAGGAAATCTATCCTATTCTTCATTTCCTTCCATCTTCAATATATCGCTCCTTGCGAATCTCTTCTGCTCTCCATCGAGCTCCTCCAATCCGTCCTGGATGCGAGCTCGAACTCCGTCTAATCACGTATACATTTGCGATTGACCTGAAATCTAGGACTCAAAGCGCAAATATTAAATGACACGTGTTTTGTTATCATCAAAACAAATGATCGTGGTGCTCTAGCACCAACAAGCACTTCTCAATCCCTGGAGTTACTTCACTTAGACTTGTTCAGACCCACTAAATCTGAAAGCCTAAGCGGGTGCAGATATTGTTTAGTCATAATTGACAACTTCTCTAGATTTACTTGGGTATCCTTCTTAAAAAGTAAACACTTAACCATAGATGCCTTTAGCAAACTAGTTAGAAGATTACAGAATGAGAAAGGATCTAAGGTAATTAGGATCATAAGTAATCATGGTGGAGAATTTGAAAATGAATCTTTTTTGAATTTTTGTGATCAATACGGAATCAAACATGAGTTTGCCTTCCCTAAAGCTGCACCTCAGAATGGTGTAGTTGAGAGAAAAAATAGGACTTTGCAAGAGTGTGACCACACAATGCTGTGCGAGTCAAAGCTGCCTTGATATTTTTGGGCTGAGGCTGTAGACACTGTTTGCTATATCCAAAATAGAACCTTGATCAGACCAATCCTAAAGAAGACACCTTTTAAACTCTATCATGGAAGAACACCTAGAATTTCCTACTTCAAGATTTTCGCATATCGATGCTTTATACTTAACACTAAAGATAATCTTGATAAGTTCGATGCTAAAAGCTCGGAAGGGTTTTTCTTAGGTTATTCAACCTGAAGTAAAGCCTATAGGGCCTTTAATAAGAAGAATTTTGTTGTTGAGTAAACCATGCATGTATCATTTGATAAAAGTTCAGTTCAACATAAATCTTCTACGATTGATGATGATGAACTAATACATGATCCATCGAACATTCCAGAAGTGAATATTTCTAGTGAACTACTCAAAGATATCTCTTTTGTGAAATATCATCCTAAAGAACTAGTAATAGGAGATTTGTCAAAAGGAGTTCAAACCAGATCTTCCCTTAACACACTAGCCTTTACAACCTTTGTTTCACAGTTAGAACCTAAAAATGTTAAGGAAGCTTTTTCAAACAACTGTTGGATTATTGCTATGGAAGATGAGCTAAATCAATTTAAGAAAAATCAAGTATGGGAACTTGTTTCAAAGCCTAAATCACAAACCATTGTAGGAACCAAGTGGGCTTTTAGGAACAAACTTGATGAATCAGGAAATGTAGTTAGAAATAAAGCTAGACTTGTGGCTCAAGGATACAATCAAGAAGGAATAGATTTTGATGAAACATATGCACCTGTTGCTCGACTAGAATCGATTAGAATGTTGCTAGCTTTTGCAGCCCATATGGAATTCAAACTCTTTCAAATGGATGTCAAAAGTGCCTTTCTAAATGGATTCATCAAGGAGGAAGTCTTTGTTAAACAACCTTCAGGTTTTGAAGATCCAAATCATCCAGAACATGTATACAAATTAAACAAACCATTATATGGTCTAAAACAAGCTCCACGAGCTTGGTATGATAGATTAAAATCATATCTAATTGACAATGAATTTAAAATTGGTCAAATAGATCCAACCTTATTTACCAAAAGAAAAGAAAATGATCTCTTAATAATTCAAATATATGTAGATGATATCATTTTCGGTGCTACTAATGATCTACTTTGCCAAGACTTCGCAAAGGTAATGCATGATCAATTTGAGATGAGCATGATGGGAGAACTCAAGTTCTTCCTAGGTCTTCAGATTGATTAGCTATCCTCCAATATCTTCATATCTCAAGCAAAATACACAATAGAGATACTGAAGAAATTCTCGATGGATAAAGTCAAAGGTAAAGAAACACCAATGGTAGCTTCTACTCAATTGAAAACTGATGACATAGGTAAATCAGTAGATCAAAAACTATACAGAAGAATGATAGGATCTCTATTATATTTAACTGCAAGTAGACCTGACATTCTATTTTGTACTTGTTTGTGCACTCGCTTTCAAGTAAACCCTAAAGAAACACATCTACATGCTGTTAAAAGAATACTTAGATATCTAAGCAACACACAAGACTTAGGACTTTTTTATCCAAAGTCAGACACATTGGAATTATATTCCTTTTGTGATGCTGACTATGCGAATAGTTTCACAGACCGAAAGAGTACTAGCGGAACATGTCAATTTCTCAAAAATTCCTTAGTTTCTTGGTTCTCTAGAAAATAAAATATTGTATCACTATCCACAACTGAAGCAGAATATGTAGCAGCATCTTTAGCTTGTTCACAACCATTGTGGATGAAACAGACATTACAAGACTTTGGCTTATCTTATAAGAACAACAAAATTTTGTGTGACAACACAAGTGCTATTAACCTATCCAAGAATCCAGTACAACACTCTAGGACCAAACATATAGATGTTAGACACCACTTTCTTAGAGATTATGTCTTAAAAGGGGATATCAATTTAGAATTTGTTAACACAGAAAATCAACTAGCTGATATATTCACAAAACCATTACCAAAAGAAAGGTTTAATCAAATTTGTCATTCACTAGGTTTATCTAGATTAAAAGAGCCTAATTAATTGGCCTAATAAATGCATATGTTACTATTTTGATTGATCAATTTTTCAAATTAATCGACCAAACTTTGATCAATTAAATATTTCTGTTTGATTGACCAAAACTTGAATTTTGCCTGGTGGGAAATTTCCCTCTACAACTTTGACTTTTGATCAATCAATCAAAATTTTTGATTGACTAATCCGTTTGGGTGGGACATTTCCCTCCAAACATTCAAACTCTGATCGACCAATTAACTCTTTTGATCAATCACTCCTCGTTTTGATCGACCAAACACTAGTTTTGAATGACCAAAACTAGCGGATTCTCTTTTCGAAGATTGTGATCTTTTTTCTTGTTTCGCATTTGCAATCAACTTTTACTAATTCTAACCTATGTGATTAGTTACCGTAAGTGCATTTACCTATTTTGTTAATCATGTTCTCTATAAAACACTTCATTTTTTTACCCTAAACACCTATTTTTTACTCTACAAACTCATTTGGTCCCCACTCCACCAAAAGACACCCGACCCCACGCCTCTCCTTCGGCCATGTGACCGACCAATGACCGTCGCCTTCGACCACCTCGTGCACAAGCCTCCTTCGTGCATGGGTCACCCGTGCTCCAGTTCTCACGAGTGCGTGCTCGGTTGTCGCCTCCTCGCACCTCCATACTCGCGCAACTTCAACATCCTCGCATGCTCTCCATCCGAACTCCTTTTGATCAACCAACTTTGGTTTGATCAAGGTGATTTGGTCGATCAATTATCTATATTGGTCGATCAACAACCCTACAAGTTTGGTTTTGGAAAGATACACAAAAAATTCGTATTTGAGTTTTATTTGAGGTTCCTTACAAAAATGTCCTAGACTCAAATAAATGTAAAAGACGCACATCAGCAACTATCTTCTCTTGTCTTGAAAGATGCTTTGATACTTTAATCCAAGATAGTCCTGAAATGTTAGTCAAGCAATAAACATAATTTTGGTGTATCAAAATAGAGGTGCTTACATTCTCCTCCTTTTTTATGACAACAAAATTATAATTATGAAATTGGGAAATAGTTTTGCATAAAATCTCTCCTTTTTTGTTTCAACAAAAAGTAAAACATGCTTCTTTGTGATTTTACATTTAGCTCCCCCTTAAAGAAGTAATTCAAGCGTCATAAATATTATGCAATATGAGAGAGCTAAAGAAAAACACAAAAATAAGAGAGATAAATTTCATGCATAAATAAACAGTCTAGATAATCGGTGCATAGAATATAAATGTTCTAAGAAATAAAGTTATAAATGCCAAGATAGAAACAAATATAACATCTAATCATCTAATGATGCCATGAAGGAATCCATAGTGCTCTGAAGATCAGTGTCCAACTTGAGGTCCAGTGAATCTAATCTCTCAGAAGATGCTGGCTGACCAAGGCAAAGGATTCGCTGAGCTGATGAATGTGGTGTCGAATGCCTGGATGTCCTACGAGGAGTAATCTACTGGTCAGCTGGTCCTGCTGATGCTGATGGCGCTGTTGGTGATGTTGATGTAGGAGGAGGAGGAGCTGAAGGCATGGTAGTCGAACGACAAGGTCGAGGAGGTCGGTGAAGCTACTACTGAAAGCTATGCACTGACTCTCCAAGTATATCCAAAAATTGACTCTGAGCATTCAGATATTCTGATACCTGATGCCCGTGCCTCATCTAACCATGTTAGTCTCCTGCTGCCTATGCATCATCAAAGATATACGACTGGTCACATCCTGAATAGTGACAAAGTCCTTGCTTGAGATCTGTCTATCCAAAAGGCTCCAGTCCTGGTCATAGAAGGAAGGCAATGGTCACATTGGAGGTGAACATGTCGTAGTGAAGTGCTCATAAGGCTGGAATGGAGGAGGTACTGCAGTCTTCCCCTGCTGCTGCTACTTCCTCACCATGGGCTCCCTGTGCTTGCTCTATCTTCGCATATGTGAGTTTATCGAATATGGAGACACGAGTGATAAACTGTTTCTGATTGATGTCCATGGGCACACTAAAGTGAAGAAAGATATGGGAGAGAAGTGTCCCAAACTGGAAGGAGCTGCTGGGTGGTTTACTCATGAGATAAAGAATCAAATGGTTCCAATTGAACCGTTTGTTCTTCATAAAAGCATAGAGGGTGATCAGCATAATGCTAGGGCAATTCTCAAATGATGTGGATTAGACATGAAATTCCACAAAAATACACGATTTTGAAAATGAGGCAAGCATCGAAAATAGGGTGCCTTGGCAGGATGGCCCAAGTCAAAATAGGAGGGAGTGAACAGGGTCTCCTTGATGGTGTCAAACTGAGTCTGCTAATGCAACTCAAGAAAAGTAGGTCCAACAGAAGGACAACCAAGAATCTCTGTCAAAACATTCACATTGACTAGAACTTCTATCCCGTAGATGTTCTAGGTCAACTTGATGTTGGCACCTTCACCTATGTCTTTGAGATTGGCATAAAATAGGTGACAGGCCATGGGATCAACACCGGGAATGCAGCTATGTTTGGAACCGCATAAAAGTTTCGCTTAAACAATTGCAAAATCTGATGGTATGCAAATTTTTCGCAGATTCTAGGGAAAATAGACTCAAAATAAGTCAAGTCAATAGGGAAATATTCTCTTCTAGAATGCTCACTAGAAATATCTTTGGGTAGTTCACTAGAAATATTCTCTTCTGGAATGTTCGATGCATCATGTATTAGTTCATCATCCTCAATTGTAGAAGATTTATGTTGAACTAAACCTTCATAAAATGATACATGCATGGTTTCCTCAATAACATAATTCTTTTTATTAAAGACCCTATAGGCTTTACTTCTAGTTGAATAACCTAAGAAAATTCCTTTCGAGCTTTTAGCATCGAACTTATCAAGATTATCTTTAGTGTTAAGTATAAAGCATCAACATTCGAAAATCTTTAAGCAAGAAATTCTAGGTGTTCTTCCATGATAGAGTTCAAAAGGTGTCTTCTTTAGGATTGGTCTGATCAAGGTTCTATTTTGGATATAGAAAGCAGTGTTTATAGCCTCAGCCCAAAAATATCGAGGCAGCTTTGACTCGCACAACATTATGCAGGCACACTCTTGCAAAGTCCTATTTTTCCTTTCAACTACATCATTCTGAGGTGCATCTCTAGGGAAGGCAAACTCATGTTTGATTCCATATTGATCAGAAAAATTAAAAAAAGATTCATTTTCAAATTCTCCACCATGATCACTTCTGATCCTAATTACCTTTGATTCTTTGTCATTCTGTAATTTTCTAACTAGTTTGCTAAAGACATCTATGGTTAAGTCTTTACTTTTTAAGGACACCCAAGTAAATTTAGAGAAGAAGTCAATTATGACTAGACAGTATATGCACCTGCTTAGGCTTTTGGATTTAGTTGGTTCGAACAAGTCTAAGTGAAGTAGCTCCAGGGGTTGAGAAGTACTAACCATCCTTTTTGGTTTAAACAAATTTTCGGTTTGTTTACCAACTTGACAAGAATAAGAAACTTTGTTTTTCTTGAAGTTGATCTTTGGCAGTCCCTTGACAAGTTTATGTTTCACAAGTTTACTAATGTTGCTCATGTGAACATGACCTAGTCATTTATGCCAAAGTGTTGCTTCTTTGTCAGATACAACTAGACATTCAAGACTATCGTATTTGTTGAAGTTTACAGTGTAAATGTCTTTATCTCTATTTCCTTTAAGAATAATTTATTTTGTTTCTTTGTTATGAATTTTAAAACCTTTTGATGTGACTGTGATTTTATTTCCTTTATCACATATTTGGCTTACACTTAATAGATTATGTTTTAAAGCTTTAACTAAATGCCCATTATCAAAGGCTGATTTTATGATGTAGTTAATTTTTGTAGAAAGTTTAATGATAAACAATGAGAATAGTTAGTTTAGATAGTTTGCAATGACCATCTTTGCCAGTAATATCGGAATATGAATTATTGTGTGGATAGGAAATTCAGATATGTTTATATTTTTGGGTTCAGAAATTATACTTAGCTCATTAGTTGACTTATTTAGTGATGGTTTAAATAAAGAAGAATGTGAATTCTCCTCATATTTTAACATTCAATATATAAAACTACTAAACCAACATGTGATTCTCTAGACGGTTCCCCTTTAATGATCACAATGGGGTCCTAAACCAATTTGTGATGAATATTATGGTAGGAGAAAAATATTATAATTAGTAATATTCCAATACAATTTAAAAAATGTGACTATTGTAATTATGTGTTGGATCATAATTATACTTGAAATCATTTTAAAAATGTGGGTAACTAACTTGTATGTGTTAGTTGTGCTTTATGGGTAGTAGATGGTGGGACTAGAAGGCTAAGAAGACATGAGGTAAACATTGTTGTTGTTGTTGGATGATTACCTTTGAATGGTTGGTCTGATTTAGGATGTTAGTGGTTGGTTGTGGAAATGGTGAAAGCTCAACTACTCATTCCAAAAACTATAGTTGTCACCTTCTTTGAGAATGCATAGTGCTCTGTGCTCCTTTAGGTGCCATCTTATACCCTCAAGTAATTTGTGAAGCACTTAACTCTTGCTAAAGTTTTAACAAAGCATGTAATGCTTTAAATGTCCTAGTCCTCTCTGTTTTATGTAGGGGACAATAGGAAGTCCACTGCCTTATATGGTAGCCACTTCCCATGGGTTGTACTTATTTAAGATACATAAGGAAAAAGGACCTAAGGAGTCACTTCAAGGCTTTTATCTTGATTTATATGCATCCCCATTAACCAAAATTTCCCTGGATGTACCTGTCACATAGAGTGGAATCCTTCAACTTTGCTTATTGAATCAAAAGGAAAATTGCAATAAAAAAATCCCAATAAGTTCATCTTTCTTGTGCATATTTCCTTTGATAATCAATCTAGAAAATCGAGGAAAATAAATCTTCTTGTGAATTTCTCCTGAGTTCAGACCAAGTCAGAATTATGGATAGAGTTCGTCATTTGGGAGAAGTTACTCCTTCCAAAAGCTTCAAGATCATAACATCTCCTCAATTAAATATCCATGAGACTTTGAATGGAATTTTCGGGATTATTTTGGGGATGGTTCAAATGTTGAAAGAACAATTTCCCAATGCCAACATGGATGATATTATGCAACATGCAAGACAATTGGCAATGCGGGTATGATTTGATACATTTATTTGACATGGATGATATTTGTGAATTTTAATATGATTTGAATGTTTGTTTTGCACATATAGGTAGATGCAGGACAAGCAGAGGTATTCCATTATTTTATTTGTATAAAAGACATGAATCTTTTGTTATGTACTTATATAATTTGATCGTGTTTCCTAGTTATCTATTACTTCACAGGTTTCTCATGCTAGAAGTGTACCCAGCAACTCCCGTGGAGAAAAAGGGTCTTCATCAATATTTTTGTTTACTGAAAAAATCCATTGTTCTTGTACATAGTCCAGACTTCATCCATTGTTAGTCATAGTTAGCTACTACAATAAATGAATAGTACATGATATAGTGGCCATTACATCAAATCCCATTATTATTTACAATGTATCAACTCATCAATTATATCCACCTTGGTTCATTTTTGTTCATACACTATTTATTGTACCAGTAACTATGACATCACATTTTTAGTATGGGCAAGTCTGGTAGAGATTGATCCATTTTTGTTTACTCTATTCATCAGTCTAACCTAGATGGTGAAGTCATCCCATTCCCTCACTAACAGGCTTCATCCAAAGAACATTGGGGGGTAATTGGGATTCACAAAATGCAGTACCTTTAAGAAGTTCACAGTTGTGGACTTTTGTTGCTACTTATTGCACTTTCAAACTAATAGTAACTTGCATTGGATGGGAAAGTCGAGTATATTTCTTGAAATGCGTAAGTACCTAATTTTTCCTATGCTACAGTTCCCTTATATGCACAAATACCTAATTTGTTTCTAGTTTGGTTACATGCATAGCAACACAAGTACCTAATATGTTCCATTTAGAGTTGCATGCAGGTGCCTTCCTAAAATTTAGTGTCATGACACTTTAAATAGGTGTGTTGACTCCGGTTATCATTTTGGAATTGGTAATAAAGAGTTCAAGTATCCAATCTGCCTACCCTTTTTTGTTTAGCTCCGATTTGCCGTGTTGTTCTTTTTTAGCGATTTCCGATTTGCTAACAGAATTATGATATCTGCACTGCCAATGGCAGTGCCTTAGACCAACAAAGCCAAAAAACTAAGATGTTTCATTAACTGTGGCTGTTGGGTATTTTCTTTCCCCTCTTTTTAATTTAATGTTAGATCTACAAGGAGCATGTGGTTAATTGATCACGGAAGTCACACTGTTGTGGCCTCTTGCTATTGTTTTGGCTATATTTTGTGGATTTCAGTGAACCCCAACAGCAACTTTCAAAGCGAACCCAAAATGCGAAATTATTTTCAGATATAGGTAGGAAAACCCCAAAATCTTGGGGCCTAGAGTTGTCTTGCTCCGTTGAAGGACAGGTACTTTTCTCATTTTCAGTCATGTTCTTTTTATCCAGATGAAACAAATGATCCCCCTTAAAATAATTAAGGATTTTTTAGTCAAAAAAACCCATTGCATATGCAGGACTCCTACTGGACTGTAGAGCTCACTCAATGACTTTGCAAATGTGATAAGAAGCCTCGATAAAGAGCTCTAACCACTTAGATTCATTTGTCTAAATCCATAAACTTGACAAAACTTTTCTTTTTAAGTGATCTCGATTTGTGCTATCACTTCTAGAAGCAAATGACCCAGTTTATATATCCTTTTGTTTTGAAACTTGACTCGCACATGATTTGGTTCCAGTTTATCTATGCCACAAGGAGCAAAGGGTGTAGGTTCTGCATCTTCAATTGTTTGTTTGACATGTATTGCACGAGAATGAGATGGCCAGTGTCTGAGTATTCGATCTGCTATAGACAGACATGTAGCCTCATCCCCTATAGCAACGACTACCTATATCAATCAAGAGAGTGGTTTGGCTACACCAGCGAATCAATCAAGCAACAAAAGCTTTGGTAAAGCATGTATTGCTACATCGGATGATATTCTGGCTTTTGGTAGCAGCAATAGTACTGCTGATATTATTTGCGATGACGTAAACTTGTGTCTTAGCCCAACCACTCGTTGCCAGGACCAAGCTGCAGAATTGAAAAGCCCCTTCCCTTATATATATATATATATATATATATATATATATATATATATATATATATATATATATATATATATATATATATATATATAGCCCAACCACTCCTTGACGTAAACTTGTAGCCCACCCCAATTTACATTTCATCGCCATTACATCGAGTAGTGATCGATCACATGAATATATATATATAGATACAGATACTTTGTGGAAGGATGCTCACAATGTGGCCATGGGAGATGGAGATAAAATCCTGATAATGGCTCCATCAACAGACCTCATCTATGGGATATTCTTTGAACTCCATGCAGTTCCTCCCGTTTAACAATGAAATCTGAAGCCTTGTCCATTGTTTGCTCCATTACCCAAGATTTATTTCAGCACCCTTCACTTGGCATTAAGATTAAAAAACTTAATTGGGAAGTGAATTACATGGATATGCATATGGATGTCCTTATCTAGTTATCTTTAATTTCTTTAAAATGTTTAACAAGTAGTGAAATTAAGCCACAGTTAGTAAAAAAAAAAAGTGTGTGATAAATTAACTCAAGTGACATCCAAAGATATAGAATTCACATCAAGTGGTAGTTAATTTAATTGTTGATAAGGGGGCTTATATATTTTCACTATAGAATAAATAAATGATGATGCTCATCAGATATTAACTCTTGAAAGTTTAGCTTCTGCTATATCATGAAAAAAATGTGTCTCTTACATGTGCAAACTGAATTTCATCTCCATTCACTTTGTATTTAAGTTGAAAGAACTAATTCAGATGGCACCTCCAAAGATTATGAATGGTTCTTTTTCTTTTTTGATAAACACACTGGTGCATTATCTATTAATAATAATATCCTCTAAAAAAATTTATCTATTACTAATAAACCTTCAGTACACCATATAAAGAAAGGGGTATGTAGGGTGTAGCCCATAAACCGTACAGTTCACAATTGAAACCAATGCACCAGCCTCAATCGCAAGCTGGTCAAATGACAAGATATACTAATCAATGCTTTTGCTTTGATTATTTTATTATAGTGCACAACATATTGTCATGCACTGATAATTGAACCACATCAGTGATGATTTACAAATTGATTATGCTTTGTAAATTTGACCATTAAACTTTGTTTAATTCCTATCAATCCTTGGTTACTAATTTCAATTTTTATTTTTTTCGAATAAGATTTTACTTTTTATTTTAATGTTCTTGATGCCGCTAATTGCTCATTTTGTTACTTTACAAATGAGATACTGGAACTTACCACGATTTAGGGTTTGAATCTATGTCACTCTTCATTTTAGTTATTTCAATATATGACATTGACAACTAATATAGGCCTTGAGAAAGTTGGGAGTTTAACATGTTGATGGAAAATATATTAACCTACCTTTCTCACTACACTTTGAGAAGTACAATGCTGCAAATGCAAGAGTAATAAATGCACTTCCATAGGTTTGTTTTGTTGTATTGCACATGTGATTTTTCATGTACTAGGAGAACATCTTGCTATAGGCCTTGACTGGTATCTTTTTTTAATCTTTGACTTTTGACTTTGTGTCATGTTTTTGCTTAGAATTTTAGCTGCTCCTCTTCATTATTTTTCTTTCAAAACTTATCTTACATTGTGAAGCTGGATATCAAACAGTTTGCTTAAGGGTTTCATTGTGAAGCCTGGGGGAACTGGTACACATATTTATCTCTGTTGGATTGAACTTGAAAGTTTTAATGAATTTTCAATTACATCCATTCTATAAGCCCATAGATATGACTCATTTCTTCTTCTGTAGACATTGTTAATTCGCTACAAGTTTGTGGAACTAGGTGGGCTCTTTTGTTATTGAATAATGCATGGATAGCAAGAAAGTTAAATGGATGAAGAATGTTCAGATGCCTCTCTTTGAATTTGGGGAAGTACCTTCTGTCTAGCATAAAACTTTGAAAAATTAGATACATGTGCAATTCAATCTAGGTTCACCATTTCTCTACAAACTATTTGACTATAATTTAGGCTTCTTTTAATATAAGGAGCTCTTGAAGGCATGGTGAGAGAATGTGTTAGAAAAGAAAAAGTAGATTACAATGATAAACTACTGGAAGGTGATGTTACTTCTGCAGTCTTTTTTTTGAATGAAATATAGTATGCTTGAAGAAAGTCGAAATCAGTCATCATCACCAAGTAACCCTCTTTGTATAGCATATGCCACCCATCAAGAAGACCAAAGTTCAAATCTTACCTTGCCAAATAAAAATACAAAGAAAGAACCTTAATGTATATCCCTATCTTATTTTCTTGCATACAGAGCAGGACTGAGATTAGCAATGGCCAACCATCCCAGATCAGTAGCTTTCCTTAGAGCTACCCACATATGCAGAGCAGATTAACATGAGCTTGGCTCCTACTTAGAAAGTAGGTTCTGAATGGCATCAAGTTATTATTTTTTTGTCCATTTCTTGATGGAGTATTGCATAATCGAACGCGTGCTTGTTGTTTAGCCAGATGGAACCATGAAAAAGAAAGGGAAAAAGGATGCATTGTTCCTTTTCAAAGAAAAAAGGATGCATTTCATGAATCCTGATATATCCATGAAAATTAAGTGATGAATACCATGGAGATCAATACCCCTTTTCTAATACATTGTTTGTTTGTTTGCATTTTGTTAATCACATTTCTTGATTAATGTCTAGTCTTGGTGGTAAAGACATGTCCATGCTGCATAGGAGTAAAGAGTCTTCCTAAGATAAACACCATGAGGATGCTGGAGCTCGTAGAAAGTTATTAGCTTACAGCTGAGAAGTCAGGTCTAGATTCAAACTCCAAGTTGCAGATCCTTCCTCTGAAGTTAAATAGGAGGATACTTTTGGAAGGCATGTGACATCTAATCAACAGCTAGGCTACAATGCTCATGGTAGCAATGATGATACAG
Source organism: Thalassia testudinum (assembly GCA_037157565.1). Taxonomy (NCBI): domain Eukaryota; kingdom Viridiplantae; phylum Streptophyta; class Magnoliopsida; order Alismatales; family Hydrocharitaceae; genus Thalassia; species Thalassia testudinum. The sequence continues at coordinate 122,918,990 of JAZHRO010000036.1, read as the reverse complement.
GTGCTACTGTCACTTGGCTACCCCTCCTACTTGAGTGGTAGCTAGTTCAGATTTCCAGTTATCACTAGGTAAATATTTCACTTAATAGATATCGTGTCTTGGGTAGGCTTCTGAAATCTTTATGTAACACAAATGTGATGCAAATATGATTCATCTCATTTTTTTTGAATTAAAGGAAGTTCTTTCTATGCAATGGCGTGGAATCCTAGGACAAGGAAAAAGGGGCCCTCATTCTGCAAACTAAGTGATCAACAACCAACTTAACAGTCACATATGCTTAGTTGGATCTTTTACAACTAATCTCACTCTATTTTTTATCATGGGTTGGATTAATTAATGCATGATTTCCTGTTGCTCCTGTTCTTTTAAACCACTCTATTGATTTTATTGCTGCTACTGAATTTGATTCTCCATAGCATCAAATCATTTACCCTCATGTTGCTCATGTGTCAAGTGCTGCTCCATTCTCTAACCATACTATTGCTACTCTATTTCCTCAACATTCCTACCCATTTGGTGCTACCCATTAGAAATTTAGAAGTTTGCCCATTTCTTTACCCAACTGCTACTTCAAATTTTTTTGATTGTCACATTCTCAAAAACTTGTTGCTGTTGTCCTTTTGTTGCCCATTACTAGTCCTAATATTTAAATCCCCATGATGCCTCCCTTGATCAAGCTTTGGCTACCACTTCATTGTCCCATCATGATAATGCTATTGTACATAATTCATTTTAATACTTTTCTTCTCAACCACAAGTTCTTGTCTTCTATATTTCTATCCATTTCTCTCAATCCCAATTTGTTGCTCCCTGTTATTCCTCTCAATCCCAATTTCTTGTCCAGATGCCATTGAAATATTGAAGCTCTAAGTCATTATTATTTTTGGAATTATTCAAAAGGATTTCAAGATTATTCATTTTTGGACCAATCCTAGTTTGTATTAATTTAGGTTCATCAAACATGAATAACTACAATGGTTTAGTGGTAGAATAGTACCTTTCCATGGTACAGACCCTAGTTCAATTCCCAGTTGGTGCATCTTTTCTTTAGTTCCAAGTTAAAGCATCAATTGTTTAATCTTTATGTTTCATGAATTTTTTTTATTGCAAGCACAAAAATGGGAGGTTGTTCAAGGATGCAGTTATAAAGTGCAATAGTATTATCATTAAACTGATGCTACTTTCATGCATGTTTCGTGACAATCATGCAACTTGTGTTTATGTAGGAAAATTGTATCATCATTTTTTTTACAAGGGTTATAACATGCATCACGTTTAATGATTTGCAGTTTTGCATCACCTCAAGTTGATCAAGAACCTTTGCAAGTTGCTTAAGATCTCATAGTTGAGGTACTTGGAAATCAATGAACCATTGGAGCAATTGGAAGAAGACCTAAGGAGGGCTTGCATTTTGATGAACAACTTCTAGGATAGAAGCTACTTATACCTTCTAGCCTTAGGCTAGAATGTTTTCTACTAATTTATGAGTGCATAGAGCGTGTTCGAAGGATACTTGTGGCTTATGCCGTTTATAATGCTTGTAGACACAAGTTCCTTTTAGAATTATATGAGAAAATTATTCTATTGTATACAAATCTATGATTTATAAATAATTTAATTTGTTTTTAAAAAAAAATTAATTTGTAATTTCAAAAGTCGTATCTTGTATATTTTTCTTTAATCTTACTTGAATAAAGGTAAACATTGTTGTTGATGATGATGTAAGATATTGAAGGATCGTAAAATTGAATAGGGTCTAGTAGTTAAGATATTCATATCTACACTGACGGATCTAGTGAAAAATGGTCATGTTAGTATTATGTTTGATGAGTCCATATTTGTGGGGTAATTAGTTACTTAAATGCTTAGGAATTAGATTAATATTGGCATATAAATATCATACAATAAGATGTAAATAGATTAGTCTAATTATTCATTTATTTACATATTTCATGCATTGCATTCATACTTAGAATTCATTTAGAATAGCATGCATTAGAATAGTTAATCTTTTAGGTTGTAATAAATGCATTATTTTATTTCACATTTATTTTAAGGGCTTATAAATAAATAACCCTCATTTAATTTCTTTATTTTATCTCCAACGGATGCATGCAGAAGAGTTGCGCCGGCTATAATGCACAAGCGACAATCGTGGATCTCTGTTCCCGCTATCTACGTCGCTTCACCTCTTCTTCAACCAACGTTTGCTTGCACCCATACTCCTCTTGTAGCATAAAAGAAGAGTCCGCTCCACCATCACCGGCAGGCCATCACCACCGATCCACTACTGTGCAGAGAGTCAAGTTCTTCTCCATTCCACCACTGTCGGCCTCAACCGCGAGTACAAGTCCACACCATCGCAGGCAGGCAGGGTGACAGACCGCCACGCCATCAGTGGCTTGTGTAGCTTACTGTGAGTGTGTGCCTGAAGGTCACGCAGTTATCATTCCTCACCGCTATCATCGTCACCGCCACCACAGCCACGCACTAGTAGCCAACCCCTGCAAATTTAAGACGTCTGGGAATGTTCCCAAACGTCTGACCTCCCAATAGTGTCTTCTTCTTCATCTCCTACTGTTGCTCAAGGAACCCATCATCACCACCGCACCTCTCGCCACATCGCATCCTCTCCTCGCCTGCACACACCCAACAGCAATGCCCTCAACTGCTGCACGCAGCCATCTTCGCGACAATAGTGCAACCAGCCCTCCCCGCATGTGCCTGCGCAGCCTGCGTGTTATGAACGCGTGCCCCAAACGTCCTTTAAGACGTCTGGGAGGTGGGCCAGACGTCGGACCAGACGTCTAGAATCACTTCCAGACGTCGTGTTAGACGTCTGGGATCGTTGCCAGACGTTTGGAAATCTGTTATCTTTGACACGCGGGTCGTCTGTGCGCCTGAGCGCACAGACCCGCATATTCGCTTATTCCTTCCTCCTGCGGCTGCAGATTCCCCTGCCGCACTCCTTCTCTCTCCTCCTCGCACGGCCTTAAAAGGCCACGCGCTCTTCCGTCACCACCGCCTCCTTCCTCTTCTCCTTCATCCAGTGAGCGCGAGAGCGAGCGCGAGGTTGCAGCAGCAGCGGCGGCCGCAGTGAGCGCGGAGGAGGTGCTGCGTGTGAGAGCGGCGCTCAGCCGTGAGGGCGAGCTCGCCGAGGCTGCCAGGGCCGGCCGACGGGGAGCGCAACGGGCGCAGGGCGACGTGGGGGGGGACTACTGCAGTCCGAGCAGCAGGCGCACGAGGTGCGACGAGGCGCGGCGTCGCGAGCGGAGGGCGAGTCATGGCCTGATTCTGGAAACATTTCTAGAATCAGATGTCTGGGCTAATAGCCAGACGGCGGGGGCGACGTCTGTAAGACCATCCAGACTTCTGAAAGGTGAGTTCTTCCATCTTCTTCCTTCCTGTCGACTGACCGTACTGAGAGAGAGAGTTGGGTACGCGCAGGCTCGGTGATTCGCCATCCAACGCGAATCAGACGTCTGGCTGTAGTACCAGACGGCGGGAGCGACCTCCAGACGTCCGGGGTGACCATCGGACGTCTGGGAACTAGGCCAGACGTCCCCACAGGCTTCTGGACGTCTGAGAAACCACGCAAAACAAGGTAATTCTCTGATCCACTTTTAAGACATCTGGAAGAAGTTCCAGACGTCTGATTTTGCACAGTGTCGTCATTTTCGACCCGTTGAGGGCCCGTTCGAGTTCCGTTTTTCACGTTTCGAGTTGCGTTCTTTCCGGAATTAAATCCTCTACCCGTCTACAGTAGCTATACACTATTTTGAGACACTCCTTGTGTTTGATCCTTGTGATAGGACCTCGTTCCGTTGCAGTCTTGGGGGTCGCGGAGGCATGCGGGATTCCCGATCACGCCCCCATTACTCCCGTCGTACCTGGTAGAGTAGCTTTTAAGTATAACCTGTTAAATTGTGGAATCATAAATAGAACCTAGGACATTGCATGAATCCTAGGAATGAAAAACAGATTGAATGATAGATCTTAGGTGTTGCATGAATCCTAGTGCTGGAAAACTAGATTGTATGATAGATCCTAGGATACGGCATGAATCCTAGGACGGGAAAACTAGTGGAACAGATGAATACTGCAGTCTTGGAAAAATGGAAATGAACAAATAGCTGCCTGTAATTGAATTAACAGCTTCCTGTTGAATAAATAAACGTGTTTGAGAACATGGATTGTGATAACGTGAAACTAGAAGGTGAAACTTAGACGTTCTGAGCTGGAACCCTACGGGGAAGTAGGATTAGAACTCTTGGAAAGTGAATGGAATAGAATTGGGGAAGTGAGTTGGCCCTTGAGTACGGAGTACCAAGGAGAACGACTGTCCCCCTGTTTAGTGCAGAGCTGAGCTAGCCGCCCCAGGGACCTGGGGTTAGGACTGGCCACTCTGTACCGACTTGCTGGCTCTCATGTACATAGTACCGAGGAGAGCTACTAGTGTAGGGAGGTACTAGCTACCCCACGGGCCCCGGGGTTCTGCTAGCCTCCCACACCGACTTGTTAGGCCCACTGGGGCAAACCAGGGTAGTCAGGCGAGGGTGCGCGGACTGTGGAGGGGCAAGGCCCTTGTTTGGTTACTGTGGAGGGGTTGGACCCCTATTACTGAGAGGGCTCTGCCCTGTACTATTTCCGTGTTGTGCATTGGGCGCACCCGTTAACGGAAACAACTGACCGCGTGCCAGTGCGGGTTAGCTACCCGTACGTTTACCATGCGTGCCGTAGTCACCGTTACGTCTGTTAGTCACCTTGGGGTGGTTGACTGAGAGTAGGATCACCACGGGGGACTCTCCCGGCTAGGAGAGCACCACGTGCTACTTCTACTGTTCGAAAAAGACTGCAATCAAGATCGTCCCACGAGGAACATTCGAGATCAAGTGAAAGATCTGAGAAATAGATAAATCGTGAGATAATTGAAAGACTTAAATAAAGAAAGTAACAGAACTTAACAGCTACTGTACACTACTGTTTCTTTAGTTTTAGTTGCCACTCTACTCAGCGTTTTGCTGACGTGTTACACTCGTTACCTTTCAGGACCAGGTGTTGAGCAGCCAGGGTCAGCAGCTGCAGAGGACGCTGGGCCGAGTAGGGTCCAGTAGAGTTACCACTGTTTCTTGTAGCTCTTTTTGTTCCGTTATAGTGAGTAGTTCTTGTTTCCGCTGTACTTTTCTTTACCTACAGTTCATATTTAGTTATGAATGTTGTTCTACTGTTGTGCTGGTATATACTGTAGTAGTTTCTTTCCTTGCTGCTGTATTTTCTTACTGTTAGTTATATTCATGTTGAATGTGGTTTATTTTACTGCTCTTTTGGTTACTTCCTCGTTGGACGACTAGGTCTTGGGATTAGTTGAGTCGGTTCGGTTCTCGTGTCTCGTAGGGGCTCGGGAACCGGGTCGTTACAAGATGGTATCAGAGCAAGGTTGTCCCGAGAAGTGAATCAACTGACTGTAGAATAACCAATTCACATGTTTATAACTAGAGTAGCACCACAACATATCTCTTGACATGAGCTCTTAGAAGTTTCGTTAAGTACCATTTGTTTTGACGTTTTTCCGTTTTGTTTCGCGTCTCCTTACAGGAGATGCCTCGTCGCGAGATTGGTGAGGCGGGCCGCGGGCGCGGCCGAGGACGAGGTCGGCGAGGTGGGCGTGTCGTTGCCGACACCCCAGTGGACCAGCCACTACTCCCGGGCGTCCAGGCCCAAGACCTCGCCCGGCTGATACGAGACATTGTACGAGAGGAGCTCCACCCACCGCCCCGAGCACCTCACCCTGGGGTTGCGGAGGGGGAGTCCTCCGTAGGACCACTCGACGGACGCGGCGCTGGACACGGGGGAGGGGATGGGCCGCCGCAGCCCCCACCTTCCTCCGATACTTCCGTGCACGAGGCACTTTCGCCTGGAGGTGCACCAGCACCACCCCTACAGCGCCACTTCGAGCTTTTCGGGTAGTTTCGGAAGCTGAAGCCCCCCTCCTTCAAGGGGGATGAGGACCCGACCGAGGCATAGGACTGGCTTGAGCAGTTGGAGAAGATCTTCGACACCCTTCGCCCCCTGGTGGAGTGCCGCGTGGCCTTTGCCATGTACCAGCTGGAGAGTGCGGCACACAGGTGGTGGAGGGCGATCCGGGGACAGGAGAGGGACGAGCCGATGTGGGACCAGTTCGTCACCCTCTTCTGCGAGCAGTACTTTCCCCAGACGTGGCAGGACCAGAGGAGGCGGGAGTTCCACACTCTCCGCCAAGGGACGATGACTATGAGCGCGTACCGCACGCGTTTCTTGGAGCTGTCCTGCTTGGCAGCGACAGCGGTAGCCATTGAGGAGGAGCGCCTTTGGAGGTTCACCGAGGGGCTCCGACCTACGATCCGAGGGTATGTCAAACCCCTAAAGCTGCCTACGTTTTCGAGGGTGGTAGAGGCAGCTATGACTTACGAGGAGACCAACTCGTCCGCGCGAGACACCGACGGCAGGCTGAAGAGGCCCTTCCAGCCAGACTTCTCACAGGGCCGGCGAGAACGGAGACACGTGGCGTCCGCAGGAGAGCCGTCACGTTTTGCAGGGCCATCAGTGGCCTTTGGGGGCCCTCGACAGGGGCCAGTCGCCAGCACCGGATCCCCGTCTAGCCGACAACAGGGACCCACTGAGGGCGGGAGTCGGGTTCCCCTCTGTTACCAGTGTGGCCAGCCGGGCCACATCAGGAGGGACTGCCCATCTAGGGCAGAAGGTCAGCAGATACTCCCCGCGCAGAGCACTGGAGGGCGCGCAGGAGGCCGCAGTTCACAGGCGCGAGGAGGAGGACAGCAGTCGCGAGGAGGGTACCGACCAGCACCTACCCGTCCGATGCAGAGTGTGGCTGCTTCGTCCGCACCTAGAGCTGAGGGGCGTATCAACGCCCTAACACACAGGGACGCCAGAGCTTCGGGATCGGTGGCAACAGGTATGGTTTCAGTTTCCGGCAGACTCGTTTACACGCTTTTCGATTCCGGCGCTACGCACTCGTTTGTCGCAGCCAGTTTCGCAGTTAATTTGGACCAGGATTATACACTGTTAGAGAATCCGTTCGTAATCAGAGGTCCGAGTGGTCAGCTGTTTGTAGCTGAGTAGGTGTACACGGATTGCGAGGTCAGCTTCGGGGGACATAGCCTGCCAGCTGACCTGATTATGATACAGATGGAGGACTTTGGAGTGATTCTGGGGATGGATTGGCTGTCCGCTTACCACGCCTTGGTGGACTATTTTGAGAGGAAGATCGTCTTCTCCATTCCGGAGTTGCCTTCTTTCGAGTTTCACGGACAGCCAGTGGACGGAGGTTTCAGGTGCATTTCGATACTTCGGCCGGCGAGACTTTTGAGCCAGGTGTGTGAGGGCTTCCTAGCTTGTGTGGTGGCAGAGCCCAACCCTGTGGCAGACTTCCAGAGCATCCCGGTGGTCAGAGAGTACCCTGACGTGTTTCCAGACGAGTTACCAGGACTACCGCCCGAGTGTGAGATCGAGTTTGAGATCTCACTAGTACCAGGGACCAGCCCCATCTCCACCGCACCATACAGGATGGCACCGCTTGAGCTGCGAGAGCTCAAGTCTCAGTTGCAGGACCTTCTGGAGAAGGGTTTCGTGAGGCCTAGTGCGTCTCCCTGGGGAGCCCCGGTACTGTTTGTGAAGAAGAAGGATGGGACCTTACGCCTTTGTGTGGACTACCGACAGCTGAATATGGTCACCATCAAGAACAGATATCCGCTGCCGAGGACCGACGAATTGTTTGACCAGTTACGGGGTGCCACGGTGTTTTCCAAGATCGACTTGTGGTCTGGATACCACCAGTTGAGGATCAGGGAGACCGACGTCTCCAAGACAGCTTTCCGGAGCCGGTACGGACACTACGAGTTTTTGGTCATGCCGTTTGGGCTGACCAATGCCCCCGCTACTTTCATGGACCTGATGAACCGGGTGTTTAGACCGTACTTGGACCAGTTCGTGGTGGTTTTCATAGATGATGTACTCATCTATTCTAGAGATCGGACGCAGCACGGACAGCACTTGAGGATGATTCTAGACACTCTGAGACGACGCCGGCTGTACGCCAAATACAGCAAGTGCGAGTTATGGTTGAGGGAGGTGACCTTCCTAGGTCATGTGATCTCTGGAGATGGCTTGGCGGTGGACCCAGCCAAGGTCGAGGCAGTGCTCAGGTGGGAGAGACCACGTTCAGTTACTGAGATTCGCAGTTTCCTGGGACTAGCAGGCTACTACAGACGACTCCGCACTGTCAGGAGCAGACAGAAGAGCTACGCGGATCGGAGAAGCAGAGAGGTGCAGTTTGAGGTTGGGGACCACGTCTTCCTTCGTGTTTCGCCCATGAAGGGCTTACAGTGGTTTGGGGTGAGAGGGAAGCTCGCGCCGAGGTTTGTGGGGCCCTTTGAGGTCCTAGAGCGGGTTGGACCCGTTGCTTACAGGCTTGCCCTCCCCCCGCAGCTTTCTGGTGTGCACGGCGTGTTCCACGTGTTTAACCTCAGGAAGTACGTAGCCGATCCCAGTCACGTACTGAGTCACGAGAGCATTGAGGTGGGCGACGACCTGACCTACCCCGAGCGGCCAGTGCAGATTCTAGACCGAGTCGTCCGTAGTTTGAGACGGAAGCAAGTACCCCTCGTAAAGGTTTTGTGGAGGAGCCAGTGATACGAGGAGGCTATCTGGGAACCTGAGGCGGCAATGCGGGAGCGGTACCCGGAGCTTTTCGCGGGTACGTCTTTTCGGACCGGCTTCGGTCCTCTTTGAGTTTGTTATGGTTATTTGGACGTCTTTTCTGCACCCTAGTTAACGCAAGTTTCGGGGATGAAACTTCCTTTGAGTTTGTTATATTGTTATGAACGCGTGCCCCAGACGTCTTTTAAGACGTCTGGGAGGTGGGCCAGACGTCGGACCAGACGTCTGGAATCACTTCCAGACGTCGTGTCAGACGTCTGGGATCGTTGCCAGACGTCTGGAAATCTGTTATCTTTGACACGTGCGGGTCGTCTGCGCGCCTGAGCGCGTAGACCTGCATATTCGCTTATTCCTTCCTCCTGCGGCTGCAGATTCCCCTGCCGCGCTCCTTCTCTCTCCTCCTCGCGAGGCCTTAAAAGGCCACGTGCTCTTCCATCACCACCGCCTCCTTCCTCTTCTCCTTCAGCCAGTGAACGCGAGAGCGAGCGCAAGGTTGCAGCGGCAGCGGCGGCCGCAGTGAGCGCAGAGGAGGTACTGCGTGCGAGAGCGGCGCTCAGCCATGAGGGCGAGCTTGCCGGGGCTGCCAGGGCCGGCTGGCGGGGAGCACAGCGGGTGTGGGGCGACGCGGGGGGGGACTGCTGCGGTCCGAGTAACAGGCGTATGAGGTGCGACGAGGCACGGCGTCGCGAGCGGAGGGTGAGTCATGGCCTGATTCTGGAAACATTTCCAGAATCAGACGTCTGGGCTGATAGCCAGACGGCGGGGGCGACGTCTGTAAGACCATCCAGACGTCTGAAAGGTGAGTTCTTCCGTCTTCTTCCTTCCTGTCGACTGACCATACTGAGAGAGAGAGTTGGGTACGCGCAGGCTCAGTGATTCGCCATCCAACGTGAAATCAGACGTCTGGCTGTAGTACCAGACGGCGGGAGCGACCTCCAGACGTCCGGGGTGACCATCGGACGTCTGGGAACTAGGCCAGACGTCCCCACAGGCTTCTGGACGTCTGAGAAACCACGCAAAACAAGGTAATTCTCTGATCCACTTTTAAGACATCTGGAAGAAGTTCCAGACGTCTGATTTTGCACAGTGTCGTCATTTTATACCCGTTGAGGGCCCGTTCGGGTCCCGTTTTTCGCCTTTCGAGTTGCGTTCTTTCCGAAATTAAATCCTCTACCCGTCTACAGTAGCTATACACTGTTTTGAGACACTCCTTGTGTTTGATCCTTATGATAGGACCTCGTTCCGTTGCAGTCTTGGGGGTCGCGGAGGCACGCGGGATTCCCGATCACGCCCCCATTACTCCCGTCGTACCTGGTAGAGTGGCTTTTAAGTATAACCTGTTAAATTGTGGAATCATAAATAGAACCTAGGACATTGCATGAATCCTAGGAATGAAAAATAGATTGAATGATAGATCCTAGGTGTTGCATGAATCCTAGGGCTGGAAAACTAGATTGTATGATAGATCCTAGGATACGGCATGAATCCTAGGATGGGAAAACTAGTGGAACAGATGAATACTGCAGTCTTGGAAAAATGGAAAGGAACAAATAGCTGCCTGTAATTGAATTAACAGTTGCCTGTTGAATAAATAAACGTGTTTGAGAACATGGATTGTGATAACGTGAAACTGGAAGGTGAAACTTAGACGTTCTGAGCTGGAACCCTACGGGGAAGTAGGAGTAGAACTCCTGGAAAGTGAATGGAATAGAATTGGGGAAGTGAGCTGGCCCTTGAGTACAGAGTACCAAGGAGAGCGACTGTCCCCCTGTTTAGTGCAGAGCTGAGCTAGCCGCCCCAGGGACCCGGGGTTAGGACTGGCCACTCTATACCGACTTGCTGGCCCTCGTGTACGTAGTACCGAGGAGAGCTACTAGTGTAGGGAGGTACTAGCTACCCCACGGGCCCCGGGGTTTTACTAGCCTCCCACACCGACTTGTTAAGCCCACTGGGGCAAACCAGGGTAGTCAGGCGAGGGTGCGCGGACTGTGGGGGGGCAAGGCCCCTGTTTGGTTACTGTGGAGGGGTTGGACCCCTGTTACTGAGAGGGCTCTGCCTTGTACTGGTTCCGTGCTGTGCTTTGGGCGCACCCGTTAACGGAAACGACTGACCGCGTGCCAGTGCGGGTTAGCTACCCGTGCGTTTATCGCGCGTGCCGTAGTCACCATTACGTCTGTCAGTGACCTTGGGGTGGTTGACTGAGAGTAGGATCACCACGGGGGACTCTCCCGGCCAGGAGAGCACCACGTGCTACTTCTACTATTCGGAAAAGACTGCAATCAAGATCGTTCCCACGAGGAACATTCGAGATCAAGTGAAAGATCTGAGAAATAGATAAATCGTGAGATAATCAAAAGACTTAAATAAAGAAAGTAACAGAACTTAACAGCTACTGTACACTCTACTGTTTCTTTAGTTTTAGTTGCCACTCTACTCAGCGTTTTGCTGACGTGTTACACTCGTTACCTTTCAGGACTAGGTGTTGAGCAGCCAGGGTCAGCGGCTGCAGAGGACGCTGGGCCGAGTAGGGGCCAGTAGAGTTACCATTGTTTCTTGTACCTCTTTTTGTTCCGTTATAGTGAGTAGTTCTTGTTTTCGCTGTACTTTTCTTTACCTACAGTTCATATTTAGTTATGAATTTTGTTCTACTGTTGTGGTGGTATATACTGTAGTAGTTTCTTTCCTTGCTGCTGTATTTTCTTACTGTTAGTTATATTCATGTTGAATGTGGTTTATTTTACTGCTCTTTTGGTTACTTCCTCGTTGGACGACTAGGTCTTGGGATTAGTTGAGTTGGTCCAATTCTCGTATCTCGTAGGGGCTCGGGAACCGGGTCGTTACACTGCGGGCCCCTCATTTCGTGCACAGCACCTACCTGCGTGCAGCCCTTGAGCAGCATTGCACCCCCTCGCTACAAACCGCGTGCACCTGCAGCATCTTCCCCACGCACGCACGCTCTCCTCTAGTAGTCCCGCGCCCCCTTCAGCAACGTGCAGCACCTCTTCCGCCACTTGCAGCCTGTAGCAGTAGCTCCTGCGGCCAAGTCGCCACCTGCAGCCTGCAGCAGGCCCGCATGACCCGCGCATGCCTTCGCCCACCCCTCCAGCAAGCGCGTGGCATCTGATGCCCCTTGTGTGCATGCCTTCACGAGCGCCACACTAGCAACAGCAGAGAGCTGCAACCACTGCCATCTGCCACCACTCCTCTCCTTATCGTCACCGCCTCCAGCCACCGTTGGCCACGAGACCACCACTGCCGAATAGCCCTTGGCTCACTCAACCTCTGGTGAGCTTCTCTCCTTCAATCGCGGCCTCCTCCTCACGCACGGACAAGGGGAAGAATTTCCCCTATTTTGCTACAGTGAAACAAGGTATTAGTTTTTACATTCAATGCCATTGCAAACTTTTATTTTTATTTTATTATTGTAAACATTGCATTAAGCTACCCCTTGTTTGGTATAAATGCAATTTCAGATTATGCTCTCATTCAAACTAATATCTAACATGGTTTTCGACATAATTTTTGGGGGAAACAATTTATGAACATCTATTTTTAACCCGTACGAGTTTAAATAGGACATTGCCTCCCTGTGGACATGACCCACTATCTCGAGTGTTTTATTTTCAATTTAATACTTTAATTAGTCGATTTTCCACCACTTTAAAATACAACGAGAAATCATCTTAATCATCTTATTCCAAAGCGAAAATCAACACATCAATGTTCTAAATAAAATTGGAATTATTACCTAAAGTGACAGTTTTATTGACATTTTTCATTCTACATCGATGGATAAAATTATCGAAGTTTCTACGATCACCAAAATTGGATAGCTTTGGAAATGCGACCATCGCTGTAACTGTACGTGCAACACTGACAATTTTTACCATTGGTATAGGCTAACGCGACGCCTCTTAAGACAACACCCCATATGACTGTCGGAATAGCTCTTTATACCTACAGTGATGATCATTTTGAGCTATACCGACGGTCAGTAACTGTCGATGTAAGTATAGACTATTGTTGTGATAGATTCTATGAAGTTCTAAAGTTACCTATGCCTGTTAGCAATTTATGTTCTATTTGGGTTCATATGGCTTGTAGTTGAGCTTCTTTGAGCTCAGGTTGACATTTGAAGCTCTACAGTTTATTTGATTCATGTTGTGATAAAATGACATTTTTGTACATTTCTTTTTAGCATTCAATGAAAATAATTTTATTTCTTATCAGATGATTGCTTATGTTTAATGTCAATTTTTTGCAATTATAAGTATTATTTTAGATACACACACATGCTAAGGAAGATATGTGCACGCAAGGCCAAACATTAGGTATTCTAACCCCTAAGTTAAAAGTCTTTCGAGTTAAATTGTGTCAAATTACTCGCTCATCGAGGCTTATGATGATGTTATATAGACAATGCAAGAAGTGAATGTATACCTCACTTACATGCATGTTTTGTTGTCCTTGTAGTATGCCATAAGACTTGATCAACTTTAGTTTGGTGAAGTACCGAACTAAAGAATGCCCTTGAAGATTTGAGCACAACTTAGGTTTGCTCATTACATGTAACCTTGTGCGGTGAAATTTTGGTTGCTTCTTCCTGCTCTTCTTCGGTATACCAACTAATCTTATTTAGTTTTCTGCGGTACCCTTAACTAGGTGTTAAAGGAAATCTAACTAAGGTTAGTATTGGGGAGTATACTAGAGAAGTGCGGGGAGATGCTACCGAAATTTCAACGCACGAAGGTTACATGTAACTGGTAAACCTAAATTGTGATCGAATCTTTAATGATGGGCTATAAAGTGAAAATCTTAATCAAGATACACATCATTCAGTCATTTCCCTTGCTAATAAGTGGTTTGTTTACATTAAATTGTAGGTTATAATGGACAAATCTTGGATTGGATTGCGAGGTTCAGATTACACCAAATATAAGGGTGGAGTAATTTCATTCCTAAATTAGGCCTTTGATGACGATATGAAGATATTTAGGTGTGGAGACCAACTTGATAAGATCTTATGCCCATGCAGAAGATGTTTGAATGATTCCTTGCATGACCATAACACTGTGCTCGAGCACTTGATTTATAATGGGTGGTGGCAGCATTATACTATTTGGGTAGCTTATGGAGAGGAGTTTATTGAGGAAGTCATAAACAATGAAAATACTATTGACGAGGAAATTGTTGATAATGGAGGAGAAGAAATATAAGAAATGTTGAACAAGATGAGAGCAGAAGAGTATATAAATACAGATGAGGAAGATCCGTTCAGTTGGGATCCGTTCTATGATGCTATTAAAGCAGCTGAGGATCCTATTGCTCCTAGTGTTATGAGAATGTCTAAGTAAGTTGTCGTTTCTATTGAAGATGTTTCAACTGAAGGTTATGAACAAGGCTAGTGCTAAATTCATGTTAGAAATACTTCAATTTTTTGCTGAGCTGTTGAATAACCCTAATGATTTTCTGACTTCATGGTATGAGGCAAGGAAACAAATGCGCAAGCTTGGTTTGTACTATTAGAAGATCGATGCATGTTCGAATGACTACATTCTTTTCAGAAATGAATTCATAAACTTGAGTAACTGTCCCAAATATGGATATGAGAGATACAAGGGAGGAACAAATGAAAGTAAGAGGAAACAACCTCAGTAGATTCTTTGTTACTTCCCATTGACACCTAGGCTTCAACGCCTTTTATATCAACTAAAATTGCACGGTGGATGACATAGCACCAAGATTCTAAATCTCAAGATGGAAGAATACGTCATCCTACAGATTCAGAGGAGTGGAAGAGAAATGACGAAAGAAATAATTTATTCGCATTAGAAGCAAGGAACATACAGTTAGTTCTTTTAAGCGATGGATTCAATCCATTTAAGAGATGTACCCATCGTACTCTATATGGCCAGTGGTAATGGTCACTTATAACTTACCTCCTCGGTTGTGTGTGAGATTGTCATTCATGATGCTGACCATGTTAATCCCTAGTCTAAAACAACCAGGAAATGTAATAGATGTTTATCTCAACCATTAATCGATGAACTAAAATAGTTATGGTACACTAATGTGAAGACATATGATGTAGAAAAGATAGAATTCTACAATATGTATGCAGCACTGTTGTGGACTGATGAGAGCCTCATCATGAACCCTAACTAGTACAATTTGATCTAAATAACTGTGAAAAAGCTCCTACAAAACCTAAAGAAAAGCCTAACTTAGAGAATTCTAAATTGAAGAATAAAACAAGTCATAAGGGGTAAAACTGTAATTTTACCAATGCAGTACACAATCAGGGTGTCTAAGGGTCTGAATATAGGTCAAATGTGCTAATAAGAAAGAAAGTGGGTTAGCCTGAACCGAAAAGGGTTATAGCAACTTCTAGGAATTAAATGATATTCTATAATCCTAAAAATAAATTCGCTTTAATTCACGAGGTTCTAGGTAGGAAAAAAATCAACTAAATCCTCTAAAATTCATGGAAAAATATTCCTTAGGGTTTAGAACCTTCAATTTGGCCTTTGCAACCTATCTTGACCAAAATTGAGAACCATGTCCAAATTTTGACCTAATTTGGATTTTTGCGCTAATTGACTGGTTAAACGTGGTCAAACCTAAAATCAAATTACACCATTGAATTCATTAGGTTCAAATTAGGTTGGTACAAAAATTTGGGCCTAAGAGAAGACCATCTTGACTGACTTTACAAATTGGTCCTCTTAAATTACTTTTTAACCCTTATCTTTTTAAACCATTGCATTTATCCCCCTATCTTCTCCTTCATTCTTTGCAGAACGGTCCTTCCTGCCACCCCACGCAGGCACCATACCTCCGACGACCTTGTGCGGAGGATGGCGCCACACAAGGTATGGGGACCGCTCTGAGGAACGAACGTGGGGTTCCCTGCATCGTCCTCGTTCGCAGGGACCCTCCCCTTTGACCTGCGGCTGCCCATGCCTCTCGTGCGAACGCACGAGAGGCATGGGTCTCCATCTCCAACCAAGTCAGGCGAACTCCCCACGTCGCTCCCTCGAGATCCTCTCCTCGCCAGCACCTTTATAAGGAGCAGCAGGGGCAACCATTCCCTTCAAGCTCGCTTTAGTTGAAGAGAACCCCCCTACTTCGTCTCCTCTCACTCTGGTCAAATAGCCCAAGCTTCCAGCGATCTTTCCTCCTCCTCCTCGTCTCTCTACTGCCATACCTGTAGCAGAGCTCACTCTGCCTCATCTTCCCATTCCAGGCTGCACCAGCTGGCGCCTCCAAATCCCCTCCTCGTCGCCGTTACCCCCCTTCTGGGCATCTTCGTCCCCAGCTCTAGCAGGCACGTGCCGGGCGCCCCTCTTTCCCTCTTCGTCAATTAAGTAGGTAAAAACCCTCCCCTTTCTCTCTCTGTTATTTTCCCCTCTTAAATTGGCACTTTTAACCCCTCGACTGCCACTACCACCTCCATCTGCTCCACCTCCGACCACCAACTCTGGCGAGATCGCTCCACCTCCACAGGCCATTCCACCCCTCACCGACAAGCCCAGAAGCTCCCCCTTACTCCACTTAAGCATTTCCCCCACTCCATTCACCGCCCCACACCTTCAGACCACCACTCGAACACACCCACCTGCACCTCTGCAGTGTGCCCTAGGCACACAGCCATAGACACTTTCTTGCCACGCCGACCCCCGCACCGCCTTCGCCGTCCTCTGGCGAAGCTTCCTAAGTTGTCTGACGTGGCCGTAAGGCCATTTTCGTGCTTTCAGGTCTCGGCCCCCTCGCCGCCATTGACGGACAGCAGGAGCTGCTTAGCGAGCAGCTCCAGGTCCCTTCAGCACCAGGCGCAGACCCCAGGCAATGCAGAACACTTCCGCGAGTGTGCCCAGGTTCTCAATTGGGGTCGCGAGCCTTCGCTGCTGCCCCAATTGCTCGCAGCTTCTTGCCTGCAGGCGTGCAGAGTGGAGGTGGGACTTTAGTCCCACCTCGAAAGTGTGTGGGCGTATGCCCACACATAAATTGTAAAAGTGCTATTAGCCAATCGCCTCCGAATACACATGGGGTGAGGTCCCTCACCTAAACACCGCCCTCGTCCGTGAGCTCATCACACGGATCTGGCGTGACCTGACCCGACACCCTCCTGTGCACTCCTCGCGCACCACCCACGCCGGTGCACCTGGATCTGAGCACGCAACCCGACCCGATTACCCAGCTCTGGAAGAGCGTACCAAAGAGAGATTCAGAGAGAGAGAGAGACGTGGGAAGAGGGTAGGGTAGGTTTTGCACTGAACTTGTGTGTGTGTGCAAGGAACAGGTGAGGAAGGAAGAAGCAAGGAGCTGCAGAGAAGAAGAAAAGAGAAGGAAGAAAGAAAGAAGAGGAAGAGCAGCGACTTGGACTTAGCCGTAGAGAAGAAGAAAAGAGAAGGAAGGAAGGAGAGGCTGCAGCGAAGAGAAGAAGGAGCAGAAGAAAGGAAGACAGCAGGGGCACTGTAGTAACAGTGCTGTTAAGGCATCTGATTTTTGAATCAGACGTCGGAAAGAAAGGAAGGACTGAAGCAGAAGAGAAGAGCAGAGGACAGGCCAGAGAAAAAAAAAGAGAAAAGAGAAGGAGGGAGCCTCTGCAGCAAAGAAGATGCAGAAGAAAGAAGAAAATTAGAGAAGAAGGAAGAAGAAGGACATAGCAGCTGAAGAAAGAAAGAAAGAGAAGGAAGCCTCTACAGCAAAGAAAAAAAGAAGAAAAGAAGAAGACAGGCTGAAGAAGAGAACCGGCTAAAAAGAAGAAGAGAGAAGAAGAAAAAGCCAAGAAGAGATTTTTTTCTCTCTCTCTCTCCTTTGTCTTAATTTTTGTAAAACAATATATATTGTGAATTCATATGCTTCTAGAATCATAGTTTGCTCCTTGAGTTCGACCTCGGGAAACTTTTAATTTCGAGTAATAAATTGTAAACTAGTAGTAGCTTTTCATGATATACTACAATGCCTAGAACTTCAAAATACACGAAACCCTAAGCGAAGCGCACCATGGACCATAGACTTCCTAGCGTACGCAAATTTGTCAGGTTGGAGCACTAAAGGAAAGCTTGCTTGTTCAGTCTGTATGGAAGATACCCATCACCTATGACTGCTGAAAAGTAAGAAGTTCTGTTACTTAGGGCATCGCAGATTTCTTCCCATTGAACATAGATGGCGAACGTCACAGTTCAGGGGTAAATTTGATGGCAGGACGTGTCGGTATTCAAAGAAAAATTCAAAGAATAAACTTAGTACATATTCTATCAGGTTACCGGGTCAAGTTATAATGAAGAGATTATAAGAAGGGGGTGAGATATAGTTGGGTCAGGACCAGACGGCCTTGAGATATTCTGGGTTTCGAAAGAAAAGCATTTTCTTTATGGAGTTGTCATACTAGAAAGATCTTACAATACGTCATAATTGAGATGTCATGCACATCGAAAAGAATGTAATGGATAACATCTTAAATGTATTAAATTTGACCGATGATCCAAAGGACACTGTGAAAATAAGAAAAGACATGAAGAGTATGGGGATACGTCCGGAGCGGCATATTCATGAGGAGGATGGCTACTTCCCACCTGTTATTTACAACTTGAATCAGGACCAAAAGATTAGACTGTTCTCCTTCTTAAAGGAAATTTGGGTGCCAGATGATTTTTCATCGCAACTTTCTCGTTGTGTGAATGAAGTGCAGAAAAAGATATCTGGCTTGAAAAGTCATGACTCCCATGTTTATATGCAAGTATTGTTTCCACTGGGGATACGGGGGATACTGCCTGAGCTAGTTGTTCATTCATTCACAGAGATGAGCATATTTTTCAAAGCTGTTTATTCGAAGATGCTACAAAATGATACGCTGGATCACTGGGATAAACAAATAGTTATTACTCTCTGTAAGATGGAACAGATTATTCCCCCAGCCTTCTTCGATGAAATGGTTCATCTCATGTTGCATCTTGCAAATGAAGCAAGAATCGGTGGACCTATATAATTCAGATAGATGTATCCTGTGGAGTGGTTTTTGAGCAACCTTAAAGATTATGTTTTGAACAAGATAAAGTCGAAAGGTTCAATTGTAGAAGGTTATCTCATGGAGTGTACAAATTTTACCTCATGTATATGAATGAAATAGATAACCGCTTTAATAAACTTCAAAGGAACTATGAGGGGGAATACAATGACAATGATGAAGATTATTTGTCAATTTTTGATATTAGAGAAAGGTCAATTCTTCATACAAAGTATAAGACAATTTTGGAAAATGACAGTCGTTGGACACATCTATATATTTTAAAACAAATTTCCTAAAATTGATCATTCTACGAGGAATTCGAATGATTACATCTTTCATGGACATCCAAATTTGGCTTCTTAGATTTGTTTAAAGACCTAGTTAATCAATTGAAAGTGGATAAGGACCCATGATGGATACTAGATTTTGATGTAATTCTCGATACACCATTACATTATGCACATTACCACTTTAGGTATATAATAAATTGGTTCATATTTAGAATAAAAGAAATTGATGATAGAAAGGTTACATAACAGGCCGAGGTTGTTGATTCAGATCTTTCTACCGGTCCAAGTGGATACTATGGTGAAATTAAAGAAATTGTGGAGATTAGCTTCAGATATGATCGCAGAGTTGTCTTATTTAAATGTTATTAGTTTGATGTTTATAAGGAGGGCATTGGTTTCAAAACTGACAAGAAACACAATTTCTTAATTTTAAATCATAATAGTCAAATTCTTCAGTCTGATGAACCGTTTACATTAGCATGTTAAGCGTCATAAGTTTTCTACGTCCCCGATAATTGTCAAAGGGGATGGGTTATACCAATAAGGATAGTATCGCGTAATCATTTTAGCGCACTGTCTGAAGCATACCAGGAATTAACGAAAGATAGTCATATAGATTCAAATGCAATAGATGTGGATACCTATGGTTAGTAACAATTTCTTTACTTTGTTTCATTTATGTTTTATTTATGCAAAAAAGTTGTATAACCCGAGCGTTAGATATTTGGTAGTTAGGCTATTGTATGTACTCTAGAGTCAAATAGGGATTCATATTCAATTTATTTTGTTTAAATCAAATTCATATTCAAATTGAAAAAATAGAAACTTCTACTAGCATTTTCTATGTGGGGTGTACCCACTTGTGTTATTTATTTCTATGTGTGATTCATTTATTTCTATGTGTGCTTCATTTTGGATGTGGGGTGTACCCACTTATGTTGTTTATTTGTTTTATTTGAATGGATGTGGGTGTACCCACTTGTGTGCTATGCAGGTTTATAGAACAACTTTAAATTTTAAGGGGAAACTTTGTTGATTTTTTTTTTTGAAAGGAACTCTGTTGATTGTTTTTAAAATTCTTTAATGTTAAAATTACAGGGGTGACTATGGTTGGGGATCTTGAGACTTCTCCTAGTTGAAGTCTAACTACCTAGGCAACTCTTCACCATTTAGTTTTGTTTCAACTATCATATATTTACTTGAAATATGGTTTTAATGTTATTGATGGGTCTCAAAAGTGTTGTTTAATATGTTATCAATTAACAAATCTTAATCTTGAGCTTTCGGTATAGTTGATCATTACAAACAAGCCCATGAGCATACTTTGTTGATTGTTGAATAACCTGTTACCTATTGATGTAGATGAGTTGACATTCTGAGGTGTTCTCTTGTATCTATATAAACTTATGCTTTTACGCTCTTATTCTTGACTTTCAAATTATGTTTAGATATGGTGTTTCACTTCTCATTCAAACTGTATTTCTTTATATTGGCCTTGCCTAGGATTATGCAGAATATAAGATTTAGAAGCATGAAGACAGTCTATAGGTAACATGTAATGAAGTTTCTAGGCATGCCATCGAATAACTTTGACTGTGGTTCTTTTTTATCTCATAATGCATGACACAACACAGATATCATTCATGATTTATTTTTCTTTACGTGTGATTCATGGTTTAAGTCCAAGGTTAAGGTGATCTGGTAGCCACCGTTTATGTGTCGATTTATTATCTTGGAACAAAATGACACTCAACTTGCGTTCTTGAGAGCTTAAACTTTCTCTTTCCCAAAAAAAAATGAAAAAAACTATTCTATATGCAAGTTTCATTTTAATATACACATTTATAGAGAAACCTTCAAATTTAAGGGGAAACTCTACCGAAAGTTTTAAATATTTTTTTAATGTTTGCAAAACTTTTTTCATTAATGATTTATGTGCATACATCTAAATAGCCAAAAATATCGATTAATGCATGTTCTTAATACCATATTACCATCATGCATTGTAAATATTGCATAACACGCATAATCATGCATTTAGGCCAAATTGTATAAATTATATAGTAATTGTCTCCTTTTATGGCCAAGGACAGGGTGACTTTTAATTGGGGCTTTGGACAAAAGATCCAACCGTACGGATTTGATCAGGGCAATGATGAGAGTTCAACGACTCCAAGATCGCATTGATCGGACATCCGTAGCACCAGATATAGTCCGAGGAAGCCCAGAGATCAAGGGCCAAGATGGTGTCAATCCACACTTTAGACGACAAATCCGACTGTACGGATGGGTTCGGATTGACGATCACAGCCTAACAGCGTGAAAATTGATCCAATCCGACATCCGTGGCACCATTTACAACACAAAGAAGATGGACGGTCAAGATGGTGCCATGTGGGACCATCCTAACCATTTTCACCCGGTTGCCCCCCTCCGCTCAACTCCTGAAGGAGCGCCTAACGTGAAATCTCGGCTGTTGGATGAAGATCCAACGGCCAAGATTAGAAGCATGCAAAAGAAGCGCCGCGTCTCAAACCGCTGCGTAGCGTAGCGGTTAAGGTGCTATGCGTGCGAAGTGCACGCGTTCGAGCCACCGTGAAGTGCCTCCTCTCGCATGGACATGTGCGATCTAGATCGTACGATCAGCTGCGAGCAACCCAGATCGTCTAATCAAGCGCACATGCAATTGGACGCCCCGCCTCACGCCTGATCTTACGTGTGGGTGTGCGAAGCTAAAGCGAGCGAGGCGCAATCTGAGCCATCCAATCTCGCGATCGGATGGTTGAGATTTCTTGGACGTGTGCTTGCGTTAGGTGCGGGGAGAGGAAGAGGCGCATGCAGCGCGCGCACACGTCACCCATGATAAGTCTTTAGTGACGAATAAATCCGTCACTACAGACCTGATTTTAATGTTTTTGAATATGGAGACCTCTACCCTACAAAATTCTCATCCCTTCACCTCTCTCCCTCTCCAAAGCTCAAGAGAAGCTTGTCCCACACCCGGGATTCTCCTTTAGAGCCAAATCCAAAGTTCTCTAGCCCCCATTTCGGAAGTGGATCCCGTGACAACGATGACGTGCTGCCTCGTTCCCGCTTCTTCCTACTTTGTCCTCCTTCCCGCTTCGTCCTCCATCTTCCAGGCGTTGCTCCGTCCGGCTCATCCTCCAAGTAGTCGTCGAGGAGGATAACATCTCTCTTTTCTTTTTATCTCTTTTAACAATAGAATTTCCCACTTTCTAGCTGTAATCATTTCCCGCTTTCTAGTTGTAAAAATAGTATTATTATATCAAGTGATTGTTCTCTCTCTATATATATATCTTAGTGTTAATATCAATTCCATTGTAATTATCTCGCTTTCAAACAAAAATAACAAAAAAATATAATCGTGGATTTTAGATCGATGTAGCCTCCCTGTGTTCGACCTGGAATTTCTTTACAAATTTTGGTAAAATTTTATCTGTTGACGGACTGCTTCGCAAATTGAATTACGATGGGTTTTCAAAATCCAATTCTGATCGCATAGTTTTCCGGTATCAACAATGATTTATATATTAATGATTTTCAATTGTATTAATTATTGCATTTATTTCTTATTACAGATGAGGGGACCCCTTAGTGGCGGGAACAAGTGCTGGTAGGAACTCTTGTACTTTTAAGAAGTAAATTACTTTTATATTTTAATGTTTATTATAACTTCAAAAATATATATAATGAATTTGATAAATGTTTACACATGTAAAGTAAAAAAAGGATAGGGGAAGACAAAGAATTTAGACCTCTAGCGTGTCCCCGAGGGCTTAAGAATAACGATAAGGCTTAGAACCACAGGGGAGGTGGAGAATTACCAGAGCTTCATCAGTCGAGTGGGCACAATGGTTAAGTCCATTGTGCCCATTTGCTACTTCGACTGGAGAAAGGTGCTCGCAGAGCTGAAGCAGTAGCTCCTCCGACAGTTGGAGGTAATTCAATGTATCTTAAATATTTCTTTTTAACTTTATCTTAAAATTATTATCGAGTAAGATTGATATATTTTCTTTCAAATAAGTATAGGCGAGTTACGATTGAGGTGACGACCCCAATGCCTCCCAATATATCCTTAAGCACGTTGCCAAACTCCACAGAGATTGGAGGATAGAGAGAAAGAGAAAGGTAATAATTTTTAAACATTTACTTTTTTATTATGTACATAATTTCATATATTATTTCTAACAATTTATATTTGGTATTTAGCTTTTCTCTAACTGTAGTTCACTCGAGGAGGCAATGGAGAATTGTTCTCCTGATATCATGCCTAAACATTGGAAGTAGGCATGTGAACATTGGTTGGACCCCAAGGAGGAAGTTAGAAATCAATTAAAAATGGTTTTATTAATTTCATATATCTTAAATTCATAAAAAATATTATTATGTATATTAATTTATACATATATATGCTTTTTTTGCAGGAGTAATCAAGGAAAAATAGGGCCAATAGGGCCAAAACTCCACTACAAACCCATTGTTTGAGTCGAAGGAGCATCGAGACAGTCAGGAGCCCTTACGGAAGTATTGTAACTACGTCGCACTTGAATATTACTTAATATAATTGTATCATTTTCATACTTTCAATCCACTACACATGATGGGAGGGAGATGAATAGGATGGATATCTACGAGGTCACCCACAGTAAGGCTGCAGCTGAGGGTGCTCGTAAATGGATTCATGAGACATATTAGGAGAGACACATAAGTTTTCTAAACTCAAAATTTATAACTTTGTATATATATATTATAATAATATTTTTTAATACATTTAGGAGCAACCCTCATTGACAAGACCTTTGACAGTGTCCAGCAGCCTCAAGATCCAGAGGAGGCATTTAGGAGAGTGATGCCACTGAACCACGGTGGTTTTATTTGTAGTGCGAGGAGGGCACACACCTTGTCCAGCTAGTATGGGAGGAAAGGTGCCGTATCATCTAGTGTCGTCAATTAGCTACTTCAAAAGATCGACACACTACAGAGACGAGAGGAGGAGATGAAGAATCAAATGGATGCCATGTAGTTATAGATGAGTAGGATGGATGATAATGCAGAGGCTTCTAACCCTTCTTCTGAAGAAGGGTTAGTCAAAGCATCCCTCTTCATTAGATCCCAACATCCACAAATGAGACTACGATAACATGGGCGATGCAAGTGGTGGCATCGGGGCAACAGCATTTTGATTTTTATCCATTTCCTTTTGTTATGCTTTCACGTTACCCTTTTTGTGTAAATATTTCATTTTCAAGCTTTTTCTGTACTAGACTTTATAATTATGAAATATAAACTTTCCTTCTTTTTCATTAGCTATTTTTGTATAAAAGCAGGTCTTTTAAGTAGGTTTAGTAGATATTTCACGTAATTTTCACATTAGAAAAAAAGCCCTACATTCGCCGTTGATTTTGGAAAAAAATGACGGCATTAAAGGTAATTTGATAGAGGATATTGAATATTTGTCGTCACTTATTTTCAAAAGCTACGACAAAAGAGAGAAACTTTGGTTTTCTCTAAAACTTGTATGTCGTTGCATATTTGGGTAAGTGACGGCAAAAATATTTTTCTCGTCGCTTATTTGGGATGGTGTATTCATTTAAACAACAGCGAAACTTAAGAAAGAGCACGTAAACGTGAGAAAAAGTGACCTAAAAATGTCGTTGCTTATTTTATTAGTGATGAGAAATCCAATTTTCGTTGGTTGTCAAACAACAGCGAAATATCCAATCTGTCTGTTGGTTGAACAATAATTCAACGTTAGTTGTTCCTTGCAACCAATGGGAAAAAGAAACAACGATGCTACTAATGGCGTCACTTAGTGGCATCGTTTAAAAAAGTTTTGCCGTCGATTTTCAACCAATGACAAAAGTAAAGTATGTTGTAGTGCCTTTTTGCAATGACCCCAGGGTGACAAAGCATGGTAACTCAATGGGTATAAGCTGTCTTCTCGACCAAGAAGGTGACTTATACCAGTCTTGCACCTCAGGAGGTTACAAGGGATTATCTCATGCCACGAGATGTTGATTGATGAATTGTAAACTGTAATAATGTGGGCTTAAATGCATAAACGAAATTAGATAAGTAATAATTAATAAATGAATAATTTCTGATACAGTGCCCTCTTTTGTTACTCTTGTCGCTGTTGTTACTTTGTTGTAGTTGTTCTACTCTACTCAATTTTTATTGACATGTTTCCCAGGTTCCGACTTAGGTGTTACTGAGCAGTTGGTGCAGCAATTGCTGTTGGTCCATCTATTGTGGGACCGAATCCTACTGTAGGAGACGATCTGTTCTGATCACTAAGGCTCTTTAGTTCTGTTCTTTTCTTCCACTATTAGATTTTATTTTCCTGTCCTTTGGTGATTATACTCAATCTCTTGTTATTTTCATGCTTTCTATGGTGGATTTTTCTTTATATTTTGTCAGCACTTCTTTTCTTTTATTTAATGCATTATGAATGAATATTTGGCTATTAATATTCTATGACTTTGTGCTGGGTGACTGCGATCTTCTTGTTGGATTGTGCTTGTTGCTAGCACATGGTGACTTGGGTTTCGTCAATTGGAGGGACTTGGGTCGTCACATCCAACATTTTTTATTTGGGCTACATGTGATTAAACTTAGGATTAATGCTTTTAAACATAGGTTCAAAAAGCACATGATACATTTATTTGATATTCATGATTTAAGAAGTGTTCGACCTTTTAGACTTGGTATACATCATCAACTTATCTGCATTTGTGGTCATCTCATTGCTAAGCTTCACGACCAAATCTCAATCTTGATATTAACCCTCTCTATGGAATTGATTGATACATCCTCTATGAGAATTTCATCTGGTTGAAGATGTTAAACTTAGCGATTATTGGGAGGCAAGCCAACATTGATGTTATTGACTATTTTTGTTAGTGTTATCTTAGGTTAGAATGGATTGAGTCTCTGCAATACAATCTGGTCTGGCTGAGCTAATAAACTACAAGTATCAAGTTGTATTATTATCTTTTTCTTTCTCATGCATCTATATTCTGAGTTGCGCATACATTAGGGATAATGTTTGACATAGGAATGGTGGGAGGTGTACATTTTGTCGATTTCAGCTATTGTTGTTTTTCACCTTGATTAATTCATCTGTCTTTTGTATCAATTTTTCATGTTTTCAAAAAAAGAAGGAAAAAGAAAAGTTAAAAAAAAGAGAAAAAAAGGAAAAAAAATCTTTTTTTTTTGGAAGTCTTGAAATAAAAAAGGATTACGACACCTTGGCATTCAGAAATTATTGGTCCAAGGAAAAGTATGATTAAGGTTTTTTCACTTAGTCTCTTTAGGTCATTTTTGACTTAACCAACTAGGGTATTTACTAAGATGCGAATCTATTTTCTGAGTTCTTGAATAGTCTTGTTAGCTAAGGTATTAAGTCAATAGGGAAATAAGCATGTGACTTATCTTTCTACCCTCTAGTTTGAGTGATTTTAAAATCTAAGCATCTCATCTTTTGCACTTACACACTGACTAGCTTGTAGGCAACTACCTTTGGAAAGTTAGATTTCATTGAGATTTAGATCTAAGGGTCTAATTTAATAATTGAACTTAATCTCATATCTATTCTCAAGGCTCTCGTGGGAATGGCTCACATGTTGCATTGGGTATGCTTCCTAGATGTAGGATGTTCAGATCCCAACCTTGCACCTTAATCTTCTCTAGATTCTTTTTTACGAGGCGTTCATGAACCTGATTCAGAAGAGATGCCTACCCTAGAAAAATAAGTGAAAAATGGAGTAAAAAAAGAAAACAAAGAAAAGAGAGAGCTAGAGTAAGAGGAACAAAAGAAAAAAAGAAAAACATATTTAGAAAAATATAAAAAAGAAAGAAAAAAATAGAGTGATTAAGGTAGTGAGAAATAAAAATGAATAAAAGATGCTAAATGGTACAAGTAAGAAAATATACACTAATTTCGATCTTGTGTTGACCTCGAGACAGAAAAAGGGAGGGAGAAAGCTACAGTCTATAGTAAGGCAAATTTGAAGGTAAGGTTCAGAGAAGGGTAGTTTTAGAGAAAGCAATGTTTTCGACTCTGTTGCCAACTTGACAAGTTAGCACCACGAGCATAGATGCTAAAACTTTAAGTTTCTATTCAAACATTTGGTGGATTGATGAGCAATAAAAAGTTACTCATGAGGCCCAAAACTATAGCTAATAAAGTTCCGATGGGATTAGGCGATCTACATTTTGGTCAATACCGTAGTGCTATGAAGTCTTTGTTGTTAAGATTTTGTCTACATTTTCCTTTAATTGGTGAGGATTGATGTTGCATGACTAATAATATCTTAACTCAAATTTGGTTGTATTTTATTGTCGTTGATTTCATTTCTTGACTTTGTAGGTGTGTTTACTACAAACCCTTATGAGATTATAACTCCATTAGGGCAACTTGGGGATTTAAACCCTTGTTGCATATGAAAAATGCTATTGCAAGTCCTGGGAAAGTGAGTTAGCTTTGTGTTTTGATTTTGTTTTACTTGAGAACTTGCAAAATTTAAGAATAGGGGTGTGATCAAGTCATAATTTTATATAAATTTTGTACCTACTTATTGCTACCTTTTGGGTTTACTTTGTAAATCTAGTGATTTTAGCCATTTATTTATATTTTGTGAAAAATTATATTTTCATTATTTTTATATCACAAGAGAGGCAGAAAAAGACCTACAAGATGGCCCAAGATTGAAAGGAATATTTTTTGTGGGCCTATTTAGGCAAATTGGACAAGAAAAATCAAGAAATAAGCCCATTTGGGTTAGGTGGAGGCATATATATGAGATAAAATGCCAAAAAATAGAGTTTTAATAGGATTAATTAGGAGTTGTTTTGACCCCAAAGCAACCTCTTTATCCCTTAGTTATGAATTTAAAACAGTTTTGGAAGTGTCTACAAACTCTCAAGTCTATAAATAGGTCACATGAGCGCTAGGGAAAATCATTCTTCCTTTTACTCCAAGTTCCCCTTCCCTTCAAACTTCCTTCGAGCAGATGGCCTTAGGCAGCCACTAACACACCTCTCCACCTTCATCCTCCATCTTCGATCTCTCCCATCCCCTCCATGACCTCGACACAACCTCCACTTTTGTTCTAGTTTCTTGTTTCTCTTTACTTATTTGTTATAGTCAGTAGTTTAAATGGTTTTCTTGTAGTTTTATTACTTGTCATTGACATTAGCTTTTTAATAAAAAGTTATTCTTGCTATTTGGTTTTTAGTTACTATTTTCTTACATGTATTCATTCGTTAGTAATCATTAGCTTCTTTAATTACATTTGTAGTTGAGTTTAATTATTTAGATTGCTTTTTTGAATTTATTCATCAATTTCAGTGCATCTAAAAATTCACACAAAATGAATGTAGGTTGATAATTTTTAGTTTTAATTTTATGAAAAATTTCATATGGTAATTTATTGTAGAAAAAAATTAAAAAATCATTTTTGATTTAGCCGCTGCTTTGTTATGATTCAATCCTAAAATTTTGTTTTGAATTTATTCCATGCATTCTACAACTCATTTTTGCATGAAAATTATTAGAAGTCTTAGTTAGATAATATGGTATCTCTAGTAATTTTCTTAAAATATTTACGTTCTTGAAAAATTATTCCCACATGTATTACATTGATGTCCCTAGATTACGATTTACTCCCTATTTTTAAGTTCAATTATCTTATCACTAACTAAAACTAAAAAAAACAATATTAAAAAATAATTAAAATATTTTAGTTTAGGTTAGTAGGAAATGACTTGCCTTCTTGAGATGACTCGCACTCCTATTTTACCTGATTTTATAACTTTAAGAGTTTGAATATTCCATAAAAGTTTCAAAGTGAACAACCCTTTGGAGGTTCTTGAGATACATCCATAAACAGACACATGCATACATAAGTATACGTAGTGTCGATCTTGTGAGTCTATGGTCTCAATGATTTGTTATGCCAAAAGATCTCATTTAATATGTAACATCTATATTGTGAGTCTCAAGCCTAAATAATTTATTTAGACCAAAACATCTCGCTCATCCAATGATAAATCTATGGTTCACAGGAAAACTACTTGCAAGACAATTGGTTGTTGCAAATCAACCACTAATAAGACCAAAATTTCCATACAACAATAAATGCATAGTTATGAGAAAACCATAATAGAAACTAGATCAAATTTTAATAATTTATGATCCCTTTTGTCTTTGATTAATTACATAATATTATTTATTATGTAAAACACGTTCAACACGACAATGCCATATGTTAATTTACAAAAAGGAACCTTAAATTACATCACAAACTTATCACATAATTTCTAATTACATCACAATCACATAGCTTCTAAAAAAAATTAAATTAAACAATGGAGGTGATGGTGGGTGGTAGTGGTTGAGGAGGAGAAGGGAGGGAGGCGAGGGGGAGATGCTGTTGCTTGTAAGGAGGGTGACAAAGTGGAAGGGGAGGACGTGGAGGAGGAGTGTTGGAGGGGGAGGAAAGCTACGGTGAGGGAGGGGGAGGGGGAGAAAGGAAGAGCGGGTAGTGGTTAGGGAAGGGGGAGGAGTGGCGGTGGCGAGGGGAGGGGTTCGAAAGGAAAGGATGATGCATTTGTGAGGATAAGGGGAGGAGTGGCCAGTAGCATGGGGACAAGAGGGTGGAAAGGGGTGGAGGGAGTGATGAGGAGGGGTACAAGAGGACGGCAAAGAAGAGGAGGTGCACGAATGGCGTTGAGGACAAGGGAGGGTGGTGGAGGAGGGTAACAAGAGGAGGGCGATGGTGAGTAGAGCATTAAGGAGGATGAAAAGGAGGAGGAGGAGGGGTTACTTAGGGGCCTCATCGTCGGAAAGGGGGGGTTGCTAAAGGGGAGGAGTTCGAAGGGGATAAGGATTTGTAAGAGGAAGGGGATGGGTTAGGTGAACACTCATGAGGGTAAACCCTACTTTTGGTGGCTGTTTATGGTATAACCATTGCTGAAAATATTTTTTAAAAAATTACTTTATGATTTCTACAATATAATCATTTCTGGTTTTGATGGTTTGTTAATAACTGATGCCAATGACCCCTCAACATCGGTTAAAAACTGTGGCCAATAATGATAGCATTTCACACTCAAAGATGTGTTCTAGGGTAAACTATTGTTGACAATTTCTATACTAATTGTCACCAATAGCATCGATTCTCGACAGTTATGAAATTGTCAAATTCTAACCATTGCCAATGACCGGTTTTCTAGTAGTGTTAGTTAATGAGTTCCCAGATGAGTTCTTTGAGGATTTACCTGGAATTTCACCACAAAGAGAAATAGTTTTGGAGATTCACCTGGTCTTAGGGACTAAACCGATCTCCAAAGCTTCATTTATGACCATTTCTAGCCCATTTCTACTCATCTCTCAGCCATTTCTGTCCATTGCTCTGCTCTAGCTTGCTCCTAGCTCCCATTTCTTTCTGTAATCTTGTCTTAGCCTGCATTAAAATCATGAATTACTAGTCTAATCCAAAAATTGGCTTATCAACATAAAAATAACCCGTAATACATGTTGCTTGACATAATGCAGATATGTAGGATATGAGCTATTTAAATGCAATTATGATTTTACTACCATTGAACTGATAGTATTTAGGCATTATATAGATAAATATTTAGGTGTTCATCACACCCCCCATGCCTATGTTTTGCTAGTCTCGAGCAAAATGTAGTAAAGAAGAGTAGTGGAATTTAAGTTCAGATTTCAAAATTTAGAGGCACTACTTATCAAAAACTCCAGAAATATGTAAAAAATCTCACCACATAGACTCAAAAACACTAAAGTATTGACCAAGATAAGAATTGCTTTGTCCTGTCAGGTTTTAGCAAGCTTCAGACTTGGGACTAAAATACAAGGTTCCAGGGCTCAAAAATCCACCCATTGGTTTGAACAGTCTCAAAAAGGTTGTGTACTCATGTGTGTAAGATTGATTTGACAAGTGACATTTTCCTTAATATGTATCCATCATTCTATGTCTTCCACTTAGATTTTCTCTATTAAGTCAAGAGTTATTATCCCTTTTCAATTGTTTCTTTGTATTTCTTTTGATACATATATCTATATTGAGGGCCCTGCACTCCGACACCTCATTGTACCCTCTAGGCTAGGACCTGCACCCTGATAGCTTGGGATGACATCATAAGAGGCACCCAACCTTTTATAGTGAATATTTTGATATTCTCCTTTTTAGAAGGCTACCAATGAATATTATCATTTAAGCACAACTTTCATAAGTATGGGACTCCTTTCTATCAATTTTCATCAATTTAAATATGGTGAATGATATAGATTAATTATAGATTACGTGCTCTAACATGGTGTTATGATCATGTACTTCTCCGTTCAAGCACCTTTGACATTGGCAGACAGTCAACTGAAGAAGTTCGTCTTATCTGAATGATTTCCTATCATTATGAAAGGCCCAATCCAAGAACTTCCTCACTCCATTCTGATATTGGTAGTAATCCGTATTTCTCAAAATAATCCAAGATTTGTCCATGGTCACCTAAATTATCATGTTAACCACCAAATAATTACCAATGGATATAAAGGTTTTGAGTTAATATCATATTGAAATCTACAGGCATTTATCGGAACAAAAGCTACTATTAATAGAACCTTAATATCATGCCCTTAAGTCGTATTAAACCTAAATGTACCTAAATCACTCAATAATTAGGAAGGGATATGGATATATTATGTTTGTATTTTAATTAAAATTTTCATTTTAATAGTCCATCTTTGAAGCTTTGATCATAATGTTACTTTTTACATACAACCAGTGCCTGGTGAAATTTTGACAGCTTCTCTCTCATTTTCCAATATACCATTCACGACTAACTCTAACTATATTCCCAATAACTCTCATTTAAGGGCACTTTAGGAACTTAGCTAAGATCAGTTGATGTACAGAAGAAGAGTAAGAAGATGGTACTGAAATTTCACTAGACAATATATATATGTAAGAAGTAATGCCTAAGTTGTTATAAAATCTTCAAGGGCCCTCATTAGTTTGAGGCTTCATTGAACTATGTACGATTGAGACTTATGGCATTCTAGAAAGACAACACATAATGCATGTATGTGAAGTAAATACAATAACGTATTGTCCATATAACATGATCATAAGTCTCAAACGTATGAGTATTTTGACATAATTTGACCCCTCCCACAACATATAACCTAGGGATTAAAATTCCTATTGTTTATGCAAGTGTGTATCTATAAATTTAACATAATAGAACGAAATTAATAAGTTATAAACATGAAATAATTTTACTTTTTAAATTTATTATCCACTCCTTCCACCCTTTCCCTCTCCTCCCTCTCGCTCCTCTCCATTCCATCCTACCCTACCTCCCCTCCTCTCTAATTCTTTCTCTCCTCTCTTTCCCTCTAAACTCTATCCCTCCATCCCTCTCCTTCCTCCCTTCGTTCATATTCCACTTTATCTATCTCCCCTCTTGTCAACATCTTTCTCTCTACTCTCTTCCCCTTTCATATGTATCGCTCCTCTCCTCTTCTTCCTCCCTTCATTCTCTAGTACTCCTCTTTACCTATCTCCGCTCCTTTTCATTTCATTCTCAGCTATCCTTCCCTTTCCTCCCTCTCTATCCCTCCTATCTTTTAAAATCTAAAGTAATTTTGGTCAAATTTTCCATGCAATATCAACTTCCAACCATAGCACATAAAATAACCAAATAAACATTTTAAATTTAGTGGGCATACCCCACATGTATTCCATTTAGCACATTCAATTAAATCAAGTGGGTACACCCCACATTCCATTCATGCATACACATCATATATAATTAAATAAAATTAAGTGGGTATACGTCACATTAATATGACATACACCTTGCATACATATTCATACAATTCATACATATTTCATAATGAATAAATATAATTCATACCTCAACAAACTGCAATCAGAGAGGTGGCTCGAGTAACCTAAATGCAATTGAAAGAATTTAATGTAATTAATAAAATTATAATTCAATTTAAATACCAAGAAAAAGGGTGATGATGGGGGAAGGAGAGGGGGCAACAAGGGGAAGTGGGGGAGATGGCCATGGTGGTGATGATGTCAATGACGGGGAAGGGGGTGCGCAGCTAGACGAGGGGCTGATGAGGGAGGGGGAGGGAAGGTGGAGGAGGACGAGGAGAGGGGAGGGGAGGTGGAGGGGGAGGAGGAGGAGTGGTTGTCCTTACTGGAGAGGAGGTGACATTGGTGGGGAGGAGGATATTGGCGGAGACGAGAGGAGTAAGAGGAGGAGAGGGACAGTTGGGAAGAAGTGGGGGGGTTGGGCGGTGGTGGGGGTATAGATGACAATTAGAGATGGCTCTTCTTAGAAACGTTGTGAATGCACATTAAGTGGCTTTCGCGCCCGAAGCAAAAATTTTGCTTGGTCATAAATGCGACGGTTAATTATCATTAGTGACTGTTGCATAACCGTCGCCAATTGTCAAAGCATAAACCATAGCTAGTTTGGATGGGTGGTTATCATGGGGCTTGCGATGGATACATAGCCATTGTCAATGCTATTCTACGATACCCACATAATGCAACAATTATTAACCGTTGTTTTCCACTAACAATGGTTTTACGAGCCTTTGCGTACTCACCTATAAAATTGAGTTCAAAGCCGTAATAATGACTTATGTTCTGGCTATTCTTAACAGTTAAGGGTTGAACTGTCGCAAATAGCAACTATTGGCGATGGTGTCAAACTTGTTGGCAAATACTCGTCGCCAAAAATCAATTTTCTAGTAGTATTTAATATGAGCAATGGTTTTGAGAATCTTAGAAAAGGATGAGCCAAAGGTTAACTTATAAATCAAGCTTTTCAATTGTTAAAGTCCAAAATGGCATAGATGTAGGGCTAACAACGTTGTGGAAGTCTTCGTGATTCATTCGAAGGAAAAAACACATATTAAGCTATAGCTCATCTTTAGTAGTGGAAAGGCATCCATTCCAGTCTCAAGGTAGATGTTAGGATGTTAGAGGCAAAGACCTGGCAGATGGGAGAGTAATTGCATGCATGTATTTTTTTGACAAATATGTATTTTGTGGATCGACATCCTTGCGGTCGTACACACCTCTTTCTATTAATCATCACTAGGTTTGATGTTAAACTCAATGAAACTAGTTATTCGTACAGTTAAGCTGGTAAGCTATCGTGTTTTAACAACTTAGCCAAGCTTAATCGTAGATGGTTAATAGTAGGCAATGATTAGATAAAGGATCCATGAAGAGAGTAAGGCACAAGAGTATAGAGTAAATATGATATCTATGGAGGGATGGATATATGGACTACGTGGACAAGAAGCATTGAAAAGTAAATTTAGGAAATTGAAATTCACAAAATACTTCATTCAAATATACATTAGATGCACACATTTCTTCGTACAGAGTCTTTGATTTTGTTGCTTTGTTTTTGGATGCCAATCACCGTGCTATTTATGGAATACTTGTTTGTAGTTGTCGTAACCATATCATTCTTTCTAGGAAGTTATCATTAATTTAACAATACGCTTAGATTTTTATTTCAAAACTTTCACAATTATCATTCAATTAGAAAACCACCGTGACATTTTTCAATGATTTTAGTTTCACACATTCGATATTCACTTGATGGTTATCATGATGTGCCCATTTGATACTTTTTAGGCACAGTGCTTAGAGGATAAACCCTCATCTATATAGGAAATGTATCCATTGAGCACGATGCTTAAAATTAAGCAAAAGAGCACATCACGTCGGTTGTGAGATCAAAGCTCCCACTGATGAAACCACTCCACATGTTGTGTGGTGATTTTGAGGTATGCACTCAAAACCACCCAACATTTATGGAACTAATTGATAATATCAATTATGATCATCACAAAAATGGAATACACACCGTAGATTTCTCTACTTCTGATTCGTCACTTTTCATATAACATTACTAGTGTAGATATCAAAATGAATCATCTATTTTCGAAATCATCATTGAAATGCATTAATTTTATATTACAAATAATAAGTATAACACCAAGAATACACGTATTACAAATATGCAACACAAAATGCACACTTAATATACACGCATTACAAATATGTAATATAAATAAACTTGGAAGGATATATTTTAACACACCTTAATTAGATGTTGTAATACAATTTTGTCACCATTTTGTATTCAACCAAATTAATGTTGTAATACAACCAAAGCCCCACCTGTAATATACATATTACAAAAATGCAATACCAAAAATGCAGTTAAAAGTCTGTTTGCCACAATAGTCATTTGCGAAGCCCTACATACTTTTTGTGTTACAACTTATCTTGCTCAGTACAATAGTCTATAACACAAATTAATAGATGTATTACAACTCCCAACAAGTGTTATAAATGCGATTTTTGCAAAAGCACAACATATAACACATCCATATTACAACTAAAATCATCTAAGTTATTACAACATGTACACTTGCCTTGCAACTAGTGTTCTTCATTGTTACACTTTTTGAGTAATTATAACAAGTATGCATTCATTCATTCATATTTCAAATGCACATGTTATTAGAACTTGTGATTATGATTAGTTTGTAATGCATTTTGCTATAGTTGCATGAGGGGTCATCTAGTACTACAAATGAAAGTTGTAAAATTAATTTATAGGCTAGTGCGTCTTGGTTGCATGCATCAATTCGCAATACTACCAGAATATATTTCTGTAATACAACACATATGTTCCTAGTTGTTACAACATGTCCTTTATTTTGTTACAAACAAGGCTTACTCTATTACAACACACATGCATATCGGTTACAAACTCATTTTATTGTTGTTACAACTAATGTGTGCTGTTGTTACAAACATTTGTAAA
This sequence comes from Thalassia testudinum, assembly GCA_037157565.1. Classification (NCBI taxonomy): domain Eukaryota; kingdom Viridiplantae; phylum Streptophyta; class Magnoliopsida; order Alismatales; family Hydrocharitaceae; genus Thalassia; species Thalassia testudinum. The sequence continues at coordinate 122,883,044 of JAZHRO010000036.1, read as the reverse complement.
CATTATAATGCCAATCACATTTCTTCTTACTTAAATTAGACGTACAGAGTCTTTGATTTTGTTGCTTTATTTTTGGATGCCAATCACCATGCTATTTATGGAATACTTGTTTGTAGTTGTCGTAAAAATATCTTTGTTTTTAGGAAGTTATCATTAATTTATCGATATGTTTAGATTTTCATTTGGAAACTTTCATTAATATCATTCAATTAGAAAACCACCATGATATTTTTCGATGGTTTTAGTTTCACACGTCCGATATTCATCGGATGGTTATCATGATGTACTCATTTGATACCTTTTAGGCAATAATGCTCAGAGGATAAGCCCTATATATATATATATATATAGGGGACAGATCTAGAGAGCACAGTGCCTATAAATTTACGATTAGGCACGTCTTATTGGCCATCAGATGACAATCAAATGGTTCACGGTAATACCATCGATGGAGGTGGATAGTGGTTTCAAAATGTACCCGAGATTGCCAGTAAGAGAATTTACCAAATAACAAATTAGTGTAATTGATAACATGCCTAAAAAGTGTTGCGTAAAATCAGCTATCCGTATCAGTGATTACTAAATATAGGTTAGGGAAATTAAAGTAATAGGTGTGCTTATAAGGATATGTTAATCAAAACAAAATTACATTATGCAATTTTAAATGTACAAAAGTGCTTTATAAAACATGAGATATTGTTGTAACAAAATAACAGAGATGATGTAACAACTACAAATGCAGGTTGTAACAAATATAGGTATACAATGTAACATGAAGATCTGTTGTTGTAATAACAATGCAGTACTATTGTAACTGACCAATATGTTATTGGAAGTTGTGATACAACAATTTAAAAATACCTGTGCGTGATAATCGTGGGCACAATAACGTATTACCATTTGTTGTAATACCGTAAAAATTGTAATACAATGAATAAACCAACACATCCTATATAGGTGATGATAACGTATTACCATGTGTTGTAATGTCGTAAAAATTGTAATACACTGAATAAACCAACACATATCCTATGTAGCAGGTTATAAAAATTATAATGCATTGAATAAAGCAACACATAAACATACGTGGGCACAAAAAAAATCTATACAAAAATTACGTTACAGTTACAATGAAAAGTGTGCACCGCATCTTATCTCATATTAATAAATGAATGCAACACATTAAACACAACTTGGTTGGCTTGTATTACAATTAGAAACGAATAAAATATTATAAAGAATTCTAGACAACAGTACAGACCGAGTGACGGTTGCAAAGGGAGATTTGATGCGATATTTTCGATTAATAAGGAAAAATGGTGAAAAAAATCATATTGCATAACATAACTTACCAAAGTGGTGGAGATCAAGAGCTACAGCAAGGAACAACATCAAGATCGTCTAAACCTTCAATCCAAAGCAATCGATGGAAGAGATTTCACAACAACCAGGTATGTTGGAAAAATGATGCATATATGAAGTGCATACTATAGATGTTTAAGTTTTCTTGGAAGAAATATAATCTAAAGAAAGTATGGTACGTCGTTCATCGACTTTCCTCACCTATAAGGGTTTTGTCTTCGATGTCAAAGATATTTAAAAAGTTCTACATGGTTAGGTTAATGTCAAAAAGTATTTCTTCAAAAAATAGGTCCAAAGTCAACATAGTTTGATGTTGATAACAAATGATAGTGCTTGCAAAAAGAACCTTACTTTGGAGTTAAGAATGTAAAAAGGGGGAAACTAATGTGTATAAAATGCCTAGTGGGGTATGGATCCCATGATGTAGTGTTCCCTTTCACATATTTGTAGTCTTGTGATCTTGATCATAAAAAGAGTAGATGAAAATGTGCGTTCCTATGTTTTGCTTCATTTTGTATTACAAAAATATATATACATTGAGCGTGGGTATTTGAAAAGGGTTTGGAGCAAGAATCTACTTTGCTGGCTAAAGATGAAATAAATTGTAATACGTGTATTTATATGTTGTAATACAAAAATTTAAAAAATGTATTACACATTAATAGCCCTAGCTACATAATCATTTATATTACTACAATGTTTCGACTAATGTAATATATTTGTTATGGAAAGTGTAATACAATAACCATCGTTGATTACGTAATACAACTTCCACACAATGATTTGTGATAACTTGTTCAACTGTGATTAACTCCAACTTCTTGTTCGAATAACGAGGCAGAATGTCATCAAGAATATCATTGAATAGTGATAGAGATGATGATGTGACCAATCTCATAGTCGAAGAACAACAACAAATGAAGGGAGACCATCATGTACCAGACAGGAACGCAAAGAAAAAGAAAACATCAAGCAAGCAATCATCTGGGGAAAATGGTGACAGATGCAAGAATAAAGGTTTGGTAAATATTTCTTACCTCTAACTTGAAATAAAATGCTTTCAATATAAAGATAACATGCCGTAAATATCACATTTGATTGTGCTGTCAATTTAAAATCAAAATGGAAATGTTTAAAACTGACAATAAGATCAAACTAAATAATATATGCTTGGAAGATCACACACCGATGCTACATCCAACATTTCAAGGAGTTCATGGAAAAACTTGAGTTGACTGATAAGCAGAGGGAGCTCCTTGAAAAAATAGCCTTTTATAGGATGATTGGAGTGTCAATGGTCAACATTGACACAAATGTTCTCAAGTGGATAGTTCAGTGTTATAAAGGTAATAGAAAATTTTATCTGGGTGGGGCGATTATAGAATTCTCAAATGAGGATATCGGCCTCACTCTAGGGATACCCAATGGTGGGTACAATGTAAAGGTTAATGAGAAAATGCTTCCATGGGTGAGCTATTGTCAAGAGAACATATTCAAGGGGGACAGACACTTGGATAGAAGGTCTTTTGAACCAATTTTGAATTCGTATTATCATTATGATGATGACAAGTCGGTGTACATATTCGTGACATGTTTGATATGCATGATTTTTACTACCTTCTTGTTTCCGAATTCCGGTTATTCATTTCCAAGGATCCTTCTGAATTACATTGACTCCTTGGAAGACACTAAGTACTTTAATTGGTCATCAGCTGTGGCAGATTTCATTCTATTTAAGATGAAAGACATGACAAGAAAGTTGGAGTCAATGGATGGAGGAGCTAGCTGAAAATCCCTTGGATACTTGAATGGATGTGTGGCTTGTTTGTATGTAAGTATACTTGACCTAACTATAAGAATTTAATCTTAGATGTATAATTGTGTGACTGAACAAATTATATTGAAATAATCAAAAATAAATTTTTTTTTAGGTTTAGGTAATGGAACATTGCTTCAAGGATTCCTATATAAATAGGGATCTTAGATCACGAATAAGAAAGTGGACATGATCAAGCGTGATGAAATTGAAGGACATGGACTGCATCACAAGTGATATGGTAAGTCTCAATGTGTACTTGATAGTTGCTGATTTAGAATTATGCACAGAGTAATTAACTAAAAAACATAATACAATTTTATGAAATACTTATTGCTAAAAAGAATGAAATGTTTAGGGTAGGTGCAAATGATTACATCTTTTCATTGGAGAAGTTTAAGGCCTCGATGTCTGTCCATAGGAGGCCATTTGTGATATTGGGATTTACAGAGGACCTTATTCCATTGATGGTAGAAAAACCCACAGAGGGGTATGATGCCTGTAATGCAAGTGGGGAATGCATATTAATCACTTGTATTGAAGAGAAGAATTTTTTGAAGGAAGAAAATGAGCTTTTGAAGAAGATGGTGATCAAGTTGGAGGAAGCACTCCATGAGCTGCAAAAAAGTCAAAAGGAGAAAGTAAAAGAGAAGAACGTGGGAATACAGGCAGACATGTTGTCAATAGAGGCAATATCTATCAGAGAGATGCCTGATTGATGTAATGATGGAGAGACGAGTGACAATGATTCAAGGATGTTTGATACAGATATCAATGCACCGTCATTTGATCTGGGTTTAACATAGGGGGGTGTAGGATTTAATGATTTAGGATGTGTTCAAGGGTCTGCAACAACAAGTAGGGGAAGCCTATACCGCGATGACAGCATACATATAGGGGAGAAATCTTCACAAGCACAAGATGAAGCACAGGTAAGGGAGAAGAAGACTAGAGGAAAGAAGGGAACCACACCAAGTTCAATGGTGGGAAGGATAAAATCAAGAATAGCAAGCAAGAGGGGGAGAGCTGATGTACAAGAAAAAGGTATGGTGAGGAATCTGGATGAGGAAAGAGCTATAGATGAAGGTAAACATGAGGCAAAAAGGTTAAAGAAGAAAAAAAATGGAGGAGAAAAAGATTGTCGTTGATGTCGACGACGAACATGACGATGGGGAAAAAAGAACTGAAGATGGAGATGGTAATAAGAACTCAGGTTTACTACTACCTGTGAATGACGACGTTGATAGTGATGCTGTGAATATTTGAATATTTCTATCATACATTTCATACAGAAAGATGTATTACCCATATGAAATGTTGTAAATAATTTCTAACTTTGATCTATTTAGTATCTTTGTGATCTAAGGGACGACTACGAGGGGTGTCAGGATGTGACGGAAGAGGAGAAAAATGTAATCCAATCATTTCTATGCGATTTTGCTAACAAGTAAGAATTAAATAATGTGTAATAATCCATTTACATATATGCCTTGCATATTTGATGACCACTGAAATCGCTTTCATTGCAACTCAATTATGTAATACATTATCCCATGAAAAAACCTACTATTTGAATAATATAACATAGTGGTACAATTCTCTGGTACAAAAAGGCTAGTTCAAAATATATTAAAATACAAATATCATAGTTTGGCATACATCTAGTTTTATTTAATGCAAATAATGCATTCAATGGATGTTCACGGATCATCGTATAAGCTAATCGTAACACAAAAAATTCCAATAAAATGCATTACTTCTAAATTTGGTCTCTTGTACTAACATACGAAAATCGCAGGTTGTGTAGGAACTATCACACACTACTTGACAACTACTGTACGAGACAACGTTTACACAATCTTATGTACGGAGGGATGGTCGAGGACATGGTAAGTACATTACAAGTTTATAACTATGGCATAGTAATTAATATCATACATAGTAATAGTGCTCTCCACGTGTGTGGTGAAATGTAGATCGTCGACACATATATGGATTGCCTTTTCTTCAAACATTCCATACTTTTCAAGGGAGAAGCCCCTTACTTCTTTGCATCATTGACAATCATGGTGAGTAAGCCTAACTAATTGATTTTTATAATAAAACATTGATCTTTGAAAATCAACAAGTGTTAAGTCCTATAAGTCTGGTTGATCCCGTTGTGCTTGACGTATGCAGAGCTTAATAAAAAAAAAGGACCCAATATGACTAAGGAGGAACATAAAAATTTGGATGAAATATTTGATGCAAGGCCATGTACATATGGGAACATTAAGAAGGCATTCTTCCGCCTTCATCTTCCAAGACACTGGATACTACTTGTAGCTTTCTTCGAAAGTAAGGAATTCCAAGTCTATGACTCCTTGGGTCATGATAGAAGGAGTAAGGCTGAGGCCTATTGATGGGTAAGATTGCAATGTAATGATCTTAAAATTGTGTTAGATACAAGTTATAATGGGTGTACCTGAGATGATATAACTAATGTGCAACGTGTCTTTCCCTAACAGAGAGACATAGCAGCAAGATTCTTTGCAAGAACAATTCAAAGTGAGAGGACATGGGCTTGGGGAATCCGATTCATAAAGGACACGCCTCAGCAACCAGATACGAGCATCAACTGTGGGATATATCTCCTAAAATACATGAACTTCATTTGCGACAGAAAGGAGATAAAATTTAAACATAGTGAGATTGGAAATTTCAGGGCAAAGATAGCAACCATTCTTCTCAAATGTGGGTCGGATGAAAATGACCAGATTGTTAGCAAATTCATTACAGGTGTTCATTGATGAACAATGGTTCTCCAAGGTGCAGAAAAAGATTGGTACCTTTTTGGGACTTTTGTTTTCTGGTAGCTCTTTACTTTAGATATTCATTAACATGGTTATAAACAAATTGATGTTTTTTGGTGGTTTGAACAAATTGATGTTTTTTGGTTTATACTTAAAGTTGCTTCAATTATAGATGTTTAGTGTAGTTGAAAAATGTGCATGTTATATGGATCACTGTGACAAACAGTTTTGAAAATTATTTCATAGATTTTACCATAGATACAAACTACCTTGCTAACTTTGAAAAATTATAGCTCTCTTGCTTGTGATTACGTTATTTCAGTGAGAAAGGTTGTATTACATCCTTTTTTCCATTTGTATTTCAACTAAAATAATAACATACTGAAATTTTTTGGTGTTGTAGTATACACTGAAGAAGTATGTGTGTGTTCTATTAAGAGGCCACCTCTATGGCATATTACAAGTATGCAATTGTAATGCAAATGTAAATTGCTTGTATTGCAAATTATGTGTATACTAAATCTTTGCAATACAACTACAAAGGTATGCTGTAATACATCCAATGATTGATATAAGATACAAACACTTTTGTTTTATTCAAACTTGTAATACAATAACAAACACTTATTCGTGAACATGTGTTGCAAAACACACCTTCGTGGTTTAATCATGAAAGAAAAAGATTCATCATCTTCATCGATGAAGAAATTAACAAACCATTCTATGGAATTTGGTATAAACAAAATTTAATTGCAAACAACTAAACATATAGTGAATATAAAAAAATACTTAATAATGTATCTATCACATTATTTGGTGGAAAGCGTAGCTACAAACAATTAACAAAAAGAAAAAATATAATGTAATGTCTGGTTGACTTCAAAATATCATTTGGCCTAAATGACATGGATCATGATGCTTGATAACCTGATAGCATCCACATTTGCATTTGATCTGCACAACGAGAAAATGAATGAACAAAAAATAAATAAAAAATGGTGAGTAATACTATCTGAAAGAAAAGTCCATTTTGATAATTGTAGCTACTCAATACCTGCAAGATGTAGTTTCAGAAGATGTGTTCTTCAATGGACAATTCCTTGAATCATGCCCTACGTTAAACTTTAGGCAATACTTGTATTGACGACCTCGGCATTGCTTCATTTTAGATGTAGGCTTAATTCAGTCACTACCAAGTTTTGGCCTATCACTTTTGTTTCTACCTTGCATCCTCACAAATTTTGGTTCCATTACCATTATATCATTGTGGCAACAGTTGCTCAATGAACGATTAACAAGTTCTTCATTATGTGAAATCTTCTTGTTTACTAAAGTACGAACATCATTAATTGCATACTCAATTGCATCTTTTGCTATTGCAATAGTCCCTTCATATTTAATAGCATCATTGATGAGAATTGAGCATAAATGGTGTAGCTCCTTAGTATCATCATTGTGACCTGATACCTTGTAAATTCTTGCTGTTACTCCACCATCTGGGAAGAATATAAGAATCCTCGATGCATGATACATTCTTATGTTTCAAAATAGCAAAGATGTGCTTGCATGGTATACCAGAGAAATCCATATATCTGCGATCACATCTATATACTTTATCGACCATTGAATATGTCACCTCATTTTCTTCATGCCTCAAATCAATGCTTATTGTCCTATATTTTGATCCACATTCACCAATGCTTGCATCAAAAACATTCAACATCAGAGAACCATTGATCTCTCTTTGAGCATCATAGAAAATAGTCTTCGTATAAATGACTGCCAATTGTTTCTCAATTTCCCACGATGTATAGATGAATGGTCGTCTCGTCAGAGAGTCATTGTCCATTGCATTTTCATTCTCTCTAATCCTATTGATTGCAGTTTGAAACCTACATATGAACTCATATAGTGTATTTTGCTTTGTGATAAAGCTGTTAAGAAATGAGTGAAGACTCTCGCTTCTCTATGTAGTCTTCAAACCCGCAAAAAATCTCTTACACGTATGCAGGTACCCATCTAGATCTTAACTCAAAAATGAATTTTATCACTTGTTATCGATAAGGCCACAACTCTCAATGATGCAATACCAATGATCATCTAACTCTCTCGGATCCTTGCATTGGCATATCAATGCACTCAATTATGAAATTACTTTAGCACCAGAGTTCCCAAAACCAATTTTTGAGCTAAATTTGTTCACAAATTAAGTGACATGCACAAAATCGATGTACTATATTGCGGAAACAAGATGAAATAGCAACATCAATAGATGGGTCTTGGTCGGTGACAATAGATATTGGGTGAGTGCCAATAGCATCAATGACCTTATTAAAAAACTACTCGAATGACTCCTTCGAATCATTCATTAAAAGTCCATTGGCAAACATTACAGACTTCTTATGGTGGTTAACACCATAGAGGGTTGCAAAGATCAATTTGTACTTATTTGTGTTATACGTTGTATCAAACGATACAACATTGCCAAATATATTGTAATCTTCAATGGGGATTGGATCCATCCACATGCAATGTCTCAAACAATTGTCCTCATCCAAATCGTAAGAAAAGTAAAATTCCTGAGTCATTGCCTTGCAATACTCAAAATGATCTATTAGCATTTGTGTATCAAAACCTGATATTTTCCTCTGCTCGTCCCTCTTCATATTGTATATATCTCTTACAACATTCGCAACATGTTCACCAACACCACCGTGCCTCGATATAAATGCAACTTATTTGTTCACAGGAATGTTCACGTCAGACATGGTGTCTAATAGAACCTTTGTGTGATCAGTTATTTTCTTAATGGGTTTCAAATACCTCTTCTTTGAAGGCGATGAAATAGGGTGACTGTGGTTATCCTCAAACTTCTGTACCTCCCATTTGTTATTCAAAAAGTTAAGCCTAATTGTCATGTTTGCCCCACATCCAGTCCTATGTGTACCAAATCTCTTCTTCATATTAGACCTTGAAGGTGATACAGAATTGGGAAATGGATCAAAAAATGATAACGACTTGCTCCCCAACACATCAAAAGTTTTGTCTAAAAATCCCTCTGATATACAAACAAACTTCTTATATGACAATACCTTATCTTTAGAAACCTTGTCTATGGAACATTTTGTGCTACTCTTGCAAATGCTAAATCCATGAGCAATAGGGTACTATTTGTAAAATATCTTCACCTCGGCTACAGAGTTAAATTCCATACCAACTTGAGGTCTCAGCCGATCAAGATCTTCATTCTGAGATATTTCAGCATCAGAGTCGTCCAATATAATCAATGATTGGGATTCTGCATTAAGACAAAAAAAATCGCTTATAATAAATCATCTAAGTTTGAAATACATACATGAGTTAGCATGGGAGTTTGTAAACTTGTTGTGATACAAGCTATGTGTGTTGCACCATCATAAATACATAAAAAAATGTTTGTGCTGAGATCAAAAGATTATGTCCCAAGCTTTTTGATTTATGCATTACAAACAAAATCGTGATTCCCTATCGTTAACTCATATTGGCTCGAATTACAAAAGTTGTGTTGCATACTATTGATAAGTGGTAATACAATTACATACACGAGTATTTATCAATCCATAATTACATTTGCATTGAAAAATATATGCAAAATCTAGTTGTAATGCAAGGAATAAATCTTACACAATCATAAATGTACCAACTTTGGTTGTTGCTGAATTCAGAGGGCTGTCTTATAGAGCTTGGGATTCACGTGTGTTAAAGAATTTTTAGTTTACGTATTACAAACATATTGGGGAGGAGCTATCTTCCATCAAGATTTGCTATTGATATGTGGTAATACAAGTACTTACTTCTGATTTATGTGTGTTACAAAATTATTATTTTATGTATTGCAAACAAATCGAGAGTAGCTATCCTCCACCCAGATTTTCTGAACTTTGAAATTGCTGTGTTACAAAGTATTGATATGTTGTAATACAAATATAGACTTCACATTTACGTGTGTTACAGAATTTTTTTTTTAGTATTACAAACAAATTCGAGAGTGGCTATCTTCCACTAAGATTTGCTACACTTTGAAATTGTTGTGTTACAGAGTATTGATATGTTGTTGTCACGACCCGATCTCAAATCCTGACAAGATCTGAGACTGGCTCGCTTTGGTTTATCTCAAGATCTAGTCATCCAACAAGAAATAACCAAGTAACATCCAACAAACCACAATCATACAAGTACAGTAACTAAGCAAAAAGAAAGTTTCAACAGGTGGAAAGAGAACAGTGATATTACAGCCATCACATCAAAGAGTACATGTAACAGAATACAAACTATAAAACTCACTAGCTGGTAGTAGAACTAAAACTAGGCTCGACCAGGCCCAGCGTCCTCAGCAGCCGGTGGCTCGGGCTGCTCAAATCCTTAACCTGTACAGAATATATTTGACTGGAGTCAGCTAAAGATGAGTAGAGTGGTGGCTAAGAATTAACATGCATTAACATAAAGTTTTCCTTCTTCTAATTATATTATACATGTGACTGTGTAGAGATCTCTAATTAGGATTTGTTAATTAATCATCTGGTTCCCAATAGGAACGATTTTGCTTGCAGCTTCCCGTGATATAGGATGCCCACGTGGCACTCTCTTGGCCGAGGGAGTCCCACCGTGGTAGTTCTATACTCGGTCTACTACCTTGAGGTCACGGTCGTGACGTAGAGGTGACTACGGCACACGTGATAAGCGTGCGAGTAGCTACCCGCACTGGCACGTGGTTAGTCGTTTCCGCTAGCGGGTATGCCTCAATGTACAACGCGGAACAGTGTAGGGCCTTGCCCTCTCAGAACAAAATAGGGGTCTTTCCCCTCAGGGGTCTTTGCCCCTCCTCAGTCTGTGTACCCTCGTCCAACTACCCCGGTTTGCCCAACAGGCTAACGGGAGTCGGTGTAGGGTGGCCATACCTAGCCCCGGGCCCCCTGGGGTGGATAGCTCCCCCCTACACTAAGTAGCTCACCTCGGTACCACATATACGAGGGCCAGTAAGAGTCGTCGTAAAGTGGCCAAACCCACCCCGAGTCCCAACCCAAGGGTGGCAAGCTTCCCTCTACACTACAAGGGATAGTTGCTCTCTTCGGTACTACGTACACGAAGGTCAGCTTACCTCCCTTCACAGTTGTCCATAGGCAGCAAATTTCCAGAACCATCTGGTTCTTCGAGGTACGGTGTTCATGTTTATATTTCCCAGGGGGTTTATACAGGAACTTCTTTGTCACATCCGGGTTGGAATGTTCGGGTCAACAACTCAATTTCCATTTTATTAGTAGGGGTCCATTTTAGCAGAAAGACAAGCAGTTTTCGATTACTCAATTATTCACATGTTGTAGGGGTCCGTTTTAGCTAAAAACAGGTAGCTCTTGATTACACAATCATTCACATGCAGTTTCTTCTGACCCTAGTGTTCATGCCAAGACCTAGGGTTCAAGAATCTATTCTCGAATATATGTTTAATCCTTCCTAGGGTTCATCTCAAGTCCTAGGATTACTTACTCGCATGTATTAAAATTGAGATTTAAGGTTGTAACCACTCTACCTGGGTAACCGGGTGGAATGGGGGCTCGTACAGTGGTTCCCGACGTCTCCATAGATCCCGTACACCCGATGGACTGGAGACCTAAAACATGGATTGATGGGCCGAAAGGTTCAGAAAGATATAAATGAGGTATCATTATACCGAGAAACTTGTATGGAAAACAGAGACGATTCGTTTGCATAAAAGTGATAATAATAGGGCCTTACACGGCCCCAAAACACGCTATTAGATGGAAATCAGACATCTTGGAAAGGTCCCAGATGTCTTAAAACAGTTCTCAGGGATACCTCTCTTGGTGTTCCACTATCAAGCATCTGAAACTCAAATCCGACGTCTAAGGACTTTGTCAGACGTCTAGGAGTGCTTCCGGACGTCTGAAATTTCCTCGGCTACGCTCCCACCCTCTGACACATACATACGCTGTCAGGACTTGTCAGAGAGGAAAAGTACGGAAAGTAGATCTCTACCAGACGTCTTGCCATACCTTTGGACGTCTGGTGAGACGTCTGAGTGTCTCTCTGGTTGTCTGATTCCACGGAAAAATGACTTCCGTGGAACCGCTCTGGCTCCCCTTGCCTGCAGGTGCTACAGCAGAACGCCGCTGCAGCCTTCACCCTCGCGCTTCCTCTCTCTCGGCCCTCTGCTCTTCACTCCGATCTCACTCGCTCTCGACTGCAGAATGGCAATGAATGGGAGGGGGAAGAGGTATATAAAGGGAGAGGAGGTGAGGGGAGCAGAGAGGCGAGCATGGGCGAGGAGTGGCGTCGCGGTGAGGTGCGGTGAGGTGCGGTGAGGGAGGGAGCATGGCGCTCGTACGTGTGTGCTAAAAGTGTTTCCAGATGTCTGGTGGACATTCCAGACGTCCGAACAGGCATCTGGTGAACATCCCAGACATCTTAAATGGCCAAGGGGTGGTGGGTCGTTTCAATATAACAAACTTAAAGGAAGTTTCGTCCCCGAAACTTGAACGGACTAGGATGCGAAGAATATAACGTAGTAGGTATAACAAACTTAAAGAGGACTGAAGTAGGTCAGAAGAGTCATACCTTCGAAGAGTTCTAGGTACTGCGCTTGCATCGCCGACTCAGGTTCCCAAGTTGCCTCCTTGTACCGTTAGCTTTTCCATAGAACTTTTACCAGGAGTACTTCCTTCTGCCACAACCTCTGAATGGCTCGGTCTAGTATCTGTATCGGTCTCTCGGGGTAGGTTAGGTCATTTCCCACTTCGATGCTCTTGTGGTTAAGGACATGGCTGGGGTCGGCGATGTATTTCCTGAGGTTGGACACGTGAAAAATGTTTTGCACTCCAGAAAGCTGGGGAGGAAGGGCAAGCCGGTAGGTGACGGGTCCTACCCGCTCTAAGACCTCAAAGGGTCCCACATATCTCCGTGCATGCTTCCCTCTCATCCTAAATCGTTGCAAACCTTTCATCGGTGAAACACGGAGAAAAGCATGATCTCCAACCTCGAATTGTACCTCCCTATGCTTCAGATTGGCGTAACTCTTTTGCCTGCTCCGAACAGTACGGAGTCGTCGATGGATCTGCTCAATCACCTCCTGACTCTAGCGTATCAGACGAGGGTTGACCTCCCATTTGGTTCCCACCTCTACCCAACTCAAGGGGGTTGTACACTTTCTCCCGTACAGAGCTTCATATGGTGCCATGCCGATGCTCGAGTGGTAACTGTTGTATGCGAACTCTGCCAACGGCAAATGCTCCTCCCAGGAGCCTCTCCAGTCCAATGCGCAAGCGCGCAGAAGGTCCTCAAGGGTCTGAATGGTGCGCTCTGACTGTCCGTTCGTCTGGGGGTGATAGGCTGTACTGAATTTCGGGCAAGTCCCCAAAGCTCACTGAAATTCTATCCAGAATTGGGAAGTGAAACGAGTGTCCCTATCTGAAATGATTTCGCGGGGAACCCCGTGAAAGCGTACTATGTCTTTGATGTATCTCTCTGCCAATTGTGCTAGTCCATAAGTGACTCGGATTGGCAGAAACCATGTTGTCTTCATTAATCTATCCACAACCACCCAGTCTGCATCGTGCCCTCTCTGTGTCATAGTAACCCCACTACCAAATCCATAGTGACACTTTCCCACTTCTATCCTGGAATGGGAAGTGACTGTAATGGCTCTGCAGGCCTCTGATGTTCGGCCTTCACCTACTAGCATGTCAGACACTGCTGGACGAAAAAGCCAACATCCCGCTTCATGCCTCTCCACAAAAAATCACGTCATAGGTCGTGATACATTTTCATGTTTCTGGGATGTATGGTAAATCTGGATCCATGAGCCTCAATCAAGAGCTCCCTCAACAACTCCTCATCTCTAGGAACGCACAGGCGTCCCCTCATATGCAGAACTCCGTCAGTGAAAGAGAAATCTCCTGGGTTTCCTGCCAATACTCGGTCTCGCTGTGCCTGTAGGTATGAGTCCGTCATTTGTTTAACCACGATGCGATCCACCAGCTCTGGTCGTGTTTGCCTCACGACTGTCACTATCCCGCAATACCCCTGTGTCTCCTGGAGTCGCCAGCTGCTCAACTCCTCCATGAGCTTCCAACTTCGTGCTTGTAAGCAAGACAAGTGGGCGGGCGCCTTTCGGCTCAGGGCATCAGCCACCACATTGGCTTTTCCCGGGTGGTAAGAGATGCTGCAATCGTAGTCTTTCAGGAGTTCCAACCAGCATCTCTACCTCATGTTGAGCTCCTTCTGGTCAAACAAATACCTGAGGCTCTTATGGTCAGTGAAAATCTTGAACGTTTCTTCGTACAAATAGTGCCTCCAAGTCTTCAACGCTAGGACGACTACTGCCAGCTCTAGGTCGTGGGTGGGATAGTTATGCTCGTGGGGCTTCAGTTGCCGCGAAGCATATGCGACAACATGACCCTGCTGCATAAGTACACCCCCAATCCCTGCAACGAGGCACCTATGTAGACGACGAATCCGCCACTGCTGTCAGGGATGGTGAGTATAGGAGCTGAAGTCAACCTCTCTTTCAGCTTCTGAAAGCAAGACTCACACTCGTCGGTCCAGGCGAAGGGTACGTCCTTCCGAGTCAACTGAGTCAGACAACGAGCAATCTGCGAGAATCCTTGGATAAATCATCTATAATAACTAGCCAGCCCCAGGAAACTGCATATCTCAATCACTGAACGCGATCTCTCCAACCTGAGTACTGCTTCTACTTTGGCTGGATCCACAGCTAAACCATCCTCTGAGATCACATGGCCCAAGAAGGTGACTTAACCAGAATTTGCATTTGTTGTATTTGGCATACAATCTATGCCACCTCAAGGTGTCCAAGACCATGTGAAGGTGTTGCTTATCCTGCGTTTGGTCCCGTGAATAAATAAGCACGTCATCGATGAAAACAACCACGAACTGATCTAGATACGGCCAAAAAACGCGGTTCATCAAGTCCATGAAGGCGGCAGGGGCGTCGGTCAATCCAAATGGCATGACCAAGAACTCATAGTGGCCGTACCGTGTATGAAATGCTGTCTTGGAGACGTCGGTCTCCCTAATCCTTAGCTGATGGTATCCTGACCTCAGATCTATTTTTGAAAATACTGTGGCATCCCTCAGCTGGTCGAAGAGGTCATCTATGAGTGGTAACAGGTATTTGTTCTTGATGGTGACCCGTTTCAGCTATCTGTAGTCAATGCACAGCCGAAGAGTACCATCCTTCATTTTTACGAATAGGACGGGGGCTCCCCACGGGGAGGCACTGGGCCTTATGAAGCCTTTCTCTAGCAGATGCTGTAGCTGTGTCTTGAGCTCTCGCAGCTCAAGTAGGGCCATTCAGTATGGTGCTGAAGAAATGGGGCCTGTCCCTGGTATCAGTGAGATCTCGAACTCGATCTCGCGCTTAGGTGGCAGTCCTGGCAGCTCTTCTGGGAAGACGTCGGGGTACTCACAGACCACCGGAATACTCTGTATGCTACTCACGGGGCCAGACTCTGCTAGAACGCAAACAAGGAGGCCCTCGCATCCTTGACTCAATAGCTTCGCTGCTCGAAGTGTGGAGATGCATCTGAATCCTCCGTCTACAGGCTGGCCGTGGAATTCGAAGGGAGGCAATCGTGGTATTGAGAAAACGATCTTCCTCCCAAAATAGTCTACAAGGGCGTGGTATGCGGCCAACCAGTTCATCCCTAAGATTACACCGAAGTCATCCATCGGGATTACGATCAGGTCTATCGGGAGACTGTATCCCCCTATCATGACCTCACAGTCAACGAGAACCTCCTCGACAACAAATACCTGCCCACCTGGTCCTCTAATCAGGAAGGGCTCTTCTAAAAGCACACTACTCACTCCCGTGCAGACGGTGAAACTCGTAGAAATAAACGACTGCGTGGCTCCGGAATTGAAAAGAGTGTAGACAAGTCTGCCAGAAATAGTAACCATACCTGCCACTACAGAGCTCGAAGCTCTGGCATCTCCGTGAGTTAGGGCGTTAACACGCCCTTCAGTCCTTGGTGCAGAAGAGATTGCCGTGCTCTAGGTCGGGCGGGAGGCAACGTACCGGTGTCCTCCTCACGACTGCTGTCCCCCTCCGTCAATATCTCGTGCGGATGGGTTACTTTCCTCATAGGTCATGGCAGCCTCGACCATGTGGGAGAAGGTAGGCAGCTTCAGGGGCTTCACGAACCCCCGGATGACGGGTCGGAGACCCTCGGTGAATCTCCACAGGCACTCCTCCTCAGTAGATGCGGCTGTCGGGGCGAAGCATGACAGTTCCAGGAAACGCGTGCGGTACGCGCTAACTGTCGTTGCCCCTTGGCGGAGAGTGTGGAACTCCCGCCTCCTCTAATCCTGCCATGTTTGTGGGAAGTACTTCTCACTGAAGAGTGCCACAAATCGGTCCCACATCAGTTCTCCCTCCTCCTGTCCTTTGACCACCTTCCACCACCTGTGGGCTGCACTCTCCAGCTGATATGCAGCGAAGGCCACGCGGCATTCTGCAGGAGGACAGAGGGTTTTGAAGATCTTCTCCATTTGTTCTAGCCAATCCTCTGCCTCAGATGGGCTTTCCTCCCCATTGAAAGAGGGGGGATTCAGTTTCCTGAATCAGCTGAAGACCTCATGGTGTAACCGCAGCGAAGGAAGGAATGCACCTCCAGGTAAGGGAGACTCGTGCCCCAAAGTGTCTGAAGGGGGCGGTCGAGGATCACCCCCTCCCCCTACAGCTTGCCCAGCGCCGTGGCAGCTTGCCTACCCCACGGAAGATTCCCCATCAGCATCCCCAGGAAGGGAAGGCTGAGGAGGAGGCTGATGGAGTTCCTCCCGGATAAGACTCCGGATCAATTGGGCGAGGTCCAGGGCCTGGATGCCTGGAAGGAGAGGTGGAGCGGCTCTATCTTCGGTCATCGCTCGTCCTCCCCTGCAACCATGTCCTCAGCCACAACCACGTCTGCGGCCTAACTCAATAGCTCCCTGGCGAGGCATTTCCTACTCAAAGATCGAGGAAGAACGAGATTATTAGTGCTTGTTGGACCAAAGAGGAGATGTGATACTCGGACACAATAACCAAGAGAAAAGTTGTGATGGCTATCTTAGTTACATGTACAAATGTGGTGTTTTCCAGACTACTTGGTTCATTTCTCGGGACGACCTTGCTCTGATACCATCTTGTCACAACCCGATCTCAAATCTCGATAGGATTTGAGGCTGACTCACTTTGGTTTATCCCAAGATCTAGTCGTCCAACAAGAAATAACCAAGTAACATCCAACAAACCACAATCATACAAGTACAGTAACTAAGCAAAAAGAAAGTTTCAACAGGTGGAAAGAGAATAGTGATATTGCAACCATCACATCAAAGAGTACATGTAACAGAATACAAGCTATAAAACTCATTAGCAGGCAGTAGAACTAAAACTAGGCTCGACCAGGTCCAGCGTCCTCAGTAGCCGATGGCTCAGGCTACTCAAATCCTTGACCTGTACAGAATATATTTGACTAGAGTCAGCTAAAGCTGAGTAGAGTGGTGGCTAAGAATTAACATGCATTAACATAAAGTTTTCCATCTTCTAATTATATTATACATGTGGTTGTGTAGAGATCTCTAATTAGGATTTGTTAATTAATCATCTGGTTCCCTATAGGAACGATTTTGCCTGCAGCTTCCCATGATATAGGATGCCCATGTGACACTCTCCTGGCCAGGGGAGTCCCACCGTGGTAGTCCTATACTCGGTCTACTACCCCGAGGTCATGGTCGTGACGTAGCGGTGACTACGGCACACGTGATAAGCGCGCGGGTAGCTACCCGCACTGGCACACAGTCAGTCGTTTCCGCTAGCGGGTACGCCTCAACGTACAGCACGGAACAATGCAGGGCCTTACCCTCTCAGAACAGAATAGGGGTCTTGCCCCTCAGGGGTCTTTGCCCCTCCTCAGTCCGTGTACCCTCGTCCGACTACCCCAGTTTGCCCAAAGGGTTGACAGGAGTCGGTGTAGGGTGGCCATACCTAGCCCCGGGCCCCCTGGGGCGGATAGCTCCCCCCTACACTAAGTAGCTCACCTCGGTACCACGTACATGAGCGCCAGTAAGAGTCATCGTAGAGTGGCCAAACCCACCCCGGGTCCCAACCTAAGGGCAGCATGCTCCCCTCTACACTACAACGGATAGTTGCTTTCTTCGGTACTACGTACACGAAGGTCAGCTTACCTCCCTTCACAGCTGTCCATAGGCAGCAAATTTCCAGAACCATCTGGTTCTTCGAGGTACGGTGTTCATGTTTACATTTCCCGGGGGGTTTATACAGGAACTTCTTTGTCACATCCGGGTTGAAATGTTCGGGTCAACAGCTCAATTTCCATTTTATTAATAGGGGTACATTTTAGCAAAAAGACAGGCAGTTTTCGATTACTCAATTATTCACATGTCGTAGGGGTCCATTTTAGCTAAAAATAGGCAGCTCTTGATTACACAATCATTCACATGCAGTTTCTTCTGACCCTAGTGTTCATGCCAAGACCTAAGGTTCAAGAATCTATTCTCGAATATATGTTTAATCCTTCCTAGGGTTCATCTCAAGTCCTAGGATTACTTACTCGCATGTATTAAAATTGAGATTTAAGGTTGTAACCACTCTACCTGGGTAACCGGGTGGAATGGGGGCTCGTACAGTGGCTCCCGACGTCTCCACAGATCCCGTACACCCGATGGACTGGAGACCTAAAACATGGATTGATGGGCCGAAAGGTTCAGAAAGATATAAACGAGGTATCACTATACCGAGAAACTCGTACGGAAAATAGAGACGGTTCGTTTGCGTAAAAGTGATAATAATAGGGCCTTACATAGCCCCAAAACACGCTACCAGATGGAAATCAGACATCTGGGAAAGGTCCCAAACGTCTTAAAATAGTTCTCAGGGATACCTTTGTTGGTGTTCCACTATCAAACGTCTGAAACTCAAATCCAATGTCCAAGGACTTTGTCAGACGTCTGGGAGTGCTTCCAGACATCTGAAATTGCCTCGGCTATGCTCCTGCCCTCTGACACATACGTACGTTGTCAGGACTTGTCAGAGAGGAAACGTACGGAAAGTAGATCTCTACTATATGCCTTTCCATACCTTCGGACATCTGGTGAGACATCTGAGTGTTTCTCTGGCCGTCTAATTCCGTGGAAAAATGACTTCCACAGAACCGCTCTTGCTCCCCTTGCCTGCAGATGCTGCAGCAGAATGCCACTGCAACCTTCTCCCTTGTGCTTCCTCTCGCTTAGCCCTCCGCTCTTCACTCCAATCTCACTCACTCTCGGCTGCAGAATGGCAACGAATGGGAGGGGGAAGAGGTATATAAAGGGAGAGGAGGTGAGGGGAGCGGAGAGGCGAGCATGGGCGAGGAGTGGCGTCGCGGTGAGGTGCGGTGAGGCGCGGTGAGGCGCAGTGAGGGAGGGAGCATGGCACTCATACGTGTGCGCTAAAAGTATTTCCAGAAGTCTAGTGGACATCCCAGACGTCTTGACAGACGTCTGATGAACATTCCAGACGTCCGGACAGACGTCTGTTGAACATCCCAGACGTCTTAAATGGCCAAGGGGTGGTGGGTCGTTTCAGTTGTAATACAAGTTTGTACATGATTAGATATCTCTTCGTGAATACAGTTGCATCAAGAAATGTACGTGTAAACCTATTGTAATATAGTAGGTACATGTTACACGATCATAAATGCACCAAATATGGTTGTTGTTTTTTCCAAATGTTTGTGTTACAAAAGTTGTGCTTTGCGTATTACAAATACATTCAAGTTTGTGAATCTTTACCCGGTAGCGCCACCATTGAAATTGGTGTTATACAAAATGATTGATCTGGCATATTGTAACTAGAAAAGAGGGGTTTCAAAACACTTATTGTGTTACATATCTACATACCATTACTTGGAACAATGGAATCGTTTGGGTTTTTATACTCAAGAGACAAGAGATCTCTTCCTTCCAGGATTGGATATTCACCTATAAGTATATAACAAAAACGTTGCTACATTCAAAACATAACTTCAAAACATATAAAATCCTATACATAAAGATTCAAGACATATAAAATCTGAAAAATAAAAGTTAGCAGTGTTCATACTTACAATGGTCCATGAAACATGAGAAAAAGGTCATTCAAAAGTTGAATACATGAAGAGCCAAGAACAAAGATAAGGAAATGATGAAGGGTACGAATGTGTAGTGATACAAAAAAATAACGTTGAATACAAAAAATATCAAAACAAAGAAATTTAGTAACAACTTAACATAACAGACTGTGCTTAATTTAAGGGATTCATATTTCCTATTTAATTTTACGTACCAAATATCACACGGTGGTTTTATGAAAATGATGAAAATCATGTCTGTGATATGAGGGTGGTTTTATTAAGGTTGTGCCCAATCGATTAATGTGTAGTGATACAAACAAATAACGATGCATACCAAAAATATTAAAATAAATAAATTTAGTAACAAGTTAATGTAACAGACTGTGCTTAATTTAAGGAATCCATATTTCCTATTTAATTTTACATACCAAATATGACACGGTGGTTTTATGAAAATGATAAAAATGGCTTCTGTGATATGAGGGTGGTTTCATTAAGGTTGTGCCCAAATGGATGAACGAGATGATGGGCTTTTCATGGGAAAAATAGGCATGTGCTCAATGGATACATATCCTATATATATATATATATATCAAAAACTTAAAAAAAAATACTTTCTAGCTACCTATTTGAAATTATTTTTAGTTGCTTAGGGTTAGGTGTACGTCAACTTTGTTTTTAATTTATTTTTTTTCCTTCTATTTTTGGGATATCTCAACAATTATATACCCTACCTCCTAGTTTGCTAAAAAGGTATTTTCTACTGATATGTGTCATTCTTACCAAAAAATGTTTTGGCTTTGTTTGGTGGATTGCTTACTAACACTTCTAATGGGACACAATTTGGATATAAATTCTTCATCCCTAAACTCAAAGAATATGTATTGCTGGTGAAATCTATGGTAGAAGATTGCCTGATTCTATTGAAGTATAGCTCTTTTATGCTCCTTATGTTCCTAGAAATGTCATATAAAAGGCCAATGATATATGCCCTCTTTTCCTATTTTTCTTCCTGGACTCTCCCCCTTTCCCCTTTCTAAGAAAGCCCTAAGCTCATTGCCCTTCAGGGGCCTTAGTCTGCCATCGTGCCAGTTGGGCCCCTAACCTTCGATCATCGACTTTCCACCTCTCCCCACCCCTTCATTTAGAGGATTTAGTCACTACTCGAAAAATGGGCTTTCGCGACGCTTTTGTAGTGACGATTTTTGTTAAAATCGTTGTCTATAGCAGAATATATAGACGGCAATTTTTAAACCATCTTATTGATGATATAGATGATGGCTTTAATTAAAACCATCATTTATATTAACCATCAATACCTGTCTTATGTGTGGAGGTCCCCACATTAACGTACACAACGATTTTATATAAAATCGTCACGTATATCATTCACCAAAATTCCCTTCAGTGTGAAATCTAGTACCCTAACCCAATTTTAGACGATGATTTTATATAAAAACACCATTAAATGTGCAATATTAGCCCACAATGCCTGATCCCCTAGAACCCTCTCCTTTCTTTCCATCCTCTCTTCTTCCTCGAACTCGACATCCAACCTCCGACCGCATCACCGCCTCTTCCACGGTGAGCATTGCTCCTCCTCCTCCCATGGGCGTCCCCCTCCTGCTTGTGCTCCTCCTTCCACGCCGCCACCCACCTCCTCCTTCCACGGCATTGCCCACCTCATCCTCCACACAAAACTGCTGCCCCCTTCTCCTCATCGATCCCCACGGTGCCGCCGACCTCTTCCTCTACACGTAGTAGCCACCCCTTCCTCCTCCTTGGCCACCATCCACCCACCTCCTCCCCCATCAGCCCCTCCTCCTCAAACTACCTCCTCCCGTTGAATCACCCCCATCCGCCCTCCTCCCCCCACTACCTCCTTCCCCCATCCATCCATCCTCCTCCCCTACCTCCCCTATCCGTCCTCCCTCCTCCCACTCTCAAATCCACTCTCATCGCCAAACTCTCAACCCCACCATTTAATTTTTTAAATTAATTTTTATTATAAATTAATAATTATCATATTTGATTTGTTATATTTGATTTAGGTTATAGTCGTCATTGGACATGTTCACGTCGATTCACGTTTTTCTCAAGGTATGAATGTGTGCATTTTTGTATTAAATATAATGTTATATTTATATGCATGAATGTAGGGTGTACCCACTTTAATTTCAATGTTTAGAATGTGGGGTGTGCCCACTTAGGTTTAGAATGTGGGGTGTACCCACTTAGGTTTAGAATGTGAATTATTTTTATGATTGTGGGGTGTACCCACTTGATTTAGTAAATTAAATTTGTTTGATTGATCGTGGGGTGTACCCACTTTCTTCTAAATGTTTATTTAATTGTATTATGTATGTTTGATTGATTTAGCAAGTTGATCAATTGAATCCACATTTCACTTGTCACAATCACTCTAAGAACAATCTGAAACTCACTGAAAACCAAATCAGAGGTTGGCAAACCCTAAAACCCTAATTTGATTTTCACATCATGCTATAGATAGCATGAACATGAGAGCTCAAATTAGGCCTTGAATTCTTTATAAAACTATCTCCAAATCTTAGTTTAAACATTCCAAAAATCAATCACCCTTCGATCTTCAGATTAAACTCTTTTTGGATTGAGACACATTACCGCTCAGGTTGGACTTTTAATTTGAATCCGCCTAGGTGATTTGATCACTTAGATCTCCTAAACACTAATAATCAGTGTTTAGGAACTCGAAGCAATTCTAAGAAAAGCAAATGGGTCATGACTAAGCCTCATCTCAGTGCATCTGAGATTCCTTGGCCCAAAATAAGGAACAAATAGGGCCACGCTCGATCGGTGCTACGCTTTATCGGGTTGGTGTGTTTGAGGTTACTCATAGCAAGGCCACCACAAATGGCAGGCGAACATGGATACATGAGACATACTATAAAAAGTATGTAAGTAACATTTATATATCAACTACTTTAATTTTTATACTTACTTTAATATGACATTAAATTATTATAATTTGTAGGGAGAAATGATGAACTTAATCAACCCTCCTACGAACGTCGCTTCCGACAGTTAGCAACACCCTCCTATGACACCTGAGGAGGATTTTAGGAGTGTCACACCTCTGGAGCACTGAGGCTTCGTTCGTAGTGGGGGGAGGAGTCAAACGATCACCAGCTGGTATGGGTGGAAGGGGTCAACGACAGCAGCCATCGTCTAGCAGATGCAGACACAACTCCATGAGGGCACCACACAGCTCCATGATGTCACCTCACAGTTCCACCAGCAAACTCAAGCTTGGCAAGATGTCAAGAAATTCTTGGAGGAGCAGAGAAAGGAGATGGAGCAGCAGAGAGTGGAGATGAGAGAGATGATGGCATTATTACGGGGTAGAAATCGGGATCACAGTTCCTATCACTACCCGCCTCGCATAGATGACAATGACCTCGGAGGTGGTGGAGCAGGATAGGGGGTAGGAGCTGAGGCATAGATTTAGATTATTTTTCTTTTCATTAGTTAGGTTTTGTATTTTGCTTATGTATATTTTGGCATTATAACAAACTCTTTCCATCAGGTTTATATATATATTTGTTGTATGTTGAATGTTCTATGTTGCATGTTGTATGTTGATGAAATTTTTATATTGTGTGTGTTGTATGTTTTGTATGTTGCATATGTTTAGCAACATTATATAGAAAAAAAAAATACACATATATACACGATGGTTATATTAGAACTGTTGCTTATATCTACACGACAGTTATGTTCCAAACCGTTGTGTAGTACAGTACACAACGGTTTAACAACCGTCGTGTATGGTTCACGTGTATCATACACGACGATTATCAAAATCGTCGTTGAATGGTACTTAACGACAGTTTGTAATATAACTATCGGTTGTAAAAGAGAGACGACAGTTTCTAGAACCGTTGTGTAAAATACGATGGTTCTAGAAACCATCATGAAAATATGATGGTTTAAAATCAAAATCGTTGTGTGTACATTAACATGACACACACTTTCGCGATGACATAATACAATGGTTTTGACTAAATAGGCGACGATTTTCAACCATCGTGAAAAGCAATCGTCCTAGTAGTGAGTGTTGGTCGTGATGGATCGTGGCTTCTCATGGCGAATTGTGGTGCCTTGATTCGTCTCTGGTCACGGGGTGGCATCAATCACAGTCATGGGATCATCTTTGGTTGAAGGATGGCTCGACGTCTACTCGCCATTGCTGCATTTGGTTGTGATGTGGAGGCGTATTAGTGTCGCTCGAGAAGGTTTTCACCGGATCGTGGCTGTTCCTCCACGACTTGTAGCATCTTTGGTCAAGGCATCTCTGGTAGCTTGCGACGTCTCAGACGTGGGTCTTGTCGAATGGTGGGATTCCATTAGATCATCATTGTTTTTAGGTTGGGGGCCACATTGAAACCATGCTAAACACGACTGAGTTGATGGTTGGCTTCTCGTCGGCCAATGGTTACTCGTGAGCATAGTACGTTGACATTGGCAGTGCTTTGCCGTATCTAATGGTGTGGTGCAAGTTCTTTTTCCTACTGGAAAATTGTATGAAGGATGCTTCTTTCTTCTTTTATTTGCTATGTTGTGTTTTGTTTGGGTGTTCCCCTATGAGATTGTGTTCCCTCTCCTTAAGGGCTAGTTTACTTAGGGGGTTAGGAAAGTGGTGTTAAGAAATGTAAAATCAGTGTTAATCCACAATTGTGTTTACTTACAGAGTGGTGTTAACACCAGCTTGTGTTTACTTTTTTTTTTTTTTTTCAAAAACATCAGCTTGTGTTTACTTAAATTGATGTTATGTTATGGTGTTAACCCTTATGTGGTTTACATGGTAGTGGTATTAGGTATATAAAACATGAGAGGTGTTAGAGACACGAGTGTGTACAATTTTAATATGGGTTTGGCTAATACTAGTTGAAACTGATGTTAGACAAATTCGTATCAAAGTGGCTAAACCCAACCCAAGTAGGCCTAAGGGGCAGTTATAGGACTTTCTTGATGTGAGGTCCCCTCTCCCCTCCCCCCTATTCTTCCTCCTTTTTTCTCTTTTCCTCTCCTTGCTCTGTGCTAGGGTTTGCCCCTCCTCCTCTGGAGAGCCCCCTCACCCTCCCCTCCATTCTGGAGGGGAGTAGAGAGTCTCCTCTCCATGGCACTCCCTTTGTGGGCTGCCAAGGTGGCCTTCCTAGGGTAGGTTCGCTGAAATGTGTGCTTTTTGATCATGTGCATTGTCCATTTTCATTTTCTTCCGCTGGTTTGCTTTTGTTTTGCTTTGGCCTCATCCGGTGCTTTTCCTGATCGTCATGCTTGATGAGGTGTGGCTCATCATAGCTAAAATGCCCAAGTTAAGCTAGAAACTAGGTTAAACACTATCAAATTAACACAAAGAAAGGGTTAAGTGTGAGAAATAACAGAAAAGACCTAAAACACCAAATTTGTGCTAAAAATGCATAATTAGGTCATTCATTGAGATATTCTATTATTAAATACAAAATGATGATTCAATTGCAAATTGAACACACAAATGAGTTCAAAAGATCAAATCAAAATTGAAATTTACTTCTAATATGTTCCATTAAGCCTCAATAAAAATCTGGTATCATTTGGATATCATTAGGGCCTCGCAATTAGAGATTCTCATTTAGGTCCTTAGTCATCGCATTTCATCCTTAGAAATCTCTCCAGGGACCCATTTGATACCCATAGGGACTCATTTGCAACATTCTAAGGACTGCTCTAATAGGATTCCTAACCACGTATGGGCCTTGCTGAAGTTGTTACACCGTTTTGCTGAAGGGCTCTCTTGTAACTCCACCACGGTGCACCTCTTAGTGCACTGTTCAACGAAGAACATAGCCGATCTAGGTCATTCATTCCTTTATCTCCTTGATCTGTGGCTGATTTGAAATCGCAACTTTGCGAGAATTTGCGCATAGCTTTACCTCTACCCCCAGATCCCATCCAACGGCCCACCTTTGATTTAACTCTTCCCGCGCTCCTCTCCTTGAATCCTCACTGTGAATGACCTAATTGCCTAATCCCACCGCGCGGAGAGAGGAATCACTGATCACTCTACTTAAGCACCTCCCAGAGTTCACATGCAAAGGATCGACTTCCTCCTCCATGAGCTGATCCTTTCGTCCACACCTGCAGCTCCCTCACCCCAGTTTCCTCAGTCTGCGGTGACAGTGCTGACTTGCCTTCCTTTCATTCGCCACCAGCCGACCGGGTGGTGGACCTTAGACATCTTTGTCAGCTACTGGTCTTCCCCCCCTTTCGTCATCATCAGCTGTCGGCGGGTGACCTTAGACATCTTCATCCCAATTAGATTAAATTTTATATGCTTTCTAGGAGTAGAATTAGCACAGGTTATTGCTTTCTAGGAGTGGGATTAGTTAGTGAATTGATTAATGGATTAGATTAGCTTAGGAGTAGATTAGATTAGATTAGATTCAATCTCGCCCTCTTTAATCAATTCATATCAGAGAGGTAATTTCCCGACCTCCCCTCTCATCTCACTATTCACATTCACTAATTTTCACTCGTTTTTCACCAATCACCCACCCATTAGAGCATCCAATCAGATCTGATGTCCTTGGGCATTCATATCTAATTTGAGTGCTCACAATCCACTTGAGGGACTCTCCATCCATTCCATCCTTTTCACAAGGTCCCTCTATTGGTTTTGAACGAAAATATGAGGATTTGGGTTTGTTTTCAGTGGTTTGTATCATGAGATTTAGACTCTTTCTTTGTGCTGTCTATGGCACAAGAGAGAGGATAAATCATACTCTTATGTGGTTTTCAAGCTTTCCTCAAGAGAGAATTAATTCCCAAAATTTTCAGAACATATCTGATGTTTTTAATGGTGAAATTGGGCATATTGCAATGAGTCTTATACATATTATTTTGAATTTGAATAGAAGATGAGTTTACACCCTATTTTTCTTTAAATATGATTTTCGAATGGATTCTAGGTGTGAAAGCTAAGGATAATCAGCATTGCTAATTTGAAGCTCTCTTCCTGTTTGCATAGTCAGATCTAAAGGATTTTGAGTCAAGTTTTCATGCTTTGATATCTTGACTAGGGGCTTTGTCTTATATTGTCTATAATATAAGGAAACCCTATTGAGATGTCAATGTCAATTGGGAGATAGATTTCATTCTTGCATGATGATTAAAAGAATTTGAAGATGAGTTTTAATGAGTTTGAATAACTCATCTCAGATCTAGGAAGTAATTTTACAACTTTGATCTAAGAAGAGATTTAGATTTCAATGGTATTTCGTGAATATGTGAATTTGGTGCATGATCAGTTTTAAACAGAGGTTTTCATTTGAGAATTTTGGGCTTAGAATCTTCCAATTTTACCACATGAAAAGACTACATAGCAACAACATTTTTTATTGGATTAATTTCCAATCTAATCCCATTATCTTTGTTGTCTATGACAAAGATAATGGATTGGATTTGGCCATCTGAGTAGCTTCTGAAATCTCCATTACAGAGCTACTGGAAATGAGTTGAAACACTATAGCAGCCACTTTGAATTAACTTAAGACCTCTAGAGCTGCTGCTGCAGTTGCTGATGCTGCTCTGCTGAATCCCAGTAGTAGTGTTGCTGCTGCTGTCTAAATCTGTTGCTGCAGCTGTTGCTCCTGCTGAATTGGTTGAAATGAATAGGGCAGTGGTTTGGATTTGAGTTACTTGATAGCTGACATGTTTTATATGTTGTAAAAATATTGTACAAGCTTTAATGTACTAAGATTGAATCTTAATTTAAGTAGAATTGCTTGTAATTTGTTGTTAAATATTCTTTTGTCAGCTATAAATGTGCATGAACTGCCCAACTTAGGAAATTTGATGAAACCATGTTGAATTTCATTCTTATCTACCTGAGCACCCTCCATTTCATGTGTTGAACACCACTGAATGTTCTCACTGATTTTACAACCCTGATATCAATTCTAAGGCCTTAGGTTACCCCTTGACACACCCATTAAGGCCTAGAAAGTGCTAGACTTGTAAATAAATAAAAACAACATAAAATTTCAAAAAAAAATAAAATAAATGTGTATCAAGTAGGATTTACTATATTTTTAAGTGCAAGCAAAGTTTTGAGGTCATCTGAACCTCCGACTTGGTAGAATATATCAACTGACGGTTCAGTATATCTTAAAACTTAATAAAAGACTTCAAACTTAAAAAATACAAAAACACTCTATTTCCCTCATCTCTTTCTCTCTCTCTCACCCCCTACCTCTATAAAACTCACAAAACCCATAAAAATCAGAAAAACTTGAAAAACACCTAAAAAAATATATGAATATTAGGTATATACCTGTAGATATAGACTATATATGAAAATAGTGTATAATATGTAAATAAATTGCATAAATAACTTATGTACATATTCTACAATGTAAATTAAATATTTAAAATAACTTAAATTGTATATAACTTATTTATATATTTAACTATTAATTTAATTAACTTATATGTACTATAGTCTAGATAAATTAACAAACTTCTATACATAAACATTATTTATTAATGGCACTGTACATACATGTATATGTATATATAATGTACACCAGTATACCTGTAACTTAATTTAATTATATATATATAATAATTAATTAATTTATTAAGTTATTAAGTAGTTTACTAAATTAAATGAAAATAAATTAGTAAATTAAGTTATAATTGAACTAATTTATATTGTATAGTTGTATTATAATATTGTAAGTATTTTGAAGTAAGTTAAATGTATTTATATTGTATTATATTATTTATATATAATTTATATGTATAACACATTGAAATTAGAAATTTAATATATATAAATTAAAATAAACTGTGCAAAATACCATAAAAATCTATAATAAATACTTTAATATGTATATTAACTCTGTACAGGGTAAATTAGACCATTATTTAACTAATTTATGCATTAATTAAGAAATACACTCAAATGTCAATGTGTACAAAGTGTAAACTTTAGCTAATTTATTTATATAGTAAATATAATTATTTTTGAAAATAAATTAAATAATTATGTAGCTCTATATAAGGGCTTTACGAACATATAATTTATTTGGAAAATGGAATTAATTTGGGCCCTCACATTGAGGGCCAAAATCTTGAAACAACAGCACCTGTGTTGAGATTCTAGCACCTGAGGGGCACCTTGTTTGGTGCCACATCATGAGTGGGAGAGTGACCGCAGCAACAAAAATTGTCTTTGTCCCCTTTGCCCACCAGTCATCAAGCACTCGACACGAGCTAAACCCATCCCCTCTGAGCATACGATCTGATTTGAGTTTGGCATGAGAATGTGAGTGCAGTGTAGGTCGGGGGCCGTGCATTGTGCATGGGTTTGATTAGGTCCAATAATGAGCCATAAAACAGTTAAAATGTATCCCTCGAAAAGGCTACCAGCCATTTAAACCATTTTTTGGGTTAAGAGCCAGTTTGAACCGGTTGTGAATCGGTCTGTAAGTGAAGAGAGGGTGTGCTGTGCGACTAAGTGTCAAGATGCCTGTGAGTGCCTAAGTGAGAGACTTAAGTGAAGAAGAAACTGACTTAAGTAAAAGAAGAGAAGAAGAAAAGAAGTAAAAGAGGCCTTGTGCCTCTATGTGTGTCAAGTGTTTTGTGTATGTGTAAGTGTATATATGTATATATATAAGTAGTATAGTATATAATATATATAGTATATATGTAAATACATATACATGTAAGTGTACGTAGTATTGTTTGAGCTCTATTTTGTATATAAATAACGTCAGAGCTTTAGTGACATATGTATCTGTCATTGTAGATAGAATAAACGTCAGTACAGATCCTATTTTTACCATAGCTTATGTATATAGTTTTTTTTTGAGGTTCAGCGACACTTATATATGTCGTTGTACATATAGTATGTGTTACTGTATATGTTACTATGTTAATTTAAGTTAGTATAGTATATATTATTACTTATTATTGTATATATATCTAAGTATTATTATTATTATAAGTTGTAAATAAATAATATAAAGTATTTAATTATAGTTTTTGATGCTTGTTTGTAGATAAATGTTTGCAAGTATTGTAATTCATTCTTTTGTATATAATTATTTCATTCTTTGATTCTTTGATTCATTCATTCATTCTTGTATATAAAATCAATCTTTTTGGAATTAAAGAATATTATTGGACTTAGAGAGTGATGTACATCAACAACTGCCTCCCAGTGAACGACCTAGAATAAACCAGTAAAAATTAAGTATATAAATAAAATTGACACGACAACGGTTTGTATTTGTGACATATACTACAACAACAACATTTTAAAACCCCTTTTTTGTACAAACCGGTACTCGACCATCAAATTTTTGGCGTCGTTGCCAGGGACAAAAACCCGACAACAACGCTTTATTATGATTGTTAGACGAACGTCACATAAAGTCGATTAGCGCTCTAGGTCACCTCACCCTTTGGGTTAGTGGGTGAGTCATCTAGGATGGCTTCCTCGAAGCTGACATCACCCTTTGTGGTGCGAGATCCCCACTTGTTCCCACATAAATGCTCCTTTGCCTTGGTGGTGGCCGACCACTGGTTTTCTGAGCTAGCGTCTTTTTTGAGCTTTTCATTCTTGTTCGCCTTTCGGAGCTCCATGAGGGTACCTTGTGTATCTCCTTTTCAGCTTCAGGGGTCTCGAAAATGGCTAAGGCTTTCGATTTTTCTGTGATCATCCGTGAGATGGGCCCCAATACCTCTTTTCCTGTGATGAATGAGTTCCATAGGAGTAGGGTTCATCACTCTAGTTTCTTGCTGGTCTCTTTGGACGTGTGGCATTGCTTGGTCCATTGCTCTTCATATTTGGAGTTTTCTAAGTCGTTCCCGCTTGGATCGACTTCGCTGGGGAACATTCACCTTCAGTTTATCCGATGGACCTACTCCTTTCATATTGACTCTAAGGCTACCTGGGCTTCGATTTGGGTTGGGTTTCCAGGCCTCAACTTGCACCTGGTTCATGCTAACGTGCTCATGTTGCTTGCCTACCAACTAGGTAAACCAGTGTGTGTAGATTAGAGAGTCGTGCAAGGGTTGAGACCTGGTTACCCCAAAGTCTGCGTGGAGGTGAACCTTCTTACTAAATGGCCTGCTTTCATTAAGATCCTCAACAAGGACAATTTTCTTGAACAGAAGGTGGTTTTTGAGCGTGTGCCTTTATGCTGTGCTGTGTGCTTTAAAATCGATCATAGTGCTTTGTCTTGTGCCTCTTTTGTTCGTGTAGGACATTTTGAGATAGACCTTCCTCAGGTGTTGCCCTCTGCTCCAACTTTTGAGCCTCACCTTCAGCCTCCTGTGGCGGATCCTCCGACTAAGGAGTATTCTCCATGTAGGGAGTCTCAGGCGAAGGCCTTTGCTCACTCACCACCAGAGGACCTGGGGAGGGTTCCTATTCTAGCATGTACAACACCTTCCTCTTCTTCTGTGGGGGGATCACAGGGTCTTCGCAATCCTTTGGTGGTGAAGAAGAAGAATAAAAAGAAGAAGACCAAGGTTTGGATCACAGTGAAGAAGAAACAGAAATCTCTTTCTATGGCAAATATTGGGTTGGAGAACTCGGTGTCACCCCCACTGAGTTCCGCAGTCCAACTCAAGTATTTTCCCAACCACCTCAGTCTCGTGAGATTGTTGGGTCGATTTCGCGTGATTCTGAGATGGGTTTTTATTCGTCTGGCAATGATTATGCCTTAGGCTTTCCGGTTGATTCCCACCATGCACGTGCTTCCCCTATTGGGTTTGATTGCCTAGAGTTTCATGTTAATATTGATGCTGATCGTATTTCAAAAAATTACGTTGTCGACTGTGGTTGCAGTAAGGAAAAGAAAATTATGCAATCTCCAAAAAATGTTCTTTTTGACAGTCTCTTCTAGCGCTTAAATCAGTTCTTTACAAACCCTTCACTTTTTTCCAGCCCTAACCTGACAAGGCATGGTGGCTCCTTTTCTATCTCTTCGGATGATACGCCTAAGAATTCTAATATTACAAATGAGGTCAGGTTTGCTACCTACGGTATTTACCTTCCAATTCTGACTCCTGATCCTCCTAACCCAGACCCCCCTTGGATTATAGAAATTTCTAGAAATGAGGGAACTAATCTAGTGAGCAATGATTCAACCATTCTCTTTTCAGATATGATACCGATTCTCAAGATTCCTTAGATTACCTTTCCATTGACTCCCCTTCCTCCCACACGATCGCACATGTGGCACACTCTACCTTTAGGTCGAGAGGAGTCCGTGGGGGTGAGAATGTGAGAGGTGAGGGGAGGATGACTAGAAGTCGCTATAAATCGCTCTCGAGATCTCTTTCTCAATGAAGGGCCCCTTTTTGAATTGCAGAGGAGCCATGAATCTCCCCACTATCAACAGTTTGAAGTTTTTGATCCATGATCACTCCCTTGGTCTAATTTTCCTTTTTGAGTCGTTCACATATATCAATCTTGCTGTTGCTTTTATGGACATCATCGGGTTTCACCATGTTCATGTTGATGTTCAGCCCCTAAATTTTGGTGTTTTTGGAAAGACCCTCTTCAAGTCTCTCATCTTCTTTCCTTTTCGCAAGCCCCCGCTATCACATGTACTAGACAGGAAGGCACGACTGCTATCTCGAGGGTTTATGCTAGTTGCTCTGCTGAATCTCATACCCTGCTATGGGATCATCTTCAAAACATTCACTCTACCCTTTATCTTTCGTGGATCATAAGTGGGGACTTTAACTGCATCTTTAAAGCTTCTAAAAAATGGGGTGGATACCCTTTCTAGGATTCCCAGGCGAAAGATTTTCTTTCCTAGAAAGATTCCCTTGGCCTTCTTGAACTTCTTATGGGTGGTAATCAATTTTCTTAGTGGAACGGTAGGAATGGGAGTGCTAGAATGTACCAAAAATTGGATTATATTTTTGTCTCTCCTTCGTATATGAACATGACTCCTGAAGCTAAATTCCTGTCCAGAAGGAACTCTGATCATGCCCCTATGATCTGGATGTACATGAACCTCCTCCCTTCCAGGTCTCGTCCTTTTCGTTTCCAAAATATGTGGATTAGAGATCCCCATTTTAAGGATCTAGTTGCTCATGTCTGGACCCTCCCTACTCAATCTCCATCTAGCAACCCAATCTCCCTCTTCTACACCAAACTCAACTCTCTTAAGAGGTCCCTTCAAATCTAGAATAGAACAAATTTTGGCGACATTCATGTCTTGGTTGGGAATCTTGAGGATCAACATGATGATCTTGAGGCCAAGTTAGCTTCCCACTGTGATGAGGCCTCTGCAGCTGAGCTCTCGGATGTTCGCATCCAAATAGATGATGCTTTCTCAAAATTCTATGATTTTTTAGCTTAAAAAGTGAAAATTCTTTGTCTTATTCAGGGGGAAAGTAACAATGTGTTCTTCTTTGCGACTATTAAGAGTGATGCGCTCTTCTTTTGCTAAACACAAGAGGAATTCCCTCTCCTCTTCGATTGGTAACAACTCTTGGGAGGTGGTTGCTTCTAAGGGGTCCGATTTCTTTACTACCCTCCTTTCTTCTAATGGTATTGGCAACCTTGATAGTTTTTAAATGTTATTCTCTCCTTAATCTCTATTGATGATTCGAATGCTCTTCTTCAGCCTCCTTCTGAATCTAAAATTCTTGAAGCTATCTCTCTTATGCCTTCCAACAACACCCCTGGCCCAGATGGCTTTAACAATGAGTTTTATTACTCATGTTGGGATATTTCCAAACATGATTTCACCAAAGTCATTGAACACTTCTACTCAAAAAATTCTGCTCCTCGAGTGTTCAACTCCACCTCATTACTCTTATTCCCAAAAAGCCTATCATCTCTGAGCTTTCTGACTTCAAGCCTATCAACTTGTGTAACGTCATTTATAAAGTGGCCTTGGCTATTCCTATCAAAAGACTTGCTCTGCTTATGTCTAAGATAATCTCTCCAGAGCAAATCGAGTTTATACATGGGAGATCCATTTTTGACCACATCTCCACCACCTTTGAGTTAACTAAACGTTTGAACCGCAAGGTCCATGGCTCTAATGTCATCTTTCAATTGGACCTGTAGAAAGCTTACGATAGGGTGGAATGGGATGCCCTCTTTTGTATTCTACTTAAATTTGGGTTTTCCAACAGTGTCATTAATCTCATCAAGGGCTTTGTTTAGCATAAGGGCTCCTCCATCTTAGTTGAAGGTAGTTCTTGTTGAATGCGGAAAACTACGCGATCGAAGTTGGTTTCCAAAAATCCGTCATTGTAGTTTGATTTATGAAGAAATCAGTCAACAAATAAATTTATACCGAAATTCTAAGAATTCCAGGTCGAACACAGGGAGGCTACGTCGATCTCAAATTTGCAATTTATTTATTTATTTTTTGCTTTTGTTTGAAAATGAAATAATTACAATGGAATTAATATAAACAATAAGAGAGAGAAAGAGAGAGAGAAAGCAATCACTTGATATAATCAGAATGTTTTTACAACAACAAAGTGGGAAATGATTACAATTAGAAAGTAGAAAATTCTATTCTAGAAAGCGATTAAAAAGAAGGGAGAGAGATGTTATCCTCCTCAACGAATGCTTGGAGGATGAGCCAGACGGAGCGACGCCAGGAAGACAGAGGACGGAGCAGGAAGGAGGACAAAGCAGGAAGAAACGGGAATGAGGCAGCACGTCATCGTCATTGCGGGATCCACTTCCGAAACAGGGGCGAGAAAATTGGATTTAGCTCTAGAATAGCATCCCGGGTGTGGGACAAGCTTCTCTTGAGCTTTAGAGAGGGAGAGAAGTGAAGGAAGGGATGAAGAAGAACTGAAGGTCAGGTCTCCTTTTATAGTTGTAGGAATTGAGGGCAAATTTGTCATTTCAAGCTTAAAACATTAAAATCAGGTCTTTAGTGATGAATTTATCCGTCACTAAAGGTCTGATCGTGGCCGACATGCACGCACCGCATGCGCCTTCTCACCTGCTACTCATAAAATGCACGCCCACGTCTTCGCAATCACAGCTGTCCGATCGCGAGATCGGACGACTCAGATTCATCTGCGCTTAA
Source organism: Thalassia testudinum (assembly GCA_037157565.1). Lineage (NCBI taxonomy): Eukaryota > Viridiplantae > Streptophyta > Magnoliopsida > Alismatales > Hydrocharitaceae > Thalassia > Thalassia testudinum. Next base: position 122,847,799 of record JAZHRO010000036.1, on the reverse strand, counting down.
CCGCACGCCTGCGTGCGATCGGGCGTGCACGCGATTGGATGATCTAAGCTACCCGCAGCCAATTGCACGGTTGCAATTAATCGCTCTCGTGCTATAGATGATGAGTCAAATGCACGTTGCGTGCTTGCGTAATGCCGCTCGACCGCTGTGCTAGTGGCGCTGCTTTGTCGCGGTTACGAATTAAGCGCGCACGCTTCACGGCTGTTGGATCAAGATCCAATGGCCAAGATCATGCCTAGCCACGCCTTCAGAAGATGGGGAACGGTGCTGCAGCTGATTTGGACGGTTGTGATGGTGCCACGTGGCACCATCTTGGTCGTCCATCTTCTGCATGTTGTAGATGGTGCCACGAATGTCGGATTGGATCGATTTTCACGTCGTTAGGCTGCGATCATCGATCAGAACCCATCCGTGTAGTCAGATTTGTCATCTAAAGTGCGGATTGGCACCATCTTGGCCCTTGATATTTAGGCTTCCTCAGTCTCTATCTAATGCTACGGATGTCCGATCAGGGCGATCTTGAAGTCGTTGAACTCCAATCATCCCCCTGATTAGATCAGTATGGTTAGATCTTCGATCCGAGGCCCCAATTAAAAATCGCCCTGTCCCTGACCATAAAAGAAGACAATTATTATACAATTTATACGACTTGACCTAAATGTATGATTATGCATATTATGCAATATTTACAATGTATGATGCTAATATGACACTAAGAACATGCATTAATAGACATTTTTGGCTATTTAGATGTATGCACATCACACCCCCATGCCTATCTTTTGCTAGTCCCTAGCAAAAACTATATGCTATTTATAAAAGAATTAAGGTTGGATTACTCGGGCATAAGTCATTTTCAACATTAAGAAATTTTTACTTAGGACCTAAACTTTCAAAGACACAACAGCACCTGGGTATCTGCCAAAATGCAGACCGCCTCAAGCCCTTGCCTTATTCAAAGAAAGACCACTTTTTCTCCTTTTCCTTCTTTTCTAATTTTTTTGGATTTTTGAGTTTAGGGTTACAAAGTGGCTTTCTACAGCCACTCAACCCACCCAAGACTTGATGAAAACCCTAAATTCTAATCATCTTTTTGTGAAAGTGATAGACTCATTGATCGGCAATCAGAATGGACTTTGAGTTTCTACGACCCTAAGTGGCCTTAAAAGGAATTCTGCTTAAAGGTGTATCTATACGACCAGTAGATTTCTCCTTACTTTTCTTTTTATGGGGTTAACACAAGGGTGAATCCAATGTATATCTCCCCAGCTTATTTTACTTCTTCGCTTCTTCCTAAGTGTTTTAGGAATTTGACGTGCATTTCTTGAGCTGGGTTCTGGACAACCTACTAATGGGCAGTTACCCACAATAACTTACCAGCCATACTCATGAAGTGTGGCTTATTTCTTTTATTTTCTTTTTCTCCTTTTCTTTTCTCTTTTTCTTCTTTTTGGACTTTATTTTTCTTTTTTTTAAGCAGGTGGCTTCCTTGGTCTAAGATTTACCTAAAGGCAGTAGGAAAAGAGCGGTCCAGTGGCTGGGCTCTGGACAACCTACTAATAATAGCTCTGGTCTCGGGTTTATGTTATTATGGTTTACAATCATTGCAGTACAAACCAGCTACCAGATTACTATTACAAATTTTTACTCGGAAACAGTTTTCCCGAGGTCGAACTCAGGGAGCTACTGGAATTCTAGAAATATAAAAGTTCTCTATTAGGTTACAAAAATAAGAGAGAGAGAGGGAGAGATTTCTCTTGGCTTCTTCTTCTCTCTTCCTTTTCTTTCTACCCTTCTTTTTCTTCCAGCTGATCTCTTTCTCTTCTTCTTCCTGCAGAGTCTGCCTTTCTTCTTCTCTCCGTTCTTCTTCTGCGGCTATGGTAATTTTCTTCTTCTTCTTTGATTTCTTCTTCTTCTGTTTCTGTCTTCCCTTGCTTGCAACTTCAATCTTCTTTCTCTTTTTCTTTCTTCTTTTTCTTCTTCGCTTCCTTCTTTCTTTTCTTGCTTTACAACTCCTCTTCTTTTCTCTTCTGGCCGCTACCCAACCATCGTCTGATGCAGTGGTCAGACGACTTAACTGTAGGTTTGCTATAGTGCCTTTCTTCTTTCCTTCTGTTTCTCTCCTTCGCTTCTTCTTCTTCAGCTGCGCTGAGTGGCTAAGGCTTCGGCCACCTCCCTTCTTCTTCTTTTCCTTCCTTCCTTCTTCTGTTCCTGCACGCTCACATAAGGATTAGAGAGCAAAACCTACCCCTACCCTTCCCCGCATCTCTCTCTTTCTCAGATTTCTCTCTTAGGACCGCTCTCCCAGAGCCGGGTAATCGGGCGTGGGTATCGCGCACGGGACTAGGCCCACCGGCATGCGGTGGTGGGCGAGGAGTGCGCGGTTTGGGTAATCGGATCCGGCCCAGACCCGTGGGGCGTGAGGGCGGGCAAGGGCGAGTGAGCACGTGGCGCGCAGCGTGCGAGAGGGACCTGACCCCTGTGTTCGAAGGCGAATAGCCTTAGACACTTTTCTAATTTAAGTGCGGGCATTTCGCCACGCACTTCCGAGGTGGGACTAAAGTCCCACCTCCCAAATTGGCGCCTATAGCTGAGGAAGCTGCAGGCAATTACAGCAGCTCACGAGGCCTTTGCCCCAGCTACAGACCTGGGCGGTTCGCAGAGGCACCCCGCGTGTCCTGGGGTGTACACCTGGGTGGGAGAGCACCTGCAGCTGCAGGTGAAGGGGCTGCAGCGGCTTGATAATGGCGGTAAAGGGGCTCCAACCTAAAAGCAGGAATACGGCCTCTTGGCCCAATCAGAAGACGTAGGGAGCTTCGCCGGAGTGCGACGAAGGCAGTGCGGGTGGTGGTGAGACGCGAGGCCGCGTGTGGAGGTAGCCCTAGGTTGGACTCTGGCCGGAGAGGTGGGTTGTTCGAGGGGTGGTCGGGTGGCGTTTGGCAGTGAATGGGAAGGGGGGATTGGTTGAGTGGAGTGAGGGGAAGCTTCTGGGGTTGTCAACGAGGGGTGAGGAGGTCTATGGAGGTGGGATGGGCTCACCGGAGAAGGTGGTCAGAGACGGAACAGGCAGAGGTGGAAGTCGCGTGCGGTGGAGCAGAAAGGTAAATTAAGAGAGGGAAAATGTAAGGGAGGAGGAGAGGAAGCTATTTACCTAAGTTTTGGACGAAGGGGGGGGCAGAGCAGTCGGCTCGTATCTGCCGAAGCTGGAGAAGAAAGGTCCCTGGAGGAGGAGTGCGGCAACGAAGAAGAAGGCAGAGGGCGTCGGCGGGTACAGCACGGCACGGACGATGAGGCACGGAGAACCCTGCTGTAGGTAAGGCAGCAGAGCGATGAGGAGGAAGAGGAGGAAGTCACCGGAAGCTTCGAGCCTTCTGACCGAGGAGGAAGGGATGAAGTGGGGGGGTGTTCTTCGTCAAAGAAGAGCTTAAAGGACCTGACAGGGGGTGCCAGTCCTTATAAAGGGGTTGGCGCAAAGGGAGGAATGGGGCTGGCGACGTGCCAGCCTCACCGGAGCATGGCCGGAAGGGACACCCATACCTTCCGTGAGTTCGCACGGAAGGTATGGTGGTCGGCAAAGAGAATGGCCGGGTCCCTGCGACAGAGGACGTCGCAGGGAACCCCGCTTCTGCTTTGCAGGGCGGTACCCCTTCTCTGCGCGGCGCCATGCTACGCGCAAAGTCGCCGAAGTATGGTGCTACGCAGAGTTTTGCAGGGAGGACCGTTCTGCAAAGAATGATGAAAAGATGGGGGTCAAAATGCAAGGGTTTTAAAAGATAAGGGTCAAAAAGTAAATGGAGAGGACCAAATTATAAAGTCGGTCAAGGAGGTCTCTACTTAGGCTCAAGTTTTTATACAAGACCAATTTGAACCTAAGGATTTTAATGGTGAATTTTAATTCTAGGTTGGACCATGTTTGACCAGCCAGTTTGTGTAAAAATCCAAATTAAGTCATTAATTGGTCACGGTTCTCTTTTTAGGTCAAAATAGGTTTCTAAGGCCAAATTGAAGGTTCTAAACCCTAGAGATTATTTTCTATGAATTTTAGAGGATTTATTTGATTTTTATCCTATCTTGAATCTCATGAATTGGAGTGGGTTTGTTTTAGGGTTACAGAATGTCATTTAATTTCTTGAAGTTGCTATAACCCTTTTTAGACCAGATCATCCCACTTTCCTTCTTATTAGGCTTGTTTGACCTGTGTTTGGACCCTTAATTACCCTGTTTACAAATTGCGTTGGTGAAATTGCAGTTTTACCCCTTTTGATTTATTTTATTCTTAAACTCAGAATTCTCTAAGTTAAGCCTTTCTTTGGGTCATGTAGGAGCTTTTTCTCACATATCTGGGTTAGATTGTGCTAGTTAGGGTTCATGATGAGGTTCTCATCATACCCCCATGCCTAGCTTTTGCTAGTCCCTTAGCAAAACTTAAGGTTTCAACCCTTGTTCTAGACCATGAAGTTCTTAATGATTTCAGATAAGTGCTTTTTCCATTTGAAACCTAGATTAGGTTAGAATGCTAACCATAGGCCTAAAAGGTACTCTAGTACCAACCAAGATCTAGATCTGTCTAGCCTCAGCCTCAGTCCTTAGTAGAGGTTTTTAAGGCCTACAAGAACTAACCTAGGGTTTATTGGACTTTGTGGTTAAAGCACCCGTGCTTGAGATAATTTTAGCCCTAACTCAGTTCGTAGTGCATTTTGTAAGAAAGAGAGATAGAAGATTTGTCTATTTGGAGAGTTTTCTCTCTTTTTTTCTTTTTAATTCTAGCTTAGGATTGGCTTTTCAACACGATCTGTATCAGATTCCTTGTTCCCATCATCAATCCTCAAGGGTTCCTAGCAGTCGATGCTTCAAGATAGCACCGCCCAAGGTAACCCCCGGAACCCTAGCTATTGAGATTTCGAGATAATCCCATCCATGGTGTTCCATGGCCGAATTCAGACCCTGGCAATTGACATTTCGTGATAACGCCATCCATGGAATCTGAACCAGCAAAGTGGTTACATGCCCCTGGTAGGATATGTAAATATCCTAAGAGACAAGCACCGAGGAGATGATATTTTGTTACGCATCTTCAAGGGGAATTTCCCACCTCTCTGCACTGGGAACTCGTCCAAATCAACTTGTGTTGATCGGCTGCTCCTACTCTAGGTGTCATTTTCAGAATTTTTGCAACGCTTCTACGTGATTTTGATTTTTATGCTTACTGAACCAGGCTGTGTGTGAGGTTAGGGTGCTTAGTTTACTGAGTCCCGTAAACCAAAAGTTAGTTAATGAGGTCGAATACTTCCTAAGCCTTGGACCTAATACTTAAGCTTTTCATTTTCCTCAACCTCTTGAGGAATGTTTAGATCTTAATGGGTACTAAGAGTCTATCCAAGAATGCCTAAGGTTCGCGTTCTTACTAATCTCACTGTGCACTTTTCATTTCTTTTCTTGAATGAGGTTTATAACTTAGGTTAATTCCTTAGTTTCTTACTAATGACTATCACTTTTTTCTCTCATTTTTGTGCTCCTTCTTTTCATTTTGTTTCTTTTTCCTTCCTCCACAAAATTTCTTTCCTCCTCTTATTTTATTATTCTTTTATTTTCAAAAATTTTTTAATTTTTATGGTGTTTTTGGGATATGTGAATTTTTTTGTTTAAAACCTTTTCTTACAAATTTTTTCACTTTTATACCCCCCATGCCTAAGATTTGCAATGTCCTCATTGTAACCTAGGAGTTTTTATTCAACTTAGTTCATACATTAGAACAAATGTTTTGATGAGTGAATGGGTTGGGGTGACTGTTGCGGACGATTTCTAATCTCAGATGCAAGCACCTGAGGTGGAGTCGGCTATCCTAAAGGGTGAACCTTAAGTGCACAAAGGTGTTAGAAAAGGTTTCAGGTTTTCAAAGAGAATGGCGGGCTGCCTCCCGTTGAGCACTGAGTTTTACGCCATTGGCTGGGCGCAATAAGCTCATGGGGAATGGAGGATAGAAGATGATTCAGCCAAATCAGTAGAAGTTACATCAATGAATGGTTTGAGTCTCTGACCGTTTACGATGAAAGGTTCGAAATCATGGCTAAGTGGACTGATCTCGATGGCTCCATTTCCAAAAACCTATCGGACCAAGTATGGCCTGACCCACTTGGATCGCAGCTTCCCAAAGAAAAGTTTGAGTTGGGCATCAAAGAGTAGGACCTTCTGACCAGGATGAAAGATCTTCCTAGAGATATGCTTGTCATGGAAGGCTTTAACCCGCTCCTTGTAGATTCGCGAGTTCTCGTACGCATCAAGACGTAGCTCATCGATCTCGCTGATTTGAAGCTTTCTGTGGGTTCCAACCTTAGAAAGATCTAGATTACAATTCCGTACTGCCCAATAGGCTTTGTGCTCCAATTCGATGGGAAGGTGACACACCTTCCCGTATACTAGTCTAAAGGGAGACATGCCTAGTTGGATTTTGTGGGCAGTCCTATAGGCCCACAAGGCTTCCGGAAGTCGGGACGACCAGTCCTTCCTGTTAGGCCGAACAGTGTTCTGTAGGATTTTCTTGATCTCCTAATTTGATAGCTCAGCTAGACCATTAGTCTGGGGGTGATAAGGAGTAGAGATTTGGTGAGACACCTTGTATTTGGTCATCAGTGACCTGAACTGAGCATTTGTGAAATGGGTCCCCCCGTCTGAGATGATAGCACGAGGAATCCCGAACCGTGAGAAGATATTGTGATGAATGAATTTGAGAACGATTTTGTGGTCACAGGTTCGGGTCGGTATGGCTTCGATCCATTTAGACACGTAGCCTACAGCTAGCAGAATGTATTCGAAACCATCCAAAACAGGAAAGGGGCCCATAAAATCAATCCCCCAAACATCAAAGATTTCTCATACGAGAATCGGTTGCAAAGGCATCATGTCGCGATGGCTCATGTTGCCCAAAGTTTGGCAACGACTGCATGCCTTGCAGTGACTGTATGCGTCCTTGAACAGAGCGGGCCAATAAAAGCCACACTGGAGGATTTTTGATGCGATTTTGTGCCCAGAGAAATGGCCACCGCATGCCTGGTCATGGCAGAAGGAGAGAATATCATTGACTTCACCTTCTGAGATGCATCTCCGGATGATTTGGTCAGTACCTATGCGAAAGAGGTATGGATCTTCCCAAATGTAATACTTGGCATCAGAGCGCGATTTGTCTTTCTTGGCCTTCAGCCAATCAGACGGGATCTGATGAGATGCCAAGTAGTTTACTATATCAGCAAACCAAGGAAGTCTAGTACCAATAGTCAGCAAGTGCTCATCAGGGAAATGCTCCGTGATGGGTCCAGAAGGGTTGATAATCTCAGAAGGAAGGCGGGACAAATGGTCAGCTACTACATTTTGTCTTCCCGCCTTGTCGCGAATCTCGAGGTCAAATTCTTGCAACAGCAAGATCCATTGGATTAGTCGGGGCTTCACGTCCTTCTTGGCAAGGAGATGCCTCACAGCCATGTGATCCGAGTAGATGATGATGTGGGAACCCAGGAGATAAGATCGAAATTTTTCAAGGGCAAATACTACGGCTAGCAACTCTTTCTCCGTAACTGTATAGTTACGCTGAGCCTCTTCAAGTGTCTTACTAGCGTAGTAGATGACCATGGGTTTCCCATCAATTTTCTACCCCAGAACAACTCCTACAGTGAAATCAGATGCATCGCACATGATCTCAAAGGGTTGAGACCAATCAGGGGATTGTAGGATTGGGGCCTGGGTGACTCGGTCACGAAAGTTCTCAAAGGCTTGAGTGCATTCCTTGGAGATTTCAAAGGGTACATCCTTAGAGAGAAGAGTCGTTAGGGGGTGCATAATTTTCGAGAATTCAGGAATGAAACGATGGTAAAAATCGACGTACCCCAGAAAAGAATGGATGTCCCTGATCGAGCTAGGCATAGGAAGGCGAGAAATTAGATCAACCTTGGCTCGATCCACTTGGATGCCCTTCTCAGAAATCAGATGTCCTAGGACGATCCCTTTAGGCACCATAAAATGGCTCTTTTCCCAGGAAAGAACCAAATTAACATCGATGCAGCGCCTAAGTATATGAACCAAGTGCTGGAGGCAATCATCAAATGATGTCCCGAAAACTGAAAAGTCATCCATTAAGACTTCCAGATAATCACCTACCATATCAGAGAATATGGCAAGCATGCACCGCTGAAAAGTTGCGGGTGCATTGCAGAGACTGAACGGCATCCTTCAGAATGCATATGTTCCGAAGGGGCAGGTGAATGTGGTCTTCTCTTGGTCCTCAGGATGAATAGCTACCTGGTTATAATCGAAGTACCCATCAAGGAAGCAAAAGAATCGATTTCCCGCTAATTTCTCGAGAATCTGATCAATGAAAGGTAGTGGGAAATGATCCTTCTTCATGGAAGAATTGAGTCGTCGGTAATCTATGCAGACTCTCCACGAGTTGGCTAATCGGGTAGGTATGACTTCTCCAATTTTAGTCGTAATGGTGGTGAGCCCTGCCTTTTTAGGCACAACTTGAATCGGGCTCACCCAGCGACTATCGGAGATCGGGTAGATGATCCCTGCATCTAACCACTTGATGATCTCCTTTTTCATGACCTCCTACAGATTGGGGTTTAAACGTATCTGCATTTCAAGAGAAGGTCGTGCGCCCTCTTCTGAGTAAATATGGTGTGTGCAATAAGAGGGATTTATTCTAGTCAAATCATCGAGAGTCCATCCAATGGCTCTGCGATGTTGCTGGAGAACAGTAATCAGACGGGATTCCTATTCGGAAGTAAGATTGGAATTTATAATCACAGGAAGGGTCTGATTAGAACCCAGAAAGATGTATTTCAAATGATCGGGAAGGGGTTTCAGTTCAAGGACGGGGTTATCAGCAGTAGCGGGTGGTTCAGGGTAGATGTGAGGTTCAAGGGTAGGAGTTATGGGTCTTTCTAAATCTGGATTTGACTCCTCTGATTGTGGTTCAAGATTTTTTTGTGGTTGATGAGGTATAATCAAGTCATTCTCAAAATGCGTTTCATCAACCAAAGCCCTGATGTCACAAATCTGTTCGATGACAACGCAATTGATTCCTTGTTGGGCCTTAAATATATCAATTTTTAGGGTTTGATTTCCAAATTTGAGCTCTATTTGGCCCTCTTCACAGCTGATGTTGGCTCTAGCAGTAGCCAGGAAGGGTCTCCCTAGAATGATTGGCGTATCCCTAGGGTTCTCAAGTGCGTCCATGTCTAAGACTATAAATTCTACAGGAAAGTAGAAATCCCGCACTCTTACAATAACATCCTCAAGAATCCCTTTTGGTGACTTTATAGATTGATCTGCTAATTGTAGTGTCACCTCAGTTGGTTTTAGCTCGGATTCTTCTAGGTGGTTAAATAAGGATGTGGGTATCAGATTTATGGAAGCACCCAAGTCTAGCAATGCTCTTTCCAATTGGGTATCACCTATCTTGCAAGAAATCAGGGGAGTACCAGGATCTTTAGCCTTAGGTGGGAGTCTGCTTAGGATTACAGAGCTGGCCTGCTCTGACAGTACAATTGGACTCCCACTCTTGGTTTGCAGCTTACGCTGAGGTGTACACACATTCTTTAAAAATCGTGCGTAAGCCGATATGTGGCAAATTGCATCCATCAAAGGGATGTTTATTTGGACCTGCTCAAAGAGCTTGACCAGGTCCTCCTCAGGTGCCACAGGCTTGGTTGTCTTCTTTCCCTTGGTCAAGGCCTCGGGAAACGGGACCTTGATTGGTTCTTCTAGGATAGGTCCAGGTCTTTGATCTGGGACAGGGATAGGAATGTCCTGGATTACTGTCCTAGGGTTGGGATCACTACCAAGCTTGGAGTGGTTTAGATGGGGTGGATCTTGGGTCTCCTTACCACTACAGGTTGTTACAGAATTTAGTCCTGCCTGGTTTTGGTTAGGGTTGGATAAGATGGGTTGCTGCTGATAGCCTGCATAGGAAGTGGCAGCCTCCATCCCGTCGGGTGAAGGAACAGAGGGGGCCTGATAAATCATGTGTGCTTGGCCCGAGCTTGGGTTCATAACGCGCCACTGGGTCGGCATGTTATTCGAGTTAGGAAGAGGTTGGAAAGGAAGTGTGCCCGGTTGGCGAGAATTAGCCAACTAGGGCAGTTGATTTCGAACCTCTGTAAGTTCGTCCTTGTGTTGTTTCTGAATAGCTGCATTCGTTCTTTGAATGTCAGCCAGAGTCTGAAGGATGAGGGACATTTGGTCTTGGTTTGGCCCTAATGAATAAGTAGGGTTGGGCCAAGGCTGAGGCGGCTGGTAAGGACGAGGTGATTGTGGACGGGACTGAAAGGGTGGTCTTTGGGTTTGGGAATTTCCCACCCACTGGAAGTTGGGATGGTTTCGCCATCCAAGATTGTAGGTGTTGGAGAATGGATCATTCTGGATGGCGTTGAGGTCCTTGCAGGTCTGAGGAACCTCCAAAGAATCAGAGAATGGGGAAGTGGAATTCCCTGAGATGGTATAGAAAGGATCGGATGACCCTCCGACCCGAGAATCAGATGGGGGTGGATATGGATCCATCCCAGGAGAAGGTCGGTGGAGAATGTTTTGCACAGTCTCCCGTGCGGAAGGAGGCTGCGCAAAGGAACTATGTGCAGAGGTGGCTCGCTGCAAGTGCTGAGTCAACTCGTCCACCTTCTTCTCAATGATGGAGACCTTGTCCAATCGACTGGCCATTAATTCCAGGTCGACTGATGCGGACAGGCCCTGCGTCTCATGTGCTCCCCTAAGGTTCGTCGATGTACGGGTATTCATCCTGTCGAATAATCCCATGGAGTCATTATTGATGGAGTTCTCGCACATGTTTTCGAGAATCTCCCACACGATGTCCTCATGTTGACCCATGATATTCCCTCCGCAAGTTGCATTGACGAAAAGCCTGATATCTTCACGGAGTCCCTGGTAAAAAGACTGGACTGGTTCCCATTTAGGAACTCTGTGATGGGGGCACTTTCTCATGAGATCCTGAAAGCGATCCCATGCCTCATGGAGAGGTTCTCCCATTTGCTGAGTGAAGTGGGTAATCTGATGGCACAAGGCATTGGTTCGACCAATGGGAAATAACTTCTTCAAAAATTCGGACTGAAGTTCTTCCTAATTATTGATCGGCCAGGCCTGAGTCTGGTACCAATGAGCGACATTGTCCATAAGGGAGAAGGAGATCTTCATGAGGAGAATGTCCCGATTTTGTGCATCTAACCCAAAAGTTTGGGCCAGATGCTTTAGCTGTTTGATGTGCTGGAAGGGGTCTTCAGAATTAAGCCCATGGAATTTGGGTATGGCATGAATCATATTGGGCTTTAATTCAAAATCAGGTCCTCCAGTCAGGATTTTGACTCGAGGCTTAATAGCCACCGTAGCAGGATTATAATGGTCCCGCATCATAGGACGCTGCGGTGGGTGCACAAAGTTCTGGAAAAGGTCATTGAGTCGCTGGAGCTGATGCTCCAGATTGTTCTCTTCCTCAACTGGCTGAGCCATTGTGGAAGAAGAAGGTGAGTTGGGTTCGGAGTCAGAGGAGAGATCGGTGTGAGGTGTTGTTTTCTCAAACAAGGGCACTGAGGCTCGGCCTCGAGGAGAGTGAAGTTCTAAAGGAGGTTTCAAGGACCTCCTACCAAACATACACTATTGGAAGAGATGAGTTTAGCAAGTGCTGGACCCAATCGAGACACCCAAAATGTTGGGTGACTATAGAGGGGCAGGGCAGATGTACCCCTTGATCAAAAGATCGACCACCTGAGAATTACCTGGGCAGCCAGAGAGGGTGAGTCCCACGAAGACCCCAACACGGTAGAGCGTCCCCACGGGTTACAGGGTTTCCCCCACCCGACCTCTCTTGTCACTGAGATTCCAGGTAGACCAAAATGGGGATCTTGACCTCTTAAGTCTACCAATTTTAGTTTAAGATCAGGGTGCTTAAGTTTTCACTTGAACTTTTAGCTTTTTCAATGCAAAGAGTGACCTAAGTTGAAGGTTGGTTAACCCTGAGGGTCAACTTCACCTGCTTGTTCTTGAGAGCTTATTAGGTCCTATCTTTTAGGGTTCAAGTGTTTTTTAGAGAGCCAATTGCTTAGGGCTTTTCTGAATAGGTATGTTCAATCAATGGCTTAGGCATAGTTCTTTTGGGATTTCTCAATTCTTGATTAAGGAGTGTGTCTCTAAAACCCTAGTGTTAATTCCTATGTTGGCTCTACTTGGTCTAGTTAACTCCTTGTTGGGTAATTAGGGCTCAGGCAAGAAGATGTTAGCCCTTGAATACCCCTAATAGTGTGTGCAGGAATAGTGGTTTGAAAATATGCAGCTGTTACTAAGTATGAAAGATAGGTTATACCTATATTATTTTTTCCTTTTTCTTCCTCTTTAGAATTTAGGGGTTAATAGTGAGAGGATAGACGTTATATGTCTTTGGAGTGGTTGTTGTGCGGCTGCTTCTTGATTTTCCTGTACCTGCACACAAAAGAGAGGAGATTATTAGAAACTCATAAATAGAGAATTTATAGCTTCTAGAATAGCCGTTGCTCCCCGGCAATAGCGCCAAGAATAATAATAGCTCTGGTCTCGGGTTTATGTTATTATGGTTTACAATCGTTGCAGTACAAACCAGCTACCAGATTACTATTACAAATTTTTACTCGGAAACAGTTTTCCCAAGGTCCAACTCAGGGAACTACTAGAATTCTAGAAATATAAAAGTTCTCTATTAGGTTACAAAAATAAGAGAGAGAGAGAGATTTCTCTTGGCTTCTTCTTCTTCTCTCTTCCTTTTCTTTCTATCCTTCTTTTTCTTCCAGCTGATCTCTTTCTCTTCTTCTTCCTGTAGAGTCTGCCTTTCTTCTTCTCTCCTTTCTTCTTCTGCGCTGTGGTAATTTTCTTCTTCTTCTTTGATTTCTTCTTCTTCTTCTGTTTCTTTCTTCCCTTGCTTGCGGCTTCAGTCTTCTTTCTTCTTTCTCTTTTTCTTTCTTCTTTTTCTTCTTCGCTTCCTTCTTTCTTTTCTTGCTTTACAGCTCCTCTTCTTTTCTCTTCTGGCCGCTGCCCAACCGTCGTCTGATGCAGTGGTCAGACGACTTAACTGTAGGTTTGCTATAGTGCCTTTCTTCTTTCCTTCTGTTTCTCTCCTTCGCTTCTTCTTCTTCAGCTGCGCTGAGCGGCTAAGGCTTCGGCCTCCTCCCTTCTTCTTCTTTTCCTTCCTTCCTTCTTCTATTCCTACACGCTCACACAAGGATTAGAGAGCAAAACCTACCCCTACCCTTCTCCGTGTCTCTCTCTTTCTCAGATTTCTCTCTTAGGATCGCTCTCCCAGAGCCGGGTAATCGGGTGCGGGTATCGTGCTTGGGACCAGGCCCACCAGTGTGAGGTGGTGGGCGAGGAGTGCGCAGTTTGGGTAATCAGATTCGACCCAGACCCGCGGGGTGTGAGTGCGGGCGAGGGCAAGGGAGCACGTGGCGCACAGCGTGCGGGAGGGACCTGACCCCTGTGTTCGAAGGCGAATAGCCTTAAACACTTTTCTAATTTAAGTGCGGGCGTTTCGCAACGCACTTCCGAGGTGGGACTAAAGTCCCACCTCCCAAATTGGCGCCTGCAGCTGAGGAAGTCGCAGGCAATTGCAACAGCTCGCGAGGCCTTCGCCCCAGCTGTAGACTTGGGCGTGTTCGCAGAGGCACCCCGCCCGTCCTGGGGTGTACACCTAGGTGGGAGAGCACCTGTAGCTATAGGTGAAGGGGCTGTAGCAGCTCGGTAATGGCGGCGAAGGGGCTCCGACCTGAAAACAAGAATACAGCCTCTTGGCCCAATCAAAAGACGTAGAGAGCTTCGTCGGAGTACGGCGAAGGCAGTGCGGGTGGTGGCGAGGCGCGAGGCCGCGTGTGGAGGTAGCCCTAGGTCGGACTGTGGCCGGAGAGGTGGGTTTGTTCGGGGGGTGGTCAGGTGGCGTTTGGCAGTGAATGGGAAGGGGGGATCGGTTGAGTGGAGTGAGGGGAAGCTTCTGGGGTAGTCAGCGAGGGGTGAGGAGGTCTGTGGAGGTGGGATGGGCTCGCCGGAGAAGGTGGTCGGAGATGGAACAGGCGGAGGTGGAAGTCGTGTGTGGTGGAGCAAAAAGGTAAATTAGGAGAGGGAAAATGTAACGGAGGAGGAGAGGAAGCTATTTACCTAAGTTTTGGACGATGGGGGGGGGGGGGGGGGGGGGGGGGGGTGGAGCAGCTGGCTCGTATCTACCAGAGCTGGAGAAGAAATGGCCCCGAAGGAGGAGTGCGGCGACGAAGAAGCAGGCAGAGGGCGTTGACGGGTACAGTACGGCACGGATGATGAGGCATGGAGAACCCTGGTGCAAGTAAGGCAGCAAAGCGATGAGGAGGAAGAGGAGGAAGTCGCTAGAAGCTTCGGGCCTTCTGACAGAGGAGGAATGGATGAAGTGGGGGGGTGTTCTCCGTTAAAGAAGAGCTTAAAGGAACCGGCAGGTGGTGCCGGTCCTTATAAAGGGGCTGGCGCAGAGGGAGGAGCGGGGCTGGCGACATGCCAGCGTCGCCGAAGCATGGTCGGAAGGGACACCCATACCTTTTGCGCGTTCGCACGGAAGGTATGGTGGTCGGTAGAGAGCATGGCCAGGTCCCTGCGACAGAGGACGTCGCAGGGAACCCCGCTTCTGCTTTGCAGGGCGGTACCCCTTCTCTGCGCGGTGCCATGCTTCGCGCAAAGTCGCCGAAGTATGGTGCTGCGCAAAGTTTTGCAGGGAGGACCGTTCTGCAAAGAACAATGAAAATATGGGGGCCAAAATGCAATGGTTTCAAAAGATAAGGGTCAAAAAGTAAATGGAGAGGACCAAATTGTAAAGTCTATCAAGGAGGTCTCTACTTAGGCTCAAGTTTTTATACAAGACCAATTTGAACCTAAGGATTTTAATGGTGAATTTTAATTCTAGGTTGGACCATGTTTGATTGACCAATTTGCGTAAAAATCCAAATTAAGTCATTAATTGGTCACGGTTCTCTTTTTAGGTCAAAATAGGTTTCTAAGGTCAAATTGAAGGTTCTAAACCCTAGAGATTATTTTTCTATTAATTTTAGAGGGTTTATTTGATTTTTATCCTATCTTGAATCTCATGAATTGGAGTAGGTTTGTTTTAGGGTTACAGAATGTCATTTAATTTCTTGAAGTTGCTATAACCCTTTTTAGACCAGATCATCCCACTTTCCTTCTTATTAGGCTTGTTTGACCTGTGTTTTGACCCTTAATTACCCTATTTGCAAACTGCATTGGTGAAATTACAGTTTTACCCCTTTTGATTTACTTTATTCTTAAACTCAGAATTCTCTGAGTTAAGCCTTTTTTTGGGTCATGTAGGAGCTTTTTCTCACATATATGGGTTAGATTGTGCTAGTTAGGGTTCATGATGAGGTTCTCATCACCTACCTATTGGCTATTACCCAAGATAATTTACTAGCCATACCACCTTAGAAGGTTCATTAGCAACCCAATTTCCGTTAAAATTGTTGAATAACAAGTCAGAGCAAATAGTGTATAGATGCTTAGACTTAAAGTTCCCTCAAATCAGAGGATGGGTTGATAAGTCATATACTTATCACCCAAATTTATTTAATAAAATTAAAATAGAATTCAGGATGGCGAGGACTTGATAAACAAATCCACATTTTAGTGGATACCCAGGCTGATTAAGCCCAAAGACCTGAAGGGTCTTAGTGTTCAGATCCTACTGAAATATTTCCTAAGATTAAAAAGTCCTAATGCCCAAGTATTCTTTCCTAATTCAAATTTTTTTTATGTATATATAAGAAAACAAGTAGAATTTACAAGAATTCTACAGAACTGACAAATTGATTCAGAAATGAATCCACCCCCCATGCCTAGTTGATGCAATGTCTGCATTAAGAATAAAAGACATGAAAGGAAGGTAGAATGTAGAAGATATCACCTGAATATGATGCTCGGGTCAGCTCTGAGTCAAACTGTACAACTGTTGAGTTTAATGCCATCAGCTAAGCGAAGTCCAACCAAAGAGATCACAACATGATGAGAGCAACCTTGTATGAGATGGGTTCTGGAACATACGGTCAATAAAAGGCTTCAGACGTTGACTGTTGACTTTGTATGAATTACCCGTCTTTGAGTCAAAAATCTGAATGGCCCCATTTGGAAAAATCTGATCGATGATGAACGAGCCGTTTCATTTTGACCTAAGTTTGCCGGGAAAGAGCTTAAGTCGAGAATCAAAGAGCCAGACCTTCTGGTTCGATTCAAAGCTCTTGCGGGAAATCAATTGGTCATGAAGAGCTTTGGTCCGAGCCTTGTAAATCTTGGTATTCTCGTACTCATTATTTCTAAGCTCCTCCAACTCAGATAGTTTGAGCTTCTTAGTCTTTCCAACTGAACTCAAATCCAGATTGCACTGCTTGATTGCCCAAAGTGCCCTGTGTTCAATTTCTATAGGTAAATGGCATGCCTTTCCATACACCAGATGAAATGGTGACATGCCGATAGGCATTTTGTACGCTGTATGGGAGGCCCAAAGAACGTCCTCAAGCTTTTGAGTCCAGTCTTTAAGATCAAGCCTAACCATCTTCTAAAGAATATTCTTGATCTCCTGATTGGAGATCTCGGCCTGTCCATTCGTCTGGGGATGGTAAGGTGTGGAAATTCTGTGATTTACCCCATATTTTGCCAGTAAATTACAAAATCAGGCATTAGTGAAGTGAGAACCACCATCGTTGATGATGGCCCTCGGAATCCCGAACCGACTGAAGATGTTCTTCTTGACGAAATCGATGACCACCTTGTGGTCATTGGTTCGGATGGGAATGGCCTCAATCCACTTAGACACGTAATCAACAGCGATGAGAATGTACTGATGTCCAAATGAAGGGAGGAAGGATCCCATGAAATTGATGCCCCAAACGTTTAAGATTTCGACAGGAAGAATCAGGTTTAGAGGCATCATGTCTCTCTTGGTTATGCTCCCAAGTGCCTGACATTGGGAACATGACCTCGAGAATTCCTGGGCATCCTTGAATAAAGGCAGCCAAAAGAATCCAGGTTGTAAAATTTTTGCTGCTAACTTTTTCCCGTAGAAATGTCCACCACACACAAATGCATGGCAGAAGTCGAGTATACCTTTTATTCAATCTCTGAAATACATCGGCGAATAATCTGATCAGAGCCGATGCGATATAATTCAGGGTCCTCACAAAAGTAATATTTGGCCTCAGATTTGAGTCTATCTTGTTGTTGCTTGGTCCAATCCTGAGGGATTTGACCAACGGCCAAATAGTTTACGATGTCTGCAAATCATGGAGTTTGGACGCCTGAAATTGTAAGGATAGTTTCATCTGAAAAAGTATCAACAATCAGAATATCCGGATGAGAAGAATCACTCAAAAGTCTCGAAAGATGATCTGCCACCACATTCTATGCCCCGGATTTATCCTTGATTTCAAGATCAAATTCTTGAAGCAGAAGAATCTATTGAATAAGCTGGGGTTTGGCATCTTTTTTGGTCAAGAGATGTCTCAAGGTCAAGTGGTCGGTATATATGATGACATGAGACCCTAAGAGATAGATAAGCTCTAAATTTCTCCAAAGCAAATACTACAGCTAGTAATTCCTTCTCATTAACAGTGTAATTCCTCTGGGCCTTGTCCAGAGTTTTACTAGCGTAGTAGATGACAGAGGGCTTCCTGTCAATCTTTTGACCCAAAATAGCCCCGATCGCGTAATCAGAAGCGTCTATCATGATCTCAAATGAGGCTATCCAAATCGGTGGTTGCAAGATCGGAGCACAAGTGACTGCCATTTTAAGAAAATCAAATGCCTTATGGCATGATTCATTGAAATCAAATGGCATATCTTTGGAAAGAAGGTTGCTCAGAGGGCAAGCAACCTTAGAAAAGTCCTTGATGAACCTCTTATAGAATCCCACATGACCTAGAAATGATCGAATTTATTTGACAGATGTGGGAGGAGGAAGTTTAGAGATAGCATCAACCTTAGCTTTGTCAACTTCGATACCCCATTTAGAGATTACATGACCCAAGACGATGCCTTCCTATGTCATGAAATGACTCTTTTCCCAACTAAGGACCAGTCTTATTTTGATGCATCTTTTAAGAATCATTTCAAGATTAGCCAGACAAGAATCAAACGATTCTCCGAAAATAGAGAAATCGTCCATGAAGACTTCCATAAACTCTCCCACCATGTCTAAGAATATGGCTAGCATACACCTTTAAAAAGTCACAGGTGCATTGCATAAGCCGAATGGCATCCTACGGAAAGCAAAGGTTCCGTAGGGACAGGTGAAAATCATTTTTTCCTAATCCTCGAGATAGATAGGGACTAGATTGTATCCCAAGTAACCGTCTAGGAAACATAAGTACTTCTGCCCAGCTAGTCTTTTAAGGATTTGATCGATAAAGGGCAAAGGGAAATGATCATTTTTCGTGGCTGTGTTCATCTTCCTGTAATCAATACAAACCCTCTAAGAGGAAGCTAAACAAGTTGTGACAGATTCTCCTTTCTCGTTAGTCACAACGGTAATCCCGACTTTTTTGGGAACAATTTGCACAAAACTTACTTAAGGACTATCAGAGATTGGATAAATGATTCCTGCATCGAGCCACTTGATAATTTCCTTCTTGACCACTTCTCGCATATTAGGGTTTAATCTCCTCTGCATTTGGCAAGAAAGGCGGGATCCATCTTCGAAAAATATTCTGTGATTGCAGTAAGATGGCTCGATCCCCCTTAGGTCATGAATGGTCCAACCAATTGCCTCCTTATGTTCCTTTAGGACCTTGATTAGTTTAATCTCCTGCTCCTTAATTAATCTGGCACTGATAATCACAGGGAGCGTCTTCTGAGGTCCTAAAAATTGATATTTCAAATTCTCAGGCAATGGTTTCAGTTCGAGCTAGGGTGGGTTTTGGATTAAGGGTAAAGATGATGCTGAAGAAGATTCATCAAGCGAAAGAGGTTGAAAGTGAATAAAATCAATAACCTCTTCAGAATGTGGCAGGTTTGCCACAGAGGGTTGCGGGTCAGGTTCATCACAATAGGAGGAACTTGCAATTGCAAAAACTGCCATACAAGTTTCAATATTCAAGTTATCATCCTCAAGTTCCTCTATAAATCCACAATCCTCGAATTTGTTAATCGCCTTAAAAATATCCAATTTCAATTTTTGATCCCCAAAGGTGATTTCCATGCTACCGCTTTCACAGTTGATATTGGCCTTTGCGGTAGCTAGGGATGAATGCCCTAGAATGATGGGCGTATTCCTTAGATTTTCAGGTATATCCATGTCAAGGACAAGGAAATCTACAGGAAAATAGAAATCTTTAACTTTAACAATAACATCTTCAATAACACCTCGTGGATTTGTGATCAAATGGTCCGCTAACTACAGCGTTACTGAAGTCAGTCGAAGTTCACCTAATCCAAACTTCTCGTAAAGAGAAGTTGGAATTAGGTTAATAGATGTACCTAGATCCAAAAGTGCTCTATCAAAAGTGTAATCTCCGATGACACAAGAGATCAAAGGAGCACTTGGATCTCTCTTTTTCTGAGGAAGGTGATGCAGGATAACAGAACTAGCCTGCTCTGAGAGTACCACTTTCCTCGGAACAGATTCCCTCGACTTACACTTTTGTGTGCATAATCCTTCAAAAATTTAGCGTAAGCTAGTATGTGTTTGATAGCATCGAGGAGCGAGATATTGATTTCGACATTCTTGAATATATTCAAGAGCTCCTTGTTACTATCAACAAGCTTCTTCTCCTAGGTTTAATCGAGGCCTCAGGAAGAGGAACATGAGTCAAATCTTCGAAATCAGGTTCCTGAGCCTTGATTTCTTCTTCAGAGTTCTCCTTTCTCTCCTTAGATTTTCCAGGATTTGGTAGATCAAAACAGTGCGGTTGTGGATCCTGAGTTTGTTTTCCACTCCTCAAAGTAACAGAATTAGCATATGCATACAGGTTTGATTCTTGGGGAGGGTTAGGAAGGATTGAAGGGGCTTCATTAGCCAAAAACCTTTGATTTGAAGAAGAAGTGGAAGAGGAAGGACCTTGCTCAACCACCTGAGCATGTGCATGTGGGTCCCTCTGATTCCCGTACCCTTGGGCTTAATTGCCTGGATTCTAGATATTATGCAGGTTGGGTGCTGGTTGAGATGGCAAAGATCCGAGTTGACGAGAATTAGCAATGAACCTATTTGCAAGTTGTCCAGCGAGGTTTTCATTTGCTGCATGAGCTGAAGCATAGATCATTGCATTTCTACCATCTGTCGGTTCAAATGAGCCTGCCCTACGGGTTGATGGGCATTCCAAGCTGGCTTATTGACCTGATTCGGGGGTAGTTGAGTGTAAACATGACCCTGACCCATTGGTCTTTGCGGAGCATAATTGTTGGGTCGGAATTGGGTCTGCTGCCCCAGGTTTTTCTAGGAGAAGTTAGGGTGGTTCCTCCAACCAGGATTATAAGCATTGGAATAAGGGTTGAACCTAACATTCTCCTGTATAGTATAGACATCCTCATAGGGTAAGGATGGAGAGAAAGAAAGGGAGGGATCAGAGAAACTGGGATCAAAGGCCCCAGTTGGGAACCCGTAGGGTTCCGAATAATGCTGACTGACAAGTTGAGCTGCATCAAGTTGATTCATGAACTCCCGCCCAAAAGGAGCTCATGATGAATGGAATCCCGAATTCTGGGATTGAGTGGATCGAGAATTGTTCATTGAATTTCCAACCATCGAGTCCATCCTTTTAGTAACCAAGTCCACCTTATCTAGTTTATTACAAATCAATTCCATGGAGGCATGATTGATCAAATTCTTGCTCATCTCCTCAAACAAATCGTGCGCGCTATCTACGTCTTTGTTGAGGAAATTGCCTCCGCAAGACGCATCCACGTGATCTCTGAGTTGCTCAGTCAACCCATGGTAGAAGATCTGCACGAGCTGCCATTTTGGCACCTCGTGGTGTGGATACCTCCGCAATAAGTCCTGGAATCTCTCCCAGGCAACATGAAACTGCTCCCCCAGCCGCTGGGTGAAGGTAGTAATCGCCTATCTTGAAGCATTGGTACGTCCGACAGGGAAGAATTTCTTCAGGAAAACTGATTTCAAATCATTCCAAGTTGTAATTAGCCTTCCTACAGTCCTGTACCAATGAGTGGCTTTATCCCTAAGAGAGTGGGGGAAGAGCCTCATGATCATCTACTCCTCATTTACGTTTCATGCCTTGGTGGTCTGGACCAAAGTGGTCAAGTCCTCCAAGTGCTGAAACGGGTCTTCAGAGCCAAGCCCATGAAAATGTTTGATCAAGCTTAACACCTGAGGCTTGATTTCTATGTCTCCGGCAGGAATCTGGATACCGGGACATTCCCCGTAATTTGAAGGATCATAAAAATCCTTCAAGGGATGAGTGCCCTACATTCTCTGGAACCATTCTTGCATTCTCTACATTTTTTCCAACTGCCTTTGAAATACCTCCAATGGATTCTGAGGTAGAGGAGGCTGTTGATCGGCCATGGGATCAATTTGGTCAAAATCCAATCTACGCCTCCTAAAATACTCAAGTGGTCCTTCCAATCGGGGATTCAATGACCTTCTTCCCAGAATAAACTAGGAAAAGGTTGAAAGGATTAGGGATAAGAACTCTACAGCACAACAAAACAAGCTTGTCCTTAAGTGGGATAGCCTAAGGATCTACAGACTCTCAGAATCCACCTTAAGATTATAAATGATTTACTCTACTTGCATCCACTCAATCCAACCAGTTAGAAGGAGGGACTGGGGAGAAGGTTCTTCCTTCGGCTTGCGCCTCCGATTCCTAGTTTACCTCCCAACTGCGGTCGTTTGACGCTACTCCCCTAGCTAGACATCAGATTGATCAGTACAAGCAAGTTAATCATAAACAATCTTATACTGGACCCCGAAGAGCAAATTAGTCCTTAAGGCCAATGTCTACTTGATTTTATTTAGGCCTAGGATTGTAGTGCTTATGGAATGTGGTGGGCCCTTAAAATGGGTTGTGCCCTTAATGATCAATTGAGTATATGTGAGTGCATGCACAACTAAGGTTTTCAAGCAAGATTATTTTTGATGAGTAGATTTTAAGGTTCAAATCTTGCTTAAGTAGCTTTTAGGGTTTGGAATTAGGTTTAATTCAATCAAATTCGAGGCAAACCAGGTTTTCAAGCACGGGTGAAGATCTCTTTCCTTTTGAAATCAAAAAGTAAAGTGGAGTGCTTGGTATTGACCTAAATTGAAAACCCTAAGGGGAAGCTACTTGATGAGTTGATTTTAGGTTAAGTAGTGCGGCCGAAACAACTCAAACAATTGGCCAAGATTGCATCACTAAGTTAGGCACACAAAATGATTAACCTAGATTGATTTCTACTCTTTTATATGTTAATTTGTGTGTACCAGTTCCACAGATCAGAATCCGGTTTAGTAGAAGAAAAATCAATTAGGTTATGTGCCTTGAATGTGGGTGTATGTAGTGTGTATGTTGAATTACCCCACAAGAAATATCTTTTTATTGATTTTTTATATGCGGGTGAGATGAATGTGAGTGAAAATCCAAACAACCAAACTAACCCTAGGATTTATGCAAACACCTAGGTTAATTAGAGTTTGAATTAATGTGTTGAAATGAAATCTATGGAGGGGGAAGAATGGGAAGCACTTACAGTTGTCTTCAACTGCACTTTACTCTAATCTACCGCTTGAAGAATCCTTGTGAAGGTACCTGCAAAACAATAGACAAGAAATAAAGCAAGTTAGAAAATAATAAAGTGCGTGAAATGCGAAAAGAAAATCAAAAATCGTTGCATCCCCAGCAACGGCGCCAAAATGTTGAGAGCGGAAAACTATGCGATCGAAGTTGGTTTCGAAAAACCTGTCATTGTAGTTTGATTTGCGAAGAAATCCGTCAACAGGTAAATATATACTGAAATTCTAAGAATTCCGGTTCGAACACAGGGAAGCTACGTCGATCTAAAATCCGCGATTTATATATTTTTTTTCGTTTTTGTTTGAAAATGAAATAATTACAATGGAATTGATATAAACAATAAGAGAGAGAAAGAGAGAGAACAATCACTTGATATAATCAGAATGTTTTTACAACTACAAAGTGGGAAATAATTACAACTAGAAAGCAAAAAATTCTATTCTAGAAAGTGATTAAAAAGAAGGGAAAGAGATGTTATCCTCCTCGACGAATGCTTGGAGGACGAGTCAGACGGGGTGATGCCTGGAAGATGGAGGACAGAGCAGGAAGAAGGAGGATGAAGCAAGAAGAAGCGGGAATGAGGCAGCACGTCGTCATCATCGCGGGATCCACTTCCGGAACAGAGGCGAGAAAATTGGATTTAGCTTTAAAATAGCATCCCTGGTGTGGGACAAGCTTCTCTTAAGCTTTGGAGAGGGAGAGAAGTGAAGGAAGGGATGAAGAAGAAGTGGAGGTCAGGTCTCCTTTTATAGTTGTAGGAATTGAGGGCAAATTTGTCATTTCAAGCTTAAAACATTAAAATCAGGTCTTTAGTAACGGACTTATTTGTCACTAAAGATCTGATCGTGACTGACATGTGTACGCCGCATGCGCCTCCTCTCATGTTGCGCACAAAATGCACGTCCACAACTTCGCAATCACAGCCGTCCGATCACGAGATCGGACGACTTAGATTTCTCTCGCGCACCTTCTCTACACTTAACCGCACGCCCGCGTGTGATCGAGCGTGCGCCCTGAGCGTTTGATTGCACATGCGCACGATTAGATGATCTGAGCTGCCCGCAGCTGATCATACGGTCGCGTTTAATTGCTCGCGTTGCGGATAGCGAGTTGAACACGCGTCGCGTGCTTACGCAACGCCGCTCGACCATTGTGTTAGCGGCGTTGCTTTGTCGCGGTTACGAATTAAGCGCGCGCACTTAATCCAACGACCCAGATCACGCCTCACCATGCCTTCAAAAGATGGGGAGCGATGCTGCGGCTAATTTGGGCGGTTGTGATGGCGCCACGTGGCGCCATCTTGGATGTCCATCTTCTGCGTACTGTAGATGGTGCCACGGATGTCGAATTGGACTAATTTTCGTACCATTAGGCTGTGATCATCGATCCGAACCCATCTGTGTGGTCAAATTTGTCATCTGAAGTGTAGATTGGCACCATCTTAGCCCTTGATCTTTAGGCTTCTTCGGTCTCTATCTGGTGCTACGGATGTCCCATTAGGGCGATCTTGGAGTCGTTGAACTCCAATCGTTGCCCTGATCAGATCCGTACGGTTGAATCTTCGATCTGAGGCCCCGATTAAAAATTACCCTGTCCCTGACCATAAAAGGAGACAATTACTATACAATTTATACAACTTGACCTAAATACATGATTATACATGTTATGCAATATTTACAATGTATGATACTAATATGACACTAAGAACATGCATTAATAGACATTTTTGGCTATTTAGACGTATGCACATTAGTTCTTCTTTGTTCTTTAAGATCTTCCGGGGGCTTAGGCAAGGTGATCCCTTTCTCCTTTCCTGTTTGATATCTTCAAGGAGCCATTCATCAGTGGTATCAAAGAAATGGCTCATTTGGGTCAAATCTCCCCATACACTATCAAGAGAGGGGTGTCTTCCGCTCTTGCTTTACTTTATACAGATGATATTATTCTATTCCTCAATGGTAATCTCAAAACTATTAACAATCTTATGAGATTCATCCATGAGTTTAAATTAAATTTTGGTAAGAAGCTTAATCTTTTGAAGAGATTTTGCTTTGTTGGGAACCATTTTCCCCTAGTGAGACTCAATCGCATCCTCTCCTTAACTGACTTTCAGCTCGGTTCTTTTCCCTTCACTTACCTAGGATGTCCTATATTTTCAAGGAGGACTAAAATTGCTTATTTTCATGAGCTTATCAATATGATCAACTCCAAGTTAGCAAGTTGGAAATCTAACCTCCTTTCTAATGCTGCCAGACTTCTCTTTATCAAGCATGTCTTATCCTCCATCCCTATTCATGTTTTATCTGTTATTGATGTCCCCAAGGCTGTTATTCATAAGATTGAGAGGACCTTTGGCAACTTCTTCTGGGGGTCAAATGCTCAATCTAAACATCACCACTGGGTATCTTGGAAACACATTTGCAAACCTACTGCGTGTGGTGGTTTGGGCATTTGGGATCTTTCCTTGGTTATCAAGGTGTTCCACATGAAGAGAGTGTGGAACATCCTCTTTGGCAAGAGCCCCTTTTCCCTTCTAATGCATCCCTTGTATGGTAGTTTGGAGAACTTTCCCTGCCATCTTCCCAACAGGCTTCAATCCCTTGCTATGGCGTATCCCCAGTTGAAATGGTATGTGCGTTGGGAGGTTAAAGAAGGGGCTATTGATTTCTGGGTCAGCCTTTGGGTTGGGGATTCCCCTCTTAAGGTTTTCCTTCCTCCGGATGCTAATCCCCCTCCTATCCGCGTGAAAGATGTCATTGCTAATCCCCTTCAAGCCCCTCTCCTCAATTTCATTCCTAGTGAGACTTGGGACCAGATCATCACTACCTTGCTTTGTAATGCCAAGGACTCCCCGATTTGGTTGCCCTCTCATCATGGTAGATTCTCTCTCTTTTGCTTACCTCTTGAACTTTAGAGAAGCTCCCATCTAGCCATACCTCAAATCGTTGTGGACCCTCAAACTTCCTCTTAGGATGACCCTCCTTGCCTAGAGGGCTATCCAGGACAAGCTTCCCACGGACCTCAACATTCAACAGTTGGGTATTCCCTTACTCTCCAAATGTAGCTACTACCTTTACTCTCCTAATTCTGAATCACCTTTTTGCTCATAGTCAGGTGGCTAACTCTATCTCCTCCTGGGTCTTTCAGAAATGCTGTCTATCCCCCATTGATCCTACTCAATTCCCCTCTATCTTTTCTGATGATAGCCAGCATCTTAGTTCTAGACGGATTAAAGGCATTATTGTTTTCATTTGGTATCATATTTGGTGGATTTGGAACAAAGTCAAAAGTGAAGGGTTCAAACTCAACCACATTACTTCCCTTCTGGAGTATAGTTGGAGTCGGTTTTGCATGAGTAATTGGTTTAAAACTTTTCGCCCGAAGCATTTCGTGTTATCTTGCATAAGTCCTCTAATAGGCTATAAAGTCAATTTTGCAACTATCCATGTTGGAGATCGTCCTGCTGTGGCTTGGGTAGTCCGTGACCACCACAGGAACTTCTATAAAGCTGCTGCATCCAAGCTGCAATCTTGTTAAAAGGAGATGGCCTTGCTCTATGCCATTTGTCATTTCCTTTTTAATTGGGATCAAAGGGATTCTTCCATGATTTTGGAGGTGGATTCTACCCTCCTATTTTGGTGGTGGAAAGGTAAGATTATGGTACCATGGTGGGCGCAATGGTTATTCAATCAACTCAAAACCTGTTGGAGCAATTTTTTGTAGATGCGATTCGTTCATCCTGCGGTCAACGATCTTGCAAATCATATTGCAATATCGACCACTAGACCTTGGAGATTTTACACTATGGATTGGAATTTGGATGAGAGAAGTCGCGGTATCATCAATCTCGACAAAATCCATTTCCCGCACATTATTGGCTAAGCTGCCTTTCTTTGGCTGTCGATGTTGCGGTTCATTCCCAACTGGGTGAGCTTTTCTCAGGTCTTGGTTTTTGTATTTTTGTATGCTCTGGCTATTTTTGTTTTGATGTATCAGGTCACTAGTCATGATCCTCTTTTCTTGTACGAGGTAGATCTTGATCTAGTTCCCCTACCTCTAGGGATCGAGGAATAAATAAAATTTGATCAAATATTTTGCTAAAAAAAAAACTAGGCTAAGGGAGTGGAGATGATCTACTCTCTCCCTTTGTCTTTTGGGGTAGCATCTTGGTATACTCTTTCCGTACCCGTAATGAAATGATTCTATATGCCAAAAAAAAAAAAAAAAACCAATGATCTTTCAGATGTTTGTGCTAATATTGACTTTCGAGGAAAATGCCAGTGGCCATTCATCCCAAATGAACTGGAATGGTTGCTTTGATTTCAATGGAAATGCTTTCTTTTTGGAAAAAAAAATGTTTATGAGGAAATACTACCATTCATAGTTTCGAGTTTCACATCCTTTAATATCGATATTCATTATTTATTAGATTTTTTTGTAATAAATATGCTCTGATCGGAATTATCGATATACCCATCGTCCAACGATTTACGGATTCTCCTATTTTTTTAAGTTTGTTTGGCAGATATGCTGATACTCGAAAACCAAATATACCAATGTAGTTTCTTATAAAATGATATGTCAATATAACATTAGTAATTACATTACAAACAAGTTTATGCATGACCACGATCTTACGGCAGACGCGCTACAACGTGCATTTTCAACTTAATTTCGCATATCCATGGTATTAATCAACCAACAGCGATGGTAACCAAGTTTTCATAAAAATTTGATTAGCACATTATCTCTACCTGCATTTATTTATGGTGTTCAAATCTTTTATACGTACAAAGCGATGTTATCATTTGGCTTGTTTGTGTCAACACTATTTACTTTTTTTCTTCAAAACTTTGGTACGTGACTCTCCCTCTCCCTCGTAGTATCTCTGTCTCTCCTTCTCTCTCTTCTTTGATTCTTATGTCTTTTGCATTGGTGTTGACATTGTTGATTAGGGAGTATACACATTTATTTATTTTCTAATTGATGTATTTTTATTTTTATTTGATGAAAATATTTCTTTATTTTTTTGACAAAAAAATACACTTTTATTTTAATTTTTATTTGGTATGTTTAAGTGAGAAATTAAAATATATCATTAAAAATCAAAATATATCGATACATTTAATTTATCGAGCATGACATTTCCTTGCTTTTTGGAGAAGTTTATTTACTTTTCAACTAGTATTTTTTAATTTTTAATTGATATAGTTTGATAGAAAATTAAAATATACTAATTAAAAATTAAAATATACTTATTCATTTAATTTATTGTGTGGGGCCATTTCTTTTCTTTTTGATAAAAAAAATACTATTTTAAAGATCGATATTTTATTTTGGTTTTCATGAGATATGTTTATGAAGAAAATTAAAATATATTAATTTAAAATTAAAATACACCGATACATTTATTTTATTGAGTGCGGATGTTTCTTTAGCTTTTGGAGACATTTATTTATTTTTTAATCAATATATTTTAATTTTTAACTGATATGTTTAGGTGAAAAATTAGAATCATCAATTTAAAATTAAATTATACTGTTATATTTAATTAAAATAATTTTTTGAGTTGTGGAGTTCTAATGTGAATTTAACTTTTATACTCCCACAAGAAGGTGCAGTCTAAAACCTTGTGATGCTTAATTCCATCTCAAGTTTGAATAAAGGATGTGGGATGCATTGCCTGGTTGACTACTTGACGGCCAACACAAAACTTGTAGTGAAATTACAAGTAAAGAAACACACATGCGTTTTACAACACGTGGAGTGATAGAACGTGGTTTTAACTAGTGTGTTTTGATTTTTTATCGGTGGAAATCATTTTTCATAGGTAAAAAAATTACTTTTTAAGTGAAAAGTAGCTTTTTCATAGGTGTATTCCTTATTTTTAGTCGGTGTGTTTTAATTTTCAACTGGTGGGAAACTATTTTGAATAAGTATTGGTTAAAAGGAAAAATACACCAATGTGTTTTCATTTTCAATAGGTATATTTTCATTTTCAACTGGTTGAAAACTATTTTCAACTAGTATATTTTGGTAATTTTAACTTTTAACTGATGTGTTTTGATTTTCAACTAGTATGTTTTAACTTTCAACTAATTGATTTTGATTTTCAATCGGTTGATTCTAATTTTCACTTTATTCATTCTTTAAACAGGATATAAATGCGAGCCACACATTGTAAAATATATTGCAATGTATGTTTCCATACTTTTACCTAAATTTACATAGATCTTTACTGCAAATTATGGCTCCCATCCAAAATAGTAATCCCATTGGTATATATAAAAGATGGAAAGATCTACTGATTAATATTTTAGAGCAAACTATGCTCGAAAAAACACAAGTTAAAAAAAAAGACCACGGTTATTTAATGCAAAATAACGTGCAAAATTCTCACATGTTATTTGATTATATTGTACCGTTCGTATTTAGATGTCACAAGTAATATTTGATTGAGAATTAAATATTATTAATTTATTTAATTTAGAATTAAAATATTATCAATGTAATTTAATATAAAATTTAAAATATTACTAGTGTAATTGATTTATAATTAAATATTATTGGTGTAATTGATTTATAATTAAATATTATTGATGTAATTTAATTTAAAGAGAATGAAGGTGAACTATCAAGTTAACATGCATTTAAGCTAACAATAATAATAAAAGAGTTCAAAAAGTGACATGCATCGTTGATTGTTGGAGGTACCACACACAAATGAGAGTATATATACAGGTGATGACATTACAATTTTACTTTGAAATCATAGAAAGAAATGTAGGAATTTTAGTGTTGCATTGATAGTTTTTAAAAATTAACTGTGACATATAAAATATTCTATTTTTATGACTTTAGCAACAAAGGATTAGAAATGAAGCTAGGCACCACACATGCTCTGCCTCGCCTTGGGATGAGATTGGGTTCAAGTATGAATAAATTAAGTTGGATCTTAGACTCTTTTACCATGAATTTTTCTATATATCTTTGGCTTTTTTTTTTTCTTGGAGTTATTTGAAATGATCTGCTGCCATTTAGGTTGGATAAGACATCTGAATTGTTCATCAGACGTCTGAAAATAGAAGAACCATACCATGTGTTTCTTTTTCCGCGCGCACGTCTCCCTCTCCTCACCCCAAACCCTAATCCTTTTCCTATTTAAACCCCCCCACACACCCACACCACTCTCTCCATCACCACCAGCCACCACCTCCATCCTTTCCCTTCAACCAGCCGCCACCTTCCTCCCAGCCACCAGTGTGGTGAGTGGAGAGGAAGAGGAGAGACCGGATGCGGAGGAGGAGGAGAGGGGAGCGAGAGCGTGGGAGGAGCTCGAGGGGAGCTCACGAGAGAGCCATGGGAGCTCGAAGGAGCTCGTGCGGGAGTCGAGGACGCGTGTGAGGAGGAGCTCGCGAAGGTGAGCTTCATGACCTCCCGAAGCTACTAGCGTAGCAACTGCAGGCGGCGCGGAGGGGTCCGCTCGAAGAAGAAGGCTCGCAAGAGTTCTACGTACTGGATATTTTCCAATATCAGATGCTTGGAGCACATCTCAGACGTCCGGAGTTGAAGTCGGACGTCTGAAAGCACGCGTAGTGCCAAGGTACATGCTTCTGCATAATTTCTGGCCATGCAGGCCTTACCGCAGGAGATTTGTCCAGCCAGTTTTAGCTCTACACATACGTACGTAGGGGCAGGGCGTTGGAAAGGTGCGGGGTGCGCCCATTGAGGTGTTTTTGGATGTCTAGACACATCGCCAGACGTCTAACCGTACTTCCAAACGACCAGATGGGGAGTCCGACGTTTGGAACTCTTCTCAGATGATCGCGAAAGGATCTGGACATCCAAGAAAGCCATAGGAAACCCAGGGTGAGTACTGACGTCTGGGACTAGTCCCAGACGTCTGATTTTGGACAGTGTACGTGTTTTTGGCCCGTTTAGGGCCCAAATGGAATCAATTTCCGCAAACGAATTACCGTTGTTTTTCACTTGAGTTTCTCTACGAGTTAGTGTCACTTATATACGGTTTTGAACTCGTTTGATGTGGTTGGTCAATTGTATAGGTCTCCAGTAAGTTGAGTACGCGGGACTTGCGAAGGTGACGGAATCTACGATCCGAGCCCCCATTCCTCCCGTGTTTTCTGGTAGAGTGGTTTATATTAATATTATGATTTAAACAAATAAACTTCCTGTTTAGAATAACTTGAATGAACCTTACAATGAGAATGAACCCTAGGGCAGGAACAAATGAAGTATAGTTTGAGCTACACTATATACTTAAGATACATGTAAAACCCTAGGATGAGAATGAACCCTAGGGTAGGAACAAATGAGTATACTTGAGCTACACTGTTTACTTGAGATGCATATAAAACCCTAAATGTTAGCAATTGTATTAGTTATTGATATGATGCTTTCTCAGTTAGTAAATCACGAGCTGCCTGTTATAAGAATGAAACTGGTAATATGAATAGAGAGATCGGAAGGTTGGAAAATAAAATGAAAGAAATACCAGCATGAACCCTACGGGGAATTAAGAGAAGAACTCTTGTAGACGGGAAGTGAGCTAGCCTTTGTGTACGCGGTACCAAGGAGAACAACTATCCCTTTAGTGTAGAGGGGTACTAGTCGCCTATTGGGTTGAGCCCCAGGGTTAGGCCTAGTCATTCTACGCCAACTCTGTTTGACCCTCGTGTACGTGATACCAAGGTGAGCTACTTAGTGTAGGGAGGGAGCTAGCCACCCCAGAGGGCTCGGGGTTAGGACTAGCCACCTTACACCAACTCTGTTAGGCTCACTGAGCAAATCGGGATAGTCGAACGGGGGTACGCGGACTGTGGAGGGGCAAGACCCCTATTCTGAGAGGGTAAGGTCCTATACTGTTACGTGTTGTACCTTTAGGCGTACCCGCTAGGGAAACGACTGATCGCGTGCCGGTGTGGGATAGCTACCCGTTCGCTTATCACGCGTGCCGTAGTTACCGCTACGTCGTGACCGTGACCTCAGGGTGGTTGACTGGGTGTAGGATTACCACGGGGGACTCTCCTGACCAGGAGAGCACCACGTGCACATCTTATGTCAAGGAAAAGACTGCAATCAAGATCGTTCCCGTGAGGAACAGGCCAGATCAAGAAATGATTAGATGAATAAGGGAGCAACAAATTAGAACTACTTGGTTGAGATAAATGAAAATGGATAGTTACTTAATTGTATTAATTAATTAATTTTTTTAATTACATGTAAATAGCTGAATTACCACTTTACTCAGCATTCGCTGACTTTGGAAATTTTATAAACTTGTCTAGGTCTGGGAGTTAAGCAGCCAGCACCACCAACTGCAGAGGGAGCTGGGCCTAGTCGACCCTAGCATTAGCTACGTTTTCTTACTGTTTCCGTAGCTTTTGTTGTAGTAGTGAATTTTTTTATTCTATGCAATACTGTTTCAGTTACTTTTCCGCTATATTTTTCTCTATCGTAGTTGTGATGACCTGTAATATCGATAAATTATTTACTCTATTTTTTTTACTATCTCTTGATTATTTTTTACGCAGTTACATTACATATACGGTTGTAAATTATTTTACTTTTAATTATTTCTCATTAGATGATTAGATCTTAAAATTAATTGAGATGGATCGATCTCAGATCATATAAGAATCTAAAATCAGATCGTAATACCATTAAATCATAAATATTGATAATAACTTCTCAATGACCACTAACATCTCATTGAAGGGTTTTCATGTTAGGGATTGCTGCCATATTCTCTATCATCTTTTTATTTCTATCTCAATTTTATGAAATTTTCCTTTCTCGGTTGTGTCCTGTGAGGTGACTTTGCAGGATGATCACGTGCAAATTGCTCCAAGTGTGGATGTGCAATCATTGAAACCCTAGGAGCACTAGATCCCGTGCATCGATACATTGCGGGCCATTATTTCTCTAATAGCAGTCCTATAAAAGAATGCCACGATCTAACCTTTTTAACTCCCACTTTGTTGTTTTGGTCACAACTTATTATTTATGAATTAGATCACAGTTAATTTACCACTTTGTTCACGCATTTTATCATGCACGCCGGAAAAAAGTTTAATATCACCAATGATTTTCTTTTATATCTACCATCACCAATAATATTTTGCTGTAAACTCATAAATAACGGTTGATATTTAGTTGTAAACTAAAATATTATACGTAATATCGGGTGTATGATTAAATTAAATATCATTGACGATATATTAAAAAGGAGTTGGTGATACTCAGTTGTAAATTAATATTAATTTTGAGTTTGAGAAAAATTACTGTAATACAAGCGTGAAAAAGAGAGAGAGAGTTTAGATTAAAAAAAAAATGTAAATAAATAAATAGTGATGTGACTAATATTTATAGTATTTATTTAATAATTTTTTATATCATATATAAAATGTAATCACTCAATATATTAAATATATCAATATCTTTTAATTTTTAACCTGTGTATTTTAATTTTTCATTGAATTACATGTCACTTGAAAAATAAAATATATCAATTAAATTAATTAAGCATCCCCGCTAGATAAAATACACCTGTTTAAAATCAAAATATATCGATGTATTTTAATTATGCATTAAAATATATCAATTGGAAATCAAAATAAACCGACGGGAGAATAAACATACATGCAACTCAATAAAATATATCAATTTATTTTTTATTTTCAATTAGTATACTTTTTTTTGAAACAGATTTTCAATTAGTATACTTGAAATCAAAATATACCGTACGTTACAAAATACATTATCCATTGTATTTTAATTTACAATCGGTGTCTTAGATTGATTTTATATAAATTGACTTTGTCTATGTATTATTTCATATTCTCGAAAAAGTATATTAAATATTAGTCTCTAATGAAATAATACAAGACGAGGAGGTCGATGATGAAGATAAATTTAAAATGAACATACGTGGTAAATAATATATAAGAAAAATAAAATAATAAAAAAATAAAGTAAAAGAGATGGAAGAAGGACGAAAAGATTAAAAAAAAAAATTAAGCACAAACGTTCACCCATCATAGTTAAAAATTAAAAAATAATAATGACAAAATTAATTGCTACGATGCAATGTCAACGCTAATTGGGTCATTGTAATTTTTGTGCTTTTGGATTCCTCTAGATTTTTCCACGTTGTTCTCTTCCTATCATGAACTTTAATACTGCATTACACGTATTTAACGATGAAATCTCCATTTTTACGTGGCTATATAAACATGTGCTCTCTTCTATTTCCGACGTGGATGAGATACTCCCCGTTAGGGAAGCATCGTCATCCATGCACTGCTTCTACAATGGGTCCGACGATCTCGTTCATCAGATATGGCCATGCATCGTCATAAAGGTCGCACTCCTCAATTGCAACAGCAGGGTTGCTGTACGTACGGCCTCTCTTGGATCTTGATTCAATAGCTACGAACGTGCCTTCGTGCTGGGGATCTGCGCTGATCTGCAGCCATTCTTGAAGACCACCTGTTGCACCAAAGTGAAGAACTCACGAGAAGGTATATGGGACGTGACAGACTTGTACGCTGGCAAGAGAGATGGCAAGAATGTGGTGGTTCTGCCAAACGAAAGGCGCTCGTGTTAGTGATGCTGACATAAGTTGTCAAAAGTGAAAAAAGTAAAGAATGTATAACGTAGCGTGTAAAGTGAGAGGATGTGATTAATGACCGTATATGATAGTTTTTATACACGTGTTTTGATCTTTTATAGAACGAAAATAGAAATATATTATTAAAAATAAAAATTAATAGATATATTTTATTTTTTTCATCGACATAAAGTAAGTTTTTATCTAAAAACTGAAAAGTAATTTTTCTTCAATAAATTTTAAATTTAGTATTTATAAAGAATGATATCACTTGTAAAAAAAAAAAAGTGATTTTCATATAATAAAAATTAAAATATATCGATTAAAAATAAAAATATATCATTATATTTTAATTTTAAATTATTATATTTTATTTTTTTATTAAAGATAGATTACAAAATTTATTACAATATGTATTTTTCTACTTACGTTGTCACCCAGGGAAAACTTGGAATCATGTTTTAAAGCATGTCACGCGACATTCAGAGAAGCCAACACCTCAAAAGTGTATTGCGGTAGAACAATCAAAATATCTAAGTCTCGAGGAGGGCATGTGAAAGATTTCCACCTTCTTTCCTTGCATATGTCCTTGCAAGTCCAGATGTCATTCAGTCTTAAATTATACAGAAAAGCTTTCAGATGTAAAATTGAAAAAATCATCTTCATGCATTTGGATTTGAGCACGCATTCTACTTGAAAATCTTTCCCTCCAAATTTAAAACTTCAAAATAAATATAAGAAATGTCCAGCTATACTCAGATTACTCATAATTTGCCGAAACACCGAAATGTAAAATTAACTACCATCGTCAACAATATTCATACTCGTTCATATTTCTAACCATCAGGAGGTTCACGATCTAATCTGATATATGAGATCCAAGAATATTCCAAGGGCTCATCAGTGGACATCTGGAAAGTCCTCGCTGACCTGGACGCTTAAGAAATCATTTGCTTTGCTTTCTTTCTTTGCAGATTTCAAAATTTTTTAAAGTTTAATTTAATCGAACCCACGTGCAGCACGTGCCTAACAGTGGCTATATATATATGATAATGGTGTCTGACTCAAAATTTCATCAATAAAATTTGAGTCATTTACGAGTGAAAATAAGATAAAAATAAAGATTAAATTTTATCTTATATTTTTTTATCGATATAGCTGAGAGTTCATGCGTGAGATGTTGGATCGGTGGCTTGTTAGACATTTTTCATAAGGACTTGTGGGTTTGTATGTGAAATGTTAGAGTGATTCGGACCCTTCGTTTGTTTTGATTTCTCGGAAACATTTATTATTTTATCGCAAATATGCGAACATTTGCCTGAGTCGTGCAACATCTAGGCACTTAGATATTCCATATTTGGCGCTTGCTCAACGTGGATGATCGAGGGATCGCACATGGTACGATTTGTAATAATTTGATTTTTCGAAGTTCCGTGGCTATTTTGCAGCATGTATCACATAAAACATAATTTTTTTCTCTGGAAGATTTTTTACACGCATGATCGTGAAAAAGACCACGTTAAGGATTCAAATCCTTGTTTGCGTAGAGATGGTCAGTTTTTTTTTTGTAAAAAAGGAAAAGAAATGACAGATTAAGCAGGCTAATCGATGACAAAAGGAAAATTTATCCCTTTTCAAGAAGATACACAACATTCACGCATATCATAAAAATTTGCACGAGTCTCGAGGTTCCCCTTACTTTACTTAACTTACACTATATCACGGCAGCGTAGAAAGTCTGGAACGAGGCAAACAATCTAGATCGAAGGATTTGGGTGCTCCTGAGGTCACCACCCTTCCTTGCGTGTTTTTCCTATCTACTGGAACACCTTTTTGTAGGGCTTCTTGTGCCCTTTCTGCACCCATTCCCAAATCTGCCCTACGAATATGTAGTGTCCGTTCATTGTGGATATTCAAATTGATGTCATTATCGTGCCATTTACTATTTTCACCGTTGAAGGTCATTCATGTCCGATTTGAATTCATTTGTTTTGTAAAACTCTGAGCATCTGTGATTTCACTGCAATAGTCAAGCACACCCCCACTACTCGTGCAGCATCGAACTTCTTAGAAATGTACATTGAGGTTCATCCTACATGAATACCTCTAACTTGACTTTGTTATTCTTGAAACTCATTAAACTAAAATGTTTAATGGATACTGGATTTTCCTTTACAAAGGAATGAACCAATATATCACTTATAGGTGTGTGTCACGGCTCATTTCGTTCAGTGAAGTCTAAGATTCAGTTATTCAGCGAGAAATAATTGAATATAATAAGTAGCAAAAATAAATAACATTTATTCTACAACCACACAAGTAATATAATTAAGCAGTAAAACAATAAAAATAAAAATAAAAGCGACAGTCAAGCAAGAGAACAATAATTACCATAATATTACAGGCCATCATAATAGAAGTAGTACAGTATGATCGAAATATAATTGAAATAACATGAACTACAAAAACCCACTACAACACTAGCAGAAGGAAACTACAACGGGGCTCGACTAGGTCCAGTATCCTTAGCAGTTGATGGCTCTGGTTGCTCGAATTTCTGACCTGTACAAGGTTATAACATTTAAAGTCAGCTAATGCTGAGTAGAGTGGTGGTTAAACATACTATGTTACTTCACATGCATCTTAAAAATATCATCCTCCCATTCTAGTTATCTTATTACATGTTGCTGATCTGAGTATTCTAATATGGTTCCATTACATTTCTCAATCTTCCTGTTCCTTAAGGGAATGATATTGCTTGTAGTTTTCTCGCGATGCAGAATGTACACATGGCATTCTCCTCACCGGGAGAGTCCCCTGTGGTAGTCCTACACCCGATCTACTACCTTGAGGTTATGGTTGCGACATAGCGGTGACTACAGCACACGTGATAAGCGCACGGGTAGCTACCTCGCACTGGCACATGATCAGTCGTTTCCGGTAGCGGGTATGCCCAAACGTACAACACAGAACAACACATGGCCTTGCCCTCTCAGAACAGGGGTCTCTCCCCTCACAGTCTGCATACCCTCGTTTGACTTTCCCGATTTGCCCAGTGGGCCTAACAAGAGTCGGTGTAGGGTGGCCAGTCCTAACATCGGGCCCCCTGAGGCGGCTAGCTCCCCCTATACTAAGTAGCTCTACTCAGTACTACGTACGTGAGGGCCAGGAGTCGACGTAGAGTGGCTAAACCCACCCCAGGTCTCCACCCAAGGGGCGGCAAGC
Organism: Thalassia testudinum; assembly: GCA_037157565.1. Classification (NCBI taxonomy): domain Eukaryota; kingdom Viridiplantae; phylum Streptophyta; class Magnoliopsida; order Alismatales; family Hydrocharitaceae; genus Thalassia; species Thalassia testudinum. The sequence goes on along the minus strand of JAZHRO010000036.1, from coordinate 122,810,176 downwards.
TCTCCTCTACTCTAAAAAGGGATAGTTGCTCTCTTCGGTACTATGTACACGAAGGCCAGCTCAACTCCCTAAAACAAGTTCGAACAGCCGCCCATGGCAACGTGTTCCAGAACCATCCGGTTCTCCGTACTACAGTATTCTTGTCCATTCTACATTCCCCGTAGGGTTCGTACATGAATTTTTCTTATTTCGTATCCGATTTGTTACATATAGAACATGCATCTCGGTTTTCACAATACGAGTTCATTTTTCTATTCATAATGTTGTTCATTTCAGGTAGTACAAGCAGCTTATGATTTACATGCATCTTCTCTAGCCCTAGTGTTCATGTCACAACCTAGGGTTTAGTCGATTAGATGTATTCTAAAGCATGCGTTTACATCTTCCTAGGGTTCAGTTCACATTGTAGGTTTAACTAATTTTTATGCATGTACTTTATAAATTTCGAGATTAGGGAAAAACCACTCTACCAGGGAAACCGGGTGAAATGGGGGCTCGTACAGTAGCTCTCGATGTCTTCGCAGATCTCGTATACTCGATGGACTGGCGACCTGTGACAGGGAACAATAGGTCAAAAGTATCCGAAATGACACAGACAAAGTACCACTACATAGAGAAACTTGCACGGAAACCAGAGATGTTTCGTTTGTGGAAAATCGACACCGTTTGGACCCTGAACGGCCCCAAAAACACCACCCTTACCAAAATCAGACATCTGGGAAGAGTCCCGGACATCTTAAAAGTACTCAAGGTCTGACCTTGCTCGGGGTGCCTTTCCTGGACATCTGGGACTCGGTGCAGACGTCTGGGAGTGTCTTCAGTCGTCTAGAAACACGTCTGGACGTCTGAAACTACCTCGGTCTTCACGCTTGTGCGCTTCCCAACCTTTGACGCATGCGCATGCACGGTCAGAACTTTTCAGGAAAAATAAATAGAAAATATGCGCTATCTAACATCTGGAAATACCTTAGGACGTCTCAGAAGAGGTCTGGCGTACTCCGTAGATGTCTAATTCTGCGGAAAAATGATTTCGCAGAATAGTTGGCAAGTTGTTCTCCACGTGCTGCTACAACTGCAGCAGAACTTGCTACCGTAGCAATAGCAGCTCTCCCCTCCTGTACACGCTCCTTTGGCTCCCTGCTCTCCTCCTTCTCTTGGCTGCGGTGTGCGGAGGATGGAGGAGAGACGAGGGGGGTTTAAATGGAGGAGGTATGGGGGAGGGAATGGTAGAGAGAGGGAGGTGAGGGTGCCATAAGGGAGGGGGATGGCACGGCGTGCGGGGTGAGGGGGAGAGAATGGGGTGTGTACGGTGAGGAGAGGTGGTGGGGAAATTGCGGGGGACGTCCCTGCAATTTCCCTCTCCCCCTCACAAACCCTCAAAACAAGAGATAAGGAGGTGAAAACTGCAGAAAACCCCTACGGATTTTGAAAATTCCAAACGACTCCAAGAAAGGGTCATTTCAATGTAATAAACTTAAAGGAGGTTTCATCCCCGAAACTTGAGTGGACTAAGGTGCAGAAATAAAATAAAGGTGCATAACAAACTTAAAGAGGATAGAAGTAGGTCAGAAAGACATACCCTCAAAAAGCTCGGGGTACTATGTTTGCATCGCCGCTTCAAGCTCCCAAGTGGCCTCCTCGTACCGCTGGCTTCTCCACAGGACCTTCACCAAGGGTACTTCCTTCTGTCTCAGTCTCTGGACGGCTCGGTCTAGTATCTGTACAAGCCTCTCGGGATAGGTCAAGTCATCTCCCACCTCGATGCTCTTGTGGCTCAGAACATGGCTAGTGTCGGTGATGTATTTCTGGAGGTTGGACACATGGAACACGTCATGTACTCCAGAAAGCTGGGGAGGAAGGGCAAGCCGGTAAGCAACGAGTCCTACCCACTCCAGGACCTCAAAAGACCCCACGAATCTCGGTGCAAGCTTCCCTCTTACCCCAAACCACTGCAAGCCCTTCATGGGCGAAACATGGAGGAAGACGTGATCCCCAACCTCGAATTATACCTCTCTACGCTTCAGATCAGCGTGCTCTTCTATCTGCTCCTGACGGTACGGAGTCGTCGATGGATTTGCTCGATCACCTCCTGACTCTGGTGTATCAACCTAGGACCAACCTCCCACTTGGTCCCCATCTCAACCCAGCTCAAGGGAGCAATACACCTCCTCCTGTGCAGAGCCTCATACGGTGCCATGCTGATGCTTGAGTGATAGCTGTTGTTGTATGCAAATTCCACCAGGGGCAAATGCTCATCCCAGGAACCTCTCCAGTTCAATACGCAAGAGTGTAGAAGGTCCTCAAGGGTCTGAATGGTGCGCTCTGACTGTTCGTCGGTTTGGGGGTGATATGCCGTACTAAACCTCAAATGAGTCCCCAGAGCCCACTGAAACTCTACGTAAAATTGAGAAGTGAAACGAGTGTCTGTTTGAAATAATCTCGCGAGGGACCCTGTGAAGGCGCACCATGTCTCGAATGTAGTGCCCTACCAACTGTGCTGGTCCAAACGTGACTCGAATCGGCAAGAAATGTGTCATCTTCGTTAATCTGTCCACTATCACCTAGACTACGTCGTGTCCTTGCTGTGTCACGGGTAATCCTACTACCAAGTCCATAGTGACACTCCCACTTCCACTCTGGCATGGGAAGTGGTTGTAACGGTCTTGTAGGCCTCCAGTGCTCAGCCTTCACCCGCTGACATATTAAACATCGTTTAACAAAACGACCAACATCCCGCTTCATGCCCTTCCACCAGAAATCACGTCGTAGGTCGTGGTACATCTTCGCGTTCCTGGGATGTATGGTGAATCTGGATCCATGTGCCTCAGTCAGGAGCTCTCTCAACAACTCCTTGTCTTTAGGAATGCACAAGCGTCCCCTTATACGCAGAACCCCGTCCGTGAACGAGAACTCTACTGGGCTCCTTGTCAATACCCGATCTCGCAGCATCTCTACATATGGATCTGTCATTTGCCTAGTCACGATGTGATCTATCAGCTCTGATCGTGTCTACCCCGCCATTGTCACCGCCCTGCAGTACCCTTGGGACTCCTAGGGTCGCTAACTGCTCACCTCCTCCATGAGTCTCCAACTCCGTGCCTGTAAACAAGCCAAGTGGGTGGACGCCTTCCGGCTCAAGGCATCAGCCACCATATTGGCCTTCCCAGGATGGTAGGAGATGCTGCATTCGTAGTCCTTCAGGAGCTCCAACCAATGTCTCTATCTCATATTGAGCTCCTTCTGATCAAACAGATATCTGAGGCTCTTATGGTCAGTGAAAATCTTGAATGTCTCTCCATATAGGTAGTCCCTCCATGTCTTCAGTGCGACGACCACTACTGCCAGCTCCAAGTCATGGGTGGGGTAGTTATGCTCATGGGGATTTAGTTGCTGTGAAGCGTAAGCGACAACGTGACCCTGCTGCATGAGCACACCCCCAATCCCTGCAACGAGGCGTCTATGTAGACGACAAATCCGCTACTGCTGTCTGGAATGGCGAGCACAAGAGCGGAGGTCAGCCTCTCCTCCAACTCTTGGAAACAAGACTCACACTCGTCTGTCCAGGCGAAGGGCACATCCTTCCGGGTCAATTGAGTCGTAGGACGTGCGATCTGTGAGAACCCTTGGATAAACTGCCTGTAGTAACCAGCCAGCCCCAAGAAACTGCGAATCTCCGTCACTGTACGTGGCCTCTCCCACCTGAGTATGGCCTCAACCTTTGGCTGGATCCACAGCCAACCCATCTCCCGAGATCACATGGCCCAAGAAGGTAACCTGTCCCAACTAGAACTCACACTTGCTGTCTTTGGCGTACAACCTGTGCCGTCTCAAAGTGTCCAAGGCCATGTGGAGATGCTGTCCATGTTGTGCCTAATCCCAGGAGTAGATGAGTACGTCGTTAATCAAAACCACCATGAATTGATCCAAGTACGGCCGGAAGACGTGGTTCATCAGGTCCATGAAAGCGGCGGGGGCATTGGTCAATCCAAGTAGCATCACCAAGAACTCATATTGACCATACCACATGTGGAAGGTTGTCTTGAAGACGTCAATCTCCCTGATCCTCAACTGATGATAGCCTGACCTCAGATGTACCTTTGAAAATACTATGGCATCTCTCAGCTGGTCGAAGAGATCATCGATGCGAGGTAGTGGGTACTTGTTCTTGACGGTGACCCGGTTCAACTGTCTGTAGTCGACGCACAGCCGAAGAGTACCATCCTTCTTCTTAACAAATAGAACGGGGGATCCCCACGGGGAGGCACTGGGCCTCACGAAGCCCTTCTCTAATAGGTCCAGTAACTGTGACTTGAGCTCTCGTAGCTCAAGCGGGGCCATCCGATAGATGCAGTAGAAATGGGGCCAGTCCCCGGTACTAGTGAGATCTCAAACTCGATCTCACGCTTAGGTGGTAGTCTTGGCAGTTCCTCTGGAAAGACGTCAGGGTACTAACAGACTACCGAAATACTTTGTAAGTCAGACACAAGGCTAGGCTCTGCCATGACACAAGCGAGGAAGCCCTTGCACCCTTGGCTCAATAGCTTCGCTGCTCGAAGCGTGGAAATGCACCTGAATCCTCCGTCTACTGGCTGTCCGTGGAACTCGAAGGGAGGCAACTTTGGTATGGAGAAAACGATCTTCCACCCAAAGCAGTCCAATAGGGCATGGTAAGCAGCCATCCAGTTCATCCCTAGGATTACACCAAAATCTTCCATCGGGATCATGATCAGGTTAATTGGGAGACCATGTCCCCCTATCATGACCTCACAGTCAGTGAAAACCTCCTCAGTGATGAACACCTGTCCACCTGGGCCTCTAATTAGGAATGGTTCCTCTAAAAGGATACTGTCTTGACCCTAAGCTAACAGCAAAACCCGTAGAAATAAACGAGTGCGTGGCACCGGAATCAAAAAGTGTGTAAACGAGTCTGCCATAAACTGTAGCCATACCTGCCACTACGGAGCCTGAAACTCTAGCATCTCCATCAGTCAGGGCATTAATACGCCCCTTTGCCCTCAGTGCAGAAGAAGCAGCCATGCCCTGGGTCAGGCGAGAAGCAGCTGACTGGTACCCTCCTCGTGACTGCTGTCCTCCTCCTCAGGCCTGGTAACCGCGGTCGCTAGATCGGCCTCTAGTGCTCGGTGCGGGGAGTGTCTGCTGTGCTCTGGCCTTGGATGTGCAGTCCCTCCGTATGTGGCCCAGCTGGCCACATTGGTAGCAGAGGGAAACATGACCTCCTCCCTCTGTCTGCTGCCTTTGCTGGAGGCTGGGCGAGGGCCTGTTGCAGTCGGCGGGTCCCTATCTGGGGCCCCCAAAGGTCCCTGTTGTACCTGCAGAACGGGACAGCTCCCCCGCTGGTGCCATGTACCTCCTTTCGCGGTGGCCCTGTGAGTGCTTCTGATGGTAGGGCCTCTTCTGTTCTCCCCCGTCGACGTCTCGCACAAATGGGTTGGTCTCCTCATAGGTCATGGCAACCTTGACCACATAGGAGAAGGTAGGCAGCTTTAGGGGCTTTACATACCCCCTAATGGCAGGTCGGAGGCCCTCAGTGAACCTCCACAAGTGCTCCTCCTCGGTAGATGTAGCTGTCGGGGCGAAGCATGACAACTCCAGGAAACGCGTACGGTACACGCTAATCGTCATCTCCCCCTGACGGAGAGTGTGGAACTCCCGCCTCCTTTGATCTTGCCAGGTCTGTGGGAAGTACTACTCACAGAAGAGCAGCACAAACCGGTCCCATGCCAGCTCTCCCTCCTCCTGTCCTCTGACCGCCCTCCACCACTTGTGGGCTGCACTCTCCAACTGATACGTGGTGAAGGCCACGTGGCACTCTGCAGGAGGACGGAGCGTGTCGAAGATCTTCTCCATCTGCTCCAGCCAGTCCTCAACCTTAAACGACCTCTCCTCCCCCTAAAGGAAGGGGGCTTCAGCTTCCTGAACTGGCTGAAAATCTCATGGTAGAGTCGAAATGGGGGGATAGGTGATTGCGCAGCAATTATAGGTCTTAATTGACCTAAATTAGTCTAGGACTTAGCATAAGTTAGGGTTATTCATGCATGCAGACTCATTATCTGTATCTTTACTGCTTTCCTTTACCTATGCATGAAATAATGTTATAATGTGCTGATTAAGTGCATTATGTCGATTGCAGGGAATAAGCTGATCAGGAGTTGGATCTGAAGCTAGATCAGGAATAACAGGAGTTGTAGCAGAGCTGGAGCAGAAGGCCTAGTTTAGATGTAGGAATAATAATGTAAGGGGGTTAAAAGTTTGTTATTCTATTAAGTAGGAATAAAGCAGTAAAATGTGAAGGGCTTAGGTCCATCCTAGCCCTAGGATAGCCTAGAGACTTCCCCAAGCCTTAGCCACCCTTAGATTAGGTCACAACACCCTAGGAAGCCCTAAAACCCTAGTTCCAACCCTTATCTGGACATCCAGATAAATTATAGGACATCTAGGACCCTTAGCCAACTCCCGCACACTTCAAACCCACTTCTGCAGTGTTATTGGACGTCCAAAAACTTTGTCAGACGTCTAATTTCTGCAGAATACCCAAAACAGAACCCGAAATCCTTCCTGACTCTGATTCGACGTCCAGACAACAAGTCTGGACTTCTAATTTTTGAGTATAAGACGTCTGATTATATTATTAGACGTTTGATACTGCTCTCCAATTCCTATTTTGAGATTTAAGCCTTGATCTTGGATCTCTAGGTCCCTAAACCCAATTCCAACCACATAGGAACCTAAATTAAGGTGCCCTAACCCTAGTACATCACCTCTAGACCTCCCTAAGGACCTAATTAGGTCCTCACTAAACCTAATTGACTTGGATCTTAGTCAATTCCATCAGCCTATTCAATGGGACTCATTGAGTCTAATTGAGCCCTGATCTCAGCACACACTGTCCAATTGGACTCAGTGAGAGTCCAATTGACCTAGACCTGACTTAATTGAGTTGTTTTACTCTCAATTAAGTTTCCACACACCTAATTAAACTTGTATTAAGTTTAATTGCACTTTACCTTAGTGAATTAGGGTTTATAACCCTAATTTGAGACCTACCTTGACCTAAACCCACTAGAACCCAACCTAATCAACCTAGCTACCTAAGTTTCGACCCACACACACCCACACACACCATCCACACGAAAATATCTAGCCTAGAGTTCTCTAGAACTCTCTACCATGTGTGGTTGCCTTGGTTGCCAAAAATAGCAACCAAGAGCCATTCAATTTTTAGATCCACATTTGGTGGATCTAAAAACTACCATCCACCCTCTCTCTCTCACTCTCCCATGAGCTCCCACCATAGGCCACTCTAGAGAATTCCATAATTCTCTAGAGAGCTTCCCTTAGGTCTATAAAAAGACCCCTTGGGTCACCATTTGCACCCATTCACTTCTTTGGCAATTGCACTCCATTGGTGCCATTCACGCCACCTCCACTTAGATAGTCACTCCACCTCCACGAGCTCACTACCACCACCATGGAGGACACCATGCCAGGATGCTGGATCAACCCTACCTCTCTCCAAGGGTCGGCCTAAGTTCCATTGGCCGTCCCTCTTTCTTCTCTCGACAACTCCAAGGCCATCGGGGACCACCCCTGAATGCCCTCTCTTCTTCTAGCTTTAAATCATGCTCTTCATAATCTTTATTGGTTTCATTTACTGCTTAGTAGTGTAGTCTTACTTCTCTCCTAATGATGCATGCGAAATCCCTCCATTGATTCTTGTATGCAATCGTTTTCTGGTAGTTAGGTTCAATTTTTAAGCATTCATGTAAAAGCTTTCCTCTAGATTTCCTTGTGCAACAACTCTTCAATGATGAATGAAATTGCATTATATATATATATATCTCTTATGTGTTTGAAATCACCACGAGCTGAATGATTATCATATTTGCATGATTTAAGTGCCTGTTCTTTAATTACCTATATATTACACACCAGCATGTCGTTTAAATAAAGTAGAGCGGTTTTAAGATCGATTTCAAAATTAAAAACAACATCTCCCAGAGACGAACGACCGAGACTCAAAGTCTCGTTATTTTTACAAAATAATATCTTTGTTGGATCGTATTTCGCAACTATACTATGACGCTTTTATAAAAAATGTGATCTACGACCTCCCAACAACAGGCGTAGCTCCAGGCAAAGAGGACTTGTGCCCTGAAGTGTCTGAAGAAGGTGGGGGTGGTGGAGGATCACCCCCTCCCCCTCCAGCTCGTCTAGCATTGTGGCGGCTCGCTTGCCGCACGGAGGACTCCCCCTCCGCATCCCTAGGAAAAAGCGGCTGAGGAGGAGGCTACTAGAGCTCCTCCCGTATGAGATCTCGAATCAGCTGGGCAAGGTCTAGGCCTGAACTCCCGGAAGGAGGGGTGGAGTGGCCCCGTCCTCGGCCCTCACTCTCCCTCCCTTGCGACCACGCCTACGGCCACGACCACGTCCGTGGCTTGCCTCAAGAGCTCCCTGACGAGGCATCTCCTGCACAGAGATCGAAGAAGAGAAGGAACTGTCAGTGACTGTTTGATTACAAAGGAAAGGTAAGACTCGGAAGGGACAACCAAAATGAAACGATGTGATGGCCATTCTAGCTACATGTACGAGTATGGTTATTTCCATACCATTAGGTTCATTTCTTGAGATGACCTTGCTCTGATACCATCTTGTCACGGCCCATTCCTGGCTCCCTATAGAACCCGAGAATGGGTCACCTCGACGAACCCCAAGACCTAGTCGTCTAGTGAGAAATAACCGAACATACATTCATTCCACAACCACACAAGTAATGTAACTACGTAGAAAAAAAAATAATAATAAATAAAAGTTGACAGTAAAGAAAGAAAATGGCAATTACCATAATATTACTGGCCATCATAATAGAACTAGTATAGAATGATCGAAATATAACTGAAATAACATGAACTACAGAAACTCACTACAACATTAGCAGAAGGAAACTACAATGAGGCTCGACTAGGTCCAATGCCCTCAGCAGTCAATGGCTCTGGCTGCTCGAATCCTTGACCTGTATAAGGTTATAACATCTAGAGTCAGCTAACGCTGAGTAGAGTAGTGGTTAAACATGTTATGTTACTTCACAAGCATCTTAAAAATATCATCCTTCGGTTCCAGTTATCTTATTACGTGTTGCTGATCTAAGTATTCTAATATGGTTCCATTACATTTCTCAATATTCCTGTTCCCTATGGGAATGATCTTGCTTGTAGTTTTCTCATGATGCAGAATGTACACGTGACACTCTCCTGGTCGAGAGAGTCCCCTGTGGTAGTCCTACACCCGGTCTACTACCCCGAGGTCACAGTCGAGACGTAGCGTTGATTACAGCACACGTAATAAGTGCACGAGTAGCTACCCTGCACTGGCGCGTGGTCAATTGTTTCTGCTAGTGGGTATGCCCAATCGTGCAACACGGAATAGCATAGGGCCTTGCCTTCTCAGAACAGGGGTCTCACCCCTCACAATCCGCGTACCCTCATTTGACTATCCCGGTTTACCTAGTGGGCCTAACAAGAGTTGGTGTAGGGTGGCCAGTCTTAACCCCGGTGATGAGAGCCTCATCATGAGCCATAACTAGCTCATTTTGATCTAATAAAGAGAATAAAAGCTCCTATATGACTTAGAAGAGGGCTTAATTGAAGGAATAAGTGTTCTGAGAAGAAAATATGAAATAAATGTTAAAACTGTAATTTTACCATTGCAGTACATAAACGGGATTTCTCAGAGACAAAACATAGGTCAAATGGTCTAAATGAGATAAAAAGTGGGTTGATTCAATCAGAAATGGGTTCATGTGCAATCCAGGAATTAAATGACATTTGGTAATCCTAAAACAAACCTGCTTAATTCAACAAGGTTCCGGTCAGGATAAAAATCAAGTAAACCCTCGAAAAATCATGTAAAAATATCCCCTAGGGTTTAGAACATTCAATTTGGCCTTTGGAACCTAGTTTGACCTAGATTAGGGTCCTAGCTCATCAATTGACTTAATTTGGATTTTTACGTAAAATGTCCAGTCAAACGTGGTCAAACCTAAAATCCAACTTCACCATTGGATTCCTTAGGTCCAAATTAGATTTTTTACCAAAATTTGGACTTAAGGGGAGGTCATCTTGACCTACTTTGCAATTTAGTACACCCAATCACATTTTAGTCCCTATCTTTTGAAAACCATCACATAAACCCCCTATCTTTCTCGCAAATCTTACAATCAGGTCCATCTGCCATTATTGGGGAGAGATCCTACTCCGGCGAGGATTAGAGAGGGAATACTCTTTGATCCCTCAGAGATCCCCTCCCAGAATCGGAAAGGAGATTCTCTGAGGAATCCCCTTCCATCTGAGCTCGATCACAACCCCTGATTTGCACCCAATCTCTCGTGCGAACGCATGAGAGATTTGGGTATCTAACTACCTTTCATCTCCGGTGAGATGTCGGTGGCAGAAGACGTGCCCTCCACGCACCAGAAGCACGGCCAACACCTATAAATTAAACCCTAACTCCGGCCTCATCTCCTCAGCTCGACTTGGCCGGGATTCCACCCCAAATTCATCTTCTTCTTCTCTGGCCAAGGGGTCCAGCGAGCTCCGACGAGCCCCCCTCCTCTTCCTCTTCACTCTGCCACAAAACCAGTGGCAGAGCCATCCTCCTCATCCTCCTCCGCATCACACAACACCCGCGCGAGCTACCCTAGCCCTGTCATCGCCACCGTCTTCCTCCACTGGACACTTTCTTCTCCGGCGACAGCAGGTATTGCCGGCCGCCTTCTCATCCCCTTCATCCCTTTAGTTAGGTTAAAACTATTCTTCTCTATCCCATCTTTCATCTCCCTCATTTTATTTCATCAAACATCCCTCGACCGCCGTTGTTCACCACCACCTTCCTCATCTCCGGCCACCCTTCGGTGAGACGCTCACATCGCTCCGAGCCCCACACGCCTCCATAACAACCCCCCGAACACACCCATCCATTCGGCCACATGGAGACCTAGGCACGCACACCTAGGCCACCCCGCGGCCTACCACCTAGCACTTCACCTTCGCCGTGACACGATGAAGGTCCCCCGGTGATCTGATTAAGTCGCGAGGCTCTTTTCGTGTCTGATAGGTTTCACGCCTCGACCGCCATTGGCGACAACTCAAGGAAGCTCCACGCTTGCTCTAGGTTGCAATTCTTCAGGGCTCCAAGTCCAGCTAGCTCGGGGAGGTATCGCAAAGACTTCTATTCCAGCAAGAGGTGCTGCAAAGTCTGCAGTAGTGGCAATTGAAGGATGGACTCCTGCGGGTGCACGCGAAGTAGAGGTGGAACATTAGTCCCACATCGTGAAGTCACAAAGCGTTGGAGTGATTTATAATGTTTTTGTGTTATAGCCTCGTTGCCTCTGAACGTACATGGGGTGAGGTCCCTCACCTAATCTCACCGCCTCGTCTGTGACTTCATCACACGGATCTGGTGACCCGACTCGACACTGCCCTAAGCACTCCTCGTGCACCACCCTCACGTTGGTGCACCTGGACCCGGGTGCACGATCCGACCCGTTTACCCTGCTCTTGGGAGAGCGTGTTGATGAGTGGTTTACAGAGAGAGAGACGCGCGGGTGTGGGTAGAAGGATAGGTTTTGCTTTGCTTTGGTTTGTGCAGGGAAGGAAGGAAGAAGTGAAGCCAACACTTAGCCGCTAAGGAGAAGAAGCAGAAGGAAGGAAGCCTTCGCAGAGGAAAAAGAGACGGAAAGGAAGAGGCGAAGGAAAAAGAGAAGAAGAACTAAAGAAGAAAGAAGAGATAGAGAAAGGTAAAGACAAGCAGAAGAAGAAGAAGAAGAAGAAGAAGAACTGAAGGCAAAGGAAGCAGAGCAAAGGAAGAAGAAGAAGACCCATAGAGAGAAAGAAACTGTAGAGAAAAGAAGACAGAAGAAAATAGAAAGAAAGAAGCAAGGCACTGCAGAGAAGAAAGAAGAAGAAAGGAAGAAAATTAGAAGAGGAAGAAGAACAAAAGAGGAGAAGACATCCTTTAAGATGTCTGATCCCATGATCAGACATCCAAATTCTTCTTTTTGCCACAATTACTTTTCAAACTCATGCATTTATATTTGAATTAAGTTTTGAGTAATTAAAGTGTTCAATTACATTCTTGAGATTAGTAATAAATTCCAATTGCTCCCTGTGTTCGACCTCGGATACTTAGGTTTTCGAGTAATAAAACTTTTATTTGTTGACAACGCTTGATCACCTATACTACGACGTAATTAACTGTTAAAACACGTTTGAGAACACGTCAACACCTGGGCCCCCTAGGGCAGCTAGCTCCCCCTAACACTAAGTAGCTCTCCTCGGTACTACATACACGAGGGCCAGGAGTCGACGTAGAGTGGCCAAACCCACCCTAGGTCTCCACCCAAGGGGCGACAAGCTCTCCTATACTCTAAAAAAGGATAGTTTCTCTCTTCGGTACTATGTACACGAAGGCCAGCTTGCCTCCCTAAAACAAGTCTGAACAGCCGCCCGGGCGACGTGTTCCAAAACCATTCGGTTCTTCGTACTACAGTATTCTTGTCCGTTCTACATTCGCTGTAGGGTTCGTACATGAATTTTTCTTATTCCGTTTTCGATTTGTTACATACAGAACAAGCATCTTGGTTTCCATAGTACGAGTTCATTTTTCTATTCATAGCGTAGCTCATTTCAGGTAGTATAGGCAATGATGAGAACCTCATCATGAGCCATAACTAGCTCATTTTGACCCAATACAAAGGATAAAAGCTCCTACATATCTCAAGGAAAGGCGTAACTCAGAGAATTCTGAGTTTGAGAAGAAAACAAGTCATAAGGGGTAAAAGTGCAATTTTACTAGTATAATCTGCATACAGGGTAATTCAGGGCCCAAACATAGGTCAAAACAGCTTAATAAGAATAAAAGTGGGATGAAATGATCTAGCAAGGGCTATAGCAATTCGAAGAGACTAAATCTGTAACCCTAAAACAACCCACTTCAATTCACAAGGTTCGAGGCAAAGTAAAAATAGAATAAACCCTCTAAAATTCATAGAAAAATAATCTCTAGGGTTTAGAACCTTCAATTTGGCCTTTAGAACCCATTTTGACCTACATTGAGAACCATGCCCAATTAATAACTTAATTTGGGTTTTTGCGCAAATTGACCGGTCGAACAAGGTTTAAGATGAAAATAAAATTCACCATCAGATTCCTTAGGTCCTAATTAGTCATGTATAAAAACTTGAGCCTAAGAAGAAACCTCCTTGACCGACTTTACACTTTGGTCCTCATATATTTACTCTTTGGCCCTCAACTTTTGAACCCTCGCATTTTGGCCCCTAACTCTCCTTCGTTCTTTGCAATCAGGTCCCTCCTGCAAAACCCTGCCAGCACCATGCTCCGGCGACCTTGCGCGGAGCATGGCGCCGCGCAGGGTGAGGTAGGGGACCTGGCAAGTAAACCGGGGGTGCCCTGCGTCGTCAGCCGTCGCAGGAGCACCCCCCTGGTCATTGTAGGCCACCATACCGGCCGTGCGAACGCACGGACGGTATGGGTTCATGTTCCGACCACTCTCCGGCGAGGGAGAAACGTCGTCTCCCTCCGCCTTCCTCCCTGCTTCATCCCTATAAATACCCCCCGCCGCTCCACCGACGAGGGCAGCCTGGATCTGACGGAGAAAACCCCCAGCTTTCTTCTCTTCTTCCTCCGGCAGACGCTCACCAGCTCCGGCGGCTTCCTCCCCCTCCACCTCTTCGCTCTGCCGCAATACCAGCAGCAGAAACTTCCTCCCCTGTTCTTCCCGCGCCACGCCGCACCCAGCTGGCGCCTCTCCAGCCCTCTGCTCGCCGCCGCCCCTCTCCCTGAGCATCGTCTTCTCCGGCGACAGTCGATACGACTGTCGCCCTGTTCCTCCCCCTTCGTCCCTGCAAGTAAGTTAGACCTACTCCCCTTCCTCTCCTCTTTCTTTCCCCGCTTTCAATTTAGTCAATTAAACCCTCGACCGCTCCTGTTCACCCTCATCCTCTCCGCCTCCGACCACCCTCCGGCGAGCCGCTCCCATCACCTCAGCGACCCACATGACTCGCCGACCACCGCAGAACCTCCGCCTCCTCACCCTGATCCTCTTCCGCCCCTCCACTTCCCACCAAACACCCTCTGCAGATCCACCGAACACACCCACTTCCTCGCTCACAGTTTGACCTAGGACGACCTGTTAGCTCCATCTCGCCCCCTGTAGACCCCCTGACCACCTTCGCCGTGCCACGGCGAAGGTCCCCCGCCTGTCTGATTTGGCCGAGAGGCCGTTCTTCTGTGACCAGGTGACTCGCCCGCCGTCGCCATTACTGCGCAGGCAGAGCTGCTTCACCTGCAGGTGCAGGCACGCCTTCGCCCAGGGTTGACTCCCAGGTTGCGCAGGGACTCTCCGCGAAACGTCCCTGGTTCACAGACGGGGCGAAGGCCGCGCGGGAAGCCACGATCGCCCACTGCTCCATCCGCGACGCGCGCTCAATTGGGGTGGGACATTTAGTCCCACCTCGGAACCTCTCGGAGGCGCGCGGACGCATAAAGGCAAAAAGTGCCTTATGCTGTCTGCCTCCTGACCACGGGGTGAGGTCCCTCTCACCCGACCCGACCCGGCCTCGTCCGTGACCACGCTCCGCGGACCTGGCCCGACCCGATTAGACTGACCTGCACTCCTCGCCCACCACGCACGCCGGTGGGCCTGGACCCGGGCCTGACCCGAACCCGATTACCCGGTAGCGCTCTGGGAGAGCTTCCGAAGAGTGATTTCAGAGAGAAAGAGAAACGCGGGGGAGGGGGGTAGAGTAGGTTTTTGCCCTCTGATGCTGAACTCTTGAGCGTGCAGGCACAGGTGAAGGACTGCGGAAGAAGAAGAACTGAAGCGGCACTGTAGCATCCGCGGTTAAGACGACGTACTGAAGACAGGTGAAGACAAAGAAGAAGAAGAAATGAAGAGAAGCAAGAAGCAAGAAAAGAAGAAGAAGATCTGAAGAAAAAGAAAGAAAGAAAACAAGGAAGAACAGAAGACAGAAGAAGAAGAGCACGAGGGGAAGATCTGACGAAAAAAGAAGAAGAAGAAGAAGAACAGGAAGAACAAAAGCCAAAGAGGAGATAAGACAAAGAGGAAGAAAGAAGAGAAGAAGAAGAAGCCAAATTTTCATCTCTCTCTCTCTCTCTCTCTTTATTTTTGTAATAGAACTTGTATATCTCTAGAATACAACTTGCTCCCTGAGTTCGACCTCGGGAACTCTTTCATTTTTCCGAGTAAAAAAATTTTTATATGAAACGTTGGTAACAACCGGCTTCACTACAACGTTATAACAAATACAAAACCGACGTCTTCAGGCAACTTATGATTTACATGCATCTTCTCTAGCCCTAGTGTTCATGTCACAGCCTAGGGTTTAGTCAATTAGATGTATTCTAAAGCATGCATTTACTTCTTCCTAGGGTTCAGTTCACATCCTAGGTTCAACCAATTTTTATGCATGTACTTTATAAATTTCAAGATTAGGGAAAAACCACTCTACCAAGGAAACTAGGTGAAATGGGGCTCGTACAGTAGCTCCCGATGTCTCCACAGGTCCCGTATACTCGATGGACTAGCAACCTATGACAGGGATCGATAGGTCAAAAGTGTTTGAAATGACACGGACAAAGTACCATTACATAAAGAAACTTGCACAGAAACCAGAGACATTTTGTTTGCAGAAAATCGACACCGTTTAGGCCCTGAACGACCCCAAAAACACCACCTTGACCAAAATCAGACGTCTGGGAAGAGTCCTAGACGTCTTAAATGTACTCAGGGTTTGACCTTGCTCAGGGCGCCTTTCCTGAACATCTGGGACTCGGTGTAGACATCTAGGAGTGTCTTCAGTTGTCTAGAAACACATCCGGACATCTGAAACTACCTCGATCTTCACGCCAGTGCGCTTCCCAACCTTTGACGCACGCGCATGCATGGTCAGAACTTTGCAGGAAAAATAAATTGTAAATATGCGCTATCAGATGTCCAAAAATACCTTAGAACATCTGACAAGACGTCTTACGTACTCTGCAGATGACTGATTCTGTGGAAAAATGATTCCGCAGAACCGTTGGTGAGTTCTTCTCCATGTGCTCTGCAACTACAGCAGAACTTGCTACTGCAGTAGCAGCAGCTCTCCCCTCCTGCACATGCTCCTCTGGCTCCCTGCTCTTGTTAAGACCCGTACTGTTTGAGCCCTTTAAGACGTCTGGAACTTGGGTCAGACGTCTGGACACATTCCCAGACGTCTGGAAATCAAAATTTTCATGTACGTACTCGCGTCTGCATGCGTGCTGCGTGTAGATAGCACCCCCTTCTTTTTCTTCTTCTTCTCTCTCCTTTCGCCCCCAACGAAAACCATAACCCCACACATTATATAAGCCCCCCTCCTCTCCCCCATTTCACCCACTTCTAGCCACTTCCTTCCTCTACCCTCCAGCGAGTGCAGTCGAGCGAGAGCGGCGGAGAGAAGGAGCATCGTGAGAGGAGAGGAGGAGCAGCGTGTGAAGGAGAGGAGAGAAGGCTTGCAAGCTCGCATGGGATCTCGTCGGTGAGCTCACTGCTGGTTGGCGCGTGCGCAAGGCGGAGGAGTGCGTCGGGGAGGTCCTCCCCGACACTGCTGCAGCTGGAGCAGTAGGTGAGCGGGCACGGCGTGGCCACGCGGGGCGCGAGAAGGCGAAGGCAGGTTCTGGTTCTGGGTTTTTCCTAGAATCAGACGTCTGGATCGATGTCTAGACGACGTAGACGAAGTCTGGAGGAGGTTCTAGACGACTAAGAGGTAAGCTTCGCGATCATACATCTTCTTTGCGGATACGGCCATGTATGCCGTTCCGCCGAGGCATGTTTCGTGCCTTACTGAGAAGATTTTCGTTGACGCATGCAGGATTTGCTTCGGGAAGGCGTGGGACACGTCTCCCCATGCATTTCATACGTCTGGGTGAGGCACCAGACAACGGGAAGAGCTTCCAGACGTTCGAAGAGGTGGTCGGACGTCTGGAGCTGGGTCCAGATGGTCCAGTGGAGTTCCTGGACATCTGAGGAGTAGCACAGAACTAAGGTATGGTTTCGGACTCTTTTAAGACGTCTGGAAAGTGTTCCAGATGTCAGATTTGAGTCAGGATCATTGTTTTTGACCCGTTTAGGTTCCGTTTGAGGTCCGATTTCCGCAATTAAGATACCGATGTTTCCCGTATGATTTCCTCTACTTGTTGGAATACTTCTATACTGTTCTAAGTATTCTTTTGTGATTGATCCTTATGATAGGACTTGTTTCCGTTGCAGATTCGGGGCTTGCTGAGGCACGTGACCCTGCTGTTCAAGTCCCCATTACTCCTGGGTTTACTAGTAGAGTGGCTTCCCTTAATTTAATTGAAATTAAAATGCTTATGTGGGACAAATGATTAGAACCTAGGATATGGCATGAATCCTAGGACGAGAAACATTTGAAATGTTTGTAATGGATGATTGAATTGCAGTCTTGAATGTGTAGATGTAATGATAACAATTACCTGTAAATAAATAACAGCTGCCTGTGAAATGTAAAATACTTGTGCTAGCAAATTGTTGCATATGAATTCCTGGTTACGTTAAATGACATACAATGAGCTGCATGGATATAAATCGAAAATGGAAAGGTGAATGTTGGAAACACAAGCTATCTGTGAATAAACTGAATATGGAATAGAGTTACAAATTACATGTGTATAACCTGAGAATGGAAATAGAAATGATGAAACCTGGTATGGAATGGCCTGAGGAATATGAGCATGAACCCTAAGGGGAGTTAGGAGATGAGCTCCTAGAAATAAATGGAATGGATCTGGGAATGTGATGGGAAGTGTGCTGGCCCTTGAGTACGTGGTACCAAGGGGAGCACATGTTACCTCTTAGTGTAAAGGGGAGCTTGTCGCCTTTGGGTTGAGACTCGGGGTGGGTTTGGCCACTTTGCACTGACTCTGTGGCCCTCGTGTACACTGTACCGGGGAGAGCTACTAGTGTAGGGAGAGAGCTAGCCACCCCACGGGGCCTGGGGTTCAGCTAGCCACCCTACACCGACTTGTTAGGCCCACTGGGCAAACCAGGGTAGTCAGGCGAGGGTGCGTGGACTGTGGAGGGGTGAGACCTCTGTTTGGTTCTTAAGGGCTAGACCCCTGTTACTGAGAGGGCTATGCCCTATACTGGTACCATGCTGTGCTTTGGGCGCACCTGCTAATGGAAACGACTGATCGCATGCCAGTGCGGGGTAGCTACCCGTGCATTTATCGTGCGTGCCGTAGTCACCGTTACGTCTGTCTGTGACCTTGGGGTGGTTGACTGGGTGTAGGACCACCACGGGGGACTCTCCCGGCCAGGAAAGCACCACGTGCTACTTCTACTCTTCGGAAAAGACTGCAATCAAGATCGTTCCCATGAGGAACATTCGAGATCAAGAAAGAGACCTGATAACTAAATCAAGTGGTGAGGGAAAGAATAATTGGTTAAAGAAAGAAAGAAATTGAAAAAACAACAGCTACCTGTCCACCTTTACTGCTTTAGAGTTGGTTGCCACTCTACTCAGCATTTGCTGACGTTTTGTACTCATAACCATTTTCAGGTCCAGGTGTTGAGCAGCCAGAGCATATGGCTGCAGAGGGTGCTGGGCCCAGTATAGCCCAGTAGTTGTAGTTCTTTGTACTCGTTTGTAGTAGTGAGTAACTTCTTGTGCTTTTATATTCCTGTACCTGTTACTTTCCTGCTGTTGTGGTGGTGTGTACTGTAGTAGTTTACTTCTTCACTACTGTACTTTTGTTACTGTTAGTTGCTAGCATGGTGAATGTGATTTATTTTACTGCTTTTTGGTTACTTTTTCGTTGGACGAATGGGTCTTGGGATCAGTCGAGTCGGTTCAGTCTCGTGTCCTGTAGGGATTCGGGAACTGGGTCGTAACAGCTCTTCTTCTCCTTCTCCTCTCGGTTGCGGTGTGTAGAGGATGGAGGAGGGATGAGGGGGGCTTAAATTGAGGAGGTATGGGGGAGGGAATGGTCGAGAGAGGGAGGTGAGGGTGTTGTAGGGGAGGGGGATGGCACGGCGTGTGGGTTGAGGGGGAGAGAATGGGGTGTGTATGGTGAGGAGAGGTGGTGGGGAAATTACGGGGGACATCCATGCAATTTCCCTCTCCCCTTCACAAACCCTCAAAACAAAAGATAAGTGGGTGAAAACTGCAGGAAAACCCCTATGGATTCTGAAAATTCCAAACAACTCCAGGAAAGGGTCATTTTAGTGTGTAAGTTATTTTGATTTCTTACTTTGCTACTATACCGTGGATATAGTGATATTGGATGTTAATGTGTTTACCCTCAAGACTATTAGCTCCATTATTAACCACGTTTATTTCAACTTTGATTATCACAATATGTTTTAATTGTTCCTTTAATCAAATTCAAGGCCAAAGCTACAAAGAAAGAGTCTCATCCAAACAATTTGAATGGTGGCCTATGCTACATGCAGTCTACTTAATTTCCTATGTACAATTCTATTCTTTGCCTCTCCAAGACATGATTACATCATTAATCATGAGTAAATAACTTGATGTGGATTTTCTGTCATCCACATCCCCTCCAAACCTATATCGAAGTATCCAACTACCTTAAGTGACTTAGCTTGGTAAACTAATTTTAATTGTATGGTACCTTTGAGATATATTAATATTGTTTTTATACTTTTCTAATGCGTTGCTGATGGTGCTTGTGGCTGCTGCTGAGGCCCCAAAGGCCACCAAAGAAATTTGTTTCATGTAAAAATGTAAAGATGCCCAAAAAAGAAAAGAAATCAAACATTCACATGAAACAAGTGAATTTAACGAGGCATCCCCACAAAATGCGAGGCTAATCTTTGGCCAATGGTGAACCAATGGTGAGCTCTAGCACCTAAACCATACACTATCTCGTATGTCGAGTACATCAACCTCATCAAAGGGGATGTATTTTTGTGGTGTACATGTTGTAACTCCTCAGAGGAAGAAAAAGAAAATGAAAAAAGGGAAAAGTTCATTTAGGATGAACCTCTCATCCCTTTACATAATAGGGATCAAGAGGAACCAAGGGTCCAAATAATTTCTTGGGCCTAAGAAATCCCTTAATGGTATAGAAGGTGACCTTCGTTTTTCTTCATAGACAAATGGCTAGTGACACGTGGTAGGATGTGTTAGCTCAAATTGGAAGGTTGATGCAATCTAGAAATTTTATCCAGGAAGAATAGCCAACTCAAGTAGGTTGGCTTAGGAAGACTAGCTAGTTTTGGTGGGCTAGATCTGGTAGTGTACCCTACTTAAGCAAATTGGTTTGTTCTAGTAGCTTGGGCAGCTTGCTTGTCACTCAATGAAGCTGGTTTATTGGTGAGCCCCTTTGGCTTAGCTAGGCTAATGACTTTGTGGGCCTCTCGGACCTATTTTGTGGGGTTAATTTGTTTCTTCATCAATTGTCCTAGGATTACTTTGACATTTATTTACTAAGGTCGTAGGATAAGCCAAATTAGGTCTCTTACACATTACATATAGAAAGCTTCGTACTACTTGTGTAGAAGGAACAACTAATGATTTTTGCCCCTTTCTAGGTCATCGACTCTTACTTCTCTTCTTTATCACTGGTGGTGTTGGAGTCGGAGTGCTATTTTGCATTTCAAGCTTCTTTAAAATTGTGTGTAAATTTTTTCTTAACTTAGATTCAAAAGCCTTGATCCTCTATCTTATGTTATTTGAATTCCAAGAAACTAAGATGCTTTGCTGATGCTCTTGATCTCAAATTCCCTATTCAATTTTTCTTTGGTCTCATTAAGTATCACCATGACATTTTGACAAGCAAAAAGTCATCTACAGATCGTCACATTTTAACAAATTTTCTTTTGCTCTTCTTGATGTATAGATAACTATCCAACTTATTTGCATCAAACCCAAGTTGAATAATTGTTTCATGGAACTTGAGGTACCATTGCCATGAAGACTATTTTAAGGCATATAATGACTTTTTCTTTTTATGAACCTTGTTCTCCTATCCTTCTACCTGAAATCCATCATGTGTGTTTATATATATCCTCTCTCAATTATTTATCAAGAAAGGTTATCTTCACATCCATTTAGAGTAATATGAATTCATACATGCAACTATGGACAAGATCAACCTAATTAATGTAAACTTCTCTACTGTAAAGTCTCCTAGATAACTATTCTAGCTTTCAGGGTATAACTTGGCAACTAACTTGCTTTGTAATACCATCAACTTAGTACTTATTCTTGAATACCCATTTACATCTTATGGGTTTCCTACCTTTTGGCAAGTCACATTATTCCTAAACAACATTTTGTTCAATTGAATCTAACTCATCCCTCATGGTGGCCGTCCATGACTCTGACTCATTTAAAGCTATTGCTTCACCAAAAGATATAGGATTTGTATAGTCCTCTATATCTTCACCAATGGTGTAGCATCACCTTGTACCTATACAATAATGATCATCCATTCATGAGGGTTATGTCTTGGAAACCTCTTTCTATCAATTATACTTGTGAGTTGTATGGGTCCACCCAATTCCTTCGAGGGTTCATCATTGCCTATAGATTCACCTACTATTTCTAGATATATGTCATCCATTATTTCTAGTCTTCTTTCTAAGCCATTTTCATTGTCATGTAGGATGATTAGAGGCCCTATTTCATCTATTCATGCTCTTTCGCTTTGTGGCTCACGACTTAGATATGACTTTTAGTCTCATGGAAGAGGCTATATCCTTTGGGTTGTTCACTTTTTCTAATGAATCTACACTTTAATGTCCTGAAATCTATACAAATGGCTTCTGTCGAGTAATTATTCATCATGATTAAGTTGAAATACCTACAAATATGATAATATAGAACTTTGTTTCATCATATATAGGGATCCATTTTCGGTATTTTAAGTCCATCTAGACATGGAGTTGCCACAATGTTAGTTATAAATGGAAAATTTTATGCATTTCTCTACATTATGCCTTGTAACAAATATGCAATATGGCTTCCAAGGATAGTAACTAATGCCTGCTATATGGGAAGATGTACTTATTGAATATTAATTGGAATTATTGTTTTCTATTGGTGCTATGGCAAAGAAGAGGCCTCTTACTCTTCTTCCTAAAACACCTTGAGACATGCCAAAGTGGGGAACTTGGTCATAGTAAGAAATCTGCATGCCTAGCACTTCAAGCATTATTATTCCATGTAGACCTTAATTTACTGATAATTTCCCTATATCCCTTTGGATGTAAATGATGTCGAGGAAAAACAATCGGAGCCTAGTGAGACAACTCTTTTTTGGATCAAAAGATAAAGGAGCAAATCCATTCATCTAAGTAAACAATTAGGAGGTATAGGCTAGAAGCATGGTAAGTCCAACAAAAATAAAACACCGTTCCTTTATGGAACCCACCAATAAAAAAGGAGCCCAAAAAAGACTAAAGAGCAAATCAAAAATGCAAAAAAAGAGAAATTCCAATTAGAAGGCTTAATGCAAACCACATCTTGCAAGAAACCTTGAGTGAAGTCTAACGGGAAATCAGTTTTTCCTAAAAGAAAGGGAGTTCATCTTGCTTGAGAGTCATAGCAAAGAGAGGATGGACATAGCCTTCCAATGAGCATAAGCACCCCATCCACGAAGGTGAAATCTCCTAGATGTCCAGCCAAGGCCCAGTTACAAAGGCTCTGTAAATCTGGATCCACCATCTATCCTTCTATAATGCGGTCAATAAGCTCAGGATCCTAGATGTCCACGAATTTCCTAAGGTCTCCAGCTGGCAACCTTTAGCATTCTGCTCCATCTCTAAGCTTGTAGATTGGCTAGCTGCATTGGTGGCTTCCTACTTAAGGTCTTGGTCACCATAATAGCTTTACCTAGATGGTACATGATGATGCAATTATAGTCCTTTGGGAACTCCATCTAGAGTTGCTATCTCAATTTCAATTCCTTCTAGTCAAAGAGGTACTTTAGGCTCTTGTGATTTGTGTAAATCTCGAGTGTCTCCTAATAGAGATAATGTTGGCAGATCATTAAGGCAAATACAATCATTGGCAACTCCAATTTGTGCATGAGATAGTTATTCTCTTGGGGCTTAAGCTACCTAGTGTTGGATTTTGTGTGCCCTAAGCAAGCCATCAGAATAGTGTAATGACTTACATTTCATCTGAATAAAAGAATTAAATTATTTTCAAGCGCATGAATTTGGTCCCTTAGTATGAACAGTGTAACATATTTAGCCTAATCGAATAAATATGTTGTGTGTTGACTCAAATATCTAAACGATTTAGAGGATTTGAAAGCACATCGAGAAACCATCTGATTCAATAATATGTTTCCAGTCTAAGTTGAGATGGCAACCTTCTCTAGAGGTCGTCATGTGATTAATGTTCTAGAGTGGAGGTTTTGAACTGTAACATAGGTAAGGTTAAGGAGTTGACTTGATGAAATAAGAGATAATGAAAGTCCATTTTCAATATTGTCATGGAGAAGGTGTATCCTAATTAAACCTGAGACAGATATGTATCTCTAAGCATAAAGAGATACATTTGGTAGATCAATACTAGATGCACCCACCTTAGTGTTGACACTGGAAAGCTAGTATTTGTGGGAAGGGATAGGAGGTACATGATCTCTTGAAGGGATGACACGAATTTAGCTTATAGATGTATGTAGCAGATTGAAGGAATGAGCTCACTCTAAGTATGTTAGGAAAGATAATTTCACATGTGGTTGTAAAGTCCTAATCAGACTTAAGCATGAAAGAGAAGACAATGCTTTTGGGAAAGGAGCTGGGCCTAATTCTCATTCCAATGATATAAAGAGATGTTAGAAATAATATTATCCAAGGAGGAATAACACCTGTCTAATGGGATTCGATCTCAGAGATAATATTATCCTCAAAGTGGGAAGGGTCCATGGGTATTTGAAATACCAAAGGGAGGCATGGTGCCATATTCCTCGAATCCTGAACCCTTCATTATTGGTGTAATGAAACTAATAATGATTTTAGTGGGTTCCTACTTGCAAAAAAATCAAATGTTATTTAAAAAGTTAACTTACATTTGATTTAACATTTATTTGGGCCTAATTTGATTGGGTTTAATCCAAAAAGCTTGGATGTCAATTAAATAAAGTTTTGGTATTAAATATGAAGAGTCCATAATTAGTTTGGGGCATAATATGCAAAAGTCAAGTAGGATTTGATCCCATCCATTGAATGGAGATCCAATGAATCCTATCATATTAGGACTTCATGGAAATCCCTATAAATATCTCCCAAGGTAAATCCTAACTCTGAATTAGTCAATTGATCACCAAATCTACTAATCTCCCCAGCTGAAATAAGAAAAGATGAAAGGAAAGAGAGCACCACACCTTCCAATTTTATTCGTTTGCTTGGATAACCAGATTTCAAAGAAGAAGCTTGGAATGTCTCCTGGATGTCTAGAGTGGCTTGTATCAGAAGTTTGACTTGTGTGCTAGACTTCTAATTTCTAGGTTGCCGTCTATGGTATCCTTCTGAATGCCAGGAGATCGCATTATTGGAGGAGGATAAATGTTACGACCCGATTCTCGAATCCCTACGAGATACGAGAATCGGACCGACTTGACTGATCCCAAGACCCAGTTGTCCAACAAGAAAGTAACCAAAAGAGCAGTAAAATAAACCACATTCACCATGTATATAACTAGCAGTAACAAAATACGGCAGTAAAGGAAAGAAATACTACAGTATACACCACCACAACAGTAGAGAAATAAACATGTACATAAACATGAAGCTTACAATGAAAAGAGTACAGGGGTAATAGGAACTACTCACAACAACAGAAAGAAAGTACAGTGGGTACTACACAAGTAACACTACTGGGCTCTACTAGGCCTAACGCCCTCTGCAGCTGCCGACTCTGGCTGCTCAACAGCTGGTCCTGAAAAGGTAACAAAGGTGACACGTCAGCGAAACGCTGAGTAGAGTGGCAACTAAAAGCTAAGAAACAGTAAGGTGGACCGTAGCTGTTATATTTTTAATTTCTTTCTTTATATTTTTCCATTTATTCACTCTTGAATTATTTCTCAGATCCTTCTCTTGATCTTGAATGTTCCTCGTGTGAACGATCTTGATTGCAGTCTTTTCTGAAAAGTAGAAGTAGCACGTGGTGCTCTCCTGGCCAGGAGAGTCCCTCGTGGTGGTCCTACCCTCAGTCAACCACCCCAAGGTCGCTGACAGATGTAACGATGACTACGACACGCGCGATAAACGCACGAGTAGCTACCCCGCACTGGCACGCGGTCAGTCATTTCCGTTAACGGGTGCGCCCAAAGCACAGCACGGAACCAGTATAGGGCAGAGCCCTCTCAGTAACAGGGGTTCAGCCCCTCCACAGTAACCAAACAAGGGTCTTGCCCCTCCACAGTCCGCGCACCCTCGCCTGACTACCTTGGTTTGCCTTGTGGGCCTAACAAGTCGGTGTAGGAGAGCTAGCAGAACCCCGGGGCCCGTGGGGTAGCTAGTGCTCTCCCTACACTAGTAGCTCTCCTCAGTACTGTGTACACGAGGGCCAAAAGTCGGTACAAAGTGGCCAGACCTAACCCCGGGTGTAACAACCCGATTCCCGAGTCCCTACGAGACACGAGAACCGGACCGACTCGACTAATCCCAAGACCTAGTCGTCCAACGAGGAAGTAACCAAAAGAGCAGTAAAATAAACCACATTCAACATGAAATATAACTAGCAGTAACAAAATAAAGCAGTAAGGAAAGAAACCACTACAGTATATACCACCACAACAGTAGAACAACATTTATAACATAATATGAACTGCAGGTAAAGAAAAGTACAGCGGTAACAAGAACTACTCACTACAGTGGAACAAAAAGAGGTACAAGAGAACAGTGGTAACTCTACTGGACCCTACTCGGCCCAGCGTCCTCTGCAGCCGCCGACCCTGGCTGCTCAACACCTGGTCCTGAAAGGTAACGAGTGTAACACGTCAGCAAAATGCTGAGTAGAGTGGCAACTAAAACAAAAGAAACAGTAGAGTGTACAGTAGCTGTTATGTTCTGTTACTTTATTTACGTCTTTCTATTGTCTCACAATTTATCTATTTCTCAGATCCTTCACTTGATCTCGAATGTTCCTCGTGGGAACGATCTTGATTGCAGTCTTTTCCGAACAGTAGAAGTAGCACGTGGTGCTCTCCTGGCCTGGAGAGTCCCCCGTGGTGATCCTACTCTCAGTCAACCACCCCAGGGTCACGGACAGACGTAACGGTGACTACGGCATGCGCGATAAACGCACAGGTAGCTAACTCGCACTGACACGCGGTCAGTCATTTCTGTTAACGGGTGCACCCAAAGCACAGCATGGAACCAGTACAGGGCAGAGCCCTCTCAGTAATAGGGGTCCAACCCCTCCACAGTAACCAAACAGGGGCCTTGCCCCTCCACAGTCCGCGCACCCTCGCCTGACTACCTTGGTTTGCCCAGTGGGCCTAACAAGTCGGTGTAGGAGGCTAGCAGAACCCCGGGGCCCGTGGGGTAGCTAGTACCTCCCTACACTAGTAGCTCTCCTCGGTATTACGTACACGAGGGCCAGCAAGTCGGTACAAAGTGGCCAGTCCTAACCACGGGTCCCTGGGGCGACTGGCTCCAATCTGCACTAAACAAGTATAGGTACTTCCGTTGGTACTACGTACCCAAGAGACAGCACACTACCACGTCTTTCTTTCTCAGTTCCATTCCTTTCTCTTTCCAGGAGTTCCACTCCTAATTCCCCGTAGGGTTCCAGTTCTTTTAACTCAGCACATTCAGGTTTCACCTTTCCAGTTTCACGTTCATACATCCCATATTCTCAGACATGCTCATTTATTCATAACAGGCAGCTGTTAAACAAATTTACAGGTAGCTATTATTTCCTTTCCACATTTTCCAAGACTGTAGTATTCATATATTCCACTAGTTCTTCCCAGCCTAGGATTCATGCCATACCCTAGGATCTATCATACAATCTAGTTTTCCAGCCCTAGGATTTATGCAACACCCTAGGATCTACCATTCATTCTAGTTTCTCATTCTTAGGATTCATGCAATGTCCTAGGTTCTATTTATGGTTCCATAATTTAACAGATTATACCAATAAACTTAAAAGCCACTCTACCAGTTACAATAGGTGTACTGGGGGGGTGGTCGGGAATCCCGTGTACCTCCGCAACCCCCGAGACTGCAACGGAACAGGGTCATATCACAAGGATCAAACACAAAGAGTTTCTCAAAATAGTATATAACTACTGTAGACGGGTAGAGGATTAAATTCCGAGAAGCACGCAACTCGAAACGTGGAAAACAGACTCTGAACGGGCCCTAAACGGGTCGAAAACGACGAAATAGTGCAAAATCAGACGTCTGGAACCTCTTCCAGACGTCTTAAAAAGTGGATCAGAGGTTACCTTTGCTCTGCGTGGTCTCTCAGATGTCCAGAAGCCTGCGGGGGCGTCTGGCCTAGTTCCCAGACGTTCGATGGTCACCCCGGACGTCTGGAAGTCGCTCCCGTTGTCTGGCACTGCAGCCAGACGTCTGATTCGCGTTGAATGCGAATCTCAGAACCTGCGCGTACCCATTTCTCTCTCTCAGTACGGATGGTCGTAGGAAAGGAAGAAGGTACGAAAATAACTTACTTACCAGACGTCTGGACAGTCCTCCAGACGTCTTCCCTGTCGTCTGGTTGAAAGCCCAGACGTTTGATTCTGGAAAAATTTCCACAACCAGGGCGCGACTCGCCCTCCGCTTGCAATGCTCAGCCGCGCTGCGACTCGTCCGCCTGCTGCTCGAGCTGCAGCAGGCCTCCCGCGTCACCCTGCGTCTGCTGCTCCCCCCGGCGGTCGGCCCTAGCAGCCCCGGCAAGCTCGCCCTCACGGCCGAGCGCCTCCTCTTCTCGCGCAGCACCTCCTCCCGCACTCGCCGCGACTGCCACCGCCGTCGCTCGCTCGCGCCAGCACTCGCTGGAAGAAGAAGGAGAAGCGGAGGTGGTGAGAGTGAGGGAGAGGGCGAGGCTTTTTAAAGCCTCGCAGGGAGGAGAGAGAGAGAGAGGAACAGGGGGGCAACGCCTGCGAAGGAGAGGGAAAAAGGGCACCCGCAGGTCTGCGCGTGCAGGCACGCAGACGCGACCGCGCGTGCCACCGTAATCGAATCCCAGACGTCTGGGAGGGGTTCCAGACGTCTGGTATGATGTCTGGGCCACCTCCCAGACGTCTTAAAAAACGTCTGAAGCTGCGCGTTCGTAACACCGGGTCCCTGGGGCGGCTAGCTCCGCTCTACACTAAACACGGGGACAGTCGCTCTCCTTGGTACTCTGTACTAAAGGGCCAGCTCACTTCCCCAATTCTATTCCATTCACTTTCCAGGAGTTCTACTCCTAATTCCCCGTAGGGTTTATGCTCTTTTAACTCAGCCAATTTAGGTTTCACCGTTCCAGCTTTATATCCATATAACCCATGTTCCCAACAGTAATTATTCATTCATAAACAGGTAGATGTTAACCAATTTTACAGGAAGTTATCGTTTCCTTTCTACTTTTCCAAGACTGCAACGTATAGATATTCAATCTAGTCTTCCAGTCCTAGGATTCATGCCATACCCTAGGATCTATCATTCAATATAGTTTTCGAGTCCTAGGATTCATGCAATACCCTAAGATCTATCATTCAATCTAGTTTTTCAATCCTAGGGTTCATGCAATACCCTAAACTCTATTAATTATTTCACAATTGCATAATTTTTGATAAATAATTGAAAGGGCCACTCTACCTGCAAAATCGGGAGTATTGGGGGCGTAATCGGCAAGTCCGCGTGCTTCCGCAACCCCTAGAGCCGCAACGGAATGGGATCCTAACACAAGGATCAAAGACAAGGAGCTACTCAGAACAACATACGATTACTGTAAACAGGTAGAGGAACTAAATCTAAGAAGAATGAAACTTGAAACGTGGAAAACGGACTCCGAACGGACCTTAAACGGGTCAAAAACGACGAGTCTGTCCAAAATCAGACATCTAGAACTTCTTCCAGACGTCTTAAATGATCGCTCAGGTCATACCTCGATCTGCACGGTCCTTCAGACGTCCAGAAGCCTGCTGAACCGTCTGGACATAGTTTCCAGACGTCCGACTGCCACTCCGGACGTCTGGAGACCCTCTCCGTCGTCTGGTGCCGTTCCCAGATGTCTAATCTGTGTGGGATGGTGTGCCCTTGCGCCTTCCCGAACAAGTCCTGCACACACACACGCCCGCTCTCATCACGAAAGGATGCAGGAGACTTCGGCGGAAACGGCTGCATGGCCGTACACGCGAAAGAAGAAGATAAAATAACGTACCTTTCAGACGTCTGGACCTTCCTCCAGACGTCTCCTTCGTCGTCTGGACGTAAGTCCAGACGTCTAATTCTGGGAAATTTTCCCAGAATCAGGACCTCCTCGCCCTCCGCCCGTAGAGCACGGCCGTGCCGCGCCGCGCCCGCTGCTGCCTGAGCTGCAGCAGCTTTTCTGCGGCACCCCACGCTTGCTGCGCACTCGCCGGTCGGCTCCGGCTGCTCCGGCGAGCTCGCAACCTCGTGGTCAAGCCCCCCTCTTCCTCTTGCAATAGCTCCTCCTCCCCACACACTCGCAGCAGTCGCGGCTGCTGCTCTCGCCTGCTCGTTCTCTCGCTGATAGGGAGAAGAAGAAGAAGAAGGAGGTGGAGTGAGGGTGAGGGAGAGGCGTATTTGAAGGTAGCCACGGGGAGAGAGAAAGAGAAAAGCTGCGTTTGCAAGGAGGGAGAGGAAAGAGAAGAAGGAGGGCGACGGGTTCAATCTGCGCACGCATGCGCGTAGACGCGAACCCGTACGCCAAAAAAATTTAATTCCAGACGTCTGGGAAGGCTTCTAGACGTCTGACCAGACGTCTGGACCGCTTCCAAGATGTCTTAAATGACGCTTGATGCCCGGTTATAACAATAAACATTATCCTTGGATTTTCATGAAAGAGTTTGCAGATTTGCTATGATTGGTCATCTTTGACAAGGGCTTCATCCACCTGTTGAGGAGAAGAGTTTTAGGTCTTGCCAAGACTTATTGTAGGAGGCACTACCGATATGGTGTTGAATGATGCCACTTACAAAGGTGTATCCTTAACTCGTGGGATCTTGAAAAAGTTGGAAAATAGTTTCGACTATATGGTTTTGGTTATTTAGGCATTTTTGTTTATTTGCATGATTGATTTTGGCATCAAATTGATTGTGGTTTAAAATTTTAAAACATCTTATTAACACTTTTGCGATGCCATAAAATGATATGATCGCTTTACTTATAGTGGTATCAAAGCTCGATCAATCCAGGTTTTTAGAGAAAATACGCAAATTTGGTTTTTAATCACACTTAATTTATTGAAATCAAAATATTAGAACATGAAACTTGTTCAAGTTCACCTAGTGGACATTTGGCAATGATATTAAACGTTTGATGGAATGCATATGGGACCTTTGATCATTAGACCAGATGCCTTATAGGCTCCTTGGACGTCTAACATTGGATACCAAACAATCGGAGGGCAGATCAAGGTGTAGGACATTTGATAGGAGTATCAGAGATCCTTTATTGCAAAATAAGGTGTTTGATGCATAGATCAGATGCTTACTACTGCAACATGAATTGTTCTGTTCTCCAGACACTGGTTTAGGAAATTGGATGTCTGACTCAAGTGACAAACAACTGATTGGGAAACTAGACACCTTATTAGCTTATCGGACACCTGATTTTTGAAAATATTGATTTTGGA
Organism: Thalassia testudinum; assembly: GCA_037157565.1. Taxonomy (NCBI): domain Eukaryota; kingdom Viridiplantae; phylum Streptophyta; class Magnoliopsida; order Alismatales; family Hydrocharitaceae; genus Thalassia; species Thalassia testudinum. Next base: position 122,779,284 of record JAZHRO010000036.1, on the reverse strand, counting down.
CTTGTTGGCCTAATGTTTTGGATTTCTGGTAAAAGTTATTAGACATCCAAATAGTAATGCAACCCTGATTCTTAGTGCATTTTTGACTTAAAATCGAATTAGATTTGATTTAAACATTAAGGAAAAACCCGATACATTTATTAAAGAATATTCATTTGTTTTTCAAGGGCCTTTATGGACATGTATGTTATGATTTTTAATTATGTTGCCTTTTTTGTGGATATGATTTTTGTAGTTATAGGTGCGTAGATTTTTTCAAACTCAAACAAACAGGAAAGTTGTTTTGAAAATTAATTTCAGAATTAACATGACTATTTTCTGGATTAATTGATTTTAAAAAAATATGATGCTTGTTACATTCTACATTCTAAAATTAAGGTTATGATTAGTAAACAACCAATCACACTCTCTTGATTAATTAGTAATCATAGAGGAATTTACAATTGCATCATTTGACATTTAATGTTATGATGGGCACTTTCTCCATGCCTTTTTTTTTCACGATTGATCACTAAAAATCACAATAGTTAAAACATTGTCTTTATAGTGAGAAATTCAGGACCATTTTAATATTTTAAAAAGAAAACTTGAGAAAATGTTTGCAAATATAATCTTGAGTCTAGGTCATCATAGGGAGGTGATCGGAGTTTTTCTTGCATTTCAAAAATGCTCGATTATTCTTTTTTTTAAAAAAATTTTGAATAGAAACAAAGGCGAGAGATATGAAGAATAGTTTCTAGACCTAAGCACGAATGCAAATAAGACTAAAGCAAGTAATTGAAAGCATACAAAGACATAAGATAGACGAAATAAAATTGAACTTTTTATTAATCTAAGATGTCTGATTACAACTACTAAAAATAGAGGAATGCTTACAACTACACAAGTAAATAACTAGAACAAAAAGCACTAGAATAACTAGATAGAGAGATAGAGAGTGATAGAAAATCGTAGAAAGGTGGGTGCAAAGGCTCTAGCGTGGTGGTGGAAGAGTCCACCCAGTCCTCTTGCCCTTGGAGAAGAAGTGGAGATCATGCAAAGGTGGAGATGAAGTTGGCATGGAGATGGATTATGGTTTGGTGGAGGGAAGAAGATGAAGAGGCGGTGGTGTGGAGAATATGGAGGATAAATGGAGAGACAAATGATTGTAGGTGGTCGACCATGGGGTTCTTTAAATAGATGTAGGAAATTAATATGATTGGTGGAATAGTGTTGTCATTGATCAAGGATTTTGGATGGCTAGGCTGGAGTTTGGAGGAGGGGACATTCAGGATTAAATGATTAAGTGGCATGGGGTTTAGGATAAAGCTAGGTTAGTTGGGTCCACATAATGGAGGGTTAAGATTAGATGGAGATGGGATGGATGGCGGAGATGGAGGATAAGTGGTGGCTAGCTATGGTGATTTTTGGAGAGGATAATGGTCGGCAATGGGGTTGGTTTAGGGTTGGGTTTAGGGTTGATAATCATGGGCTCTCTGATGAAGGATCAAAGGTAGAGGTTAGGTGAACACCTAGTTGGCTATGGAGAGGATAAAGGGCTAGCCATAGAGTTTGTGTAGGATAGATTTTGGTTGGGTTTTTAATGGCCCTAGGTGGAGGTTCGATGGTGTGGATTTGGGAGTAGGGTTGGCCCTTAGATGGTGAATGAAGGGTAGAGATTAGGTGGATTAGGTGGCCAGCCATGATGGAAGATAGAGAATTAAGTGGCTGAACAAGTTGGTATTTGGCTAAGTGATGTGCGAGATTTTATACGCTAAAAGATTGAGTTAAAAATCCATCGTTGTAGTTGCATAAAAATCCGCTATCAAATAAAATTTATAACTGAAACTCTGGTGAGTTCCGGGTCGAACATAGGGAGGCGAACGTTTGATTAAAACCCACGTTTAGAATTATTTTTCACAAAGCAGATTAACTGGTTAAAATTAATCGACGCTAGCTATTCAACTTAAAGAATAAAAAATAGCAATGAGAGAGAGAATAATATAGAGAAAAAGAGAGTGAACCAATATTTCATAACCATAGAAGCGTGTTCATTACAACTAATTTCTACAACTAGAAGCTGAAAATCTACACTAGAAAGTGATAAAAAGAGAGGGATGAGAAAATCCTCCTCAACGATTGCTTGGAGGATGAGCCACGTTGACGAAGCGCCCGAACAATGGGGATAAGATGCTGGACAAGGGAGAATGGAGGACAGAGAACGAAGCAGGGTGACATCGCAGCGGGATCCACTTCCTGAATGGTGGCCAGAAGACAACCACGGGATGCTCCACGAAGGCGGTGAGAAGATGGAAAATTATTTTACTTTAGCTCTAGTGGAGCATCCTGGATATGGGACCAGCTCATAGAGCTTTGGAGGGGGCTAGAGAAGAGAGAAAGGGATGAAGAACTGTGTAGGAGGGGTTGGTTATTTATAGGTGTAGTCATATGGACAAAAGAGTCTTCTTAAGTCTTTAGAATTAAATGCAAGGCCTTTAGTGACAGAAACATGTGTCACTGTACATGCACGTTGGTAAAGGCGTGGAAGCAATGTCAGCCCCTCATTGCCGATTCAAGCGCTCTTGTTGAGCCACGTTGTTGCCTTCTTGCCTTCAACCGTTGAGCGGGTTGTTGAATCAAGACCATCCGATCTTCATTCTGCAGCCCAGATCGCGCCTTTGCCACTTCCTCTTCATCAGTTAAGAGGCGCCGTAGCCCCTCTGATTACCGTTGGATGGAAATCAGAGGGCTGCAATTGCACGTGCGCTGCGCTTTAGATCGCGCATCAACATGTCAGATCGCGTGTGCAATTTGGCATGATTACGCACGTGGTATCCAGCGAGTGTAAGTGTGCCACGTAGCCTCCGCATCAGCCACTCGTCGCACATCTAACGGGCGAATTTCATAGCGCCTCCTCTTCAGCGGATTAAATCTACGCAGCGAGGCTTGAATGCACGCCCCACTCTCCGCGTAAGGCTCTGAACCACGATGTTGCACCTGCACTTGTGTCACATTTATGTTTTAAAGCTAGAGCGCTCACGACCATTGGATCTCAATGTAACGGTCGAGATCTGATGGCGCGGTTGAAGAAGGAGGACGGTGGTTGTGGGTGGTTGGGATGGCGCCATGTGGCGCTATATGAGCCGTCCATTTTCCTTTGCTCATAGGTGATGCCACGGATGTCGGATTGGGTCGATTTTCACATTGTTGAGCTGCGATCGTTGATCTGAACCTATCCGTGTAGTTGGATTTGTTGTCTAAAGTATAGATTTGCACCACCTTGCTCCTTGACCTCTGATCTTCCTCGGACTACAACTGATGCTACAGAAGTCTGATCGGGGTGATCTTGGAGGTGTTGGACTCTGATCGTTACCCTGATCAGATGCATATGGTTGGATTGTCAATCCAAGGCCCAGATAAATATTGCCCCGTCCCTTGACCACAAAAGGGGCAATTTACTATACCATTTGTACAAATTAACCTAAATGCATGATGATGCATGTTATGCAATATTTAAAATGCTGAATGCAATTATACACTTAAGAACATGCATAAATAGACAGTGTATGTGAAATAGATGTGTCTACATCATTAAGGCTAGATTAGTTGGGATTTATGATGTGGACATAGTTGAAGTGGACCTAGGGCTAAGACTATGGTGGATGGCTAGGTTGATTAGGTTAGGAATTGGGTTAGGTAAAGTTAATTGGAGACGGTTGTCTTTGAATGAGCTCAATTCTGATGCGGGTTCCACTTAGACCTGGTATTAGTCCTATAAGGATAGACAATTGTACTTCAACACACAATATCAAGCTAAGCTACAAAATACAATAATTGAACCTAAAATGCATTAATTATATTATGATGCACTAGTAAGTATAATGCACTAACCTGATGAAATTATGCCTAAAATGCCCTCAAATCAACATAAGTTAAGCTTGAATTATGTAACTAAATATGAGTTTATCACACCCCCATGCCAATCTTTTGCTGGTCCTTGAGCAAAACAAAGACAAAAATGAGTCTGAGCGAAGAGAAAATAATAATAAAGGCATCGCTTTTCTACCAAACCAAAAGAAACTACGCACAAGATCTTAACAAAATTGACTCAACAGTTCTAGGGTACTGATTAAAATATGAATCACCTGAATCCTATTAGAGAATGTAGTTGCCTTACTTTTGGGTTTCAGGAGCAACTTTTTATATCTCTTCAACCCACCCAAGGTTTGAATTGAAAATGAAATTTTAAGCATCTTGTGTGTGTTGAGGTGACTTATCAAGTGGGCAACAAGGTTGAATGCTTTGTTTTCACTAAGGCATCAAATTGTCTTTTTGTTCTATTAGACCCAGTCATAAGATTTGCCTTACTTAGGAATATTGGTAGCTTTCTCCCTGCCCTTTTATATCTCAAGGTCAACACAAGGGCAAATCTAGTGTGTATCTCCCTAGTTGTGCTATTAGGCCTTTTTTATTATTCGTCATTCTTTTTGTATTTTTCTATTTATGATACACATTATTTATTTATTTATTTTCCTTTCATCCTCCTACTACTTTATTGGAAACTCTCTTTTTCTTCTTTTCATTCATTTTTCTAGGTAGGTGGCTCTTCTAAATCATGTTTAAGAACATCTCCTAGATAAAGGCTCAAAAGGCTACAAATGCAAAGGTAAGGTCTGAACACCCTACAACTGGGGAGCTGTCCTATACCTAAGGGTTTTCTAAGGTGTTTAACTTTATTTTAGGACTCTTTAACAATATTCTAAGAAGTAAAAAGCAACAACCAAAATGCATTGAATACAATTAACATAATCTATCCTATTCTTCTCTCTTTTTTAATTTTCAAGTCCTTAGCTCCAAGCGTTGAGTCTAAAGCTCCAACTCGATGCTCCTTCATGCTTTTACTCTAGTCATCAAGCTCCTCTATATTCATGGATCTTGAGTTTAAGATCCTCAACAACTTTAAGTTAATTGCATTTAACCTGAAATCTCATGACTCAAATGCAATGGTTAAATACATATGTTTTGTTAGCCTCAAAATCAAGGATCAAGGTGCATTTGCACCAACAATATAAACATGCATTAAGTGCAAAGGAAGGGCATACACTAAAACTAAGATAAAGGTTAAGTAGCAAAGATCCATGATTAACCATTCATAGCCATCAATAATAAAAAAATGAATAAGTACATGCATGAAGGGAAATAATATGAAAATAACAAGGAAGGAAAGAACTAAAGTATGACTGAATAGGTAGGTTCTACAGACCTTCTATGGTGCTACACTTGGACTTGCACTGTCTCCAATTATGACCATGGATCCCTACTAGTGCTCACTAAAACCTAAGTTTGGAGTTCAAATGTACAGCATCAACAAATGCTAAATAGAGTAGATAAACAACAAAAATACTAGAGGAAAGAAAGAAATAAGAAAGCGACTACTTGAAATTGTATAATTATCTTTAATTAACCATTTGCTATTCAATTACTTTAGTGTTTGTGCCTTCACATTTTTTAGTCATCATTAACCCAAATCAGTTCCTTACAAGGTTCAAGGTGATCTTGTTGTGATATTCCAAGCCATAAAACAAATATAGAGTACTCTTTTGGCTATGAGAATACATTATACCAGGCATGCAACATAGTCCATTACCTTGGGGTCTCAGCATTGGCGAGGTGGTGACTACAAACTCGTGTGATATGCATGTGGGGCTCTACTTCATAATGGCACACAAACAGTTATCTCCACTACAGGTGAGGGAAATTTTTGCTTTAATCAGATGATATCAGAAAAATATATGTCGTCACAGTAAATAATGTGGTGGGAAAATCCTCGATAAAAAATTACTAAAAATATACTGAAATTGAACCACAAAATCAAGTCATATCATGGGGAGTCACAAATGCAAATAAGACATTCACATAGATTAATCATGGCCATAGGTGCGAAGTTTGTATCCAAATCCAATGTGAAATGAGGTAAATAACAAGTGCCAAACAAATACAAGAAAGAATAAGTATGACGTTGCAATTTCATTTCAATAAAATAATAAAAATCAAAAATTCTGGCAATGATGTTAGATGTAATTTTTAATTGATACCAAAATAGAGGATTTTGTGCTCTTCAGCATGCGCGAAGAGGAGGCAATGTCAGGTCTCGAGAAGCTTGGAGGAGGTTGGCGTTGATGAGGTCGTTTTGGTGGTGGTGGTTGCACGGCGAACAGCGATCGGAGCCGACTGGATGGCAAAGAGGAGGCTTGCCAGTGGTGGTTGGTGCACGCACATGTGTGGACTGCTGTTGGCTCGGCTGAGGGTGTGGTTGGTCTCGGGACGGCATGGTGAGTGTGAGGAAGTTGACGGTGCAAAGAATCGGACCTGAGCTGGTGGCTGCGTGTAGAGGCTAGCCTGTGGTGATGGGTTCTTCTCCCCTGTTGGCGGTGATGAAGAAGGAGAAGGTGGTGGAGTGCGATTGGTTGTGCGGTGCGACCTTGAGACCGTTGGTGCATGGTGGCGTGCGGCAATGGAGGGTGGTCGCGTAGAGGAGAGGGCAACGTTGGAGGGTCACGTGCGGCGAGGGGAAGGCCCTGCTGGGCTGCATGCTTGGTGGGGCGCGAAGGACTGCTGGGGTTGTACGCGGTGGATGGTCGCGTGTGACGCGTGTGGAGTGCCGGTGAGGAGTGCAGGCAGAGGTACTTGCCGGCGACATGGCGAGAGGAGGTTGCACCCAGTGGTGCAGAGGTGACGCACGGGTAGTGTGAGCACAGTTGATGATGGCCGAAGAGTTTGAGAGGGAGAGCACAGAAGTGGGGCTTGTCCACAGCCGGTGGCAGCCTGGGCGTGGAGGAGTTGCGGTGGTGGGAACGTCGGGATCACAGTAGGGTTGCGGTCGCGTGGTGAGGTGGTGGCTCGTGGTGATGGTCACGGTGCAAGCCACACGCAATCACTGTGTGGCTTTCACAGTTGTTGCGGGAAGGAGATTCGAGGAGGAGCGGGAAGCGGTTGGTGGCTCACGGTGGTGACGGAGGCACATGGCGGTGGCTGTAGGTCGCCGTGGTTGATGGATGAAGCACGATCATCAGAGGAGGATGGTGGTGTTCACCTCCATGCAGAGGAGAAGGATGATGGTTGCGTGGGTCTGGGTGGGTTTTTTTTTAGCCAGAGAGGGTGCTTGCCAAAAAGGAAATAAAAGGGAAAGAAAAGGAAATTGATGGGATGATAGGCCTTGTTTGGTGGCGGTTCATGCTGTACCAAATTTGGAGGAAGCCTTTGGAAAGAGAGGTACAAATGTGATCTTAGACTTTTAAGGATGGCCGTTCTTGCCATATCAATGTCTTCGTTTAATTAAATCTACTATAAATCAAGAGCCAAAATAAGGAAATAAGTCCCAAAGAAAATCCTTTTGATTTCCCTACTATTCAAATACTATTCTAATTTTTTATTTCTCAATCAATTCCTACATAATATATCAATATATGATTATGTGAAGAAATTTATGTATGCGTAATGCTTTCATGTAGGAATGACAAATCGTGAGCTTATCTAAATTCCCAATGCAATGCATGCTCAAAATCTTATTTTACTCTCCAAATTAAATATTTTTAGGTATAATTATATTCACTAAAATGAACTTATTAGCAAGGTACGAAAGAAACGATACCAATTATAATTTCATATCATATAGTATGTGCCCAATCCACCAAGCTACCTAGTTGGCTAAGTAGCCTAATAGAAGGTTGTAGGGAGGCTACACTAGTAGAAAATGTATTGTTCTTGAAGGTGCATATTCAACCGTTGTACCATAGTTGAGAATAACAATATTCTTGACTGTTATGAGACGTAACGATTGCCAAAGGTCCGATCATTAAGTTTCTCACCTACCCATGAGGCGGAGTGGTTGAGACCATTCTTGATAGTTTAGAACGGTCATGAATAAGATTACACTTGACTGTTATTAAATAAACGGTCAACGATATCCTTCTCGAAAATCGTTGATGTTAAGAAGTTAATTTTGAAATGCTTTCATCGACCATTGTAGCTAGAACAGTTGAGAAAAATCGACCTAAATCAATCCAGCGACCTTGACTCCCTCCCCCTTCCTCCCAAATCCCTCTTCTCTTCGCTCTCCTCCTCACGTGGTGCTGCCTCCGTCGAAGCACTCAGCCTCTCCTAGTATGTTCTACCAGCTAGAGAGTTCAAAATACTTTGAAACTTTACACACACTTATAAAACTATCTAATCCTACTCAAGACACCTTTATTTTATTTTTTTAAATTTTTTTATATTTTTATACTATTTACAAATTCACCCAAATAAGGCCTAAATGAGTTTGAAACACAGAACCTGAGGCCTAAAAATGAGTTCTAGTGGCTGGAATTGAAGTGTAAATGTTTAGAACTGTCCAGCACACCACATGAAAGATATAAGAATAATTGAACATGATTTTCATCATGAATTTCATTAAAATTTCAAAGTTAGGTAGATAAAGACATTAAATAGATGAAATTGAACTCAAAATATTTGATTCAAGCCATTACATTAGATTTAAAGTCCAAAACTTGTACATGAATTCTTATTCATGAAATTCTAATAGTATAAAGCATGAATGGCTCATCAAATACTTGATTTCCAACTCAAATACATCCCAGCAGGGGCTGTAGTTGCTAAATTCCAGTGTAGCAGGTCATCTGCTGTTGCTATTGCTGAAGCAATTAGCAGTTAATGTTGCTATTGCTGCTTGAATGAGAAGCACATTACTGTAGCTAAATCCATTTGAATCAGACCATTAAGGTCTACAACTGTGCTCTAAAACTCCACTCTTAGATCAAAAAAGTCAGATCTAAGAGCTATAAGCTCCATCAAATCAATTTCCATTCTCAAATTCACTGAGAATCAATTATAAATCATTGTAAAGCATTTTCTGAAGGTCTGAAAAAATCAGAATCGATTCATACACTTTAAAATCCCTGAAGACCTGAGAGACAAAACCGTCTGCATGTTAAAATAATGATTTAATGGTGTCATTATTATAGTATAATGTCACAATGAAAACAGATGTGTCATTTTATTTATTTATATAATTTTTACTGGTTTTTTCAAGTCGTTCACTTGGAGGTAGTTATTGATATACATCACTCTCTATGGTCAAACAATGTTCTTTTATTCCAAAAATGTCAATTATATTTACAAATTGAATTAATGAATCAAAGAATAAATGAATGAGTTAATTATGTACAAAAGAATCAATTAATTACTGACTAAAGTGACTTAAACATATTTACAACTAAATAGGCATAAAAAATTAAGACTACTTTATGTTAGTTAAGTACAACTATCCTAAATAATACCTAAGTATGGTACAAAAATATCTATTAATATATATATTATACTAAATATACCAACATATACAAATAAATTTAGTAACATATTCTATATATACAGTGACATATATAAGTGTTACTATAGCCTTAGTAAAAGTATGTACAAACTTTAAGGCTAAAGAATTATATGTAATAACATATATACCTATAGTGATGGATAAAGATGTCACTAAAGCCATAGAAAAACTTATATACACAAATAAGGCTTATAAATATACTATCCTATTTTACTCTATTATACACACACACACACAATGCATACATACCCGTATACATTACTTTCATACAATTTATTTATTATACATATACATATACTATGTATTGATATTGTGTACTAATACATATATATATATACAAATACATATACGTATGCGCACACACTAAGTATACACTTCACTCACTCAAGTCCAACACTTAGAAATAGCACACACTCACACGCAGGCACACATAGTTCAACACTTAGCCAAATTTAGGTTTTCTTCTTCTCCCTCAACTCTTCACTTGGTAAAAACTTTGGGTTTTTTTATCAGTGAATCGATTTTTCATAAGATACACAACACCCAAATGGGTAGGACCAGACCACTACTAGACTCCATTCTAGTTTTCTTTAAGTGTATTTTTGTGCATTATTTCTTGCTCAGACTCGATTCAATTGGACCAGGCACAGGTCAGACTAGGCCCATTGGGCTCCCAACCCACATGCTTAATAGTATCCAATATGCTTAGGGGTATATGCGTAAGGATTTTATTCACGGCTAGCACTTGATGACTGAGCGGTCTTTGGGCGGAATTCATTTTATACCGCTTCAGATGCTCCAACGCCATCGATGTGGCACTATCATAGCGCCAAATTGAGCGTTGAATTACGTAGTACATTTTTTTGAATCCTTGATTTAGGGCCTCAATTTAAGAGCCCTAATGACATCCAATTTTAAAATAAATTACATCATTGTAAAGCCCTTATATAAGGCTACTTCATTGTGCAGTTAATTTAATATAATAACTTAATTAGTTATATTTAAAAATTAGTTAAAATTAGGGATTTATATATGTTAATTTAGGGTTTAAATCCTTAATTAATGTACAAATTGATAAGTTAATCGTTCAATTGACTTTATAAATAGTTAATTAACATATTAAGGTATTTATTACACATTTTTTATTTAGTTTAGAACATTTATTTAATTTGTATATATTTAAATACATGTTATAAATAGATATATATATAATTTAGTTATAAATATTATTATACAGTATAAATATATTATAAATAAGTTGAAAATATTTAAAATTAATATATACAAGTATACGATATAAATTACTTCAGTAATAACTTAATTACTAATTTATTTTATTTTAACTTAATAACTTACCTAATTAACCTAATAACTTAATTACCTACAATAAATACAAAAATAAATAAATATATAGGTATAGTCAAGTATATACTAAATACTTAAATACATATGTACAATATCAAACACTATTATACAAGTATACTTATTTATTTATAATTGCCCCGGTATAAATACATTTACTCTAATATAAATTAATATATAATTATATAATAAAGTTATATGGATAGTAACTTAACCTAATTACTTATTTAAATATATATAATGTAATTATAAGTTATTTATGTACATTATTTACCTATATTACAGTATTTACATATAGCTTAGTGTTTAATTATATTTACAAGTATAAATACTATATACATGGTATTTTTAGGTATTTTTGAACTTTTTCAGATTTTTATGATGTTTTTGTGTTTTATAGGAATAGGGGAAGAGAGAGAGAGAAGGTGAGATAAGAGAGAGAAGAATTCTATTTGTGTTTTTCAACTTGGTTCTTTTATTAAGTTTCAAAGTAAACTAAATTGTCGGCTGGTATGTTTTACCAAGCCGGGGATTCGAAAAACTTTGAAATTTCGCATACACCTAAAAGTATATCTAATCCTACTCAAGACTCCTTTGTTTTATTTTTTTACAATTTTTTTGTAATTTTTTATGTTTTCACAAGCTCACATAATGAAGGCTTAAAGTGAGTTGGGAACTAAGAATCTAAGCCTTGAAATTTATTTCTAATGGCTAGAAATAAGGTTTAGACACTTAGAACAGTCCAGACATCAGAATGCAATAGTTCTGAACATTAAAACATGTATTTCAACTTCAATTTCACTAAAATCACTATTTGGACAGTTAATGATATTCAAATGTCGCTGACAAAGGAATCAAACATGGACGATAAGCAATTCAAATTGGATTTAAACTCATTTTGATACATGATAATTCAAATTGGATTTAAACTCATTTTGATACATGAATGCTTACATACCAAGTTCTAACAATATACAACATGTCAGCTTCTTTAAATCCCTAATTCCAACCATTATCCACTCAAAACTTCATGTTCCAAACTCTGCTACTATTGTGAAAATAGAAGCTACTGCTGCTGTTACGACCCGGTTCCCGAATCCCTACAGGACCCGAGACTGACTCGCCTCGACTAATCCCAAGACCCAGTCGTCCAACAAGAAATAATCGAAAAGTAGGAAAATAAACCACATTCACATATACAATGTAACTAAGCAGTAAATACGTACAAGTAGTAAAGGAAGGTAATAGCTGCTAATTCAGTACATACCACCACAACAACAGGAAAAAATGGAACGAAAGCAACAGTAACAGTAGCAAAAAGTCTGAAACTTACTATAGCAGTAAAGAGAGTACAACAAAAAGTACTGAAAACTATGGCTGGGCTCGACTGGGCCCAGTACCCTCCGCAGTCGGTAGCTCGGGTTACTCAACTCCTGGACTTGAGCAGTGTTATGAAAAAGACAGAGTTAGCTAATGCTGAGTAGAGTGGTAACCGTACTATCTAAAGCAGTAAGAGTAGCAGGTATATTTATCTTTTCGAGTTATTTTATTTTACAAGTAATTTCTTTTCACCCCATTTGGTTAACATTTAGATTTCTTTCTTGATCTTGCATGTTCGTCATGGGAACGATCTTGATTGCAGTCTTTTCCGAAGACTAGAAGGTACATGTGGTGTTCTCTTGGCTGGGAGAGCCCCCCGTGGTAGTCCTACACCAAGTCAACCACCCTCAGGTCACTGATAGACGTAGCGGTGACTACGGCACGTGCGATAAGTGCATAGGTAGCTACCCTGCATTGACACGCGATCAGTCATTTTTGCTAGTGGGTACACCTAAAGTACAACATGGAATAGCATAGGGCCTAGCCCTCTCAGAAACAGGGGTCCAGCCCCTCAGAACCAAACAGGGGTCTTGCCCCTCCACAGTCCGCGTACCCTCATCTAACTACCCCGGTTTGCCCAGAGGGCCTAATAAGTCGGTGTAGGGTGGCTAGCTGAACCCTGGGCCCCGTGGGGTGGCTAGCTCCCTCCCTACACTAGTAGCTCGCCTTGGTACCATGTATGCGAGGGCCAACAGAAGTCGGCGTAGAGTGGCCAATCCTAACCTCGAGTCCTAACCCAAGGGCAGCTAGCTCCGCTCTACACTAAAAGGGGACAGTCGCTCTCCTTGGTACCACGTACTCAAGGGCCAGCACACTTCTCGTCCACATTCTAAACCTTTTCCTTCTAACCACAGGAGCTCTACTCCTAACTCCCCATAGGGTTCATGCTCATGTTCACCATATTATTCCAATCCTAGTTTCATCATTCACAATTCAATTCTCGTTTATACACAGGTAGCTCGTATTTCCATAATTTAATACATTCAAAAAGTGATATCACAGGTAACCGTTTAGTTATCTCAGGTAGCTCACATTCTAACAGGCAACTCATACTTATTTACAGGCAGTTGCTAACAATTTAGCTCATTCATATATATACAATTATAATTACGCAGAATAATTGGTTCAACCATTTCTCTGTCCTAGGGTTCATGCCACATCCTAGGTTTCCAGTTGGCTAGTTTTCATAGATTCATTCATATTTAATAAATATAACAGGGGTGGACCACTCTACTAGACAATTTGGGAGTACTGGAGGCTCGAACCGCCGACCCAGGTGCCTCTACGAGCCCCCGACACACAACAGATCGAAGTCCTATACCAAGGAACACATCACAACGGAAGGTTCATAACCGTGTATAAAGGTTTTTAATACGTAGAGGACCTCACAAGGAAACCACAAATACTTTGCTTATGTAAAACGGATCCTGATCGGACCCCAAACGGGTGAAAAATGTGTCTGTAGACCAAAATCAAACGTCTAGAAATAAGTCCAGACGTCTTAAAAATCACAAAGACTCACCCCAAGCTCCTGCAGTGACCTCAGACATCTAGGACTCCCTCGCGACCATCTGAAAACAGTTCTAGATGTTTGACTAGTCCTCCAGCCGTATGGAAACACCTTCGGTCTTCTGATAAGCTGTCCAGACATCCGAAAGTGCATGAAAAGGCGTTCCGCGCACCTTCCCAAGGTTGCTCCTGTGCACGACAGAGCAACACCCTATTTTAACCCAACAAGATCGTCTACGGTGCGGCCTGCATGGCCGTAACCGCGAAGAAGACGTACCTTCACGATATAGATGTTTTCGGACATCTGGTGTTGATGCCAGACGTCCAGCCAGTCGTCCGGAAGACACTTCGGACGTCTGATACTGGAAAAATTCCAGTATCAGACCACACTCCTAGTGCTTCTTGCCTTGCTCCGTCGCGTCTCCCTGCGCTTCGCCGTAGCTCCAGCTGTTGCAGGTGGTCGAGGACGACGCTCCAATGCCCTCCTCCTTCCGCACGCATCACGGTGGCCGTGTGAGCTTCCAACGAGCTTCCACGAAGCTCTCGACCTCGACCTTCTCCTCCTCACGCACCCTCCTCCTCGCTCTCACGTTCTCTCTCGTGTGCCCTTGCTTATAGCAGTGGAAGTGGGGTGTGGTGGTAGTGGTGGAGTGGAGAGGAGAGGAAGGGGGTGGCCTTTTATAAGGTCGCGGTTAGGGTTCTGCAGGGGGAGGGAGGAGGAAAGAGAAAGAGAGAAAAGAGTTCTACGCACCGCCTGCGTGCAGAATGCAAAAGGTGTACAAAAATTTAACTTCCAGACGTCTGGGAAAGGGTCTAGATGTCTGGACAGACATCTGACTAACACTCCAGATGTCTTAAAAGGCTAAAAACAGGATAGGTCTTTACAGGTGCTATCATGCTGCCAAACAAATGAACCCAACCGTTGCTTGGTGCTAAAAGTCAGTGATTGGATTAGGCTTGGATCAAGCTTTGAAGCCTGATTAGATGCTTCAGAAGATCACCTTAGATATGAAAAACTAGATCTAAGGGCCATTCAACCTAGAGAAACAATTCATCCAAAATCCATTTAAAATCATAAGTCACAATTCTACTGAAAAGCCATTCAAAGCAGCAACTGCTGCAGTGCTCAGGTTTGAATGCACTCGATTAGATCCACTTTGCACAACCACAAATACTTCATAGAAATTCTGAAAATCTTTTTAAACATCTCAAATCCAAAACTCACCAAGTTGAAATTATTCTGAATATAAAAACAATGTTGCCTTAATAGGCATTTGATTTTGAATCACTAAGGTGATATAATCACCTATACTTCCTACACATCATTAATTGGTGTTCAGGAAGATTAAGCAATTCCCAAAAAGCAATTGAATCATTGCTAGAGCCTCAAATCAGTGCAACTAATTTTCCTTGGCTCTAGCTATCATTAAAGAACAAAACTCAAAGTCTTGAATGAAAATTTGGGCATAAACACTATTCTCAGAACAAATCCAATAAAAACAGTTCATGCCCAACACCATTAATCCAATCAAACAATTATTAGCTCAATTCAATCGTTTAAATCTAGTTAATACATGATTCCATCATAAAATTCTCATTCAATCCCCAAAACAAATATCTGATCTCTAGCTATCAGATCCAAATCATGCT
Source organism: Thalassia testudinum (assembly GCA_037157565.1). Taxonomy (NCBI): domain Eukaryota; kingdom Viridiplantae; phylum Streptophyta; class Magnoliopsida; order Alismatales; family Hydrocharitaceae; genus Thalassia; species Thalassia testudinum. The sequence goes on along the minus strand of JAZHRO010000036.1, from coordinate 122,764,016 downwards.
AGAAATCACTTGAGGGTGAGCTTCAGATCCAAATCAGCACAAATGGAAGAGTGATCAGGCGACTGAAATGATGGGTAAATCAGTGAATGTGGATTGTGAAGTGAAGAGGGAGATTTATGGATCAGAATGGAGGTGGAAAAATGCCTCTCTGACCTGAATTGATTAAAGAGGGCGAGATCAAATCTAAACTAAACTACTCCTAACTAATCTAATTCATATCAGATCAACTAGTGATTGCTACTCTAACTAATCTAAACTAAACTAGGAATCTGTAATCTAGCTATCAAAGTAGTAAAACCTAATCAATGAAAGTAGGAAATCTATCTAAGAGAAGAAGGTGACTCTCTGGGATCTATAGCCGGCAGATGAAGAGGACGAATTGGGTGGAACCTCCAGCGGAAGGAGACTCTCAAGGGCCAACAGCCGGCGGCTGAAGGCAACGAACGATGGGCAAGAAATGGCCACTGTCACCGACCATCGAGGAAGGAGGTGTGCTGGAGGGGTAGACATGATCAAGCTCAAGGGGAGGGAGATGATGGCTCTCGCGGGGGTCTGAGGAGTTTCCTATATAGGCACTTTAGTGAATCAGGGCACCATAATGGTGAGATTAGGTGGATATAGGGTGGACGGTGGGATGAGTTAGATAGGAAGGCTGGAATCTCTAAAGCAAATGCCCATTGTTAGATGGGATCTGGGTGAGGCTACGGTGTTGTGTGCATAGGCACACGAAGATTGGAAGACGATCGACCGTTGGATCAATGGAATCGATGATGGATGATAGCTACTTACAAGTTCTTGCTCGTGAATAGTGTGTAAGGAGAAGAACCACGCAGCAGGCATTTTGGGTTTTTTACAAGATTGCCCCTATAAAGACCCGTGCTGTTCTGAGCCTTTTAAGACATCTGGATTGTCGGTCAGACATCTGGTTAGACATCTGGACACCTTCCTAGATGTCTAGAAATCAAAATTTTTTAGGTACGAGCTCATGTCTGCGCGTGGGCTGCGCGCAGATTGTACCCTCTCATTTTCTCCCTTTCTTCTTTCTCCCCTCCTCCAGTAAAACCCTAACACCCCATCCTTATAAAACCCCCCTTCCTCCTCTCTCGTTCTCCTCACTTCACAGCCACCAGCCACTTCTTCCCTTCCTCTTCACCCCAGCGTGAGAGCTAGAGCAAGCGAGAGAGCATGAGAGCGACGACGAGGAGGAGTGGTGTGAGGAGAGGAGGAGGAGTTGAGCTCGCAAGCTCGTGTGGGAGCTCACCGGAGAGCACACGGCCAGAGAGGCGCATGCAGGAAGAGGAGTGCGTCGGGGGAGTCCTCCCCGACACTGCTGCAACTGGAGTTGCAGGCGAGGAGGCGAGCCACAGCCACGCGTGGCGAGAGTGATGGGAGCAGGTTCTGGTTCTAGGTTTTTCCCATAATTAGACGTCTGGAGTGACGTCCAGACAGTGGAGCGGACGTCTGGAGGCGATTCCAGATGTCTCAGGAGAGAGCTTCGCGAAGGTACGTTCCCTTTGCAAATACGACCATGCAGGCCGCTCCGCAGGAACACTTTGTGTGCCTATTTTGAGGAGATTTTGTGGTGGCGTGCAAGATTTGCTTTGGGAAGGCGCGGGGCATGCCCTCCCACACATCTCAGACGTCTGGGAAGCTTACCAGACGACTGGAAGCACTTCTAGACGTCCGGAGAGGTGGTCGGACGTCTAGAGCTGGGTCCAGAAGGTCTAGAAGAGTTCCTAGATGTCAGAGGTCGACGCAGAGCTTGAGGTGCGTTCTTGGACACTATTAAGATGTCCGGAAGTTGTTCCCGACGTCTGATTTGAGTTAGTAAACCTATTTTTGACCCATTTAGGGTACGTTTTACGCAAACAAGATATCGGTGTTTTCCTTGCGAGTTCCTCTACTTGTTAGAAGGTGTTGAACGTCGAGCGGGTTGCTATGCTAACGTGTTTGGTTTTGAAAAACCTGTTGTCGTAGTATGAAAGCGAAGAAATCGTGTTCAATAAATAAAATTTATACCGGAATGGAAATCCCAGGTCGAACACAGGGAGGCGGATGTTTGATTTAAAAACACGCGTTTGTTTTATTTGTCACGAAGTAAAATAATTGATTAGAAACTATCTAACTATTTACAATAAATAGAAGAGAGAGAGAGAATAAGAGAGAGAATATTACAAACAAAAACCAAAAAGAGATGTAGAATGAACATGGAATTTCATCATCAGAAAGATTGTTCATTACACTAGAAAGCGGGAAAATGATTACACTAGAAAGCAGTAAATCTATTCTAGAAAGTAGTAAAAAGAATGGGGAGAGAGATATCCTCCTCGACGGTCGCTTGAAGGACGAGCCGGACGGGACGACTCCTGGACGAAGGAGGATGGAGCAGGACAAAGGAGGATGAAGTGGGAAGAATGGGAATGGGGCAGCACGTCGTCGTCGTCTCGGGATCCACTTCCGAAAGGGGGACGAAAAATTGACTTTATCTCATGAGAAGCATCCCGGGTGTGGGACAAGCTTCTCTTGAGCTTTGGAGAGGGAGAGAAGAGAAGGAAGGGATGAGAATTTTGTGTGGAGGGGGTCTCCTTTTATAGTTGCAAGGAGTGGGGGCAATTTGGTCATTACAACTTTAAAAACATCAAATAAGGGGTCTTTAGTGACAGATAAAACCGTCGCTAAAGCCTTATCATGGGTATTGTCGGCGCTGCCCACACACGGCTGCTCGCCTCCTTGTGCATAATGCACGAACACGTCCAGCTGATCTTAGCCGTCCGATCGTGAGATCGGACGGCTTAAGTCGCGCCTTCGCCCGCTCCTCAGCGCGCGCTTGCTCGTGTATGATCCCGCATCACGCGTGTGCATGCGATAGAGCGTGGGGCGGATTGGGCGGAGCCCGCTCACCCGCGCCTCAATTACCTCTTGCACAAGCTCGAACCTGCGCCAGGGCCTCACGATAGGGCGTTCGCAAGCTGCACTATGTCGTTGAGATGGTTGTGCGGATGAATTCAGGCGCGCGCATCCACAGCCGTTGGATGCGCATCCAACGGCGGAGAAGCGACTCTCTGATTGAAGAGGAGATGGTGCGGCGGGTGCTTCGGCCGATTGGGCGGCTAAGATGACGCCACGTGATGCCATCTGAGCCGTCCATCTTCTGGATGATGTAGATGGTGCCACGGTTGTTGGATTGAGTTGATTTTTGCACCGTTAGGCTGCGATCGTCGATCTGAATCCATCTGTGTAGTCGGATTTGTCATTTGAAGTGTGGATTCACACCATCCTGGCCCTTGATCTTCTAGGGTTCCCCGATCTCTATCTGATGCTACAGATGTTTGATTAGGGCGATCTTGGAGTCGTTGAACTCCAATCGTTGCCCTGATCACATCTGTACGGTTGGATCTTCGATCCAAGGCCCCAATAAAAGGTTTGCCCTGTCCATGAACATAAAAGGAGACAATTAACCTCCATTTTATTCAAACTACTCTAAATGCAAAATGATGCATGTTATGCAATATTTATAGTATGCAATGCAATCCTATGCTTAAGAACATGCATAAATAGACATCTTAAGTAGTGTAAACATGTTTACATCATACCCCCATGCCTATATTTTGCTAGTCCCCAGCAAAAACTATATGCTATTTATAAAAGAATTAGGTTGGATTATTTGAGCTTGAGTTATTTTCAATCATTAAGAAAATATCTACTTAGGATCTGAACTTTCAAAGACACAACGATGCTTGAGTATCTGCCAAAATGCAGACCGCCTCGAGCCCTCTCCTTATTCAAAGAAAAATTTCTTTTTCTCTTTTTCCTCTTTTCTAATTTTTTTTTGGATTTTCAAGTTTTAGGGTTTAAGAGTGACTTTCTTCGGCCATTCAACTCACCCAAGATTTGATGAGAACCCTAAGTTCTAAGCATCTTATTGTGAATGTGGTAGACTCGTTGATCGACAGTAAAAACGGACTTCGGATTTCTACGCCTCTAGGTGACCTAAAAAGGAATTCTACCTAAAGGTGTATCTTTATAACCGGTAGCTTTCTCCCTACTTTTATTTTTTATGAGGTCAACACAAGGGTGAATCGAATGTATATCTCCCCAGTTTATTTTACTTCTTCACTTCTTCCTAAGTGTTTTGGGATTTTTCAGTGCATTTATTGAGCTGGGTTCTGGACAACCGGTCGACGAGCTGTTACCACCGACAACTTGCCAGCCATACTCGTGCGACGAAGTGTGGCTTATTTCTTTTTTTTTCTTTTCTCCTTTTCTTTTTTTATTTTAATTTATTTTTGATTTTCTTTTTCTCTTTTTAAGTAGGTGACTTCCGTGGCCTAAAATTTACCTAAAGGTAGTAAAAAGAGAAAGGACTAGTGACTGGGCTCTGGACAACCTACCTATGGGTTGTTACCCTCGATAACTTGCCAGCCATATCACCCTAGAAGGTTCATTAGCTACCTAATTTCTGTTAAAATCACCGAACAACGAGTCAGTGACAAGATAGTGTGTAGATGCTTTAGGCTTAAAGTTTCCTCAAATCAGAGGGCGGGTTGGTAAGTTGTGTACTTATCACCCAAACTTATTTACTCCAATTACGATAGAATTAAGATGGCAAGGACTCGAAAGACAAATCCACATTTTAGTGGATACACAGGCTGATTAAGTCCAAAGACCTGAAGGGTCTTTGTGTTCAAATAATAATGTAGTATTTCCTAAGATTGAAAATTTTCTTAAACCCAAGTTCTCTTTCCTAATTCCAATTTTCTTTTTAATAATAAAAGAAAAGAAAATAAATCTACGAAGCTGACGACTTAATTCAGAGATGAATATCCACCCCCCCATGCCTATCTAATGCAATGTCCTCATTGTATTAAAAAGACATAAAATAGAGTGGAATAGAGTAGAAAGCACCTGAATTGCGTGAATGTCAGGTTCGCTTCGAGATAAAAACTAAAAATAACTATATACGTGCTGAATTTAGTGCCTTCAGCTAGGCACAATATACAAAGAAGAGAAATAAAGAATTCACAGGTGCAGGTCAGAATCAGAATAAACATAAGAAACTTCTGACCTTTCAGCAAATGTCCACAAATGTGGACCAGATTGTGGTGTAGATCCATACCCCACAGTCGAGAATATCTCAGGTTCTTGATAAAAATTACCCAAAATCTAAAATTAGTATGCAAGCGGGATCGGGCCTACGATTTATGAGGATGCAACCCAAGACCAAAGGGTCAGGTTACAGATATATCAAAAGGTTAATCATTGAATGTGTGCTTGGGTTCGACATCCTCAGAACAAATGTCGTAAGGGTCTTGGTTTGATGATTTCAGATGAATTAGAACCCTTAGACTCAGTCTTCTACTTCCTCTAGAGTTAGCTTCCCAAATCAGAACTTCCTAGCTTCTATCCTCCTCATTCAGAATGTTAAATTTTGGACCTCTTGCATATTAATCACCCCATCTGAAATTTACAAGTCTAAAAGATGTGGATGAATCAGAATTGACTTGGGTCTAATTATCTCAGAAACAGAATCATCGATAAGCTCAATGGGGTGTAACTGACAATCAGGGCATTGAATTGAATCCTCCAGAAAATGCGATTCTGGATCCATAATGTGAGCCCTAATAAAATCATTTTCCTCAGTTATTGGGCTATCAAATGATCTATCAGATTCCTCAGGCCCAATCATCTCACAGAAATCATATTCTTTAAACTCGCGTGAGACTTCGCAACGTGAATCTTCACCATCATAATCAAAGAAATCAAGATTCGTATTAATGTATGTCCCAAAATCATCTGTCACTTTCTGTTCCAAGGAGACATACATTTCCTCGTACCTTGGCTTAGGGATCTCAGGTGAAGAAATTAGATCTTCCTTAATTGGTTGCTCTAATTCAATCTGGTCAGCCTCGTAACATGTGTCCCCCCAATAGGTGCCTGAGTGGGTTCTAAAATTGGCTCTCCTGAAGAGGGTTCATCCTGGGAATCATCCCATGATTGAATCACAGCAACCACAAATCTCATCCTCAATTTCGATAACTTCCCAAGTAGAAACTCACTCGGGTTCCTATCCTTAACATCCTGGAGCCAATCCAACATATACTTCAAATCATCAATCATTTCAATCAGAGGCTCCAATCTCTCAATGCAAGGTATTGGCTGAACTTCTAAAGATTGTATGATATTCCTTAAGTTAGCCAAAACCTTATCTTGAACTTGGTTACCCTGAACCAAATGAGTTGGTTCAGGGTTGGGTGGGTTTGGGGTCAATACAGGGGAATTAACGAATTAAGATTCGTTATACCCTTCCTGATAATAGGTCATTTCAGATTGTTCAAAAGGTGGTGATGATCTAAAGACAGTGTAATCAAAGGATAGGTAAGAATCAATGTATCCTTCTTGATTGTAGATCGTACTAGGTTGTCCATGAAAGGGTGATGATCTATAATCGATGTGGCTTTGAGAAGGATAGAAATCACAATCATAGTGTTCAGGGTTAGACCCTAAACACGGAGGTCCGGAACTGTATCCCCAATCCGAGTTATCCCAACTAACTGATGGCTGATTACAGTACGAGTCGGGATAATTGTCATGTTGAGGATAATTCAAAACAGGAGGGAAAGAGTGGGAATGCGTGTAATATGTGGAAGGATTCATGAGAAACGAGAAGAAGAAAGGCACCCTACAATACAAACAATCAAACTTGTCCTTAAGTGGGCTAGCCTAAAGACCTATAGACTCCCAAAACCCATCTTGAGATAGAGAAACGTTTTGATCTACTTCTGTCTGTTCAATCCAACCAGTTAGGAGGGACTGGGGAGAAGGTTCTTCCTTCGGCTTGCACCTCCGGTTCCTAGTGTACCCCCCAGCCGCGATCGTTTGATTCTACTCCCCTAGCTAGACATTAGATTGAATAGTAGAAACAGACTAATAAAAAATAATCTCGTTCTGGGCTCTGAAGAGCGAGTCGAATCCTTAAGGCCAACGTCTACTCTGTTTTATTTAAGGCTAGGTTTGAATTAGCTTTGGAATGTGATGGGCCCTTTATATGGGTTGTGCCCTAAATGATTGATTGATTTGTGCGTGTGCACAACCAGTGGTTTTCAAGCAAGATTATTTTTGATGTGGTGAATTTTAGAGTTCAAATCTTTCTTAGTAGCTTTTAGGATTCAACTTTAGGTGTTTTCAAACAAGTTTTGTTGGCACACCAGGTTTTGAAAGCACGGGTGAAGATATTTTCCTTTAAAACTTAAAAGAATGTGGAGTGCTTGGTAAATCCCTAAGAGTTGAACCTAAGCGGCAGCTACTTAATGAGTTGATTTTAATTGAAGTGGTGCGACCCAATCAACTCAAACAATTGGCCTGTTGCACCACTTAATTAGGCACACAAGTGATTACCTAATCTGATTTCTACTCAATTATGTGTTTGGATGTGTATACCGGCTCCAAAAATCGGTTTACCGATTGAGTTTGAAAATCAGATGAGGTTGTGTACCTCTGTGAGATTTTTTTTTTCTTTTTAAATGTGGAGGTTGAGGCGGGTGTAGGTGTCAAACAAATAAACAAAACTAACCTTAGAGTTTATAAGAACACCTAGGTTGATTGATGTTTGTGTTATTATGTGGTGGAATGAAAACTAATGGGTGGGAAGTGGGGGATAACTTACGAAACCTTCCACAACACTTTACTCCAATCTACCACATTTGCTCATCTCAAAAGAGTACCTGCAATCACAATAAGAAAGGAGAGAAGTGAGGTAAATGATTCGTAAGTTGTAAAAACGCGAAGAAAAATCAAAGAGCGTCGCCTCCTCGGTAACGACGCCAAAATGTTGAATCCCCAGCAACGGTGCCAAAATGTTGAACGTCGAGCGGGTTGCTACGCTAACGTGTTTGGTTTTGAAAAACCTGTCGTCATAGTATGAAAGCGAAGAACTCGTGTTCAACAAATAAAATTTAAACCGAAATGGAAATCCCAAGTTGAACACAGGGAGGCGGATGTTTGATTTAAAAACACGTGTTTGTTTTATTTGTCATGAAGTAAAATAATTGATTAGAAACTATCTAACTATTTACAATAAATAGAAGAGAGAGAGAATAAGAGAGAGAATATTACAAACAAAAACCAAAAAGAGATGTAGAATGAACATGGAATTTCATCATCAGAAAGATTGTTCATTACACTAGAAAGCGGGAAAGTGATTACACTAGAAAGTAGTAAATCTATTCCAGAAAGTAGTAAAAAGAATGGGGAGAGTGATATCCTCCTCGACGGTCGCTTGAAGGACGAGCCGGACGGGACGACGCCTGGACGAAGGAGGATGGAGTAGGACAAAGGAGGACAAAGTGGGAAGAATGGGAATGGGGCAGCACGTCATCGTCGTCGTAGGATCTGCTTCCGAAAGGGGGATGAAAAATTGACTTTATCTTGTGAGAAGCATCTCGGGTGTGGGACAAGCTTCTCTTGAGCTTTGGAGAGGGAGAGAAGAGAAGGGATGAGAATTTTGTCTGGAGGGGGTCTCCTTTTATAGTTGCAAGGAGTGGGGGCAATTTGGTCATTACAACTTTAAAAACATTAAATCAAGGATTTTTAGTGACGGATAAAACCGTCGCTAAAGCCCCATCGTGGGTGTAGTGGGTGCTGCCCGCGCGTAGCTGCTCGCCTCCTTACGCGTAATGTACGCAAATGTCCAGTTGATCTCAGCCGTCCGATAGTGAGATCGAACGGCTTAAGTCGCACCTTCGCCCGCTCCTCAGCGCGTGCTCGGCCGCATACGATCCCGCGTCACGCGCGGGCGTGCGATAGAGATTGGGGTGGATTGGGCACCTGCAGCCGTTCGATCACGATCGAGCGGTCGCGGAGCTCGCTCACCCATGCCTCAGTTGCCTCTTGCGCAGGCTTGAACCTGTGCCAGCGCCTCGCGATAAGGTGTTCGCCCGCTACGCTGCGTCGTCGAGATGGTCGCGCGGATGAATTCAGGCGCGCACATCCACAGCCATTGGATGCGCATCCAACGGTGGAGAAGCGACACTTTGATTGAAGAGGAGAAGGTGCGGCGGGTGCTTCGGCTGGTTGGGCAGCTGAGATGATGCCACGTGGCGCCATCTGAGCCGTCCATCTTCTGGATGATGTAGATGGTGCCACGGTTGTTAGATTGAGTCGATTTTCATGCCGTTAGGCTACGATCGTCGATCCAAATCCATCCGTGCAGTCGAATTTGTCGTTTGAAGTGTGGATTTACACCATCTTGGTCCTTGATCTTCTAGGATTCCCCGATCTCTATTTGATGTTACAGATGTCTGATTAGGGCGATCTTGGAGTCGTTGAACTCCAATCGTCGCCTTGATCACATCTGTATGGTTGGATCTTTGATCCAAGTCCTCGATAAAAGTTTGCCCTATCCATGAGCATAAAAGGAGATAATTAACCTCCATTTTATTCAAACTACTCTAAATGCAAAATGATGCATGTTATGCAATATTTATAGTATGAAATGCAATCCTATGCTTAAGAACATGCATAAATAGACATCTTAAGTAGTGTATAGAGAAGGCTTTCTATACTATTCTAAATGTTCCATTGTGATTGTTCCTTGTTATAGGACTTTATTCCGTTGCTGGTTTGTGGCTTGCTGAGGCACGTGAGCCTGTCGTTCGAGCCTCCAATACTCCTGAGTTGACTGGTAGAGTGGCTTCCCCTAATTTAATTATAAACCTAAATGCATGTGTGGAATGAATGATTAGAATCTAGGATGTGTCATGAATCCTAGGTTGAGAAATACTTGAAATGTCTGTATTATATGATTGTATTGCAGTCTTGAATGAGTAGATAGAAATGTTAACAATTGCCTGTAAATGAACAAAAGCTGCTTGTGAAATACGAATTTCCTGCGCTAGTTAACGGTTGCATGCAACCTTCCTGTTGTATACATTAAATGATATAATACGAGCTGCATATGTATAACCTGAGAATGGTAATGTGAATGATATAAATACGAGCTGCATGTGTATAATCTGAGAATGGAAATGTGAACGGTAGAAATACGAGCTGCATGTCTAGAACCTGAGAATGGAAATAGAAACGATGAAACCTAGTATGGAATGGCATGAGGAATATGAGCATGAACCCTACGGGGAATTAGGAGTAGAGATCCTAGAAATAAATGGAATGGATCTGGAAATGTGAGTAGGGAAGTGCACTGGCCCTTGAGTACAGAGTACCAAGGAGAGCGACTGTCCCCTGTTTAGTGTAGAGCAGAGCTAGCCACCCTTGGGTTGGGACCCGAGGTTAGGATTGGCCACTCTGTATCAACTTCTTGGCCCTCGCGTACACTGTACCGGGGAGAGCTACTAGTGTAGGGGGAGAGCTAGCCACCCCATGGGGCCCGGGGTTCAGCTAACCACCCTGCACCGACTTGTTAGGCCCATTGGGCAAACCAGGGTAGTCAGGCGAGGGTGCACAGATTGTGGAGGGGCGAGACCCCTGTTTGGTTCTTAGGGGCTAGACCCCTGTTACTGAGAGGGCTAGGCCCTACACTATTCCGTACTGTACTTGGGTGCACCCGTTAGCGGAAACGACTGACCGCGTGCCAGTGCGGGGTAGCTACCTGTGCTCTTATCGTGCATGCCGCAATCACCGTTACGTCTGTCCGTGACCTTGGGGTGGTTGACTGGGTGTAGGATCGCCACGGGGGACTCTCCCGACCAGGAGAGCACCACGTGTGCCTTCTACTCTTTGGAAAAGACTACGATCAAGATCATTCCCATGAGAAACATTCGAGATCAAGAAAGAGATAAACCAATGGGTGAAAAAGGAATAACTTGTAAATTAAAGAAATTGGAATAGCTAGTTTACCTGTTAGCTTACTACTTTAGTTAGTTGGTTGCCACTCTACTCAGCGTTTGCTGACTTTGTGTACTCATAACCCTTTTCAGGTCCAGGTGTTGAGCAGCCCAAGTCTACAACTGCAGAAGGTGCTTGTTACGAACACGGCTTCAAGACATTTTTAAGACGTTTGGGAGGTGGCCCAGACGTCTGACCAGACGTCTGGAACCCCTTCCAGACGTCTGGGATTTAAATTCTGCCGCGTATGGGGTTGCATCTGCGCGCATGCGCGCGCAGACCTGCAACTGCCACCCACTTTCCTCTTTTTCCCTCTCTCCTCCTGCAGGGCGCAGTACTACGCTCTCTCTCTCTCTCTCTCTCTCTCCCCCTGTGCGGCCTTATAAGGCCCTCACCCCCTCCTTCGCTCTCATCTCCTCCGCTTCCTTCTTCTTCTTCTTCTAGCCAGTGCGAGAGCGAGCGAGCGGTGGCAGTAGTAGCCGCGGCAAGTGTGTGGGAGGAGGTGTTGCGCGAGAAAGGAGACGCTCGACTGTAAGGGCTCGAGCTTGCCTGGGCAGCTAGAGCCGGCCGATAGGGGAACAACAGGCGTGGAGTGTTTCGGGAGGGCTCCTGCAGCTCGAGCAGCGGGCGGACGGGGCACAGCGTGGCTGTGCGTCGTGGGCGGAGAGCGAGTCGAGCTCTGATTCTGGAAGTTTTTCCAGAATCAGACGTCTGGGTTTCCAACCAGACGACGGTGAAGACATCTGGAGGACTGTCCAGACGTCTGGCAAGTAAGTTATTTCGTCCTTCTTCCTTTTTCACGCGTACAGCCATGCAGCCGTCCGCCGCACCTTCGTCTGCAACCCGTCGTACTGAGAGCGAGGAGTGGATACGTGCAGGTTCTGCTCGGGAGGGCGTGAGACTCACCATCCAACGCGAATCGGACGTCTGGCCGCAATGCCAGACGACGGAGAGGACTTCCAGATGTCCGGGTTGACCATCGGACGTCTGGGAATTAAGCCAGAAGCCCCCGTAGGTTTCTGGACGTCTGAGGGACTACACAGAGAGAAGGTACCATCTGACCCACATTTTAAGACATCTGGAAGAGGTTCCAGACGTCTGATTCTGGACTGTTTCGTCATTTTCGACCCGTTTAGGGCCCATTCGGAGTCCGTTTTCCGCGTTTCGTGTTGCGTTCTTTTCGGAATAAAATCCTCTACCCGTTTACAGTAATTATATAATATTCTGAGAAACTCCTTGTGTTTGATACTTGTGTTAAGACCCCGTTCCATTGTAGTCTCGGGGGTTGCGGAGGCGCACGGGATTTCCGACCACGCCCCCAGTACTCCCATTGTAGCTGGTAGAGTGGCTTTTAAGTTACTTAATCAAATTTGTTACAATTGTGGAATAATTAATAGAGTCTAGGGCACTGCATGGACCCTAGGACTGAGAAACTAGATTGAATGATAGATCCTAGGGTATTGCATGAAACCTAGGACTGGAAACTAGATTGAATGATAGATCCTAGGGTACGGCATGAGTCCTAGGACTGGAAAACTAGTGATATGTATATAATATTGCAGTCTTGGAAAGGTGGAAAGGAAATAATAGCTGCCTGTAAATTGATTTAACCGCTTCCTGTTATAAGGGAATAAATATGATTGAGAATATGGGTTGTATGAACATAAAACTGGAACGGTGAAACCTAAATGTGCTGAGTTAAAAGAGCTGGAACCCTACGGGGAATTAGGAGTAGAACTCCTGGAAAGAGAATGGATGGAACTGAGAAAGAAAGATGTGGAAGTGTGTTGTCTCTTGGGTACGTAGTGCCAGGGGAAGCACCTGTTACCTGTTTAGTGCAGAGTGGAGCCAGCCGCCCCAGGGACCCGGGGTTAGGTCTGGCCACTTTGTACTGACTTTTGGCCCTCGTGTACACAGTACCGAGGAGAGCTACTAGTGTAGAGCGAGTACTAGCTACCCCACGGGCCCTGGGGTGCTGCTAGCTCACCTACCTCGACTTGTTAGGCCCACTGGGCAAACCAAGGTAGTCAGGAGAGGGTGCGTGGACTGTGGAGGGGCAAGGCCCCTGTTTGGTTATTGTGGAGGGGTTGAACCCCTATTACTGAGAGAGCTCTGCCCTATACTGGTTCCGTGCTGTGCTTTGGGCGCACCCGTTAACGGAAACGACTGACCACGTGCCAATGCGGGGTAGCTACCCGTGTGTTTATCGCGCGTGCCATAGTCACCGTTACGTCTGTCAACGACCTTGGGGTGGTTGACTGAGAGTAGGATCACCACGGGGGACTCTCCCGGCCAGGAGAGCACCACGTGTTACTTCTACTTTTTGGAAAAGACTGCAATCAAGATCGTTCCCACGAGGAACATTCGAGATCAAGTGAAGGATCTGAGAAATAGATAAATTGTGAAACAATAGAAAGACGTAAATAAAGGAAGAAAGAAAATAAAATAGCTACTGTACACTTTACTGCTTCTTTAGTTTTAGCTGCCACTCTACTCAGCGTTTCGCTGACGTGTTACACTCGTTACTTTTCAGGACCAGGTGTTGAGCAGCCAGGGTCAGCGGCTGCAGAGGACGCTGGGCCGAGTAGGGTCCAGTAGAGTTACCACAGTTCTTTTTGTACCCCTTTTGTTTCACTGTAGTGAGTAGTTCTTATTACTCTCTGTACTTATTTACTTGTAGCTTCATGTTATGTTATATTTGTTGTTCTACTGTTGTGGTAGTATATACTGTAGTAGTTCCTTTTCTTACTGCTGTATTTTTTTACTACTAGTTATACTCATGCTGAATGTGGTTTATTTTACTGCTCTTTTGGTTACTTCCTCATTGGACGACTAGGTCTTGGGATTAGTCGAGTCGGTCCGGTTCTCGTGTCTCGTAGGGACTCGGGAATCGAGTCGTTACAAGATGGTATCAGAGCGAGGTCGTCCCAAGTAATGAATCAACTGACTGGAAAATAACCAATTCACATGTCTATAACAAGAGTAGCCACCACAACATATCTTTTGACATAAGCTCTTAGACGTTTTTGTTAGGTATTATTCCATATTGACGTGTTTCATTTTGTTTCGCGTCTCCTTGCAGGAGATGCCTCTTCGCGGGACTAGGGAGATGGGCCGCGGGCGCGGCCGAGGACGAGGTCGGCGAGGTGGGCGTCCTGTTGCCGACGCCTCAGTGGTCCAGCCGCTACTCCCAGGCATCTAGGCCCAGGACCTCGCCCAGCTGATACGGGACATTATGCGAGAGGAGATCCACCCACCGCCCCGAGCGCCTTACCCTGGGGCTGCGGAGGGGGAGTCCTCTGTGGGACCACACGACGGACGCGGCGCTGGACACGGGGGAGGGGATGGGCCGCCGCTGCCCCCACCTTCCTCCGACACTTCTGTGCACGAGGCACCTTTGCCTGGAGGTGCACCAGCATCTCCACTGCAACGCCACTTCGAGCTCTTCGGGCAGTTCCGGAAGTTGAAGCCCCCCTCCTTCAATGGGGATGAGGACCCGACCGAGGCAGAGGACTGGCTCGAGCAGCTGGAGAAGATTTTTGACACCCTTCGCCCCCTGGTGGAGTGCCGCGTGGCCTTTGCCATGTACCAGCTGGAGAGTGCGGTACACAAGTGGTGGAGGGCGGTCCAGGGATAGGAGAGGGACGAGCCGACCTGGGACCGGTTCGTCACCCTCTTCTGTGAGCAGTACTTTCCCCAGACGTGGTAGGACCAGAGGAGGCGAGAGTTCCACACTCTCCGCCAAGGGACGATGACCGTGAGTGCGTACCGCACGCGTTTCCTAGAGCTGTCCCACTTTGCAGCGACAGCGGTAGCCACTGAGGAGGAGCGCCTTTGGAGGTTCACCGAGGGGCTCCAGCCTGCGATTCGGGGGTACGTCAAACCCCTGAAGCTACCTACATTTTCGAGGGTGGTGGAGGCAGCCATGACTTACGAGGAGACCAACCCGTCCGCGCGAGACACCGACTGCGGGCGGAAGAGGCCCTTTCAGCCAGACTTTTCACAGGGCCGGCGAGAGAGGAGACACGTGGCATCCGCAGGAGAGCCGTCACGTTTTGCAGGGCCATCAGTGGCCTTTGGGGCCCCTCGACAGGGGCCAGTCGCCAGCACCGGACCCCCGCCCAGCCGACAGCAGGGACCCACTGAGGGAGGGAGTCGGGTACCCCTCTGTTACCAGTGTGGCCAGCCGGGACACATCAGGAGGGACTACCCGTCTAGGGCAGGAGGTCAGCAAATACTTCCCGTGCAGAGCACTGGAGGGCGTGCAGGAGGCCGCGGTTCCCAGGAGCGAGGAGGAGGACAGCAGTTGCGAGGAGGGTACTGGCCAGCACCTACCCGTTCGACACAGAGTGTGGCTGCTTCGTCCGCACCTAGAGCTGAGGGGCGTATCAACTCCCTGACACACAGGGATGCCAGAGCTTCGGGATCGGTGGTGGCAGGTATGGTTTCAGTTTCTGGCAGACTCGTTTACACACTTTTCGATTCCGGTGCTACACACTCGTTTATCGCAGCTAGTTTCGCAGTTAGTTTGGGCCAGGACTATACGCTGTTAGACAATCCGTTCGTAATCAGAGGTCCGACTGGTCAGCTGTTTGTAGCTGAGGAGGTGTACATGGATTGCGAGGTCAGCGTTGGAGGACATAGCCTGCCAGCTGACCTGATTATGATACAGATGGAGGACTTTGGCTTAATTCTGGGATGGACTGGTTGTCCGCTTACCACGCCTTGGTGGACTATTTTGAGAGGAAGATTGTCTTTGCCATGCCGGAGTTTCCTTCTTTCGAGTTTCACGGACAACTAGTGGACGGAGGCTTCAGGTGCATTTCGGCACTTCGGGCGGCGAGACTTTTGAGCCAGGGGTGTGAGGGCTTCCTAGCTTGTGTGGTGGAAGAGCCCCGCTCTGTGGAAGACTTCCAGAGCATCCCGGTGGTCAGAGAATACCCTGACGTGTTCCCAGACGAGTTACCAGGACTGCCGCCCGAGCGCGAGATCGAGTTTGAGATCTCACTAGTACCAAGGACCAGGCCCATCTCCACCGCGCCATACAGGATGGCACCGCTTGAGCTACGAGAGCTCAAGTCTCAGTTGCAGGACCTTTTGGAGAAGGGTTTCGTGAGGCCCAGTGCGTCTCCCTGGGGAGCCCTGGTACTGTTTGTGAAGAAGAAGGATGGTACCCTACGCCTCTGTGTGGACTACCGACAGCTGAATAGGGTCACCATCAAGAACAGATATCCGCTGCCGAGGATCGACGACTTGTTTGACCAGTTGCGAGGTGCCACGATGTTCTCCAAGATCGACTTGAGGTCTGGGTACCACCAGTTGAGGATCAGGGAGGCAGACGTCTCCAAGACAGCTTTCCGCACCCGGTACGGACACTACGAGTTTTTGGTCATGCTGTTTGGGCTGACCAATGCCCCCGCTGCTTTCATGGACCTGATGAACCGGGTGTTTAGACCGTACTTGGACCAGTTCGTGGTGGTATTCATTGATGACGTACTCATCTATTCTCGAGATCGGACGCAACACGGACAGCACTTGCGGATGGTTCTGGATACATTGAGATGATGTAGGCTGTACGCCAAATACAGCAAGTGCGAGTTCTGGTTGAGGGAGGTGACCTTCTTAGGTCATGTGATCTCTGGAGACGGCTTGGCGGTGGACCCAGCCAAGGTCGAGGTAGTGCTCAGGTGGGAGAGACCGCGTTCAGTCACTGAGATTCGCAGTTTCCTGGGACTGGCAGGTTACACCAGATGGTTCATCAGGGGTTTTTCGCAGATTGCGCGTCCTATGACACAGTTGACCCGGAAGGACGTGCCCTTCACTTGGACAGACGCCTGTGAGGCGTGTTTTCAGGAGCTGAAGGAGAGATTGACCTTGGCTCCCATGCTCACCATCCCTGACAGTAGTGGCGAGTTCGTTGTGTACACGGACGCCTCCTTGCAGGGGTTAGGAGGTGTGCTCATGCAGAGGGGTCACGTTGTCGCTTACGCTTCGCGGCAACTGAAGCCCCATGAGCATACCTACCCTACCCACGACCTGGAGTTGGCAGCTGTCATCTTCGCGTTGAAGACCTGGAGGCACTACTTGTATGGTGAGACCTTCGAGATTTTCACAGATCACAAGAGCCTTAGATACCTTTTTGATCAGAAGGAGCTCAACATGAGACAGAGACGTTGGTTGGAGCTCCTGAAGGACTACGACTGCAGCATTTCCTATCACCCGGGCAAGGCCAATGTGGTGGCTGACGCCTTGAGCCGGAAGGTGCCCGCACACTTGGCCAGCTTACAGTTGCAGAGTTGGAGCCTTTTGGAGGAGGTGGGCAGTTGGAGACCCCTAGAGTTACGGGGGCACTGTGGGGCAGTGACTGTGACGCGACAGACTAGGCTAGAGCTGATAGACCGCATCATCACAGGATAGATGGCCGATCCGTACTTGCAGTCCTTGCGCGATAGAGTACTGTCAGGAGACCCAGGGGACTTCTCTTTCACAGACCAAGTGCTGCGCCTGAGGGGACGGTTGTGCGTTCCCAGGGATGAGGAGCTGTTGAGAGAGGTCCTGACTGAGGCACACGGTTCCAGATTCACCATACATCCCGGAAACACGAAGATGTACCATGACTTGAGACACGAGTTTTGGTGGAGGGGGATGAAGCGGGATGTGGGTGAATTCGTACAGTAGTGCTTAGTGTGCCAGCAGGTGAAAGCCGAGCATCAGAGGCCTACAGGGCCGCTACAGCTGCTTCCAGTGCCAGAGTGGAAGTGGGAGAGCATCACCATGGACTTGGTGGTGGGCTTACCGGTTACCCAGCGAGGACATAATGCAGTCTGGGTAATTGTGGATAGACTGATGAAGACGGCACAATTCTTGCCGATCCGAGTCACTTTGGGACCAGCACAGTTGGCAGAGAGGTATATCCGCGATGTGGTACGACTATACGGAGTTCCGCGGGAGATCGTATCCGACCGGGATACCCGCTTTACATCCCAATTTTGGGCTGAGTTTCAGCAGGCCCTGGGGACACGGTTGAGGTTTAGTACAGCTTACCACCCCCAGACGGACGGAGAGTCTCAGCTCACGATACAAACACTTGAGGACTTTTTGTGTGCCTGTGTACTGGATTGGAGGGGCTCTTGGGAGGAGCACCTGCCCCTGGCGGAGTTTGCATACAATAACAGCTATCACTCGAGCATCGGCATGGCTCCCTACGAGGCTCTGTACGGACAGGGGTGTACGGCACCCTTGAGTTGGGTTGAGGTGGGGACCAAGTGGGAGGTTGGCCCCAGGTTGATCCGGCAGAGTCAGGAGGTAGTCGAGCAGATCCACCGGCGACTCCGCACTGTCAGGAGAAGATAGAAGAGCTACGCGGATCGGAGATGCAGAGAGGTGCAGTTCGAGGTTGGGGACCACGTCTTTTTTCGTGTCAAGGTTCGTGGGGACCTTTGAGGTCCTGGAGCAGGTTGAACCCGTTGCTTACAGACTTGCCCTCCCTCAGCTTTCTGGTGTGCACGACGTGTTCCACGTGTCCAACCTCAGGAAGTACGTAGCCGATCCCAGTCATGTACTGAGTCACGAGAGCGTCGAGGTGGACGACAACCTGACCTACCCCGAGTGGCCAGTGCAGATTCTTGACCGAACCGTCCGCAGTTTGAGACGAAAGCAAGTACCCCTGGTGAAGGTTTTGTGGAGGAGCCAGCGGTACAAGGAGGCTACCTGGGAACCTGAGGCAGCAATGCGGGAGAGGTACCCGGAGCTCTTCGCGGGTACGTCTTTTCGGACCGGCTTCGGTCCTCTTTGAGTTTGTTATGTTTTTATATGACGTTTTTCCTGCACCCTAGTTAGCGCAAGTTTCGGGGATGAAACTTCCTTTGAGTTTGTTATATTGTTACGAACGTGGCTTCAAGACATTTTTAAGACGTCTGGGAGGTGGCCCAGACGTCTGACCAGACGTCTGGAACCCCTTCCAGACGTCTGGGATTTAAATTCTGCGGCGTACGGGGTTGCGTCTGCGTGCATGCGCACGCAGACTTGCAACCGCCACCCGCTTTCCTCTTTTTCCCTCTCTCCTCCTGCAGGGCGCAGTGCTGCGCTCTCTCTCTCTCTCTCTCCACGCGGCCTTATAAGGCCCTTGCCCCCTCCCTCTCTCTCATCTCCTCCGCTTCCTTCTTCTTCTTCTTCCAGCCAGTGCGAGAGCGAGCGAGTGGCGGCAGCAGCGGCCGTGGCAAGTGTGTGGGAGGAGGTGTTGCGCGAGGGAGGAGATGCTCGACCGTGAGGGCTCGAGCTTGCCCGGGCAGCTAGAGCCGGCCGGCAGGGGAGCAGCGGGCGTGGAGTGTCGTGGGAGGGCTCCTACAGCTCGAGCAGCGGGAGGATGGGGCGCAGCGTGGCTGTGCGTCGTGGGCGGAGAGCGAGTCGAGCTCTGATTCTGGAAGTTTTTCCAGAATCAGACGTCTGGGTTTCCAACCAGACGACGGTGAAGACATCTGGAGGACTGTCCAGACGTCTGGCAAGTAAGTTATTTCGTCCTTCTTCCTTTTTCGCGCGTATGGCCATGCAGCCGTCCGCCACACCTTCGTCTGCAACCCGTCGTACTGAGAGCGAGGAGTGGATATGTGCAGGTTCTGCTCGGGAGGGCGCGAGACTTGCCATCCAACGCGAATCGGACGTCTGGCCGCAATGCCAGACGACGGAGAGGACTTCCAGACGTCCGGGTTGACCATCGGACGTTTGGGAATTAAGCCAGACGCCCCCGTAGGTTTCTGGACGTCTGAGGGACTACACAGAGAGAAGGTACCATCTGACCCACATTTTAAGACATCTGGAAGAGGTTCCAGACGTCTGATTCTAGACTGTTTCGTCGTTTTCGACCCGTTTAGGGCCCGTTCGGAGTCCGTTTTCCGCATTTCGTGTTGCATTCTTTTCGGAATAAAATCCTCTACCCGTTTACAGTAATTATATACTATTCTGAGAAACTCCTTGTGTTTGATCCTTGTGTTAAGACCCCGTTCCATTGTAGTCTCGGGGGTTGCGGAGGTGCACGGGATTTCCGACCACGCCCCCAGTACTCCCGTTGTAGCTGGTAGAGTGGCTTTTAAGTTACTTAATCAAATTTGTTACAATTGTGGAATAATTAATAGAGTCTAGGGCACTGCATTGACCCTAGGACTGAGAAACTAGATTGAATGATAGATCCTAGGGTATTGCATGAAACCTAGGACTGGAAACTAGATTGAATGATAGATCCTAGGGTACGGCATGAGTCCTAGGACTGGAAAACTAGTGATATGTATATAATATTGTAGTCTTGGAAAGGTGGAAAGGAAATAATAGCTGCCTGTAAATTGATTTAACCGCTTCCTGTTATAAGGGAATAAATATGATTGAGAATATGGGTTGTATGAACATAAAACTGGAACGGCGAAACCTAAATGTGCTGAGTTAAAAGAGCTGGAACCCTACGGGGAATTAGGAGTAGAACTCCTGGAAAGAGAATGGATGGAACTGAGAAAGAAAGATGTGGAAGTGTGTTGTCTCTTGGGTACGTAGTGCCAGGGGAAGCACCTGTTACCTGTTTAGTGCAGAGTGGAGCCAGCCGCCCCAGGGACCCGGGGTTAGGTCTGGCCACTTTGTACTGACTTTTGGCCCTCGTGTACACAGTACCGAGGAGAGCTACTAGTGTAGAGCGAGTACTAGCTACCCCACGGGCCCCGGGGTGCTGCTAGCTCACCTACCTCGACTTGTTAGGCCCACTGGGCAAACCAAGGTAGTCAGGAGAGGGTGCGCGGACTGTGGAGGGGCAAGGCCCCTGTTTGGTTATTGTGGAGGGGTTGGACCCCTATTACTGAGAGGGCTCTGCCCTATACTGGTTCCGTGCTGTGCTTTGGGCGCACCCGTTAACGAAAACGATTGACTGCGTGCCAGTGCGGGGTAGCTACCCGTGTGTTTATCTCACGTGCCGTAGTCACCGTTACGTCTGTCAGCGACCTTGGGGTGGTTGACTGAGAGTAGGATCACCACGGGGGACTCTCCCGGCCAGGAGAGCACCACGTGTTACTTCTACTTTTCGGAAAAGACTGCAATCAAGATCGTTCCCACGAGGAACATTCGAGATCAAGTGAAGGATCTGAGAAATAGATAAATTGTGAAACAATAGAAAGACGTAAATAAAGGAAGAAAGAAAATAAAATAGCTACTGTACACTTTACTACTTCTTTAGTTTTAGCTGCCACTATACTCAGCGTTTCACTGACGTGTTACACTCGTTACTTTTCAGGACCAGGTGTTGAGCAGTCAAGGTCAGCGGCTGCAGAGGACGCTGGGCCGAGTAGGGTCCAGTAGAGTTACCGCAGTTCTTTTTGTACCCCTTTTGTTCCATTGTAGTGAGTAGTTCTTGTTACTCTCTGTACTTCTTTACTTGTAGCTTCATGTTATGTTATATTTGTTGTTCTACTGTTGTGGTGGTATATACTATAGTAGTTCCTTTTCTTACTGCTGTATTTTGTTACTGCTAGTTATACTCATGCTGAATGTGGTTTATTTTACTACTCTTTTGGTTACTTCCTCGTTGGACGACTAGGTCTTGGGATTAGTCGAGTCGGTCCGGTTCTCGTGTCTCGTAGGGACTCGAGAATTGGATCGTTACTGTGCTGGGCCAAGTAGAGCCCAGTAGCAGTAGCTTCTTTTGTTGTACTTCTTTTGTAGTAATGAGTTCAAATTCTTGTACCTTTATGTTCTGTACCTTTACATTTTTTTTACTTTTATGTTCTTGTACCTTGTTACTTTTCTATTGTTGTGGTGGTAATATGTACCGTAGCAGCTTTTACTTTTTTACTGCTGTACCTTTTTACTGTTAGTTGCTTAGCATAGTGAATGTGGTTTACTTTCCTGCTTTTTGGTTACTTTCTTGTTGGACTTTTGGGTCTTGGGATTAGTCGAGTCGAGCCGGTCTCGGGTCCTATAGGGACTCGGGAACCGGGTCGTAACAGCCCCTGAAGTGAAGGGGTAGAATATTTGCAAAAAGAATCCATTAGTGAAAAGAACCATAACCAAGTGGTCCCTGACGGCTTATAGAAGGGGCCTTGCGAGTTGACAGCATTTGTGCAAGGGCACCACGATCGTTAATTTTGATGATAACAAAACACTTGTTATTTAAAATTTGCAATTTGAGTTTATGAGTTTCAAGATATTTGCAAATGGATACAAGTGCAAAGGAGTTTAAGCTCATGTCCATGGTGGATTGGAGGAGCTTGGTGGAGGAAGAGCTTCGCTTGGAGCGAGAGCTTCAAGAAGGAAGGAGATGAAGAATATGATAGATATTTTATTCATGTATTCTTTTGTTATTCTTTTACTTTTTATTTTCTATCTAGATTATATGTTAAAGAGCCTCAAAGTAACTAAACTATAGCCCTAGGAACACTTACTCTAACCTAGGATGGTTAGGCTTTTTCCTAAAGAACTTAAAAAGCTAAAATAGTCATCAGACAGCCTGATCAGACATCTGATATTTGACTTTAAGATGTATGACTGTTTGATCAGACGTCTAAACACTTAGAATGGACTTAGTGCTTTCTGTTTGTTGATTTCAGGTGACCAGCCCTTAGTCCAGACGTCTAATGACCTTGCCAGATGTCTAACTAGAGGACTGTTGGCTTTATCAGGCTAAACTTAGAGAATTAACTCTTTATCCAACCTACTTTCACTTTCAGACGTCCGTAGTGATCCCCAAACATCTGATAAGTAGACGTTAGGCCCAAATCACCTTTTTGTCAAATGATTATAGCCGTTTAGCCTCGGAAAATCCATTCCTGCAGAAGATTGCATTTCCAGACGTCCAGACTTTGTGCTAGATGACCAACCTGTCGTCTGACCCATAAGACCTAGAACCTTATTTAGATTTGGACAAAAACATGAAGGAAACTTGTCTAGAACTAGACGTCTGACCTTAAGTCCAGATGTCTTAAAAGTGATCTTTAGACGTCTGTCTTGATCCAACTTCAATCAGATCTTCCACCTTTCTAGATCATATGACTAATTCCTAAATCAGATGATGACCTAGACATTTGATAATATATTCAAACGTCTGATAACCTTGTCAGAATCATAAATAGTCTTGATTTCAGCATGATTTGCCTTGGGATAATTCCAACTGCTAGAGAAGCCCACCAACGACTAGAAAAGGCTTCTAAACCCTTCTTAGGACTTCTATAAATAGAGGAGCATCCTTCCTAAGCTAAGACACACCAAGGAACACTACTTCCACACTCTTTTATGTCATAAAGAAGAAATCATCAAGAAGAGAAGTGATCTTGCTCTCCAAGCCCCATTCAACAAATTCGAGAGCATCGTTACTCTACCGAGAACACGCCTACGTACGTCCATTTAAGTGAAGTATCTTTTGCCTATAGAAGCTAAGTTTAAGACATACTTTGTGGCTTTATAGGACTGTTGTTTTATTTTTTTTGGTTGGGTATTTACTTTATGAATTTTCATCTCCTTCGTGGGACAAAATACTTCTTGTGAAGAGGAGGGTTTGAGGTATGCTACCCTCATTCTAAGTAGCGTTATTGTAAGAGGTTAAGTCACCCTCATTTAAGTGACTTGATAGTGGATTTGATCGACTCGGTCAATCGAAAAATCCTAAATCGAGAGGTTTAGGTGGTGGTTTTTACCCAGGTTTGGGTTTCCACCTAAAAATTCTTTTGTATTTGTGATTGCATTCTTTTGTGAGATTGTTATTATATTTTTTGCATCATTTTCATATCATGCAAATCTCACCCTCTCCGCAAGGAACCTACATTTGTATCAGAGCAAGTCTTGCACATCAACTTTACAACCTGGTAAAGTTTCATTGAGGGAAGCATCACGGTGACGAGACATGTCGAGGGGTAGTTCACCACCTGTCCTCCCTATTTCGATGGGAGCAACTACAGATATTGGAAGCTTAGGATGAAGATGTGGCTTCAAGCCAACGACTTCACCATTTGGGCCAGGTGCAAGACCCCATTCGACATTTCGGAGAGACCTGCAGGCGGCTACTCACAACAACAAGTTCGGGAGCTCTCTCTCAACGCAAAGACAATGAACACGTTGTATTGTGAGTTGAGTCTGGAGGAATTCAACATGATCTTGCAATGCGTCACCGCATACAAGATTTGGGACACTCTAGAGGTAACTCATGAAGGTACCTCCAAGGTAATGCCTTTTAAAATTAAAATTTTACCTTAAGAATTTGAATCTTTTTCGATGAAATCTAATGAAACTTTGACTGAGATGAACACTAAGTTTACTCTCATAGTGAATAATTTGAATGCTTTAGGAAAGACCTTCATCAAGGGGGACCTTCAAGGAAAGATTCTCCATTCCCTCGGTCCGGAATGGGAATAGAAGGTCACCACCATCGAGGAGGCAAACGAAGTTGAGGAGCTCAACATGGAAGACCTTTTAGGCAACCTCATGGCCTATGAGATGAAGATGATGAAGAAGGACACTCCTGAGCCAAAGCTATTACGACCCGGTTCCCGAATCCCTACAGGACACGAGAATCGGACCGACTCGACTGATCCCATGACCCAGTCGTCCAATGAGAAAGTAACCAAAAAGCAGTAAAATAAACCACATTCACCATGCATGTAACTAACAGTAACAAAGGTATAGCAGTAAAGAAAAGAACCACTATAGTACATACCACCACAATAGTAGAGAATTACAAACAAGTGAGTCCACTATTATATGAAGATTATAATAAAAGAGTACAAGTGAAATAGAAATACTCACTACTACAGAAATACGGTACAATAAAAGTACAACTACTGGGCTCTACTAGCCCCAGCACCCTCCGTAGCCGCAGGCTCTGGCTGCTCAACACCTGGTCCTAAAAATGGTGACAAATGTGACACGTCAGCGAAACGCTGAGTAGAGTGGCAACCAGCTAGCTAAGAAAACAGTAAAGGTGGATAAGTAGCTGTTGTTTTTAATTTCTTTCTTTATTCCTCTATTTACTCTTTCTTGAATTATTTCTCAGATCTTTCTCTTGATCACGAATGTTCCTTGTGGGAACGATCTTGATTGCAGTCTTTTCCAAAAAGTAGAAGTAGCACGTGGTGCTCTCCTGGCTAGGAGAGTCCCCCGTGGTGGTCCTACCCTCAGTCAACCACCCCAAGGTCACTGACAGATGTAACGGTGACTACGGCATGCGCGATAAACGTACGGGTAGCTACCCTGCACTGGCACATGGTCAGTCGTTTCTGTTAACGGGTGCGCCCAAAGCATAGGATGGAACCAATATAGGGCAGAGCCCTCTCAGTAACAGGGGTCCAGCCCCTCCATAGTAACCAAACAGGGGTCTTACCCCTCCACAGTCCGCGCACCCTCGCCTGACTACCCTAGTTTGCCCAGTGGGCCTAACAAGTCGGTGTAGGACGGCTAGCTGAACCTCGAGGCCCGTGGGGTGGCTAGCTCTCTCCCTACACTGGTAGCTCTCCCCGGTGCTGTGTACGCGAGGGCCAAAAGTCGGTACAAAGTGGCCAGACCTAACCCTGGGTCCCTGGGGCGGTTAGCTCCACTCTGCACTAAACGGGGGGATAGTCTCTTTCCTTGGTACTCTGTACTCAAGGGCCAGCTCACTTCCTCATCCACTTTCCCAGTTCCCTTCTATTTATTTTTCAGGAGCTCTACTCCTAATTCCCCGTAGGGTTCATACTCATATTTCTCAGGCCAAGCCATACTAGGTTTCATCATTTCAGTTTCATTCACATGTAGCCCATATTTCCAACATTTAATATCAGTTTATATACAAGTAGCTCAAATTTAGTTTCCAACAATAGGAATTACATGTAGCAGTTGATAGCAACGGTACTCTACATTTCACAGGCAGTTGTTATCCAATTACAGGCAATTATCATTATTCTATCTACTTTTCCAAGACTGCAATTCAGGTATTCACGACATTCGTTTCAGTGTTTCTGTTCCTAGGATTCATGCCACACCCTAGGATCTATCATTCAATCTAGTTTTCAAGTCCTAGGATTCATGCCATACCCTAGGATCTATCATTCAATCTAGTTTTCTAGTCCTAAGATTCATGCCATACCCTAGGATCTATTATTTAATTCAAATATGTATTAATGTTTGTAATTAACTAGGAGAAGCCACTCTACCCGCAAAATCGGGAGTGATGGGGGCGTGATCAACAGGTCCATGTGCCTCTGCAACCCCCAAAGCCGCAACAGAACGAGGTCCTAACATAAGGATAAGTCACAAGGAACCACTCAAAACAGGATACAAGTACTTTAAACAAGTAGAGGAACTAATTCTGAGAAGAACAAAATTTTAAACATGGAAATCAGACCTCGAACGGACCCTAAACGGGTCAAAAATGACAACCCTGACCTAAATCAGACATCTGGAACACCTTCTAGATGTCTTAAAAGGTGGTCTAGGTCATACCTCACTCTTGAGTTGTTCTCCAGACGTCCAGGATCCCACTGAACCGTCTGAACCTAGTTCCAGATGTCCGACTATCACTCAGGACGTCTGGAGACTCTCTTCGCCGTCTGGTGCTGTGCCCAGACGTCTGATCTGTGTGGGAGGGCATGTCCTCGTGCCTTCCCGAAATGAAACCTACACACGCGACGAAAACTTCTCATTACGACACGTCCCAGCCTTCGGCGGATCGGCCTGCATGGCCGTATCCGCAAAAAGGAAGAAGATGAGAAATATCGTACCTTTCAGACGTCTGGATCTCTCTACAGACGTTGCCCACGTCGTCTGGACGTAGGTCCAGATGTCTGATTCTGGGAAAATTTTCCAGAATCAGGACCTCGTCGCCTTCTTCTTACTGCGCATGGCCGTGCCGTGCTCGCCTGCCTGCTGCCTGAGCTGCAGCAGCATCGGGGTAACCTCCCCAGTACCACGCTCCTGCTGCACGCCCGTCGGCCGACCTTGGGCTGCTCCGGTGAGCTCTCTCTCTCTTCCTCACGTTCTCTCCCTCTTCTCCCCTCCCGCTGCACCTCCTCCTCTTCGCACGCAACCGGTAGCAGCTGTTGCCCGCTCTCACTTCCGCTCTCACGCTCACACTAGAGGAAGGGGAAGATGGTAGGGTAGTGACGAGGGAGAGGGGTATTTGAAGGCGTGGGGGGGGGGGGGGGGGGGGAGGGGGAAGGTGTTCGCAAGACGGTGAGGGAAGAGAGAGAAGAAAAGAGGGCGGCGGGTTCAGTCTGTGCGCGCATGCACGTAGATTTGCAACTGTACGCATACAAAAATTTATTTCCAGACGTTTGGGAAGGCGTCCAGACGTCTGAACCAACTCCCAGACGTCTTAAAAGTGCTTGATGTCTTCGGGTCTTAACAAAAGCGAAGAAAGAGTTTGATATTCAAAGCCGTATCGAATAGCGAGGTGACTTCTGATGACGAGGACTTTAAAATTTTACTTAAGAAAATTTCCAAGTTTTGTAGGGATTCCAAGAGAGAAAAGAAGATGGAGAAGAAGGAAAGTCCAAGACATTGCTATCATTGCATCAAAAAAGGACATTTCTGACCCGAATGTCCTCTTCTCGAGAAGGAGAAGAAGAAGGAGAAGAAGTATAAGAAGAAAGCATTCTAAGTCACTTGGGATGACTCAACCTCGGAGGAAGAAGAAGAGGAGGATCCCAAAGAGAAGAATGTAGTTGCTTGCATGGGCTTCATGGCCTTCCTAAGTGATAGCAAAAATGACAATGACAACAAAGAGGTAAATTTTGAATTACAAGATACTTTTGATGAACTTTTTGAAATTAGTAAGTCATTAAAAGTAGAAAACAAAAGTATTAAAAAGAATCTTAGTTCTCTAAAATCTAAAAATGAAAGATTAGAGAGTAAAATTAAGGATCTAGAAAGTAGTTATAGTTGTAATTCTGAAAATGATATTTTGTTATTAGAAAAGAAAAATAGTAGAAAATAAATAGTTATAGTTGTACAATTTAGGTTATTTTAACCCAAATTTGATGTTTTAGGTCATTTTCCTTAAATCCCACATTTAACCCATTTATTGTGTTAATTAGATAGTGTTTAACCTAGTTTCTAACTTTTAACTATGATGAGCCACACCTCATCAAGACC
The DNA here is from genome assembly GCA_037157565.1 of Thalassia testudinum. Taxonomy (NCBI): domain Eukaryota; kingdom Viridiplantae; phylum Streptophyta; class Magnoliopsida; order Alismatales; family Hydrocharitaceae; genus Thalassia; species Thalassia testudinum. The sequence continues at coordinate 122,736,089 of JAZHRO010000036.1, read as the reverse complement.
CTAATATGATCTTCTCCTTACATTATAGACAATGTAGAGGAAAATATCATATTAGGTATTCTAAACCATTTCAAACAACTTCAAACCTTCATTTTACTCTCCAAAATCCCTGTCAAACTCCAAATTTTAGATTGAAACTCCTTTTGAATCAAGAAACCCTATTGCCCTATTTTGGCCTTTGTTTTGGGATTTGCCTAGGTGATCTAATCACCATGAGCTTTTAAACACTAGGAAATAGTGTTAGAACCTCAGGTAATCCTATACAAACCAAATGGGTCATGGTTAAGGCCTCAAATCAGTAGATATGATAATCCTTGGCCTAATTATCCAAAATGAGGCTTAAATTGGGCATATGCTCATCTACAGATAAAAACTAAATTAAAACACATTAGAATCCTTGTAATACACCTAATTAAGAAAATCCAAACTCGAATCGCTCAATTAAATCCTTTTAAACTTGAATTAATTCCAAATCTTGAGATTAGGCATGAAATCTAAATATGAAAGAATCAAGCAAATCGATTCAATCAAAACCAGATCAGGTGTCCTTGTGAACATATGAAGCGAATGAGAAGACCCCTATATGGATTTAAGCATTATCTAGATCGAGAACATGGAAAACTTCGGATCTAGATATGCTCGAGTGGATGGGGTGGAGTATGGATTAAAACTTTGAGGAAATCAGTGACTACGAATTATGCTCAAGAGGAAGATCAGTGGATTGAAATGACGATAATAAAACACCTCTCTGATTTGAATTGATCAGAGAGGTTGAAATTGGATCTAACTAATCTACTCATAATCTAAACTAAGCATGTGATGATTCAACTAAATAATTCCACTCTAACTGATCTAAACTAGGCTAGAAAGTAGTAAATCTAGCTAACAAAGTAGAAAACTACACTAGAAAGAAATTAAATCTACTCTACAGATGATGGTGATGTTTAAGAGCCACCAGTTGTTGGCCAATGGTGAAGAAACGGGAGGAGCCCTTAGCAGATGAAGGAGCTGTCCTAAATCCACCACCTATCGGCCAATGGTGATTGAAGGAGGTAGAGAAGCCTACTCTGTCACCGCATGCGAGGAAGGAGGGAAGAGAGCTAGGGGGATAGAGGGAATGGACCAACTCGAGGGGGAGGGAGTTGATAAATTACCCAAGGCTTGCAAGTGAGCAGCTTAAATAGGTGAGGAAGAGATATGAGCATTGGATTGTGAGATTAGGTGCAAAGGGCACCAACGGTGGATGTTAGAAGGGGATTGATGGTGAAATAGACCACGATTCGTATAAAATTATCGTTGTTGTAGTATATGTCACAAATACAAACCATTATTGCGTCAATTTTATTTAATAACATAATTTTTACTGGTTTATTCCAGGCCATTCACTGGGAGGCAGTTATTGATATATATCACTCTCTACATCCAATATTATTCTTTAATTCCAAAAAGATCAATTTTATGTACAATCATAAATGAATGAATTAATGAATGAAAGAATTAAACTAATTTATGTACAAAAGAATGCATTGAAATGCTTGCAAACACAAATATACAAACATGCATCGAATACTATACATATATACTATATACTGTCTATTTATAACTTATAATACTAATACTTACATATATATATAATAATAAGTAATGATATATACTATACTGACTTAACTTAATATATTAACATATACAATAACATATATAATATGTACAACAACAGATATAAACGTTGCTAAACCCCAGCAAAAGTATGTACATAATCTAAGATAAAAATGAGCGTCTATAGTGACACTTATTCTATCTACAGTGATGGATAATTTTGTCAGTAAAGCTATACTGTTATTTATATACATATAAAGCTCAAACATTACCTATACTACGTATACTTTTAATATACATATACTTTACAGTATAGTTATATATATATACACTATATACATATACATACATCTTCTTCATTCTTCTACTTTCTTTTCCTACTTACGGCTCTCTCATTCTCTCCTTCAATTTTAACACTTGTCCGTTCATTCTCTCTTCTTAATCCCCTTATTAGGCCTTAATTCAAAAATTAGTTTATTAGTTGGCGGGCTGCCTTTTCGAGGGATACACAGCACCCACTCAGGTGGAACCAGACCTCTACTAAGAGCCGCCCTAATTCTTCAATTAGGCCTCTTAATCTCTATTCAAGCTCGTTAATGGGCTCATTCAAGCCCTCGCACAGAGCATGGCTCCCAGCCACACACCGCACACTATTCTCACATTTCACAGCACAAGGCCAATGCTATACATGCTAAGGGGATAAGGGGATATGTTTCGGGCACCCGACGCCCGTGATAACTGAATAGCGTAGGCAACAAAATCAATTTAAGTGGCATCGAGTGCTTATTAGTTTACGATGTGGTGCTATCCAACGCCTCATCTCAGCACTGGAATTCCAGCGTGGCTGTGTTGATTTCATGATTTTGGCCCTCGATTTGAGGGCTATAATTGATTACAAATTAAAAATAAATTATGTGATATTAAAGTATTTACATAGTACTAAATAATTGTATAATTAATTTACAAGATTAATTACATTTATTATATAAATAAATTAGGTAAAGTTTACAGTTTATTCATATTGTTAATTGAGTTTATTTATTAATTACAGGTTAAATTAGTTAATTAATGGTTTAATTGACATATTACAATAGTAATATACATATTAAAGTATTTATTATAGATTTTTATTGCATTTTACATGATTTATTTTGGTTTATTTACATTTAAATAGGTGATATCAAGGTGTTATTCATGTAAATTAGGTATAAATAATATAATACATTATAAATATAGTAAAATTAGTTTAATTTATTTAAAATATAATTATATAAATGTACAGTATAAGTTAATTAAGTTATAACTGAAATTACTAATTTATTTTAATTTAATCTAATAACTTAGCTAGTAAATTAATAAATTAATTATTTATTCTATATATATAATTAAATTATGGCATAGGGTGTATTATGTACTTAATATACATATAAACACGTATGTACAATATCATTCATAAATATGTTTATTTATAGGGTTTTATTAATTTACTTAAAGTAGAGTACATATAAGCTAGTATAATTAATAAATAATCATATAAATAAGTTATATATAATTAAAGTTATCTTAAATACTTAAGTTACATTATATAGCATATATATAAGTTATATATACATATTATATATCTATTGTACAATATATACATTTATAACCTAGTATAAAGCTTATATTTACATATATAAACATAGTATACAAGGTGTTTCTGGGTATTGTTAGAGTTTTTTCACTTTTTATGGGTTTAATATGTTTTATAGAGGTAGGAGATAAGAGAGAAAGAGAGAGATGAGATGAATTGATTGTTTTTGGTGTTTTTGTGTTAAGGGATTTTTATTGAGATTTAAGGTATACTGAACCATCGGCTAGTATGTTCTATCAAGCCGGGGGTTCAGAATACCATGAAACTTTGCAAATGTGTACAGAAATAGTTAATCCTACTCACTACACCTTTATTTTATTTTTTTGGATTTTTTATATGATTTTTATTTATTTACAAGTTGAGCACATTCTAGGCCTAAGAAGGGTTTTCAATGAGAATTTAAGGCCTAGAAAGTAATTCCAAGTGCTGAACAAAGGGTTTATACAGTCAAGAACATTTAGTAAACTTGATATAAAGTTTTCAAATGACTAAACATGATGTTCCACTTAATTACATTTAATTTCTAAATATGGGCAGTTATACACATCTATAGTTGACAAAAGAGTAACCACAAATTACAAGCAATTCTACTTAGGTTAAGATCATTTATAGTACAGGAAAGCTTGTACAACATTTTCACAAAATATAAAACATGTTAGCTATTCAATTAACTCAAATCTAACATCTACTGCCCATCTAATTTAGCCTACTATCCAACTGCATCAACAGTAAAGCAGCAGCAACATCAGCAACTACAACAGCAGGATTAAACACTTAGTTCAGACGACCTAAAACCATTCAAATGGATGCTGCAGTGCTTCTAAACACCAAGCAGCAAATCTAAATGAGGAGTTCAGTTAGAGAAATGCTTCCCAGTAGCTCTAAAATGGGGATTTCAGTAGCTGCTAAATTGACCAAATCTAATCCATCATCTTTGTCTTAGATAACAAAGATAATGGAATTAGATTGGAATTTAATCCAATGAAAATGTTGCTGCTATGCAGCATTTTACTGTGTGAAGTTTAGGATTCAAAACTCACACTGAACACTTCAGAAAATCTGATGAGACCTTGAGTTCTCATCTAAAAATCACTTTAAAACACTGAATCCTCGCTCAAGAAAACTTTAAACCTTGGTCTTCGATTCAAATAAGAGAAATCACTTATTTGATCTCTCCCTTATGCTATAGACAACATAAAGAAAGGGATCACATTAGTCCTTTAAACTACTAACTTGAATCCCTAATGTTTGAAACCTTAAGGGATATTAAGAATCCCTTAGGTAAGAAATCAAAAGTTCAAAAACTAATATCCTCATAAAAATATTAGGCATAGTGTCTAATCAACAAAGTCAATTTTCCTTGACTCTACCTTACATTGAAAAGCCATCAACATCCAAGCTTATAACAACATCATCCATGGCTCATTTAAGGAAAAGTTCATCATTAAAATTGTCTTAGATTCACAACCACAGGCTAATGTTGCTAAAAAACAGATCGATTCACTTGATCAAAATCCATTCAAAACCTAATTTGATCAAAATCTTGCCATCTTGCTTTGAAAACCAAACAGAAGTCAGATCAAGAAAATCGATTCCATTTTAAATCAAGATCAGGGGTCTTTGTGGAAAATCTGAGATGGATGAGAGACCCCTAGATGGTTTTGAGTGCAAATCCTCATCTCAAAGCTTGAGAGCAATGAGATGAGGATTTAACTCTAATGAATGGGTGAATTGCAGATTAAAAACTAAGGAAAATCAGAAAGCGAAGTGAAAACATGAGGATGGGGAGTCAATGATCAGTGAATGGGTGAAGTCATCTCCTCTGATATGAAGTGATCAGAGGAGGTGAAATGCGTGGATTCTACTCTAATCTACTCTTAATTTACTCTAACAGTCACGCAACAGCAGATAAGACATAATCTGCATCTAAATTCTACTGCTAAACTACTCTAATTAACACTACAGCTGTTACGACCCGGTTCAAGAATCCCTACAGGGCACGAGACCAGACCGACTCGACTGATCCCAAGACCAAGTCGTCCAATGAGAAAGTAACCAAAAAGCAGGAAAGTAAACCACATTCACTATGCTAAGAAACTAACAGTAAAAATATACAGCAGTAAAGAAATAAAAACTGCTATAGTACATATCACTACCACGACAGTAGAAAGTATCAAGTACAGGAACATAAAGTACAGAACGTAAAAGTACAGAACATAAAGGTACAAGAGTCTACTCACTACTACAAAAGGAGTACAACAAAAGAACTACAGCTACTGGGCTCTACTGGGCCCAGCACCCTCTGTAGCCGTAGGCTCTGGCTGCTCAACACCTGGACCTGAAAAGGGTTATGAGTACACAACGTTAGCGAATGCTGAGTAGAGTGGCAACTAATTAACTAAAGTAGTAAAAGTGGACATGTAGCTGTTATTTTTCAATTACTTTCTTTCACCACTTGGTTTATTTATCAGGTCTCTTTCTTGATCTCGAATGTTCCTTGTGGGAACGATCTTGATTGCAATCTTTTTCGAGGAGTAGAAGGCACACGTGGTGCTCTCCTGGTCGGGAGAGTCCCCCGTGGTGATCCTACACCCAGTCAACCACCCCAAGGTCACGGACAGACGTAACGGTGACTACGGCACATGCAATAAGCACACGGGTAGCTACCCTGTACTGGCATGCGGTCAGTTGTTTCCGTTAGCGAGTGCACCCAAAGTACAGCACGAAACCAGTATAGGGCCTAGCCCTCTCAGTAACGGGGGTCTAGCCCCTAAGAACCAAACAGGGGTCTCGCCCCTCCACAGTCTATGCACCCTCGCCTGACTACCCTAGTTTGCCCCGTGGGCCTAACAAGTCAGTGTAGGGTGGCTACCTGCACCCCGAGTCCCGTGGGGTGGCTAGCTCTCTCCCTATACTAGTAGCTCTCCCCAGTACCATGTACGCGAGGGCCAAGAAGTCGGTACAGAGTGGCCAATCTTAACCCTGGGACCCAACCCATGGGCAGCTAGCTCCGCTCTGCACTAAACAGGGGAACAGTCGCTCTCCTTGGTACTCCGTACTAAAGGGCCAGCTCACTTCCCTACTCACATTTCCAGTTCCAATCCATTTATTTCCAGGAGCTCTACTCTTAATTCCCCGTAGGGTTCATGCTCATATTCCTCATGCCAAGCCATACCAGGTTTCATCATTTCTATTTCCATTCTCAGGTCATACATATGCAGCTCGTATTGCTATCGTTCACATTTCTATATACAGGTTATACACAGGTAGCTCGTATTTCCATCATTCACATTACCATTCTCAATTTATATACATGCGGCTCGTATTATGTCATTTAACGTATACAACAGGAAATTTACGTGCAACAGTTAGTTAGCACAAGTACTTCATATTTCACAGGCAGCTGTTATTCATTTACAGGCAATTGTTATCATTCTATCTACTCATTCAAGACTGCAATTCAATCATCCAATACAGACATTTCAAGTGTTTCTCATCCTAGGATTCATGCCATATCCTAGGTTCTAATCATTCATTCCACACATGCATTTAGGTTATAATTAAATTAGGGGAGAAACCATTCTACTAGTAAACCCAGGAGTATTGGGGGCTTGAACGGCAGGCTCACGTGCCTCAGCAAGCCCTGAACCCCCAACGGAATGAAGTCCTATAATAAGGAACAATCACAAGGGAATTATCAGAACAGTATGGAAAGCCTTCTGATAAGTAGAGGAACTCACAAGGAACACAATGGTATCTTAATTACATAAAACGAAACTCAAACGGACCCTAAACGGGTCAAAAATAGGGTTCCTATCTCAAATCAGACATCTAGAACAACTTCCAGACGTCTTAAAAGTGTCCAGTATCATACCTAAGTCTCTGCGCCAATCCTCAAATGTCCAGGAACTCTTTTGGACTGTCTGGACCCAGCTCCAGACATCCGACCACCTCTCCGGACGTCTGGTACGTCGCCCAGACATCTGAAATGTGTGGGAGGGCATGTCTCGCGTCTTCTCGAAGCGAATCCTACACACAAACATCGAATCCTCTCAAAAAGGGCATGCAAAGTGGTAGCAGCGGAGCGGCCTGCATGGCCGTATCCGCAAAGGGAACGTACCTTCGTGAAACTCTCACCTCAAACGTCTGGAACCACCTCCAGACATCCGCACCGTCGTCTGGAGGTCACTCCAAACGTCTGATTCTGGGAAAAACCCAGAACCAGAAACTACTTCCGCTGCTCTCGTGCCGTGCGTGGCCACGCAGCACCCCCTCGCCTACAGCTCCTGCTGCAGTAGTGTCGGGGAGGTCCTCCCCAACGCACTCCTCCGCCTCATGCACGCGCCGCTCTAGCCGTGCGCTCACCGGTGAGCTCCCACATGAGCTCGCAAGCTCACTCTCCTCCTCCTCTCCTCACACCGCTCCTCCTCGACGTCTCTCTCGCTGGCTCTTTCTCTTGCGTTGTCTCTCTCACTGGAGTGGAGAAGAAGAGGGGAAGGGGCTGGTGTGAGGAGAACGTGAGAGGGGAAGGGGGGTTTTATAAGATCAGTGGGTTAGGGTTTCTAGAGGCAGGGAGAGAGAGAAGGGGAGGAAAAGCGAGAGTACTGTTTGCGAGTAGCCCATGCGTAGACGCGAGCTCGTACTCAAAATTTTCGATTTCCAGACGTCTGGGAAGATGTCCAGATGTCTGACCCATAGTCCAGACATCTTAAAAGACTCAAAAAACATGGGTCTTAACAACAGCTAATCTAGAAAGCAGTAAATCCTAATCTAAATGGAAGAATAGGACCTGTTGGGAAGACTTGCAGCTGGTGGCTGCAGCGACAAAGGAGGGGGCATCTCCAGCGGATTGGAAGTCCACTAGTGGGACTCAAGGTCACCCTCAGGTGTTATGTGGTCCGTAGCGGTGAGGAGAGTCAGAGAAGATGAAGTTCCTTTGCTCTTGGCGCCAGAACAGGGTCAGGTGGAGAGAAGCTGGAGAGGATGAAAGGATCGCCTCGAGAAAGTAGGAGAGGAGGTCGATTTCCTGTGCATGCAGCTGTGGAGGTGTTTAAGTAGAGTGAGAGAGTGAATCAAGTCACCTCGCGGTGGAATTAGGCTATTAGAGCATGGGCGGTCTTGATGAGAGGAGAGGAGTGCGAGCGAGATTAAATCAAATTGCGGCCGTTAGATGTGATCTGGGGAAAGGGGTGAAGCTACACGTTGATTTGTGTAAAGCTTCCAATTAAATCGAGCCATCAGATCATGGGAACAAAGATTGGATGGCTGGGATTGTTGGAGTTCTTTGCGGTGAATAGGGGTGCGAGGAGCTTCAGGTGGTGTTGGGTTCTTTTGGTGAAATTACGCTAGAAGCCCCTACGTGAAGGGGTAGAAAAATTGTAGAGAGGCCCAATAGTGGTAAGGAAAGCTATTAGAGCAATCCTTAGAATGTTGCAAATAGGTCTCTGCAGGTATCAAATGGGTCCTTAGAGGTTTTCTGATGAACAAAATATGATGTATGAAGGATCTAGATGTGAATCCTTCATATCAATTGAACATTTTATTGCACCCCTGCGGGTATCAAAAGGATCTAATTGCAAGGCTCTAGTAATGTCCAAATGCACCTAAGTTTTTATTAAAGCTCAATTGAACATTTTAGAAGTTAATTTTACTTTTGATTTGGAATTTTGAGCTCATTTATGTGTTCAATTTGCAATTGTATCACCATTTAACCTTCTTTAATAGAATATCTCATTTAATGACCTAATTATGCATTTTTAGCACAAAATTGATGTTTTTAGGTCTTTTTCTCTATTTCCCACACTTAAGCCTTTTTATGTGTTAATTTGATAGTGTTTAACCTAGTTTCTAGCTTAACTTAGGTGACTTAGCTGTGATGAGTAGCAACTCATCAGGAACGCACGTGAGAAAGATTAGGATGAAAAGCCACCGTTGGATGGGATCTGAGAGCGGTGGCGAACCTTCGTGTGAGGGTGAGCGAGGATTGGATCAAGATCCACCATTAGATTGATGAAGAAAGGGACGGACGTTTGCTGCGGTTGTTGTTCATCGCATGTGAACAGTGGTTGAGAAGAAGAGCTTGGCTGCAGGTCTTTTGGTGCAATTGCGCCAAGGACCTTACATTGAAACGATGAAGAATTTGCAAATCAGACCCATAAGTGATAAGAATGGCTGCAGTGCAGTCCTTGAATGCTTGAAAAGAAGCCCATGCAGCTTTTTAGCTTAAGAAAATGTTATGGCACGAGAACCTGGGTATGAAACTCTAAATGCAAGGTCCTAACGATGTCCAAATGTAATGAGATTTTTATTGAAGCTTAATTGAACATATTAAAACATGATTTTACCCTTGATTTGTACTTTGGAACTCAAAAAGGTGTTCAATTGACATGTGTATCATCAATTTGTGTTTATGTATAGAATATCTCATTATTTGACCTAATTATGTATTTTTAACCCAATTTTGATGTTTTAGGTCATTTTCCTTAATTCCCACACTTAACACATTTATTATGTTAAGAATATAGTGTTTAAGCTAGTTTCTAGCTTAACTTGGGCATTTTAGCTACGATGAGCCACACTTGATCATGTGGTGCCTCCTCTGTTGAAGCACTCCACCTCTCCTCCTCATGTAGCCCCTCCTCTTCATCGCTGTTCACCCCCTCCTCAGGTACAACCTCCTCTTCGATCACCCATCCTCCTCCGCTCGCCACCCCTCATCTCTGGTGACCACCACCATCACCTCGACCACCACCACCTGACCGGCAACCACTACCAACAGCTTCGATGTGTACAGCCTCTCCCCCTCCCCTCCTCGACTCCCACTACCATGGAGACCACCAACACCACCTCTTGCACCTGGCACCTGCCCCTTTCCTCTGTCGTGACCACCACCACTACAACCGACCCCTCTTCCTCCTACCTCCTGCTGCTGCCACCACCACCTCATCCTCCTCCTCCCTCCCTGTCTCCATCACCACCACCACCTTAGTATCCTCCTCTTAATAGGTCCTGCCACCACCATCAGTACCACTACCTCATGCTTTTCTTCCCTCCTTGCTGCCACCACCAGTCTCCTCCTACTAACTCCTTCATGTCGCTAGCACCACCACCACCTCAGTCTCCTCCCTCCCCTCCCCCTAGTTCCACCACCAACTCATACTCTTCTTCCTACCTCCTTTCTGCCGCCACCACCATCACTACCTCAGTAATTTTTTTTTAATTAGTATGTTTTGATTGCATGTTACTTGTTTCTTGAGCAATTGTACCCACATATATATTTAGTTTGATTACATTATATTGTGAGTGAATGTGTGTCAATGAATGTTTTCAAATTATATTTGAAAACATATAATTTGACCTTGGAGGAGACCTTGTGGTGGGTGGCGTCCTTGTGGGTGTTGTAGTGGCTAAGGACGTTGATGAGGGCATGCTAGACCTTGGAGGGGAGGTTGTAGTCCTTGCACATGTGCTTCTCTATGTTCTAGTAAGAAGGACCTTCCAGGAGCATGTGGGACATGTAGGCAAGGTCAGAGTTGAGGTTGCATTGTTGCTGCTACTTGGAGTCGACAGGGAGAGGGAGGAGGAGGAGCAACGCTTGTCATTGAGGTGCTTGGTGGTGATTAGGATCGGATGTGGGTCTTGTGGATGGTTCAATTGTACTTACAGTACTCGCACACCAACGGAGAGGAGGAGGATGAGGAGTAGGGGTTGTGGGTGGTACTAGAGGAAGGAAGGGAAGATGGAGGAGGGGCGTACTGGAGGTTGGCGATGGTGGTGAGAAGGGAGGTGGGAAGAGGCAGGCAGCACTAGAGGAGGTAGGGGGAGGTGGGAGGAGGAAGGAGGTGGGAGGAGGAGGGTCTTGAGGAGGAGGAACTAGAGGAGAGAATTGGAGGGAGGAGGCAAGGGGAGGTAGGAGGAGGAGGGTCTAGAGGAGTAGGGTCCGAGGGAGAGGGAAGAGGAGGAGAGAATTGAAGGAGGAGGGAGGAGTGGAGAATCGAAGGGAGGGGAATAGAGGAGGATAAGTAAGAGGTGAGAATATAAGGAGGAAGAGGAGGGGAGGTGGATGAGGAGGGGGAGGAAGGAGGTGAAGGACTTATTGGTGAAAGGGAATGGAAGTAGGTTTAAGGTCATGGGTTACGCGATGTGTTTATTTTTGGCTTAGAGCTTAGGGCTTAAGATTTATGGCCTTGGGTTTAGGGTTACAAACTGAATGTTTAAGGCCTTGGGTTTCGATTTAAGTTTTACATTTACGATTTGGGGTTTAAGATTTAAGGGTTGGGGTTATGAGTTTAGGGATTAGGTTAACAAGCTTAAGGTTTAGGGTTTTAGAAAGGGGGGAGAGAAGAGAATGGAGAGGGAATAATAAGAATATAAAGAAGATTAGGGGTTGAGAGGGTGAGGAGGAGGAGAGGGTTGGGGGGGAGGGAGTTACAGTTAGAAAAGTAATTTATAATTGAAATATTTGATATTTATGTTTCATTATGATATTTTTATTACAACTTTATAGATATACACTCTTGCATAAATTTAGATGCACCTGATGACAAACAATAAGAGTTCTAACCCTTAAGGTATAGGTTGTGAGAGAGATATAACTGCATCAAAATATTTGCCCGTGGAGTCTTTTGATCATATTATACGGACAATGCGGAGTATGTGTATACTTTACTTACATGCACGATGCGTTGTTTTTATAGAATGCCATAAGACTTGATCGTCTTTAGTTCGGTGAAGTATCAGGCTAAAGAGGGTCCTTGAATATTTGATCATAAGTTAGGGTTACTTCTTGCATCTAGCTAGTGTGTAAACAAATTTCGATTGCATTTTCTTGCCCTTCTTTGGTATATCTACTAATCTTAGCCACGTTCCTAAAGCACCCTTAAGTAGGGACTAATAGGAATGTAATTATGGTTAGTCTTGCAGGGTATACTGGAGAAGTGCATGGAAATGCTGTTGAAATTTCTCCGAACACTAGTTGTATGTAAGAAGTAACGTTGTGATTAAATCTTCGTGGATGGGCTATCAAGTGAAAATCTTCTTAAAATACACATATTTTCCTTATTTGAATCTAACTTTTGAGTTGTTGACATTGAAATTTAAGTTATCATGGATATTCCATGGATTAGTCTGAGGAATTAGAATTACTACGAATATAAGAATGGAGTGATTTCATTTTTGGAGTGGGCATTTAATGATAATAGGAAGACATTTAGACGAGGAGAATTTCTTGAGTTGATTTTATGCCCATGTAGACGTTGTTTGAATGGGTTTTTCCATAATTGAGACACTATTTTCGAGCATGTGATATGTAATGGTTAGTGGCAGCATTACATAAATTGGATAACTAAAGGTGAGCAAATCACAGGAGAAGTCAGATATGATAGAATTGACAATTTAGAACAAAGTGATGATAATTAGGGAGATGAATTAGATGAAATGTTACATGATATGAGAGCAGTAAACCTTAAGGATGCAAATGACGATGAGACATTACGAGATTATAATTTGTTTTACGATGTAGTTAAGGCAACAAAGGATCCTATTGCTCCTAGAATAAGGTCAATGTCAAAGTTGTCATTCCTTCAAAAATTATTTCAGATAAAAGTGATGAATAGAGCCACAAGGAAATTAATGTTTGAGGTCCTTCAATTAATTAGAGAGCTATTGAATAATCCTACTGGGTAGCCTGGGTCATGGTATGATGCAAAAAAGTAGATACGCGAGCTTGGACTGAAATGTGAGAAGACTGATGCATGTCGAAATGATTGTGTCTTACATAGAAATGAGTACTTAGGGTTGAGTAATTGTCCCGAATGTAGTAAGGAAGGGTATAAGGCGGGTAAATTAACAAACACAGGCAGAAAGAAAAAATCGAAGAAGGTTTTATGTTATTTTCCATTGATCACTAGGCTACAATGCCTATTCATATCAAGTAAAATAGCAAAATTGATGACATAGCATCAGGAGAATAAATAAAGAGATAGACGCAACCATCATCCAACAGATTTTGATGAGTGGAATAGATTTAACGAGAACCACGCATCATTCGCAGAGGAGGCACGGAATGTGAGATTGAAACTTGCAAGTGATGCATTCAACCCATTCAAAAACATATATCTGTCATATTTCATATGGCCGGTGGTCATGTTAATTTATAATTTACCTCCTTGACTATGCATGCGATCTGCATTTATGATGTTGACCTTCCTTATCCTAGATCCCAAGTAACCAAGAAATTCGATAGATGTTTATCTCCAACAGTTGATTGATGAATTGAAAGTCATGCAGTACAGTGGTGTTCAAACATACGATGCACACAAGAAAGAATTCTTTCTGTTGCACGCAACATTATTGTGGACAATCAATGACTTCCCAGCATGTGCTAATTTGTCAGGATGGAGTATGAAGGGGAAGTTTGCATGTCCAATATGTATGGATGATACCTATCACTTGAGATTGCTTGAAAGGAAGAAGTTCTATTACTTAGGGCATTGCAGATTTTTTTCCATTGAACATAGAGGTGAACGTCACAATTCAAAAACAAATTTGATTGTAAAGCATGCCGGTATTCGTCGAAGAATCCGAAAAATAAATTGAGTGCAGGTTCTGTTAGGTTGTTTGGTGTGAAAGTCATGGAGACATTACAATAGCTTGGTGAAAGATGTTTGGGTCATTTTTTCAGAAATGACTTGACTTCTTTGCGACTTTGAGGATTTAAGAAGAAAAACATATTTTTTATGAAGCTTCCATATTGGTAGGATTTGACTATGAGTCACAATTTAGATGTTATGCACATTGAGAAAAATGTAATGGACAACATTTTAGATGTATTAAACTTAATAGATAGCCTAAAGGATATAGTTAAAACAAGGAATGATATGAAAAGTTTGGGTGTTCGTCCTGAGTTACACGTTCAAGACAACGACTCTCACTTTCCAGAAGCTATATATAGTCTTACTGGAGAGTAGAGGCAAATGATTTTCTCCTTCCTTAAAGACATTCAGGTTCCAGATGGGTATTCGTCCCAACTTTCACATTGTGTACATGAAGCGCTAGAGAAGATTAGTGGGTTAAAAGTCATGATTCTCCTGTGTACATGCAAGTATTATTCCCACTAGCAATACGTGGAGTGATGCCTGATCTAGTAGTCGATTCATTTAAAGAGATGAGCCAATATTTTAAAGTCATATGTTCAAAGATTTTAGATCTCAAATTGTTGGAATACTGGGATAAATAAATTGTAATCACATTTTATAAAATGGAGTAGATTTTCTTACCTGCATTCTTCGACGTGATGGTTCATGTCACGCTTCATCTTGTGACTAAAGCAAGAATTACTGCACCCATACAATATAGATGGATATATCCAATTAAACGATATTTGAAGAAGCTGAAAGATTATGTACTAAGTAAGGCAAAGCTAGAAGGGTCAATCGTGGAAGGATATCTTGTAGAGGAATCTATTAATTTCTTTGTCATGTACATGAATGAGATAGACAATTGATTTAATCAGCTTGAATGAAATTATGATGGAGGATTTAATGGCAATGATGAAGATTCCTATCCATATTTGACATCGAAGGAAGGTCGATCCTCCGCACCGAGTTCAAGTCCATCTCGGAAATGGACTGACGATTGGCTCACTTATACATTTTGAAGTAATTTCCAGAAGTGGATGAATTTTACAATGAATTCAAAGAATCCTCTGATCCGTCTAGATGCGAATTGCAGTTCCTTGAGTGGTTCAAGGATTGTGTAAATAAACTCAAAGAATAGGGGGATCCACAGTGGGTACAGGATTTTGATGTAATTGCTGATACACCTTTAACATACAGACACTACCATTTGTGTTACATAATTGACGGATTCAGATTTAGGGTAAGGTCAATTGATGATGCAAAGGCCATACAACAGGCGGGAGTCGTCGTCAGTTGTGACCTAAGTACTGGTTGTGTGGGTATTACAGTCAAATTGAAGAAATTATGGAAATGAGTTTCAGGTTTTACTGTAGGGTAGTTCTATTCAAGTGTGATTGGTTTGATGTTTTCAAAGAAGATGTTGGATTCAAAGTGGATAAGAAACACGGTTTCTTGAGTTTAAGTAACAACCATCTAATTCTTCAGTCATCAGAACCATTCACATTAGCTTGTCAGGTTACTCAAGTATTCTATGTGCCTAATAAATGCAGAAATGGGTGGATAATACCTGTTAAATCTCTACCGTGTGAATAATATGATGTAGGAAAAGATTTTGACCTAGATGTTGAATTTGAAGCATATCAGCAAAACCCACAAAATGAAGTTACCCCTTGTGCAACTGACGTTGATATATAAGGTAATTTCCCAAAAGTATTAATTCGTAAAGAAATTTTGTAGTTATTTGTTTTGTTTAAATTTTTGTTTAGTAATTTTCATTGTTTTCCAAAGTTTATGTTCAGTTATTTTTCGAAACTGAATTTTATTTTATTGCTTTCTTATATTGGTTTGTCGCATTCTTGCCCCTTCAACTTTTCTATTAGGAGGTTCTATTCTTGATCGATTTGCTTTGTTGTTTTTAAACCACTCCTTTCACTAGTTTTTGTTAAATGCATGCTACAATATGTTGTTATGACTATTTTTAATTGGCATGTCCAAGTAAACTTAAGTTGTTATTACGTAAACAAACTTTGGCATTTTTAAGAACCTATATTATTCTTACTAGAAACTTTAAGTTTCATCTTTTGGCTCATCATTCTTCTGCATAGTCCACGTTGACTACTCATTGGAAATGTCTATAACAAATTGGGAGCTCTATTTGAGTTGAAACACACTCAAGTTTCTGAAATGAACACACCAAAAATGCCAATTTGAAACAATAGTAGGTTGATGACTAAAACTCGCAAAGCAATATGTCCATCAGAAACTACATTGAATGAATGTAGAAATCATATCACAAAAAATGAACCTCTTCGATACTCTTCCAATTTTCAGGACTCCATATTTACATAATGAATTGTAAATCAATTATACCTATTCAAAGGAGTAATCCACAGATCTGTGTAACATTTTCTCTCTATGATGACCATCCGATCTTGAAACATCTTGCATTCCGTTCTACACAGCTCCCTCACCTGAAACATATATTGGCCGTTAAATATATTCAATAAACTTGCAAGGCAACAAATTGGTTATTAAATGAAAAGAAATAGCATGATATGTCTAGTACTGAAGAAGTTTTTCTCCCAATTAATTCAAATACAATACCAAGATCTTTTTTCAATTTGGATAATCCTTGTATCGATAAACAAACATCACAGATGGTCCGTACTCCATACTCTGAATATTTCTTTGAACATCAAGGAGCTATCCCATGAAAAAAAATCAGGCAACTGTATTGGCAACAAAGTAAGACAACGTCGGGATGAAAGAAGTAATATATACATAATTGGCATTAGTAATTAATAGGCCCTTTTACAGGCTGGTATCTTGAATTACATAAACCCACTGAAAGATAACAATTATATATGCATCTCTACAAATGTGTGGTTAATAAAAAAAATATCCATTGAATTAAGATCTATCCAAATGATTGTTAAACTTCATGAAAAACTTTAGCAAATGACCTTGTTGTCCTGGAGGTTATTTCAATTTTACAAATCGGGCATTGTTCTCCCTTTCTCTACATGTTTGCTGCCTTTCCAAGCATTTTTGCAACTCTTTCCCTAGTAGTAATTTTCTCATCTTAGTCCAAGCTTAGCATCACCTCCTTCTCCCTTTCCCCTCGTGCTCACGACCTCAACCTCCTCTACTACAGTCTAACAACCTACCAATCAAATAGAGAAATCCAAAGCCAAACCTAGAAAGCTTTTGAGAAACCAAAAAAAAAAGTGCTTTTATCTAGATTGCTCGATAGTTTAAAAAAATAACTAAGAAAAAAACTTGTTCCTTTCTATGTTTCAAGTGATTTAAACTCTAAGTGATTTGAGTGAATAATGCAAAAAACAAATAGAAAACCAACATTAGATATAACTTATCTTGACTATAAAACTCACCTTAGTTCACAATCTATCACCAAATCTCAAACACATATTCTTTGTACTGTTGCCCAACAAAAAATGTAGGATGCTTAGTTCTCCCATCCCAACGTTCCATAGGGATTGTCATAGTTGGTGGCCATGGAAACATCCTTCACAGATCCTTATTGTTGGTCCAACATCAAAAGTACATCTTCACTCTACTATAGTACGTTAACATAAACTTAGTCATCCCTATCCCCTTCCTCGTACAACGTCATTGCAATATCCCAACCACTCAACTATTTGCCTTTTTCTGCATTTTGAATGGAGGATGTAAACATAAATAAAATGGGATAAATGAAAGCATAAATGGAGCATAAAATAAGATTATACAACCTTTTTGAGACAGAGATTATGTAGCCTTAAACTCATCAAAATGAAATCAACTAACTCCATGTCATGCTGTGTTACAATCATTCACAACTACATGAAAATGTAAATTGATTAATGTGTAAATGGACTTGGTTGATTGAGTTGAACAAAGATTAAAATTGAAGATGGTTATCAGTAGGGGGAATCATTAAAGAAAAATCATTTTTCCAACTTAAAAATAAAATTCACAAACTGAATTTTTTTCTAAAAAAGAAGGAAAGAAAGAAAGAAAAATGATCTGGTTGTATTTAAAAACAATTAAATTTTAATCTTCTAATATTATTTTGTGCTTGCCTCACATATGGTCCTTGATATTAGGATGCATACCAAGAAGAACTGACAACAAAATAAAGAACTACTGGAACACTTGCCTCAAGAAAAAAAATTCAAGCGAATGCCCAAAATGACAAGGATGGTCTAGAACAAAAAATGTCCCCAATACATAAACCAAACATCGACAATTCCACCAACATTATGCAATCTAACATAGTCTTGTTTACTAAATCAATCTATGCTAAATGCAGTCTTGCATCTAGCACAATCTTCTGATTTAAACTTGGAACCTTATTGAAGGATTTTATGGGCATGGCTCTAGGATTCAAATTAGTTGTTGGATATGAGGGGTAACATGCAATGAAAGAAGTTAAACAAAGGATAGCTGTGAATAGCTGTTGTAGCCACCATAATCACCACCCTGAAAGCAAGTTTTGCGTTGTGTGAAATAAAATAAAGTGACATTTCGGTAAAAAGAAAATAAAAGAACAAATTAGCTGTGAAGCTTTATTAGATGAAACATGTACCTGGAAACTACTGTAGCATGTATATCTTTTAGAAGGTGGCAAATATCAACAAAGGAACCATAGCAACCATAATAAGATTATTCACTCCATGTCCTTTTCTATCTCTACTACTATATTTCTTTTCAGGGATATCAACACTAAGTGGGACATAAGGAATAATGTGATGCAAGCCGAGCTACCACCAAGTTATTCTAGAAAGTGAAAACTATACCTTCTAAGGTATAAAAAAAGAAGCCCTATTTAATGCCAAGAGAAGATTGCCCACAACGAAATCATCAAATAAATACATGGTAGCACCAAACACCTTCCATCTCCTATGTTACTAGTGCTTGCATGCCATGATGGAGAAATAATGGAACCACTTCTATTTCAAGCTCCAATGTATCCCTCTTTTGTTTCAACCTGTAATGTACATAATGTTATCAATGTTTTTTCCTAGAATGATCTTGAACACATCATGGAATGTATGTATATGGTATCTCCAATATGTTCTTTGTATCTCAACCAAAGCCACTACTTAAAAGTTTATATTTCAAATAGGAAGACAAAAATTGTTTGAAATATGCCATTAGCCTTTATGAACACATGAAAATTGCATACCTATGTATAAGGACCATTTCCCTAAAACACTTACCTTTTGAATAAATTGCATGCATATCTTTCAAAATTGGGATCAATCTCAAGGGCAATGTCTAGGAACCCTGTAAGGAGGTCAATGTTGTGTTTCCCAATGGCACATGACTCTCAGGCATTTTGTTGAACACCTCAAGAATAGCTTGGTGTCATCGAACCAAAACAACACAATGAAAATCACATTACACCTAGTCACTCTCTAGTTCAACTATGTCTCCTATCTCTTCCACAATCTCACTTGCGAGCTCTCCAACCTCCTCAATATCCTCCTCCTCCCCAAGATCCATCTCACCATTGACATTAACAAACCTTGCCGAGCTCTTCCAACCCAGTGTTGGAGATTCTTCTTTGGTGCCAAACCCTTCATGGAGAGTTTTCAATCGAAGATCCTTGACTCCATCAAAAGATTGAGTAGGAGATAATCCTTAACAAAACCCTTGGATAGGAAGATTGAGAAAGATAGAGAGATCAAATAAGAGATATCGAGCATAGAAACCAGATTTGATTAGGAAAGATCAGATCGAATAAGAGATCTAATTAAAGAAACATTTAACTTTGATAGATCTAAGAAATGTCAATCTAATCATAGGAATGAGAGATCGCTGTGCATGAAATCGATGGACAAAGATCCGAGTGATCTACAATCCAAGATCTGAGATCAATGAGAAGTTTAATGAATAAGAACGAGTGAGATGTAAAAGAGAGTGAGAAATTGAGTGGAGAGGTGAGAGTGAGAGAGTGGCAACAGAGGAGAGATTGCTAATGTAGAGAAAGTTAATAAAGATCGATAGAGGTGCTAATGTCGAGGAGAACAAGAGATCGATGTCGAGCGAGTGTCTGGCCAGGGAAGAAGCGTTGAGTGATTGAAGATAGATAGGTGATGAGGTGTGGCTCATCATAGCTAAAATGCCTAAGTTAAGCTAGAAACTAGGTTAAACACTATCAATTAACACAAGAAATGGGTTAAGTGTGAGAATTAAGGAAAATGACCTAAAATAGCAAATTGATGTTAAAAATGCACAATTAGATCAGTTAATGAGATATTCTATTCATTTTTTTTTTTAAATTGAAAGGAAAGCTATCGTACTACAATAGCAATCCGGGAGAGCAATTTATTAATACTAAGAAATATAGAGAGGTCTACAAATTGGATCCCCATCTATGTATGAGGGACCAGCACTCATGCATAATTTGTACACAGCAAATTGGTCTCTCCTAAAAAAGTCTGTCATTCCTTGCTCTCCACACACACCAGAGGGTCACCGCCATGCGTAAATGTGGCTTCCCAGTTATCCCACACCCATGCCATAAAGATTTCCATGATGGAAGAGGCTCATTGCAGATTTTTCTCCAAATTGTGTTAGTGACCAAACAAGAGGAAAACAAATGATTCAAACTATCAGTGTGCATCCCACAGAGATGGCATTCATGTAGAGCTGTCCCCATCCTCCTGTGCTTAAGGTCTCCAGTTATCAGGCCATCCCTTCTACATAGTCAGAGGAATATTTGTACCTTGAGAGGAACCTTCAATAGCCATAGTTTCTTATCAATAAAATCACCTCCCATACCACTGTTGGAACTCCTAATTTTTCCATAGGCTCGTTGCGTCGTATAGATGCCATCCCATGCATATGTATCCTCCACACCAGGTCTTGGACAGCTGGTTTGCAGGTTTGAAAGCAGGCGCTGCTATTCTTCCCACAATCTAGTCCTCTCCCTGCATGCCTTCGATTCAGCCAGCTGCCAACATCTGCCAGATTCAGACCAGAAGTTATTTACCACCCCATCCTTATCAGTAGAAGCCGAGTAGACCCTTGGATAAGCCTCCTGTAGGGTGCCTAATGACGTCCACTGCTCTTTCCAGAAATTGAAGTGTCTACCATCTCCCAGAACCAGCTGCAATAAGTGCTAATTATCTCTGATAGCTTGAATGACAGATCGCCAAAATGGGGAGGGTTTGGAGGGATATAATCTGTTCAGAGCACTATTGGAGTAGCCATAGCCATCATGAATAAGTTTAGTCCATAACCTTTCCTCCCCATTTAGAATTTTGATAGCGCATTTAATCAATAAGGCTTCATTAAACTCTTTAAGTGCTTTAATCCCCAGTTCACCTTCTTCCTTGGGGTGACACAGATGCACCCATTTCAGTGGTTGCATGAACTTACCCTCATGTCGCGCACCTCTCCAAAAGAATTTCTTTCTCATCAAATCTAGCCGTTTCCAAATGGAATTCAAGGCTTTGAAGATGGAAAAGTAGAAAATCGGAATGGAAGTGATAACCGAATTTAACAAGATTAACCTTCCACCCTTAGATAGGAACTTACTATTCCATCCTTCCAGCTTAACAGAAATCTTGTGAAAGAGGGCATTCCAATCACTCTTCTGTAGCTTTGAATACCTCAGTGGTAGTCCCAAATATCTGATTGGCAGATTGGACAGAGGAGTTCCCAGTGTGGTTGACAGTGCATGTTGCTCCTGCTCATTCATGCCAAAACATATCAGGGTGGATTTCTCCCTATTTAATCTTAGGCCTGATAGATCCCTAAAGATGTTCACCATATGTCCTAATGCTTGGGCTGCAGCAGTTGTCCCCTCAACAAAGAATACTGTGTCGTTTGCATATTGAATTATAGGGCCATAGCTCTTTTGTTAGACAGTGAGTATCCTTTGATGACACCAGCCTCAGCTAGCTTACAAGCATATCTGGCCAATCCATCCACAGCAAGGTTGAATACCAGCAGGGCTAATGGGCATCCTTGCCTAACACCACATTGTGGCTGAATCCATGCCCCACATGGTTTGCCATTAATCAAAGGAGAAAAAGAAGAGGTTGTGATACAACACTTCATCCATTTGATCCACAATGACAGGAACCCTCTTCTCTTAAAGACCTCCCAGAGATACGACCATGAGATAGAGTCATAAGCCTTCCAAAAATCAAATTCCACATAAAAGCTTTACATTTCCTTCTGTGCCACCCACACACCATCTCCTGAGCCATAATAAACGATTCCTGCAAAGATCTATTAGGGAGGAATTCTGATTGGCTAGGATGAATCAGATTCTGCAAGACCAATCTTAACCTATTTGCCAGTATTTTTCTCACCACCAAATTAATTGAGTTTGAGAGTGAAATAAGCCTGAAATCAGAGAAACTCTCTGCTCCTTGGACCTTCGGTAGCAGAAAAAGAAAGGACTGGTTGATCTTATCAAAGCCCGAATTCCCTCTCTCAAATTCCTTGATGACCTCCATCACCTCCCTGCCGACCAAGCTCCACAACTCCTTATAAAAGAAGACTTGGATGCCATCAGGTCCAGGGGAGCCCTCACTGTTTAGCACTTTTATAGAATCCATAGTTTCTTTCTCAGTTATGGTATCCATCAATCTGGAAGCCTGTTCCTAAGAAAGTTTAGGTGCATCACTCACTGTCATCGTCCACATACCTCTACCTGTAGCCTGCGAAGCATCCCTATAGTATCTGATGGCTTCCAATCTAATCTCTTGCATAGAGGAGATTCTTTGACCATTCTTGACTATGGAAGAGATTATGTTCATCCTTCTACGAGAGCTGGCTACGAGGTGAAAATATTTAGTGCTGGCATCACCCTCCTTCAGCCAAAGTTGTCTTGATCTCTCCCTCCAATCCATCTCCTGTTTCAAATCTTCCTCCACCACCACTCCTTGCCACATTCTTGTATCAGCAAGTTCTTGGTCAGACAAAGGTCTTGCTGCCTCTTTTATATCCAAGCCCTTGATCTTCTCCAAAGCCTCCAGACGTCTTTATTGTCTCAATGTAGATATCACAACCCCATATTCTTTAAGCATTTTGTGCAAATCAGCCAGTTTAGAAGCAAACTTGACAGTAGA
The DNA here is from genome assembly GCA_037157565.1 of Thalassia testudinum. Lineage (NCBI taxonomy): Eukaryota > Viridiplantae > Streptophyta > Magnoliopsida > Alismatales > Hydrocharitaceae > Thalassia > Thalassia testudinum. The sequence continues at coordinate 122,713,131 of JAZHRO010000036.1, read as the reverse complement.
TGATCCTTCCACTTGTTTGGCCGTCCACCACGTCTCAATCATCTCAACAAAACCCAGTTCACACATCCATGACCTTTTAAATTTGAAATCAGAGCCAACCTGAATTTGTTCCCCACTATCCCAAACCAGGGGGTGTGATCTGAAAAAGGGTGTTCCAGCCCAGAAACTGTTGATAGATGGTGCATTTCAAGGAGATTGGCATTTCCAAAAAATCTGTCAATCTTTGATATAAGGCCACTACCATTTCTCCAGGTAAACTCAACACCAGAAGATGGGTATTCACTTAAACCCAGATTTTGGACCAACAATTGGAATCCAAGTGATGCACTATCCACTACACCATTTGGTCTGTCTCTTTCTATTAACACAGTTAAAATCCCCCCCCACCAACCAAGCAGCCCCTTGTATAAGTTCTGTAGTTGCAACCCAGTCATCCCATAATTCCTGCCTCATTGATGCAAGACATGGCCCATATACACCAGTGATGAAATACACATCTTCCCCTGACATCTTTTGAACTTACATGTCACCAAATGTCTGGCTTTATGCACTACCAGCATCTGAAGAGAAGCCTTTCTCCACCAAAGAGCGATCCCACCTGATCTACCTTGCGCATTGATAGACACACATTCAGTCATCCCCACATTCTATAAATCAGTCCATGCCCTATCCTCTACGTTCTCAATGTGTGTTTCTTGAATTATGGCACAATCAACCTCCCACTCTCTCAGATACCTTGAGAGGGAAGCCCTCCAGCTCTCGACGTGCAACCCACGCATGTTCCATGTGAGGATTCTCATCGTCCTCCAAGGGAATCCCCCCTATTTGCATCCTAGGCCCTGCCCACCTTCATAATAGTAGCCACCGACTTTTCATCAATTTTCACATCCTTGGTCGGTTTTCTTTGTTTAAGTTTATAAGGAGATCTACCCACACCTCCTTTGGTATTTGTCTCAGCTCCAAATTTTAGACCTTCCATTGCATTTGACTTGGATTGGGGTTGCCTAGAAGTATTTGAAATCTCCTGCAGGATCCTCTCTTCCACTACATCTGACAAAGGTTGAGTTTCTGCCCCATCCTCCACCATAGCAGGTTCCATTAGCGCCAACTCCATTGCTTCCTCCTTCTCCCCAAGATGGTGATGATCCTTACGCTTCTTGGGCATAGGTGCCTCATCAGGGGTCATCCTACCCGTTTGCTACCCTGCAACCACACCAGCCACCTCCGCATAAGATGGCTTATCTTAACAATTCTCCCCCTAACTATCGCCCATTGTGAAGCTTATTGCTAGAAGCCAGGAGCTCCCCCCACATCGGAGAATTATCCATTCTGGGACAGAACCTGCTTTGAAGACATCCACCAAGACACTCCTAACCCACCCATCTCCCTCCATTAAACCAACCTCCGCATCTTCAGCTAGAGTAGCAAATCTTGCAACCATGGTCGCCACCGCCTCTTTCGATCTTAGATGTAAAGGTAGACCCTTGATTCCTAGCCTTCCCAATCTAGAACCTATCCTTTGGGGTGGTCGTTTGAGCAAGGATCCATCAAAAGGAGAAACCAGTCTCCAAATCACCAATAGTCCATTAACAGAACTTGATCGAAAATGCAGACGTTCAACATCCATCATCCCCAAATCAAAAAGCACAAACTGCGTGGGGGAGAGAAATGCAACCTTCGAATCATCAGTCAACAAAGATAGAGACCTTACCAACTAACGAATATTGTCCAAGGACGGAGTGCCGATCATCACCTCTCCTACCAGAGCCCCCTGTAGCACCAGTTCAGCAGTTTTGATTTCTTCCATCATGGGTACCTCAACATCCACCGTATGACCCCCATAGTTAGGAGGAGGCGACGGTGGTGGCCTCCTAAAGTTTGTTGCCCTTGGATGCAGTTTGAACTCCTCCCTCTCCTGCCCTCTATTGGTTACACAGGCATCCCGCTTGTGGCCATGTCCTCCACACGCAAGGCATATGATTGGATGATGGCAAACCACTGCCATGTGCCCTCGACGTCGACATTTGAAATGCAAAACCTCCTTGTCACCCCAATTCCTCCCCCTGTTTACGCTCCCCATACTTGCTCCCCATCTACCAGCATCCCTGGCTCCTCTTCTTTCCTTTTGTCTCCAAGCCCTAGACCTCCAAGTCATCCATCCTTCACCATCGCGATTCCTCCCTCCAATCACCCTAGGGTCGCTCGCCATTCCCCAATTCAAATTTTCGTCGAAACAAAGTGGAAAATCAGCCGAGATATTCTATTCATAAATGCAAAATGATGATCCAATTACAAATTGAACACATTTCTGAGTTCAAAAATACAAATCAAAGGTTGAATTAACTTCTTAAATGTTCAATTAAGCTCCAATAGAAATCCCATGGCATTTGGACATCAATAGGACCCTGCATTCATTAGATTACATATAGGTCCTCATGCATTAGCATTTTTATTGCATTTAAAGCCATAAGGGCTTTTTTAAGAGACGTCAAGGACCACTCAGTTACAAATCTTTCCACTTATGGATCTCTACGTAATTCTTCTATTGTTTCATCTTTAAGGGCCTTGGTGCAATTTATCCAATACGCCTGCTGCACCATGGTCTACTATTCACGCGAAGAACTTGATGTACAGTAGTCATTGATTCGTTGATCCAATCATCTGACGGTAGATCTTAATCCAAACATCCCACTCCTTTGCGTGAAGGATCGTTACCACACCCAGTTCTGATCTGACAGTGGGCTTTTGACGTGGATCTTCTCGTGCTCGTCTCAATCACACATCCACCATTGAAGTCCTACGAGACTAATATCACCATTGCGGTGATTTGACCCACTGAAGCAGCTATTTAAGCACTGCCCTAGGCTCACGCGATGCTTACCAACTCCTCCCCATTTAAGCTGGTCCTTTCATCCAAGACTTTAGCTCCTCTTCCTCCTTCATTGACCACCGGTGGTAGGGGAGGTGTCTCCTCCTCCGATTCATCATTGTAGAGACCAACTATAGTGTAGGGACCCCATTCCTCACTGGAGATCCTTGCATCCCCCTTTGTCACCATAGCAACCTGATGTGGATCTAGGCAATTTATTCCTTCAATTAAAGTAGAATTCCCTACTTTATAGATTAGTTATAATGTTAGTTAGTGTATTGTAGATTAGTAGAAGTAGATTAAATGTCAAATTCAGTGATTGATTAGTGTAGTTTAGGAGTAGTTTAGTTTAGATTCAATTTTACCCTCTCTGATTTGAATTTCCATCTCCATTTCCACTCATAAATCTCCCTCTTCACTCCAGAACTCACATTCCCTCACTTGCTGTGCACTTTAGCCATCAATCACCCATTCACAAGAGTACTTAACATATCTGAAGCTCATTAGCTTTCAGCTCTGTTGGAGAGCTCAAACATCAAATTAAGGGCATTCCATTCAGCTCATATATCCACTAATGCTCTCCTAGCTTGAATCGATCGGATTTGACTGATTATGTAGGGATTGATTTTGATAATTGATCGTATGAGTTTTAAGCCAATTGCAATCAATTTGTATTTAATCAATGAAATTGGGTTTATCTAAGTTTGATTGGAAATATTGCAATTATTTTAAATCCATTTGATTAGGTTTTCATTGATCGTATTCTCTATGCTTCATCTTATGTCAAATCCTAAATTTTTGATTATCGCTAGGTAGTTTGGGCCAATGAGAATCATATGAAATGATTCAAGGCCTAAGTAATGACTTGATGATTTTTCTATGATCGTTTGAGGATCTAAACATTGATTTATAGTGTTTAGGAGCTCAAAGTGATCAATTCGCAGTGGTGATCTTACATTAAAAATCCTAATCTGGGAAACATTTGTTTCTAACTTCAAAATGATTTCAATTAGTTGTTTGAGAATGAAATGAGTTTAAAAGAGTTGGATGAAGATTTTGAAGTGATACACAAGTGAAATTGATGTCTGGAGTAATCCATAACCTTTTTCTTGTCTATGATGAAGAGAAAGGGATTAACTAGGATTTATTGGGTTTAAAATCACTTGATGTAGTTTAAATAGATTTCACAGCATTTGAAACTTGGATTTTCAAAGATGGAATCTGATCTTGTGTTTGAAGAGTTTTTCCACAGATTTGCATTCCCGATTTTAAATAGATTTGAGAATGAAAGGTTGTTCTAGTCCTTGGATCTGATTTTTCAGATCTGAGGAGATCTTCTAGAGCATTTAATCAGGCTTCAAAGCCTGATTCTGTCATTGATCTAGCTGCAGCAGCAATGTGCAGCTAAAACAGCAACAATAGTAGTTAATAGTTGCTGAAATTTGAGGAGCAGAAGCAATGGCTGTTGTAGCTGCATTCAACCCCTATTGGTTGGGAATTTTGGTTGAATCTGAGGATTTTAAAGAGCTGACTTGTGTATAGTGTTAAGATTTTATGAAACAGGCTTTCATATACTTGACTTTGATTTTAAATGTGACATGCAGCTTGTAATCTTGTTAGTTCAAATCTTTGTCAGCTACATTTATTGTGCTTAACTGTCCAACATGAAATTTTAACGAAATTAATGTTCAAAATCATGTGTAATGCTTCAAATATCTCTCATGTGTTGTGTTCGACATGTTTGAGTGTTTGAGTTGCATTCCCAACACATAGAACTCAATTTTAGGCCTTAGGTTTCATTTCAAAACACTTATTTAAGCCTAATTTGGGTTTGAATGTAAATAAATAAAAAATAATAATAATATCACAAAAAAAAAATAAACCTGTCTTGAGTAAGATCAAGTATTTCTTTAAGTGTATGCAAAGTTTTAAAGCATTCCGAAGCCCTGGTGACGAGTCGATTCTCGTTTATAATAAATTTTTGCTCATAAAATGTCGCGTCATTGTAAAACTTTTGTGGTGGAAAATCAACTATCAAAATATGTAATATTTCTAACCATAGTGGATTAGGTCATCTCCATAGGGAGGAACTAGCCTATTAAACTCGTGAGTGGTGCCTCATTTATTCGGGAAAATCAATGGGTGTGTATACTAACTAGTGCTACTCATTTCAGCATAAATTCTCATTCTAAGTAATTAATCAAGAAGGTTGGTGTTCACATGCAAAATTACCACAATAATATCCTTCACTAATAGTGATCTTGGCAATAGCAAACACTGTCTATATTAATCTCCTACACAACAGCACCTGTTTACTATAACCAATATCCCATGCTTTTTATCATTCCTAAGAAGAACTCAACCACATGTAATTCAGATTTAGAAGAGGGATGTCCATGCAAATTCACTTCAATTTATTAAAACCTTTAATAAAAGAATAGTGATAGTGGAAAGGGCATTCACCGTAATTATTAATTCAAATCTAAATAGAGGATTTCTCGTGCGTGCTCATAAGTGCGCGAGGAAACTTAGTTGGCTACAAGGATCAAGGGGAAGGTGTGTCGGAGTCCAGGCTTCGCGTTGGTGATCTTGGCACAGGCCGAGATGGCTGCCGGTGGCCGGTTAGAGGAGTATGACCGGTATGAATGGAGGGTGTTGCAGGTGGTTGTTGAAGGCATGTGGTCCAGCGCATGAAGGAGCGACGGCAGAGGGGCTGCGACTGCACACCGGTGAGGGCCGCCGCACAGGTTGAGTGCAGGAGTGGTGTTGCGGTGTTGGGTTCTTTGTGTGGGAGAAGGTGAACAGTGGATAGGAAAGTGAAGAAGAAGAGGAACGAGATGAAGATAAAGGAGGAGGAGAGCGAGAAGGTAGCACGTGGCTAGGAGTTGGCTGTGATGATGAAGGCCATGCGAGTGGCTATGGTAAGGGGGGAAAGGATGGTAGTGGCTTAGGTTGTGTTGGAGAAAGCAACTGAGGTAGTGGTGGCTTTGGGTTCGAGTTTCTATAGTGAAATAGAGGAAGGGGAAGAAGAGGAAATAGAGGAGGAAATGAAGAAGAAGATGGAGATGGAGATGGATTGGTCTGTGTGTGCGTGCATGTGTTAACAGTGAGGACCGAGAGAGGGATATGCATGGGTTGTGCAAGGAGGGCGAGAAGGTGGTGGTGCTGTGGTGGCTCGCAGTGATGGGTTGGTGATTGTAGTGAAAAAGGGAAGGAGACAGGAGGTTGAAGAAGAGGGATGGGGTGTGGTTGGTGATGGGTTTTCATCATGGGTGTAGTGAGCGTGCACGTTGTCACCATGCACGCCATGGAGTCGATGAAGGTGCGGTGAGGTTGGGGTATGCTTCGAGCCATAGTGTTCCCCTCTACCATGGTGCAGGCTTGGTTTACGGTGTAAGTGATGGGAGGAAGAAGATCCTCGCAAGGGGGAAGGATGAGAAGATCGCCCCTGGATGACGATCCCCATGCATTTTATTCTTCTCAATTCAGTTCTTCTTCACCGGCACAAATTAAGTGATTTTAATTGCCTTACTAAAGTTAGCATGGCTGATGTTGGAAGGACAGTTGGAACGAGAATGGATGATGCGTGGGGCCTTGTATGGGTAAATTGTGAATGTAATCCTCTCGATGCTTTAATTGGTTCCTATGTCCACCTGATTTTGTCTCCTCCTCATGTATAAAAAAATAATATAAAGATGATGTAATCAAAGGTGAATTGATCATATAAATATAAATTAGTTATTGATGCAGGTTATATCACTTATCACTTAAGATATTGAGAATTAAGTACCAAGAAAATATAATCGAAATATATTTAGGCTTATAATTAGTTCGATAAAATGAACCCATCAAATACCCCCATGACTAAGTTTTGTTAGTCCCTAGCAAAAGTGAAAAATACATGCATGGTGTATGATGCATGCTATCATGAGAGTGATGAAAAATTTCTTCTTTTCTTATTTGAAAAATTTAGAAATCCAGACAATTGTGAAAATGAAGTGATAGTAGCCTAGGCAATGAATCTAAGTGAAAATCCAACCAACATTTAAAGTTCGTACTTGACCATTGGTAAAATTCTATCAGGATATGCAACTTCTTCCCTCGGGGATAAAGCAAAAAATAATCTGTGATTTATCCCTGGCTTTTTAGCTTAGGTAGAAGATATCTGAGTTAAAATGGATTCATATTTGGTGGCTCGTACTCATCTAGGGCGACATGTAGTATAGTATTGCAAACTCTAGATTTCTAAACTGTCAAACAAGTTAACCCAGAGAAAGGCTAAAAAATTGTGCTCTCTGAACATTCCTTTGCACTTGCTCTTTTTCCTTCTTTCCTTTCTGAGATTACAAATCTCGCCAAATTTTGTAAATGTACTCAATGGTTGGTGGCCTCACATGATGTTCATATTTTTAATTAGAGCCTAATAACCCTACAACTAACTTAGAAGTCCTCAGCTAGTATTCGAGCGATTAGAAATACTGAAAAGTAGGTATGGGTCATATTTGGTGGATCGCAATGGGTGTTTTTGTTGCCTCAATGATATCGACACATGATGAAATCGACATGAAGACATAGCTATAAACTCGAACCTTTTTTCTCTTTCTTTTTCTATTTTTTTCTTCTCTTTTTTTTTGTATATGTGCATTTCTCTTTTTCTTCTCTTCTTTTTTTTTCTTTTTTTTCTTCTTTTTGAGATAACTATCAACACAACATGACACAAACTTTTATTCATGAGGCATTATTAGGAATGATGATGATCAAGAGGATATTGTGTAGCTTATTTGGTGGAAGTGTCTACTTTTAGTATCGGGAAGAAATGGATAGGACAAGCATATTTCTGACCTTTGGCACTAATACTCTCCTACAGCTGAGGAATCTATGAAGGATGGTTGTAACCATCCACCATAGTCATAGTTTTACTAGAACTCAATCTTCACATATCTGCCTTATTTGGTGATTCTCAGGAATTCACACATAATGTTCGCACGAAGGAACTAAGGGTGAAAGCTATGCCTAACTCTGAGATATAATCATCCAAATATCCAGAACTTAAGAGTCCTTGCACTAGACTTAGTGCACCAGTAGTCACTCTACTTTCTCCTCAAAAATATTAGGTAGATCTAATAGAAGATAGTTTGCCTAACTCCCTACTAACTATCCAAGGGTTCAGCAAACTAAAAATATTTATTGGTTTTCTTAAAAGATTCATTACCCAGTTTATATGCAAGTGAAGTAAATGTATTGGATTCTAAACTAAGAAATAATTTAAGAAGAAACTCTTTAATGAAACCTCCTTGTGAAAGATATTTTGCAAGGGCTGACCAATTCAGCTCAGAATTTTTTTTTGTTAATGCACCTAACAAAAATGCATGAATATTATCTAAGAAAGATAAAAAATGCAAAATGCACCCCCCATGCCTAAATCATACAATGTCCTCATTGTAAAATTAAAATAGGGGAAGAAAGGAAGGAAATCACCTGATGAAGGCATTATTCTAGACGTTGGATTGCCTCTCAACAAGCGTTGCATTTTCTATTGGCAACCAGACTTATAGGGAACCTGTAAGTTTGGTTCCAAACAGAAAGAGCTAGGCCCTACAAATATGCATAAAAGTGCAGGCCTAAAGAACAAGTAACCCCGGATTTTGGCGAGCTGATGATGTAGCATTATCCCAAATGCTTGCCAGAAGACATGATAATAGACAACCTCACAGGCTACCTAGAGAGGTCTAGGAAATGGAGTAACAGAAGAAGGGACCTCTTGAAACAGGAGTGGTGGATAACAAGGGTCCTTCAAAGCAGGAAGGGTTTTAAAAGATAAAATCAAAAGTATGCTCAACCCTTGAATTGCGAGAGTAAAAGTACAAGCATCAATCCAAACTCACCATTCCACTCGGGGATGTACTGGCTGAATATTTTCCCTAGAAAGAATGTATGTGAGCAGAAACCTAAGCCAAGGATCAGTTAGGGAGTGTAAGGGTTATTTGTGGTGCTGGGAGGTAATGGTTAAGTCCAATGAGGGCTTAGTTGGTGTCAAGTCTAGTTCCAATAATGATTTAGAATGGAGTGTCAAGTCACCCTACCTATCATTAATGATTTCCTTAAGAATGGGAGTCATATTTTTACCTTCAAGTATATGTGAATCAATGGTGGACTCCAAATCATATTTACTTGATGGCAGGGTCGAAGCAACTAAATCATTATCGTTAATTTCCTCCTCGGATTCTTTTGGTTCACTTAAGTTTTTGTCGGGGTGTATATGTGAAGCACCTGTAAGGGGAAGAGTTGCTTTAGTATCCTCAATTACTTCTGAAGGAGGATCAGTCTCAATGTTATAAGAATGGAGAAAGCCTATATCTCTTAATTCTTTATTCTCCTCGGGGCATAAATCCTCAATTGCTACATATTGTCCCCGAGAGTCTCTCCTAGGCTTTTCAATCTTGTGTTCGTCCTCCTCCAACTTAGACTCTATATCTTCCCAATTTTGGGGAAGATGATCTTCGAAATCACAAGTAGGGAGGAATCCATATTTTACTAGATCATTCATATCGTCGGAAGGTAAGTCCTCAAATAACACATAATCCTCTCGAGATTCACTCCAAACTCTAAGTCTAGGTTCCTCCATTGGGTTATCATCCTCTTTTAAAATAGACTCTTTGTATCCCTGAGACCAAAATTGATCTAATTCATTGAGATCTTGGTCCATTCACTTAGGGCACCTATGTGGGGCACATGTAAATCCTCAAAATGTTGTATGGTAGTTGTTAGTTCCCTAAGTTGAGGATCGGGATTGGGCTCACTATGGGTAGAATGGGGTTCCACTTCATGGTCAATAGGGAAGTGGTATGAACAACATTACCTTGACCCAGGTCATCGGAAGTGAACGATATTCTATCATTGGGGTCAAGGTCCTCAAGAGGTACCATCTTCCCTTTCTTTTAACTCCAATACAACTCAGGTGGATAATCACTAAGATCATCCTCCTCTAGTGGCCGTGTCTCATGGTTAGTGTCTAAGTGATAGCTAATACTCAAAATGGGATCCCCGTTGTCGTTGGTTTCCTTAAAACTGATTTGATGATCATGAGTGTAGAGGTAGGAATTAGCATCAAGAGCAAGAAGGTAACTAAGTTGACTAACTTCCTCATTCAGTCATTGACTATTCCTCAACATCTCTCCCATAGACTCTATCATGTCATTATGTTATTTTTACATTTCTATCATAAAAGAGGAGAGGCTACTATCAGATTGGGGAGAATAGTCAATCTCAGGCTCAGGTTGCCTAAGAGTATTGGTCCAATCTTGATAAGAGAAATCATGAAGGGTGGGAGGGTTGAGCATTTGCATACTAGTGGGGACTCCTGGGGTGGGAAATCCAGCTCCTAGGCTTTGCTCAAAAGTGGGATTTATCAGGCTAGTACTCCCCAAATGGGATTAAGAATGACCCCATGAATTGTCATTGTACCCCTCAAAGGAGGGATACGCACAACTCATGGGATCATGGCTGAAATGATAGGAGTTAGGGTAGTCCATTTCTTTTCAGTCAAATGGTTTAACTCACTTAGGACTTAGATAGATTAAAATAGAAACTTCCTAGCGAGCTCTACCATGCACACACTATTGCCAATACAAACGCAAATATGATGGGAATTTGTCTTCAGTAGTTTGAAGGACTCCTCAATTCCCACTCATAGGTTAGTCAAAAAGGAGTCAAGGCTATGCCCCTCCGTTCCCACTTAAGTGGTATAAGAGGTCCGTGGTACATTAAGATCCCTGACAAGACCTGACTGAGGAAGAGTGAGGTCTGTTAGAATAGGTGGCCAAACAAGTTTAACAAAGATTACACTTTCTAGGATGACCTTGGTTTGTCCCTGCAACCTGCTTGCAAGGAATGGAAGTCTCAAACCAAACCCATGCATGAGGAACCGAAGTAACTCGATGGATAGGCTTGTTGATTTTCAACTAACTTCCCTTGTGGTGCAAAGGAAGAGGTAGAAATTTTTCTCTAGTGACCTTATGTGTGATGTGCATAGTGTTTCAAGTGTGCAACACATGCGCTCATTTTTTATTTTGAAATTATGCAAACAAGTCCTTTTGCACACAATTAAAGTCACTGCTTTTAAGGTCCAACCTCTTAACAGTCCCAATTTCTTAAAGTGACCACTGAATTAATTAGATTGAAACACTTTAGTGGTCTTGGATTTAAGTCCAATGTAGATGCATGGCAGGTATTTGATGCTAAAGGGAAGACATACCATACTCCAGCTCTCTTCAATGCAAGATGTTTGCAACACATAAAGAAACACTAGATGCTGCTCAAACAAACCTATATGGTCGCCCTATAATATGTAGCTTCTAGTAGGCAGCTCGGAATTTTGTTTTTCATGAAAATAAGCAAACAAACCTAACTAATTTAGCTAGCTAACTAACTAACATGCAGTTCGAATAGTTCAAATAAACCTATAATCTAAATACAATGGGACCACTCTCCCAAAAATACTCTCTCGCATATAAGAGCGATAAGCAATAAAAGCACTTGGAATAGGTTCCCAAAAATTCCCAACACGGGTCCATAAGATAGAAATTAAATGTTTAATGTCTATCTAGCATAATCTAAATCTAAAAGAAGCAAACAGGTCTTCGATTGCTAATCCTCCCTCCACGCACGTGGGATCAAGGCCCACGTGCACACGCAATTACCCTCGAGGTGGTGACAAGGACCACCAAGGTGATAAGCGTCTCCCGTGTGCTCCTCTTCCTCTAGAACGCACCTCGCATGAAAGAATGATAAATCAATGAATAGCAATAACCAGGGATCAATGTATATAGAAAAAATACTTGCGAGTTTATTAGGACCGTTGGCTCCCCAGCAACAGTGCCATTTGACAGGTCGATTCTCGTTTTCAATAAATTTTTGTGCATAAAATGTCACATCGTTGTAAAGCTTTTGTGGTGAAAATCAATTATCAAAACATTTAATATTTCTAACCACAGTGGATTAGGCTGTTTCCAGAGGGAGGAACTAGCCTATTAAACTTGTGAGTGGTGGCTCGTTTATTTAGGAAAATCAATAGGTGCATATACTCACTAGTGCTACACATTTCAATATAAATTCTCATTCTATGTAATTAATCATGAAGGTAGATGTTCACTTGCAAAATTACCACAATAATATCCTGTCACTAATAGTGATCTTGGCAATAGCAAACACTGTCTATATTTATCTCCTACAAAATAACACTCGTTTACTATAACCAATATCCCATGCTTTTTATCATTCGCAAGAAGAACTCAACCACATGTAATTCAGATTAAGAAGAGGGATGTCCATGCAAATTCACTTCAATATATTAAAACCTTAAATAAAAGAATAGTGATGTGGAAAGGGCATTCATTGTAATTATTAATTCAAATCTAAACAGAGGTTTTCTCGTGTGTGCTCGTGCGTGCGCAAGGAAGATTGGCTCGCTATGAGGATCAAGGGGAAGGTGGCTCAGATCCCAGGCTTCACGTTGGTGATCTCAGCATGAGCTGAGATGGCCATCGGCGGTCAGTCAGAGGAGGAGTATGACCAGCAGGAATGGAGGGTGCTACCTGTGGTTGTTGGAGGCACGTGGTCTAGCCCGTGAAGGAGCGATGGCGGAGGGACTGCGGCTGCATGTGGGTGAGGACTGCCGCATAGGTTGAGTGCAGGAGTGGTGCTGTGATGTTGGGTTCTTGGTGAGGGAGAAGGTGAATAGTGGATGAGAAAGCAAAGAAGAAGAGGAAGGAGATGAAGATAAAGGAGGAGGAGAGCGGGAAGGTAGCATGTGGCAAGGAGTTGGCTATGGTGATGAAGGCCGTGCGGGTGGCTACGGTGAGGGGGGAAAGGATGGCAGTGGCTTGGGTTGTGTTGGAGAAAGCTGCTGAGGTAGTGGTGGCTTTGGGTTCGAGTTTCTTTAGTGAAATAGAGGAAGGGAAAGAAGAGGAAATAAGGAAGGAGATGAAGGAGAAGATGGAGATGGAGATGGATTGGTCTGTGTGTGCATGCGTGTGTTAACAGTAAGGACTGAGAGAGGGATGTGTGTGGGTTGTGCAAGGAGGGCGAGAAGGTGGTGGTGCTGTGGCGACTCGTAGTAATGGGTTGGTGATTGTGGTGAAATAGGGAAGGAGATAGGAGGTTGAAGAAGAGGGAAGGGGTGTAGTTGGTGATGGGTTTTTGTCATGGGCGTAGCAAATGTGTACACTATCACCATGCACGCCGTGGAGTCAATGAAGGTCCGATGAGGAGAGGGTACGCTTCAGGCCACAGTATTTGCCTCTACCATGGTGCAGGCTTGGTTCATGATGTAGGCAATGGGAGGAAGAAGATCCCAACAAGGGAGAAGGATGAGAAGATCCCCCCTTGATGATGATCCCCGTGCATTTTATTCTCCTCAATTTAATTCTTCTTCACCGGTGCAAATTAAGGGATTTTAAATCCCTTACTAAAGTTAGCATGGCCGCCGTTGGAAGGACAGTTGGAATGAAAATTGATGGTGCGTGGGGCCCTATATGGGTAAATTGCGAATGTAATCCTCTCAATACTTTAATAAGTTCCTATGTCTACCTGATTTGGTCTCCTCTACATTTATCAAATAAAAAATTTAAAGATGATGTAATAAAGGTGAATTGAGCATATAGATATAAATTAGTCATTCACATAGGTTATTTCATTTATCACCTAAGATATTGAGAATTAAGTACCAAAAAAATATAATAAAAATATACTTAGGCCTATAATTAATTCACTAAAGTGAACCCATCACCTGTCTTGGTAGAACATGTATATTAACCGACGGTTCGGTATACTTTGAAACTTAATAAAAGAGATTAATCTAAAAACACCAAAAAGAATTCTTCTCTCTCTCATCTCACTCTTTCTCTCTTCTCTCCTATCTTTATTAAACATAAAAATATCATAAAAATAAAAAAACTGCAAAAATACCTAAAAATACCTTGTATATTATATTTATGCTTGTAAATACAACTTAATATCGAGGTATATGTAAATATTGCAATATATGTAAACAATGTACATAAATAACTTATAAATGTATTATATATATTTAATTAAGTATTTAAGATGATTTACTATATATATAACCTTATTGTATAATTATATATTAATTTATATTAAAGTAAATCTATATAATCCTAAGTAATTATAAATAACTATGTACATACCTATAACCACATCTATCACTGTACATACATACTTAACCAATTATTATATTCTGTATTATACTTGTACATTAATTTATTTATGTATTTATTGTAGGTAATTAAGTTATTAAGCTAAATAGGTAAATTATTAAGTTAAAATAAAATAAATTAGTAAATTAAGTTATTACTGAAGTAATTTATATTGTACATGTATATATAATAATTTTAAATGTTTTCAACCTATTTATAATATATTTATGCAATACAATAGTATTTATAACTTAATTATGTGTATATATCTCAAAAAATGTGTATTTAAATGTAAATAAATTAAAATAAATGTTCTAAAATAAAATAAAAATGTATAATAAATAACTTATTATATTAATTAACTATTTATAAAGTTAATTGTATCATTAATTTATCAATTTGTACATTAATTAATAAATTAAATCCTAATTTAATGTATATAAACCTTTAACTTTAACTAATTTTATATATAATTAAATAACTTATAATCCTAAATTAACTATACAATTAAGTAGCCCTATATAAGAGCTTTGTAAGCATGTAATTTAATTGGAAATTGGATAACAATAGGGCTCTTGATTCGAGGCCTGATGATTTCAAACTATACTCTGATTTCGGAGAACTATTGTTTCCGGATGATTATGAGCCAGTTTATGACCTCAATATTCATTACCCATTCTTTGATTCAGACACTGAGATCCTTGATCCCAAGATCATTGATTCAAAACCATATTCCATTGACTTGGAACCATTCTACTATGATATATAGGAATCAAACACAATAAGTCCGAGAGTGTCTGCAATGCAGAGTTAGAATCCTTCACCGACTCAGATTTCCATGATCCCATAAGCACTCTCCAAGCATTTACATTTGATTGGGATGAACATAATGAAAAAGACTCTGTGGATGAATTGATCTTCGAATAATTTCTTGAGCCCATTCCATGCCCAGATATCGAAGTGACCACACCTACTATAGAGCCTTTCAGAAACCGATCCCATCCCCAACCTGCCACTGGAATCAATTTATATTCTGACTCACCTCTTTCTAATTTGGTTGAGCATTATTCACCACCATGTTTTGACAGGGAATTAGACACTGATCAGACCAACAACCACAATCTGTCCTTTGATCCCACCAGTAGGGTTCCTACAATTTCCACGGATCCATTATCATTTGAGGACACCTACTCTGACCAGGCTAAATCAATTCAGCCAAACCCTAGATTCATATTTCCACACCTTTTTGAGCCACAAAGCATGGGCTCCACACCTATTGATTCACAACCATCAATCCACCAAATTGATTGGGTTTGGTCTGCATCATCAACCTATTGATTTGAACAAGCACTTCGTTAGATCAACCAGACTACCCATCAAGGTGCTTGTCTTACAAAATTCCTCCATTTCGACCACCCCTTCTCCTTGACCACCTTCTGCTCAGCTGAAGGCATTGAATTTAACGCTTAATGGAAGGCAACCCATCATTCCAAAAAAGAAAATTGAGACCCGTCTAGCCATCTCTTTGAGCTACACTTCTATTGCACTTTAGAGTTCAACTTTAGAACAACCGACTCCACCATTGATACTTGTATCAGAGCTTGAAATTGTTCGCAACAGTCATCCTGACCCATTCACCCACCCTTTGACCTTGTTCTAATCCTTGAACCAAGTTGAATTTGTACCCACCTAGTTTACAATGAGGACATTGCAAAACCTAGTCATAATGGGGGTGTTAAAGTACAAAACAAATGGAAAATTCAATTCTTTGAGGGGTTCTCACAAAAAAATACATATTAAAAAAAATTAAAAAAAATGGAGAAAGGGGAGGAAAATTTTGAGAAATCTGACTGAAAAATCTTTCTTGAGGAGGAAATACAAAGAATGTGAAAGGAGCAAGATCAGAAAAAAATTGATAGTCCTAGCAATTGATTATGGGATCTTCTTAAGTTATAGACCAAATCAAAATAAGGATTAAGTCCTGAAGTGCTAGAAATAAGGAGATAAGCAAGAGTACTAACCTTAGGCCTCTTAGGCCTATTCTAAGGCTTAAACACTTACGTATTTATTAAGTTATGGATTAGTCCTCAAGAGGTTGAGGAAAGTGCGAAGTTGATGTATTAAGTCTAAGGGTTAGGGGTTATTCGGCCCCATTGCTTGCCCCTTGGTTTGTGAGACTTGGTAACCTAAGCGCAAAAAATTCACACACCAATTTGATTCATTGTGCTTAATGAAGAAATAATGCCAAAAGTGTTCCATTTTGAAAAAGGTTTTCCTGAAGATCTAGCTTAGGAGCAGCTCGAAGACACAAGTTGATTGGACGAGTTCCCGATGCGGAGAGGTGGAATGAAAAATTCTCCCTTTGAAGATGCGTAATAACATATTATCTCTTTGGTGCTTGTCTCCTAAGATATCCAAATATCCTACCGGGGGCATGTAAGCACCTTGTGCTGGTTCAGGTGCCATGGGCATGATTATCCCGAAATGTGGATCGCCTGGGCCTGAACTTAGCTACAGAATGCCATGGGCATCACTATCCTGAATTTTCAAAAGGAAGGGTTTTGGGGGTTTCCATGGGTTGTGCTATCACGAAGCATCGAAAGACAGGGACCCTTCGAGGATTGATGGTAGGGACAAGGAATCTGATACAAACCATGTTTAGGGCCAATCCGATGTTTGATTTAGGGGAATGTAAAAGAAAAGAGAGAAACTCTCAAAATAAGAATCCCTCTCTATCTCTCTTATCAAAAATGCCCCAGCAAACTGAACCTGGACTTAAGACATCTATGCACGGGTGCTTTAACTACTGGGGTCAACGAACCTCTAGGTAGTTTTTTGCGGGCCTTAGAAACCTTCACAATAGACCTAAGACTAATGCTGGTCAGGTATGGATCTTGGCTGGTACTTGAGTACCTCTAGGCCTATTGTTGGTATCCTGACCTAATTTCTATAGAAAAGGCACAATCAGTCATTTGAACATCAAAAACATGGTCTAGAGACTTAGTTCTTTCCATGAGATTTTGCAAGGGACTAGCAAAAGTTAGGCATGAGGGTATGATGGTAACACCATCATTCATCATAACTAACTTTAATTAGTTGGAATCAAGAGATAAATGCTCCTAAATGATCACCTAGGACAGTAATTCCACTTTGATCTGTGTTGAGAAGATGACAAAAAAATAAGGTTAATTCTATTGTTTTAACATCACATCACAAATGCAAATTAACCATGGGATTATTCAAGGGTTAAGTGAAGGCAATTGAGCATTAAAGATCAAGAAGTGGGCTCACACCAATTGAATCAGGATTTACACATTTCGAGAACCAAAATAGGGCTGAAAATCCTAATGATCAACCCTACTTAAATTGATGAGCTTCTGGTCAGGATAAAATTAATCTAAATATCTTAAAATTTATATAAAAATATTCTAAGAGGTTTAGTACCTTTGGATTGACCATCTGAACCCATTTTGAACTAGAATAGAGTATCAGATGGGAATTTGCCCTAAGTTGGGCTTCTCTGCAATTTACCCAATCAAATGTGGTCAAAACTCAAATCCAAGTTCACAATTAGATTCATTGGGTTCATATTATGTTAACATCAAAATTTAGGCCTAATTAGAATCCATCTTGAGCTAATTTGCAATTTAGTCCCTAAAATATCTATTTCTCACATTCAAGCCCCTAAGTTTCAAGATTCTCACAAAAAGGTCTCTAACTTTCTCATCATCTTTGCAAATGGGTTGCTGTCACCATGATTGATTTGAACACAATCTACTCGAACTTGCAAACCTGCAATCTTGAAAATCTCACACAATTGAGCACCAAATCTCTCCAAATTTGGAGGAATTGATCCTTAAAGATCCTCTATCTAGTGAACAAGGCCAAGAGGCTTGCTCTGATTCCTACACTGCCAATGAACTCACAATTTCAGGGAGAGTTTCTTGCAATTTTTGTGAGGAACTTGCATTGATTTTGTGCAATTCAAGGTCTTAGAACCCTTTATAAGAGCTCCCCAAATTTCCTACGATCAATTCGAGCTTGGTTCCAAGCCAAAACATCAACTTCTTCCCTTCTCTGGCCACCTCCGCCATGGCTCCAGCGACCGTCCTCCCCAATCCTCCTACAGTCTCCCAACGGACAAATTGGGAGTGACTCCTTATCCCTCACCATCGTCTGCCTCTCGCCACCCACAGCGGAGGCTCTTTACCCCCTCCTCATCGCCCTATCTATCACTGGAGGTTTCTTTGTTCACGACGTCGGGGAGCCAAGCCACCATGGACTTCGCCCCCCTTTCATCCAAAAACTAGGTCCCTTCAACTCCTCTACCTCTCTAGCTTAGGTTCCACCCCTTATTTCCCCAATTCAATCGACATATGCCTCTTTCCCCCTCCACCTTCCTTTCCTCCAGATAGCTCCGACGAGCTTGCCAGGCCACACCACACTGCCAAATGTCCCCACAACACTCCCAAAAGCTTCGCCTTGACTCCACCTACAAAAGCCCTAAACCTGTTTAGGGTTTTGCGCACTCCACATCTCCGTCGAACACCACGCACCACCGCCACCTTCTTCGGCGCTGTCACACCTCCATATGCCACAAAACCTCCCACAACCACCATCATCACATTCTTCGCACTATGGTGAACCTTCTGAGCTGCCAAATTAGGGCAATAAACTCGTTCTTTGTGTTTCAAGTATTGCCGTGAGTCATCCTTTTCATCACCAACCACACTCCTCTATCCATCAATAGGTCTCGTTAACATCTCCAGGCACTGCGGAAATGCTCCATGAAGTCACTTGCAGGTCCAATTGAGGGAAGAAACCAGAGCAGCAACTGCAATCAGAGAAACATCCACAGCTGCAACGTGTGAAGAAGAGGGCTTCCACTTAGTCCCACCTCGTATGAGCACAATCTGGAAAAGTGTATTTAACGCATTTGTGCACAGGCCTCGTTGCCTCTACATCGAGGGGTGAGGTCCCTCTCACCTTAGCCTTTACACACATCACTCATCACTCATTGCCGATAAGCCTAGTCCCCGTTCATGACCCGATTACCTGCTTCTGTGCAAACCCATTTACCTGGTTAAGAAGAGGAGAAATTTTGAGGAGGGTAGGGGGTGGGTTTGCCTCAAGATGCATGCACATGCCTTAGGAATCGTGCACACATTTAGCGAATTTTTGAGTTGTTTGTGGTGAGGTTTGCTGACTTTAAGTCGTCTAAGGTCTGTCTCCAACATTTGATTATGGTTGATTTGAGTTACCGTATGGTTATTTAAGGCCTATGTTGATGTGGATTAATGGTTGGAAACACTGTTGAAACATTTGATTTGGTTTGAAATATTGAGATATTGGGTATCCTTGGGATATGTGCTTAATTGTAGGATATAATTGGTGATTCAAATCACCACTTTTAGGATTTTATTATTCTTTTTATCCCATTGACTTTTGAGATACATTTGCTATTATTGAATATACTTTTTGATTGATATTCATTCCATATCTCTCTTGTGAATTGGTTATTGTGCTCATTACTTATTACTTCAATTAGTGTGTAAATTCCATATTTGCTCCCTGTGAATGACCTCAAACTCACATTTGTTTTCCAAGCTTATAAATTTAAATGTTGTATCGATTTTCATCACTATACTATGATGCGATATTTTTCCACTAACTACGACGATTTTCAACGCATCAACAATCTCCCCTCTCTCGAGCATATTATTAAGCATTATTGAGAATTGAATGGCACTGGGAGCCTGTTTAGTTGTAAATATATTTAAGTCATTGTAGTGAATATTAATTGATTCTTTTGTACATAATTGACCAATTAATGAATTAATTGATGCATTGATTTATTCTATAAATATAATTGACATTTTTAGAATAAAAGAACATTTTTGGAACATAGAGAGTAATGTATATCAATAACTGTCTCCCAGTGAATGACCTAAAATAAACCAGTCAAAATTATGTAAATAAATAAAATGACGTGATATCTGTTTGCATTGTGACAACTATACTACAACAACGACAACAATAAAACACGATTTTTATTGCAACACGATGTTGGTCGATCAACGAGGGGTATGTCTTGAAGGTGCTATGGATAGGCTTCAAGCATCTGGTGTCCTCGACTAAGAAGGGGGTGGTGTGTGGTCGTTGGCCATCAAATCACTATGCATTGTCACTAGGGGAGGGCATGTGGGAAAGGGGTTTGTGCAAGTCTAGTGTTTAGAGTGCAAAAGAAAAACAAAGAAAATAAGTTCAACCTCAATAGAAACTTTAAGAATTAGTGGTAATTTAGAGGGACCTATAGTAACATATTTAGAATGTTATTGCAGTATACACGTTAGCATAGGTTAATTGTTTTGTAGTGTATGGTTTCAGATTATTACATAAGGCGTAGAAACTAATTATTGGAATGTATGCGTAGAAGATTAATTAGCTTATCATATTGTTTGTGTATGTGTTTATGAATAAAATGTATGGTGTGGCCACTTTGATATTGTGGGGTGCACCCACTGTATATTTCTTGTGTTATTATTTTAACTTTATGTAGGATTTGGAGAAATATCCATAGTATAGGAGAAACTTTGCCAAATTTTTTTAGAGTTAGGCAAGTTAATTAAATTAAGAATATGTTTGATGTATCTTTTGTTGTTGTCTTATATTTGATGTTTAAAGGTTAATTCACGTTGGATTTCTTTTAACATTACTTTATAGACACACACACTTGCACAAATTTAGATGCACCTATGGACAAACAATAAGAATGCTAACCCTTAGGGTACAAGTTGGGGAGTGGGTTAAATTGTGTCAATATATTTTCTTGTTTAAGACTTGTGATCATGTCATATAGACAATGCATTAATGTATGTTTACCTTACATATATGCATAGTGTATTGTCTTTGTAACATACCACAAGTCTTGTTCGTGCTCAGTTTAGAAGAGGTTCGAACTACGGAGGGTCCTTGAAGATTTGATCACAACTTAGGTGTTGTTACATATAACCTTTGTTTGGAGAGATTTTGATAGCATCTTCCTATTCTTCTTTGGTATACCAATTGATCTTAGTTAGATTCCTCAAGTGCCCCTAATTAGGTGGGTGGTAGAGGAATCGAGTTAAGGTCAGTCTTGGGGGTATGCTAGAGAAGTGTAGGGAGATGTTACCAAAATATCTCCTGACACGTGCTGTAAGTAACAAGTAATATTATGACCAAATATTCAAGGATGAGCTATCAAGTAAAGCATTACTCAAAATACACACATCATCCTCATCCCTTTCTAACTTGTGAGTGGTTAATTTACTTTAAACTTTAGGTTATCATAGACAAATCTTGGATTGGTTAGAGGAATTTAGATTACAACCAATATAAGAATGGAGTGATTTGATTCCTTAATTGGGCCTTCGATGATGATAGAAAGTAATATAGGTGAGGAGAATTATTTGATAAGATTTTATATCCGTGATGGTGTTTCAATGGATTTGATCAGGATAGAAACATAGTGTTCAAGCACATGATTTGTAACAGTTGGTGGTAGCGTTACAGCATCTGGACTACATATGAAAAGAAACTCACAAAGGAAGACACATGGAAAATGATGGAAGTTGAGAAGCCTACTAATGATATAGGAGGTAATCAAAATGTGGAGATGCTTAATGAAAGGAGAGCAGTAGGTGCTGAGAATGTGGATATGGAACATACATTAAGAAATTTTAATAAGTTTTATGATGCAATAAAGGTAGCAGAGGAGCCTATTGTTCCTAGAATCACTTCCATGTCTAGGTTGTAAAACTGTTTTAAAAGAAGGTTATAAATAGAGTGATGGCGAAATTAATGTCTAAGGTGCTTTAGTTCATTGGAAAGATGTTGAATAATCCTAATGGTTTTCCAAAGTCATGGTATAATTTAAAGAAGCATATTCGCGTGCTTGGTCCGAATTGTGAGAAAATCAACGCATGTTTGAATGATTGTGTGTTATATAGAAAGGAATATAGAGGCTTGAGTAGTTGCCCACAATATAATAAGGAAAGGTGTAAAGGAGATAAGAAACATGCTAGAAAGGTTTTACGATATTTTTCGTTGATTCCTAGGCTACATCAACTTTTCATATCAAGTAGAACCACAAAGTAGATGACATAGCATTAGGACAACAAATCATGAGACAGGCGCACCCACCATCTAGCAAATTCTAGTGAGTGGAAAACATTTAACATAAAACTTGTTCCATTCGTGGAGAAAGCATGTAATATTAGATTGGGCCTTGCAAGCGACAAATTTAATCCCTTCAAGAAAATGTATCCATCTTGTTTAAAATGGCCATTGGTGATGATAACAGACAACATACGTCCTTGGTTGTATATGTAATCTTCATTCATGATGGTGACCCTCATATTCCTAGGTCCAAAGTAACTAAGAAATGCGATTGATGTTTACCTCCAACCATTGGTTGATGCGCTGAAACTATTGTGATACAATGGTGTTCAAACCTACAACGTGCATAAGAAAAAATTCTTTCAAATACACGCAACACTGTTGTGGTCCATCAATGACTTTCTAGCGTATGCATATTTCTGTGTATTGAGCATAGATGGCAATCATTACAATTCAAGGATAGGTTTAATGATAAAGAAGGTCAGTATTTGACTAAGAATTCAAAGAATAAGCTGAGTATAGAAATAATCAGATTGCCAAGATATAAGATCATGGGGATGCTACAACAACTTGGTAACATATGATTGGGTTGTCCATTTAAGAATGACCTAACAATGTTGAGGAATTCAAGGTTCAAAAAGAAAAGAATATTCTTCTAGGTACTCCTGTATTGACAAGATCTCACTTTTTGTCACAACCTTAATGTGATGCATATTGAGAAGAATGTTATAGACAACATTTTATACGTGCTAAACTTAATAGACAATCCAAAAGATACGTTGAAAATAAGAAATGACATGAAAGAATTGGGTATTCGTCCTGAGTTACATGTAATTAAAGGAGATGACTTCCCAGTTGCTATATACAGCCTGAATCAGGACCAAAGGCAAAGAATATTCTCCTTCTTGAAAGATATACGGGTCCCTGAGGTGTCTTTGTCACAACATTTGCGTTATATGAATGAAGTTTAGAAGAAGATTAGTGGGTTAATGATCATGGTTCTCATGTGTACATACAAATCTTATTTCTATTAGCAATATGTGGAGTGTTGCCTGATCTAGTAGTCGATTCTTTCATAGAGGTGAATCGATAACTCAAAACCATATGTTCAAAGAGATTGGATTGTGAAATGCTAGACTATTGGGATAAAGAAATTGTCATCACACTTTGCAAGATAGAACAGATTTTCCTACCAGCCTTCTTTAACATTAAGGTGACTCTAACACTTCACCTTGCAAATAAAGCAAGACTTGCTGAGCCTATACAGTACAAATGGATATATCTAGTGGAGGACTTTTTAAAGAAGTTGAAAGATTACATGTTGAATAAGATGAAGTCAAATGGGTCAATCATGTAGCAAAAGTAGAGCGCTATCTTAAGTTCAGTAAGAGGCTCTCTGCGATTGTAAAGATAATTATGCCACTTGCTTCGATTGGAGAGTTAAAGGTAATTTCTGACAATCTTTTGTTTTTAAATATCTTAATAAAATTTGATTTTTATAACAACTATAATGTTAAATACAAGTGATGTTTGATTGGGGTCCCGATCTGATGGTACCTAATTATATCCTGAAGCACGCGAGCAAGCTCCATTGTGGTTGGGAAGAGGAGATGAAAAGAATAGTAAGAATATTTATAATATTAACATATTTTATATATAAAATTTTCTAGTGTTGCTAACATTTTCTATAACTAATTTAGTACTATAACATTAATAGGCCACATGATGAGGCATTGAGGATTGTTCTTCCTTCCATATTGCTTGACATTTGGAGGGAAGCATGCATGTGAGCATTCAAGAAACCCATCGATGGAGGTAAATAAATATTTTTGTGCTTATTTATATTTCACAATAACTAATGCAATTGTTTGCCAATTAAAGTATTTCTTTTTTGTAGGAGCGAACCATGAAGAACAAGGACAATAGGGCTAAAGCTCCACCACAAATCCACTGGTTGGGTCAAATGAGCATAGGCTCAATGAATATTAGATATGTCAGGATATCCATTTATCATTTACATTAAAAACATATATGTAAGAAATCATGATAAGTTAATTTCTTTATTAAAATTGCAGTTGGATGCGATGAAGGTGCTTAGCTTGATCAGGTTGAACTATGAGAGGAAACTCATAGCAAGCACACATTAGTGATGATTCTTTAAATGTTGCTAAATATCCTACATTTTTGTCACATCTGCTAACACTTAGAGATGGTTAGAAATAATTGTCACCAGGTATACATTAGCGATGATGGATCGACCATTGCTAATAGAGCAAGTTAATGATAGTTTATGTTTAACCATCGCCGATATAAGTTGAAGATAGTTACTAAACCCTTGCCAATAGTGTAAGTTTTAATTTTTTTTGGTTTTTTGAAATGTTTACCCATGATTTTATAATCGTCACAAGCAATAAATGGTGACGTTTTTCCAAAAAACATGACCAAAATCATATGATGATGGTTTTATACCATTGTTGAAAGATCAACTTTTTGGCAAACGAGAGAAGAGTAGTGTGACAGTCTTAGAAAAAAATCATTGCCAAAATGTTACCATGATACAATTTTGTGATGATTTTTTTGGGTTTTGGCGATGGCTTCTAATCGTCGCTAAAAGCACTTTTTCCTGTAGTGTTCACATGCCAATTTCAATTTATTAGAATTATTAGTTAGGAGTCCAAGGTTGATCATAGTTAACAAAATACAAGCAATAATTAGACCATTTAAGTACTAAACACTAGTGGTTATGAACGATAAATAGGGATTAACATACTTAGCAAAAAGACTGGGCACACACACAAAAGCAAATCATAACTGGGTATTGCATGGAAATCATTACCACTTAGTACAAGGCTAGGGCTACTCCACCTAAGGTTGTCGAGGGCTCGTGATGAATCCAGACATCAAATTGAGGGCTCTTGATAGTGTCCATGGTCTCCTTGTGATACCCGTACGTCCCAAGATCACATTCCTAGGTACATAACACAAGGTAGAACTAACAAGCATTGGATGACTTGTCTAGGTTTCAACAACAAATATAGTGATCGAAAGTGATTTTAGAAAGTGCTAAAGTGTAGTTTGCAAAATTTTGATTCCAATGGTACCTAATTTGTTGAATTCTGAGATCAAGAATGCTTTGAATCGACCTGAAATAGCCAAAATGGAGTTTCTAGCAAATTTGACCCATCCCTAGACCACTGGTCCACCCAAACCGATGCTAAACCAATGCCTAATTGTGTAGCACCATTTGTCAAAATTGGAGTTGCCACTCGCATGCCCTCTTAATCGTTGAGGTGGTACAATTAGTGCCACCAGTCTTTCATGCATGCACGTACTCATTCTTGTGCACTCCCAATTATGACTGCTTACATGAGAACTCTCCCACTTGTGCCTTTTTGTTCACCATGTCAACTTCATATGAGCACAACTTCTACCATGTGTGGCTATGGGAGAAGAGAAAGGGAGCAATGCTCTCTCTCTCCCTTTCTCGTTCTCTCTCTCCTCTCTCTTTTCTCTTCTCCTTGCTTTTCAAGAAAAAATGGGTTTAATGTAACAGGGCCAGTGGCACAGAAACCTGTGAAATATTTTTATAGACTACTAGGGTTGAGTTAGGGGTATGAAAACGTACCCTTGGACCAAAATACCCTTGGTTTCTATTTATGTGCTCTCACATCACAATTACACTATTGGATTTTCATGAAATAGGAGATGTCGGAAATTTTGTGACAAGGGGAATACAGCAATACCATATTTGACCTAGTTTGGACAAGTTTTTTCTAAGAGTTGACCACGATTGACCAAATCACTCATTTTCTCATTTTTTGAGTTACACTAGCCCAATTTGCACTTAACAAGTATCGACGGGTTCGTCTTGATGTGCTTAATCTTGAAATTAGATCGAAATTTAATTTTGGGTAATTACAAATTAGGTTGAGGTCGAACTTGAGGGGGAGGGAGAGTAGGGAGGAGGGGTAGTTAAGTAAAGGGAAAGGTAGTGGGAAGGGCCAAAGGTTATGCTGTGGGTTGGGAGAGGGGAGCTCCTCACATTCTCTAGGGAGTCGACAACCTTGACGACGATGATGGGGTGGATGGGGACAATGGAATCAGTCTCTACACAACGAAAGACAACGATGAGCATCTGGACATGGGAGGCCTTAGCAATTAGGGTGGAGCAGATAGAATCAACGACATGAGCTAGGAGGGAGGAGTCATGGAGAGAGTGGAGGGAGGGATTGATGAGCTTGAGGTTGGAGGTGGAGAGAAGGGGGGAGAAGAAAAGGTCTAAGTCAAAAAGGGAGAGGTGGCAGTCATCATTGTTGACCTTGTCCTCCTCTTTACCCTTCCCCTCCTCCCCCTTCTCCTTCCTCTTCCCTCCACCTTCCCTCATCTCACCAATGCGAGGTGTGGTGAGGGAAGGTGGAGGAGAGGGAGGTCGATGAGAGTGGGAGAGAGAAAATAAGAATTGAGTGTAAAAAAATATAAATTTTCACAACTTTTGGGTCCACCATTGTTAAGTTTAATAGTGCTAACTAATGAAGTAGTAGTTACGAAAATAATGTGACTTTTCCAATAGCATTTAAAGCAATATTGGGCAGTGGATGGAAAAAAAAAATATCGATGTTTTCACTGGCACCTATGTAAGAATCCCAAAGTCGTAAATTCCTTAATGAGGTAATTTTGCCCCTCATCATGAAATTGAATCTCAAGTTTGTGTGTGCATCTTGTCAACTATTCACTTTAGGCTTTTCATGCTTTAGGGGAACTATGACTTGGCACTCATCATCTATCCCGAACCTAAGGGCAAAAGGTAGATGATATGAATAGTTCTGTCCAGTTGGAAAAGATCTCATATAGCCTTAGAAGTCATGTTTAGTTTATGCATTTTAATGTGTCAGAAATGATTAGCATATTGATGTTTTTTTGTTAGCCATCTTTTGTCTCCTAAAGTTTCTATTTGGCTTCTAAAGCTTGAAGGCTATAATGAGGTTAGGGTTTGTTGGAGCCGAAGTCTAAATACCCTTGAGGTTGTTGTTGGAATTTTATACCCTTAACAAGCAATCTAAATAATATAACGAGTTACATTAATTAGATCATGTCATCATTTTTATCATGCCTCCATGGTGACATGGTGAATGTTTGCCTTGACTTGTCAAAACCTTTGAATTTGAGCTCTTGCAAGAATCCAAATCCTCAATGGAAAGGTGAAGTCTCATTCCCGATCAAGGGAAATGATAACCACCAAAGAAAATAACAAGTCCTAATTCTTCCCATCCTTCTGGGGTCTCCCTAGTGCTTCCTATCCCTCTCTATGACAAGTGGGATGTCCTCTTTTTTTTCTCTTATCTTTTATGTCCATATACATGTGAGAGATGGAAAGGTTATGTAACGAACAAGGCTTGAAATGTTTACAATCTATAAGGAAGAAGGTTGTCCTTCATCCTCTATTTTATGTCTCATCAATGGACTCAAGTGGAAATGCCCTTCTTGTTGAATATGGATTACATTAACCATACATTTTTATTAATACTATGTGTAAGAGTTCTTTCTTAGATCAAAGTGATTCTAAGGGTAATTCTTTCCTCAAAGTATGCATATGTAAAGAAATCACACCATGCAAAAAAGGATAAAGTTCAAAGGAAAAGTAAATTGTATTTGGTAAGAAAGTTTGGCTTTTAGGCAAAGCATATGAGAAGTTTGATTATAAAGGTAAGAGAAAAAATGAAATATCTCACGATTTTTTTTCGTTGGTATAACCCATATTTCGTTGGTATAACCCATATGGTCACCGCCTTGATTAGGTTATAGTCGCCGCTTCTTAATCATCGACAATTGTGTTGCAATAAAAATTGTATTTTAATGTTGTCGTTATCGTTAGATGTCACATGTAAACAGATGTTGCGTTATTTGATTTATTTACTTAATTTTTACTGTTTTATTCCAGGTTGTTCACTAGGAGCGAGTTATTGATATACATCATTCTCTCTGTCAAAAAATATTCTTTTACTCCAAAAATATCAATTATATTTACAACATGAGTCAATGAATCAAATAATAAATGAATTGGACAATTATGTACAAAAGAATCAATTAACATGCACTACATTGCCTTAAACATATTTACAACTGAACAGGCATAAAAAACTAAGTAATACTACATTATGTTAGTTATGTACAACTATTCTAAATAATACCTAAGTATAGGTACAAAACTAACTATTAATATATACTAGACTATATATACTAACATATAATAATAACTTTAATAACATATAATATATATACAGTAACATATATATATATGTCGCTATATACATATAGCTTAGCAAAAGTATGTACAGCTTAAGGTAAAAGACATAAGTTTACTAACATTTATATATATCTGCCTTAAACAAAAACTATATATACAAAATAATGCTCAAACAGTACTCTATTCTAATTATATATATATATACCTACGTATACGTATATATTATATATACATATTTTATTTATTATACATACATGTTTACTATTATATTATATACTTATATACATATATTATACACATACGTATACACATACAACAGCACTATCAAGGCTTCATCCAACACTTAGACGATTTTAATGCCCCTCTCCTTTCTCTTCTTCAACACTTAGTCTTTTTAGGATCAAACCTCTCTCACAAGCACTTAGTTTTTACCGTTCACTTTCACAAAAATTGGTTTTTTAATGGGCGGGCCAACTTTTTGTGGGATACATAGCACCCTAATGGGGTGGGACCAGACCACTATTAAGTTGGCCCATAGTTCATTTAGGGTTCATTTTATTTCATTTCAAACTAGGCCCAATGTAGGCCCAGCACAGTGCACAGACCCCCAACCTGCACACCAATTCAAACAATATGCTTATATCCTCGGATCAAAGGAGAGAGAATGGTAAAGGTATTGGTGTGCCTGGCACATGTCGACTGAGAAGCCGACACACCAAATTCGTCTTATATCATTGCGGGAGCTTCTCCATCCACAATGTGGCACCATTAGTGCAGTCAATTGAGCACTAGATTGAGCTGAGCTGCATTCTGCGTTCATGGTTTTGGCCCTCGATTTGAGGGCAAAAATTAATTCCAAATTTTAATTAATTTACACTTTTGGAAAGCCCTTATATAGGGCTATTCAATTGTATAATTAATCTAGGATTTTAAGTTATATAATTATATATTAAAATTAGTTAAAGTTAGGGATTTGTATACGTTAAATTAAAGTTTAATTTCTCAATTAATGTACAAATTGTTAAATTAATCATGAAATTGACTTTATAAATAGTTAATTTATATATTAAATTATTTATTACACATTTTTAATTTATTGTAGAACATTTATTTTAATTTATTTACATTGAAATATATGTTTTAGATAGATATATACATATTTAGTGTATAAATACTATAATACAGTACAAATACAATATAAATAGGTTAGAAGTACTTAAAATAATACTATACAAATATACATTATTGATTACTTCAGTATTAACTTAATTTACTAATTTATTTTATTTTAAGTTAATAACTTACCTAATTAACTTAATAACTTAACTAACTACAATAATTACATAATTAAATTAATGTATAGGTATAGTACAATATATATTAATTATTTAAATATGTATGTATGTATTAGATGCTATTATAAGTATGTACATGTTTATTTATAATTACTTAGTATTACTTTCATTTACTTTAATATAAATTAGTATATAGTTATACAATAAAGTTATATGTACAGTAAACTATTCTAAATACTTATTTAAATATATATAATATAATTTTAAGTTATTTACATATATTATTTATAAATTTTATAATATCTACATATATCTTAGTATTAAGTTATATTTACAAGTATAAATACACTATACTTGGTATTTTTGAGTATTTTTTTGGGTATTTTCTTATTTTTATGGTATTTATATATTCTATGGAGGTAGGGGATGAGAGAGAGTGTGAGATGAGAGAGAGAACTCTTTTTATGTTTTGAGTTTTGGTTCTTTTATTACGTTTTAAAATATATCGAACCGTCAGCTGCTATGCTCTACCAAGTTGGGGGTTCAGAATACTTTGCATACACATAAAAAATACCTGATTTTACTCAAAATAGGTTTATTTTATTTTTATTATAATTTTTATCATTTTTATTTATTTACAAAGCTAACCCTAAAGAGCCCTTGAGAGGATTTTCAATAAAGAACCTAAGGCACTCAAATGAGCTCTAAGTGCTAGAATTGAAATTCAAACACTCAAGCACATCCAACACATAATATGAAACATCATTGAACAATTAACCCAGATTTTGATCAAGATTTTCATTAAAAACACTATTGGGACAGATGATTCATTAAAATTACTGACAAAGGGTTGAAACATCAATTACAAGCAATTCTAATTCAATTAAAACCCAAATCAAATACATGAATTCTTGTATATTGAATTCTAACAAAATACAACATGTCAGCTTCTTATTACAACTCAAATCCTAGCTCAAATCCTCATCCACCAGTCAAGACAGATCATACAGTGGATGTTGCTGCTGCTAAATCACCCAATGCTACTACCAAAATGGCAGCCACTGCTGCTCAAGATAATCAGCAACTCTTACTACCAATTTACTGATACAAACCAATGGCCATTGCTGCTAAAACTCAGCACCTGATGTTGCTGTCCTTGCTGCTCAAATTCAGTAGCTATTAGCTGCTGCCCTTTGAAAACTCAGCAACTGCTGCTGTTGTTCTCGCTGAAATGGCTTTAGATTAGATCTAAGAAGATATGATCCAAAGCAAACTTCTCGTCCACATTCCATTAAAAATCAATTTTGAAGATCTGAATCCTAAAAAAAACCAATTCTTAGCCTTTAAAATTCTCAACAGACCCCACACTAGGTCTTGAAATCATCTTAAAACAGATCCAAATCTCCACTAAATCCTTGAAAACATCATGTAATTCTTTAAAAATTAGAATGAAGTCAAAATGATGAAGGAATCATGTGGCCTTATTTTGGGCTTTTAATGTGGATCAGAAGTGATCTGATCTCTTGTTCTCCCTAAACACTATCAATTAGTATTCAGGAGGTCAAGTGATCCTTGAAAAGCCTTTGGATCATTGCCAATGCCTCTAATTAGTACCACTAATTTCCTTGGCATTTGCTATCCAAATAATGCAAAAAAATCAGGTATAGGATTTAGAAAATTAGGTGGAAAAATTTCGAACATTGAAGATTTAATCCAGTGGATTTAAAACCATTGCAATTCATTCACTTAAACTTAGATAAAATCAATTTTGACGATTCAATCCAAATAAGTTGCAATTGATTAGAAACTGACTTGATTGCTCATGAAAACCAACATTCATCATAATCATCAAAATCCAACAAACTCAAACTAGCTAGAGGGCATTTGTGATTGTTTGGGCTAAATGGAATACCGTCAACTTGATTTTGAGCACTTTAACTGATCTGAAAGCTAATGAACTTCAGATATGTTAAATGCTCTTATGAATGGGTGATTGATGACTAGAGTGCACCAAGTGAGTGAACGTGAATTGTGAGGTGAAGGAGAGGAATGGATCGAAATGGAGGTGGAAAAACACCTCTCTAATTTGAATTGATCAGAGAGGGTGAGATCGATTCTAAGACAATCTACCTCTAATCTAAACTAACACAACACTGAATACAACATTTAAACTACACCTAACTAATCTACACTACACCAATAGGCACTACAACTATTCTAGAAAGCAGAAAAACCTCATCTAATAGAAGAAAGAGACCTGAAAGAGGATCTGCAGCTGGTGGCTGCAGCGACGAATAGGGGAGGAGCTCCGGCAGTTTGAAAGCTCTGTAATGGAGCTCAAATCACCCTCAGGTGTTATGAGATCCTTAGCGGCAGGGAAGAGTCAGAGAAGGTGGAATTCCACTACTCAGGCAAAGGAATAGGGCCTAGTGAGGAGAGGAAACCAAAGGGAAGAAAGGACTAGCTCAAAAATGTAGGAGGAGGAGCTGATAGCATGCACGGGGGTCCAATAAGGTGATTAAATAGCTGCTTAAGTGGATCAAATCACTGTGGTGGTGGATTTAGGTGATTAAGGCATGGACGGTGGAGATGGTGAGGATAGGTGCGCGGGAAGCTCAAACCAAATCTCCATCATCAAATGGGATCTAGAGGAGGCTATGGTGCTGTGCAAAGGCACATGAAGAATGGATCGAGATCAATCATTGGATGATAGGATCAAATAATCGACGGTGGCTGATAAGTCCACTTTCGTGGACCATTATTTAGCTTAAGTACTATTTAATTATTTGCTCTTAGTTGTTAATTGACTAGGAGATATATGGTAATTTACCTTAGTCTGCATATAATCTTATGCGTTAATTTTACATTTAACCAAATATGATATGATAATATAGTTCATTCGATGAATGCAGGCTAGGTACATGAGTTTAGACGTCCATTTCTACATCTATAAGACGTCTGGAGAAAATGATGGACGTCTGGGACCGCCAGCAAGAACTTATAGATATCTACATTTTTAAGACGTCTGAAGGTCTGATCAAATGTCTGGTGAAGAAGTTGCCTGACAGATTCTACCGCTCCAACCACTCGCATCCTTCGCGGGTGGTTGGAGAAGCATTCGGCGGAAGCAACAAATTGCAAATAAGAAGAGCGGCTAGAGGACTCTTGCCATCCATCATCCTCTCCCCCTGGCAGGGATATCTTCTCTTCTCCTCCACCGTGCAACAGGCGTACACCGTGGACTTCAGAGAACACCGAGGATCACCGTGTGCTCCAACATCACCTCCATCTCCACTCATGTACGTAGTGACAATGCGTTCATGCCCCTGCCCCTCACTTTAACCCAACAACCATGCACTGCACGCATCTACCCCTGGCGAGGATATCTTCTCTTCTCCACCGTGCAACAGGCGTACACCATGGACTTCAGCGAACACCGTGGATCACCACGTGCTCCAACCTTTCCTCCATCTCCACTCATGCACGTAGTCACAGTGCGTTCATGCCCCCGCCCCTCACCTTAACCAAACAGCCATGCACTGCACGCATCTACCCTCATCGGCTTCTTCTCCATCGTCGACCTGTGGCCACATGCAGCCTTTGTGCAACCGACAGCATGTGCGCCCTCACGTGTAGTATGCACCATCCCCCATAATCGCATGCAGCCACCCCTCAATGCATCACCTTCCACGTGCACCAGCAGCAAGCGAAGCCTGCACTCCAGCCGCGTGCGTGTGCAGCCGAAGTGCGAGCACCCGTCCACCTCTGTGCAGCATCCACCCACGCTCCTCGCGTGCGCATGCATGTGCATGCCTCTAGTAGCCATCTTCGTCTTCTCCTTCTCCACCGACCGGAAGAACCCAAAGCTCCAAGTAGACCCTCCCCACGCAGCCAATATTTGAGGCCATGAAGCTTTATACCAGCACCTCCAACGGACTCACCACACCTCCACGAGTTCGGCCACACCCTCTAAAGGTTGCTAGCCACCCGCACACGGCGGCAAGCCATCGCCGCCGCCGGTGAGACTACCTGCCACCATTTGACGCACCGTCACCGCCCACGCGTAGCCCTCGTCGCATGCAACCTCCACCAAACTCTGCATGGTTCGCCATCCTCTCCTTTTCGTGTGAGCATGAGGGGAAGTAATCCCCTGTTTTGCTACAGTGAAGGACACATTAAAATTTACAACATATGCTATTGTCGAATGCACTATTCATTTATTTTCCTGATTTAATATATTGCATCTAATTGCATGAATATCCCTCTAGTTTTGATTAATTACTTATGGCTGAATTCTACTCATGAATGATATTGAATATGAGATATTAGATATAGTGAACAGGCTCTATCTTGTAGGAAATTAATATTTATAGAGTTACCTGTATCAATATCACTATTTTACCTCGTATTTCATTGGTGGTGATTTTGCATGTGCACCCTTACATTATTGATTAATTCTTTAAATCAAGAAATTATGTTGAAAACACGTGCACCAGTTAGTATGCATACACATTGAGATTCCTGAATAAACAAGACATGATTCACTAGTTTAAATAGGCTAATTCCTCTCTGTGGAGACGACCTAACTATTTTCGTGGTTAGATTCTGAGAATTAAAATGTTTTGAAAAGCGATTTTCTACCACGTGATTAAATACAATGACACGTCATTTCCTGCTAAAGTTTTTATCGAAAATGGAGATCGCTCTTTCAAATGGTGCCATTGTTGGGGAGGAAACACGCCTATTAATTTTTTTAGGAATTTTATGTTATTTTTATGCTATTTTGAAGGCTTTTCTGAATTACTGACTGTGGATCTTTTTCTATGCAAAAACACGCAAAAAATGCGGTGGGAGCACACGACGAAGGAAATATTTTTGGTGGACCTTGATGCCACCTGGAGGTCAGCAACGGGTGCTTGTGGGCCTTGATCCCACGCACGTAGGCATACAGAGGAGCCTTTTTCTAATTTAGTCATTATATCTTAGTTTAGATTTAGTTGAGATAGACCTTAGACATTTAGTTTATCTTGTGGACCCGTGTTGGGTATTTTTGGGATCGTGTTCCCAGTGTTTCTTTATTTCTTAGTGCTCTTGTATGAGGGAGCATATTTTTGGGAGCATGTTCCTATTTTATCTAGATTATAGGATTAGTCGAATTGTTTGAACTGCATATAGGTTAGTTAGTTAGTTAGAATATGTTTGTTTGCTTAATATTATTATTTTAAAAGAAAACTTGAACTGCCTACTAGAAGCTACATATCAATAGGGTGACCATCTAGGACTGAATGAGTAGCATCTAGTTTATCTTAATTGTATTGCAGACATCCCTGCATTGAAGAAAGCTGGAGTAAGGTACAACTTTTTCTTGAGCATTAATTACCTGTCATGCATTTGCATTGAACCTAAATCTAAGACCACTAAAATGCTTGAATCAAATTAATTCAGTGGTCACTTTAAAAATTGGGACTACTAAGAGGTTGAACCTTAAAATCTGACTTAAAATTGTGTGCAAAAGGATCTTGTTTGTGAGAATTCAAAACTCAAAACACGAATGTATGATTGCACACCTGAGACACTGTGCACCTCACACATAAGGTCATTAGATAAATTTCTACCTCTCCTCTTTGCACCACAAGTTAGTCGAAAATCAACAAGCCTATCCACCAAGTTACTTTAGTTCCTCGTGCATGGGCTCGATTCGAGACTTCCATCCCTTGCGAGTAGGTTGTAGGCACCAACAAAGGTCGGCCTAGGAAGCATAATTCTTCCAAAACTTGTTTGGCCACCAACTGAATAGCTAAGACCTAGAATCTACTAAAAATAGATCCCACTATATTTGCATTTGTTTTGACAGTGGTAGAGCTCTTTAGGAAGTTTCTGATTTCTTTTAAATCCTAAGAGAGTTTAACCTGTTTAATTGAAAGAAATGAACTATCCTTACTCCTATCATTTTAACCAGGATCCCATGCCTCGAGCGTATCCATCCTTTGATGGGTACATTGACAATTCAAGGGATCATTCATATTCCTATCCTGGGAGTACAGACCCGATAACTCCCACCTTTGAGTAGAGCCTAGGAGTAGGATTTTCCAACCCTGGAATCCCTACTACTATGCAAGCACCCAACCCTCCCATCCTTCATGATTTTCCATATCGAGGTTGGACCGATACCCCTAGGCAACCAGAGCCTAAGATTGACTATCCTCCCCAATCTGATAGTAGTAGCCTCTCCTCTTTTATGATAGAAATGCAAAAACAACAAAATAAAATGATGGAATCTATGGGAGAGATGTTGAGGAATAGTCAACAATTGAACAAAGAAATTAGACAGCTTAGCTACGCTCTTCCTAGTAATTCTGATCCCTACCCATACGACTGTGATCATGAAAATAATTCTGAGGAAAACAATGACAATAGGGATCCCGTTTTATGCAGCTATCACTTAGACTCTCTCAATGAGACACGGCCACTAAAGGAGAACGATCCTAATAATTATCCACCCAAGCTATATTGGAGTCAAAAGAAAGGGAAGATGGTACCTCTTGAGGACCTTGACCTCAATGATAGTATTTTCCTTACCCTTGATAACTCGGGTCAAGGTCGTATTGTTCATATCACTTCCCCTATTAACTATCTGGTGGAATCCCATTCTACCCTTAGTGAGCCTAATCCTAACCCTCCACTTAGGGAATCAACACCTACCATTCAGCATCCTGAGGATTTAAATGCACCCAATGAAGGTGACCCTAAGGGAAAGGAGGATGAATTAGATCAATTTTGGTCTCAGGGATATAAAGAGTCTATTTCAGAGGATGAGGATGACCCAATGGAGGAACCCAGACTTTAAATCTGGAGTGAATCACAGGGAGATTATTTGTTATTCGAGGACTTACCCCTGGAGGATATAAATAATCTGGTGAAATCTGGATTCCTCCCTTCTTTTAAGAGTCATCCACCACCAAACTAGGAGTTGATATTAGAGAAAGACAAACACAATAGTGAGAAGCCTAGGGGAGACTCTTGGGGACAAAACCCGTCAATTGAGGATTTATGCCCCAAGAAGAACAAAGAATTGAGTGATATAGGCTTACTCCAAAACATTAAGATGGATTATCTATCAGAAATAATTGATAATACTGAAGCAACTCCTTTCTTTACTAATGAATCACATATAAACCCCAACAAAAATTTGAGTGAACCAAAAGAATTCTGGGATGAGATTAATGATAATGATTCAGTTGCTTCGACCTTGCCATCAAAGAAATTT
This sequence comes from Thalassia testudinum, assembly GCA_037157565.1. Lineage (NCBI taxonomy): Eukaryota > Viridiplantae > Streptophyta > Magnoliopsida > Alismatales > Hydrocharitaceae > Thalassia > Thalassia testudinum. The sequence continues at coordinate 122,676,086 of JAZHRO010000036.1, read as the reverse complement.
AATTTGGAGTCCACCATTGATCCACATATACTGGAAGGTAAAAATATGACTCCGCTCATTGATGATAGGCAGGGTGACTTGAATTTTTCTGCAATAATTGTTAGGGAGGATACACAATCGAATCGTTGTTGGAATTGAACTTGACACCGACTAAGCCCTCCTTGGACTTAACCATTACCACCCAACACCACAAATAACCCTTCCACTCCCTAACCGATCCTTGGCTCAGGTCTCTTCTCACTTACATTCTTTCTGGGGAGAATATTAGGCCAGTACATCCTCGGGTAGAATGACGAGTTTGGATTGATGCTTGTACGTTTAGTCTCACCATTCAAGGGTTTGAAATAATTACGTTTATATCTTTTAAAACCCTTCCTGCTTTGGAGGATCGTTATTATCCTCCACTTATTCCGTTTCGGGAGGTCCCTTTCCATATTCCTTTTGTTATTCCTAGACCTCCCCAGGTAGAGTACAAGGTTATCTGCTTTCATGTCTTCTGGCGAGCATTTAGGATAATGTTGCATTATCAGCTCGTCAATATCTGTGGCTACCTGTTTTATAGGCCCGTGCTATTGCGCATAATTTTAGGGCCTAGCTTTTTCTATCTGGAACCAGACTTACAGGTTCCCTATAAGTCTGGCTACTGACAGAAAATGCAGCGCTTGTTGGGAGGCAACCCAGCATCCAGACTAACACCATCATTAGGTGATTTCCTTCCTTTCTCCCCCTGTTTTAATTTTACAATGAGGACATTGTAGGATTTAGGCATAGGGGGGTGCATTTTGCATTTTAAGAAGTATTCATGCATTTAGGTTAGGTGCATTAACATAAAAAAAAAATTGAGCTGAATTGGTTAGTCCCTAGCAAAACATCTTTGTCATGGAGGTGCCATTAAAGATTTTTCTTCTTGAATTGTTTCTTAAGTTTAGAATCTAGTATATTTACTTCACTTGCATGTAGACTGGGTAATGGATCTTTGAAGAAAACCAATAAGCATTTTTAATCTACTGAACCCTTGGATAGTTAAAAGGGAGTCAGGCATATTATCTTCTAGTAGATCCACCTCATATTTATGAGAAGAAAGTAGAGAGATTACCGGTGCGCTAAGTCTAGTGCAAGGACTCTTAAGTTTTGGACAATTAGATAAGGATACCTCAGAGTTAGGCATAGTTTTCACTCTCTGTTCCTGTGTGTGTACGTTATGTGAATTCCTGAGAGTCACCAAATAAGGCAGATACACAAATATTGAGTCTTAATAAAGCTATGACTATGGTGGATGGTTACGACCATCCTTCATAGAGTTCTCAGCTGAAAGAGGGTAATAGTGTTAAAGGTAAGAAATATGCTTTTCCTATCCAATCTTTCTCAGTGCCGAAAATAGGCACTTCCACCAAATAAGCCACACAATATCCTCTTGGCCATTATCTTCCCTAATAATGCCTTATAAATAAAAGTCTGCATCGTGTTATGTTGATCTCGAAAAGAAAAGAAAAAGAAAAAAAAGAAACAATTATATTTAGAAAAAAAAAAGAGCGAGAGAAAAGAAAAAGAAAATAGTCCATGTTTATAATTTTATCTTCGTGATGTTGTTTTTGAGGCAACAAAAACACCCATCGCAATCCACCAAATATGACTCATACCTACCTTTCAGTATTTCTGATCGCTCGAATACTGGCTGAGGATTCTAACTTAGTTGTAGAGTTATTAGGACTTTAATCAAAGTGTGAATGCAATGTGAGGCCACCAAATAGTGAGTACATTTACAAAATCTGGTGGGATTTGTGATCTTAGAAAGAAAAGAAGGAAAAGAGTGAGCACAAAGGAATATTAAGAGAGCACAGTTGTTTAGCCTCTCTTAGTTGACTTGTTTAATAGTCTAGAGATCTAGAGTCTATAGTACTAGATTACATGTAACACCAGATGAGTGTGTGCTACCAAATACGAATCCATTCAACTCAGTATCTCCTACCTAAGCCAAAAAGTCGGGGTCAAATTTCATATTATTTTCTGCTTTATCCCTGAGTGAAGTAGTTGCCTATCCCGATAGAAATATTTACCAAAGGATAAGTACGAAATACAAATGTAAGTTGGTTATTTTCACTTGGATCCATTCCTAGGTTACTATCATTTCACATTTGTCTGGATTTCTAAATTTTTGGAATAAGGGAAGAAGAAATCTTCTGATTACTTCTATTATTTTTTATTTTTGCTCGGGACTAGTAAAACTTAGGCATGGGGGCATTTGATAAGTCCACTTTTGTGGACTATTATTTAGCCTAAGTACTATTTAATTATTTGCTCTTAGTTGTTAATTGACTAGGAGATATATGGTACTTTACCTTAGTTTGCATATAATTTTATGCATTAATTTTACATCTAACCACATATGATATGATAATATAATTCATTCGATGAATGTAGGCTAGGTACATGAGTTTAGACGTCCATTTCTACATCTATAAGACGTCTGGAGAAAATGACGGACATCTAGGACAGGCAGCAGGAACTTATAGATATCTACATTTTTAAGACGTCTGAAAGTCTGATCAGACGTCTGGTGAAGAAGTTGCCTGACAGAATCTACCGCTCCAACCACTCGCATCCTTCACGGGTGGTTGGAGAAGCATTCGGCGGAAGCAACAAATTGCAGATAAGAAGAGCTGCTAGAGGACTCTCACCATCCATCATCCTCTACCCCTGGCGAGGATATCTTCTCTTCTCCACCGTGCAACAGGCGTACACCATGGACTTCAGCGAACACCGTGGATCACCGCGTGCTCCAACCTTGCCTCCATATCCACTCATGCACATAGTCACAGTGCGTTCATGCCCCCGCCCCTCACCTTAACCAAACAGCCATGCACTGCACGCATCTACCCTCATCGGCTTCTTCTCCATCGTCGACCCGCGGCCACATGCAGCCTCTGTGCAACCGACAGCGTGTGCACCCTCGCGTGTAGCGCACGCCATTCACCATCATCACGTGTAGCCACCCCTCCTCAACGCATCACCTTCCATGCGTACCAGTAGCAAGCGAAGCCCGCACTCCACCCGCGTGTGTGTGCAGTTGAAGTGCGCACACCCGTCCACCTCCACGCAGTAGCCACCCGCGCTCCTCGCATGCGCATGCATGCACGTTCCGCCAGCAGCCATCTTCGTCTTCTCCTTCTCCACCGATCGGAAGACCCAAAGCTCCAAGAGGACCCTCCCATGCAGCCAACGTTTGAGGCCACGAAGCTTTGTACCAGTGCCTCCAATGGACTTACCTCACCTCCATGAGTTTGGCCACACCCTCTGAAGGTTGGCAGCCACCTGCACTCGCCGGCAAGCTGCCGCTGCCGCCGGTTGTCCTCATCGCCGGTGAGACCGTTGGCCACCATTCGACGCACCGTCACCACCCATGTGTAGCCCTCGTCGCATGCAATCTCCACCGAGCTCTGCACGGTCCGCCATCCCCTCCTCTTCGCACGAGCACGAGGGGAAGTAATCCCCTGTTTGAAGGTCACATTAAAATTTACAACATATGCCATCGTCGAATGCATTATTCATTTATTTTCCTGATTTAATATATTGCATCTAATTGCATGAATATCCCTCTAGTTTTGATTAATTACTTATGGCTGAATTCTACTCATAAATGATATTGAATATGGGATATTAGATATAGTGAATAGGCGCTATCTTGTAGGAAATTAATATTTACAGAGTTACCTATATCAATATCACTATTTTACCTGGTATTTCATTGGTGGTGATTTTGCATGTGCACCCTTACATTATTGATTAATTCTTTAAATCAAGAAATTATGTTTAAAACACGTACACCAGTTAGTATGCATACACATTGAGATTCCCGAATAAACAAGACATGATTCACTAAGTTTAAATAGGCTAATTCCTCTCTGTGGAGATGACCTAACTATTTTCGTGGTTAGATTCTGAGAATTAAAATGTTTTGAAAAGTGATTTTCTACCACGCGATTAAATACAACGACACGTCATTTCATGCTAAAGTTGTTATCAAAAATGAAGATCACTCTTTTAGTGGCTGTAGCGCTAGTTCTTTGCGGCTATAATACACCATAGTGTCAAGCATATTGGAAAATTTGCAAACAAGCCCTTAAAGGTGAAGTAGTAGAACAATTGTGAAGGAACCCATAAGTGGTTGAAAGTTATGCAGAGCGGTCCTTGGAGTCTTGCACATAGGTCCCTGTGACTTTTCAAAAAGGTCCTTAGACTTTAAATGTAATAAGATGTTAATGCACGGTCATATTGATGTTCAAATGCCATAAAGTTTTTATTGAAACTTAATTAAACATTTAAGAACATGATTTCACTTTTAATTTAACCTTTTGAGTCTTAAAATGTGTTCAATTAGCAATTGGATCATCATTTTTCATTTAGTAATAGAATATCTCATTAATTGACCTAATTATGTATTTGTAACAAAATTGAATATTTTAGGTCATTTTTCATAATTCTTACACTTAACACATTTCTTGTGTTAATTATATAGTATTTAACTTAGTTACTAGCTTAATTTGGGTATTTTAACTATGATGAGCTACACCTCATCACTTCAATATCTTTTTACTTATATGGGTCTTCAACTTTGTAGTTCTTAGGACTTTTTGTTTCCCATGATCTTCATTTTAGCTTTCTTGAGATTTTTACCTTCCTAAAGAATCCCATAATGGATTATTCCTTTTCTTGAATTGCTTGTAGTATCTTAAGGTAGTGCCTCTTTAATCTTTTTTTATTTGCAAAATCTTAGAAAGATTAAACATTTGTAACACCAAGATAAAATGAAGCATTACTTTAAATTATTCTTCTTATATATATCTTGAAATCGATATTTGTTTGTTCATCTCATATAAGACTTTTTAATGTGATTAATCTTTCTCCTATATATAAAGAGAATACTTAGGCATCCTAGGTGTCAAAAAGCTAATCTTCAAGATGACTAATATTACTCGACAGAGTTTATTGATGCATCCAAATATCAAAAGTTCCTTGCTCTTTTTTACCAAGTAATAATCCGAGAAACCTCTTAGATCTAAAGTAAATGGAATGTTTGTTTTGTTATCATATTTATTCAGACTTAATGTAGAATCTTCACTCTATTATTTTGGCTTTCTAAGTAATTTTGTCGGGTAAAATTTTTTGTTGTAACAATTATCAACTCCTCGAGTTCTTGTTTTTGCTTCCTCCATTGAGACTTAAGTCATTCCTTGGGAATTTGCTTCCTTTGTTCTCGGGTGAGACCATAGTCAACTCTCTAAGAATTTGTATACCAAGGATTTAATGTGATGTCTGTCATTCTTCTTTGAGATATCTCTATCACAAGACTTTGTTTCTTTCAAAAGAATATTTAAGAAATAAAGCTTCTTGAAAGTTACTTTTCCTACAAAATGCCATACCTGCGTAGCAAGTTTATTTGGGTATTCTGCATGAGTTTAATTTAAATAATTGAGCAAATAGTCACAATAAGTACTTGAATGATTTTATCCCTCGTCACCATGATAACTCGTCATGGAGGTATAACCTCTAACTTGTGAAATTAGAATTAGTTGTTCAATTGTTTTCCATATTTGATTCAACATAATTGAGTTTTGGTGATCAATTTTACAAAAATTTGCTTTAAATAACCCTATACGCTTCCATTATGCACTTAATTTTGTATGAGTTTCCTTTTTTTACATATTTTTCTAGATCCATTATCAACAACTAATAGGTGAATGCGAAAGTTTATCCAATAAATCAAGTCATTCATTGTTAACAAATAATGTTGCTGTCGAGAATGATTGGTGTAGTTTTAAGTCTTTTCAACGTATATACGAGGAGTTATGTTTATTTCCCTTCAAGGGTGGAATAAGTTTATTCCATACTTGGAAAATAGAAAGTAAAATGAAAGTATTCTAAAATAGAAATGGAAAAATAGAGTAATATGGAAAATAGAAAGTAAAATGAAATATTCTAAAATAGAAATGGAAAAATAGAGTAATATGTATATATATATATAGGAAAAGTATGAGCTCACAATTGCGTTCGTTCAATGGTATTCTTTGTTGATGAGAATAACCACACAAGTTAAACGGTGGTTTAAAAAATCACTCTTTGCATTTGGAATGTGTCTAATCAACTATTACAGTATTTCTGGAGAGCTTCTTTTTACATAAATGACGAGTTGTATTACAAATCTATTCATATGTCATTTTGGATTATAATTAACCAGGTTTATATTACAAATAGGTCTAAATTATTACTTGTATTAGAACTATACATGTAGTTGTAATACAAGTCAATTTTCACTTATAATATAAATTTTTGGCATTGTAATACAAGTCAATTTTCACCCAAGTTAGTTTTCTAATACAAGTTTGTATTACAAGTAATTATGAATTGTTACTTGTATTACAACTATATGTGCAGTTGTAATAAAAGTAAGTTCTCGCATTTGAAATACTGCACTCAACTGAGATCTTTAATTGATTCATATATTTAGAAAGTGCCATTAATGATGGAAATTTTCTAATTAGAAAAAAAGAAAATTAGTTATTAATACGTATTGTGAAACCATCATGTTATTTTTGGTGGTTTCTTTATGGAACATTGGATTTTCATCGGATGATGTAAATTTGATGCTTTCTTGGTTTTTTTAAAGCACTATACTTATAGGATCCGTCATGTATATATATAAATAGAGAGAGAGGAAAAGTATCTAGTGAGCACAGTGCTTATAAGCACCTATTTGAGCCTAAAGTTTTGTCCGTCGAAGGGACATTTGTCTTGATGAAACCACTCCCATGTTTAGTCAATGATTTTGTGTAACATAAGCGAAACCACCTAATTATTTATGGTAGTTATCCGTTTACATTCAATACTATATTTTTGGATATTATAGTTATGGACTGTATTTGCAATATCATTGCACCTTTTTTTCCATTTGTTATTTTAATTTTTATCTTTTTCATTGTTTTCACTTTATTCCCAATACTAGTTACAGTTCCTCTCAAATGTTTTGAAAGTTAGTGTTTTTTATTTAATCATAATATTTTGATTCATTAATATTATTAAATATCATGCATATCAAGGTGATATTCAGTAACTTATATCACATTTTGTAACACCCGTCACATTCATAAACTAATGTTACTTTTTTATATTACAAAATTATGTTGTGCCTTTTTTCACTTTATTATGTAGGTTGACTTTCTATTATAATTCATGATATCCAGAATATATTATAACATTACAACTTCTTAGTGGTTACATTCTGTATTACTGATTCAATTTAGTCACACATAATTGTATTATAATTTTACGCTCGTTATGTATTACAAAATAATAAGTAAACATTTATTCCTAAAATTTGTATTATAACACTTGTATTCAACTTTTAATACATTACAATACCACACACAAAAGAGGTTGTGTTATAATTATATAATACAACACGTAAGATCAAGTCAATATTCCAATAATTTGTAATACACTAATATATTTACATTACAAATGTAGCATTATTTATAATGAATGACGATCATGGTAATCATTAAATTCTCATGCACGTTAAAATTTTGACACATTCACATTACAATTTTTTATTATATAATGCATATTAATGCTTAATAATGAAGTTTGGAATTATTTTAGTTGTTACATCATACATTTTGTTGCGTTACAAAACATGTCTCATTTGTTACAATCACAAAGTTAACATATTACAAATGCACTTAGCTCTCATTACAATACTTATTCTTTGTTGTTACAATATTTTTCATTTTTTTAATATGTTTACTTATTATTTTGAACCATTCGATGTAGACATTTCCAGAATTATTTCTCATTATCAATTAATTCTTTATCTATTTATAGAATGTATGATTATGTTAGCTATAATCGTGTCTTAATTTTTAGAAAATTTTATATTTTGAATGACATTCATATGCTTTTTTTTTAGCAACTTTCCATTAATATCAGTTTATTATTGGTTTCTTTTGGTGGCTTGATTTTCATCGAAGTTCATTACATGGTACTCATTTAATGGTTTTTAGGTATTGTATTCAGAGGATCTATCCCCTACATATATAGAGAAACGGAGGGAGGGAGGGAGAGATGAATATCATTCTTCTAAACAAATGATGCATTACTAATTTGGGTAAGAGAATGAGAGAGTGGAGAACTTGTTGGTAGCAGGATTAAATAGCTTAATACAGCTTTTGGTCTTTGGACGTTAATGGTGTCAATTAAATTAGGAAACGGAATCAAATTAGAGAGTTAAGATTTAAGAGAGAGTTTGATTTAGAGAGAAACTAATAACATAGATGGAATACGACCTTGGGATGATGTAATGGCATAAGTTGATAGATTTAAATTTAACCCATTCAACTCCACTATAAGTGGGGGCTTAGGAGTAGCACAATTGGTGCCTCCCCACCCCATAAGTGACTCCCTCTTGGGAGGCATAGGTTCAAGTCCCCATCTCCTCCCTTTATGGTAAATTGCTCCATCTCCCATCCCTCCCCATGTGGTTGACCTCGACTCACGGTTTAGGTTGCAGGGTTTGTATCTCTGCCCCCGATCAAGTGGCTCTCTAATGAGTTGGCTCGCCACCTGTGGCAAGGTCTAGATTCACATCTCTGCTCCTGATCAAGTGGTTCTCTGATGAGCACCTTCTGGTGCAGCAGGTTGTGCGAGTGAACCCTAACTTTGAAAGTCATCGAAGAGAGGGGCCTCGGTCAACCTTTGGATAGGCTAGGGCCCCATGCCCTACCTCCCTCCCCCACTTGACCTACTTCCCTCCCCTTTTCATCCCCTCCACCTTTGTTGTGGTGCTATGTCGATGCATCTTGTGTGAGGGATAGCATGAGAAGGCTCTGGAGATGTAGGTTGTAAAGACCCGTTCTGATTTTAGCTTTTTAAGACGTCTGGAGTGTCAGTCAGATGTTTGTCCAGACGTGTAACGACCCGGTTCCCGAGTCCCTACGAGACACGAGAATCGGACCGACTCGACTAATCCCAAGACCTAGTCGTCCAACGAGGAAGTAACCAAAAGACAGTAAAATAAATCACATTCAGCATGAATATAACTAACAGTAAGAAAGTACAGCAGTAAGGAAAGAAACTACTACAGTAGGTACCACCACAACAGTAGAACAACATTTATCATATAACACGAACTGCAGGTAAAGAAAGTACAGCGGAAACAAAACTACTCACTATAACAGAAACAAAAGAGGTACAAAAGACTGTGGTAAACTCTACTGGACCCTACTCGGCCTAGTGTCCTCTGCAGCCGCTGACCCTGGCTGCTCAACACCTGGTCCTGAAAAAGGTAACGAGTGTAACACGTCAGCAAAACGCTGAGTAGAGTGGCAAACTAACTATAGACAACAGTAGAGTGTACAGTAGCTGTTATGTTCTATTACTTCCTTTATTCACATCTTTCAATTTTCTCACTATTTCATTTATTTCTCAGATCCTTTACTTGATCTCGAATGTCCTCGTGGGAACGATCTTGATTGCAGTCTTTTCCAAAAGTAGAAGTAGCACGTGGTGCTCTCCTGGCCGGGAGAGTCCCCCGTGGTGATCCTACCCTCAGTCAACCACCCCAAGGTCACTGACAGACGTAACGGTGACTACGGCACGCGCGATAAACGCACAGGTAGCTAGCCCGCACTGGCACGCGGTCAGTCGTTTCCGTTAACGGGTGCACCCAAAGCACAGCACGGAACCAGGGCAGAGCCCTCTCAGTAACAGGGGTCCAACCCCTCCACAGTAACCAAACCGGGGCCTTGCCCCTCCACAGTCCGCGCACCCTCGCCTGACTACCCTGGTTTGCCCTAGTGGGCCTAACAAGTCGGTGAAGGAGGCTAGCAGAACCCCGGGGCCCATGGGGTAGCTAGTACTCTCCTAACACTAGTAGCTCTCCTCGGTACTACGTACACGAGGGCCAACAAGTCGGTACAGAGCGGCCAATCCTAACCCCGGGTCCCTGGGGTGGCTGGCCCCACTCTGCACTAAACAGGTACAGGTACTTCCCTTGGTACTGCATACCCAAGAGACAGTACAAACTACATCTCAGTTCCATTCCTTTTTCTTTCCAGGAGTTCCACTCCTAATTCCCCGTAGGGTTCCAGCTCTTTATCCCAGAACATCATATGTTTCACTTTCTAGTTTCACGTTCTCACAATCCATGATCTCAATCATGTTTCTTTATTCATAACAGGCAGCTGTTAATTCAATTTACAGGCAGCTTTATATTCCTTTCCATTTTTCCAAGATTGCAGTATTATACATTCCACTAGTTTTTCCATCCTAGGGTTCATGCCACATCCTAGGATCTAGCATACAACTAGTTTTCCAGCCCTAGGATTCATGCATCACCTAGGAGCTATCATTCCATACATTTCTCATTCCTAGGATTCATGCAATGTCCTAGATTCTAGTTATGGTTCCATACTTTAACAGATTTTAATAATAAACTTAAGCCACTCTACCAGGTACAACGGGAGTAATGGGGGCATGATCGGGAATCTCGCGTGCCTCTGCGACTCTCAAGACTGTAACTGAACGAGGTCCTATCACAAGGACCAAACACAAGGAGTGTCTCAAAATAGTGTATACCTACTGTAGACGGGTAGAGGAATTAATTCTGAAAAGAACGCAACTCGAATCGCGGAAAACGGAGCCCGAACGGGCCCTAAACGGGTCGAAAAAGATGATACTGTGCAAGATCAGACGTCTGGAACTTCTTCCAGACGTCTTAAAGAGTGGATCAGAGAATTTCCTGTCCGACGTGGTTTCCCAGACATCTAGAAGTCTGCGGGGACGTCTGGCCTAGCTCCCAGACGTCCGATGGTCACCCAGGACGTCTGGAGGTTACTCCCGCCGTCTGGTACAACTTCCAGACGTCTGATTCGCAAAGGATGGCGAATCAGCGAACCTGCGCACAGCCAACTGCCTCCCTCAGTATGGTCAGTCGACAGGAAGGAAGAAGAAGGCGGAACACTCACCTTTCAGACGTCTGTATGATCTTCCAGACGTCTCCCTCGCCGTTTGACTATCAACCCAGACGTCTGATTCTGGAAATTTTTCCAGAATCAGGGCGCTACTCGGCCTCCGCTTGTGACGCCGCTCGCGTCGTACCTCGCGTGTCTGCTGCTCAGACCGCAGCAGGTCCCTCTCTGTGTCGTTCCGCGCCCCCTGCGCCCTCCGCCGGCCGGCCAAGCCACTCCGGCGAGCTCGCCCTCACGGCAGAGCTCCGCCCTCGCACGCCGCACCTCCTCTGCGCTCACTGCGGCCTCCGCTGCCGCCCTCGCGCTCGCTCGCTCTCGCGCACAGGAAGGAGAAGAGGAAGGGAACGGTGGAGACGACAAGAGGGGAGGCGTGGCCTTTTAAGGCCGCGCGAGGAGGAGAGAGAAGGATTCGCGGTAGGGGAATCTGCAGCCGCAGGAGGGAGGAAGGGCGAATATGCGGTCTGCGCGCTCAGGCGCGCAGACGACTCGCGTGTGCCGAAAATAACAGATTTCCAGACGTCTAGAAACTATCCCAGACGTCTGGTAAGACGTCTGGGCCACACGCTCGTTACAAGACGTCTGGACCCTTTCCCAGATGTCTGGAAATTAAATTTTTGTATGCCTTTTGCGTTCTATGCGTGGGCGTTGCGTAAAGCTCGTCTTTCTTTTTCTCTGTCCTCCTCCCTCCCCCACAGAACCCTAACCCGGCCTTATAAAAGGCCACCCCCTTCCTCTCCTCTCCACTCCACCACTACCACCACAGCCCCACTCCATCGTCGTGAGTGAGGGCACACAAGAGAGAGCGCGAGAGCGAGGAGGAGGATCGTGCGTGAGGAGGAGGAGAGGGCCGAGGTCGAGAGCTTTGTGGAAGCTCATCGGAGGCTCGCACGGCCACCGCGGCACGTGCGGGAGGAGGAGGGCATTGGAGCGTCGTCCTCGACCACCTGCAGCAGCTGGAGCTACAGCGTAGTGCGGCGAGAAGCGTAGTAGCGCGATCTGATACTAGAAATTTCCCAGTATCAGACGTCCGGAGTGTCTTCCGGATGACCGGCTGGATGTCTGGGGTCGACACCAGACGTCTGAAAGCATTTGTATTGCGAAGGTACATCTTCCTCGCGGTTTCAGCCATGCAGGCTGCACCACAGATGATCTGTTTGGGCTAAAGTGGGTTGCTGCTCTGTCGTGCGCAGAAGCAGCTTTGGGAAGGTGCGAGAAATGCCCTTCCACGCACTTTCGGATGTCTGGATAACTTACCAGATGACCGGAGGACTGGTCAGACATCTGGAACTGTCTTCAGACGGTCGCAGAGGAGTCCTGGACATCTGAGGGCACTACAGGAGCTTGAGGTGAGTCACTGTGACTTTTTAGACGTTTGGACTTATTTCCAGACGTCTGATTTGTGTCTATAAACACGTTTTTGACCTGTTTGATGTCCGATCGGGATCCGTTTTATGCAAACGAAATATCTGTGGTTTCCTTGAGAGTTTCTCTACATATTAGAAGCCTTTATACACTATTCTGAATCTTCCATTGTGGTGTGTTTCTTGGTATAGGACTTCGACCAGTGGTGTGTCTGGGGCTTACAAAGGCGCGTGGGCCTACAGTTCGAGCTTCCAGCATTCACAAATTGTCTGGTAGAGTGGTCCACCCTTGGTATATTTAATAAATATGAATGCATCTATGAAAACTAGTCAACTGGAAACCTAGGATGTGGCATGACCCTAGGACAGAGAAATGGTTGAACTAATTATTTTGCATAATTGTAATTATATATTGTTACGAATGCGGCTTCAAGATGATTTTTAAGACGTCTGGGAGGTGGCCCAGATGTCTGAACAGACGTCTGGAACCCCTTCCAGACGTCTGGGATTAAATTTCTGCGGCGTACGGGGTTGCGTCTGCGCGCGCATGCAATCGCCACCCTCTTTCCTCTTTTTCCCTCTCTCCTCCTGCAGGGCGCAGTGCTCTCTCTCTCTCTCCCTACGCGGCCTTAAAAGGCCCTCACCCTCTCCCTCACCCTCATCCCCTTCGTGTCCCTCTTCTTCTTCTCCCAGCCGGTGCGAGAGCGAGCGGCGGCAGCAGCGGCTGCGGCAAGTGTGCGGGAGGAGGTGTTGCGCGAGGGAGGAGATGCTCGACCATGAGGGCTCGAGCTTGCTGGGGCAGCTAGAGCCGGCCGGCAGGGGAGCAGCGGGCGTGGAGTGTCGCGGAGGGGCTGCTGCAACTCGAGCAGCAGGCGGACGGGGCGCGGCGTGGCTGTGCGTCGCGGACGGAGAGCGAGAGGAGCTTTGATTCTGGAAATTTCTCCAGAATCAGACGTCTGGGCTTACGACCAGACGACGGTGAAGACATCTGGAGGATTGTCCAGACATCTAACTGTTAAGATATTTCATCTTCTTTTTTTTTCGCGCGTACGACCATGCAGCCGTCCGCCGCGCCTTCGTCTGCGACCCGTCGTACTGAGAACGGGTATGGGTGCGTGTAGGTTCTTCTCGGGAGGGTGCGAGACTCGCCATCCAACGCGAATCAGACGTCTGGCCGCAGTGCCAGACGACGGAGAGGACTTCCAGACGTCCGGGTTGACCATCGGACGTCTGGGAACTAAGCCAGACGCCCTCGCAGGCTTCTGGATGTCTGAGGGATTACACAGAATGAAGGTACGCTCTGACCAACGTTTTAAGACGTCTGATTTTGGGCAATTTTGTCGTTTTTGACCCGTTTAGGGCCCGATCGGAGTCCGTTTTCCACGTTTCGAGTTGCGTTCTTTCCATAATAAAATTCTCTACCCGTTTACAGTAATTGTATACCATTCTAAGAAACTCCTTGTGTTTGATCCTTGTGTTAGGATCCCGTTCCATTGTGATCATGGGGGTTGCGGAGGCGCACGGGATTTCCAACCCAACCCCAGTACTCCCATTGTTGCTGGTAGAGTAGCTTTTAAAATTATTAGCATAATTTGTTACAATTATGGTATAATTAATAGAACCTAGGGCATTGCATGAATCCTAGGAATGAGAAACTAGGTTGAATGATAGATCCTAGGGTGTTGCATGAATCCTAGGAATGAGAAACTAGATTGAATGATAGATCCTAGGGTATTGCATGAATCTTAGGGTTGGAAAACTAGATTGAATGATAGATCCTAGGGTACGGCATGAATCATAGGACTGGAAAAATAGTGATATGTATATAGATATTGCAGTCTTGGAAAAGTGGAAAGGAAATAATAGCTGCCTGTAAATTGATTTAACAGCTGCCTGTTATGAATAAACAAACATGATTGAGAACATGGGTTGTATGAACGTGAAACTGGAAGGTGAAACCTAAATGTGCTAAGTTAAAAGAGTTGGAACCCTATGGGGAATTAGGAGTGGAACTCCTGGAAAGAGAATGGAATGGAACTTAGGAAGAAAGACGTGGAAGTGTGTTGTCTCTTGGGTACGTAGTGCCAGGGGAAGCACCTATTACCTGTTCAGTGCAGAGCGGAGCCAGCCGCCCCAGGGACCCGGGGTTAGGTCTGGCCACTTTGTACCAAGTTTTGGCCCTCGTGTACATAGTACCGAGGAGAGCTACTAGTGTAGAGCGAGCATGATGAGAACCTCATCATGAGCCATAACTAGCTCATTTGACCTAAACAAAGGATAAAAGCTCCTACATAACCCAAGGAAAGGCTTAACTCAGAGAGATTCTGAGTTCGCAAAGAAAATAGAAACTAAGGGGTAAAAATGCAATTTCACCAATCCAATCTAAAAACAGGGTAACTCAGGGTCCAAACAAAGGTCAAAGCAACCTAATAAGAATAAAAGTGGGATGAGATGATTCAATAAGGGCTACAGCAACTCCAAGGAATTAAATGACATCCTATAACCCTAAAAACAAACCCACTTAAAAACACGAGGTTCGAGGCAGAGAAAAAAAAATCAACTAAACCCTCTAAAATTCATAAAAAAATAATCTCTAGGGTTTAGAACCTTCAATTTGGCCTTAGGAACCCATTTTGACTTACATTGAGAACCATGCCCAATTAACAACTTAATTTGGGTATTTACGTAAATTGACCGATCAAACAAGGTTTAATCTTGAAATAAAATTCACCATCATAATCCTTAGGTCCAAATTAGTCATGTATAAAAACTTGAGCTTAAGAGGAAACCTTCTTGACCAACTTTACACTTTGGTCCTCATTTATTTACTTTTTGGCCCTCAACTTTTGAACCCTCACATTTCTACCCCTAACTCTCCTTCGTTCTTTGCATTCAGGTCCCTCTTGCCAAAACCTGACCAGCACCATGGTCCGGCGACCTTGCGCGGAGCATGGCGCCGCGCAGGGTAAGGGGGAGGGTCTGGCAAGATAACCGGGGGTGCCCTGCGTCGTCAGCCGTCGCAGGAACACCCCCTGGTCGCTGCAACCCACCATGCCGGCCGTGTGAATGCACGGACGGTATGGGTCTCCATCTACGGCATCCTCCGGCGAGGGAGACATGTCGTCTCCCTCCACCCTCCTCTCTGTTTCGGCCCCTATAAATATCCCCCGTCGCTCCGCCGTTCTGGGCAGCTCGGTCCTGACGGAGAAAGACCCCCACTTCCTCTCTTCCCACTCTGACAGGAAGCCCTCCAGCTCTAGCGGCCTCCCCTCTTCCTCCTCGTCGCTCTGCCGCACTACCAGCTGCAAGGTTGCCCTCCCTCGCTCTTCCCGTGCCACGCCGCACCCAGCTGGCGCCTCTCCGGCCCTCTCCTCGCCGCCGCCCCTTCCCCTGGGCATCTTCTTCTCCGGCGACAGTCGATACGACTGCCGCCTTGCTCCAGCCCCTTTCGTCTCCGTAGCTAGGTTATAACTTCTCCCCATCTCCCCCTCTTTCTTTTCCTCACTGTCTTTTATTTGATTAAACCCTCGACCGCTCCTGTCCACCGTCACCCCCTTCGTCTCCGGCCAAACTCCGACGAGACGCCCCCATCGCTCCACAGCCCCATACGCCTCGCCGACCCTCACAGAACCTCCGCCTCCTCACCCTGATCAACCTCCGCCCTTCCACTTCCCGCCACTCGCCCTCTGTAGACCCCCCGAACAAACCCACTTCTCCGCCCGCAGTTTGACCTAGAGCGACCCTCACGCTCTGCCCCGCCGCCTGCCAGATCCCCCACCACCTTCGCCGTGCCACGGCGAAGGTTCTCCGTGTATCTGATTAGGCTGAGAGGCCGTTCCTCTGTGGACAGGTATCTCGACCGCCGTCGCCATTGCTGCGTGGAAGGAGCACCTTCAACCTGCAGCTCCAGGTGTGATTCGCCCAGGTCAACTCCCAGGCTGCGCGGGGCACCTCCGCGAAGCGTCCCAGGCTTGCAGCAGGGGCAAAGGCCTCGCGTGCAACCGCGAACTCCTGCAGCGTCTTCAGCTGCGGGCGTCCAATTGGGGTGGGACATTTAGTCCCACCTCGGAAATCTTCAGAGGAGCGTGCCCGCATAAAGGCAAAACGTGCCTTAGGTTCGTTGCCTCCTGAGCACGGGGTGAGGTCCCTCTCACTTACCCGCTCGACCCAACCTCGTCCGCGACCATGCCCCGCGGACCTGGGCTGACCCGACTAAGCCCGACCTGCACTCCTCGCCCACCACGCACGCCGGTGGGCCTGGACCTGGGCACGACCCGTACCCGAATACCCGGCAGCTCTGGGAGAGCTTTCCTAAGAGCTGCTTCCGTGAGAGAGAAACGCGGGGGAGAGGGTAGAATTAGGTTTTGCCCCTCTGATCAAGCTGTGCAAGTGTGCAGGCAGAGAAGAAGAAGAAGGACGGCTGCTGAACAGAGAAGGAGAAGAAGACTGAAGGAAGAAGAGCAGCCAGGGCTGCCCGAAGCAAAGGACTGCGGAAGAAGAGGAAGAAGAACTGAAGCAACACTGTAGCATCCGCGGGTTAAGTCGTCTGATTGGAAAATCAGACGACGTCCTGAAGACAGGTGAAGAAAGAAGAAAAGAAGAGAGACGGAGCAGCCAAGTAGAAGAAGAAGAGAAGCAAGAAGAAAAGAAGAAGAAGAGCACGTAAGGGAGATCTGTAGCAAGAAAAGAACAGGAAGAACAAAAGCTAAAGAGAAGACAAAGAGAAAGAAAGAAGAAAAGAAGAAGAAGCCAAACCTTCTCTCTTTATTTTTGTAATAGAACATGTATATCTCTAGAATATAACTTGCTCCCTGAGTTCGACCTCGGGAACTCTTTATTTTCCGAGTAAAAATTATATATTAGCAGGTGATGGCAATATCTATCTGTACTACAACGACTTAAGAAAAGCTAGTTGCTGCCACCGTCTCGCCAGTTGGCGCCGTTGCCGGGGAGCAACGGCTATTCTAGAGATAATCAAATTCCTGTTTTTACATTGCTAACAATCTCTCCTTTGTTGTGCAGATACAAGCAACCGCACGACAACCACTCCGAGGACAGGTAATTTTTCTTTCTCTCGCTATTAACCCCTAAACTCTAAAGAGGAAGAAAAGAAAAGAACAAGCAATATAGGGCTAACCTATCTTCTATACTCAGTAAACCATCAAAAGTTGCATGTTTTCAACCCATTATTACTGCACACTATTAAGGGTATTTAAGAGCTAACACATTCTTGCTTGAGCCCTAATTACCCAACAAAGAGCTAACTGGACCAAGTAGAGCCAACCTAGGATCCAACACTAGGGATTTAGAGACACACTCCTTAAGCAAGAATTGAGAAAACCAAATGAAGTGTGCCCAAGCCCTTGTCTGAAAATACCTATTCAAAGAAAACCTAAAACAATTGGCTCTCTAAACACTTGAACCCTAAAAAACAAGACCCAAAAACTCTCAAAGGAAATAAGAGGTAAAGTTGCCCCCTTGGGTCAACCAACCTTAAATTAGGTCACTCTTTGCACTTAAAGAACTAAAGTTCAAGTGTAACTTTAAGCACCCTAATCTTAACCTAAAATTGGTAGACTTAAGAGGTCAAGATCCCCATTCTGGTCTACCTGGAACCGCAGTGACAAGAGAGGTCGGGTGGGGGAAACCCTGTAACCCGTGGGGACGCTCTACCGTGTAGGGGTCTTTGCGGGACTCTCCCTCTCTGGCTGCCCAGGTAATTCTCAGGTGGACGATCTTTCTGATCAAGGGGTCCATCTGCCCCGCACCTCTATAGTCACCCAACACATTTTTGGGTGTCTTGATTAGGTCCAGCACCTTCTAAACTCATCTCTTCCAACAGTGCATGTACGGTAGGAGGTCCTTAAGACCACCCTTAAGAGCTCCTTTAGAAATTCACTCTCGTCAAGGCCAAGCCTCGACGCCCGTGTTTGTGCAGCAACCCCCTCACATTATTCTCTCTTCTGATTCAGAACCAAGTTCTTCTTCTTCTCCCATCATGGCTCAGCCAGTTGAGGAAGAAAACAATCTGGAGCACCAGCTCCAGCGACTCAATGACCTCTTCCAAAACTTCGTGCACCCACCATAGCGTCCTATGATGCGGGACCACTACAATCCTGCTGCGGTGGCTATTGAGCCTCGAGTCAGAATCCCGACTGGAGGACCTGATTCTGAATTGAAGCCCAACATGATTCATGTTATACCTAAATTCCATGGGCTTAATTCTGAAGATCCCTTCCAGCACATCAAACAGCTAAAGCATCTGGCCCAAACTTTTGGGTCAGACGCACAAAATCGGGATATTCTTCTCATGAAGATGTTCTCCTTTTCTCTTATGGACAAGGCCGCCCATTGGTATCAAACTCAGACCCGGCCGATCAACAATTGGGAAGAACTTCAGTCCGAGTTCCTGAAAAAGTTCTTCCCTGTTGGACGGACCAACGCCTTGCGCCATCAGATTACACACTTCACCTAGCAAACAGGGGAACCTCTCCATGAGGCATGGGATCATTTTCAGGATCTCATGAGAAAGTGCCCCCATCACGGAGTTCCTAAATGGGAACAAGTCCAATCTTTTTACCAGGGACTCCGTGAGGACATCCGTCTTTTCGTCAATGCAACCTGCGGAGGAAATATCATGGGTCAACATGAAGACACCGTGTGGGAGATTCTCGAAAACATGTGTGAGAACTCCATCAACAATGACTCCATGGGATTATTCGACAGGATGAATACCCGCGCAGCGATGAATCTTAGGAGAGCACATGAGATGTGGGGCCTGTCTGCATCAGTCGACTTGGAGTTAATGGCCAGTCGATTGGATAAGGTCTCGATTATCGAAAAGAAGGTGGATGAGCTGACTCAGCATCTGCAGCGAGCCACCACTGCGCATAACCCTTTCGCACAACCTCCTTCCACAAGGGAAACTGTGCAAAACATCCTCCATCGATCTTCTCCTAGGATGGACCCATCATCCGAATCGTTACCCGGAGGTCCCTCTGACCCCTTCTTCACCTGCCAGGAGAATTCCATTCCCCCTTTCCCTGATTCTCAAGAGGTTCCTCAGACTTACGAGGACCTCAACGCCATCCAGAACGACCCGTTCTCCAACACCTATAATTCTGGATGGCGTAACCATCCTAACTTTCAGTGGGCAGGAAATTCCCAAACCTAAAGACCATCCTTCCAACCCCGCCCACAACCTCCTCGTCCTTACCAGCCGCCTCAGCCTCGGCCCAACCCTACTTATCCATCTGGGCCAAATCAAGATCAAATGTCCCTTATTCTTCAGACCCTGGTTGACATTCAAAGAACGAATGCAGCTATTCAGAAACAACACAAGGACGAACTTACAGAGGTTCGAAACCAATTGACCCAGTTGGCAAACTCTCACCAGCCAGGTACTCTTCCTTCCCAACCTCTGCCTAATCCTAATAACGTGCCAACCCAGCGGCGCATTATGAACCCAAACCCGGGCCATGCCCATATGATTTATCAGGCCCCCTCTGTTCCTTCACCTGACGGGATAGAGGCCTCCACTTCTTTTGCAGGTTACCAGCAGCAAGCTATCTTACCCAATCCCAACCAAAACCAGGCAGGACTTAATTCTGTAACGACCCGTAGTGGTAAGGAAACCCAAGACCCACCTCATCCGAACCACTCCAAGCCGGGTATTGATCCCAAGCCTAGGGCAGTAATCCAGGACGTCCCCACCCCTGTCCTGGATCCACAACCTGGACCTATCCTAGAAGAACCAACCAAGATCCCGTTTCCCGAGGCCTTGACCAAGGGAAAGAAGACCACCAAGCCCGTGGCACCTGAGGAGGACCTGGTCAAGCTCTTTGAACAGGTCCACATAAACATCCCCTTGATGGATGCAATTTGCCACGTACCAGCTTACGCATGATTTTTAAAGAATGTGTGTACACCCCAGCGTAAGCCGCGAACCAAGGGTGGGAGACCAATTGTTCTGTCAGAGCAAGCCAGCTCTGTAATCCTCAGTAAACTCCCACCCAAGGCAAAAGATCTTGGTACTCCCCTGATCTCCTGCAAGATAGGTGCTACCCAATTTGATAGAGCTTTGCTAGACTTAGGTGCATCCATAAACCTGATACCCACATCCTTGACCATCTAGAAGAATCTGAGCTAAAACCAACCGAGGTGACATTACAATTAGCAGATCGATCTATAAAGTCACCAAAAGGGATTCTCGAGGATGTTATCGTAAGAGTGCGGGATTTCTATTTCCCAGTGGACTTCATAGTCTTAGATATGGATGCACCTGAGAACCCTAGGGATACACCAATCATTTTAGGGAGACCTTTCTTGGCTACTGCTAGAGCCAACATTAGCTGTGAGGAGGGCCAAATAGAGCTCAAATTTGGGAATCAAACACTGAAAATTGATATATTTAAGGCCCAACAAGGAATCAATTGCGGTGTCATCGAACAGATTTGTGACATTAGGACTTTGGTTGATGAAACACACTTTCAAAATGATCTAATTAGACCTCATCAACCGCAGAAAGATCTTGATCCGCAAACTGAGGAGTCAAATCCAGATATGAACAACCCCGTAACTCCCACCCTTGAACCTCACCTCTATACTGAACCACCCGCTGCTGCTGATAACCCCATCCTCAAATTGAAACCCCTTCCTGCTCACTTGAAATACATCTTTTTGGGTTCTAATCAGACCCTTCCTGTGATTATCAATTCCAACCTCAGTCCTGAACAGGAATCTCGTCTGATTGTTGTCCTCCAGCAACATCGCAGAGCCATCGGGTGGACTCTCGATGATTTGATTGGAATAAGTCCCTCCTATTGTACTCATCATATCTATTCAGAAGAGGGCACACGACCTTCTCGTGAAATGCAGAGACGCTTAAACCCCAATCTGCAGGAGGTCGTGAAAAAGGAGATCATCAAGTGGTTAGATGCCGGAATTATCTACCCGATCTCTGATAGTCGTTGGGTGAGCCCAATTCAGGTCGTACCCAAGAAGGCAGGACTCACCACTATAACGACTGAGACTGGAGAAATCATTCCTACCCGACTAGCCAACTCGTGGAGAGTCTGTATAGATTACCGCCGACTCAATTCCTCCACGAAGAAGGATCATTTCCCACTACCCTTCATTGATCAAATTCTCGAAAAACTTGCGAGAAATAGGTTCTTCTGCTTTCTTGACAGGTACTCCGGTTATAACTAGGTGGCAATCCATCCTGAGGACCAAGAAAAAATCACGTTCACCTGCCCCTTCGGAACATACGCTTTCCAAAGGATGCCTTTCGGTCTTTGCAATGCACCCGCTACTTTTCAGCGATGCATGCTTGCCATATTCTCAGATATGGTAGGTGATTATCTGGAAGTCTTCATGGATGACTTTTCAGTTTTCGGAGCATCATTCGACGATTGCCTCCAACACTTGGTCCAGATACTCAGGCGGTGCATCGATGTGAATTTGGTTCTTTCCTGGGAAAAGAGCCATTTCATGGTGCCTGAGGGAATTGTCCTGGGACACTCAATTTCGGAAAAAGGCATCCAGGTGGATCAAGCTAAGGTTGATCTGATTTCTCACCTTCCTATGCCTAGCTCGATCAAGGACATCCGATCTTTTTTGGGGCATGTCGGTTTTTATCGACGATTTATCCCTGATTTTTCAAAAATCGCGCGCCCCCTGACCACTCTTCTCTCCAAGGATGTACCTTTCAAAATTTCCAAGGAATGCAATCAAGCATTTGAAATCCTGCGTGACCGAGTCACCCAAGCCCCGATCCTACAGTCCCCTGATTGATCTCAACCCTTTGAGATCATGTGCGATGCATCCGACTTCACTGTAGGAGCGGTTTTGGGGCAGAAAATTGACGGGAAACCTATGGTCATTTACTACGCCAGCAAAACACTCGATGAGGCTCAGCGTAACTATACGGTTACTGAGAAAGAGCTGCTAGCTGTAGTATTTGCCCTAGAAAAATTCAGATCGTACCTTCTGGGTTCCCGTGTCATCATATACTCGGATCACACAGTTGTGAGGCATCTCCTTGCAAAGAAGGATGCGAAACCTTGATTAATCCGATGGATCTTGCTGTTGCAAGAATTTGACCTTAAGATTCGCGACAAAGCGGGAAAGCAAAATGTGGTAGCTGATCACTTGTCCCGTCTTCCTTCTAAATTAATTGACCCTTCCGGACCCATCACTGAGCATTTTCCCGATGAGCACCTACTGACTATCGGTACTAGCCTTCCATGGTTTGCTAATGTAGTAAATTACTTGGCATCTCATCAGATCCCGTCCGATTGGCCGAAGGCCAAGAAGGACAAATTACGCTCCGATGCCAAGTATTACATTTGGGAAGACCCGTACCTCTTCCGCATAGGTGCTGATCAGATCATTCGGAGATGTGTCCCGGAAGAGGAAATCAGCAATGTCCTCTCTTTCTGCCATGACCAGGCATGCGGTGGCCATTTCGCCGGGAATAAAACCGCATCAAAAGTCCTCCAGTGCGGCTTTTACTGGCCCACACTATTCAAAGACGCGTACAGTCACTGCAAGGCATGCAGTCGTTGCCAGACTTTGGGCAACATGAGCCATCGCGACATGATGCCTATGCAACCGATTCTAGTATGCGAAATCTTTGATGTTTGGGGGATTGATTTTATGGGCCCCTTTCCTGCTTCGGATGGTTTCGAATACATTCTGTTGGCTGTGGACTACGTGTCAAAATGGATCGAAGCCATACCGACCCGCACCTGTGATCACAAAGTCGTTCTCAAATTCATTCATCAAAACATTTTCTCAAGATTCGGGATTCCTCGTGCAATAATCTCTGATGGGGGACCCATTTCACAAATGCTCAGTTTAGGTCACTGATGACCAAATACGGGGTGTCTCACCGAATCTCTACTCCTTATCACCCCCAAACTAATGGTCTAGCTGAGCTGTCTAATCGGGAGATCAAGAAAATCCTGCAAGTCACTGTTCGGCCTGACAGGAAGGACTGGTCGTCCCGACTTCCGGAAGCATTGTGGGCCTATAGGACGGCCCATAAAACCCAATTAGGCATGTCTCCCTTTAGACTGGTGTATGGAAAGGCGTGTCACCTTCCCGTAGAACTGGAGCATAAAGCCTATTGGGCAGTACGGAACTGTAATCTAGATCTTTCAAAGGCTGGAACCCACAGAAAACTTCAAATCAGCGAGATCGATGAATTACGCCTAGACGCGTATGAGAGCTCGTGAATCTACAAGGAGTGGGTTAAAGCCTTCCACGACAAACACATCTCGAGAAAGATCTTTCATCTGGTCAAAAGGTCCTACTCTTTGATGCCCGACTCAAACTTTTCCCGGGAAAACTGAGGTCCAAGTGGGTCGGACCATATTTGGTCCGATAGGTTTTTGGAAATGGAGCAATCGAAATCAGTCCACTCAGCCACGATTCCGAACCTTTCATCGTGAACGATTAGAGACTCAAGTCGTTCATTGATGTGACCTCTACTGATTTGGCTGAAGCATCTTATATCTTCCATTCCCCTTGAGCTTATTGCGCCCAGCCGATGGCGTAAAACTCAGCGCTTAACGGGAGGCAACCCGTCATTTTCCTAAAAATCCAAAACCTTTTTCTGACACCTTTTTGCACTTAAGGTTCACCCTTGTAGACAGCCGACCCCACCTCAGATGCTTGCATCTGGGATTAGAAATCGTCCGCAAAATTCAACCGGATCCATTCACTCATCCAAATTTCTGTCTTGAGGAATGAACTAGTTGAATAAAAGCCTCCTAGGTTACAATGAGGACATTGCAAATCTTAGGCATGGGGGGGTATGAAAGTGCAAAACTTGTAAGAAAAGGTTTCAAACAAAAAATTCACATATGCCAAAAACACCATAAAAATTAAAAATTTTCGAAAAAGAATAAGAGGAAAAAAGGAGAAGGAAATTTTGTGAAGGAGAAGGAGAAAGGAAACAAAATGAAAAAGGAGCACGAAATTATGAGGAAAAAGTGATAGTCATTAGTAAGGAACTAAGGAATTAACCTAAGTTCTAGACCTCATTCAAGAAAATAACTGAAAAGTGCATAATGAGATTAGTAAGAACGCAAACTTTAGGCATTCTTGAATAGACTCTTAGTACCCAATAAGATCTGGACACTCCTCAAGAGGTTGAGGAAAATGAAAAGCTGAAGTATTAGGTCTAAGGCTTAGGGAGTATTTGGCCTCGTTAACTAATTTTTGGTTTACGGGACTTAGTAGCCTAAGCACCCTAACCTCACACACAGCCTGGTTCAGTAAGCGTAAAAATCAAAATCACGCAGAAGCGTCGCAAAATTCTGAAAAGTACACCTAGAGTAGGAGCGGCCGATCAACACAAGTTGATTTGGATGAGTTCCCAGCGTAGAGAGGCGGGAAATCCCCTCGAAGATGCGTAACAAAATATCATCTCCTCGGTGCTTGTCTCTTAGGATATTCACATATCCTACTGGGGGCATGTAAGCACTTTGCTGGTTCAGATTCCATGGATGGCATTATCTCGAAGTGTCAATTGCCAGGGTCTGGATTCGGCCACGGAACACCATGGATGGGATTATCTCGAAATCTCAATAGCCAGGGTTCCGGGGGTTGCCATTGGCGGTGCTATCTCGAAGCATCGATCGCCAGGAACCCTTGAGGATTGATGATGGGAGCAATGAATCTGATACAGACCGTGTTGAAAAGCCAATCCTAAGCTAGAATTAAAAAGAAAAAGAGAGAGAACACTCCAAACAGATAAATTTTCTCTCTCTCTCTTACAAAACGCACTGCGAACTGAGCCAAGGCTAGAATCATTCCAAGCATGGGTGCTTTAACCACAAAGTCCAATAGACCTTAGGTTAGTTCTTGTGGGCCTTAAAAACCTTTGCTAAGGACTGAGGCTAAGGCTAGACAGATTTGGATCTTGATTGGTACTAGAGTACCTTTTAGGCCTATGGTCAGCATTCTAACCTAATCTAAGCTCAAATGAAAAAGCACTTATTTGAAGCTATTAAGAACTTCATGGTCTAGAACAAGGGTTGAAACCTTAAGTTTTTACTAAGGGACTAGCAAAAGCTAGGCATGGGGGTATGATGAGAACCTCATCATGAGCCATAACTAGCTCATTTTGACCTAAACAAAGGATAAAAGCTCCTACATAACTCAAGGAAAGGCTTAACTCAGAGAGATTCTGAGTTCGCAAAGAAAATAGAAACTAAGGGGTAAAAATGCAATTTCACCAATCCAATCTAAAAATAGGGTAACTCAGGGCCCAAACATAGGTCAAAGCAACCTAATAAGAATAAAAGTGGGATGAGATGATTCAATAAGGGCTACAGCAACTCTAAGGAATTAAATGACATCCTGTAACGCTAAAAACAAACCCACTTAAAAACACGAGGTTCGAGGTAGAGAAAAAAAAATCAACTAAACCCTCTAAAATTCATAGAAAATAATCTCTAGGGTTTAGAACATTCAATTTGGCCTTAGGAACCCATTTTGACTTACATTGAGAACCATGCCCAATTAACAACTTAATTTGGGTATTTGCGTAAATTGACCGGTCAAAAAAGGTTTAATCTTGAAATAAAATTCACCATCATAATCCTTAGGTCCAAATTAGTCATGTATAAAAACTTGAGCTTAAGAGGAAACCTTCTTGACCAACTTTACACTTTGGTCCTCATTTATTTACTTTTTGGCCCTCAACTTTTGAACCCTCACATTTCTACCCCTAACTCTCCTTCGTTCTTTGCATTCAGGTCCCTCCTGCCAAAACCTGACCAACACCATGCTCCGGCGACCTTGCGCAGAGCATGGCGCCGCGCAGGGTAAGGGGGAGGGTCTGGCAAGACAACCGGGGGTGCCCTACGTCGTCAGCCGTCGCAGGAACACCCCCTGGTCGCTGCAACCCACCATACCGGCCGTGCGAATGCACGGACGGTATGGGTCTCCATCTCCGGCGTCCTCCGGCGAGGGAGACACGTCGTCTCCCTCCGCCCTCCTCTCTGTTTCGGCCCCTATAAATATCCCCCGTCTCTCCGCCGTTCTGGGCAGCTCGGTCCTGACGGAGAAACACCCCCACTTCCTCTCTTCCCACTCCGACAGGAAGCCCTCCAGCTCCGGCGGCCTCCCCTCTTCCTCCTCGTCGCTCTGCCGCACTACCACCCAGCTGGCGCCTCTCCGACCCTCTCCTCGCCGCCGCCCCTTCCCCTGGGCATCTTCTTCTCCGGCGACAGTCGATATGACTGCCGCCTTGCTCCAGCCCCTTTCGTCTCCGTAGCTAGGTCAGAACTTCTCCCCATCTCCCCCTCTTTCTTTTCCTCACTGTCTTTTATTTGATTAAACCCTCGACCGCTCCTGTCCACCGTCACCCCCTTCGTCTCCGGCCAAACTCTGGCGAGATGCCCCCATCTCTCCACAGCCCCATACGCCTCGCCGACCCTCACAGAACCTTCGCCTCCTCACCCTGATCAACCTCCGCCCTTCCACTTCCCGCCACTCGCCCTCTGCAGACCCCCCGAACAAACCCACTTCCCCGCCCTAGAGCGACCCTCACGCTCCGCCCCCGCCACCTGCCAGATCCCCCACCACCTTCGCCGTGCCACGGCGAAGGTTCTCCGCGTATCTGATTAGGCCGAGAGGCCATTCCTCTGTGGACAGGTATCTCGACCGCCGTCGCCATTGCTGCGTGGAAGGAGCACCTTCAACCTGCAGCTCCAGGTGTGATTCGCCCAGGTCGACTCCCAAGCTGCGCGGGGCACCTCCGCGAAGCGTCCCAGGCTTGTAGCAGGGGCAAAGGCCTCGCGTGCAACCGCGAACTCCTGCAGCGTCTTCAGCTGTGGGCGTCCAATTGGGGTGGGACATTTAGTCCCACCTCGGAAATCTTCAGAGGAGCGCGCCCGCATAAAGGCAAAAAGTGCCTTAGGTTCGTTGCCTCCTGAGCACGGGGTGAGGTCCCTCTCACTTACCCGCTCGACCCGGCCTCGTCCGCGACCACGCCCCGCAGACCTGGCCCGACCCGACTAAGCCCGACCTGCACTCCTCGCCCACCACGCACGCCGATGGGCCTGGACCCGGGCACGACCCGTACCCGAATACCCGGCAGCTCTGGGAGAGCTTTCTTAAGAGCAGCTTCCGTGAGAGAGAAACGCGGGGGAGAGGGTAGAATTAGGTTTTGCCCCTCTGATCAAGCTGTGCAAGTGTGCAGGCAGAGAAGAAGAAGAAGGACGGCCGCTGAACAGAGAAGGAGAAGAAGACTGAAGGAAGAAGAGCAGCCAGGGCTGCCCGAAGCAAAGGACTGCGGAAGAAGAGGAAGAAGAACTGAAGCAACACTGTAGCATCCACGGGTTAAGTCGTCTGATTGGAAAATCAGACGACGTCCTGAAGACAGGTGAAGAAAGAGGAAAACAAGAGAGACGGAGCAGCCAAGCAGAAGAAAAGAAGAAGAAGAGCACGGAAGGGAGATCTGAAGCAAGAAAAGAAGAACAGGAAGAACAAAAGCTAAAGAGAAGACAAAGAGAAAGAAAGAAGAAAAGAAGAAGCCAAACCTTCTCTTTTTATTTTTGTAATAGAACATGTATATCTCTAGAATACAACTTGCTCCCTGAGTTCGACCTCGGGAACTCTTTATTTTCTAAGTAAAAATTTATATATTAGCAGATGATGGCAATAGCTATCTGTACTACAACGACTTAAGAAAAGCTAGTTGCTGCCACCGTCTCGCCAGAGCACTAGCTACCCCACGGGCCCTAGGGTTCTGCTAGCTCACCTACACTGACTTGTTATGCCCACTGGGCAAACTAGGGTAGTCAGGCGAGGGTGCGCGGACTGTGGAGGGGCAAGACCCCTGTTTGGTTACTATGGAGGGGCTGGACCCCTGTTACTGAGAGGGCTCTGCCCTATACTGGTTCCGTGCTGTGCTTGGGTGCACCCGTTAACGGAAATGACTGACCGCGTGCCAGTGCGGGGTAGCTACCCGTGCGTTTATCGCGCGTGCCGTAGTCACCGTTACGTCTGTCAGCGACTTTGGGGTGGTTGACTGAGAGTAGGATCACCACGGGGGACTCTCCCAGCCAGGAGAGCACCACGTGTTACTTCTACTTTTCGGAAAAGACTGCAATCAAGATCGTTCCCACGAGGAACATTCGAGATCAAGTGAAGGATCTGAGAATAGATAAATTGTGAAACAATAGAAAGACATAAATAAAGGAAGAAAGAAAATAAAACAGCTACTGTACACTTTACTGCTTCTTTAGTTTTAGCTGCCACTCTACTCAGCATTTCGCTGACGTGTTACACTCGTTACTTTTCAGGACCAGGTGTTGAGCAGCCAGGGTCAGTGGCTGCAGAGGATGCTGGGTCGAGTAGGGTCCAGTAGAGTTACCGCAGTTCTTTTTGTACCCCTTTTGTTCCACTGTAGTGAGTAGTTCTTGTTACTCTCTGTACTTCTTTACTTGTAGCTTCATGTTATGTTATAATTGTTGTTCTACTGTTGTGGTGGTATATACTGTAGTAGTTCCTTTTCTTATTGCTGTATTTTGTTACTGCTAGTTATATTCATGCTGAATGTGGTTTATTTTACTGCTCTTTTGGTTACTTTCTCGTTGGACGACTAGGTCTTGGGATTAGTCGAGTCGGTCTGGTTCTCGTGTCTCGTAGGGACTCGGGAATCGGGTCATTACATATATACATGAATGAGCTAAATTGTTAGCAGCTACCTGTTAGAATATGAACTGCCTGAGATAACTAAACAGTTACTTGTGATATCACTTTTTGCATGTATTAAATTGTGGAAATACGAGCTACCTATGTATAAACGAGAACTGATTTATGAATGAGAAAATCGGAATTGGAATAATATGGTGAACATGAGCATGAACCCTACGAGGAGTTAGGAGTAGAGCTCCTGTGGTTAGATGGAAAAGTCTAGAATGTGGATGGGAAGTGTGCTAGCCCTTGAGTGCGTGCTATCAAGGAGAGCAACTGTCCCCATTTAGTGTAAAGCGGAGCTAGCCGCCCTTGGGTTGGGACCCGGGGTTAGGATTGGCCACTCTACACCGACTTCTGTTGGCCCTCGCGTACACGGTACCGAGGCGAGCTACTAGTGTAGGGAGGGAGATAGCCACCCCACGGGGCCCGGGGTTCAGCTAGACACCCTACATCGATTTGTTAGGCCCTCTGGGTATACCGGGGTAGTCAAACGAGGGTGGGCAGACTGTGGAGGGGCGAGGCCCCTGTTTGGTTCTGAGGGGCTAGACCCTTGTTTCTGAGAAGGGTAGGCCCTATACTGTTTCGTGCTGTACTTTGGGCATACCCGTTAGCGGAAACAACTGATCGCTTGTCAATGCGGGGTAGCTACTCGTGCACTTATCGCTCATGCCGTAGTCATCGCTACGTCTGTCAGTGACCTCGGGGTGGTTGACTGGGTGTAGGACTACCACGGGGGACTCTCCCAGCTAGGAGAGCACAACGTGTACCTTCCACTCTTCGGAAAAGACTACAATCAAGATCGTTCCCACGAGGAACATGCAAGATCAAGAAAGAAATATGAATGTAAACCAATGGGGTGAAGAGAAATTACCTATAAAATAAAATAACTTGAAAAGGATAAATATGCTAGTTACTTTTTACTACTTTAGATAGTATGGTTACTACTCTACTCAGCGTTCGCTGACTCCATCTTTTCATAACACTGTTCAGGTCCAGGAGTTAGGCAGCCCGAGCTACCGGCTGCAGAGGGTGCTGGGCCTAGTCGAGCTCAGCCGTAGTTTTCAGTACTTTTGTTGTACTCTCTTTTCTGCTATAGTGAGTTTCAGACTTTTTGTTACTGTTCCGGTTACTGTTGCTTTTGTTCTACTTTCCTGTTGTTGTGGTGGTATGTACTGAACTAGCAGCTTTTACTTTCCTTTACTGCTTGTACGCTTTTACCATTTAGTTACATTGCATATGTGAATGTGATTTATTTTCCTGCCTTTCGGTTATTTCATGTTGGATGACTGGGTCTTGGGATTAGTCGAGGCGAGCCGGTTTCAGGTCCTGCAAGGATTCGGGAACCGGGTTGTAACATAGGTCATCTTCAAGAGAGAGGGCTGCATCTATGGTGTTTTTTTCTCGTGGGTGGTCATGTTGTCCCTTGGCGGTGTCTTGTCTTGATTTGTTCCTTGGTCGGAGCTATGGAGTGGCCACGACGGACGTGCTTTGTTGGTAAACTTCAACTCCTAGTTGAACGTAATTGATGCTCTTGTTTAAAACATTGCTACAGTAAGAGATCCTGAGTCGAAACGTTTCCATTGGCGTCCTCGGTGAATTTGGGTAGCTAATTTCCTTCTTGTTTTTTTATTTCTTTGTTTTCTAGTTTTTCTTCCTTTCTTAATGATGGTCACGTAAGGAACCGTGGTCAACATGATCAAGTCTTGACCAGTTATTCGTATACTGGCTTTTCCTGTCTCCAAATCATCGATATTATTCGATGGCGTGAATCGTCATATATGCATGGTTTTAGAAGTGGGTTATATCAAACACTTGGATTTATGTTTGTGTATTTTTGGGCAAGTATCACTCCCCTACGGGAGTTGTGTTCCTCTCTATGGAGGGTGTTGGTGTTTTGGTGCAATTGCCTATTTCCTTCGGTGAATGTATCTTTTCAAAAAGGAAAAAAAAAAGTTTCATTTGATAATGGGATAAAATATTGTAGGAATAGGGTAAGTGGAAATAGATATTTGGTTAGATGTTTGATAAGTGATAAGATAAAATGATTGTTATATTGATGTGATGTTAATAAGTATTTATTTAATATTAAGATATTGGTATGAAGGGATTGATGTGATATGATAAATATATTATAATGAATATACTATATTAAAATACATATATTTTAATATATATTTATATTAATGTAAGGTATTAAAGTGAATTGATTTGATTGTTAGGAAGTAATGAATACTATGATAATCTCTCGTAAATAGTGCCTGGATGGAGAGATGTGCAATCTATCTTAAGTGGATGTAAGAAAAAAATTAGTAAAATATCTGATGATAAGAGAGGATTTTTGTGCTAGGAATCTAGTTCGTTAAATAATTCCAAAGTGTTTATCTGGAATCGAAGCCACAAGCATTATCTAGCTCTTGATTTTAACCTAGAAAGCCCCATGGCAGTTATCACCCTGAATAAGGATACATATTCTGGGGGCGATAACCGATAGCCACGAGGAGGAATTATACACTGACCAAACACTCATGAGAGAAACGGTGAGTGATAGGAAAAAGGAAGTATCCTCTCGCCATCTTTATGGATGATAATGGGCAAAGCAGCACGCCGTTTCTCGTCAACTTCAGCTACCAAATCACATGCAATGCAATTGTACCGAGTATGCCTCCCCTAATTAAATTTTTTCCCTAACTCATGTTCTCTTTCCCCAACAGTC
This sequence comes from Thalassia testudinum, assembly GCA_037157565.1. Lineage (NCBI taxonomy): Eukaryota > Viridiplantae > Streptophyta > Magnoliopsida > Alismatales > Hydrocharitaceae > Thalassia > Thalassia testudinum. The sequence continues at coordinate 122,644,272 of JAZHRO010000036.1, read as the reverse complement.
GATATTAATTGTCTGCCTTTTTCAAGCCATGCACCTTTCTACATGCAACCCATTCGTTAGCTTTATTGCCCTCCATGTCAACAGCAAAATTAATAGTTGTTCGGTAACCATATATTGGAACAAATTTCACTGTCTATCTGCACAAGATCATTCCTTTTGTTTGCAAGGAAAGGTCATACGGTAGGGACCAACTTTATGAGGAGAGATGTAAGTTTGACTCTATATCCTTGCATTACCCGAAGGATTTGCATGTGGAGATGACTAATCTCTTAGTTTATTCGAATGAGATTCTGCATCAATGAAAAATCATTTGCTTTTTTCATTGCATTTCAATGTAAACTCTCTCATTCCATTATAACAAGTTCTACTTTGCCGTCGGTTGAAAATCAACGGTAAAGCCATATAACCGACGGTAAAAAGCAATGGCATAAGTAGTGTCGCTGTTTCTTTTTTCCATCGATTACAAGGAACATCCGACGTCGAAATATCGTTCGTCCAATAGACCAATTGGATCTTTTCCCCTCAGTTTCTAACCGACGAAAATTAGATTTTCTGTCGCTTATTTAAAAAAGCGACGGCATTGTTAAGTTACACTTTCGCGTGCTAACGTATCTTTTTTTTCAGTTTTGCCATTGTTTAAAGAAAACGTCGTCGCTTATAGAAGCAACGGTAAAAGTATCTTTTGCCATCGGTTATTAAAATAACCGACTGGAAATATGCGATGGTAAAAATATTTTTGCTATCGCTTAACATAAGAAGGGACGACATAAAATGGGAATAGTGATTCTTCCAAACCTTCTATGCCGTCGGTTATTAGATAAACGACGACAAAAATATTTTTACCGTCGCATATATGCCGTCGGTTATTCAAATAACCGACGGTAAATGTATGAATTTTTTTTTTAATTATCAAATGATGGAAACTACCTACTAAACCTACTTAAAATGAAAATAAACAGAAATTTATATTTCATAAATATAAAACTTAATACATTAAATGTTTGAAGATGAATTATTTACATAAAAAAGGTTACATGAAAAATATAAGAAAAGAAAATGGATAGAAATCAAGATACAACTGCCCCAATGTCACCAGCACTACCTGTACCATCCATTGAGTCATCGTCATCTCGTCTGTACATGCTAGGATTTGTGGATGACAAATGCTCTAACTAACCCTTCTTCTAAATAAGGGCTATAAGCGTCTGAAGCTTATCATCCATGGCATTTATCTTTTTATTCATCCCTACCTCTCTCTTCTCCCTCTCCTCCTCTCGTCTCTGTAGTGTGTCAATCTTTTTAAGTAACTGATCGATGACACTAGATGAGACGGCATCTTTCCTCCCATACCAGGTGGATAACGTGTATGCCCTCCTCGCATTACGAACGAAACCACCATGGTCCAGTGGCATCACTATCTTAAATTCCTCCTCTGCATCTAAAGGCTATTGGATGCTCTCGGAGGTCTCACCGGTGGGGGATGTACTAATTGTACCATTTGATCATAAATATATTAAAAAATATTATTATAATATATATATACAAAGTTATAAATTATTTGAGTTTAGGAAAAGGAAACTTACGTGTTTCTCCTAATATGACTGATGAATCCACTTATGAGCACCCTCAGCTGCAGCCTTACTGTGGGTGACCTCGTAGATATCCATCTTATTCATTTCAATCCCATCATGTACAGCGGACTGAAAATATAAAAATGATATAGTTAGGTTAAAATAACTTAAAAATTAAGTAATATTCAACTAAAAAGTAGTGCCAACACTTACATAATGGCTCCTAACCATCTCGATGCTCCTTCGACCCAAACAATGGGTCTGTGGTGGAGCTTTAGCCCTATTGGCCTTTTTTTTTTCTTGCTCCTGAAGACATATACAATAATATTTTTTATAAATTTAAGATATATGAAATTAATAAAATAATTTTTAATTACTTACTAACTTCTATCTTCAGATCCAGCTAATGCTCGCATGCCTTCTTCCAATCATCAGGCATGACATCAGGAGGAGTATGATCCATTACCTCGTCAGGTGAACTCTTGTTCCAAAAAAACTAAATACCAAATATAAATTGTTAGAAATAATATAAGAAATTATGTATATAAAAAATGTAAATGTTTAAAAATTCTTATATTTCTCTTGGTCTCCATCCTACAATCCCTATGGATTTTGGCGGCATACTTAAGGATATATTGGGAGACATTAGGGTCATCACTCCAATCGTAGTTTGCCTACATTAATTTTAAAAGGTATTGGTCAATCTTACTTTATAATAATTTCAAGATAAAGTTATAAAAGAAATAACTTTTATAAATAAAATTACCTCAAACTGACGGAGGAACTGCCTCTTCAGCTCTACAGACACCTTCCTCTAGTCGAAGTAGCAAATGGGCACAATGGACTTAACAATTACACCCACTCAACTAATAAAGCCCGAGTAATTCTCCACCTCCCCTGTGGTTCTAAGCCTAATTGTTATTCTCACGCCCTTGGGGATACCTTGGAGGTCTACATTTTTTATCTTCCCCTATCCTCTTGCTACTCTACCTGCGTAAACATTAATCATATTCATTATATATTTTTAAAGTTATAATAAACTTTGAAACATATAAGTAATTTACTTCTTAAAGGTATGTGATTTCTTACCAAAACTTAAGCTCACCGCTGAGGGGTCGACATGAACTGGGGATGTACTCCCCACCATCTCATCCTATGTCTCCTCGCCCTCCTCCTCTCCCTCCTCTCCCACCTCCCCCCTCCTCCTCCCCCTCCTCCTCATATGATCCTCCATAATCTGGATCATCCTCTACTCGGTTTAGCAAGGTTTGAGCAATCTCCTTCCTCTTTTCCTTCCCCCCCATATGTAGTTAACGTGCCATCTCCTCGGGTCATACGAAACATGACTGGGGGGTGGCTGAACCTACTATCGAATGGGTGGGTAAGCCTGCTGTGGAGGAAGCAGTTGAGCCTGAGGAGACGAATCAGGTTACGTGGGGGGTTGTGTCTTAGGAGGACATTTTCTTTTGGGTTTTTTCTTAAACAACTTCATCTGTAACACATAAAAAATACAATAATTAATATAATTAAAAATCATTAATATATAAATCAACAGACATGAATTTCAATTTTACTCTAAACCCCCTTTGTAATGACATATATGCCTCTATAAATTTCAATTTTAATATGACTTTCATTTAAACAAAAATGAAATAAAGCAAGGAAATTGTTACTAACCTTAGATGTCAACATTGGTTGCAAATACATGACCTTCTTCTGTAAATTATTTGTATGCTTCGAATGTGCATTAAAATGGTTGTGTGGTACTATTCTTATAGGTATAACCCATCCCCTTGGGCAATTATCGAGGATGTAGAAAACTTGTGCCGCTTGATATGCTAATGTGAATGGTTCATCAGACTGAAGAATTTGACGATTAGGATTTAAACTTAAGAAATTGAGTTTCTTGTCAATTTTGAAACTGGTGCCCTCTTTAAAAACATCAAACCAAGGACATTTAAATAGGACAACTCTACAATCAAATCTGAAGCTGTCTTCATAATTTCTCTGATTTCACCATAATATCCATCTGGACTAGTGGAAAGATCTGAATCAACAATAACTCCTACTTGTTGGGTAACCTTTCTATCATCAATTTCTTTTACCCTGAATCTAAATCCATTTGTTATATACTCAGAGTGGTAATGTGCATAATGTAATGGTGAATTAGCAATTACATCAAAATCTGGTACCCATCGTGGGTCCTTATCCTCTTTCAATTGATTAACTTGGTCTTTAAACCAATCTAAGAAGCCAAATTTAGTTGTCATTGAAAGAGGTAATCGTTAGAATTCCTCGTAAAATGAATGAATTTCAGGAATTTGTTTTAAAATATATAGATTTGCGCAACGTCTGTCATTTTTTTAAATTACCATGTACTCTGTATGAAGAATTGAGCTTCCTCTGATATCAAAAATTGATAAACATTCTTCATCAATGTCATTGTATTCCCCCTCATAGTTCCTTTGAAGTTTATTAAAGTAGTTGTCTGTTTCATTCATGTACATGGAAGTAAAATCTATGCATTTCTCCACGAGATACCCTTCTACAATGGATTCTTCTGGCTTTTCCTTGTTTAAAACATAATCTTTAAGGCTTTTCAAAAATTGCTCCACAGGATACATCCATCTGAATTGTATAGGTCCACCAATTCTCACTTTATTGGCAAGATGTAGGGTGAGATGAACCATTACATCGAAGAAGGCTGGGGAAAGAATCTGTTCCTTCTTATAGAGAGTAATGACTATTTGTTTATCCTAGTGATCCAGCGTATCATTTTGTAGCATCTTCGAACAAACAGCTTTGAAAAACTTGCTCATCTCTGTGAATGAATCAACAACTGGCTCTGGTAGTATCCCCTGTATCGCTAGTGAAAATAATACTTGCATATAAATGTGGGAGTCATGAATTTTCAAGTCAGATAGCTTTTTTTGTGCTTCATTCACAAAACAAGAAAGCTGTGATGAAAACCCATCTGGCACCCGAATTTCCTTCAAGAAGGAGAACAGTCTACTCTTCTGGTCTTAGTTCAAGCTGTAAATAGCAGGTAGGAAGTAGCCATCATCCTCATGAATATGTAGCTCCGAACGTATCCCCAAACTTTTCATGTCTTTCCTTGTTTTAACCGTGTCCTTTGGATCATCGGTCAGATTTAATACATCTAAGATGTTATTCATCACATTTTTTTTGATGTGCATAACATCTAAATTATGACGTATTGTAAGATCTTTCCAGTATGACAGCTTCATAAAGAAAATGCTTCTCTTTCAAAATCCAGAATTCCTCGAGACTGTCTGGTCTTGTTTGAATGGTCGACCCAACCGTATCTCACCCATTTCTTGTAATCTCTCCATTATACCTGACCCAGCAACCTGATAGAATCTATACTAAGTTTATTCTTTGGATTTTTCTTTGAATACCGACATGTCCTGCCATCAAATTTACTCCTGAACTATGACGTTCGCTATCTATGTTCAATAGGTACAAATTTGCAATGTCTTACGTAACAGAATTTCTTACTTTCCGATAATCGTAGGTGATGAGTGTCTTCCATATATATTGGGCAAGCAAGCTTTCCTTTAGTACTCCAACCTAACAAATTTGTGTACGCTAGGAAGTCATTTATAGTCCACAACAATACTGCATGCATATTGTAAAATTCTTTCTTTTCTACATCATATGTCTTCACGTTGGTTACCACAACTGTTTTAGTTCATCGATTAATGGCTAGAGAAAAAATCTATTGCATTTCCTAGTTGTTTTGGACAAGGGATTAATAGAGTTAGCATCATGAATGACGATCTCATACACAACCAGGGAGGTAAGTTATAAGTGACCATTACCACTAGCCATATAGAGTACGACGGGTACATACTCTTAAATGGATTGAATCCATCGCTTGCAAGATCCAACCGCACGTTCCTTGCTTCTAAAGCGAATAAATTATTTCTTTCATCAAATTTCTTCCACTCCTTTGAATCATTAGGATGACATATTCTTCTATCTTGAGATTTACAATCTTGGTACCATGTCATCCACTATGCAGTTTTAGTTGATATAAAAGGCGTTAAAGCCTAGGTGTCAGTGGAAAGTAATGGAGAACTTTCTGAGGTTGTTTCCTCTTACTTTTATTTTTACCTTTCTTATATCTCTCATGTCCATATTCGGGACAATTATTCAAATTTGCGAATTCATTTCTGAAAAGAATGCCGTCACTTGGACATGCATCAATTTTCTGACAATCCAAACCAAGCTTATGAATCTGTTTCCTTGCCTCATACCATGAAGTCGGAAAACCATCAAGGTTATTCAACAACTCAACAATAAACTGAAGTATTTCTGATATGAATTTAGCACTAGCTCTATTCATAACCTTCAGTTGAAACATCTTCGACAAAAGTGACAACTTTGACATTTTCGTAACACTGGGAGAATATGATCCTCAGCCGCCTTAACAACATCGTAGAATGGATCACAACTGAACATATCTTCCTCATCTGTATTTATATCCTCTTCTACTCTCATCTCGTTCAACATTTCTTCTATTTCTTCACCTCCACTATCAGCTATGTTCTCGTCAATTTCTTGGTCAACAATGTTCTCATTGTTTATGACTTTCTCAATCAACTCCTCTCCATGAGCTACCAAAGTAGTGTAATGCTGCCACCACCCATTACAAATGCAGTGCTCAAGCATAGTATTACGATCATGTAAGGAACTATTTAAACATCTTCTGCATGGGTAGAAGATATTATTAAGTTGACCTCCTCTCCTAAATTCTTCCTATCGTCATGAAAGGCCCAATCCAGGAATGAAATTACTTCATCCTTATATTTGGTTTAATCTGAACCCCACAATCCAATCCAATATTTATCCATTATAACCTAAAATTTAATGTAAACAAATCACTTATTAGGAAGGAAAATGACCAAATGATGTGTATGTTGATTAAGATTTTTACTTTATAGCCCATCCTTAAAAAATTGATGACAACTTAGTTTTGCTCGTTACATGTAACCTTAAAGTGGTGAAATTTCGGCAGCATCTCCCTGCAGTTCTCCAGTATACCCCCCAATACTAACCTTAGCTAGATTTCCTTTAACACCCAATTAAGGTCACCGCAGGAAACTAGATAAGATTAATTGGTATACTAGAGAAGAGCAGGAATAAGCAACCGAAATTTCACCACACATGGTTACATGTAATGAGTGAAACTAAGTTATCATCAAATCTTTAAGGACCTTCTTTAGTTCAGTACTTCACCGAACTAAAGTCGATTGAATCTTTTGGCATGCTATGATGATAACACATCATGCATGTAAGTGAGGTATACATACACTTCCTACATTGTCCATATAACATGATCATAAGTCTTGACGGGTGAGTAATTTGGACACAATTTGACTCGGAGGACTTTTACCCCAAGGGTTAGAATACCTAATGTTTAGCCTCGCGTGCATATATCTTGTTTAGCAAGTGTGTGTATCTAAAATAATACTCATAATTGCAAAGAAATTAACATAAACTTAAGCAATCATCTGATAAGAAATAAAATTATTTGTATTAAATGCTAGAAAGAAATGTACAATAAATCAAATAGAACTACAAAGTGGATGACATAGCTTCAGAAAAATAAATTATATGAACATAAGATCAAATGCCTTCTTGGGCAACAACTTGAGCAATTGAAAGTTGATTTAATTTGTCTATCAAAGTTTGAGCAATGCTTGAGAGATTTGAATGAAGGTCTATGATTAGTTTTGAGTTGATTTTAATACCTGATGTGATTTTCCTCCTTCACGTTGTCTGTAGCATAACGAGGGGGATTAATTAGGGTTTCTAGTATCTAAAGATTCCTAATATAAGTTGGATTGAATTCTAGATATATCACAGATTATTTGCGACAAGATAGAATGGAGATTTACTGTTTTGAATCAGATCTAGGAATGAACACTTTCATCACCCAGGTCTGAGGTGATTTATGGTTTTCAAACATTCGTTTAAAGGTTTAAGGTGTTGATTAAGGTTAAAAAATGGTTCAGAAGCTCAGATGGAGTTTAAATGGACTTTGAAGGTTCAAAAATGGTTCAAGGGTTAAGGTGTTTCTAATTCCTCTCCCTCCCTTTCCCCCCTTCCCTTCCCCTCCCCACATGACGACGACATCCACCTTGATGCCTTCCCCCCCATCGTCCACCTCAACAACAACTCGTGAGACGGCAATGGTGGAAGAGATCCCCTTCGCGACAACAAGGATGGTGGTGCAAGGGGTGCACGGCATAGTGGAAACCAGATGCTGTGCACATAACCTAACCAAAGCCCAACCTAACCCTAAATCCCCAACCAACCAATACGTTTAACATTAAAGAAATTTAGAAATTTTGACAGAGTTTCCCCTTAAATTTTAAGTTTTTTTATAAACCTGCATATCAAAATAACAGACATAATAAAAATGGGGACACCCCACAACAGCAGTGCATCACACAAAAATATAAAGTACATAAAAGTAGGCACACCCCACCATACATTCAAACAAATGACATCATGTGGGCACACCCCACCATACATTCACACAAATGACATTATGTGGGCACACCCCACATCTAATATAATCATAAAATATCATAAAAATAAATTTAAAGAAATGAAATTATACATCCGATGTACTATAGCCTCTGAGTGTGACCGTCACCAACAATCTGTAAATTCAATAATGACAATAAATTAAATAATAAGTAATTATGTTACTAATAACTTAACATATTAATTTGATATAAGAAAAGTAAGATTAGAAGGGGATGAAGAGGAGGGTGGAAGTAAGAAGGAGAGGAGCATGGGGGAAGGTGTAGTAGTAGTAGTAGTAGTAGTAGTAGTAGGAGGAGGAGGAGGAGGAGGAGGAGGAGGAGGGGGATGGTAGGCAGAAGAGGAGGGAGGGCAAGGGCATTCCCTGCAAGATGAGGGTGGCAAGGAGGAGAAAGAGGATGAAAGGAGGGGGAGGAGGAGGAGGGGGTCAGGGAGGAAGAGGAGGGGCGGCAGGAGGGTGACAGGGTGGAGGTGGAGGTCGGTAGGAGGGGCTCGGGCTGGAGGAGGAGGAGGGGGTCAAGGAGGAGGAGTTGGGGAGGAGGAGAGGGTGGTAGGAGGAGGTCGGGAAGGAGGATGAGGGTGATAGGAGGGGTCAGGGAGGAGGAGGAGGATGGCAGGAGGGGGAGGAGGAGGGGCGGTAGGAGGGGGCAGGGTGGAGGAGGAGGCTGGCAAGAGGGAGTTGGGGGGGAGGATAAGGCCTGCTGGAGGGGTCAGGGAGGAAGAGGAGGAGGAGGGGGTTGGAAAGGAGGAGGAGGGGCAGCAGGAGGGGGCCAAGGTGGAGGAGGAGACCAGCAGGAGAAGGTCGGGGTGGAGGAGGAGGCTAGCACGACAGGTGATGTAAACATGTTTATATTACATAAAATGTCTATTTATGCGTGTTTTTAAGCACAGAATTGCATTACATATTATAAATATTGCATAACATGCATATCTTGCATTTAGATTAGTTTGAATAAAATGTTGGTTAATTGTCTCCTTTTTATGGTCAGGGACAAGGCAACATTTTATTGGGGCCTCGGATAGAAGATCCAATTGTATGGATCTGATCAGGGTGACGATTGGAGTTCAACGACTCCAAGATCGCCCTAATCGGATATCCATAGCATCAGATAGAGATTGAGGAACCCTAGAAGATCAAGGGCCAAGATGGTGTTAATCTGCACTTCAGATGACAAATCCGATCACACGGATGGGTTTGAATCGACGATCGCAGCCTAACAGCGTGAAAATCGATCTAATTCGATACCCGTAGCACCATCTACATCACTTAGAATATGGACGACCAAGATGGCACCACATGGCACCATCTCAGCTGGCCAACCAGCCGCATGCACCCACCTCAACTCATCTGGCCAACGCTTCTTTGCCATTGGATGTGCATCCAACAGCTGCGGGGTGCGTGCGCTTGAGATGAGTGCTCGACATAAATGCACTCGTAGCGCGTTGGTTGGGCGCCCTATCGAGAAGGAGGCACGGGTTCGAGCCCCCGCACGCCTCAACTTGGAGCAGGCCCGTGGGTGCGATTAGCCGCGGGATCGAGATCCAACAGTGCCACGTGGTCGATAGTGCCCACGCACTATCTGACGCCCTCGCGTGACACGGGATTGCATGCGCAAGGCCCGTGCAGTTGAGGCACGGCAAGGAGAGATCTTAGCCGTCCGATCTCACGATTGGACGACCAAGATTTATAGGACATGAAGCACGCGTTTGAGGCACGGAAGGCGAGCGGGCACGTGAGCGCCACCCACGAAGGCTACGTTCAGGCCTTTAGTGACGAATTTATCCGTCATTAAAGGTCCTGAATTAATATTTTTCAAAATGTAATGACCAACATGCCCTCACTCCTTGCAACTTTAAAATGCGACCCCCTCCATACAAATTTCTCATCCCTTCTCTTCTCTCACCCCTTCCAAAGCTCTAAGAGCTTGTCCCAAACCCGGGATGCTCCTCTAGAGTAGAAATCTTAATTTTTCCACCTTCGTCCCCCTTCGTGGAGCATCCTGCGGTTGTCCTCTCTCTGCATTCGAGAAGCGAATCCCGCGACGACGACAACATGCTGCTTTGTTCCCATTCTTCCCGCTTTGTCCTCCTTCTTCCCGCTCCATTCCTCGTCTTCCAGGCATCGTCTCGTCTGGCTCGTCCTTCAAGCGATCGTTAAGGAGGATATCTCTCTCTCCATTCTTTTTACTGCTTCTAGAGTAGATTTACTGCTTTCTAGTGTAATCATTTTCCACTTTCTAGTCGTAATGAGTAATGTAATGAACAATTTTTGATAATGAAATCCATGTTTATTCTACATCCCTTTTGCTTTTATTTGTAATATTCTCTCTCTCTTCTATTTATTATTCGTTAAATAGATAGCTAGTTTTCAACTAGCTATTCTGTTTCATGACAAATAAAATAAATGCGTATTTTTAATCAAACGTCCGCCTCCCTGAGTTCGACCTAGGATTTCTATTTCGGTATAAATTTTATTTGTTGAACCTGAGTTCTTCTCTATTCAAACTACAATGACAAGTTTTCAAAATCGAATCCGATAGCGTAGTACTTCAACGTTTCAACAAGGGGTCAAGAAGGAAGAGCAGGACGATAGGAGGGGGAGGAGGAGGAGGATTACCTCATCAGAGAAGGCAAAGGAGGAGGGCATCACAGATGGGAAGGTAGTTGCCGAGATGGCGTGGAGGACGATGAGTAGTGGGTCGGAGGAGGAGAAGGAGGAGGGTGTCAGGGAGGTTACTTAACAAGGAGGAGGAGGAGGAGGAGGGGGCAACGTGCGTTGTGGGAGGAGAAGGCTTGCGCTATGGGTTAGGTTTTTAGAAAGAAGATGAATAGTGATGGGGAGGTCAGCGTGCACACGATAGATGAAGTGATCTACGCCGTCGGCTCTATCAAAAATCGACGCCAAAGGATCATTTTAGTTCATCGTCGTATGCACCTAAAATTTTGGCCACTAAATATAACCTACCTTTCACCGTAGGTTCTTACACTAACCGACTGTATAGGTGACTAATCCTATGCAAAATTTAAGTACAAATTTTAATTGTCTTTTCAGCATCGCTTATTAAGATAACTGACGGCAAAGGCTTACTTCACCAACTCCGCCAACGTGCCTAAATTTTGGCCGATAAATTTAACCTACTTTTTGTCATCATTTTTTTCACTAACCGACGTCAATCCCTCCAAAATTTTAGGCCGCAACTTTTAAGGGTTTTTTGTTGTCGGTTATTACAAGAAGCCACGAAGAAAATATATTTACCATCGCTTGAATAATCGACGGTAAATATTTATGACCACTGCCCGTCCATCCCCTTTTCTTTAGTCGAGTACAGACCTTCGCTGTCGCTTATTTTAAGAGCCGACGGGGAAAATATATTTGCCATCAGTTATCCAAACTAACAGCAAGTAACGGACAACATAACCCATTTTTCTAGTAGTGTTCCTAAGTCTAGTGTCTTTGGATTTGAATTCAGTTAAATTAAAATCAGTGGTAAATCCCAAATGATGCTAAGCCGATGGATCATCCATTCAGATGTTGATGCATTAGCAACGTTGTTATTCTCATGCTGTCGAAGGGGATCTAACAAAGATGTCTCAATGTTAGTTTCAATCAAAATGATAGTGACGATAATTAGTAAATGGTATATCTTCAGGATTGCTTGTAACAAAAGCCCCCTTAACATACTTTAGGGTACAGCTTAGTTCATGGTAGCCATTGACTATGGAGGAGGGTATCTGAATTTGAGCCTGGACCCTACATTTTATAGGGGTTGGTGTTATAGGATCACTAATTTTCTTAATTTACTTGTAAGGGATTCTAAGTCATCAAATAATAATAAAAAAAAGAAACACCATAAGAATCGGACCTTGAGTTTCACATTTGGAACTTTTCCTTGAAAATTCACTAGGACAATGCCCATCAAGCTTAGGAGAATCTAAATAGTTTATCCATAAATGATCTTTCTTTAGTTAACATTTGGTAAGTGAGATAGGAAAAGTGAGATAAATTTTCTTGGATGGTGGGAGACGTCAATAATGGAATTTGGACACATTTTTCAATTTGAATGCAAGGAATGTCTTTTCAAGGGATAAGGTGAGGTTATCTCACATGATGTTTGTGTTAATTTTGGGAGTCTAATTGCATCAATCAGGATGCAATTGATAGATAATGACGTAGGAAATTCATGTTGAAATTATTGAGATTTGGTAGGGGTTTTTAGTCCCATAATGAAAATGAACAAACGTCTTGGTGGGTGTAAAAGGCTTCTACCTTTGATGGCTTATGTAGCAAAGAGTGATAGGTGAGGTTAAGGACTACGCATGCATGCATGTGCCTCACCTCGCCCAAGCCCTACTCTGACTCAGGCTCGAGTGAGAATCAATTTGAAACTTGGACTCTTTTGCTACGGATTTTTAATCTCATTACATTGCCTTGGATTGGTTGATCAAAAGGTAATATTAGTTGATCAATTGTTTAGATCAATCAATGGGTCAAATTTGGTCGATTAATTAGTTTGGTCGATCAATAAGTCAAGTTTGAGTGATCAATTAATTTGATCAATCATTGGGACTAAATTGATCGATCAATTAACATATTTCCATAAAACATGAATTTCCATAAATATCAGGTCATGGACTTTGTATAAAAGTCACAGGGGGCTCTCATTTGACGTACAATAAGAGTAGAAAAGCTCTCTAGTCTCTCTCCCTCTCTCTCATTCTTATCTCTAGTTCTCTTACTTACTACATTCGTTCGACGTAGGATTGGTAGATCAATCTCCAATCAAATTTGTCGGTCACGCACAGGGAGTTTGAGAGTGATCCACCAGAGGTTTTTGATTGATCAACCAATTAAATTACTAGATCAATCAGGAATTTGGTTGATCAACCAACTTGCCTCGGATTCATTCTCCTAAGGTGATTTTTGAAAACATCAAAGATCGAAGTGTGCCGAATCATGGAGGTGGATCATCATATCCTGGAAGAAGTTCGTCTGACTGTAATTGATGGTAACACTATCATGAGCCATAACTAGCTTTAATTAGTCAAGATTAAGTGACAAATGCTCCTACATAATTGCCTGAGAGCCATAATTTCATGTAAATCCATTTTGAGAAGAAAACACTTAATCAGGGTTAATTCTATAGTTTTAACATCACATCATGATTGTAAAGTAACCATGGGATTTTCCAGGGGTTAATTGAAGGTCTAATGAGCATTAAAGTCCAAAGAGTGGGTCCATACAGACAAAAATATGGTTTTACGCATTTCGAGAACTACATTAGAACCCAAAACCCTAATTTCAAACCTGCTTGAATTGAAGAGGTTCTGGTCAGGATAAAATTCATCTAAACCTCTTAAAATTCATACAAAAATGTTATGAAAGGTTTGGTATCCTTGGTTCGATCATCTTAACTTATTTTGACCTTGAATAGTCTCAAACGGAATTCTACCCTAATTTAGGTTTCTGTACGAGTTACCCTATCAAACTTGGTCAAAAATCAAATCCAACTTCACCACTAGATTTCTTGGGTCCAAATTAGGTTTGTACAAAAATTTGGGCCCAATCAAAGTCCATCTTGACTTAGTTTGCATTTCAGTCCATTAAGTCTATGTTTCTTTCAGAAAAGCCCCTAACTTTCAAAAACCTTTGCAAATGGGTCCTACTTTCCTTGTCTTCTTCACAGAAAGACCCTTGTCTCCATTGGAGGTTAACTGACCTTCAGGCCTACTTTGATCACATTAAAACCTAATTAAATCATCACCAAATCTCACTAAAATTGGTGAGATTGGTATTCATACTATAAAGAATCGTTTGAAACGGATCTTGGTTCCTAAATCACGCAGATTTGCCCTAGCAAATCCATGAAAATCGTGGGTTCCTTGTGACCTAATTCTCCAAGCAATCAGAGCTCTTTCCTCATCTAGAGCTTGGTTAGGAGCTCTATAAAAGCTCTTGAGCATTTGGTCGTCATCTTTAGCTTGACTTTAGGCCTCAAAGTCTTCAATTCCTCTCTCCGGCCACCTCCACCACAGCTTTGGTGAGTCTCCTCCAACCCCCTTCGTCGCCCCCTACCACATACCATAGGCAGAGGGATCATCTTCATCTCCCTCTTCCACTCCTCAATGGACATATCAGGAGCTCCCAAGCCCTCTTCTTTCTCGCCGCTCCCCCACTGGAGGACTTTTTTCTCCAAAGTTGGCCAATCAATGCCAGTGCCATCTCTCCCCTTTCAACCATTAAATTAGGTCTCTTCTCTCCCTCTCTCTCCATAGCTTAGCTGGCACCGCTTCTTATCCTATTTCGACCCACAGCCACCTCACTTCTTCGTCTTCTTCCGCTTCGGCCACATTTTGGTGACATCACACCACCGCTACATGCACCCAAACTTCACGATATCGCCACCCAAAGCTCCACCTCACCGCCCTGACCAAAACCCTCAAGAAATTGAGGGATCCACACTCCCAAAACCTCCATCGAACTCTACCGCCTTCGCACACCATCTCCAACTCCATCAGCCCTCCACACACCATCACACACCACAAGAACACCACCATCACCTTCGCCACCTCTTGGCGAAGCTCAAGAGAATTCTAATTGGGGCTCTTGAGCTCGTATTTGTGATTTCAGGTCTTCCCCGCCGTCGTCATCGTCACCACCTTCAACCTCATTGCTCTGACCTGCTCCGGCCTTGCTACTACGCCCATGTGCTGCAAACTCACTCCAGGAGCATGCTCGCAACCGCAATTGAAGACACCAGTTGCTGCAGCAACATCAATCGACAAGGATTCACATGCTGCAGCCGCATGCAAGGAAGACAGGGGCAATAGTCCCACATCGTGAGTTAAGGAGCTGCCAACGCGGTATAAGTGGAAAATGTGTTGTAGCCCTCTCGCCCAGAACATGAGGGGTTGGGTCCCTCACACACACATGCCTATGCACCCTCGCTCACTCACACCCTTGGTGAGCCTAGACCTCTGCTCTTGGCCCGATTACCTGTATACGAATCCAATTATGCCAGGTTATGAGAGAAAAAGATGAGAAATTCTGAGGAGGAGGGGGAGGGTTTTGCTTCGAATTGATCTCCCTTAGGGTAAGTGATGAAGGCTAACACTTAGCCCCTGAGGAAGGGTGTTCTCCCTTGTGTTGTGCTTGAGAAGGAGCCTTTTGCCTTGAAGTCTTGTGCCTTATGACACTTGGCACCCTTGTGCACTTTACTGTGGTGTTGTGCCTTGATAGTTTAGTCGTCTGATACACATATCCAATGTCTGACTTAGTTTAAAGTACTATAGCATTATTTGAGTACTTGATTAGAGTTACTGTTGAATTGTTTGAATACTTGGGATGTATGCTTAATTAAGAGAATAATTGGTGATTCAAATCATCATTGTTTGTTATTCTCTCTTTCTTTTTATTGCATGAATTCTTGAGATATTGCTGATAATTTTTATTGAATATTAATTCTAAGCAGGTTTATTCATTGAATATCTTTTATCTAGTGCTTGATTTATTGTGCTCATTTTTATTCCTTGAGATTAGTGTGTGAATTTCATATTTGCTCCCTGCGAACGACCTTGGACTCCAAATTGATTTCTATTATAAATTTAATTATTTGTAGCGATTTGTGGAGTGTACTATGATGACCATTTCATAAACATCGTCAAAATGCTATCAACACTAATGTTTCGGTATTACGAGAGACGATACATTATCTAATGGAAATCCTTCATGGACACTTTAATCATAGTAAACTTTAACATTTATTCATTTTGTTTATTTGTATTATTGTATGGTTTTAATTTTTTATTTTATTCATGACTTTGAGGTAAGGCAAGAAGCTATCCCACGCTATTAAACCTAAGTGATAGGTAAACTTAGGAAAATGTTAAAGAATCTAAACATTCGTAGGATCACATAATCCTAAGATTACAACTCCTCAAATATGGTGCTTCCCATGTTTATCCCCCGAAACAAACGGTGTTATAGTTGCTGGACCGCTATCAACTCCGTCCATTTGGATGTGCATGCCTAAATGGTTACCTTGGTTTAATTTCTCCTTGGAAGATTAGTTTTAATTGTACGAACAAAGCAGCCAGGAGAGTAGCAACTATGGCATAAATGAAGTATGAGTATAGATCAAAATTTTTGCTTTTGACGAAGATGAAGGGATTAGCATCACATGTAGATAAAAATTTTCTTTGGACAAAAATGAAAACAACATTAGTACGTGATGAGTCTTGGGCCATTAAAGAATTTATAAGCGTAGGGAACACCACATAATCACAAGCCATCCATCACAGGGAGGTCATGATCGAGTCCCTAACGTGAGGGGAGGGCTCAAATCGACAAATTTAGAGCAATCGCAAGGGAGGTATGAGGGGTTTGTGACCCAGTTCCGTCGTAAGAGGTGTACATCTAGGAGAAGGAAGATACTCCCAACTATGCACTGGAACTTGCAGGAGTACAAGATTTCTCTCCCTTGGGGGGACCTTTACATGGGGGCCTCTCCTTACTATTTATAAGATGGAAAGATTCCTAGCTTAGTAATCCTTGGTACATTTGTCCGACTACATGCCTGTTGTCAGGTTGTAGGCAGTCATTTCCATCTTGTCATGATTCTAGGCTTGGCTACACCGACTCTTCTACCAGTTTAGACAGCTTTAGGTCTGGGTTCAGCTAGTCATAGGGGGTAGGGTAGTGCTGAACCCACCTGTTTTACCCTGTAATCTGGTAGCTGAATTCTTTGCTGGGTTATGTGCAGAGTTTTGGATCCAAGGGTAGCTTTTGCCCCTCATCATATGCCCCCACTCTCTAGCTAGCATGAGCTGCTGAGAGTGTAGTTAAAGCATTTAAAACTCCGCGGTAGACAATGCTCCCAAATGTACTGCTGGCTTAAGATGAAGCGGGTAGGACATTTCTCGTGATGGAGGAGTTGCAGGATGCCGATGAACGAGGTTGGGTTGTTTGCCTCTATTTTGTGCTGATTGTAGGTGGTAAGGTGTGAGGAAATTTTCTCCTAACTCTTTACCAGCTGAGGTGGCATAGTTATGGGGGAACGCAGGAGCATCGACTATAGTTCCGGTCGCCCTTGAGAGGCAGTGTTTGCTCATTGTTGGGGGCCTAGTGCTTTTTCGTGGCTAAGGCTCCGTAGCTATCCTTAAAAGGCGGCACTTCGTTGAAATTGAACATGGGGCTTATGAGCCCTAGTTCGTGCCGACCTTAGGAGGCGGCACTTCGTCGAAGTTGAATGTGGGGCATATAAGCCCAAGTTTGTGCAGGCCTTAGAAGGTGGGACTTCGTTGAAGTTGAACGTGCAGCGTATGAGCCTAAGTTCATGCTAACCTTAGGAGGGGACACTTCGTAAATTGTTTTGTCGTGTAGTCTGTCCAGACAAGTATTAATTGTTTTTGACGTGAGAGGTCATGACTTCAAACGTCATGCCCGTTTAGTGGGTTAACCGATGCTTCTATTAGTGTCGATATGTATGCACAAGGTGCTGTACCATGAAGAATCTTAACTGGCGATTTTGTCAATGCGATCAAGCTACTATGGAATCCACGCCGTATCTTAAGGGATTTTGTTTCTTGGAAACTTGCGACCCGCGGAGGGGAGACGGAATGACAGCATCGTCCTCAAAGGACCCTGGGGATAGGGTTATAAATAGGGGTCCATGGTGGGTCTTAGTTCACGACCCTCCACCCACTTTATTATGCTCGAAAGACTTGTCAGTTGCATTGAGGAGTGTTTGTTCCATTTGCTCTTTTGATAGGATTTTGTTGTCGAACCTCCGCATTTGGTGAAGTGGCCAAAGGCGACTATGTGTGGTCCTTCGGACAAGGGTAAGCCCCTCTCGGCACCCCGACTCGATGCATGGGCTGAGGTGTGGTCCTTTGTATATTGTAGTTGTTATGCCTATAGCGACTTTGGTGGGTTTGAGGTTTGGCCATTCTTTGTAGAGAAGATTTGTTTATAGAGTTGCCTTCCTCCTTTCATGCCTGCTTACTCTATTTTATTTTTTGGCACAGGCTATCGGGGGTTTTTCTCATCGAACGATTGTGGAAGCTATGACGGCTTTTCATATGGGACTGATTGTGCAGCAATCATAAACCCTAATTCGCCTGAATTAAGGTAGAGTCTAGCTTAACATGGCCATTCTGCATGCATACACATTGTACTTCACATCTTGCATGAGTTATATGTTTTATACATAATAATGTGCTATTTGAGAGGTATTATTAATTGCAGGTAATCTAGGGTTGTAGATAATCGATCCAACCTTATGGATCTATTTGGAATAACGATGGGAGTCCAACGCTTCCAAGAGCGCATTAATCAGACTCCCGTAGCACCCTAGAGAGTCCGTAGAAGAAGTAGGAGCCAAGGGAAAATGGGAGAATATTCGAACCTCGGATGACAAATCCAACGACACAGATGGATCCGGATCGACGTTCGTAGTCCAACGACGCAAAAATCAACTTAATCGGAGGCCTATGTCATCAGATACAAGGAGAAGAAGATGGACGACCACGATGGCGCCACGTGGTGCCATTGTAGCCGCCCCTCACTGCACCACAATCTGGAAAGGAGAACCACGGGATGTTGGATCACCATCCAACGGCCGCGATGCAGCCACGTCGCTGCCTACAACCGCCTCATCACGCACAGGAGAGATCTCGATCGTTGGATTCCCATCCAACAGCTGAGGGCAGTCGCATAGGAAATGGAAAGCGAGACCATCTGCGCATGTAGCGCAACGGAGAGGGCGCTTAACCAACTACGGGCGATGCAGGATCGAAGCGCAATTAGGAGACACGTGCCCGTAGATGAAATTCGATCACCGAATCTTCATTGGGTGGCTTGACAGCAGACACGTGGCGGACGCGGAGGTGTTGGATTAAGAACGCACGTGACGACGTGTGCGGAGACGCTCGTGGGAGCGCTTTAGGACTCAGAGGCGCGATGGAGCATGCGTATAAGATCGGACGGCTGATGATTAGGCGCTTAGAAGAGGCGACCGACGAAGGAGAAGAAACGAAGGCATGCGCGCGAGCGATCTGTGGCCATGCGATGGAGGATCGACACTTCACAGGCTGCCACGTGGCAACACCAGATTCAACCGGGGATAAAAGAAGGATTTAGAAGGCTTAATTAGGGCTGTTGATCTCCCAATTAACGGATCTGATTAATCCAAGGCATTTGCACGGATTTAAGGGGCCAAATGCCTTCTTTGCCCCCACCAAAGCTATAAAAAGAGGCCAAAGGGCCCCCCTTTGAAGGCACTTCTCATAATTCTCTTCTTCTTCCTCCTTCTTCAACCTTTCTTTCTTCTTCTTCCCATCTTCTCTGCATCTGTCTCTGCACCTCCGTCTGAAGCATCCATTGGGCCACCTCGACAGATTGTTGCTGCTCTTCTCAACCTCTCCGAGAGGCCACCACAAACTACCCGTGGTTCCCTCGTCCTGTTAAATTAGTAGTAGTTTACTTTCATGTTTCATTCTATTACATATATATCAGATTCAATCTCTTTGTAATGTGAATGTTATTGATTGTTTCTATTCTTTAGTAATCATCTTGAGAACAAGTGTATGAAATCAAAAGTGCTTTCGACCTCCCTGTGATTGATCGGGACTCACGAAGTTCCATTAATTTATTTGCTCGAGACGTATTTCACACTATACTAGAACGTGTTAATTTTCTACGCGATCTACGCTGCGAACAGGGACCCATCTTGTGTGGGGGAGGAGTGTGGGCCAATGTAAGATGAAGGTATATTCTTGCATTTAGAGAGTTCAAGAAGAGGAAGGACAACAACTAAGAGGAGGCGAAGCAGGTTCCCTCGGGGCGACCACAAGAGGAGCTTAGCGGGACATTCATTGGGAGGGAGCTAGCTGCGTCCACCCTTTTAGACCCGAGCGGTGATGAGGTGGAGTATGTTCCATTGGGGTTGCCCCCTTTATATCCGCTTGGAATACCTGATGGACATCAGGTCACAGACACGCTGCTCGGGCTTTGGGTAGAGGATGCTCCTTTGTGGAGGCTTATTGCTTTTGCCATCTTGCTCGGCTCCCTTGGTGACTCCACGAGGGTGGGGCGGGAGCTGCTATCACCAGTAGCTCCTCCTATGGGAGTATATTTGCTCGGCCAAATGTAGGGCAGAGCTCAACGAGGGTGCTGGCAGGACTGGGTTCTTTTGGTCAAATGGCACTTGCAACACCTGCCTAGGCAATTGAGCTCAACTGGGTATCCCACATAGAAGGGCCTATTGGAGGCCTCACGACGTCAACTAGGTGGGGTACCTGATTGATAGATCGGAGGGTACTCTAGCACCTTCAAGCTGCTGCGACTACCTTAGGTGGGCGTCGTGGCCTATCAAGACTTGTCAAGCCTCCAATGGGCTTCTCGTTCAACCATTCTTCCTCTATAGAAAGAGCTGCATGTCTTGGAAGTGAGACAACCCTCTACTGGGGAGGGGTAGGTGGCTTGAGAAGCCGGTCCCATCGATACAAAGAGGTTCACTGAGGATGTGGGTAGGAGTCAATTGACTGGGCAAGATCGATTTCTGATGAGGGGGTGTCAGAGCTAGGTGTCAGAAGCTACAGGGGTTGCTAGTCTTGACCCTACTCTATCACCCTTATTACTGAGGGCGGGCAACTTCGAAGATTGTGGATGAAGCCACTGAGTCCTAACTAACGGTGTTGTCGCTATCTTTGTACTTTCAGCATTAGTTTGTCCCTTTTTGTTGTAAAGCAGCCAGGGATGATGATCCCGGGGAATGTAACAGACAATACTTCTTATAAAAGGAATAAGCTGCTATTTTATTGTACTTGTCCCGTTGTGTCGATTTGCCCGTATGCCGAGTATGAGGGGTAGGTTTGCTACCTGGGATCTACTACTCGTTAGAGTCACATGGATTGCCTTTACGAGTTTTTGCATGATCCATTGCATGGGGCGTTTTGATTTTTTGCTCAAATGGCTTGTCACAGAGGCTTGTTCCTATTATTTCATTTGTTCTAGCTATTTGTTGGTGGGGCCTAAGGGAGTGCCTTTAGGGAGGTGTTTAATGCAGCGAAATCAAGTTTAAAAATGAAGCGTTGTAATATAGTTGAAATCGCTTTGAAAAAAAATATAATTTTCATTACTCGAAAAGATTCTGAGGTCGAACACAGGGAACAATATGGGATTTAGAAATCAAGATTACAATTCAAACTAAAAGAATTTGCAATAATATCAGTATCAATGTGCAAAAAGATGGGAGTAAATAGGTGATTTAGATCACCAAATACTCCTACAATATCAACTAAGGAAGTCAATGTATATGTATGAAATGAAAGCTCAAATTGTTGTCTAATTTGGAAATCAGACGACTTAAAGTGATTGTCTTCTTCTTTTCTTCTTTCTTTCTCTGATTCTTCCTTTCTTCTGCAGCTCCTCTTTCCTAGCTATGACTTTCTTCCTTCATCTTCTCTGGCCCTTCAGCTCAGGCCTTCTCGTCTTCTTCTTTGCCTTTAGCTTTGCGATCGTCCTCTTTTTCTTCTCTTCTTCCTTCTCTAGCTTTCCTCTTCTAAATCCAACTAAGTGTCAGCCGAAGTTCCCTATAGCAAAACCCTCCCCCTACCCGCGTGACTCTCCTCTCTCTTTCTCTCTTAGGATCCGCTCTCCCAGAGCCACAGGTATTCGGGTTATTAGATTCAGGCGCGTATCCGGGTCTAGGCTCACCGACGTGTGGTAGTGAGTGAGGAGTGCAGGTCAGGTTATCGGGTCAACCAGGTCCGCGGGTACGTGTTGCATTTGCAGGTCGACCAAGTCAGGTTATCAAGACCACTTGACCTTTATTCAGCCCTTGAGAAAACCCGTGGTTGTACTGCATTCATGATAAGGTGGTAAAATTGCACTTTTAACCCTAGTTTCTTATTTTTCCCTTAGAATGCTTATGCAATGAATTATGACCTTCAGTTGGTTATGTAGGAGCATTTACTGACTTAATTGGATCAAAAAGAGCTAATTAGGGCTCATGATGGTGTTCCCATCAGAAGGGCTAGCCACTGTAGTGGCCAGGTGCTTATGCCATTCGCTTGGCTAAAGGCAGGCATGAAACCTGTGGGAATCTTTTCATGTATCCTATTCTCCAGCTATTCTCCTAGTACTTTGTGCACCTATCCCCGCTTGACACATAGTATGGTTGTATTGGTTGTAAAAGGAACTAGTGTGTTGGCTGCAACCTGCTTTCAGGGAGGGATGGTTGTTATCAACATAGTCCCTCCTGGAGACCAAGTTGTTGGGAGAATGCCATAAGTGTCACTAACTCTCCAGGCGAATAGTGGGATCAGGCTTAGCAGTACCTAGCACTTTTGCGCTCATAGTTTGATACTAGTACTTTAGGTGGGATCTTAGAACTATTCTTCCTGGAATAGTTGGGTGGGAGAGTTTGCCCTGAGTGCCTCCATTCGAAATGCTTCTGTTATGAGGTAGCACGAGGAGAGGCAGGAATTCCTAGCTGGAGTGGCCGGCTTTTAAGTGAAATGCCCTGGTCTGTTGCACTCTACAGAATAGCCAATGGGCTGCCAACGTATAGTTTCCAAGGTGGAGTGGGGAGGGCATTCAAGCTTGCCGCCGTTGCCTAGGCCCTTTTCTTGGTGCCTGAGGACTAAAGGGTTATGATCTCTTGGACTTTGTCAGAGTCTGCCCATCTCTTTGTTAGAGACTAAGGGCCTTTTAGGGTGCTTCATGTGAGAGTTCTTTGCTTGAATTTTGTAGGAAATCTGTTAGCTAGAACAAGGTTGATTTTGGTAGTGCCCGCTGTAGGTCCCTACCTCCTTTAGGAGCCATACCCAACATGGGGGTTTAATAAAATTAATTTGAAGGAGCTCCCTTACTTTAGCCTTGGCCTCTTATTGTGGCTTGGATGAGTTGCATCTACCTAAATAGGTGAGATCTTCACTTGGACGAGCTAAATAGCATCATCAGGATAGTGTTGAGTTCCACAGTCGGTTGCTGGGTGGATAGTTATGTCTGCAAAAGCTACAGCTGGTTAAACCATTTTGAACGCGGCTATACCATTGGTAGGCCTGTCCTTATCATATGAGGATAAGGGATGGTTTTGCTAGTATGGTTGCTGGGTGTAATACCGCTACGTGTTGGCCTACTTGGCTGTACCCCTGGCATCCTTTTTGGGAGTAGGGAAAGCGCAAGAGGACCTTTGAGAGGGTCGACCTTAGGAGGTGGCAACAAATGAGAACCTACCTTAGGAGGTGGCAATGAGTGAGGGGCGATCTTGAGAGGGGGCAATGTGAGTTAAGTGTTGGCGTTCGGATTCTTATAACTGGAGGTCCGAGTGCGTGTTGTCATTATGTGAGGCAGAACTTAAGGCGTAAGGGCCCAAGCTCCTGTCGTCGCTGTAAGGTGTCATTGTATCATCTGGAACACGGGGTGCTAGACCCCTAATTCTCACCAGCTTCAAGGGGTGGCATGATATTGTTGGGTGTGGCGACCCATATTTTCGTCACGCCCTCTGATTAGCAGGTGATATTGAGAGTGAAATAGTTAGGACTCTGTTAGTTGGGGGTACCCGTCGTTTTATCTAACTAGGGGAGCTGCAAGTGTGAGCTGCCATGGCACCTTCATCATTTGCTTTTTTTGCCACCTCCAAGAGGCAAAGTGAGGTGTATTTACCTATGTTCATAGCTGGCCTTAGGAGGTGGCATCAACAAGTAAGGAATTTTAGGGTGTGGGGGCTCGAGTTCCTACCCGTCCTACGAGGCAATTTTATATTTATCGGAATATGGGGGCATGAACGCCCTTGCTTCTTTTGGCCTTACGATGTTTTCGCCAAAGTTCACGTTAGCCTTCAGAGGAAGCTTGCTAGCCTTAAGGGGCAGTGGTTTAAGGGAACGCGAGGCGTGTCCACCCGGGTTCTTGCTAGCCTCAAGGAGTGGCTTGCTGGCCTTAAGAGATGACAATATAAGGGAACGTGGGGCATGTCTGCCTAGGTTCCTGCCAATCTTAAGAGGTGGCTTACTAGCCTTAAGAGGTGATGATAATGTCATCATCAGCCATATCTAGCTTTAATTAGTCATAATCCATTAATAAATGCTCCTACATAACCACCAAAGGACCGTAATTCATTGCACATCCTTTCTGAGAGTTTAACATGAAACTAGGGTTAAAACTGTAATTTTACCATCACATCATAAATTTAGAACAACCGTAGGTTTTCCCAGGGGTTTATTAAAGGTCAAATGATCATAAATGCCTAATACGTGGTTTCGTGTAGATAGAAACGGGTTTTCACGTGTTACGAGAATTAAATGACATCTGAAATCTTAGAAACAAACCTGCTTAATTCACTGAGGTTCTGGTTAGGATAAAATTTACCTAAACCTTCTATAAATCATAGAAAAATATTCTATAAGGTTTGGTATCTTTGATTTGACCGATGGAACTCAGTTTGACCTAAAATAGAGTCTTAAATAGATAGTTGCCTTAACTTAGATTTCTACATAATTGACCCAGTAAAACTTCACCGAAACCTAAATCTGACTTCGCCATCAAATTCCTTGTGTCCAAATTAGATTTGTACCAAAATTTGGGCCCAATCAGAGATCACCTTGACCAAGTTTGCATTTTGATCTTGTCTAACTCTTTTCTCTCACACACAGGCCACTAACTTTCAAATTCTTTACAAATAGGTCCTTAACATTTTCATCATCTTCACACTTAGGTCCTTGCCGCCATTGGTGTGAACATGTTGAGCTCCGACTAGATTCGAGCGAGACTTTCTCACTTGATTCTCAATCAAACAATCCCAAATTTGAATTAGAGATTCCTTGTGAATTTCCCTTCCAAATGAAACTGGTCTTGGATCCCAACTCCTTCCCAAAAGCTCATGCGAACTCTTTGAAAGGAAGGGTATCTGGCTTGAGCGAAAAGCACGGAGTTCCTGAGCTTGTTTCCCAAGCTTAGAACTCCGTTCTATGGCCTATTGTTCGCAAGGCGATATCGATGTTTAAAATAATTGCATTGCAGTATAGTCGAAATCACTTTGAAAACAAATACAATTTTTATTACTCGAAAAAGTTCTGAGGTCGAACACAAGGAGCTATATGGGACTTAGAAATCAAGATCACAATTCAAATTTAAAAGAGATTGCAGTAGTATCAGTAGTGTTGTTGGCAAAAAACTACATGTTCACAATTTGATTTAAAAACCCATCGTTGTAGTTCGAGTCGTGAAGAGCTTCAATTCCAGATGGGTGCGAGCGTGTCCTCATAAATTGCAGGCCCGACCCTGCTTGCATACTCAAAATGGTGAAGGTGGAAAACTACACATTCATAATTGGATTCGAAAACCCGTTATTGTAGTTCGAGTCGTGAAGAGATCCGTTCAACAAATAAAATTTATACTGAAAAATCCGTAAAGAAGTTTCGGGTCGAACACAGGGAGGCAGACGTTTGATTAAAAATACGCGTTTTATTTTGTTTGTCACAAAACAGAATAGTTGGTCGAAAACTAGCTATCTATTTAAAAATAATAAATAGAAGAGAAAGAGAGAGAATATTACATATAAAAGCAAAAGGGATGTAGAATAAACATGGATTTCATTATAAGAAGTTATTCATTACACTACTCATTACGACTAGAAAGTGAGAAATCTATACTAGAAAGTGGTAAATCTACTCTAGAAAGCAGTAAAAAGAATGGAGAGAGAAGTATTCTCCTCGACGATTGCTTGGAGGACGAGCCAGACAGACGACGCCTGGAAGACAGGGAACGGAGCTGGAAGGAGGACAAAGCGAGAGGAATAGGATTGAACCAGCACGTTGTTGTCGTCGCGGGATACTCTTCTTGAATGCAGAGAGAGGACAACCGCAGGATGCACCACGAAGGGGGACAAAGGTGGAAAAATTAAGATTTCTACTCTAGAGGAGCATCCTGGATGTGGGACAAGCTCTTAAAGCTTTGGAAGGGGTGAGAGAAGAGAAGAAGGGATGAGAAATTCATAGGGTAGGGGTCTCCTTTTATAGTTGGAAGGAGTGGGGGCATTTGGGTCATTACAACATCAAAAACATTAATTTAGGACCTTCACTGACGGATTTATCCGTCACTAAAGGCCTGAACGTGGCTGATGTGCCTGCGCCACGCGTGCCCCCTTGCCTCTGCGCTCTTAAATGCATGCGCACAATCAAAGGATCCTAGCCATCCAATCAAGAGATCGAATGGCTTAAAAAGCGTGAGCCCGCTCCTCTTCAGCGCTTCTACCGCGCGCCCACGTGCGATGAGGCGTGCAGACGTGCGCCATCGCATGCATATGCGATCAATGACTCCCTGCGTACCACGCCTCCTCCCCTTGGCCGCCCGATCTCCATCTGACGGACTAATCGTGCCTGCGCCCATCTGGAATTGAAGCTCAGCGCGGCTTGAATGCATGCCCTTCGCTTGCGAAGGGGTGCTCGACCGCTGCGCTACACTTCCTCTTGAGGCGAGCAGGCGATTTAGTGCGCAAGCGACCATGGCCGTTGGATGGTGATCCAACGACCCAGATCTATCATGCCGGTGAGGAAGAAGAGCAGAGGCAGGTCCTTGGGGCCGGTTGGGTGGCTGGGATGGTGCCACATGGCACCATCTTGGCCATCCATCTTCTATTTATTGCAGATGGTGCTATGAATGTCGGATTGGATCGATTTTTGCGCCGTTAGGCTGCAATTGTTGATCCGAACCCATCCGTGCAGTCGAATTTATCGTTTGAAGTGTGGATTGGTACCATCTTGGCCCTTGATCTTTAGGGTTCCTCGGTCTCTATCTGGTGCTACGGATGTCCGATCAGGGTGATTTTGGAGTTGTTGAACTCCAATCGTTACCCTGACCAGATCTGTACGGTTGGATCTTCGATCCGAGGCCCCGATTAACAAGTTGCCATGTCCCTGGCCATAAAATGAGACAATTAACCTACATTTTGTTCAGACTAACCTAATGCAAGATGATGCATTTTATTCAATATTTATAGTATGTGATGCAATTCTATGTTTAAGAACACGCATAAATAGACAGTTTATGTGATATAAACATGTTTACATCACACCCCCATGCCTATCTTTTGCTAGCCCCTAGCAAAACTATATGCTATTTATAAGAGAATTAAGTCAGATTTCTTGGGCAATAGTTATTTTCAACACTTAGGGATTTCAACTAGGACTTGAACTACCTTGACACAATAGCACCTGGGTATCTGCCAAATTGCAGACCACCTCAAGTTCTCACCTTATTCAAAGAGGGATCTCTTTTTCTTCTTTTCTAATTTTTTTGGATTTTTGAGTTCAGGGTTACAGACCGACTTTCCACAGCCACTCAACCCACCCAAGACTTGATAAGAACCTTAAGTTCTAAGCATCTTTTTGTTAAAGTGATAGACTCATTGATTGACAATCATAATAGACTTCGGGTTTCTACGCCCCTAGGTGACCTTAAAAAGAAATTTGCCTGAAGGTGTATCTATACGACTGGCAGCTTTCTCCCTACTTTTAGTTTTTTGGGGTCAACACAAGGGTGAATCCAGTGTATATCTCCCCGGATTATTCTACTTCTACACTTCTTCCTAAGTGTTTTTGAAATTTTTAGTGCATTTCTTGAGCTAGGTTCTGGACAACCGGTCGATGAGCTGTTACCATCGACAACTTGCCAGCCACACTTGTGCGGCGAAGTGTGGCTTATTTCTTTTTTTGTTTCTTTTTCTTTCTTTTCTCCTTTTCTTTTTTTTCTTTTTCTTTTCTTTTTGAACTTTCTTTTTCTTTTTAAGTAGGTGGATTCCCTGATCTAAGATTTACCTAAAGGCAGCAAAAAGCGAGTGGTCCAGTGACTAGGCTGTGGACAACCTACCTATGGGCTGCTACCCATGATAACTTGCCAGTCATATCACCCTAGAAGGTTCGTTACCTACCCAATTTCTGTTAAGATCGCCGAACAACGAGTCAGTGATGAATAGTGTGTAGATGCTTAAACTTATTTATTCAAATTAAAATAGAATTCAGGATGGCGAGGAGTTGATAAACAAATCCACATTTTAGTGGATACTCAGGCTAATTAAGTCCGAAGACTCGAAGGATCTTCGTGTTCAAATCATACAGTTTTATTTCCTAAGATTGAAAATTTTCTAAAGCCCAAGTTCTCTTTCCTAATTCCATAATTTTTTTATATATAAATAAAAAGAAAATAAAATGAATCTATGGAGCTAACGAAGTAATTCAGAGATGAATATCCACCTCCTCATGACTATCTAATGCAATGTCCTCATTGTATTAAAAAGACATGAAATAAAGTGGAGTAGAGTAGGAAGCACCTGAATTGCCTGAATAACGGGTCTGCTCCGAGGTAAACAGAAATTGTATACGTGCTGAATTTAGTGCCTTCAGCTAGGCACACTATACAAAGAAGAGAAATAAAGAATTCAAAAGTGTAGGTCAGAATCAGCATAAAAAGATACAACCTAAGGCCTGCCAGCAGATGTCCATAGATGTGGACCAGATTGTGATATAGACCTATACCCCATGGTCGAGAATATCTAAGGTTCTAGATAAAAATTACCCAGAACCTGAGATCAGTATGCAAACGAGGTTGGGCCTGCAATTTATGAGGATGCAACCCAAGACCAAAAGGTCAGGTTACAGAGAAATCAAGCTTAAAAGGATAACCAATGAATGTCTGCTTGGGTTGGATGTCCTCAGAACAAATGTCATAAGGGTCCTTGTTTGATGGTTTCAGATTAATTGGAACCCTTAGACTCGATCTTCTATTTCCTCCGAAGCTTGCTTCCCAAATCAAAATTTCCTAGTTCCTATCCTTCTCATTCAGAATGTCAAATTCCTAGACCTCCTGTATATTAATCACCCCATCTAAAATTTCCAAGTTTAAAAGATGTGACTGAATCAGAATTGACTTGGGTTTAGTTATCGCAAAAACATAATCATCAGTAAGCTCAATGGGGTGTAACTGACAATCAGGGCATTGAATTGAATCCTTCAGAAAATTCGATTCTAAATCCGTCATGTGAGCCAATTTAAGATCAATTTCCTCAATTATTGGGCTATCAAATGATTAAACAGATTCCCCAGGCCCAATCATCTCACAGAAATCGTGTTCTATAAGCTCATGTGAGACTTCGCAAATTGAATCTTCACCCTCAAAATCAAAGAAATCTAAATCTCTATTAATGTACGTCCCAAAATCATCCATCACTTTCTAATCCATGGAGATATACGTTTCCTCGTACCCTGGCTCAGGGATCTCAGGTGAAGAAATAAGATCATCCTTAATTGGTTACTCTAAATCAATCTGGTCAGCCTCGTAACGCATGTCCCCCCCAACAGGTGCCTGAGCGGGTTCTGACATTGGCTCTCCTAAAGGGGGTTCATCCTGGGAATCATCCCATGATTGAACTAAAGCAACCACAAATCTCATTCTCAATTTCACTAACTTCTCAAGTAAAAACTGTAAATTCCTACTTGGAGGGGGTGAGATCAGCGTAACGTAATATAAAATGTGGAATTATAAATAGAACAAACTCACAAAATAACAAGCACACAAAGTACACAATGATTTTTAGGTGGAAACCCAAATCGAGTGAAAACCACCACCTAACCCTCTCGAGTTAGGATTTTCCGATCAACCAAGTTGATCAAATCCACTAACGTACTACTTAAACAAGGGTAGTACAACCTCAATTACAACCACGTTACTTTATACGAGGGTAGCGTACCTCAAACCCCTTCTCTTCATGAGAAGGATTTTGTCTCACGAAGGAGACGAGAATTTGCATTAGGAATACCCAACACAAGAAAAGTAAAATACAAGAATAGTCCTATAGAGCCAACAAAGATATTCTTAAACTAAGCTTCTATAGGAGTTAGGATGCTTTCCTTTGCAAGAAGTGCGTCGACGACGCAGATGTGTGAACTATGTGATGGCACAACGATGCTCTTGTGAACTACGGTGGGAGAGTGGGTGTGCAAGTGGTCGATGCTCTCTAGATGTAGAACTTAAGCTTGGAGAGCAAGAGCTTCTTCTATAGATCAGTTTGACACAAGGATGTGGAAATGCTTGTACTTGGTGTGTCTAGGTGTGTATTTAAGTGGCAAAGGTTCTCCTCTATTTATAGAGGCTCTAGGAATGCTTTGGAAGGCCTTGGAAGGCTTCCATAGCCGTTGGGTGCAAGCTCCAAGTAAATCAGCCGAAATCAGGATTAATCATTACACTGACAGGGTTATCAGACGTCTGATCCTGGTATCGGAAGTCTGGAAAACCAGTATAAGACGTCTGCGAACAAAGTCAGACGTCTGATTATGGGTGGGTTTCCTTCATGACTTGAATCAGATCTAAAAAGGGTTCTAGTGAATTCTCATCAGACGACATACAGGACGTATGGAATGATGTCTGGACGTTTGGAAGCCTACTTTTCTGCGGAAATGGATTCCCAAGAGACTGCAATGGCTATAAAATCTCTTAGAAGAGATTTTGGGTCAGCCGAGGCAAAACGGTCATGTATCAGACATCTAGTGTCCTCTACGGACGTCTGATACGGGGCTAACGGTCATATCCTTCATCATTTGCTAAGCCAGCCAATGGTCCACTAATTGGATGTCTGGCAAAATCATCAGACGTCTTCTAAGACATCTAGACTAAGGTCTAGACATCTGATTTCATCAAACAGAACTAACTAAGTCCAGCCTAAATATAGTCGGACGTCTGAGTCAACATTCAGACATCTTAAAAGTATTTATCAGATGTCTGATTTTCTGATTAGACGTCTGAAAAGGCTATTTGAACCCTATTTTAGTTTTCTAAGTTCTCTATAGAAAACCTAAGTATCCTAGGGTTGTGCAAGTGTTCCTAGGACTACTGTTAGGGAACTTTGAGGCTCTTTAACATGATATTCTAAGAAACAAAAAGAGAAAGGAAATAAAGACAAAAGTACATAGAAAGAGATAAACAAAATTCTATCCTATTCTTCTTCTCCTTCCTTCTTCAAGCTATCGCTCCTCGCGAAGATCCTCTGTTCTCCGTCAAGCTCCTCCAATCCGCCATGGATGTGAGCTCGAACTCCGTCTAACCACGTCTCCATTCGCAATTAACCTAAAATCTAAAACTTCAAGTGCAAATGTTAAATGACACGTGTTTTGTTATCATCAAAATAAACGATCGTGATGCTCTAGCACCAACAAAAACTCACCCAGGTTCTTATCCTTAGCATCTTGGAGCCAATCCAACAAATAGTTGTTTAGATCATCAATCATTTCAATCAGGGACTCTAATTCTTCAGTGCAAGGTATTGGCTAAACTTCTAAAGATTATATAGTATTCCTCAAGTTAGCTAAAACCTTATCTTGAACCTGGTTAACTTGAACCAAATGACTTGGTTTAGGGTTGGGCGGGTTTGGGATCGGTGTAGAGGAGTTAACAAATTGAGATTCGTAATACCCTTCCTGATAATAGGTCATTTCAGATTGTTCAAAAGGTGGTGATGACCTAAAGGCAGTGTATTCAAAGGATGGGTAAGGACCAGTGCATCCTTCTTGATTGTAGATCGTATCAGGTTGTCCATGAAAGGGTGGCGCTCTATAATTGATGTGGCTCGAAGAAGGATAGAAATCACAATTATGGTGTTCAAGGTTTGACCCTGAACACGGAGGTCTGGAACTGTATCCCCAATCCGAGTTATCCCAACTAAGAGATGGTTCGAATCGGGATAATTGTCATGTTGAGGATAAGTCATAACAGGAGGGAAAGAGCAAGAATGCATGTGAAATGTGGAAAGATTCATGATAGATGGGAGAAAGAAAGGCGCCCTGCAATACAAACAATCAAATATGTCCTTAAGGGGGCTAGCCTAAAGACCTACAGATTCCCAGAACCCGTCTTAAGATAAAGAAATGATTTGATCTACTTCTGTCCGTTCAATCCAACCAATTAGAGGGAGGGACTGGGGAGAAGGTTCTTCCTTCGATTTGCACCTCTGGTTCTTAGTATACCCCCCAGCTGCGATCGTTTGATTTTGCTCCCCTAGCTAAACATCATATTGAACGGTAGAAACAGACTAATCGAAAATAATCTCATTCTGAGCTCCGAAGAGCGAGTCCAATCCCTAAGGCCAACATCTACTTTGTTTTATTTAGGGTTAGGTTGAATGTGCTTTGGAATGTGATGGACCCTTTATCTGGGTTGTGCCCTTAATGATTGATTGATGTGTGTGTGCGTGCACAACCAGTGGCTTTCAAGCAAGATTATTTTTGATGCGGTGAATTTTAGGGTTCAAATCTTGCTTAGTAGCTTTTAGGATTCAACTTTAGGTATTTTCAATCAAGTTTTGTTGGCACACCAGGTTTTGAAAGCACAGGTGAAGATATTTTCTTTTGAAGCTTAAAAGAATGTGGAGCGGCTGGTAAATCTCTAAGAGTTGAACCTATGTGGTAGCTACTTAATGAGTTGATTTTAGTTGAAGTGGTGTGGCCCAATCAACTCAAACAATCAGCCTGTTGCACCACTTAATTACGCACACAAGTGATTACTTAATCTGATTTCTACTCGATTATATGTTTGGGTGTGTGTACCGGTTCCAAAGATCAGTTTACCGATTGAGTTTGAAAATTAGATGAGGTTGTGTACCTCTGTGAGATTTTTTAATTTTTCTTTTTAAATACAGAGGGTAAGGTGGGTGTAGTTGTCAAACAAACAATCAAAACTAACCTTAGGGTTTATAAGAACACCTAGGTTGATTTATGTTTGTATTATTATGTGGCGAAATGAAAACTAATGGGTGGGAGGTGGGGGAAAACTTGGAGAACCTTCAACAACACTTTGCTCTAATCTATCGCTTTTTCTCATCTCAAAAGAGTACCTGCAATCACAATAAGAAAGGAGAGAAGTGAGGTAAACGATTCGTATGTCGAAAAATGCAAAGAATCAAAGAGCGTCGCCTCCTCAGCAATGGTGCCAAAATGTTGAAGGCAGAAAACTACGCGTTTGCAATTGGATTTGAAAACCTATCGTTGTAGTTCGAATAGCGAAGAGATCCATTCAACAAATAAAATTTATATTGAAAAATCCATAAAGAAGTTCCGGGTCAAACACAGGGAGGAAAATGTTTGATTAAAAATATGCATTTTATTTTGTTTGTCATGAAATAGAATAGCTAGTCGAAAACTAGCTATCTATTTAACAAATAATAAATAGAAGAGAAAGAGAGAGAATATTACAAATAAAAGCAAAAGGGATGTAGAATAAACATAGATTTCATTATAAGAAGTTGTTCATTATACTACTCATTACGACTAGAAAGCAAGAAATCTATACTAGAAAGTGGTAAATCTACTCTAGAAAGTAGTAAAAAGAATGGAGACAGAAGTATCCTCGATGATCGCTTGGAGGATGAGTCGGACGGGGCGACGCCTGGAAGATAGGGAACGGAGCGGGAAGAAGGAGGACGAAGTGAGAGGAACGGAAATGAACCAGTACATCGTCATCATCGCGGGATCCACTTCTCGAATGCAGAGAGAGGACAACCGCAGGATGCTCCACGAATGGGGACGAAGGTGGAAAAATTAAGATTTCTACTCTAGAGGAGCATCCCGGGTGTGGGACAAGCTCTTAGAGCTTTGCAAGGGGTGAGAGAAGAGAAGAAGGGATGATAAATTTGTAGGGTAGGGGTCTCCTTTTATAGTTGCAAGGAGTGGGGGCATTTTGGTCATTACAACATCAAAAACATTAATTCAGGACCTTTAGTGACGGACTTATCCATCACTAAAGGCCCGAACGTGGATGACATGCGTGCTCCGCGCATGCCTCCAAGCTCTTAAACGTATGTGCATGATCAAAGGCTCCTAACCATCCGATCAAGAGATTAGACGACTTAAAAAGCGTGCGCCCACTCCTCTTCAGCGCCTCTACCGTGCTCCCACATGCGATGAGGCGTGCAAACGTGTGTCATCGCACGCGTACGCGATCAACGACTCCCTGCACGCCACGCCTCCTCCCCTTGGTCGCCCGATCTCCATCTGATGGCCCAATCGCGCCAACGCCCGCGCTCGTCTGGAATTGAAGGTCAGCGCGACTTCAACGCATGCCCTTCGCTCGTGAAGTGGT